>SJYO01049859.1:468999-1771720 GCA_006410555.1 Capra ibex
ACAGGCTGAGAAACGTTGGGGTACTTAGCGTCGTACGGTCCGGAGGGACAGGTAGTGGTAAAGGGCCTCAAGTGAGTCTGAGTGCAGGTAGTTCAGTCACTACGGTAGGTCGGTAGAGTAGCAGACAGTAGGGGAAGAGGAGGACGGGGATTAGGGAGGGTCGTAGTCTCAGAAAAGGTTACTCAGTTGAGAATCGTACTCCACTGGTTTCATGACCTCAAAGTCGAAATCATAGTAAGGAAGGTTTCTTGTGGGTCCCAACTAGAGGAAGTCTTACCTGACCAACATAGAGGAACGTCAGGTTCCCTGAGAGTTCTCAGAAGAGGTTGTGGTGTCAAGTTTTCGTAGTTAAGAAACCACGAGTCGAAAGAAGTGTCAGGTTGAGATTGTAGGTATGTACTGGTGACCTTTTTGGTATCGGACTGATCTACCTGGAAACAACCGTTTCATTACAGAGACGAAAAGTTGCCTTTAACTTATAATGGGTCGATATTTTCCTTAAATTATTTAAATTATTTACCTTTAACTTATAATGGGTTGATATTTTTCCTAGTGTAAACTCAGTCAAGATTACTACACCTACTTTGATCTCGGATAAAATGTCTCACTTCATTCAGTCTTTCTCTTTCTGTTTATGGAATGTAATTACGTATATACACCTTAGATCTACCTCTTCTTTTATCGTAGGGTGAGGTCATAAGAACGGACCTCTTAGGGTACCTGTCTTCTCAGAACACCCGATATGAGGTATCCCAGAGTTTCTCAGTCTGTACTGATTTCACTGAATCGTGTGTACCTTAGATCTTCTACCATGACTATTTAGGATAAACGTCCCGTCGTCTCCTCTACGTCTGTATTTCTTACCTAAATACCAGTGTCACACCCTCACTCTCCCACCTTACTTAATTCTCTCAACATAACTTTGTATGTGTAATGGGTATACATTTCATCTATCACCCTTAAACGACATACTACATCCCTGAGGTTTTGACCTCCGCACCCTACCTCTCCCTCCACCCTCCCACCTAATTCTCCACCACTGTAAATGAGGAACCTTCCTTTCGATACTGGTTGGATCTGTCGTATAATTTTTCGTCTGTAATGAAACAGTTGTTTCCAGGCAGATCAGTTTCGATACCAAAAAGGTCATCATTACATACCTACACTCTCAATCTGATATTTCTTTCGACTCACGACTTCTTAACTACGAAAACTTGATACCACAACCTCTTCTGAGAACTCTCAGGGAACCTGACGTTCCACTAGGTTGGTCAGGTAGGATTTCCTCTAGTCAGGACCTACAAGTAACCTTCTTGACTACAACTTCGACTTTGAGGTTATGAAACCGGTGGACTACGTCTCGACTGAGAAACCTTTTCTGGGACTACGACCTTTTCTAACTCCCGTACTCCTCTTCCCCTGATGTCTCCTACTCTACCAACCTACCGTAGTGGTTGAGTTACCTGTACCCAAACCCATCTGAGGCCCTCAACCACTACCTGTCCCTCCGGACCGTACGACACCAAGTACCCCAGTGTTTCTCAACCTGTACTGACTCACTGATTTGACTTGACTGATACGTTACCTCGTCCCTGATTCTAAGACGTAAAGATTGTTTGAGGTTTCACTACAGTTACTTCGACCATATTCGGTACAAAACTCTTCGTTCACAGATTCATTCTACTGTTACGACACGGAGTTTCATAATGAACAGAACCGGGAGACTCTCCAGTCTCGAGTGACCGAGGTTATGAATGATGGACTCACGGGAGTAGTTCTCTAGGAGTCTCCTCGTGGGACACCAGGAAAGTACGTCAAATGTATTCTTTGAAGGTCACGTGTACTTAAACGTGGTTGACTGACTCAGACCGGTTTCTCTTACAAATGATACACCTCTTAATCGATTCTCGAGAAGAAATGAATAGTACTTGTACTCTGGGTAGCTCGACTCCTTCTTACACAAGGACTGTGACTAGTTAATTTATACGTCGAATCGTACGTAGGGTAGTGGATTCCCCTTTATTTGGTCCACTTCGAAGGTTTACGTATCTTGTGGTTCACCGTAATAACTTATAACAGGAGTGTATACCGTCTGTGAATACGAGTGAACACCGTCTATACAGGAACGTTATCGTCGGACCAATCAACTTTCGACGGAGAAGACTACTTCTTATATGTAAGACGTTCAGTCTCGAAGAAACAATAACACTTTGTGACCTATACTTTTTCAAACTTATAAACGTAATATTATTCTAAGGTTGTAGTGCAGGTAATAACTTTTACTATTTCTATACGATCAACAATATTTATATAAAGAAGACAACGTTTAAAAATAGTGGATAAAAACACTTTTTTACAAAAGTAACTATGACAGTTCTTAAACTTCTATGACAGAGGTTTTCAGTAGTCAAAACGACAATGTTTCGGATCATATACTATCATATAAGTACTTTCGGTCGAGTATAAGGTATATTTTAAAAATATTTCCAAAATAAACTTTTGAAATATGTACAAATTATAAATTACACTAAGGATCCTGAACATAAGACACACAGAATAGTATTAATATATTTTTATATTATAAAAAAGTAAACCGCAGTACTTCTATATGGTTTAGTGGAGATTAAATGAGTTTATATCGTTCGTTTAAAACAGTAAAGATAGACAGGATATTACAGTTTTCCGACTTTTCGTCACAAAACTCTTACTAACGTCACTTACTCTTACTTTTCGTGGTAAGAGTACTTCAAGAGTAAGAATGCTCTTCTTTATTTTATTATCGTTTACTGATAAAAAGATTCATTCTTTTTATAGTCACAACATGAATTTTGTCTCTTTGTATTTTATCCGAATTTTCGTTTTTGGTCTGAAATATAAAGGGATTAACTTATGTAGGATCTGTTGGATCTGTCGAATAATTTTTCGTCTCTGTAGTGAAACGACTGTTTTGACACACATCAGTTTCGATAATAAAAAGGTCATCAGTACATTCCTATACTGTCAACCTGGTATTTCTTCCAACTCGTGACTTCTTAACTACGAAAACTTAACACCACGACCTCTTTTGAGAACTCTCAGAAACCTAACGTTCGTCTATTTTGGTTAGTTAGGATTTCTTTTAGTTGGGACTTATAAGTAACCTTCCTGACTACGACTTCGACTTTGAGGTTATGAAACCGGTGGACTACACTTCTCTGTTGAGTAACCTTTTCTGAGACTACGACTCTTTCTGACTTACCTCCGTCCTTCTCTTACCCCACTGTCTCCTATGCTACTAATCTATCGTAGTGACTGAGTTACCTGTACTTAAACTCGTTTGAGGTCATTATCACCTCCTATCTCTTCGGACCACACGACGTGAGGTATGTCTGGGTCAGTGCTGAATGACTGACTTGTTATTCTTAACTTATGTATTAACATACATTGGGGTATGTTCGGTTGGAGACAAGAATTACGGGATGTTTCTGACTGAGCAAACTAAGAGTGTTGTTAGACTACTCCAACTACGATGACTGTAGATGTAAAATGTCACTCCTTTTAAAATATTTTACCCCACTTTCACTTTCACTTCAGCGAGTCAACACAGACTGAGAAACGCTAGGGTACCTGACATCGGATAGTCCGAGGAGGCAGGCACCCTAAAAGGTCCGTTCTTATGACCTCACCCAACGATAAAGGAAGAGGTCCTCTAGTAGGGTTGGGTCCCTGACTTGGGCCCAGAGGACGTAACATCCGTCTGTGACATGGCAGACTCGGTGGTATTTTACCCCACCAAAGAAAGTTAAACACCAGTATTTATAGAGACAATCCTCCAGTGTAACTTTCACCCCAGATTTCTGGTTCCTCTTCGGTCAGCACACTACTAGTTCTCTTACCTGTAATACTATCTCCTTTGTCAGTACGTTTCTGGGACTATAGCCTATGAACCGAACAATGTCCTTTTCCTTCTGGACACACTAATGTTGTAACATACGTTCCCCCTACGTCTTATTTCCTCGAACTTTTCTAGTCACCCCCAGACTGATACACCCAGTGTCATTTCTTAAGCAAGACTCGGACTGTCCTCTGTCAACTCCTGAAAGCGATCCTTACATCATCGTAGTCAAGTCAAGTCAAGTCAAGTCAAGTCAGCGAGTCAGCACAGGCTGAGAAACGCTGGAGTACTTAGCGTCGTACGGTCCGGAGGGACAGGTAGTGGTTGAGCGCCTCAAGTGAGTCTGAGTGCAGGTAGCTCAGGCACTACGGTAGGTCGGTAGAGTAGCAGACAGTAGGGGAAGAGGAGGACGGGAGTTAGGGAGGGTCGTAGTCTCAGAAAAGGTTACTCAGTTGAGAAGCCTACTCCACCGGTTTCATGACCTCAAAGTCGAAATCGTAGTAAGGAAGGTTTCTATCTCGACCATATTTTCCGTACCGGAGACCTCGGTCGGACGGCCCTTCGTCTAGGGTCACGACGATAAAGGGGCGACACACACTACCCATTCAATAAAGTGAAGAGAGACAGAGTCAAGGGAGTGATATTTTATATCTACTGTAACCGTAGTTGGAGTATCCCAAAAAACACTCTTAGTTCAGTCAAAGTATAAACTTCTTGTAAATCTTATCTCCAACTGAACATCACCTCATATGTGTTTATACATAAGTTAAAACAACAACAACAAAAATTTTCGAATAAGACCAAGTGACACTTGCTACCTAACATCTTCATCCTCTCATCGGTCCTCTGTTTAATCCTCCGGTAAGTTGTGTTTAACCCAATACGATCTAATTTTAACCCCTGTTTGTCTTTATTTGTAAATATAGTTGTATAGTCACCGTACCTCGTATATCCTTTTTTAACATCGGTATATCAATTGTACTAACTCTAGTAGTGTATAACGGGTCCGGGTTCACCTTTGTACATTTACAATACCACCTTTTATTAATAAAACAACAAAAGGAGGTACGGAAAACTAGCGGAAGGAAAACCTTATTACAATTAAGTCATGTATCTTTCGGGAGAACTTTTATTGTTTTGCCAAAACAATATATGGACTCAATTTATAGTAGGGAATTTGGTCTATCATAACATGGTTTGATATAAAAGTTTTATATAACGTTTATAATTTAACAAAAACAGGTACTATCAATAATAGAACTTGAAAATACGTGAAAAGGGACCGGGTTAGGGTTCAGATATATAAGAGTGATTTCGGGACATTAACTTATGTTTATTTGAGACCAAGGTAAAACGGAACGTTGTCAGAGAAGAGTCATATTTTTGTAGAAACGTTATTTAAATTAATATCATTGAAAATTTCTTCGTTAAACTTAAGCCCTTATTAAATATAGGACAAAATTTTATGTCGGGGAAGATTTTTATACAATTGAAAGATTTTATATTGGTGGTAACGATTTGTACATTTCTAAAAATATACCTCTAAGTAAACCCTGAACTTTATACCATTTAGAATTTAGTAGTGAATTGTAATAAAAAAGACATAGTTTTATTCAATAAAAACTTCTCCTTTTCAATTGAATAAGTACCAACGAACGACAATAAGTCGACAACTCAGGACAGACTGAGAAACTCTGGGGTACCCGATATCGTGTGGTCCGAAGGAACAGAAAGTGATAGAGAGTCTCTGTCAATTTATTCGTCTCACTGTTATATGTCAAAACTACATGAGGAAAGGGTCAAAACTTGGTCAGACAACAAGGTACAGACCAAGATTTACAACGAAGAACTAGACGAGAACTAGACAAAGAGACCTCTGTCCATTCCACTAGACCATAAGGGTAACGAATTTCTTAAAAGGTCAAACAACACTAAGTGTGTCAGTTTCCGAAATCCTATCATTTACTTCGTCTGGATCTAAAAAAAAAAATTAAGGGAACTAGAGACCAAGGAGACGGAAAATATTTTGGTCGAAGATGTAGACTTTCAAGAACCAAGTGTACGACAACTTCGGATTGAACTTCCTAAAACTCGTAATGGAACGATCGTACACTTTACTCATGTTGACACGTCATCAGACTTGTAAGAAACTGTTACGGAAAAAGACCCTTACCTTACTTTTGACTGTAAAAGGTCACGATACCGGTAACGACTCGAAAGGTTTAAACGACTGTATAACTCGTGTCGTGAAAGTGTCGTAGTAAAAAAAATCCTAAAGTTTCTCGAGTCGACTTTAAGGTAGTGGAGATGATCGAAACAAACATCATTGCGAAGGATTCCGGGTGAACTGAAGTGTGAGGTCCTACAGACCTTACTCCACTTACTGTCGTGGTAGAACCAATACGCCCAGTAATTCAGGAAAAAACGTATTAAGAAGACACATAAGAACGATGGAGAAGATTAGAGAACGTGAAGATAATCCAGATATGACAAAATGAGAAAACAACACGGTTAGAAACGTCTTTTATAAGGGAACCATAGAGGTTAAAAGAAATTCTCTCGAGATCAGAAAGAAAGTACCAACGAGTATATCAGTAAATTTATTTCATCTTGACTTAATTTATAAAGGTCTCTTGACAAATCTGTAACGATTTAGACTTTTAAACAAAAAACAATCTTTAAGATTAACATAAATCTATCCTTTGTATCCTTTTGTCCATCTGTGAACTACTCTGAAGTCCTTGACATACAAGATAAGAATCGATAATATTATTTTATATAGAGTGATTTTTAGAGACTTAGTACCAACCGGAGTCGAAAAGTAGACACTTAACTCTTTAAACTGACTTATTCGAAGTAAAAAGAAAACAGAGAGTGTCGGATACATAGTTTTCGTTTTAGTAAACTTGAAAAACGACTCGGGTGACTACACTACGATTTTAAACGTCACTCGAATATTATTGGATTCCCCTGCTGTCTCCTACTCTACCGACCTACCGTAGTGGCTGAGCTACCTGTATTCAAACTCGCTTGAAGTCCTCAACCACTACCTGTCCCTCCGGACCACACGACGTTAAGTACCCCAGCGTTTCTCAACCTGTGCTGACTCGCTGACTTGACTTGACTTGATATTATTGGATACCGTCCTCTTACATAAACCTAAGTAGATCTTATACGTTAATACTGAATTAGATTAACGGTTGACATCCATATAAGTAAATGAGTTTCTTTTCAACGAGGTAATGTATTAATCAAATAGATTTGTGATACGGTCAACTTCGACACAAAGTAGTTATTATGTTGGGAGGTTTTTAGTCCTATTTTCATAACAGAAGAACTTCTACTCGGTATTCGAGGTACGATCGTTATATATGTAAGTTTGGTTATTCAAACTCTTTGTAAGAAGGAGAAGAGAAAAAAAGAGAATCGAAACGACAGAGGAAGAGAACTTTTAAATTTTTTAAAAACGATAAATTTTGATTTCCCTTTTAAAACTTAAAAGAGGTATATTAAGGTTGAAAGTAGTGAGGGGTTAGAAAAGGACATTAAACAGTAAAAGATGTGATAGTTATTGTAGGATATTAATAGTATATTTAATACTTAAATATTATAATACATTTAATATTTTGTATATACACAATGTATATATGTATGATGTATCCATAGAAAGGAAAAGTATCGACGAATGTTTTATAGTAATACTAAGAGTAGGGAAGTCACTTTAAGGATTATTGACACAATGACAAAATGAGACAGACGAGATTTCAGACGGAGTCTGATTTTAGATAGATATTTTTATAAACAATCTGAGTAGTCCGAGGTGAAATTTTGGAAACTATTTTACGGGGTCACTGAAAAGTTTTAGGGGTGAGAAACCCGAACTTCTTTAATACAATGGAAATGTGGATACATAGTAAAGAAAGTAAACAATCAAAAGTGAACATAATATACTTATACATATAAAAATTGGTAAGGTCACTCTGAACCACAAGAAACTTTTGTCTACGTACAGAATAATAGCAATAGATTAAAGATGGTGAAGGGAAATAGGTTCTGGGGGTATAGATCGATTTTACTTCCCTTCCTCCCATCTATTTCAACCCGTTCCCTCCGTACTCACAGACCTCCCGGACCTATCAACTTCACCTCCGGTTTTGGATTCCATGACACATCGGAACAAATACTCATACTTGAAGTGGGAAACCCGAACTGAAGAAGAAGTACTTTCCATAATCCTCCATTTCTAAGATTTAGTCCCTTAGTGTACTCGTTGATTCACTACAGGTGCACATCTCAGTAGAGAAAACAATAACCTTCTTCAACAAACAACACTGGTCGCACAAGAGAACTGTTTTGACAATCGAAGACGGGACGAAGTAAAACATGAGGTTCCGGTTTAATGGACAATAAGGCCCATAGAGAACTGAAGGATGAAAAAGTAAGGTTAGAGTATACTGGGTAGAAAAAAAAAAAAAAAACCACAATCAAGATCTTCCAGAACATTCAGAAGTATCTTGGCTAGTTGAAGTCGAAGAAGTCGTAATCACTAACCCCGTATGTGAATCTAATGACACTACAACTTATCAAACAGAACCTTTACTTGTCTCTAGTAAGACAGCAAAAAATCCAACGTGGGTTCATGACGTAAAGTCTGAGAAAACAACTGATACTCCCGATGAGGTAAAGAAGATTCCCTAAGAACGGGTGTCATTCATCTATATTACCAGTAGGTTTAATTTAAGTGGAGAAGGACGGGTAAAATCAAGTGACCAAGGATTTTATAACTACAAGTGAGAACGGTAGAGGACAAACTGGTGTAGGTTAAATGGAACTAAGTCCCGGATTATAAGGTCTAATGAGATGTTATAACAAGAAATGTCGTAGTCTGAAATGAAAACGGTGATCTGTGTAGGTGTTGACCCGTAGTAAAAGTGAATACGGGTCGGCACAGTAAGAAAGAACACACACACACAATCAGCGAGTCAGCACAGGTTGAGAAACGTTGGAGTATCTGACATCGGGTGGTTCGAGGAGTCAGGTACCCTAAAAGGTCCGTTCTTATGACCTCACCCAACGGTAAAGGAAGAGGTCCCTAGAAGGGTTGGTTCCTTAACTTGGGTCCAAAGGACGTATCGTCCGTCTAAAAAATGTGAAACTCGGTGACCCTTTCGATGGAGTAAGAAAGATCTCGTTACTCATTAACGGGAGACGAGAAGGGGTCATCGTATACTCTGTGAAAGCTCGGACCCCAACAAACAGAAGGACACAGTATAAAAAACGGAAAGTATGACAGGTACCCTAAGAGATCCGTTCTTATGGCCTCACCCAACGGTAAGGGAGGAGGTCACCTGGTGCAAAACAGTCATCAGGAGTTATAATGGGTAGTCAGTCAGAAACCACCTGGACGTGTCGTACCGAGTGAGTGTGTGTATGTATTGTATGTGTGTGAGTAAATAGATAGACAGATGGATAGATAAATAGATGAGTAGATAGATAGATATCTCTATCTCTCTCTATATAGAGATAGATATCTAGATAGACATAGATAGATAGATGGATAGATAGATAGATATATCTCTCTTTCCACCAATCAGTTTTTAAAATAAGTTCAAAAAGGTCTTATAACGGGTCCTTTTGGACTTGTTTGAAAAACCGGTTGAGAGAGGGAGAGAGAGAGAGAGAGAGAGAGAGATAAATATATATACTGACTTCAGCGAGTCAGTACAGGCTGAGAAACGTTGGGGTACCTGACATCGGATCATCCGAAGAGACAGGTACCCTAAAAGGTCCGTATTGAAGACCTCACCTAACGGTAACGGAAGAGGTCTTCTAGAAGGGTTGGGTCCCTAACTTGGGTCCAGAGGGCGTAACGTCCGTCTACGAAATGGCAGACTCGATGGTCCCTTCAGGAGAGAGAGAGAGAGAGAGAGAGAGAGAGAGAGAGATATATATATATATATATATATATATATACATATATATTATATTTTGTAGAAAAAATAGGTAAGTGGATGATGAATCTTGTGAATTCATCGGAGGTATGGAGTCGATGACGTTTACCGCGACGTCACTTATATCTCCACGTTATTTAAAAAACTTAATTATAAAATCGAAAGAAGTATGGGTCTACACCGTAACGATTTAACATACCATCGAGATGAAATTAAAAATTTGTTGTGAGGGACGACAAAACGTATCACAGATGTGATAAAATGTAAGGATCGTCGTCATATGTCTCCAAGAGAAAAGAAATGTAGGAGTGGTTGTAAACAACAAAAATCAGAAAAATTACTATCGGTAAGATTGTCCATAGAGTAACACTAAAATTTAACGTAAAGAGACAACTAATTACTAAAACTCGTAGAAAAGTATACGGACAATCGGTAGGTGTACTGAACGAACCTTTATTGATAAGTCTAGGAGACGGGTCAAAAAATCATAATAAACAGAAAGACGATGAGTCAACATATTAAAGAAACGTTAAAACGTATAATTGTGGAATAACTATATAGGAAACATTATAGAAAAAAAAGTAATTCATCCACCGGAAAAAAAGACGACTATCAGAGAGAGTGACACGTTTTCGAAAAGTCAAACTACGACAAGGTATACTAATAAAAACAAGAACGAAGTGGACGGTTTCCTCTGTGTAACCTTTTTTTTTTCCACGGTTCTGGTTATAGTCTTTTCGTATTACGGATATAAAAGAAGATCACTACAATACAGAATGAAAATTCAGAAAGTAGGTAAAACTCAAATAGAAACGTTTACTTCACTCTTTCACAAAGTCAGACTAAGAAAACGTACATCGTACATCGATAGGTCATAAGAATTATGGCAAACTTTTCCGCCAGAAAAGTGGTAACATATAAGACCGGAGGAAAGACATCTGACACAAGTCAGTGAGTCAGTATAGACTGGGAAACACTGGGGTACCTGACATCGGGCTGTCCGAGGAGACAGGTACCTTAAGAGGTCCATTCTTATACCCTCACCAAACGGTAAAGGAAGAGGTACAACATCTAATTGACTCGTATATTTATACCCAAATAAAGACCCGAGAGTAAGACAAGACAAAAAGACAAAAGGACGGTCATGGTGTGACAAAACTAGTTATATCAAACATCATATCGAACTTTAGTCGCTCGTACTAGGGAACAATAAAAAGTTGTAACGAAACCGATAAATCTCAGATATCATACGCATATGTTTAGAATATTAGTAAACAAGATCACGACACTTTTTACGGTAACCATAAAACTATCCCTAATGTAATTTGGATATCTAAGGAAACCTTATCACACTAGTAAAGTTGTTATAATTAAGAAGGTTAAGTACTCGTAACATTTAGAAAGACAAAGTAGAATTTAAAAAAAGTAGTTACAGATTAACAAAAGACTCATTTCCACGAAAAAAGGAACTACTTAGACTGTTTTCTAAATAGTTAAAACAAATAGAGAAGTTTCTTACTCGAGAATTAAATAAACTATAAAAATTAATAAAATAATCAGAGATAAATAAAGACGAAACCTCTTCCGTTGCCATGGGGTGAGTTCATGAGAACGGACCTTTTAGGGTACCTAAAGACGAAACGAAAAATAGTAAAGAAAGGAAGATTATTGAAACCTAAAACAAACAAGAAGAAAAAGATTAAGAGAATCCAACTTCTAATCTAACAAATAAATTCTAAATAACGAACACCATCCGAATATAACAACATTGAAGGTAGAATCTTGACGAAAACGATTCAGGGTATATAAAATCTAACACAACAGTAAAAATAAACAGAGTCCATAGAAAACAAAGGAGAAACTCATGACGTTACGAGGAACTGAAAATCGTCGTGTAATAAGTCGAAGATCCACAAACACAAAACTCGAAAGAAAAAGAATACTAAATAAATAAAAAATTAATTAATTAAAAAATAACTTTCTATTAACGAAATGTCTTAAAACAACTAAAGACAGTTTGGAGTTGTACTTAGTCGGTGTCCATATATATATATATATAAGGGAGACACACTTGGAGAGAGGGTAGAGGGAGGGGTAGGGTTGGGAGATCCCACTATGTCTCGGGGACAAACTCAAAGGACTCGGTATGTCGTTTAAAGACAACCGATAGATAAAACGTATACCATTACATTCAAAGGTACAATGAGAAAGGTATGTAGAGTGGGAGAGGAGGGGAGAGAGGTACAGATAATTAGATAAGGGACAGACAAAGAGGTAACGACGGGACATTTATTTAAGAAGTCATGGTAAAAAGATCTAAACCATATATACGTAATCTTATGTTATAAAAGGGAAAGACTGAATGAAATATTATCAGAGTCACAAGGAAAAGATGCCGACTCATTATAAGGTGACACATATACAAGGTGTTGAAAAAGAAAGAAAGAAAGAAAGAAAAAAAATGAAATGTTATAACATAACCAAAACGGTATGTAGTTGTACTTAGGTGGTGCCCATATGTGTACAAAGGGTAGGACTTGGGAAGAGGGTGGAGGGAGGGACATAGTAGGGAGACCCAGTAGGGTCACGTGGTCAGGGTTCGTAGGACATAGGACGAAACTTGGACCTGACCACTAAGCAAAATATATACTATAATATGTACAAAGTTACGGTAAGAGGGTTTAGTAGGGTGGGAGAGGGAGAGGGTGTCTCAGGTTTTCTGACAAGATATGTAGACACAGAGAAAACGACAGAGCGTATGTCCCAATAGCTATGGTAGAAAGATTTAAGGTATATATACACAATCATATGACATGACCACAAAAAGAAAGACCGAATGAAGTGAGACATATTAGCCGAAGTCAAAGTAGGTGGAGTAATCTTGACTAAGTTTACATAAGAAAAATTACCAACTCATTATGAGGTAACACATATATATGGTGTCGAAAGAGTAGGTAAGTAGACGACTACCTGCAGATCCAACGAAGGTGCAGGACCGATAATATTTGTCACGACGCTACTTGTAACCCCATGTACACAGAGAAAGTTAAGACCAAAGGAACCACACATACGGGTCTTCACCCTAACGACCCAATATTCCGTCAAGATAAAGGTCAAAAAATTCCTTAGAGGTGTGACAAGAGGTATCACCGACATGATCAAACGTAAGGGTGGTTATCACATTCTCCCAAGGGAAAAGAGGTGTGGGAGAGGTCGTAAATAACGAACGTCTGAAAACCTAGTGTCGGTAAGACTGACCACACTTTACCATGGAATAACACCAAAACTAAACATAAAGAGACTATTACTCACTACAACTCGTAGAAAAGTACATAAACAATGGGTAGACATACAGAAGAAACCTCTTTACAGATAAATCAAGAAACCGGGTAAAAAACTAACCCAGTAAGTAAAAAGACCTTAACTCGACGTCCTCAACGAGCATATAAAAACTCTAATCAACAGACAGTCAACGAAGTAAACGATAATACAGAGGGTAAGACTTCCGACAGAAAAGTGGAACGAATATTAAAGGAAACAACACGACTTCGAAAATTAAAATTAATCCAGGGTAAACAAAAAAAAACGAAAATAAAGGTTATAAGACCCTCCACCCAGTATCTCCTAGGACGACACTAAATACAGCCTCTCACAAAACGGATACAAGAGGAGATCCTCAAAATATCAAAGACTAGAATGTAAATCTAGAAATTAGGTAAAACTCAAATAAAAACACACGCCACAATCTTTCACTAGATCAAAGTAAGAAAATGTTCACCAACTGGTCAAAAGGGTCGTGGTGAACAATTTCTCTAACAGAAATTAGGTAACATATAAGAACGGAGGAAACAGTTTCTATTCCACAGGTACACACACACTTAAATAGAGACCCGAAAGATAAAACAAGGTAACTAGATTTAAAGACAGAAACACGGTCATGGTATGACAGAACTACTGACACCGAAACATCATCTCGGACTTCAGTCCGTTCAACTAAGGAGGTCAAGGTAAGAAGAAAGAGTTCTAACGAAACCGATAAGTTCCAAAAAACATAAAGGTATGTTTAGAACTTTAATAAACAAGATCGAGACATTTTTATGGCAACAATCGAACTATCCCTAGTGTGACTTAGACATCTAACAAAACCCATTATATGAGTAAAAGTGATATAACTAAGAAGACTAGGTACTTGTACTATATAAAGAGGTAGATAATCACAGGAGAAACTAAAGAAAGTAGTCACAAAATATCAAAAGATATATATCCAGAAATCAAAGAAATCCATCTATATAAGGATTCATAAAATAATAAAAGCAACGTTACCACTTACCTTAACAAACAAATTAAAGAAAAAGATAAAAGAGTAATAAGCACATATCCTTACGTTCCCTAAAGACACACAACTAAAATATAGGACGTTGAAATGATATAAGTAACTAATCGAGATCATTAAAAGACCACCTCAGAAATCCCAAAAGATACATCTTATAATACAGTAGACGTTTGTCACTCTCAAAATGAAGAAAAGGTTAGACCTAAGGAAAATAAAGAAAAAGACGAGACTAACGACAGGGGTTTTGAAGGTCTTGATACAACTTATCATCACCACTTTCACCCGTGGGAACAGAACAAGGAATGAAATTCCCTTTACGAAAGTTAAAAAGTGGTAACTCCTATTACAAACGACACCCAAACAGTATATATCGAAAATAATACAACTCCATACAAGGAAGATAAGGACGAAAGACCTCTCAAAAAAAAAAAAATTAGTATTTACCTACAACTTAAAACAACTTCCGAAAGAGACGTAGATAACTCTATTAGTATACCGAAAATAAAAAGTTAAACAATTACACCACATAATGTAACTACCTAAAAGTCTATAACTTCTTAGGAACGTAGGGACCATATTTCGGGTGAACCAGTACCACATACTAGAAAAATTACGCAACAACCTAAGACTAACGATCTTAAAACAACTCCTAAAAACGTAGATACAAGTAGTCACTATAACCGGACATCAAAAGATGTTGAAAGTAGACCACTACCTGTAGATCCAATGAAGGTACAAGATCGATAAAATTTATTACTACGTCACTTGTCGCCCTATTTACACAGAAAAATTTAAAACCAAAAGAGTCCCATATACGGATCCTCACCCTAACAACCCAGTATACCACTGAAATAAAAGTCAAAAAATTCCTTAGAGGTATGGTAGAAGGTATCACCGAGATAGTTAAATGGAAGGGTGGTTGTCACGTTTTCGTAAGGGAAAAGAGGTGTAGGAGAGGTCTTAAATAACAAACATCTGAAAAACTATTACCGGTAAGACTGACCACACTTCACTATGGAGTAACATCTAAACTAAACGTAAAGAGACTATTCCTCACTACAATTCGTAGAAAAGTACACAAACAATCGGTAGACATACGGAAGAAACCTCTTTGCAGACAAATCTAGAAAAGGAGTGAAAAACTTACCCAAAGAACAAAAAGACCATAACTCAATATACTCGACGAACATATAAAACCTTTAATTAGAAAACAGTCAAAAAAGTAAACAATAACAAAAGAGGGTAAGACTCCCAATAGAAAAGTGGAACGAATATCAAAGGAAACGACACGTTTTTAAAAATTCAAATTAGTCCAGGGTGAACAAATGAAAACAAAAATAAAGGTAATGAGATCCGTCGCCCAGTATCTCCTAGAACAAAACTAAATACAGTAGTTCACAAGACGAATACAAAAGGAGATTCTCAAAATGTCAAAGACCAGAATGTAAATCCAGAAATTAGGTAAAACTCAAATAGAAACACATACCACAATCCTCTACAAGATTAAAGTAAGAAAATGTACATTGACAGGTCAAAAGGGTCTTGGTAATTACTTCTCCGACAGACACGGGGTAACATATAAGAACGGATGAATCAGTTTTTATTCCATGGGTATCCACGTACCCAAATAAAGACACGAAAGATAGAACAAGGTAACCAGATGTAAAGACAAAAACACGGTCATGGTACGACAGAACTACTGACATCGAAACATCATATTAGACTTCAGTCCTTTCAACTAATGAGGTCGAGGTAAGAGGAAAGAGTTCTGACGAAACCGATAAGTCCCAGAAAACACAAAGGTATATTTAAGATTTTAAAAAACAAGATCAAGACACTTTTGACAGTAACCATTAAACTATAAGGTAACTAACGTACCTTAGACATCTAACATAAATCATCATATCAGTAAAAGTAAGTGTTATAACTAAGAAGGATAGGTCCTTGTACCTTATAGAGAGATAGACACATACAATAGAAACTAAAGAAAGTAATCACAGAATATTAAAAGACACATGTCAAAAAAAACAGAGGAATCTATTCAAATAAGGATCTATAAATTAAAAAAGACAACGTCACCACTTACCCTAACTAAGGAATTAAAGAGAAAGACTAAAAAGTAGAATGTCAAATAAAATCAGAGTATCACAACACCTGTCTTTTGTACGAATTATAAAGCTATAAGAATTTAAATAACTCGAATGAACACCGGACAGGACACTAGAGAGGACTTCTTACAAGGTACATACGAGTTTTTCTATCATAAGACGACAAAACCCCATCTCACGAGATATATGTCGAAATAATTCAGTTCGACCAGATTTCACAGAAAATTCCGGTTACAAAGGTATAAGTAAAAGACAGACCTATTAGACAGGTAACTACATTCACTCCACAATTTCAAGGGATTATAACGACACAATGACAGTTAAAGAGGGAAATTTAAACAATTATAAACGAGATACACAAATCTACGACAATATAATCCAAGTACGTATAAATATTTACAATATAGAAGAACAACCTAACTAAGGAATCAGTAATATATTACTAGAAAAAGATAGGGGAGTGAAAGACACAGAAATCAAGATTACACTCAGAGAAAACCCTTCGTAATATACTTAGAAAAAAAAAAATTAGGTTAGTAAATGGATGTAGAAAACGAACTTGGTAAAACAGATAAGTGTAACTTTCATTATTAACTATCCATATATGAACAACATTAACATAATTAACAAAGATCCAATAAAACATCAAAAAAATTTAAGGAAAGAAGAAAACGAGAGAAGTGAACACTCAACTACTGATAGAAATAACAATACAAACCGAATGAAAGAGAAAGAAACAAGTATAGTTAATATCTAAAAACCGAATACCAATGGTACTCAAAACATAAATCGTCAGACACATATATGTACTAATACAATACAACGGTAGAATGCAAGCTTACTGAAAATCGTAAAAATGAGAAAGGAGGTACAAATGACCAAAACTATAGTACAAAATGTAGAAAAACAGAACATATGTTGAATCGATGAATAACACATATATCTACTAAAATGATGAAAACAGAAAATTGAAAGGTTGATCGTAATTTCACCAACATATTGTGAAAATGAGACAAACGGAAATGGTTCCTCTGAAAAAAAGGAAAGTATTGAAATAAAAAGATCAACATAAGAAAAGAGAAGGTGCACCTCTTCAGAGAAGTTGTAGAGAATATTCAGACCAAATTACTACGACTTGAGAAAATCAAACACGAACAGATATCTTGAGAGAGAAGAAGTTTAGACTTACCCTCGGGACGGTTCATGTCATAAGAAACGACATCTAAAAGGGGGAAAGTAATGAAACTTATGTAGTACGGTAAGGGAAGACTGTATATTCAATTGGACACCAGAGTAAGGAAATACGAATTGATCAACGAAAAGAGAACGACGAAAATTCTAAGAGAGAAATTGAAAACTTTAAAATTAATATTACACAGAAAAACACCTTAAGAAACCTAAGTAGAACAAAATATGAAAGACACGAAGCACCTGGACACACAAACAAAGGAAAGGGTCCCATTCCTTCAAAAGTTATAATAAAGAACTTTATGTGATAGAAGGGGTAAGAGAGAGAGAGAAAACGAAGACTCTGGAGGTATTAAGTTTATAATCATACGAACTATCTATAACAGAGTCTTAAGAGAATTTGATAGAAGTAAATAAAATTAAGAAAAAAATTTAAAAGACAAGACGAGTCCACTAAAGGTGATGAGAGAAGACCAAACGACTAACCAAGGAGGCATGGTAGACTATAAGACAACTTAGGATCACATATAAAAGAAAGTCAGTAATATAAATAGTCGAGAAACCCAAGAAGAAATATAAAAGATTAAGAAACAATTTTAAGAGGGACACAAACAAATAAGAAAAGGACTCGAGTATTTCGGGGAAACATAAGTAAAGGAACTTGAAAAATAGTCTACCGAATAGAGGTAAAGTTAATCAAGCAGAAAACCTTAAAAACGTAAAAGAAAAGAAACCTTGTATACGGAGAGGGAGTAAAACGAATTAAAGAGACAAAAATACAGATACACAATCCATTCAACTAATATAAAAGGACTGGAATCTCTTCACCGGAATACATCAACTACAAGACACCCCGTGTGATCGTGTAAGAGAAGAAAAGGGTACTCGAAATATAAGGTCCCACGGGAAACACCCGATACACAGGAAGACAACACAACCCCGACTGTTGACACCCACGGGACCATTCACCCAGACCATAGGTGGAACCAACTTGACGAAACACACCACCGACGGTTAGATGATCATCCACATCATCTCAAACCCGTACCGTCTGACACCGCGGTCCCCGGAAACCCGACCACGACCAGGTAACCACACGACCCGGAACCTATAGACACGATGAGTCCCCGAGGGTTCCGACTACGACTGGATGACCACTCCCCTCAGACTATACTCCCGTCGACCGACACTCAGGACTCCCATAACCCCGTTCGTGACCTCGTCACCACCCACAGATCCAGAACCCTGTCAACCAACATCCCTGGTACCCAAGACCCAGACCGAGAGTCACTTACCCTGGTCCAGGGGTCCACTGAACAACGAGTCGGGTTCTCAAAGACCTTGACTAAGATCGAAGGACCACCCGTCCATTCGAGAACCACGATTATCCGATTTTCTTTCTGATTTTTTACCACGAATGATCGTTATCACGGAAACACTACCTTGTTCAAGGGGTTTTTCCGACGACGGTCGTAGACGATAACAAGAATGTCACACACTCTGGAACACGTACGGGAATTTCTCACCTCAGACAAAGGACACCGGGAGACTGAGAGAGTATAAGTTCAGGACGACCAAAAATTTCGGTCTACAAAACTTTCGAACAGTAGTACTCCGTTCTAGGAGGTGACCTCTGGGTGGTGAGGAACTCCTCTTGAAGACGTCAACACTAATAGGAGATCAAATACCCAGCAAATAGACCCGTACACCCAAACTGATATGGTGTTGAGGTGGGGAGGGTGGTTAGAACAACGTCAAGAAAGAAATATAACATCCATAACTTTTATAAAAGGCGATTAGAAATCCAGAAGAGAATGTATCAATGAGACATTTTACAACATTAAAACTACCTGGGTACTCTTCTCCACTCGAGTTTCAGAAAGATGAAACGATAGAACCGGTAGTCGATACTTTTCGCAAGGTTCGAATAGATCTTTGTTTTCTCAACATTTTTCTATGTAAAATCACTATACCATAGTTTTTAGAGTTAATTTAAAATGAAATATATTAACTCTGAAATACATATTATTCTTCTTTATCAAAATCGTTTTACGTTAGACTCAAAAATTAATGTCAACTATCATCTTTGTTTCATGGCTCATTGGGTCGATAAAAGGGACTTATATATTCTTCAAGGTTTAATTTCGATATAAATGTAGTCCTGTTAATATAACTACACTAAATAAGAGGTCTATTTCCAATTGAAAACCACACGGCCTTGTTAGTTCATTCGTGTCTGTCGAAAGAGAAGTGAACTCACCCAGACTCAACAAGGAAAGGTCACCATCGCCACGACACTCACGGACACCTCCCTTCCCCTCACCTTTCCTGACCAGTAATTCCTGAATTTGTAGGAGTCGACACATACATCACGGGAGACGACCAGTGATCCGTATACTTAGTTCTAATAAGATGCATTTTTTACAACTTTTTTTAACAAGATGACGACATTTCATTCACAAATTAAGATCTCACCCATAAATTGAATAGGAAGATTCAGATTTAATATCATACTTTCCTTGGTTGTCACAAAATTAACACTCTATACTAAGTCAGATGGTGTACTAGAACTGATCTCAACTGATACGTAATTGTTTCTAAAGGGACCACTGACGTCACTCCCTCTGGGCCCAAACTAGGGACCCAGTCCTTCTAGAGTACCTCTTCCCTTACCGTTGGGTGAGTTCATAAGAACGGACCTTTTAAGGTACCTGTCTCCTCAGACCACCCGATGTCAGGTACCCAACGTTTCTCAGTATGTACTGACTCGCTGATTGTGTATGTGTGTTTCTCCATATCGTATTAAAATTAAATTTTCAAACAATACACCTTTACGTTGAAAGATTTGTTTTCTTTTAAGAAACTTATGTTTTTCATATTATTATTTCAAATTTATAGGTGAAAAGTATCCCTGTAACTCATAAAATTTTAATAATAACATGATTACAATTTATGAAACTTATTAAACTTGTGCACCAAACCTTTATGAAGATTACCTTTTTTAGGATAAAGAAGTGTATGTAAATAGTATTGAATAAATAACGTACACCTGTTTCGTTTCTGGTCTGACTTCTCGACTTTGTACAACTCGATTCGGATAGTGTCGTATTCCTTCTCGAAGAAGTCACGAACGAACGAGTTAGTCTTCACCGAACACGTAACCTGGTCATCCATCTAACGAACTTTCATTGTTCTATGAGTTTGACATCCGAAGTCCGACCTTCATCGACATTGGACTATGGATAGGACTTTAGGTAAGAAAGACTTAGAGAGACTAAAGGGAAAAAAAAAA
This sequence comes from Capra ibex, assembly GCA_006410555.1. NCBI lineage: Eukaryota > Metazoa > Chordata > Mammalia > Artiodactyla > Bovidae > Capra > Capra ibex. The sequence goes on from SJYO01049859.1 coordinate 489,746, forward strand.
AAAAACGAAATAAATAAAATAAAATAAAAAAATGAAATAAAATGAAATGTTATGACATAACCAAAACGGTATGTCTTCCTTCGACACCGTTCCGAAGAACTGGGTCAAAGAATGTCCCCCGTCAACTACTCTACAACCAGGAAAATGAAGATTGTCTCCGTTTAGTGTATATTGAGTCTGTGGAAGATAATTTCTAATACTTCTTCCTCTTAGGTAAAACCGGGACGGGGGAGAACTCCTTTTACAAGTGAAAATAGCAGAAATCTCGGTAGTGTCTGCAATTGTAACTCACACTTTATAAATAATTCTAACCTTTCCTCTCTCGTTTCCAATCAATGAGTGTCACCAGATGTTTACTCTCTAGTGTAACCTATGACAGGTAGACAGGTTACACGGACGTGTCGGTGATAAAGTAGACAATTTTGAAGGTCAGTGTGTGACCTCCCCTTTTCGGTCTCGTTACAGTTCATCGTAGTAATCTCTTTTTGTCGTGTGATCTGAGGTAAGGCTGGTGTTCACGGACGTATACCGACGGTGACTGCACTCACTAACTCTAAGGACGGTCATCTTTGTTCCAGTCCCAGTTCCTCTACGGAATTGTGGTCAATCCTCTCAACACCATCTCCTAAGTTAGTGAACCAGTCAGTTGGAAAAGGAAAAGAAATCTCAGTTTTGTTTTAGTCTGACAACCAAAAAAAAATTTCCTTCCCCATTTATTCCTCTACGGTAATAAAGGTAGGAAAATTTTGGACCCTATCCTTTCCCTATATAAGTGTGTGACACATCATATCACATAAATTTATATATACCCTCATACCACTATGTACCCGAAAGGTCCATCGAGTCACCATTTCTTAGACGGACGGTTACGTCCTATATGTTCTCTACGTCGAAGTCAGGGACCCAGTCCTTCTAGGGGACCTCTACCTTTACCGATGGGTGAGGTCATAAGAACGGATCTTTTAAGGTACCTGTCTCCTCGAACAACCCGACGTCAGGTACTCCAGCGTTTCTCAGCCTGTATCTGGATATGAAGACACTGAGACGTATGACTCGGTCAAAATGAACATGTATTTTCACAAAACCTTCTGCCTTTTAAAACCTTAACCGTTTTATTACTTATAGTCGGTTTAGACAACGTTCTTTCAAAGTTCTTCCTTCACCTAGAACAAATACATCTACGAATAGATTCAAACCGTGGATTATGTACTCAATAGTCTTAGGTCTATTGACTATCTGTACAAAAGAAACTTAAGTAAAAGAAAGACTCAACCGTTTGTGAGGGCATTTCTACCTTTTCTCTCCTCCTTGGTCTAAATTTTCCTAGGCCCACCCATACTCACCATCCCCTTTAGTGTCAAATTTTAAAATCTTAACCTTTAAGTGAACTTTATTTCTTATGTCAGAAGGTAAGTCCATGTTTAGGTCAGGACTTCTCAGAACTATTCGAAATCCCCGTCATGTACGTGTTCCATTCTATTGTAACATCCATAATTCATGAACTTTTACATGAATCATTTCCACTTCTCTTTATTTCCATTTCTTCTTTGAGACCTTTCTCCCTTATGGTACCAGTTTCCGTTTTCCTAGATCTTTCACACTTCCAGTCGTCTGTAATGTCCGTAAAAGTACGACTTTCGTGATTAACACTCTATCGTTTATCTCCTTTATACTGACTTTTCTATCGTTAGTACAGTGTAAGGTACGATTCATAGAACCTTAATAAGGTGACGTTCATTTCCAAAATTCGTTTGACACTCACTAAGTCGATCTAAACGTAAAATTTATCTCGTTGAATCTATACCGTACCTCTTCATATAAACTTCCACCGTCCTACCCTTCCACCGTCTTACCCTTCAACTAAGAAAGTTATCAGTTTGTCATTAATAATTGAACTCTGGATCCCGTCTCTTTCCTCCTCTACTTCTCATGTGTAAAAACCTTTCAGATTAATTATCTAAACAAGTTAACGAACGACAACTTTTTACCATCTCGTCTGTGAACCTAAAAACCAAACCCATCGATAATTGTTTCCCCTTTTGTGTCCCACTTCTTACTTCCTTTTGTACTCGTACGTAAACTCGAACCTGTATATCTTAAACTCAACGTATACTTAATAGACGTACTCTATCTATAGAGTAACTACGGCACAAATTCCCTCTCCTCTTCTCTCTGTCTTCTGTAACTATTAATGACAGTTTTTGACTTATCATGGATTGTATCGAAGACCTTTTGACGTGACATGTGCACACACTCTCACATGTTTTGTTCGTTTTTTGTAGAACTAGGTCTATCCTCTTGGGGACATCCCTAAACCTCTTGGAATTCCCAAACTGGTTTGAAACTCTTAATTATAAGATACTTTAAACCGAAGGAGACTTTTCTTTTATTTTGACAACCGTTTCAATGTAGAAACCGAGTAGACACAAGAGAACTAAAAAACTTAAATGATTATTTTACTTTTATTATCCACTATTATCTAAAGTCAAGTCATGTCAAGTCAGGTCAGTGAGTCAGGACAGGCTGGGAAACGTTGGGGTACTTAGCGTCGTACGGTCCGGAGGGGCTGGTAGTGGTTGGGGGGCTCAAGTGAGTTTGAGTCCAGGTAGTTCATACACTACGGTAGGTCGGTAGAGTAGGAGACAGCAGGGGAAGAGGAAGACGGGCGTCAGGGAGGGTCGTAGTCCCCAAAAGGTTACTCAGTTGAGAAACATACTCCACCGGTTTCATAACCTCAAAGTGGAAGTCGTAGTCAGGAAGGTTTCTTGTGGGTCCTGACTAGAGGAAATCTTACCTGACCAACCTAGAGGAACGTCAGGTTCCCTAATAATTCTCAGAAAACGTTGTGGTGTTAAGTTTTCGTAGTTAAGAAACCGCGAGTCGGAAGAAGTGTCAGGTTGAGTGTGTGGGTGTGTACTGGTGACCTTTTTGGTATCGGAACTGATCTGTCTGGAATCAGCCGTTTCATTACAGAGACGAAAACTTATACGATAGATCCAACCAGTATTGAAAAGAAGGTTCCTCATTCGTAAAAAATTAAAGTACCGATGTCAGTGGTAGACGTCACTAAAACCTCGGGGGTTTTTATTTCAGACTGTGACAAAGGGGACAAAGGGGTAGATAAAGGGTACTTCACTACCCTGGTCTACCGTACTATGAGCAAAAGACTTACGACTCGAAATCCGGTTGAAAAAGTGAAAGGAAAAAGTGAAAGTAGTTCTCCGAAAAATCAAGGAGAAGTGAAAGACGGTATTGCCACCACAGTAGACGTATAGACTCCACTAACTATAAAGAGGGTGGTTAGAAGTAAGGTCGACACGAAGGAGGTCGGGTCGCAAAGAGTACTACATGAGACGTATATTCAATTTATTCGTCCCACTGTTATATGTCGGAACTGCATGAGGAAAAGGATAAACCTTGGTCAGACAACAAGGTACAGGTCAAGATTGACGACGAAGGACTCGACGTTTATCCAAAGAGGTCTCCGTCTAGTCCACCAGAACATAAGGGTAGAGAAAGTCTCAAAAGGTGTCAAATAACACTAGGTGTGTCAGTTTCCGAAACCGTATCAGTTATTTCGTCTTCATCTACAAAAGACCCTAAGAGAACAAAACAGTTACTATTTCGTCTACAACCGTTAAACTAGAGACCAAGGAGACGGAAAAGATTTTGGTAGAACCTNAGAGACGAAAACTTATACGATAGATCCAACCAGTATTGAAAAGAAGGTTCCTCATTCGTAAAAAATTAAAGTACCGATGTCAGTGGTAGACGTCACTAAAACCTCGGGGGTTTTTATTTCAGACTGTGACAAAGGGGACAAAGGGGTAGATAAAGGGTACTTCACTACCCTGGTCTACCGTACTATGAGCAAAAGACTTACGACTCGAAATCCGGTTGAAAAAGTGAAAGGAAAAAGTGAAAGTAGTTCTCCGAAAAATCAAGGAGAAGTGAAAGACGGTATTGCCACCACAGTAGACGTATAGACTCCACTAACTATAAAGAGGGCGGTTAGAAGTAAGGTCGACACGAAGGAGGTCGGGTCGCAAAGAGTACTACATGAGACGTATATTCAATTTATTCGTCCCACTGTTATATGTCGGAACTGCATGAGGAAAAGGATAAACCTTGGTCAGACAACAAGGTACAGATCAAGATTGACGACGAAGGACTCGACGTTTATCCAAAGAGGTCTCCGTCTAGTCCACCAGAACATAAGGGTAGAGAAAGTCTTAAAAGGTGTCAAATAACACTAGGTGTGTCAGTTTCCGAAACCGTATCAGTTATTTCGTCTTCATCTACAAAAGACCCTAAGAGAACAAAACAGTTACTATTTCGTCTACAACCGTTAAACTAGAGACCAAGGAGACGGAAAAGATTTTGGTAGAACCTGTAGTCCTTCAAGTACCAAGTGCATAACGACTTCGGACCGAACCTCTTAAAACTCGTAATGAAATGATCGTACACTCTACTCACGTTAACACGACATCAAACTCGTAAGAAACCGTAACGGAAAGAAACCCTAACCTTACTTTTGACTGGAATAGGTCAGGACCCTGGTGACGACTCAAAAGGTTTAAACGACCGTATAACTCACGTCGTGAAAGTGTCGTAGTAGAGAGTTCTAAACTTTATCGAGTTGACCTTAAGGTAGTGGAGGTGATCGAAACAAGTATCACTACGAAAGATTCCGGGTGAACTGAAGTGTAAGGTCCTATAGACCGAGATCCACTGACTAGTGTGGTAGTACTAATAGAACTAACACTTCGAAGAAAAAACATGTCAAGAAGACACATAAGAACGGTGGAGAAGAATTATAGAAGACAAAGACAATCCAGGTATGGTAAAGACAGGAAATAGTTCGGGTAGAAACGTACTTTACAAGGGAACCATAGAGATAAAAAGAACTACTCTAGAGATCAGAAAGGGTAAGACAACAAAAGGAGATAAAGAAACGTAACTAGCGACTCCTTCCGAAAGAATAGAGAAGAACGATAAGAAACTTTGAGACGTAAGTCTACGAATATAAAAAGGAAAAGAGGAAACGAAAAGTGAAGAGAAGAAAAGTGTCGAGAAACATTCTGGAGGGGTCTATCGGTAAAACGAAAAAACGTAAAGAAAAGGTACCTCTACCAGAACTAGGGACCGAGGACACGTTACAGTGTTTGGAGTCAGGTATCAAGTAGTCCGTGAGATAGATAGTCTAGATCAAGGAATTTAGATAAACAATGAAGGTGACATATTAGTATTCCCTAAACTAAATCCAGTATGGACTTACCATATCACCAAAAGGGATGAAAGAAGTTAAAGTCAGACTTAAACCGTTATTCCTCAAGTACTAGACTCGGTGTCAGTCGAGGGTCAGAATAAAAACGACTGACATATCTCGAAAAGGTATCCAAATCCCTAGTATCTTTCTAGTATCTGGAGTATCTTCCTACATTTACTTTCAATGTATACATGTGGACATAACGTAGGGTAAGGAGTACTAGTTTGTGGAGTGTCAAGAAAGTACTTTCTCTGTAACTAATATATGTGAGAGTAAAGTAGTACCGTTCACATCATCTATAATAATAAGTACATAAGATCGGTATTAAATACTCTCTAGATGACACATTCTCATACAAAAAGAACTTCCTACATCCTTTATGTTTCTTAATACCGAGACAATTTACAAGGTCACGAAATTAACCATTCTATTGAATCTATATTACCGGAAACAATAACAACAAGTCAGTGAATTAGTTCAGACTGAAACACTGGGGTACCTGACGTCGTGTCTTCGTGTCTTTCGAAGGAACAAGAAGTGATAGAGGACCTCAAACACGTTTGGGTCCAGGTAACTCAGCTACTACGGTAGGTTGGTGGAGTAGAAGACAGAGGGTGGAAGGAGAAGTATGGGAGTTAGAAAGGGTCTTAGTTCCAGAAAAGGTTACTTAGACAAGAAGTGTAGTCCACCGGTTTCATAACCTTGAAGTCGAAGTCGTAGTCAGGAAGGGTACTTTATAAGTCACAACTAAAGGAAAACCTGATTGACAAAACTAGAAGAATGACAGATTCCCTGAGAGTTCTCAGAAGAAGTCGTGGAGTCAAACTTTCGTAGTTAAAAAACCACGAGTCGGAAGAAATACGAGGTTGAACGTGTAGGTATGTACTGACGACCTTTTTCGTATCGAAGTTGGTCGAAACAGTCCTTTCGTTACAGAGACGAAAAATTATACGACAGATCCAAACAGTATCGAAAAGAAGGTTCTTCGTCCACAGAAAATTAAAGTACTGACGACAGTGACAGGTGTCACTAAAACCTCGGGTTCTTTTATTTTAGACACTGAGGAAGGTATAAAAGGGATAAACGGTACTTCACTACCCTACTCTACGGTACTAGAATCAAAAACCGTACAACTTGAAATTCGGTCCTCCCTGTATCAATTTAAAACGAAAAATTAATAAAAGGAACCTTTACTTTATACTCGAGGTATGACTTATCCCATGCCATTCAACGGTCACAGACTATGGTATAAATTAAGAAACTGTTCGTACCACATAAACGATTCACAGTCAGTCGTGTATTACAATTTATTAAATTAGTGAGGTCCTTTGATCGACTAGTAATACCAGAAAATAAACTAATCGAATATACGTTTATAATTTTCGTATGTATACACACAGTCTTGTTTTAATAATTTACTCTCTAAAAGGGAGACCTCCTCTCATTGTCTATACTTCAAACATAGAGATTAAAAATCGAATAACAAGACTGTTATTCTCTGTTTATACGTAATGACTTCTTTATATACATAGTTTAACCTCTTTTTATATATCAAAAGTCTATCCAAGATGAATTTCGGTTCAGACATTTAAAGTACACATTAGAAACCTTTCGTAATAAAAAGTTCGACGTATCAAGAAACGTTTTCTCAAAACTCAGTAAATTAGATCACCAAAGGTCTGAAAACCTAAAACACCTGTTATCTTACGTTAAATCATGTTCTCTTTTTCTCAAAACTAAAATAACGGTTGAGGACAAAACGAATTTTTTTCCCCCCCCCGTTTCTTTTTAGATAACGTGTAATGAGGGAATTAGTATTACATTTCTAGAATTATGGTTTTTAAGTTCTTATAACGTACAAACTTTGTAAATTATGTTATAGAAATAAAGGCAGTACGATACGTTTGAAACCCCGTAGGGTCCACCACGTCACCATTTCTTAGGTGGACGGTTACGTCCTCTACGTTCTTTGTATCCAAGTCAGGGTCCCAGCCCTTCTTGGGAACCACTTCCTTTAAGTTGGGTGAGGTCATAAGAACGGACCCTTTAGAGTACCTGTCTCCTCCGACTACCCGATATCAGGTACCCCAACGTTTCACAGTCTGTACTGACTTGTACGTACGTACGTTTGAAATAATACTCACGACGACGGCTACGAATATTAGTGAATAGATTTCAAGTTATCTTGATTGAGTCTATTACTTTTATAGAAAATAAAATTTTTTAATAGTCCCTTTTAAAAGATCTTGTCCACTTAAAAACTATTGCCAATTTCCTAAGATTGAAAATTATAAAAAAAGGAAAAACGAGGGTGACAGTAAAAAGGTAACTGACTTCCTTTTACAATTTTTATGTGGTACTAAAAAGAAGTGTTTACGGCTAAAATAAAGACCTTACAAGAACAGGTAAAACACAGGAACCGTTTGAGGGTGTATATGAGTCTATGAGTCGAGTACATAGTGGAAGAAATTTTTCAGAAGAAAACAGGGGATTTATAATAAACAGAAAGAAGACTCGGTCGATACATATGGATGTATCGTTGTTAACGTGATTCAAAAGTATTAGATACACAACAATGATATATCATTAAAGACTATAACCGTCTATGTCAGGTAAATATCAATAACACTAAAAAATAAGTCAAAATGAAAATCTAGTGTAAGCCATTAAAAGAACAAAGGTCGAAAAGGGTACAAAAGAAAAAATAGACAAAGACTGAAGAAAATCTTCAAATCAAAATTTTGATTCAAAATTTTTAAGATAAAGGGGAAGACAACTACGCTTCTATATTTTAATAATAACAAAAAACTGATAGATCTGTAAATCGTATCGAATGTTTCAGATTTAAATTGAGTAAATAGGGGAGGATGATTAATATACGAATGATCTTATGAGTAAAGTATTTGCAATTCTTCCTTCATGTCATATTAATCAAATTAGAACATAAAAAAGTACGTACTAATTACTAATGATAAATAATGATAGTAATAAAATATTTTATCAACAAAAAGACATAAAGGGTACTAAAATGTTTCATACAACAAATAGGAAATAAAAACATAAAATCAGAAAAGAAAATAGAAAGTAAGAGAAAAAGTTCCCATGAAAAATAACCACCTTTTCAAGTAAAATAAGAATAAGGAATTTTTTATTAAAGTTTCTCAGATATCAAGATCAGTTAGTCAATTAAAGACGATCACATCTTTATAATAAGAGGGGAAGGTCGAAATTAAAATATTATTTAACTGTTTATACAGACAAAAATTAAAAAAGAAAGAGAAAACGATAAAAATCTTAAACGTACAGGAATTATAAAATTCTAAGTGTCTTTACACGAATCTTTATCCAATGTAGAATAATGAATATGAGACGAACCTTAAATAATACGAAATTCTAAGACTAAAAAAAATTTTAGAACGTCGGTAAAACTTAGGAAGAGGTAGTAATTAGAGAAACTTATAACATAAAAAGGACAAGAGAGACAATCCAGAAGAGAATGGAAGTTAAATAATGAAAAGTACGAAAAGAAAAATATGACGTGTTACACATTAAAGAAAAGAGACAAGAGAAGGTTGAATAAAAAGAAGGAGATCGATATAGAATAGACAGTAAATTGGATAGATCATGGAAAGTGTCATTTTCATAATATAATAGTAAAATATTCACCTTAGAAACAAAGAAAAGTTTGGACCAGTAAATATTCTATCGCATATTTATTTCTTTTCTTTGTTCGTATCACAAATCTGTAACTCCTTGGGGTTTGTGACGTGACCAAACATGGACTTTCTCGAAGTTTCATACCCGTACCATCACCCGAAGGGACCACCGAGTTGTCATTTCGAGGGAGACGTCACTTCCTCTACATCCCCTGTACCCAAACTCGGGACCCAACCCTTCTGTGGGACCTCCTCCCGTACCGTTGGGTGAGTTTATAAGAACGGTACCTTTAGGGTGCCTGTCTTCTCGTTCCTCCCGATGTCAAATACCCCAACACTTCGTTGACTCGTGTGTGTCACCACCTTGTCACCTGTCTCCTCCTGTCAAGTCAACACTCGTAGTTTTGTCCCCGGAACCAAAGTACGTAGCGGGCTCTCCCCCAGTCTCGATTTGTCATTCTACTATCACCCCGGTGTACCACAGATTATCTGAAACGTGTACTCATTTGAAGTTTATAAGAGAGTTCTTACAGTTCTTTATTGATACCTCTCACCGTAAACGTCCTTTTAATACCAGAGTGTCTTCGTCCATTCGTACTTTCAATCACCGACTCGTTAATGGTGACTGTACACGAATACATAATTATTTTGGGATCGATGGTACCAAACCCCTTCGTTTCCAACACTTTGATGTCAATTCTCTTCCAACCTCTTACTGACTTGTCATCGTAATTATGATGATTACTTTATTGTCTGACCAGAGTTTATACTGGTTTTAAACACCTAAACAATTTTTCCCATAGAACAGTAATCGAATACTTATACTAAAGTGACCACAGTAACCACTACCTGAGGTCCGACTTATAAATTAGACGTGTCTCTGGAGTAGAAGGAAAGGAAGGAAAATAGGAGTTATAAGGTGTTACGGTTGTTTTGTATTTTGTAACTTAGTCTACCGATAAGAAATAGATGTTTAGTGATATCTTAACTAACCGAACAATTAAGTCGACTTAGTGACAACCAAAAAAGTATCTGTTTAAGTTGTATTATATATTATGTCTATATATATACATATATATATACCCGTTATGTATACCTATGATTCTTTTTAAAGAGATATACAACACAAATCCAATAGAATTGTTTCCTTTTGATACAGTCACTCGTTTCATCTAAACCTTCCTTATTACTATAAGTATCAATACATGACTTGTTTGTTCACAAAATTCTTTACAAAGATAGTCGGACTTTAGATCAGATCAGTCCTTAGACACAGACATATATGACCACCGTCTAAGTACAACTACACACCGTTTTGGTTATGTTATAACATTTCATTTTTATTTATTTATTTATTTATTTTATTTTGAAGCTCAGTTTTTTTTTTCTTGTCTCAAAACCTAATATAGAAACGGTTATAGACATCCATTTGTAAAGATCCTGAATGAGAAAGGGACTTCCTTTAAGTTGTCATAAATGGTTAAGTTGACTTGTTTCCAATCATAATTATCTATTCAGAAAAAGGACAATACGTGGACATAAGACGGGGTAACGGTGTATTAGAAACTTTAGTAAGTGAGTAAAAACTAGTGAAGGGTCCTTTACTATAGTTAGGAGTTAAAGGACAAAATGTCAAGACATCTTAAGAAGTATAATAATACTTAATGGGATGTCTATTACGTCAAAATTTAATAGGGGTTATTTGTTATTTTGAGTCCATAGTCTATATATTAAAGTACATGTTTTATTACAAATTATTTTGACTGACAGTGTTCAAACAGAGATTTTGAATAGTACCGGGTGACCTTAGAAGTTTTTATGACCGTTTTGAAATTCAAGTTATCCTTATTTTTCTAACTCATTTTAATTTTGTTTTGAAACCCTTTCCTGTTATTATGTGACTCATTAAACTACACGTACAAACACGTACGAGTCAGTGAATCAGTACAGGCTGAGAAACACTGGGGTCCCTGATATCGGACGGTCCGAGGAGACAAGTACCCTCAAGAGTCCGTTCTTATGACCTCACCTAACGGTAAAGGAGGAGGTCTCTTAGAAGGACTAGGTCCGTAGTTTGGGTAAAGAGAACGTAGAGTACGTGACCGGTAGACACTTCGTTTATCAAAATATAGGACTCAGTTCAAAGTTATTCTATTATGATTCAAAAAAGAAATGGAGACTTTTATTATAGAACATACAAAAATAAGAAAAAATTTTATGTCAGAAGTTTTTCCATGTAAATGAATCACAACCACTTGAAGAAAAGTGAGTCTATGTGTACGATACGAAACCAACTGAACCCGAACGGTATGAGGTCAGTCTGTCGAAAGGAGAAAGAAAATAGAGATCGGTATACGAGAAGATAGATACCACACATGGTTACGGTAAGTCAAGTCAAGTCAAGTCAGCGAGTCAGCACAGGCTGAGAATCGTTGGAGTACTTAGTGTCGTGAGGTCCGGAGGGACAGGTCGTGGTTGAGGGTCTCAAGTGAGTCTGAGCGCAGGTGGCTCAGTCACTACGGTAGGTCGGTAGAGTAGGAGGTAGCAGGGGAAGAGGAGGACGGGGGTTAGGGAGGGTCGTAGTCCCAGAAAAGGTCACTCAGTTGAGAAGTGTACTCCACTGGTTTCATGACCTCAAAGTCGAAATCGTAGTAAGGAAGGTTTCTTGTGGGTTCCCGACTAGAGGAAGTCTTACCTGACCAACCTAGAGGAACGTCAGGTTCCCTGAGAGTTCTCAGAAGAGGTTGTGGTGTCAAGTTTTCGTAGTTAAGAAGCCACGAGTCGGAAGAAGTGTCGGGTTGAGAGTGTAGGCATGTACTGGTGATCTTTTTGGTATCGGAACTGATCTACCTAAATAAATGGATATAAAACGAAAGACTAACGTAAATTAAACAATGAGGATTTCGAATCATATGTAGGACTTTACACTTATCTTCAATATGACTTGATGGAACTTAATCCCCATCGTTTCCGAAAATATAAATAAACACTCTCAACTAATCCGTCTGGAAAAGGGTAGATCGTTTGTGAATAAGTAGAAGCAAAGATAAGCGTAAGTGAGGATGAGAATTTGAAGAAAAGCAGAAGAGTGAAAAGACACTCGGACAAAATAACCCATCAAATAAAGAATAATAATTTATAACTCTCAAGACATGTATAAGTCATATATTTGGTAAATAGTCTATTCATTAAAATTTTATAGAAGAAAGTTAGATACCTGATAGAAAAATAAGTGAATCGTTACAGAAAACTCCTTATCGAAATGGAAAGTTACTTTATATTAAACAATAAAAAATTTTGAAATATCTAGCACCAAAAAGACAACATCAATTCTTTGGAACGGATTAAACAAACACTATTACAATTTATATGTTAGAGAAACCCTTTGGTCAAACCATCACAGAAATTTTACATTTGTGGGTAGATGGTAGACTAGGTCAGTAAGGATCCACAAATGGATTCTCTTTACTTTCGTATACACGTGTGTTACTGAACGTGTATTTATAAGTGTCATTAAAACAAACATTATCGGGAGGTTTTATCTTTATCGGGTTTATAAGTAGGAATCAACTTACCTATTTCTTTAACACCGTATAGGTATGTTACCTTACGAACACGCGGACGATTCAATGAGGTCAACTCAGACTGAGACGCTGTGATACCTGACATCGGACTGTCCGAGGAGCCAGGCACCCTAAAGGGTCCGTTCTTATGACCTCACCCAACGGTACGAGAGAAGGTCCCTTAGAAGGACTGGGTCCCTAACTTCGGTCCAGAGGACGTAGTGTCCGTCCCTTCGGGTATGTAACCTTATGATGGGTGGTTATTTCTCTTTGTATAACAACTGTACACAAGGTTGACCTACTTATAATTTTATTAATATACCTCACTTTCTTCGGTCTTCTCTGCACTCTCATGTAACGGACAATAGTAAATATATTTTAAGATATTTTACGTTTCTTTTTGTCTACTCTCCAAAACCCCTGTATTCCATCCCAGTCTCTCCCTGTCCCTCCCACTAAAGTTTCTCCGTCCTCCTTTAAACCCCCCTACTAACTTATACAAATAATTAAACTAACGTCACAAAAGTATTCATATGAATATCCAGTTTTTAACATGTATACGTCGAATAACAGACGGTTTACTTTAGAGTTACTTCGACGATTTATAATATAGGTGTGAGGTTGTAGGTGTATATGGTCAAGTTGATTTTTGTGGACTTCTTGTCGGGTCTTTCTGTTTTTGTCGTATGACAAATAAGAGTACTAAACTAGTCTATTAAGTGAGTTTTAGTTTTGTCGTGATCAAAGTACCTAAACAGGTAATTAAATAGAGGGTCTTACTCTCCTGAGACTCTTAATCGATACGTCGGACTCTGACACCACTGTTCAACGTTTTATACATGGGAACACAGAATTGGAGAGTGTGTGATTCAACCTTAGTGACGGAAAGTTGTTTTTTTATGAAGAGGGATAAAAGATTCATTTGAAGGTCTTTTTTGTCATAATCTGTAAAAAAAAAGAAAAAGAAACGTTCCTAGACAAAAAATACCTAAACCTTTTAGCTAAAAGAAGAATGATACAAAACAAAAGAGTATTTTAAAAGGGTCTTCGTCTACATAATTTTAATATATAACCTTTGGGATTTTTTATTGAAGTGTTGACATTGAAGACTTTGTACAAAATTGTAAAGTGTTAAGAAAGTGAGGAAACCAAAGAACTGACATTACAAAAATTTTCTATAAGGAAGAGTCAAAAGAAATAAAAATTGTAAAAACATTGAAATCGTGAAGATTGTGGTAAAAATTTTCTAAATAACGTGAAAAAGTTTAAAACTAAAACCTGTATAGTAACGTTTTTAAATAGTAAACTAAAACCTGTATAGTAACGTTAGTACGTCAACCGTTTTACATAAAACGTGATACCCGAACTTAAATAAAATACGAATTCCCTTCTTATTAGGAATACAGAGACTAATTTAAAAAGTCATCAAATTCTATTTCATTTGTTAAGAGAAGAACCAGAACTCCCCGACATTCTAGTCGGGACCCTAAAGAAACCTTCCTTACTACGATTTCGACTTTGAGGTCATGAGACCGGTGGAGTACGCTTCTCAACTGCGTAACCTTTTCTGGGACTACGACCCTCCCTAACCCCCGTCCTCCTCTTCCCCTGCTGTCTCCTACTCTACCGACCTACCGTAGTGACTGAGCTACCTGCACTCAGACTCACTTGAGGCCCTCAACCACGACCTGTCCCTCCTCAACCTGTACTGACTCGCTGACTTGACTTGACTTGACTTTCCTTTTCTTTCCTTTAATCAGAGTCCAAAGAGAGTAAAGGTGGGAGTATAGTTTGGGTTCGGGTGTCTCCATACCCCCTCTAAATATCTCCTCTACACCCCAGAAAGTGGGGATCTGGAGTCACCTCTTCCGACGTACAGTAAGTCTCTTTGGACCGGAGACATGCACAAGGTACATCGTTTCCTCATTACCCTACTCCCATCATATTCGTATGTAAGGTCAAACGGACCCTACCAGAACCAAAGGAAATGTGAATTAAAAAGAAACGTATGAATAGTCACCCACAGGGAAAATAAGAGTTCTCATAGGACCAAACTTACTACCTCACCGGGTCTAGAGGAAGTAGTCAGACTTAGTCGAAAGAGTGTCATCTGTATTTTTGACCCACGACTTTTGAGTGTCGATCAGGAAGGGTCCTGTCAACCGGAGACGACTTAGTCTATGTTGTAATGTATCCTCCAACACTAAGGTGAAGTGATGGGAGTTTGGGGACCGTCGGTCTCCGACTTTTGACTGATTGTCTGGTCCAACTAAGGGAACGTGTTCCGTCCTGGTTGAGAATTCTACGTGGAACACGAGGTTTGAGGGGTACCTTAATCTGATTTCGATCAGAGATTGACTCTGGTGTAAGAACGAACAAAACAAAAACAAACAATAAAACTTACCAAAAGATAAAATATGACAAAATGACTGAGGGAAAGAGGACTCTTAGGGATTAGATAATGAATGTCTTCTTGCATTGTCTCTATTCCGACTTTAACCACGGTCCTTTGTCTGAAATTTCTACCCTGATATCTCAATCTATTGAGTCATCGACATACCATCACTCTCGGGTAGGTGAGCCATCCGCTTCACAACTACAAGACACCGATCGAAACCAAAACACTAAAGATACAGAAAGTGACTACCACTTGTATCTATTCTACGTCCACCTTCTCGCGTCTAATTTACCAGTTATAGATACAGATTCATGATACGTACGAATCAGTGAAGTCCGTACAGGTTAAGAAACACTGGGGTACCTGACATGGGACGGTCCGAGGAGACAAGTACTCTAAAGGGTCCGTCCTTATGACCTCACCCAACTCCTTTGGGTATTGATATTCATAATGACCTTAACTCATCGATAACGATTTGTGGTAAACATACAACTTCTCTTTTATGGGTCGAGTCTAGATAAGAAATACTTAAATTTCGTTTCATACTTTCAATCTCAGATGATTTGACAAGAATTTCTCCGAGGGTAGAGAATTCGGTCTGTCTTCTGTCTCGACCTTTGGTCTATACCATAAACTGATATTTTCTCTGTTTTGACAAGAGTCACATCCTTTCATAGGAAGTGGTCGTAACCGAAACTATTCCTCTTTCATACTAGGACTCTAAACGTTACCCCTTATAATCCGATCTCCGTGAATTTTAGGAAGGTACGGAGTCAAGGCCTTACGAGACCCAGACGTTTTCACAGGGTTAGGGGAACAGAGGGTCGACTACGATTACCCTTTCTAGGGTGGACGGTCACGTTCATCCGCATCTTCTACACCCAAGGTAGAGACACAACCCTTCTAGGCGACCTCCTCCTTTACTGTTAGGTGAGGTCATAAGAACGGATCTCTTAGGGTACCTGTCTCCTCGGACCGTCCGACGTTAAGTATCTCAGCCTGTGATACCTGCGTTGTAGTGTGTGTGTAATGGAAAAACCTTCAATTCTGGAAAGAACGAATAGAGGTCACTCCATTCACGGAATATTCTGTTACGAAAGGAAAAAGTCGTGGACGGAAAAATGTAAAAGAACTGATGATCACAGGTATTGATCCTAATTTAGAGACCCCCTAGACAGTTCCCTTTACAACCCAGATTATCCCTTCTTTTTCTTATTATGAGGTTTCTTTGACATTTTAGATCGATTGTACATAACCGTTCTTTGTGTCTCCAGTTGTATTAATAATTAGTACCAGTAAAACCTTCATAATCGTCTCCGTATGAATTTGAAGTTCTATGGAGTTCTTATGATTATAAAACGTGATTAAAAGTATATCATGTAACAAAGTTGATTTTTGAGGTCGATTAAAATGTCTATAAAAATGTAAAGGGTCAATACCGAATCTATTTAATTTTCAAGACTGAGTTAAAATTCTAGAATAGTTTATTTACTTTTAAATTTGTATTATCAGTTATAAACTATTGATAATGTAAAAATAGTTATGGATAATTTTTACTTTTAATACAATGAGTTTCCTTTAATATCAATTTATAATAAAGACTCATATAAAAGGATCACAAGATAATAAAATTATGAGACTTTAATACAATTAATATAACTTAAACTTCTTTCGAATCAGATATTAAACATTAATGTAACCCCACGGTTTTAGACTTTAGTCAATTCCCCAGAGGAAAGGTCCTAGTGTCGGAGTATATAAAAGATCTTCTAGGGACTTCCATTACTGATATATTGGTCTAAAAGTTTTTGACACAGACGGACTATCTCTTTTACCATATAAAACTAATCTAATTTTCATAAATTTACTTACGATTTACATAATAGAGGTATACATAAAGATGTCTCTTCACGGTTTACCAAGAAAATACTTATTTCTTTTTCAAAATTTATAAAGAACTACTTTTATTGAGGTAACCCGGATCTTTAAAGTCCGTCTTCTTTCTTACCCACCAAAACTTACGTCTAACTATGTAATCACGAATTTCTATTTCAATTTGTCGTATATACGACCAATAACACTTGGAAAGGTGGACTTCTACGTGGAAAGTCTCGTATTTATGGAGACTCTCAGAGAAGACTGACGAAATATCACCACTAGAAGGTAGACTCTACGAACTCAGGATCCAGAAGGAGTCGTCTCATAGTCACCAGTATCACCGTTTCTGTCAAGTTCTCAAGTCCGAGACCCGCGGGGTGAGACATAAGTCACTCTCGCCGAAATAAAATTAGACGATATATATATAACCCGAAGATATCCTAATGGAAACTCCTTTCTTTATTAATGTGAACTTTTGATAACGGAATCAACGGTTGAGTAGTTTCTCCTTCTACTAATATCTGAAAACAGGATTAACTAAAGTGGACGATTCCACTCGGAAAACGAACCTGGTCGTTCGACGAGTAGAGTGGTAGAGTAGAATTATAGTGAAATTCATAGAGGTACAACAAAGACGGAAACGACACAGAATATCATGAAAGGTAACGTTTGATGATGAGAAACAGTTCAACCACAGGACTGGTAGGAAACGACTTGGACTCGAATAAGAGGTGGGACTTTAGGAGGAACATGAAAATAAGAGTGGACCTCGAGAAAGGTCCAGTGTGTCCAGTGAAAGAAGAACTGACGACTAACGTAAATTACGGTCATATGTACATCGGTCACTAGGTGATAAGGATATATATAGAAAGAGTTAAAACTAATACATCATCGGTATTAAATGGTACATCTGACGACTTAGGGTGAACTTTTGAGTTATCTATTTACGATTAACTAAATGAAAACACAATGTGGATACCGTGATATAAGACTCTGGAAGTGAAATATTCATTTCAATCATCTAAAAACGAGAAATTTTTATTCACGATTACAACTTCGTTATAGTTTCAATGTCTTCTCTATGTACATGTGAAAGTCTTAAATTAAAAAATTTCAAAATAAATAAATAAAAACCCACGTGACTCAGAAGTAATCTCACGTGCCTGAAAGAGACCGACACCACTCGCCCCCGATGAGATATCGACACCACGTGCCCAAAGTGTAACACCACCGAAGAGAACACACCTCTTTCGTGCGGTCGAAACATCAAACACCGAACACCCGAGATCTCACGTCCGAGTCATCAACACTGAACACCCGAAACAACAGGACGTCGTACACCCTAAAAGTGTCTGGTCCCAAGTTCGAGTACAGGGGACGTAACCGTTCATCTAAGAATTGACGATATGATAGTCCCTTTAGGGATTTTTAAGAACGGGATTTGATAAACTCCTTTTATCGGTTGGACTATACGGTAGTGAAGATTTATAAGGTGACACATTAAGAATGTTTCTTGATGAGGACGTATTAGTATCATGTTGGTAGTTGTTATCCTTCAATCACGGTTATACAAAGATGGTAAATTTGGAATCTGTACCAAGGTCGAAACGGTGAAAGTCATAACAGAAATGTCGTTTCCAAGGTTAAGTCTTGGTCCACGATATAAAACAAAAGTACAGAGAAATTAGAGACTATAAAAGTTTATAATATTAGGATAATGAAACGTTTGACAGTTGAACTCAAACAGACTACAAATGAATCCAAAAGAGTCGACAGCGTTACCATTCTTTAGGTGGACGGTTACGTTCTCTGTGTTCTCTTCACCCAAGTTAGGGACCCAGTGCTGTTAGGAGACCTCTTCCTTCACCGTTGGGTGAGGTCACAAGAAAGGATCTTTCAGAGTACCTGTCTCCTGTCAGGTTCTCCAGTGTTTCTCAACCTGTGTCGACTCGTTGACTCGTGTCTGCGTGTGTGTGTGTGTGGGGATGGATCTGTAACCGAAATGAACTCTTTTCAGAAACCACGTAAAGGAGAATGTCGAATGTTGTTGACGAAGGATAACCAATTCCTATTTTCCCAAGTAGGATAAGTTTACAGGAATCCTCGAGGAGACAATCGGATACGGTACTTGGGTCAAGGAACGGGAGGCAAGTCGACTCTGGGGTATAAATATAACGTAACGTCGTTGTTATATAACTTTCATTTTTGGGTTCGGGTTATGTGTCTTTATGGAACGTGAGTATGTGATTGTTACTTTTTAGTCTTTCTCTTTAATTCCTTTGTTAGGGTAAGTGGTAACGTTGTTTTCTTATTTTATGAGTCCTTATTTGGATAGATCTCTCTGTTTCTTAACATACGTCTTTTGATATTCCGTGACTACTTTCCTTAGTTTCTACTACGTTTACCTCTCGATAAGGTACAAGAACCTAACCTTTTTAGTTTTAACACTTTTTACTGATATACCGGGTTTCGTTAGACGTCTAAGTCACCTTAGGGATCGTTTGATGGTCACCATAAAAAGTTTCTTGACCTTGTTTTTTAAAGTGTTAAACATACCTTTTTGTTTTTTGTGACTTATCGGTTTCGTTAGAAGACTTTCTTCTTACATCGACCTCCTTTGTTGGAAGGACTAAAGTTTGATATGACGTCTCGATATCAGTAATTCTGTCATGTCATGACCGTGTTTTTGTCTTTACTTGTGGTCACCTCGTTCTGACTTTCAGGTCTCTACTTGAGGGACTGGATACCCGCGGATGGAAACTGTTTCCTCCCTTCTTATCTGTTACCTCTTTTCTATCAGAGAAGTTATTTACCACGACCCTTTTGACCTGTCGACGAATATTTTCTTGTTTTAATCTTGTGAAGAATTGTGGTAGGTGTTTTTATAGTGTGTTTTAACTAATTTCTGGATTTACGTTGTGTTTTTGATATTTTGAGAAATTCCTTTTGCATCCGTCTTGTGAGAAACTGTATTTAGTCTCGTTCTAGGAAATACTCGTGGAGGATCTTATTACCTTTATTTTCGTTTTTATTTGTTTACTCTGGATTAATTTGGATTTTGGAAAACGGGATTCTTCCTTTGATATTTGTTTCACTTTTCTTTTGGGAGTCTTACCCTCTTTTATTATCGTATACTTTGTTAACTGTTTCCTAATTAGAGGTTTTATATGTTCGTCAAGTAAGTCGAGTATGGTCTTTTTCTTTGTTAGGTTAATGTTTCATCCGTCGTCTTGATTTGTCTGAAAAACGGGTTCTTCTGCATGTCTACCGATTACTTGCTTGCTTTTCTATGAGTCGTAATGAGTTAATCTCTTTACGTTTAGTTTTGATGTTACTCCACAGTGGAGTGTGGTGAGTCTTACCGGTAGTAGTTTTTTAGATGTTTATTATTTACGACCTCTCCCACAGTTTTTTTCCCTTTGGATAACGTGACAAACACCCTTTACTTTAACTATATTAGTGATACCTCTTATCATACCGTTGAAATTTTTTTGATCCTTATTTTTGATGGTATATTGAGTTATTCAGGTTATGACCCGTATATGGGATTACTTTGGTATCAACTTTTTCTGCGTACATGGGAACTTGGGGTTCCAAGTAACGTCGTGATAAATGTTATCGATTCTGTACCTTCGTTGGATCTATAGGTAACTGTCTACTTAACTATTTCTTAAACACTATATATATATATATATATATGTGTTACCTTATAATGAATCGATATTTTTCTTTGTGTAAACTCAGTCAAGATTACTCCACCTACTTGGATCTCTGATAATATGTCTCACTTCATTCAGTCTTTCTCTTTTTGTTTATAGTCTGATTACGTATACATACCTTAGATCTTTCTACCATGACTACTTCTATAAACGTCTCTTCGTTGTCTCTGTGTCTGTATCTCTTGTCTGAACAACTGTGTCAACCCCTTCCTCTCTCACCGTACTTAACTCTCTCATAGTACCTCTGTATATGTAATGGTATGTGTTTTATCTAACGGTCACCCATAAACGGTATACTGTACCCCTCGAGTTTGCCCACAAGACACTGTTGGATCTACCCACCCTACCCACCCTCCACTCTCTCTCCAAGTTCTCCCTTCTCTGTATAAATATGGATACCGACTAAGTACAACTACACACTGTCTTTGGTTGTGTTATAATATTTCGTTAATAGGAGGTTTTTATTCACTGAAAATTTTTAAAAAATTTTTACTTTTTTGGATCGGGTCTTGATCATTTATACTAAAATTACTTACGTACTGAAAGCAGACGTGGCTTGCCTGATTTCAGTAGACAATAAACCGTCATAGTTGAACATAAGAAAGTCATCACTTTACAAGTCTCATTAGTGAACATACTGTGTTTTCCATCAAAAGATTCCGTCCATTATAAGGATTCTTACGAAGAAAATGATTGACACAAATAACTACTACGTTAAAGTCATCTTTTTATACATGTATCTTGGCGATTCAAAGTATTATATCAAAATAACCACGAATTCCTTCATAAACCATAAGACTATAATCGTGTATAAGGTTAGCCAGGTTATAAATAAATACAGTCTGCATTGTTTCCGTGAGGTTAGATTTGTCACAAGGAAACAGATCGTGTTAATGGACTTCTATTTCGTCTTGAGATTAAGTTATTTCATTTCTTTTATTTCCTACGAACTCCTCTATACGACAAATTCCTCCTCACTATACTAATGGATTTTCGTATAATAGAAAAATCACCTTTCTGTTGGAAACAACCGAAGGAGATGATACTCACTTATCTTAAAGAATGATTAAAATCGGTTTTTATCTGGTCACTGACCGACTTAAGGTCACTGACATTGTTTGGGGTTTACGGTTCGATAAAGTATCGTAGACCACTGTTTTCATGATTCTAAACGGGACGCCTACGTCCGTAGGACATCCTTACTCACCTCTTATTTCCTCGTTCTAAACTCCATGGAAAGGAAAAAGACATAGTCATGGTGTTATTGATATATAAAATGAAGTAGATGTAGAATCTGTTGGGGTTTTCTATCAATGGCAAGAAGAGTTTATTGTCGTTTAAATTTCTCTTTAATTCTTTGAACGGACTGAAAACATATATTATCTATAACGGACACGTTCACTCTTTTGTTTCGTTTACCGTGAAGACCCCAAACGTTATATCACCGGGACACATTCTTAGACATCGCTGAATCAGACAGAAGTTGAAAGGTTCCGTAGTAAGAGTAAGGGTTTGTTCGAAGAACGCTATTACGTTCTTCCAAACGTAGCGAAGTACTTACAATTCGTTTGATTTTAATCTTTGATATAAAGATGAACTGAAACGTACATTCTAAAGAGGTTACTCCTTTAACCAACTTTTGTCCTTTACTAGAATGCCCTTGTACCGTCTTCAAGTGAGTCTTCAATAAAGTAAAAGATAAAAATAAAATTATTTTAAGGGAAAAAAGAAATTTACTAGAACTCTAGTAAAGGGTCAGAGTTCTTTACTACCATACAGTAATTTCCAACGTTATCATTTACACTTTTACATCAAACTAAAAATATTAGGGTGTACCAGTTCTCAACATTTGTAAAAGTAACAAAGTTATACCGGAAAAACACAAAGTGATATGAACAGGACTTAGGATGTGATCCCAGTCACTACCACAAACTATCCACAAGCTATGACAGAAAATTTTATAATAATCACAATTCGAGTCGACCTGAATTTTCAACATGAAGTTGAAAATGAACTGACAAGGGTCTAAGAAGAAAATAAATAAATAAAAAATTTATATTTAAATAAATAAAATTAACCTCCAATTAATGAAATGTTATAACATAACCAAAACGGTATGTAGTTGTACTTAGGTGGTGTCCACATGTGCACAAGGGTTTAGTTGTTCAGGATGTCGATAGAGATTGAGTAGAGAGATCCTAGTTTAAAACTTCCATGACACTCAATTTCTCTATATGTGTTTTCGAAGTTTTACTCTATCCTAATAATCCCATTACAACTTATCTTTCTTCTGTACATGTAACGGTAGACGTACTCTAAAAATACTATGAATTATATGAACAGTAACAGAGGGGTAGTGAGTATATACGATTTATCTGAGTGTGTTATATATGTATACATCTGTGTGTGTGTGGTGTAGGAACAAAACGTCAAGTGACATGAATCATCAGTTCGTCGGATCCTGTTCAGTGAATGAGAAGGTCTTGAGTTGAAAGGAGTAACTTGTTACCCTTTTACTGTGATTGAAACATTAATCAATGACGACGACGACGACGACGATTCAGCGAAGTCAGCACAGGCTGAGACACTCTGGGGTATCTACCGTCGGGTGGCCCGAGGGGCCAGGGACCCTAAGAGGTCCGTTCTTGTGACCTTACCCAACGGTAAAGGAAGAGGTTACGTAATTTCACTTTTCACTTTCCCTTCAGTGAGTCAGATCATTCCATATTTAATAAATTACATACTCAAATCGTGTATCAGTTGTTTTATAATTAGTAAAAATAGATATCTTCTAAACAACTGATAGGAAACATTAGACCGTCAATATAGTCTAAACCTTGAATTATAATGAGAAATACTAGTTTACAAATTACGATAATCCGTATAGATGGGGTAATATATTATTCACGGACTCTCGTGAACTCCAGATTCCAATCAAGTACCCTTCTTAGTACTTGAGTTTTGATTCTTCTTTAAAATATTAGAAATTTCGAGAGTACACCATGAGTAATTTTTTAATAAATTCATTTAATTTATAGACCAGTATACTCGATTTTTAAACACTAATTGTCTTCTTAAAGTTGATTAAACATAAAACCATGATACACCCCATATTGATCTCTGTAAACTTTCTATCTCAAAAACGAACGTCAACTTAAACTTGAACCTACTATGTTAAATTACTCAGTTTAAAGTCTTAAATTCAATTTTCAAATGGACCGTATCATTTATTAACTAAAATTCACTTTACCAATTTATATCTGTAACAAGTTCGAAAAGATCTGTGGTAATAAACAAGGTTAGGAATTGGAATAAACTAGTTACCGTCTTGTCTATACCTGAAGGTACCACTGAGTCTCCATTTCTTAGACGGACGTTTCGTCCTTTGGGTCAAAGTTATGGACTCAACCCTTCTGTGGGACCTCTTTTCTTACCGTTGGGTAAAATCATAAGAACGGACCTGTTAAGGTACCTGTCTTCTCGGAGCACCCGACGGTAGTACCCCAGTGTTTCTCAGTCTGTGCTGACTCACTGATTGTATGTGTCTTATCTATATGAGGACACGACAATTCTTTCGACACAAAATTATACGTATATAATCTTCTAAACCAAAGTACTGATGGTAAAAAAGGATGAACCCTTCTTTATAGTACATTAAAGTATCCCTTTTCGTCATTCGAAAACTTAATAAAGAACCACGTTTAGAGTTCTCCTTAGGGTTCGCTACAAAAATTATTCATCCTTAGTACACGAATCAGTGAATCAGTACAGACTGAGAAACACTGGGACCCCTGACATCGGACGGTCCGAGGAGAGAGGAACCCTCAAAAGTTCGTTCTTAAGACCTCACCCAACGCTAGAGGAGGAGGTTCCCTAGAAGGGCTGGGTCCCTGACTTGGACGTAGAGGACTGAGAAGGTGTAACCGTCCACCTAAGAATTGGTGAAACGGTGGACCCTTTGGGGTTCGTCCTTAGTATGATACATTAATTTGTTGAAGTTTCTTGTCAATAACTTAACTAAGAGGAAAACCTGAGGGATTTGAACTCTGATTACTTTCGTAGTGACATCGATAGAAAACTTTTAATAGTTGAGAGTACTTCATGTTTTTTTACCATAGTTTTACTTTCTATTTACTCATATAGGTGAAGATTCATATCGAGACATATATATATATAAATATAAATATACGACGTGCGTACGAGTCAGGGAGTCAATACAAGTTGAGACGTTGGGATACCTGAGATTCGACGATCAGAGGAGACAGGTACCCTAAAAGGTCCTTTTTTATTACCTCACCCAACGGTAAAGGAAGAGGTCCCCAAGAAGGGTTGGGTCCCTAGTTTGAGTATGAAGACTATAGAGGACGTGACGTCCGTCCACCTAAGAAATGACGACTCGGTGATCCCTAGGTATATATACATTTGTGTACACGTTAACTAAGACAATATTAGTAAGTATTATCGTTTATAATAACTACCTCAGTCCTCTACTCCATCATATTTTTATACCACCTACGTAAACTATGAAGGGACAAGAACAACATAGACTCCGGGAATAAAGTAAGTAAAAATTATAGTTATAGTGGACGGTGGTGGGTTTTACGATAGATATGTGTCCACTCGTTACACCAAGCTTCTACAGTAAAAAGTGTCTTTAATCCTTTCTTGTATAAATTTACCCCTTTTAAAATTGAGTTTTACTAAGAAAAGTAAAGTTAAAGTATAAATCTCCTCGTCACACCCGACCACCCGAAAACTCTGAAATATTCCCAAATTTTACCACCAATTGGAATTTTTGTCAACTCCTTTGGAGTAAGGACGAGTTAATCTACCTAATTCTGTGACACCTTTCAGGACGGTCATTTTAATTGAGGCAGAAGGAAACCCTACGTGACGTAGTAATTGGTGGGTTGTACTGTTTACCATATTGACGGTCCCTAACGTTTTGTGTAACAACGTAAAATTTGGTGAAGACAACTTTTGGAATGGAGGGAATTGTTGTTTTTTACATCATCAACAAGGATCTGTAACGTACTCCAATGTAAATCTTATAATAGGTGTGGAAGTGTGAAAGAGAGTTGAAATGACTGAAATTTCTGAAGATCCCAAAGAAGACTGTCCTATGGGTCTAACTGTGGACTAAATACCATTACAGAAAGACCTTAAGTAAACATTTTGATAATATGCAAAAACCAGTAAAGAAGGAAGTCGTTTCCGTGAAAAGGGACACAACAGAGGTCAACCCACACACACACACACACACACACACACACACACACAATCATGGAGTCAGCCCAGACTGACAAACACTGGGGTGCCTGACATCGGGTGGTCCTAGGAGACAGGTACCTTAAGAGGTCCGTTCTTATGATCTCACCCAAAGGTACGGGAAGAGGTCCCCTAAAAGGACTGGGTCCCTACCTTGGGTACAGAGGACGTAATCGTCCGTCTAATAAATGGTAGACTCGGTTCCTTCAGAGGTCAATGAAGTGTCATAACCAAAAAGAAACTGAAGGAACCAATTTGAACCCCCAAATAAAAGACATACTATGAGGGAATTTACTCTCACAACGAGTCTTAAAACAGAATCTGAGAAGAGAGGAAAGGAGTAAGGAGATTAAAGGGGTGAGATGAAAGAAAACCGTCAAGACGAGAGTATCCGAGAGACGAAGACTAATGGACCAGGCATAGACGTCGAGTCTTGGGAGGAGAATCTAAGTAGACTACGTGTGTCTGCAGAAGGAACCTACACCCTACGTGTGGGTATAATTTAGGGTTACACGAGAAGGAGACTCAGAAAGATAAAATCATTTACCATCTTATATTTACGGGTGAACGGGTTTTGTCGGACTTTGGACAGGATTTAAGACAGGGAATTAGTAAGGTAGTCTAAGACACGTAACAAGAGGAACTATTCGAGAGTTTGACGAGACGAAAAAACGTCAATGGTATGGTGGTGGAATCAAAACGAAGATAAAAAAGACTAAAATCTTGTCGAGAGATTGAGATTAGAGGGACGGAACCTAGAGTATTGAGAAATTTACCCAAAGGTGTGATATAGGTCTCACTACGAAGACTTCCCGGATAAGTCTCCGGAAGAGTTTGTTAGGAGAAGGGTAAACAGCCTGAATGACGAAGGGAGGGAGGTCTTAGAGGGAGAAGGACAGTTTCGGTGTCAGGTAGAACAAGAAGGGATGGTGAAGGAAGTCTGGAAACAGGTGTGAAAGGGAACGAATATTATGTGGAAGATAGGGACAAGAGACCCTACTAGAGGTGAACAAGATATGTACGTCAAAGTCTCAGGACGTAAGACCGTTCTTTGGAACTGGTCATTAGACATTTATAGAACCGACTGAGAGGACAGTCGTGGGTCTTATGAACACTGAGAGGAACAATAAAGTAATACAGACGGCCTATGGAACAGACGAAAGGGTTGTCTTCTAGGATTCTCGTCATCTATCTACTGGAAATCCGTCGTTAAGACTAGTATATATATTTCAATACGATTTACCACTTTTCTTTCTTGAACCTTCTCTCCTAACAGTCTTGTGTCGACTTTACTATGACAAGGATCAACCCTCGCTTTTTTTTTTTTTCTTTCTAACTCAAACCCCCGGACGTCCCTTACACTATGTAAACACGAGTCGTCATCCCTCTCGGTTGAGAAGATAACACAATGTAGTGTGGTGTATAAAAATCGTAAAACAAAGAACTACTAAATAAAACTTTATCGACAGAACAAAGGGGCTAAGTAAAATTCAAGGAACAACAACAAAAAGTCAACGATTCAACACAGATTGAGAAACACTGGGGTCCAATGAGACAGGTAACCCAGCAGATCCGTTCTTGAGACCTCACCCAACGGTAAAGGAGGAGGTCCCCTAGAAGAACCTAGTCTCTAACTTGGGTCAGAGGACGTAACCGTCTACTCAAGAAATGGAGACTCGGTAGACCCTTCGGGTTTGAGGAACACCATCTTCTGAAATTAGAGATGGACCATATTGTAGTCTCCAGTCCGAGGTCTAAAACTCTTAAACTAAAGTTATAGTGTCAATGTTGTTAGGGTACATTTACACAGTTATTTTACTGGTGTACTACCACTAGTTACTTTATATTTACCTAATATTGACTCTTTACGTAAAACTCCCGATCTGAATTTGTAATGTATTATAGTCATACAAAATTTCTTTTAGTTAATCTTCAAACATACAACCTTTTTTTAACTTTTCCTATATTATTACGATCATAATTAAGTATACAATGAAAAAATTAAATTTAAATAAATAAAAATAACCTCCGGTTAATGAAATGTTATAACAGAACCAAAACGGTATATAGTTGTACTTAGACGGTGTCATACAATGAAAATTAACTACTAAAATCTGTTAGAGAGAAACACAACATTGGGTGTACTAGGTGATTATCATAGTAGGTCTGGTAGTGATCACAAACACCCCTTTGTTAATGTATACCTAATAAACCAGATTTATAAACTGGAGATTATGATCAGAGGTAAATATCCGTAATTCACAGAAACCTAACCTCTTCCTTTACCGTTGGGTGAGGTCACAAGAACGGTCCTCTTAGGGTCCCCACCGTCTCGGACTAGGCGACGTCAGATACCCCAGCGTGTCTCAGTCTGTGCTGACTTCGTTGAATCGTCGTCGCCGTCGTCGTCGTCGTCTTTCACAGAAACCTCTCATCGAGGTTTCGAAAAGAACAGAACCCAGTTCTTTTTCAGTTACACCCAAACTTTTGGTACCAAAACGATGTTCAATTTACACTAAAGTTTTTTAGAGTCTCTCATGTTTATCCACTATGTCAGTCGAATTTGGATCCAGTTATACACTAGTAGTTTGTGAAGTTTATCTTTGTATTAGTATCAATTTACCTTTTAACTCAAATACTGTATTTAGTCACTACGGATTTTCTATTTTTAATTATAGACTGTTAATTTTTAAATTACAACACCCTAACAACATGACCTTTTCTTCTCAGTGGTATAACCACCACCACCAAATCAGTGATTCAAAACAGGTTGTGAAACGCTGGGGTACCTAATATCGGGTGGTCCGAGGAAACAGTTACCCTAAAGAGTCCGTTCTTATGGTCTCACTCAACGGTAAAAGAAGAGGTCCTCTAGAATGGTTGGGTACCTAACTTGGGTCCTGGGGACGTAACATACACTTAATAAATGACTAACTCGGTGGTTCCTTCGGGATCCTATAATCCTATAAGAATTATATTTTAAATGAAAATCACTCTTCTCAAAATTGTATATACCGATAAAATATAAAAAATAACTATTTTATGTAAAATTTTAAAATAGAAATTAGATATTTTACATCCAACTTAAAGATCGACATACTTACCCGAACACTTTCCATAATAAACGTCCATGATATATTTTACCGATATTTTAAGGATCCATCTATACAGTCTATAAATTTCGTTCAACACAAAAGAAAAAGACGGAGTAGCCATGAAAAGATTCAGGGGGGTTCTGGACTCGACTCTTGAAATTCGAAAAAGACACAAACACTACAACCAATGGATCGATAAGGGAGATGGGAATCGGGATGAAAACACCACCGGGTTATTTATCTCTGACGGAGGAGCCCTTAGGGTAACAGTACGGTCCACGGGAGAGTCCGTCGGTGTACAGAGGTCTACTCAAATAGGAGTGGACACACCGAGGTATGGACGAAGTAAATCAACAAGTCAGTGAGTCAGTACAGGCTGAGAAACGGTGGGGTACCCGACGTCGTGCGGTCTGAAGGGACAGAAAGTGGTAGAGGACCTTAAACGAGTTTGAGTACAACGAACTCAACCACTAAGGTAGGTTGGTAGAGTAAGAGACCGTGGGGGAAAAGGAGGACGGAAGTTAGAAGGGATCGTAGTCCCAGAGAAGGTTATTCAGTCAAGAAGTGTAATCCACCGGTTTCATAACCTCGAAGTCGAAGTCGTAGTCAGGAAGGTTACTTATAAACTCAACTAAAGGAAATCCTACCTGATCAAACTAGAGGAAAGACAGGTTCCCTGAGAGTTCTCAGAAGAAGTCGTGGTGTCAAACTTTCGTAGTCAAGAAGTCCTGAGTCGGGAGAAACACCAAGTTGAGAGTGTAGGTCTGTACTGGTGAGTCTTTTAGTATCGAAACTGATATGCCTGTAAACAACCGTTTCATTACAGAGACTAAAAATTATGTCACAGATCCAAACAGTATCCAAAAGAAGGTTCCCTGTTCGCAGAAAATTAAAACACCGACGTCAGTGACAGAAGTCACTAAAACCTCGGGTTCTTTTATTTAGACAGTGACGAATATAGACGAAGTACCCTACATCAATAGGTAGGAACGGAATTTCTGAAACCCTCAGTCCTGACGGGTGGTGTCGGTGGAAACGACAAAAGGAAACGAGACGAAGATCTAGAAGATTGGAGGTCAACGAGGGAACATGGAAAAAGACCATTTAAATTGTCATTTGACGTTGTGAGGGTTGAAGTCTCTCGTGTGTCGTTGAAGAGACTCTTTAGGGTGACTTTGGGTAGAAAGAACCGAACACCATTGTCTCCTTCATGTGGGTTCGGGGGGAGAAACGACACAGAGAGTCCTTGAGGTGGAGTATATCGAGTGTCGAGGAAGGGTAGGAGTCAGAGACTTGTTAAAAATACAAGAGTCAGACCCGTTCTAGAGAGTGAACTGGAGGAAACTAGTAGGAAAAACTTTTTAGACTTACCGTCAGACAAAGGGTGGAGTAAAACTATAGACTTTAGACAACGGAAACCCAGTTTTGTGTCTAAATACAAAGATAGGATAATCTGTGTTTGTAAAGAATACAACAATCACGTAACTCCGTTATATTCCTTCTCGTTTTCCTACCTAAAACATTGTAACCGGGTTACTTTGAAGTTTTTGTATTAAAGTTTCTTTCCATGGTCCTGTGTCTGAGTAATAATCAGTGGGTCCAAACGTAGTGACACTAGGATACACCACTGGTACTTAACTGACGAACCATTGTGTTCAGTGTAAAGGAATCGACCAAACTCTGTATATTAACGTATGTATGATCCCTGACCCTCTCTAGAACATTCCAACAATATTTGGTCTTGTCATGATTTTATGAATAATAACATTTATAGGACTCTTAAATAATTGTGTTCCAATCTTTATTACTTCTCTTTTGAGTGTCGTAACTATTAAAATCTTTCATTGCGTAAAACACTAAAAATATAAACGTATACAAAACGGACGAGAAAATTTACAAATTCTCTTGGCGAGCACAAGTTAAAAGTGAAAAAGAACCTGTATCACCTTTGAAAATCGGGAGGAGTAATAGATAAGAGTGAAAAAAAGGAGAAAATTTATTATCTTAGAAGTCTAAAATTCGACCGTGTACCGACACCACACGACACAACACGAACGAGTGAGTCAGGACAGGTTGAGAAACGCTGGAGTACCTGACTACCGGGTGGTCCGAGAAGACAGGTACCCCTAAGAGGTCCACTCTTATGACCTAACCCAACGGTACGTGAGGGAAGTCCCCTAGAAGGGTTAGATCCCTAGTTTGAGTCCAGAGGGCGAAACACCCACCTAAGAAATGGTAGACTCGGTGGTTCCTTTGGGTTCTTATGACCTTACCCATTGGATAGGGAAGAGGTCCCCTAGAAGGGTTGGGTCCTTAGTTTGACCTCAGAGGACATCGTCCGTCTAAGAAATGGTCGACTCGATAGTCCTTTCCTACCTTTCCTACCGTGTACCAATGGGTCGATATTTTATATGTGTAAAAGTCAGAAGGAACGTCAATTGACCCCGGTACACTAATTTAGACTCAGTTTCGTATACTTGTCTATACAAACATTAAATGCCTAATACAAGTCGAATTTCTGTTTAACTAATGATACCCGAAGGAGAAAGAGGTACGTTCATTCTTGTGTCTACACGTTACGGGGTTCAAGATAATATCTCGTTACTCGTTACAAGATTCGGATCTACATCTATCCTCCTTGAAGATAAGAACTTACTGGAACACCATCTCGTCGGGACAATCGATCTTAGACACCTTAAAATATATTCTTTTTATGTGTGCACAGAATTAAAATCAGTAACGTAAAAGTGTAGAGAAACAAAATCGCGGAAATGAAGATGGGAATTTTTATATTATCTTAAATTAATTTATTCATAAAATAAAAACGTACTGTTTTGTTGGGGGTTCAAATCACCGTCTTGTTTTTAAAGAACGATAGAGAATATCAAGACACCGAACAGAATCCGACCAATGAAGAAGGTACCTTAGAGAATGTATTGGAGTTTATCTAGGACTTCAATCTCAGAAGACTTTGGAGTTGACCAAACCTGTAGGTTCGTTCGAATAAGTGTACTCATCTTCATTGCCATCGAATCTCGAGTTGACCTCAACCATGACTTTGACCTCGTGTATATATACCGGAAGACGTATATCGAATCCAAAAAGTGACGTACCACAGACCCAAGGTTCTCACTTATAAGACTCTGAATCTGTCTTTACAGTTCCGAAGTATAGTGGGTTAGAAGTTTCTAGGTCTCGTAGGGACCAGTAGTTCTGTGTTTCCGGTCAACTCTCAGTTTTTCTTTCTCCAGTCTGAGGTGCAGAGTTACTTTCTTCATTGTTTCCTAAACGTTTGTAGAAGTTAGCTAGTGTAATTGGTGTATTCTTAAAAAGGGGTCTTTAAGAAAGATTTTATAAGAGTCATAGAATTGTTTAGTAAAAAGATATGGTTCGGGTAAAATGTAACGTTTGAAATTATCTAACTAGTAATTAATGTAACCTTTGTTACCAATCATAAAGAGAAGTGGGTAGTTCACGGTATTCTTGATTTATTAGAAAGTACACACACACGAGTCAGTACAGGCTGAAAAACGTTGGGGTCACTGGAATCGGGTGGTCCGAGGAGACAGGTATCCTAAAGGGTCCGTTCTAATAACCTCACGCAATTACCGTTGGGTGAGGTCACAAGAACGGACCTCTTAGGGTCCCTGCCGCCTCGGACCACCCGACGACAGATTCCCCAGTGTGTCTCAGCTTGTGCTGACTTCACTGAATCGTCGTCGTCGTCGTCGGTAAAGGAAGAGGTCCCCTAGAAGGACTGGGTGCCTAACTTGGGCTCGCAGGACGTAACCGTCCTTCCAAGAAATGGTGACACGGTAGACCCTTCGGGGATCGTTGTCAATTTGACTAATTGAAATGTAGTCTTCTTTCATAATTATTTTAGTTTCTGTAATTTAAGATACTTACTTTATGATTCCTCGGTGACGGTCCCGGTACGACACTGACAATCGATTGGAAAAACTCTGGAACTTTATTCACGAAACGGTCTAATAGAGTAAAGAAGGAGTGTCTCAGGTCACTCCATACAAGATAATAGCAAACAGCTTAATGTATTAACGTGATAACATACAAATGTTAACATTCCTTTACTTTCGAACCTAATTCATTTAAAGGGTTTCAGTGTCTCTAATTTTTACCGACTTGAGTTAAGTCCCAAGTTTCCGATTCGGTGTTCCGATTTAGATCTAGGGGTGTCGAAAGAAAACTTGTTTCTAACAGAAAATATGAAAGGGCATACCATCATTGAACTAATTCCTTCAAAGACGAAAAATAAATAAAAAATTATAACTGAAAACATAGTTATACACTCATGAAAGAAGGCAAAGAAAGAAAACTTATCATCTGTTTGATTTAAAAAGGTCACGAAGGTTAATATAGAACACGAACAATTCTAATTAAAAAATTTTAAATTTTTATTACTGTGTCTTTTTAATGTAATAAAGTGTAAGTTCTTAGTCAATAATAAACATAGACCTTGTCAAAATTAGGAAAGGAGGGATATCAAAGATACAGTTCAAATATAACGTGANCATCTGTTTGATTTAAAAAGGTCACGAAGGTTAATATAGAACACGAACAATTCTAATTAAAAAATTTTAAATTTTTATTACTGTGTCTTTTTAATGTAATAAAGTGTAAGTTCTTAGTCAATAATAAACATAGACCTTGTCAAAATTAGGAAAGGAGGGATATCAAAGATATAGTTCAAATATAACGTGAATGGTAAAACACTTGACGACACATAAAAAAATGTACAAGATAATATTTGTAATATTAGACTTTTGTAAGATTTGTAGGATAATTTTTGAAACCATCATCTCTGGTGAAGTTTGTCTGTGTCCATTTTATCATATCACTTGAGGTACATGAATAATGTATAGTAATTTCACCGATCATAAAGTAGACTTTGATAAAGAGGAGGGGACTCGAGGTTAGTGACATAGTAAAGTAGATTTGTAATGAAAGAAAAAAAAAAATTAAAAAAAAAAAATAAAAAATTTAAAATTTTAGAAATTAAGAATGTACGCAAGGGTTTGTACTTGTGGGAGGGTGGAGGGAGGGGTGTTGTAGAGAGACCCAGTAGGGGTACGTGGTCGGGGTTCGTACGACGTGGGATGCAGTCTGTACCTGACCGCTAAGTTAAGAATGTACTGTCATATGTACAATCTTAAGGGTAAGAGGGTTTAGTAGGGTGGGAGAGGGAGAGGGAGACTCAGGTTTTCAGGCAATATGTGTAGACACAGAAAAAAGGACAGAACGTATGTCCCAGCAGTAACGGTAGAAGGATTTAAGGTATATATACACAATCATATGACATAACCACAAAAAGAAAGACCGAATGAAGTGAGACATATTAACCGAGGTCAAAGTAGGTAGAGTAGTCTAGACTAAGTTTACTTAAGAAAAATTGCCGACTCATTATGAGGTAACACATATACATGGTGTCGAAAGAATAGGTAAGTAGACGACTACCTGTAGATCCAACAAAGGCACAGGACCGATAATGAAAGTTATAAACTTACAAAAGTCAGAATAGTGCTTGGTATAAAACGACTGTATTTTTTTTTTTAGACCAACATTGACCTCAGAATAATGGTACAAGGACTGGTCTTGTAGGTGTGATAAGACACTCATAAGATGTTTCTTTTTTCAAAGTCACGAGAGTATCCTTATAAACACAGTAGACTCCGAAGGACATTAATTGAAGGTAAAACAGTTTAAGAGTTGTTCTAAGAGATATAAATGTACTGTGTAACTTTATGTTTTATATAGTCTAATTACTTTTTCGTTTCGAGACAATAATTAGTGAAAATTTTGGTACTTTAGGTGTTGACTATTAAAACTCTTGTATTATTTAATATCTCTATTTCTGTGTAAACTTTCAAGACTATATTTGTAGTTTTTCACTTGTGTTCCAAATAGAATTTTATAATTGTCGAGACGTAACGTTTTAAGAAGAGAATAATATCTAAGTTGAACAAAATTGGGAGGGTAACTATGAGTAGAAATGGGTTCTCTCATAAAAATATTTTAATAAAATATAGAAAACAGGTATTACTTCAATCACTCTTTACAGACGGAAGGTTTATGACGAAGTCTCTGAAACGATTTTAAGAGAGTTATTAGGAAACCCTCTGTTTTTGTAGTCGTTCTTTATTTACTCTCTTTTTTTTCAGTGACACTGTCCTTGATTTCTAATAAATACTTCATATTTTTACAGACTCTAGGTCATCGTTCCTGTAGACCAAGATACTGATATTCGTTTTCAGACAGTTTTTAAAGTAAATTTTTGGGTAAAGATTCCAAAGTCGAGACGACTAAGTCAAGGGTACGTAGGGTTAGATTGAAAATTTTTTGACCACTAGACTTTAGTGTAAAAGGTCAGGTAGACCCGACTCCTGAATTCTTTTTCTTGTTTTCATTTTTCATAAAATGAGATCTCGTATAATTGAGAAAGATGTAATTAACGAAAAAGACATTTAATACACGAGTGAAAAATGAACTCTATGTTTAATGCTCAATATAGATATAACAACCAAGTGAAATGTAAATTAAAAGTACAAAAAGGAGAGACGATAGATGATACATGTACTTACAACTCCAATGTGAGTACAGGGCACATAAGTGATCACAATAAACTAAGGATTCGATACCAAAAGGGTTATCAGTACATACCTATACTCTCAACTTGATATTTCTTTCGACTCACGGCTTCTTAACTACGAAAACTTAACGCCACAACCTTTTCTGAGAACTCTCAGGGAACCTAACGTTTCTCTAGGTTGGTCAGGTAGGATTTCCTCTAGTCGGGACTTATAACTAACCTTCTTGACTACGACTTCGACTTTGAGGTTATGAAACCGGGGGATTACTCTTTTTGACTGAATAAACTTTTCTTGGACTACGATCCTTTCTAACTTCCGGTTTCCTCTTCCCCCACTATCTCCTATTCTACCAACCTACCGTAGTGACTAAGCTACCTGTACTCAAACTTATCCGAGACAGGTTATCCACTACCTGTCCTTCCGGACCGGACGACGTCAGGTACCCCAGCGTCTCAGTGTGTGTTGACTCGTTGACTTGACTGACTGATTGACTTGACAACAATTAATTTTTGGAATCATGAACTATGAAGGGACCAGTAGGTCTCCGATTCGGAGGTACGAGGGTTACATCCTCCTGTTTCCAAACTAGGAACCAGTCCCTTGACCTAGGGTGTACGGTGTTAATTTCTAGGTCGTTCGGCATTACTTCTAGCTTCTAGGGTATACGGGTCACGTCGGTTTATTTAATTTTTTTTTTTGTGAACAAAAAAAAAAAAATTTAACATTTGAAAAATAAAACACAACGTCATATCGACTAATTATTACAACATTGTTAAAGTCCACTTGTCAGTTCCCTGAGTCATATGTATATGTACATAGGTAAAAGAGGGTTTGAGGGGAGGGTAGGTCCGACGATATATCGTAACTGAACGAAGGAAAGTACTTACGAAGCCAAGGTAAGCGAAGAACACAGGCTGTGAAACGCCGGGGTACTTAGCGTCGTACGGTCCGGAGGGACATGTTGTGGTTGAGGGCCTCAAGTGAGTCTGAGTGCAGGTAGCTCAGTCACTACGGTAGGTCGGTAGAGTAGGAGCCAGTAGGGAAAGAGGAGGACGGGAGTTAGGGAGGGTCGTAGTCAGAAAAGGTTACTCAGTTGAGAAACGTACTCCACCGGTTTCATGATCTCAAAGTGGAAATCGTAGTAAGGAAGGTTTCTTTAGGGTCCCGACTAGTGGAAGTCTCACCTGACCAACCTAGAGGAACGTCAGGTTCCCTGAGAGCTCTCAGAAGAGGTTGTGGTGTCAAGTTTGTGTAGTTAAGAAGCCGGGNGTGGTTGAGGGCCTCAAGTGAGTCTGAGTGCAGGTAGCTCAGTCACTACGGTAGGTCGGTAGAGTAGGAGCCAGCAGGGAAAGAGGAGGACGGGGGTTAGGGAGGGTCGTAGTCAGAAAAGGTTACTCAGTTGAGAAACGTACTCCACCGGTTTCATGATCTCAAAGTGGAAATCGTAGTAAGGAAGGTTTCTTTAGGGTCCCGACTAGTGGAAGTCTCACCTGACCAACATAGAGGAACGTCAGGTTCCCTGAGAGCTCTCAGAAGAGGTTGTGGTGTCAAGTTTGTGTAGTTAAGAAGCCGGGAGCCGAAAGAAGTGTCAGGTTGAGAGTGTAGGTATGTGCTGATGTCCTTTTTGGTATCGGAACTGATCTGCCTGGAATCAGCCGTTTCATTACAGAGACGAAAACTTATACGATAGATCTAACCAGTATTGAAAAGAAGGTTCCTCATTCGAAGAAAATTAAAGTACCGACGTCAGTGGTGGACGTCACTAAAACCTCGGGGCTTTTTATTTCAGAGTACGACAAAGGTGACAAAGGGGTAGACAAAGGGTACTTCACTGCCCTGGTCTACGGTACTAGAAGCAAAAGACTTACAACTCGAAATTCGGTTGAAAAAGTGAGAGGAGAAAGTGAAAGTAGTTCTCCGGAAAATCAAGGAGAAATGAAAGACGGTATTCCCATCACAGTAGACGTATAGACTCCAATAACTATAAAGAAGGTGGTTAGAACTAAGGTCGAACACGAAGAAGATCAGGTCGCAAAGAGTACTACATGAGACGTATCTTCAATTTGTTCGTCCCACTGTTATATGTCGGAACTGTAATGAGGAAAAGAATAAACCTTGGTCAGACAACAAGGTACGGG
This sequence comes from Capra ibex, assembly GCA_006410555.1. Classification (NCBI taxonomy): domain Eukaryota; kingdom Metazoa; phylum Chordata; class Mammalia; order Artiodactyla; family Bovidae; genus Capra; species Capra ibex. The sequence goes on from SJYO01049859.1 coordinate 527,335, forward strand.
TCAAGATTGACAACGAAGGACTGGACGTATGTCTAAAGAGTTCTCCGTCCAACCCACCACACCATAAAGGCAGAGAGAGTCTTAAAAGGTGTCAACTAACACTAGGTTTCCAAAACCGTATCAGTTATTTCGTCTTTATCTACAAAAAGACCTTGAGAGAACGAAAAAGGTACTAGGTCGCCTACAACCGTTAAACTAGAGACCAAGGAGACGGAAAAGATTTTGGTCGAACTTGTAGACCTTCAAGTGTCAAGTGCATAACGACTTCGGACCGAACCTCTTAAAACTCGTAATGAAATGATCACACACTCTACTCACGTTAACACGCCGTCAAACTCGTAAGAAACCGTAACGGAAAGAAACCCTAACCTTACTTTTGACTGGAAAAGGTCAGGANGAGACGGAAAAGATTTTGGTCGAACTTGTAGACCTTCAAGTGTCAAGTGCATAACGACTTCGGACCGAACCTCTTAAAACTCGTAATGAAATGATCACACACTCTACTCACGTTAACACGCCGTCAAACTCGTAAGAAACCGTAACGGAAAGAAACCCTAACCTTACTTTTGACTGAAAAGGTCAGGACCCTGGTGACAACTCAAAAGGTTTAAACAGCCGTATAACTCACGTCGTGAAAGTGTCGTAGTAGAAAGTCCTAAAGTTTATCGAGTTGACCTTAAGGCAGTGGAGGTGATCGAAACAAGCATCACTACGAAAGATTCCGGGTGAACTGAAGTGTAAGGTCCTACAGACCGAGATCCACTCACTAGTGTGATAACACTAATAGACCCAGCACTTCTAGAAAAACATGGTTTGAGAAGTGTTTGGAGTGGAGTTTAGAAGTGGGGTGTTGAGACGTCCCACTTACGACAATGAGGAATACTGTCGATTCAATTGATTCGTAGTCTTTCGGATTCTGTAGACGGATACCAGTGGGTTCAAACCTCCTAGTGTCAAAACCAAACCCCCTTGTCTCAAAACAGACGTATGTTTCGGATAAACAAGAACTTATAATAGACTCATCCACTATCTTCATAGAACGAGATTACAAGTACAGGAATACCTTGAAAACTTTCACTTTCAAAGAGTCAGTACGGGTTGAGAAACGTTGGGGTACCTGACAATGGGTGGTCCGAGGAGACAGGTACCTTAAGAGGTCCGTTCTTATGACCTCACCCATCGGTAAGGAAAGAGGTCCCCTTAGAAGGACTGGGTCCCTGACTTGGGTCCAGAAGGTGTAACGTCAGTCTAAGAAATAGTAGACTCTTTGGGATGACAACTATATTATTTTATAGGGAAAGTCAATGTAGTAACCGAAGAAAAACACTTTTTATATATTAATTTTATTTCATACAATTTCACACAGATAAATGTCTATGTATTTCTAACTTAAATCTCCTTAGAAATTTTTATCAAAATCAAGTCAAGTCAGAGAGTCAGCACAGACTGAAACGCTGGGGTACCTGACGTCGTACGGTCCGAAGGGACAGGGAATGGTTGAGGGTCTCGGATGAGTTTGAGCAACCACTACGGTAGGTTGGTAGAGTAGGAGACAGTGGGGAAAGAGAAGGACGGAAGTTAAAGGGTCGTAGTCCCAGAAAAGTTTACTCAGTCAAGAAATGTAGTCCACCGGTTTTATAACCTCAAAGTTGAAGTCGTAGTCAGTAAAGCTACTTATAAGTCCTGACTAAAGGAAATCCTACCTGACCCACCTAGAGGTACATCAGGTTCCCTGAGAGTTCTCAGAAGAGACTGTCGTGTCAAGTTTTCGTAGTTGAGAAGTCGTGAGTCGAAAGGAATACCAGTTTGAGAGTGTAGGTATGGACTGAACCCTTTTTGGTATCGAAACTGATCTGTTTGGAAACAATCATTACAGAGAAGAAAAATTATACGACACATCCAACTAGTATCGAAAAGAAGGTTCCTCGTTCGCAGAAAATTAAAGTACCGACGTCAGTGGTAGATGTCACTAAAACCTCGGGAGGGTTTTATTTCAGAGAGTACCAAAGGGTAGATAAACGGTACTTCACTACCCTGGTCTACGGTACTAGAATCAAAAGACTTACAACTCAAAATTCGGTAGAAAAAGTGAGAGGAGAAAGTGAAAGTAGGTCTCCGAGAAATCAAGAAGAACGAAAGACGGTGCTCCCACCACAGTAAACGTATAGACTCCAATAACTATAAAGAGGACCGTTAGAACTAAGGTCGAACACGAAATAGGTTGGGTCGTAAAGTGTACTCCGTGAGACGTATATTCAGTTTATTCGTCCCACCGTTATATGTCGGAACTGCATGAGGAAAGGACTAAACCTTGGTCAGAAGGTACAGGTCAAGATTAACACCGAAGAATTGGACGTATGTCTAAAGAGTCCACTGTCCAGTCCACCAGACCATAAGGGTAGAGAAAGTCTTAAAAGGTGTCAACTAACACTAGGTGTGTCAGTTTCCGAAACCTCATCAGTTATTTCGTTTTGATCTACAAAAAACCTTTGAGAGGACAAAAAAGCTACTAGGTCAAATTGTATTATGTTTTTTATTCAAAAAAATAAGAAAGTTACAATGTAAAGATTCAGATTTTATAAGTCATAGGGATAGAAGACAGATGGTCTGTCTCTGTACCTTGAATCGTCGGTGGTAGACTCGAGAGGAGGTACGGTAGAAGGTACAGATCTTAAAATTAGGATTAAAATATTTTAGATATAGATGTATATCGACAGGTATCATTGATCAAAAATTTCGATCATCAAAGTAAATGGACACGAGACATGTAAACAAACACTAGTACCAAGAGTCACTTCATGAAGAGGTGACTAAGAAAAATCACTACAAGACACCGATAATTTTAGGTGATAAGGGAGATACAGACTTTACAAAACTAAAATAATACTCTTTAGACTTGACAAATACCTTAAGGTCCAACTGACGATAAAGGAGAGTTGTTAAAAAAAACGACACCTCTTCAGACGACAGTTAGATTCACGGGAAAAGTATGTCTATTCAAAAGAAACAACCCTTTACAATAAACTCTCTATTGAAAATGATCATAAAAGAAGAGAAACTAAAAACCTTTACAATGACGTCACATAAATCTACATCTGAATAAAATAAATACGAAGAATAGTAAACTATAAGTGAAAGACAGACTCTTTTGTAAAAAATTTTTAAAACTTTTTGTGATTTATTTACAAGGAAAATTATAACGGAAGAATATATGAGGAGAAAAACTTTAGATCTTGGGGAAATTACGTATACATCCGTGAAGAGTGAGACCAAAAGTACAGAGAATTGAGATGAGAGTTCTCAATTCGTGTAAAAATAAAGACACGTAACCGAAGTCATTATAGTAACAAATAATTAATAGAGTAGTATGTAGATTAAAATAAAAGAACCCGAGGTTTTGTGACGTCTGCCACTGACGTCGGTACTTTAATCTACGAAAGAGGAATCCTATTTTCGATACTGTTTGGATCTGTCGCATACTTTTTGGTCTTTGTAGCGAAACGGTTGTTTTCAGACATATCAGTTTCCATACCAACCAAAAAGGTCCTCGGACATGTCAACACTTTCAACTCGGTATTTTTTCAGACTCACGATTTCTTACCTACGAGACCTTGACATCATAACCTCTTATGAGAACTCTCGGGAACCTGTCGTTCCTCTAGTTTGGTCAGTTAGGATTTCCTTTAGTTGGGACTTAGAAGTAACCTTCCTAACTACGACTTCGACTTCGAAATCAAGAAACCGGTGAACTACGTTTCTTTGACCGATAGACTGCGTTTCTCGACTGAGTATCCTTTTCTGGAATTACGATTCTTTCTAACTCCGTCCTCCTTTTCCCCACTATCTCCTACTCCACCAACCTACCGTAGTGGTTGAGTTACCTGTACTCAGACTCGTTTAAGACCCTCTGTCACTTCCTGTCCTGTCCAGAGTCTCTCAGTCTGTACTGAATCACTGACTTATTGTCGTTGTTGTTAATGTGTGACAAAAATAGTCTAATTCACAAAAGACCGTTTCCTTTCATGAAAAGTCGTTTATATAAAAACTCGTGAGACCCCTAACTCATCCCGTTTAAACATCTTCAAGACGTTTCAATCGTCGTTTCTCCGGTACTTTTGGACCCCTCTTCAGATTCTCTTAGTCCGTCGGTCTCTCACCTTCGTCACTACCATGTAAAGTAAAAGAAAGACTAACACGACCTGTGAGTGAAATTTCGAAAACGGGGTGATGACCTATCGTAGTTCGGATAGGAGAGGGACTGGGACAGAGTACTAACATGTCAACAAACACCCGAATGACGACGATTCAGTGAAGTCAAGACAGACTGAGACACGAAGGGGTAGGGACGCTAAGAGGTCCGTTCTTGTGACCTCACCCAACGGTAAAGGAAGAAGTCACGTACTTTCACTTTTCACTTTCACTTCAGTGAGTCAGCACAGACTGGGAGTCGCTGGGGTACCTCACGTCGGAAGGTCCGAAGGGGCAGGTACTCTGACAGATTCGTTCTCATGACCTCACCCCACGGTAACGGAAGAGGCACAAACACCCGAATCCCGGAGAGATTCGAAGTCAAAATCCTGATTCCGTTTAATGGAACTCGAACTTCCTTAAGGAGGAAAAGGAAGACGTGGTAATTCCGACAGGGAAGAATACAGTCACCCCCATTTAACTCGCAATTCATAATTTCCGTAGTACTACGTTTAGTCCGTCGTCGGTCTTTTTATGAAAAGATACTATCGACAAGGGGACCTCCTCCCGTACCGTTGGGTGAGGTCATAAGAACGGACCTCTTAGGAGAACCTGTCTCCCCGGACCGTCCGACGTCAGGTACCCCAGTGTTTGTCAGTCTGTGACGACTCACTGATTCGTGTCGTGCCATCGACAAATTGGGACAAACAACGTTTCCATTAATTGTCTTTCTTAAGATGTTACTAAGAAAGTACATAAAAACCATATTGAAATGCATTCTGGAATGCTAATGTTTAGACAAAAGATTTAAGGGTAAACGCGTCAGGACCAGTATGTAAATCTAAGACTTACGGTAATCGGTTTGGATTATCAATAAACCCGAAAGGCGGAGGACCGAAAGAAATCGAGTAATAGAACCTTTAGTGGTCAAACTTAATATCATAAAAAAGACATACAAATGTGTATAGCTATCTCTATTTACAGGTGACTTTAGGTCATTATGAGGAGTCCTTCACGGGTCTATTGGTCTCATGTTACATCTCCTTCAAAAAAAGTGTCGAAAACATTACATGACGTTTGATCCAATACCAGAGGAAAATAGACGAGAATGTTCTGACGTACGAATGTGGGAGACACCTTGAATACGTCTCTCCATAATCGAAGGATCCCGACGGTATTGTTTTTCGGTATCTTGTCCACGAATTACTGTCTTTAAATAAACGAGTATTCAAGATCTTCTAGTTCTAGTTACACACCCGTCAAGTCCAAGATGACTCGGAAGACGACTCCGAAGAGAATTGAATGTCTACCGGTAGAAAAGAAACAAAAGAAGTGGACCTAGGAACAGACACGTAAATGTAGAGATCACAGAGAAAAATATAGGTTTAAAAGAGAATATTATCGTGATTGGTCCAACCTAGTTCGAGGTGGGATTGTTGAAGTAAAATTGAACTGTCACTTCACTCCACAATCAGGGAGTCGACACAGACTGAGAAATACTGGGGCCCCTGACATCGTACGGTTCCGAGGAGATAGGTACCTTAAAAGGTCCGTTCTTATCACGTCCTCTAATGGTAAGGGAAGAGGTCCCTTAGAAGGGTTGGGTCTCTAGTTTGGGTCCAGAAGGGAGTAACGTCCGTCTAAGAAGTGGTAGACTTAGTGGTCTTCATAAAATTAAATCAGTAGAAAATTTCTGAGATAGGGTTTCTCTCAATGTGACACTCAATGACACTCATCCCTGAAATTTTATGTTTAACCTCCCTTCCGTTTATTTCGGGTACTCTCACTTATGTAACGTAAACAAGTAAACTAGTGAAAAGATAACCTTGATTTTACTCGATGAACTTCCGTCTTTAGTACAGTAAAAATGGAAACACAAGAAATACAGGTAGTGAAACTATGATTTCTACATAAATTTCTTAAGTTGCTCAAATTCTGACATTAACACTACACTACACCGTACATTCTGTCAAAATGTAAACGACGTGAGATATACGGTCGTTTAACCTTTTGAGTCGTCACCGGTGTCCTGACCTTTTCAGTCAAAAGTAAGGTTAGGGTTTCTTTCCGTTACGGTTTCTTACGAGTTTGACGACCTGTTAATGTGAGTAGAGTGTGTGATCATTTCATTACGAATTTTAAGAGGTTCGGTTCGAAGTCGTTATGTACTTGACACTTGAAGGTCTACAAGTTCGACCAAAATCTTTTCCGTCTTCTTGGTCTCTAGCTTAACGGTTGTAGACGACCTAGTAGTTTTTTCGTTCTCTCAGGGTCTTTTTGTAGATAAAGACGAAATAACTGATACGGTTTTAGAAACCTAGTGTTAGTTGACACCTTTTAAGACTTTCTCTGCCCTTATCGTCTGATGGACTCGACGGAGAACTCTTTGGATATACGTCCAGTTCTTCGTTGTCAGTCTTAACCTGTACCTTGTTGTCTGACCAAGTTTTATCCTTTTCCTCATACAGTTCCGATATATAATAGTGAGACGAATAAATTGAATATACGTCTTATGTAGTACTCTCTGTGACCCGACCTTCTTCGTGTTCGACCTTAATTCTAACGACCCTCTTTATAGTTATTGGAGTCTATACGTTTTTCACTTATTCTTGATTTTTCGGAGAACTACTTTCACTTTCTTCTCTCACTTTTTCAACCGAACTTCGAGTTGTAAGTCTTTTGTTTCTAGTACCTTAGACCAGGGTAGTGAAGTACCCTTTATCTACCCCTTTGTCACCTTTGTCACACTCTGAAATAAAAACCCCCCAAGGTTTTAGTGATGTCTACCACGAACGTCGTTATTTTAATTTTCTGGGAATGAGGAACCTTCCTTTCAATACTGGTTGGATCTATCGTATAAGTTTTCGTCTCTGTAATGAAACGGTTGTTTCCAGGGAGATCAGTTCNGAAGGTCTACAAGTTCGACCAAAATCTTTTCCGTCTTCTTGGTCTCTAGCTTAACGGTTGTAGACGACCTAGTAGTTTTTTCGTTCTCTCAGGGTCTTTTTGTAGATAAAGACGAAATAACTGATACGGTTTTAGAAACCTAGTGTTAGTTGACACCTTTTAAGACTTTCTCTACCCTTATCGTCTGATGGACTCGACGGAGAACTCTTTGGATATACGTCCAGTTCTTCGTTGTCAGTCTTAACCTGTACCTTGTTGTCTGACCAAGTTTTATCCTTTTCCTCATACAGTTCCGATATATAATAGTGAGACGAATAAATTGAATATACGTCTTATGTAGTACTCTCTGTGACCCGACCTTCTTCGTGTTCGACCTTAATTCTAACGACCCTCTTTATAGTTATTGGAGTCTATACGTTTTTCACTTATTCTTGATTTTTCGGAGAACTACTTTCACTTTCTTCTCTCACTTTTTCAACCGAACTTCGAGTTGTAAGTCTTTTGTTTCTAGTACCTTAGACCAGGGTAGTGAAGTACCCTTTATCTACCCCTTTGTCACCTTTGTCACACTCTGAAATAAAAACCCCCCAAGGTTTTAGTGATGTCTACCACGAACGTCGTTATTTTAATTTTCTGGGAATGAGGAACCTTCCTTTCGATACTGGTTGGATCTATCGTATAAGTTTTCGTCTCTGTAATGAAACGGTTGTTTCCAGGGAGATCAGTTCCGATACCAAAAAGGTCATCAGTACATACCTACACTTTAAACCTGATATTTCTTTCGACTCACGGCTTCTTAACTACGAAAACTTGACACCACAACCTCTTCTGAGAACGCTCAGGGAACCTGACGTTCCTCTAGGGTGGTCAGGTAGGATTTCCTCTAGTCAGGACCCACAAGTAACCTTCCTGACTACGACTTCGACTTTGAGGTCATGAAACCGGTGGACTACGCTTCTCGACTGAGTAACTTTTCTGGGACTACGACCCTTTCTAACTCCCGTCCTCTTCTTCCCCTACTGTCTCCTACTCTACGAACCAACCGCAGTCACTGTACTAATTGTACCCAAACCCATCTGATGTCCTCAACCACTACCTGTCCCTCGGGACCGTACGACACCAAGTACCCCAGCGTTTCTCAGTTTGTTCTGACTCACGGACTTGACTTGACTTGACTTGACTGCGTAAACCAACCCTTACTACCCACAGGTTCCCTGAATGGAAGTTGATTTAACAGGGATACTTCTTTAAGGATTAGAGCGAACGATATGTAAGTCCTTATCACTCCTTATATAAAAAGATGAATTTTTATTGTGTTCCTTTCTTTAGTACTCTCTTGTACATTCTTATACACATATATAATCTTTTTTAATTATATGTAACCAAAGATACAGTCTATTGGATTCGGTGTAACATGGAAGTTTCTCGAATATTGATTAAATCCTTGTTTATAAAGTTTACAAATCCTTGGACATCCTTGTTTTATACCTGTTTCATACCTAACTACCTTTCCATAAACGTTCATGGTGTTACCAATGTGACACCAAAGTTTTTGACAGACCAAAACCACTGTTTTTCAGTACTGAAGTGGTTCCTGAGGTCCAATCTTAACGCAGAAAATTCTTACTTCCCCGAGCCTCAAGGGACCGCCAGGTCACCAATTCTGAAGCGGAAGGTTTCTCCACCAAGTCCAAGCTAGGGACCGACACCTTGATCCTAGAGTGTGCGGAGCGTCGGTACCGTACTATTGGTTTCATATATTTTGTTTTATACTTTGTCTTTGTTGTAACATTGTTTAAGTTATTTCTGAAAATTTTACCAGGTGTGGGGGGGTTTTTTTTTAGAATTTTTTCCACTTATTTCCCCCAGTCGTCCTGTGGAATTCACCAACCAAGGTTCCACACCTTTAGTCACTACCACTTCAATAGTCCTCTGTGAACTTTTTCTTTTTGGGTGTATCGAAAGTGTCGCGTTTTGAACAATAATAGGATAACTAATTGTAACGGAAAATTTTTTACAAGAAAGTCGAGACTTTTTACTTGACAGTATTTGTAAAGTTGCTATTGTATTTAACACATGGGTCGTATTTGGGTTACAAAAGTTACCTATTCATCGATTAGTCAGTATTGTTTTACTGAATAGGAAACAGATCGACCGTGACCTCAATTGTAAGACTCTAAATCCAACACTTAGTAATCCACAACTACAAACAAAAAAAAGAAAAGGAGGAGTCTATTATTCATCCCTTCTTTTTATCATCGTCACCTTGTTATGAATCCTATAGAACTACAGTCCTTAGATGATAAGATCCAAATATACTTTAAAGGGGCAATCGAATTTTGACTGTTAACCGTTCATGAAACAGTGAAAGAGTTTATGTGTAAGGTACTGTAATGAATTAAAAAAGAAATAGAAAAATCGAGATCCACAACAAAGGTTGAGAAATACCGGACCTACTGTCAAATATAACAAAAGTTGTCTTTTTAGTTCGGTGTGAAATCCATCTGGAGCACCTTTTATGTTTAGATAGTCAACTGTAACCGACGTAAAGAACCAAAAAAAAAAAAAAAAAAAACTGAAAAGTACCAAATGTAAAGAAAGTACAAATAGAATCCTCTGTATACAGGATCGTGTCTTACGTTTAATATTCATACTTCTCAAGATTTTCTCAAAGGTAAACTATAAATTTTCATTGTAATAAAAATAACGAACCTTGTCAAATCCTCCACACGGAACCCCGAGTCCAAAAATACAAAGTAAAAAATGTCAAAAAGGTCTGAGAAAATATCCACCGACATTAATTCCAATAAATTAGTAAAATGACTTTCATTTAACGTTTGGTCAATTCTCCGTTTATCGAAAATATATAAATGGCATGTGAAAGTGTGTTCTTCAACTTAAGGGAAGGGAGAAGTAAGACAAGAAACCACACAACGTGAGTCTAATAAGGAATAGAATGAGGGGAAACGTGGGACCTAACTGGAAGAAGAGACACACAGTCTATCGAAGACCTACCCAAGTCGATCACTATCCGTGACAGTCCTCTGACCGTCCACTATCCTCTCGAGTTCCATAAAAGGAAAGAGGGAAACAGAGTTTGTTGTACGAGTAGGTATAGACACAAGAGGGATTGTGGTCGAGGGTGGGTCGTACAGGTGGATCGAGAGAGGTCACCTCGGTTCGAAGACGTAAGGTCATTGGGGTAGATAAGGGAAACAGGGTCGAATACCCGCCATCGTCGAAGACGAGGGAGATTAGAGTCTCAATAGTGGGAAAGGAGAACGAATTTCGGAGTCGACATAGATAATTTGGTAACGGTGAAGATAAAATTTATGAACTTTACCAATAGAAAAGGACCAACCTAGGACTGACCAAGTGAGGTAAGGGAGGCAGAAGTGGACTGTCAACCATTTTAGTGTGTCAGAAGAATGAATAGTGTTCTGGAGACGATGACTGTGGTAGTGACTATCTCTTTATACACACAACGACAGACGTCCCGTGTCACGAGTCACTTCATCTACAATGCTCCCTATTTTGATCCAACGTTCATCACCTCTATCAATCATACCTTCCGCACTTCGCACTGTAGATATAGTCCCGAGACGTGAGTACCTACCGGATTGTGTCCGTTGAACATCTTGTCTCTATGGTCTCTCGACACAGCCCCGGAGATTAAACTGTCTCGAGCCTCTACAGTGAAGAAAGAAATAAGTAAGTGTCTGTTAACATCTGAGATTGGTTCACGGTCCTAGAAACGGTCCGCGATCCTACTCCGTAATCCGTTCTACTTTGTACACTCTTTGTGCGTTCCCACGGGAGGAAGACATTCAAAGTCCTCTCTCAGTCAAGGAACAGGTATGGTAGAAGATCTTCGACGGACGTGTGGAACCGAACATTCGGGGAAGTTAGAAGTTTAAGTCAATAGTGTAGTGAGGTTCTGAAGACGAAGAGACTGGTGGGGGGGGGTGGTAGTATTGGTGTGTGTGAGAAAATGAATATTCCCAGGAATACTAATGTACCCTTAGTGTTCCGAGTGGGTGTTCCTGTACCCCTATAGAGGAGTAGGGGTACAGGAATTGAATTAGGGTAGGTGTTTCAGAGGACAAACCTTCTACTGTACAAGTCTCCCAAGTTCCTAATCCTACATCGGTAAACCACCCCCACCGTCCACTCCTCCATAGTAATAGGACGGATGGTATGAGGACTGTATGGAACCTTTTCTGACCTCATCAGCGTTAGTCTGAAACGTGTCCTCTACAATTCTCGTTATTTATTTGGGGTTCGAAATTTTAGTCATCTATTTAAACGTAAGAAGGGGTTGTGGGAAGAATCCTTTCTCAAAAAGTTTTAGTCTCCGTCACCCTGGGAATCTTCTCGACTCCTTTTGTGAGTCAAGGACTTACTTGTTACCTTTTGAAAATGGACCCTTATTAAAACGTTGTACACACACACACACACAAAAAATTAAAATCAAAAAATCCCTTAAAGATACTTTGATATCCAATTCATCATTTGTTCACCCACCATTACTCACTACTATTGTCAGAGAAGATTCGTTAACCTTTAGACACGTACGACACACACTTTACTCCCACCTCATCATTCGTCGGTACCCTAGAAGGTCGTCGCCGACTTGGGTGTGTGAGACCCCGTGCGACCGGTTGACTGTCGGTATTCATCGCAAATAAGTATATGAGGTTCCCGTTACCGTGTCCGTACTTGGGGGTACATTTTCCTATCAGGATCAGATACATAAGTATACAAGGTTCCCCTGAGAAGGACTAAAAGGTGACTTCTAAAGCTCGTCCTACTATCTTAAATGCCCTCTCTCTCATACTAGTGGTCTCATTCCTTAATCTCCTTACAAAGATTCGTTGTTGTCCCCTTTCTTTACCTGTGGACTGTTCCGGGACTAACACGAGCGGAAGACCACCTAAAATACTAAACGCTTCACTCGAGATCCTGAACACACCCTTTTATCGGACCTTCTCGTCTCACGAAGAAATCCCTTTTTCGTAATAAGATATTCAGAATCACACATAACGTATAGAGTCGAGACAAGTTCTGTCAGTCAATTTCGGATAAAAGTTAAAATACAAACAAGAATTTACAGATAAATAGTGGGAGGAAAGAGATGTATACTCTAAGGTTCTTACCGAGATTTAATGTGTAGATTCTTCAACTTAAGTTTAGTTGATAGTTGTAAACCCCGTCTATTTCTTGACACCATTGTGACTTTTGACTCCTGTTCCTAATACAACGGATAAAAAAGGAAGGTCACTGGACTTCATCGGAAAATTAATAGTTTCACAGTACTACTTAATAAAGTGGTCTCCTAAGTTCTAAAGTGTAGATCAAGGGTTAGATTTAAATACGTGTGACTCCCGTGTCCAGTAAGATAAGTTCGGTTCTTTACTTAAAAGGTTATTTGTTAAATAGTGAAAGATCTCATCCCCCATTCTTTCCCCCACCTCCTCGCATTCCAGACAAAAAGAGTCGTCAAACTAAGTGTCCCGAACCGAATTAATTTTTTTGTTTTGTTTTGTTTTGAGACAAAACAAATGATTTGGGAGAAAAAGGGTCTTTACAAAGTACAGACCCCTACCCCCTTAAATCTAGTCGTTGTCCATAGTCCTCTCTCTGGGTCCTAATCTACGATTGTATTCCTTACCCTATTCCACTGACACTTACAATGTATCTTATACAAACTTTCACTTTCACTTTCAACGAGTCGTTACAGGTTGAGAAACTCTGGGGGACCTGACATCAGACCTGAAGGAACCACCGAGTCTACCATTTCACAGACAGATGTTACGTCCTCTGGACCCAAGCTAAGGACCCAACCCTTCTAGGGGACCTCTTCCTTTACCGTTAGGTGAGGTCCTGATAACGGACCTTTTAGGGTACCTGTCTCCTCGACATCAGACGGTCCGAGGAGACAGGTACATTAAGAGGTCCGGTCTTATGACTCACCTATGGGTAAGAGAAGAGGTCCCCTAGAAGGGTTGGGTCCTTACTTTGGTCCCAGAAGACGTAACGTCCGTCTAAGAAATGGTCGACTCGATGGTCTTATACAAATGTAGGAACGTTTATTATTGGTACGGAAAAAAAGTACACTTCTATGTATGAAGGTACGAGTAGAAATTGAAAAAGTAAAGAGTCAACTTTATTTAAACACTAATTGTAAAAGACTCTAACGTATTTCTTTCCGGTTACTATGATTGACGGTGAATAGATGGTATACCGTCCGTAACAAGAACGTAATAACAATTATGAGAGTTGTTCAATTTACTTATTAACTGTACGAGTGATAAAATAATACTTCATTAACTCCTAGTCTACTGAAAAGATCATTTGTTGAATCATAAAGTGTTCCTCTTAGATTAGGGCTTCACACAGGAGAAAGATATTACTAAATAACGGAAAAAGTTCCCTATAGTGACTTTTATAAGAGTTCGACACTCCATCTAAGTAACCTCTTTATAGGTCCCTGGTCCTTACTCAATGAGTCGACTACGAGATCTGAGGAGGAAAGAGAGAGAGAGAGAGTCGACATAGAGAAACCAAAGAATTTAACCTAAAGAAAGAAAATGGTAAATTAGTTAAAAAAAATTCGTCTCGACAAAAGAGGAAGGTCCTTTTTGATCTTGTTAAACTTGAATTGGTAGGTTCCAGTACGTAAAAGTGTCAATGTGAAAATGATTACCTTGTATTATCTTTTTAAAGGTCAATATTAAAACGTTATAATAACAGTAGTGTAAAAGATAGATACTCTCATAAACCTATATTATGTACGTTCACTGATACAACTTCTAGTGTCTATGTACGGGTCTACATCTTTGAGGTTAAACATCTACGAATCGTCTTAAGTTGTTTAGTCGGTGTTGTGAGAGTAACAAGAATTAAATTATTATAATAAATCATTGATCATTGTCTTAATCGTGAGTTTTAATTTACATAAATAGAACGGACTACATACGACACCATAAGAATCAAATAAACGATTATACGACTGACACGACAAGTAATTTCCTTTCCTTACAGTTTCTACGAGAAAAAATGGAAAACTTATATAGGAAGAGAAATCTTAATACAAAGTTTGAAATTCAATATTTTTAGTTTTAAGAAAGTCTCTTAAAGACTTATCAGTAAAAAAGGGATCTCCACAAAAAAAATCTTTAATGTCTTTGTTCATTGACGTCCCAATTCGAACATGAATGAACGAAAAATACGTCGAGTCTGTATCATTCTATCAAAGGGGTGGGATTTTGGTCTTCGAATACGAACAGTTCATACGAAAATGAGAACTCGACATTATTAAAAAATGAAGGAAGTCCTACTGAAGACGTTTTAAGTCATTACAAAACGGGGTTCCTTTTAAGATACCTGTTCAAAACAAAATAAAAAGTCTTGTGTATCGGATAAGAAGGTTCATTCGTATCACAACTCTATAGATACACTTAATTGACGTCCCTAAATTTATCCACAGACACGAAAATCTTACGAAAGGTCTATAACGTACTTACACACAAAATTTGTCGTAAATAGGATCCCTTCGTGTGTCCTGGAAAACAAATGTTCTCGGTGAGACTACGGACGATAAAGAATGTTGTAAGGATCCGAAGGTCTGTTAAAAACACAAAGAGGGACCCCTACGTTTATACCTTGTCCCTCCATCTTTCTTTTGGTTTGTGAACCAAAATTATAAAATAGAAAAGAAAACGGACCAAAGATGATTATAAATATTTGTATGACCCTGTAGTCTTACCCTTTGTTATCTCGTATTATTATATTGTTATTTTTTTTTGGATCCTGTCTTAAACCCAAACTTAAAGTTAAGGTGATAAATGGTTAATATACCACATCTTGTCTAATGATGTGGAGAAATTTAGAAAAGAAGGGAACACTTTATCTCTAACACTATGTATGTACTTTACCCATAATTTTAAGATACAGGATATGTCTTACCCATAAGTTTTGTTCCAATTGACTTATACTTACACTAAAATATTCATTGTTTTCTAATCAAGTTACGTTTAGAATTTATAGAAAAACCTTTGGTGATATTTCAGTAAAACCCCTATTGTACCTTTAATGTTAGAAGTAATTCAATATTAATAGACCTCTTACTTCTTATTTGTACGTCCTCGTTTGTATGACATTTATCTCACCTTATAAATAGTGTCGAGACTTATTTACCTGTGATTCTAGACAATGAAAACCATTTCTTCACTTTCCAATTCTTAGTACACTGGACCTCAACTATCGTAGAGTCACCAATCTCCCTCTTCCGTTACCGTTGGGTGAGGTCATGAGAACGGACCTTTTAGGGTACCTGTCTCCTCAGACCATCCGACGTCAGGTACCCCAGCGTCTCAACCTGTACTGACTTCGTTGAATCGTCGTCGTCTTTTACACAATTCATGAAAAACGTGTATTCTTATGTCAGTAAAACATTTAGGAGAAGACTAACCATTGTCTTGTTTATTAGGAGAATCTGATAACATTCTGACGATAATCTTTATACGATAAAGTAATATTCACATAAATTTATGGTTTATCGGATTTAAAATGAGTAAAAATGGAGTATAGGTACCCGTATCTTTATTCACATTCAAAGAGTACCTGTTCTTAGTATTTTACTTCGTCACAATCAAACGACCCCGACGGTATTGTTTCGTAAAGTGGTCCAACCCATCGAATTTGTTGTCTTGTAAAAAAAGAGTGTCAAGACTTTCGACCTTTAGGTTCTAGTTCCACAACCATCACGACGAAAGAAGATTCCGAGTACTCCTCTCCTAGACAAGATCTGAAGAGAAGAACTGAACGTCCACCAACTAAAGGGGGATACAGAAGTGTAACGGAAGGGGGACACATCTAGACTATCAAGTTCTGTAAAAACGTAGTTTATATACTTCATTTTGAAAAAGAACAGGATTTTTAGTGTATTTCTTTATCGTAAGATTCAATTCAGTTTTGTCTTTAGTAGGTGTAACCTTATAAGACCCGTAAACTTCGTCCGGTCTGGTGTTTTCGATTAAATCCGAACCCTTGATCTACCTTACTAATGACCCTATGTTCGAGTCAAGGAGAAACGAAACGTTGGTTTGGTCTTTGTATGTTAGTTTTCCTATGTTGGCTAGTTCCGATGGTCACTCACCTGTACAGAAAGACAGTGCAGGGAAAGAAGAAGGGTTTTCGTACAGGTATCCAACCTATACCACCCGAACCATCCTCTGACTTTTGGATAGTCAAGTCTCCTAAGGGTTTACTTACATCGAATATACGTAAGAAACTTTGACTTCTACCACCTGTGCCTACTCCTACTTCCTCCATACCTTGGAGTCCTAAGTTTCACTTTCACTTTCAGTGAGTTAACACAGACTGAGAAACGTTGGGGTACCTGATATGTCAGGTACCTTAAGAGGTCCGGTCTTATGACCTCACCCATCGGAAAGGGAAGAGGTCCCCTAGAAGAGTTTGGTCCCAAACTTGGGTCCAGAGGGCCGAGGTGATATAAAGATCATTCTTTTAAGAACGATTTGGTGTTCTATACGAAGGTTTAAGATAAAGATTGACACGGTAACTCAGTGAACTCCAACGATCCTTATCCGTACCGGATATTGGTAAAAGGTTACTTCGTTTCTTTTACTCGTACATCATTCATTTTTCGTACAACATTTTGCATTTTATGATACGGTTAATAGATAAAACTTACGACAGTTATTTATTCTGTCGATATTGAAAGTAAGAAGTCATTCCTTCATCCCTATATGTAACTCAAGACTAACACAAGATCTATGAGACGATTTCTAACCCCTATGGCTCCAGTCTTTCTGTCTACACTAGATAAAACGGACATTACGTATCATACCGTTAAACCTGGATTAAAAATATTACGGTCAGAATAGTTCTGAAGACGGAAGTAGGAGTCAATACAGACTGAGAAACGATAGGGTACCTAATATCGGGTGGTCCGAGGTAACAGGTACCCTAAGAGTCCGTTCTTATAACCTCGTCCAACGGTAAAGGAGGAGATCCCCTAGAAGGGTTGGGTCCCTATTTTGGACACAGAGAACACATAGGACGAACCGTCCACCTAAGAAATGGTGACGTGGCGGACCCTTCGGGATAATTCTGTCTATGAATGATGTAATTTGTTAACAAATTTTTTTTTTTTTTCCGGGTTATTCGGAGGTTAAATCATTGTTACATTACCTAACCGAAGGCATTAAGGTTCTACGATTTCGTTTTATATAAATCACCATGGTAGGGTAAGAGAGGAGAAGAAATACATGTCTCTTGTGTCAGAAGTTCACATCTTTCTTTCTTGTAAAGAAACGGTCAAAGACGTAAACAAGAGTACAGATAACTAAGACTGTGAAAAGTTAGAAGACGTCTAAGACTGAGAAAAAATTATCCCTATTCGTTAAATTTCTAGATCAGGAAATTCCTCTTAGATTTACTGGGATCCAGAACCGGATCCTTCACGGTCCACTTCTTATGTCGTCATCCCTGGAACGTAGTACGACCAGTACGTTCTTATCCCTTATAAGTTTGAGAGGTAGGACGTTTACCTCAGTGTTTCCGACAAAGAGAAGTACCTATCCCTTTGACCCTAATAATGACAATATCAATATTAAAATAATGTCTGAGAGTCTTTTGATATTGTTTTTTTAATCCCATTAAGAAACGTAATTGATAAAATTAGATTATAAGTTGGACAGATTGTGAGTCTCTTGTCCGGGAGTCACGAAAACCCGTTGTCAAAAAATTAACTCTAGACTTCTTGAGAGAAAGACGTATAGAAAGTTCGGATTTATCGATGCGAACGTTACTTACACGTGGTTGCAGAAAATGGAAGGAAGGTAAAGTCGTCTAATATCGATTTTTCGTCAGTATTAAGGGTTCGTGATCTCCTACCCAAAATTGATCTTGAAATACCCGATATTTAATAACTTGTTTATCCGGTAATTTAAAGTGATTCTAACCTTTTCAAATGCTCTCATTTTAAGAATGGGTTTAGAATTCACAGTTACTATCGGGTGACAGGGCGTCATCGAACTTCATATGTAGTATACGGAATGCTCCTTTCTTTCAAGACACCAAAAAGATAAAAGGCAACATGAGATCCCACTAGACTCGTAGTCAATTTTCAAGGACAGTTTTTACGTATGGTTCTCAAGTTCTCAAGTAGTAGAGATTTTCTGGGTTACTTCTTTTTAAAAGAATAAACCCGTACATCTTTTTGACCGAAGGATCCACCGAGTCACCATTTCTTAAGCGGACGGTTATGTCTTCTGTCCCTAAGTTAGGGGCCCAGTCCTTCTAGGGGGCCTTTTCCTTCATCGTTGGGTGAGGTCATAAGAACGGACCCTTTAGGGTGCCTGTCTCCTCGGACGTCCCGATGTCAGCGTTTTCTCAACCTGTGACGGATTGTCTATTTGTCTCGACAATCTGTAAGACCAATACAGAAAATTCAGAAGATTAAAGACTAGAAAAGACCTTTCTCCCACATTTCTCTCGTTAAAGTTGGAGGATATAAGATTATACAATATAAGATCAACTGCGGAGAGAAGAGTGTACCTGGAGATGGTAACAGGGACTATTGGAACCCACATAAGTGTAAACAACACATTATCCACCTGTTCTCTTCGTTAATCTAGTCAACACTCCTCATTAGAAGTAGGTTTTTAAGGGGTTTTAAAGGTTTATAATTAAATAGTGGTTCTTAAAAGGTCTGTTTATAAATCAAATTCCAATAGTGAGTCAATGAGGCAGTGGATAGGAAGGCCTGAACTTGTTCAGAGGTTTCTCTAATGAGAAACCAGAGTTAAAAAAGTGATTCTTTACTCTTCGAACCACCAAGAGTCTCGGAAAGTAAAACTACACAGTTATCTTGGCTTAATCGTTGTGACTATGTGTCTAAGTGGTCTACCTCGGTACCAATATCATAAACATTTATTTACTCATAGCCAATCCCTTATTGACCTTAAATTTGGTAAAAAAACAACAAAAAACTAAAAAAAAATTGCAATTCCAACCGAAATCTTTCATGAAGATTCCATCAGAAAAATTTTCCTTTTATATATAAAATTATTTACTGATAAAGTCGTCAAAGATTTATGAGGTTTATTTAAAACCGTAATTAATAAACATTGTATCCATTCTACACTAATAGACATTCTTATAGTCTCTTATAGTCCTTATAGTCTAAGAATATATATATTTATATATATATATATATTTAATGATTATAAAAACTAGGGGATTGTATACTGTTCCTGACAAGATTTATACAAAGTACATAATTAAGTACTTCGTATGATAATAAAGAGTTTATGATATCTCAGTCATATTAACAATAAAAATAAAATGTCTACTTGGTTGGTCCTTCTCTCGAATTTAATGAACAAGTTCTAATTTATCAATATCATCTTCTCGGTCCCGAAAATAGGGTGTCAGACCGGAGTCTAAGACAAATACTTATAGGGTGATAAGACGGAAAGAGTTGGTTAAACTCGTTTCAGGAACTCATCTCCCATATCAGAGAACTTTTCTGTTTATTCCTAATATAAATTTGTGTTTTGTCTTACAGATAAGAGAGGGAATGGTAGAAGGAGACTTCTTTTACAGTGTGTCTTATTTTTAAAGAACAGTTAGACGAATAAGAATGAGAAAAGAAAGAAAAAAGGGATTTATGGTCGACTTAAAAAATAAAAAAAATAGAAGGAGTGGACAAGAAAAGGGTGGAAGGTCTAGAAAAAAATAAGAAAGGGCCTCCAATATACAGAAAGTGAAAACTCAAAGAGACTAAGGAGATCGAACAGGTGATGACATAGACGTGTACATGATTTATTTGTATCAAGTTACACTTCTCTCGGGGGCTTTCTCGAAAATCTCTTCCCGACTCATTCGTATAATGGAATTATAAATAACAGGGACACGAAATAACTGATAAGGTTTCGGAAGCTGACACACCTAGTGTCATTTGACACCTTTTAAGATGTTCTCTACCCTTATGGTCTTGTGGACTGGACGGAGAACTCTTTGGATATACTTCCAGTCCTTCGTTGTCAATCTTGACCCGTACCTTGTTGTCTGACCAAGGTTTATCCTTTTCCTCATATAGTTCCGACATATAACAGTGGGACGAATAAATTGAAGATACGTCTCATGTAGTACTCTTTACGACCTGACCTTCTTTGTGTTCGACCTTACTTCTAACCACCCTCTTTATAGTTAGTAGAGTCTATACGTCTACTGTGGTGGGAATACCGTCTTTCACTTCTCCTNCAAGGTTTATCCCTTTCCTCATGTAGTTCCGACATATAACAGTGGGACGAATAAATTGAAGATACGTCTCATGTAGTACTCTTTACGACCTGACCTTCTTTGTGTTCGACCTTAGTTCTAACCACCCTCCTTATAGTTAGTGGAGTCTATACGTCTACTGTGGTGGCAATACCGTCTTTCACTTCTCCTTGATTTTTCGGAGAACTACTTTCATTTTCTCCTCTCACTTTTTCAAACGAAGCCCAAGTTGTAAGTCTTTTGATTCTAGTACCGTAGACCAGGGTAGTAAAGTACCCTTTGTCTACCTCTTTGTCACCTTTGTCACAGTCGGAAATAAAACCCCTCGAGGTTTCAGTGACGTCTACCACTGACGTCGGTACTTTAATTTTCTGCGAATGAGGAACTTCCTTTCAATACTGGTTGGATCTATCGTATAAGTTTTTGTCTCTATAATGAAACGGTTGTTTCCAGACAGATCAGTTCCGATATCAAAAAGGTCACCAGGACACACCTACACTCTCAACCTGACACTTCTTTCGACTCTCGACTTCTTGCTACGAAAACTTGACACCACAACCTCTTCCGAGACCTCTCAGGGAACCTGACGTTCCTCTAGGTTGGTCAAGTAGGATTTCCTCTAGTCAAGACCCACAAGTAACCTTCCTGACTACGACTCCGACTTTAAGGTTATGAAACCGGTGGAGTACACTTCTCGACTGAGTAACCTCTTCTGAGACTATGACCCTCCCTAACCCCCGTCCTCCTCTTCCCCTGCTGGCTCCTACTCTACCGACCTGCCGTAGTAGCTGATCTACGTGTACTCAAACCCACTTGAGACCCTCAACCACTACCTGTCCCTCCGGACCGCACGACACTAAGTACCCCAGTGTTTCTCAGCCTGTGCTGACTCGTTGACTTGACTTGACTTGACTATGGATATATCGAAGTTCATATCCACAGCATTCCCATTAAGTTAACAGTCAGTAAACTTTAAAATACCCAAAGAGGTAGAATTTTACAGTTAGAACTCCAAATGAAGGTCAAGATCTTAAGGGTTCTATTACTTTTATTTCTTGATAAACCCCGGTCATAAACCCGGACACAGTAGATCCGTCTCTTCGCTATTCAAGACCGATGGTAGAACAAAAAGACTTTTGAGTGTCATTATCCAGTTTTCTATTACGGACGAAACTTTTTGTACATTTAATACCAAACGAAAGTGTACATTTTTAAAGACAGAAAGTGAGATTGAGTGTTCTACTTGACTTGAAGAATTGAGACGAGGACTGATAATCCCATCCGTCTTCACGTCGGATTTTTCTCCACGGGATTCTTTTGACAAAACAGAATCTTCCTTTTCTTTTTTCACTTAACCCGAATACCTCCTTCGTTGGACCTCTAAAATGTGACTTAAAATCTCGACACCTCGAAGCGATAAAGTTCTTATCGTGTAAACTTTAATCAGAAAATCACGTTTCTGATTTGAGAATTTTTACCGAACTTCAATTTAAAATTCACCCGTTGATCGAATATTTTAACTCAATGTTAAACAATAGAGGTTAAATACTTTAATCATTGACTAAAATAAGAAGGGTTTAAAGTCTCCTACTTAATTAGTCGTGGACGAGGACGCACTCATACACTCGAGTACAAACGATTATCTTCCTTCTCCCTATGTAGTCCTACTGAGTGGTAACTACGTTCTGTAAAAGTGAAAACGGAACTCTGTTCCCACTTTGTGTCTACTCAAACGTAGACTTGTGTGACGACTAATTAGTGATACTACTGTAAATTTAGTAGTAAGACGTAACACTTATGAACTTATTTTCGAAATAAAAGATCTCTACCTTTAGTAGACAAAAAAAGGGGGTGTATAAGTGATTTGAATGTCTCCGATAGTCTTCAATTGATAACCCTTACTTGACAGTTTCTACGGTCCTTTTAAAGATAGACATTTCTTGACTTTATATTATCCATCTAATCTTTTTATATGTACTTTTAAGTTTATGTTTATCTTATTAGGTTAAGTCACTATGAAGTGTCAAGAACCTTGAAAAGAATAGACCCATCTATTTTAACGACCAAACGATTCCTATTTGTTCTTTTTTTTTTCATCGGTTTAATCTACGGTTTATCATTCATGAATTTATGTGTATAAAACAAGGACCTATGGAGGGGTCTAAAAGTGAGTCTTGGATTAAGAAGAATCGAACGTATATGAGTCATTCAAACTAGTATAGAAGAAGGTCGGGAATCGTCTAATTTTCATTGATTAATCTTTCACCTCCTGTAAATACACATTCTTGAAATTCTTATAATTCCTCATTTTCATCTAATGAATTGTTAGTCTGTTATTCGTCTTATTAAACTAAATTTACGAGTGTTCTTAGTGTATGTTTTGTGAGGACGTCGAAGGGTATCCGGTACGTCTTAGTTACAAAATCTCGTCGTAGATCTTTACATATCCATATTGACACTGGAGTCAATAGTAATTCTCCACATCTCTTAGGAGATCCACACTTAAATGAACTTTCCAAAAATTAAAATTTTATATAATAAAATTAATAATTATAAATAAATTAATTTAGAAACGAATAGAGTTTCCGACGTAAGAGGTTTTACCGAAAAAGTATTTAAATTAAATTCTGCTTTTATCTTCTTACTAGTGTTCCGTGACACGTTTATTTCTTAGTCCATACATCGTCAGTACCATAAGAACAATCTCGGTCTTAGTAGAGATCGTCTACGATATGGACCCTAATGTAAATCTTAATTCGTGTTAAAACGGTTCAACGAGTCATCGTGAAAGTCGATTTAAAAAAGATCTTTATGGTATTCTTCGTGACTTCTTTCCCAGATTCTACTTGGAGAGTCCTGGTCGACACTCCATACTCTAACTTGTTGAAGTCTATGAGGATATTAAGAGAAACTACCCTTTCTCCCCGTAGTAGATGATCTTGATACTCTTGACTACATTTCGTTACTAGAGATTTGAAATCACCGGAGGTCTCAACATAGAGATTGGAATGGGTAAAGGAGGATCCTTTATTAATAAAGTTACTTCTTCTCTTCCTTATAGATATTAGACATAGAAACAGATCCTACAGTTTCTACTAAGTAAGAGAATTTAGTCTCTTTCGGTCTCTTAACATTCGTTAGCACAGAGAAATCGGTCTGTTAAATGATGGACGACGAGCGTTCCCTCCGAGTACTTACTAGGAAAGGTCGTAGGGGAGAGACTTCAAAGACCATAATTAAAGAGGGTCTGATGGAACACCGGAACCGTCGACCTATTGACACACTAAGACAGAGTTTATAGGGTTAGTTAAAAAAAAAATTATAACCTTATATCAACGAAATGTCACAATCGAAGACAACATGTTACTTCACTTAGTCTATATACATGTGTATTTAGGGAGGGACAACCTAGAGGGAGGTGGTGGTGTAGGGTAGGTAGCTCCGGTAGTGTCTCGCGGGTCGACTCGAGGGACGGGACACGTCGTCCAGGAGTGGTCGACAAAAGAAACGTACACCGTGACGTGTATGCAGTTGAGGTCAGAGGGTCACGTAGGGAGGTGACGGGGGTCCCAGGTGTACAAGCAAGGGATGCAGAAGTATAGATGAGAACAGGACGTTTACCCAAGTAGACATAGTAAAAAAACCAGGGTATGTATACACAAGTATATGCTATAAACAAAAAGAGAAAGACTGAATGAAATGAGACATACTGTCTGAGATCCGGGTGTCTGGATACAGAGATGGTTTCTGGGTTATACTAAGAAAAAATAACCACTCATTATAACGGAACAACCGGTGGAGTACACTTCTCAACTGAGTAACCTTTCTGACTACGACCCTCCCTAACCCCCGTCCTCCTCTTCCCCTGCTGTCTCCTACTCTACTCACCTACCGCAGTGGCTGAGCTAGCCACACTCAAACTCACTTGAAGCCCTCAACCACTACCTGTCCCTCCGGACCGCACGACGCTAAGTACCCCAGTGTTTCTCAGTCTGTGCTGACTCGCTGACTTGACCTGACTTGACTTGACTTGACTTATGACGGAACATATATATAAATGGTGTAGAAGAGATAGGTAAGTAGATAATTATCTATAAATCGAACGAAGAGGTACAGGACCGATAACATTTATCACGACGTTACACTAATTAATAATCTCTTTTTCGTCTACTTCTGATGTTATTCCATAGTGGAGTGTGATCAGTCTTAGTCAAGTCAAGTCAGTGAGTCAACACAGGATGAGAAACACTGGGGTACTTGGTATCGTACGGTCCGGAGGGACAGGTAGTGGTTGAGGGTCTCAGGTGGGTTTGGGTACAGGTAGCTCAGCCACTACGGTAGGTTGTTAGAGTAGGAGACAGTAGGGGAAGAGGAGGACAGGGATTAGGAAGTGTTGTAGTGACAGAAAAGTTTACTCAGTCGAGAAGTGTAGTCCACCGGTTTCATAACCTCAAAGTCGAAATCGTAGTAAGGAAGGTTTCTTTAGGGTCCTGACTAGAGGAAATCTTACCTGACCAACCTAGAAGAACGTCAGGTTCCCTGAGGGTTCTCAGAAGACGTTGCGGTGTCAAGTTTTCGTAGTCAAGAAGTCGTGAGTCGGGAGAAGTGTCAGGTTGAGAGTGTGGGTATATACTGGCGACCTTTTTGGTATCGGAACTGATCTGCCTGGAAACAACCGTTTCATTACAGAGATGAAAACTTATACGATAGATCCAACCAGTATCGAAAGGAAGGTTCCTCATTTACGGAAAATTAAAGTACTAACTTTAGTGGTAGACGTCACTAAAACCTCGGGTCT
Organism: Capra ibex; assembly: GCA_006410555.1. Lineage (NCBI taxonomy): Eukaryota > Metazoa > Chordata > Mammalia > Artiodactyla > Bovidae > Capra > Capra ibex. Next base: position 552,542 of record SJYO01049859.1, read on the forward strand.
TTTTCTTTCAGACTGTGACAAAGGTGACAAAGGGGTAGATCAACGGTACTTCACTACCGACCTACGGTACTAGAAGTAAAAGACTTCTAGAAATTCTGATGAAAAGTGAGAGGAGAAAGTGAAAGTAGTTCTCCGAGAAATTAAGAAGAAGTGAAAGACGGTATTCCCACTACAGTCCGGTAGTACTTTTGTAGTTGTTTGTTATTTACGACCTTACCCGTACTTCTTTGTCGACCACCCTTACATTTGACTATGTCGGTGATACCTCTTGTCATATCTTCAAGGAAATTTTTTTTTTTTTTTGTTTGTCATTATCTATACTGGTTCGTTAGGGTGATGACCCGTATATGGGACTCTTTTGGTATTAAGTTTTGGTTTACTAAATTGTCAATAATAGTCTCCTAAACAAACTAAATTAAAGTCGTCGTGACTACCGTATGACGTAAAAAAAAACTTCATACTAGTTAAATATTACAATACAATCAAAGTCCACACGTTACATCACTAAGTTATAAAATATCTAATATAAGGTAAATTTGAATATTTTGTAACCGATTTAAGGGACACGTTATGTTATATAGGAACATCGAATAAAATACGAATCAACATGTGGTAAGAGAAATTCTGTATAGAGATTTTTTTCAACACAACTCTTGATGAAATTTCGTTATACGAAGAAGGTGTGGACTGATAAAGCTAAAGTTTTCTTTTAAGCTTCTAATCTTTTCCTTGTCACTAAAATACTTAAAAACAATGAAACTATTGATAATGTCCCGGAATATCAAATTGCGATTACAGACACAGTGACTGAGTCAAATCAATTAAGTAAAGACAAACAAGTCTATATTTCACGACATAAGAAGATACGAACACTTTAAGTAATAAAGATCCTTCTTTAGTTCACCCATTTATTTTTCTTGTGTCTCCTCTTTTTATAATTCAGTCGAAAACATTTTTGTGATGTCTAAAATAATTCGAGGGTCGTTAAAAAGTATATCAAAATTATTCTTAAAACTCCTTACAAATATTACTAAAATGAACCATAAAAACAAATTAGTATTGACATTTTAACAAGAGTGTACTCTTTGAGTAGTTAAAGATCAAGAGTTTGATACAAGAACTGTAAAATTAAATAAAAGACAAAACTGAATTTTCGGATTTCTTTTTTTTTAATCGATTTTGTATAAGTATAGACTACTATTAATTTTGTATATTAAATATAAAATTATTTTGTAACACATGAGTCAGTGATTCAACACAGACTGAGAAACGTTGAGGTGTCTGATGTCGGGTGGTCAGAGTCTGAGACAGGTACCCTAAAGGGTCCGTTCTTATGACCTCATGACAATATAATTCTCTCTCACCGGAAATTAAGATTAAAAATATAATTGTATAAACCCCCGGTTCAAATAAAAGAATTTTATTGTGTCATGATGAATGTATTATTTTCAGTTGCCAATCCACTTTAAATTATTTTTTATTTTAAATACCTTTTATGTACATTCTTTATGTGAACACTAGACGATTATATAAAAATAAATCAATACATAGATAGTGTAATGAATCAAATAACAAGATCTTCTTGTGTATTCATGAAGCACTTCCGAGAAGCACTTCAGCGAGTCAGCATTGGCTGAGAAACGTTAGGGTATCTGACATCGGATGGTCCGAGGAGACAGGTACCCTAAAAGGTCCGTTATCATGACCTCACCTAACGGTAAAGGAAGAGGTTGTATTCATGAACCCTCCCCCGTATAAAAATCCTAAAAATTCTCATATACCTTTGAGACTTCCGATTCTTACGGAAAATAAAGTGACCTTAGATTAAGGTTTATATCAAGAACTATCTAATATACTTGGACCATCTTACCGACGTAAAAGTTACTGATATGGACAGTTCTATTAAAAAAATTTTACTTAAGTAATAAGTGAATGAGTAGGAAAATAGTCACCTTTGTATAAAGAACTTATATAAGATATACGTTCTGAAGTATAAAATACAATCTTTTTTTACTTATTTTTCCTGTATTACAAATTTGACGAGTCTTAAGAATTCTATTTCTGTTTCATTACTAGTTCGGAAAGACAGTCAGATCTGCTTAGAACTATGTTTTTGTCTTATTCTTGTCTTATTTGTTTTTCCTATGAGATTTCAGTAAGTATTTATTTGTTTTCGATATTGTTAATTCGTGTGTTTTTTAGTAATTCGTTTCTATATAACTTACTTATTAAATGGTACCAGTCCCAGATAGACTTTTTTATGTTCGTAAAATTTGTAATCTTTTAGATCACGACGTTGAATGATGGATAAAATGGTACAATGGTTTGTCTTTTTTTATAATTATATTTTATAAAACGTTTTCTAATATATTTTGGTGATTGTATTTTCTCAGATCCTTCTATTGTTATGTATATATACATAAACCAACCGTTTTTCAAACCCAAAAAGACATTGTAGAACACTTTATATATACATAGACACACACATATAAATAATTAGATACTTACTTAATCATCTTTTACTTCTTCTACAAATTTTTAATACTCATTGTATGTGACTATGGTATAAGTCTTCTGTACTTCCTCTTCAATATAAATGAACGAACTTTCAATTTCTACTTTTTGTAAAGTATATCCCTTTCTATGAAGTCAATTTTCCGTTCAATATCTGATAACAAAGACCTATTCTACCTCATTTGTGAGGAAATAGAAGGTGACTTGAGTCGATATTTTGAACCTGTCTTACACACTGGTCGATAAACTCTTGAGATTCTTCATTTATATTTTCTTCCGTCAACCCCTTCTTTTTGTCTTAAGTCTCATGGGGACTCTGTCGATACTCAAACGGTAACAAAAGTAGGAGACCATGCGGGACCGGTCTTGAGACGTGTAAAGTTTGGGTCTTTACTCATGAGACCTCTTCTGTTTAGATCCTCTTTGGAAAATCAAGATCAAGTTCTTTGTTCTCTCTTTTGAGAATTTCGAGTCTATGTCGACATCCCTCCCTCCTCTAAAGGACGTAAAAAAAAGGGGGAAGAAATAGAAGTAATAAATCCCTTTTACCATCATTATACTCCAAAATTTTAATAACTAAATAGTAAATATAATAACCATAATTAATAAGGAACTTCTTTTTTTAATAAAGGAACTTCCTCTTTTACACCGTATTTTTATCGTAACAAGATCTTTATAGTTACCGAAAAGGTTCTGCAACAACAAGTTAGTGAGTCAGTACAGACAGAGAAACATTGGGGTACCTGACGTCGTGTGATCCTAAGGGACAGGAAGCGATAGAGGGTCTGAAACGAGTTTGAGTACGGGTAACTCAGTTACTACAGTAGGAGACAGTCGGTGAAGAGGACTGGAGTTAGAAAGGGTAGTTGTCCCAGAAAAGGATAAGGTTACTCAACCGAGAAGATAGTCCACCGACTTCATAACCTCGAAGTCGAAGTCGTAGTCAAGAAGGTTACTTATAAGTCCCAACTAAAAGAAATCCTAACTGACTAAACAAGAGGAATGTCAGGTTCTCTGAAAGTGCTCAGAAGAAGTCGTGGTATCAAGTTTTCGCAGTGAAGAAGTCGCGAGTAGGAAGGAATACCAGGTTGAGAGTCTAGACATGTAGTGATCACTCTTTTGGTATCGAAACTGATCTGTCTGGAAACAGTCCTTTCACTACAGAGACGAAAAATTATGTGACAGATCCAAACAGTGTCGAAAAGAAGGTTCCTCGTTCGTAGAAAATTAGAATTCCGACGTCAGTTGTAGGTGTCACTAAAACCTCTGTTTTTCTTTTATTTTAGACAGTAACAAAGGTAACAAAGGGGTAGATAAACGGTACTTCACTACCCTGACCTAAGTACTAGAAACACAAACTTACGACTCAAAATTCGGTCGAAAAAGTGAGAGGAAAAAGTAAAAATAGTTCTCCGAGAAATCGCGAAATCAAGGAGAAGAAAAAGACGGTATTCCCACCACAATAGACGTATGGACTCCAATAACTATAAAGGGGGTTGTTAGAACTAAGGTTGAACTCGAAGTAGGTCGGGTCGTAAAGTGTACTACATGAGACGCCTATTCAATTTATTAGTCCCACTGTTATATGTCGGAACTGTAAGAGGAAAGGGTTAAAACATGGTTAAGTAACAAGGGACAGGTCAAAACTGACAACGAAGAACTGGACGTATGTCTAAAGAGTCCTCCATCCATTCCAACAGAGCATAAGGGTAAAGATTCTTAAAAGGTCAAACAACACTGGGGTGTCAGTTTTAGAAATCACATCAGTTACTTCGTCTTCATCTACAAAAAAACCTTAGGGGAACGAAAAAAAAATACTAGGTTACCTACAACCGTTAAACTAGAGGGGAAAAGATTTAGGTCGAACTTGTAGACCTTCAAGAGTCAAGTACATGACAACTTTGAAGTCAACCTCTTAAAACTCGTAATGGAACGATCGCACACTCTACTCACGTTAACACGTCATCAAACTTGTAAGAAACCGTAACGTGAAGAATTCCTGACCTTATTTTTGACTGGAAAAGGTCAGGATACCGATGACGACTCAAAAGGTTAAACGACCGTATAACTTCGTAAGTTATACGTAGAAAATCCTAAACTTTATCGAGTTGACCTTAAAGTAGTGGAGGTGATCGAAACAAGTATCGTTACGAAGGATTCCGGGTGAACTCAAAGGTTCTGTATTGTAAAGTTTAGAATTTCATGTACCATTCGTCTGTTTATTCCTCTGCCGTTGTACGGAGGATACATGTCACGTTATAAATTTAGTATTTTATTGGAGGTGATTCATGTTGACCGTTCACTCTTTGGTCATCCTCGGTTTTGAATTTCCCTCCCCTACAAAGGAGAGAAAGTTAACCAGTGAGACGGTTCAACAAACACTTCAGGACCCGAGTAAGGGAGACACACAACATAGTCTTCCTACACCATACTGTAGAAATTTTACAACTTTCCTTTCTTGATTACTGAGTCTTGCGATATAGTCACTTTTACAGGGAGTCCTGAATTCTACTTTATTTCTGTAAGAGTCTACTTGCGTGCGATACTCATCAACAACCGACGTCTGGAAGAAATTTTTTTTTTAACGATTTCCTTCAAGAAGTCTGTCTTCCCTATACTATCGTCTTCCTTTGAACCTTGTAGTCCTTACTTCTGTCTCTTTGTGTTTCCCTTTTATAGACCCATATATATCATGGATAAAAAGAGGAGAACTTAAAACGTCTCATACAAACTACCAACTTTCGTATTTTATCTTGTAAGAGTCTTCCTTCAAAAGTCACAAACATCACCATGATACAATATATCGACTTCATATTATATCAAAAATAAAACATTTGTGGTGACATAATTTGAACGATATGTAACTTCCTATATTGTATATAAATATAAACTTAACATGTATACTTAACCTACAATATCGATCAAATATCAAAAGTAACACAATCTCCATAAAAGTGACTTGTTCCAGTTAACCAATGGAGTCGTAGTGTTGGTTATATCAGGCTCCCTAGTAAAGAGGGGTTCAAACACGACATGAAATAATATCTTTAGACATAAAGACACTGAGTATTTCAACCACTCCACCCTACTGACGTGAACGAAGGACCCCGTTATTTCTGAAAGACACGGAGTTTTTTTTTTTTTTTTTTTTTTTTTTTTTTTTTTTTTTTTTTTTCTTTCTTTCTTTCTTTCCCCCTTTTACATGATACATGATACAATTATTGACTCTCTTCAATTTCCCTTAAATATCAAAGACGTAACGTTAATCCACTATTACATAATTAAGATTTATAATTATCTGACATTTATTATTCATACTTAAGAAATTAAGGATCTCATTCGAGATTTTTCAATATATTCACATATATCAGTTTTACCAATACTCACTATAAAACTTGTCAATTGTTCGTTTTATAATTTTCTTTTCTACTTTTGTAGTTAACGGTTTACTATAAGTTAAATCTTGTTTATATTTTAGAAAGAAGTCTCAGGGACACCTTCAAAGTGCATTATATAGGAACTATAAATTTTCTGTAATAGGTTATAGAGAAATCCCCATCCAAGTTGTTTCTGGTCACTTTGTTCAACTTACTTTATCGATATCCTAAAAAATTTACAAGGATAACAATGTCGATAAACTAAATACTTTTTTCGTTTACTATAGTAAGTTGTAGTTGATCAGTGTAAGTCAAGTCAAATCAGTGAGTCAGCACAGGTTGAGAAACACTGGGGTACTTAGTGTCGTGCGGTCCGGAGGGACAGGTAGTGGTATAGGGCCTCAAGTGAGTCTGAGTGCAGGTAACTCAGTCACTACGATAGGTCGGTAGAGTAGGAGACAGCAGGGGAAGAGGAGGACGGGGGTTAGGGAGGGTCGGAGGGGAGACTTTTCTAGTCTCAGAAAAGGTTACTCAGTTGAGAAGCGTACTCCACCGGTTTCATGACCTCAAAGTCGAAATTGTAATAAGGAAGGTTTCTTTAGGGTCCCGACTAGAAGAAGTCTTACCTGACCAATCTAGAGGAACGTCAGGTTCCCTGAGCGTTCTCAGAAGAGGTTGTGGTGTCAACTTTTCGTAGTTAAGAAGCCGCGATTCGGAAGAAGTGTCAGGTTGAGAGTGTAGGTATGTACTGATGACCTTTTTGGTATCGGAACTGATCTGTCTAGAATCAGCCGTTTCATTACAGAGACGAAAACTTATACGATAGATCCAACCAGTATTGAAAAGAAGGTTCCTCATTCGCAGAAAATTAAAGTACCGACGTCAGTGGTTGAAGTCACTAAAACCTCGGGGGTTTTTATTTCAGAGTGTGACAAAGGTGACAAAGGGGTAGATAAAGGGCACTTCACTACCCTGACCTTGACCTGTACTTTGTTGTCTGACCAAGGTTTATCCTTTTCCTCATGTAGTTCCGACATATAGCAGTGGGACGAATAAATTAAACATACGTCACATGTAGTACTCTTTTCGATCCGACCTTCTTCGTGTTCGACCTTAGTTCTAACGAACTAGAAGCAAAAGACTTACAACTCGAAATTCGGTTGAAAAAGTGAGTGGAGAAAGTGAAAGTAGTTCTCCGAAAAATCAAGGAGAAGTGAAAGACGGTATTCCCACCACAGTAGACGTATAGTCTCCAATAACTATAAAGAGGGCCGTTAGAACTAAAGTCGAACACAAAGAAGGTCAGGTCGTAAACTGCATGAGGAAGATTCATTATAATTTATGAGGAATGGCAAAGGAAACTTATTAATCACCTTTTTCTTCCTCTGACTCCCGTCCTCTTCCCTCGCTGTCCGACTCTACCGACCTACCGTAGTGTTCGAGTTACGTGTACTCAAACTCGTTTGAGACCCTCTGTCACTTCCTGTTACTTCAGACCGTACGACATCAGGTATTACAACGTTTCTCGTCTGCGTTGAACAGTGACTTGTTGTTGTTTTTTAAACTACACACAACCCGAGTTAAACTCTTTACTTATAATATTAAATAATTTTAAAAGAAACAAAATGTACCCTTAAACTTACGATGTAAAATAAAAATCAAAATAGGGTAATTACTAATTATGAACATGTAATTTGTCCGTTTAAAGACGACGACGACGACGATTCAGAGGAGTCAACACAGGCTGAGACACGTCGGGGTATCTATCGTCGGGTGGTCCGAGACGGCAGGGACCCTAAGAGGTCCGTTCTTGTGACCTCACCCAACGGTAAAGGAAGAGGTTACGTACTTTCACTTTTCACTTTCACTTCAACGAGTCAGCACAGGCTGGGAAACTCTGGGGTCCCTGACGTCGGATGGTCCGAGGAGGCAGGTACCCTAAAAGGTCCGTTCTCACGACCTCACCCCACGGTAACGGAAGAGGCTTCAAAGATGATCTACGAAATAAAAGACACTGATGTGGTTCCTGTTGCACATTTTGAATACCTCATCGACCTTGAGAGTACGGGAAGATCACTCTTCATATGAAACTTTTCACTATGAATTTTCACTATGAAACTTTTTGGTAACCGTCGTAGATACTTTACGTATGTTTGGGATCTATAATCAAAAAAGAAAGACACATGGTTTAATGGTGTTTGACAGTGAAATTTATGTTGGTAATAGTCGAGTACCAAGACGTCTAGTCTTCAGGTTGTCACACTGAGATTAGGAGGAACATACTCCTCGGGACAAAGTAGTTTGGTCGTCACTACTTCGTTCATAAAGTATCCGAACTTTAGAGGGACTGAAGGAGAAAACGAGGACCTCTTTTGAGAAACGAAATTTTCGTTTACTATACTAATCTAATCGGGGTGGACCCATAGAGGGGTCGTATTTTGGGTACACCTATTAGGGGGAAAGTGATCCCGGACCTTAGCACCTCCTGAAAAAATCATAAGACAGAGGAAGGAGTCAGGGTCAGGATCTATATATGGGTTTTCTTTACATATGTATGTAAGTGGTTTTATTACTCGTGTCTTACGATGATCAATCTTATGAGTATAGTCGTTGTCGTCTTTATGTCCTGTATTTAAGAAGTTCTAAAAGTGTATACTGATACTGGTCACCCTGTCGACACATTTTCTTTAAAGGATTCGATATGTAAATGATAAAGACAATCTTTTCTGAAAGATCCAGTTAAAGACACCTGTGTTAACTCTCCGACAACTGTAGACACATTTCCACACCTAAAATGTATATTTTGACAGTACTTCTTTTTATAGGAATATAAAAATTCGAAGATCAACACCAACACAAAACATTTCGGAAAGGGGTTAAAAATTGGGATTAATCGAACGTTTGTCTTAGCTTAACCGAAACCTTTATACAAAAAAAAAATAAAAAAAAAATAAAAAAAATTTAAAATTTTAGAAATTAAGAATGTACACAAGGGTTTGTACTTGGGGGGAGGGTGGAGGGAGGGGTGTTGTAGGGAGACCCAGTAGGGGTACGTGGTCGAGGTTCGTACGACATAGGACGTAGTCTGTATCTGACCGCTAAGTTAAGAATGTACTATCATATGTACAATCTTACAGTAAGAGGGTTTAGTAGGGTGGGAGAGGGAGGGAGACTAAGGTTTTCAGGTAATATGTGTAGACACAGAGAAAGGGACAGAACGTATGTCCCAGTAGTAACGGTAGAAGGATTTAAGGTATATACTTTCTTCTTACCTTGACCTTTATACAAAACTATACTAATTAAAGTGACTTTAAGACACCTTAAAGTGACCTTAATCGTAAACCCAAATACGGAAACCTAAAAAAGGGATGTGTGTGTTTACGTTTGTGTGTGTGTGTGTGTGTGTACGTGTGTACGTGAATCTACACATTATAAACTGTTATAGTCTTGGAAAACAGTCCGTTGATAAGGTTTAAGAGACATTCATTAAAAATCCGGGTTTTATCCTGAAAGTTTAATCAAATTTCTCTCTTCTTTATTGTTACAGAAAAACGTCTTTTGAAGAAAATCCTTTATAATCTAAAAAAAGTACAAAGAATGGTACTAAACAAATTAATAGACTTACTCTGAAAAAACACATGCAAAAACAAATTCTTTCGTTCCTTATGAACTTTTTTAACATGTTATAAGGTCTCCATTAGACCGGTTTCGTTATTGTTGTTCAGATAGTAAAGTCGATACCAAAAAGGTCATCAGTACATACCTACACTTTCAACCTGGTATTTCTTCCGAGTCGTGACTTTTTAAGTACAGAAGTTTGACACCACAACCTCTTCTGAGAACTCTCAGGGAACCTGTCGTTCCTTTAGTTTCGTCAGTTAGGATTTCCTTTAGTTGGACTTATAAGTAACCTTCCTGACTACGACTTTGAGGTTGTCAAAACCGGTATACTACTCTTCTCGGTTGAGTAACCTTTTCTGGGACTACGACCCTTTCAAACTCCCGTCCTCCTCTTCCCTACTGTCTCTTACTCTACCAACCTACAGTAGTGGTTGAGTTACTTGTACTCAAACTCGTTTGAGGTCCACCATCACTTCCTATCCCTTCGGACAGTACGACGTCAAGTACCCAAGTGTTTCTCAGTATGTGCTGACACACTGACTTGTTGTTTTATCACTAAATTTAGGAAGTAATGATCATAAACAACAAAAATATCAAAACACTTGTATCACAAAAACAAAAGGGTGACGTCAATTATAACATCTTTCACTTGACCGGTTTTCTCTAAGTAAGATCAGGGTAGAGACAGAGAACCTGCTACCAAAAGTTTCGGGAACAAAGGATTAAACACAAGGACTGATAAAGTGGTCTAGTATCCTCCTTTTTTATATCACTGTGTGAAGGAATTTTAGATTTGTTTTCATTATGTACCATTTCCATATCATAGTCATTACTATTGTGTATGAAAAAAAGAAACTTTGAAAAGAGTCACGAGAAGTTTTTGTGAAGTACAAGTTACAGAAACAGGTGTGTTCACATATTGAAGTACTTTATAACGTATTGACAGAGAATTGTACAAAGGAAGAATCCAGGTTCTGAGAGAAGGTAGTTGAAAAAGGGTAAAAAATCAGAGTAGAAAGGTCCAAATGTTTCACACAGGATTAGAGTTTTAGTGTCAAATAATAAATACAAGACAAATAATCGTACCCCGATACCTTCTTTAGGCAATATAATCAAAGGATAGCAACACTATTTAATGGTGTTTAAATCACCGAATTTCGTCGTGTTTCAATATTAGAAAATCAAGATCTCTAATTTTCAGACTTTAATCAGAGTAACCCGATTTTAGTTTCAAAATAGTCCTGACGTAAGGAAGACGTCAGAAATCTCCTCTTAGGTAGGCAGGGACTAAAAGGTCGAGATGTTGGTGGACATAAAGAACCAAATCCCAGAGAACACGATAGAAACCGAAGGAACTACCGAGTTTACCATTTCTTACAGACGTTACGTACTCTGTGCCCAAACTAGGGACCAAACCCTTCTATGGGACCTTTTCCTTTACCGTTGGGTAAGGTCATAAGAACGGACCTTTTAAGGTACCTGTCTCCTCGGACTACCCGATGTCAAGTACACAGTGTTTCTCAACCTGTGTTGACTTACTGATTGTGAAAGTGACGTAAGAAACGTCGGTCGTCCCACCGTAGAAGTGTAGAGAGAAATTGAGACAAGGAGAGGGAGGAACTATATATAAATTTCCTGAGAACTAATATAACCCAGGGGGGACCGATGAGGTCCTAGTAGACAAAATTCCGGTCAACTAATCGTTAAAATTAAGGTAGTCGTTGAAATTAAAAAGAAAGATACATTAATTGTATAAGTGTCCAAGACCCCCAATCTTGTACCTGTGGAAACCCTCTGTGAATCAGATGTGTGGTATGACCATAATTAAAGAAAAACAAAGAAACAACTGAACAAAAAAGGATTTTTACAAAAACAACCTTTAAGGACCGTGGAGAAAATAACAATCGGTAAACAAGGACAGTACTGTAAAAGAGATATCAGTGATCGAAGACTTAAAATAAACTCGTAGAAGAGAGGAGAAACGTAAATGAAATTTTGAAGGAAACCCGGTTACTTAATGAAGGTCTCTAACTTCAAAATTCTTTCTAGAACCCGAAGTCAGAAAGTGACCGATGGGTACACAAGGAGTACAGAATGTAAGAGGAAAATACGATTTCATGATTGTAAATCACTTTTTATTTTTACTGTAAAAGTAGTAAGGAACGGTAACAAGACAAAGAAAAGTTTTCAAGTCTTTGAGAAGTTTTAGAAATATCGGAATTAGTGAATAAAAACCCTTCACAGTTAGTATTTAGATATCTGTTCTTCATCTGTCATCGTCTGTCTTCAAAATCAATTGATTGTCAAACGAATGTGAGTGTAGGATAAAAAAGTAAGGACCTCCGAAACACAGACACACACACAGTGCCGTATGATCGAAGACATTATTTATTAGGAGTTTAAAAATCACAGAGTTGTATAATATACTCTTAAAATATGGAGTGACCGTTTATCAGGTTACACTAGTACAGACTAACCGTTCATTGAAGAGATACACCATTAAGTCTCTGAGTCTAAGGTAGATGTAATCTCGAGGGACTACCCCTTTGATCCCTATATTACGGGTCCTCAAAAATACCTTACGGATCCTCATTATGCGTATTAAAGGTGAACTAAAAATAACCATATATACGGCCAGTCCTTCGTTGTCAATCTTGTCCTGTACCTTGTTGTCTGACCAAGGTTTATCCTTTTCCTCATGTAGTTCCGACATATAACAGTGGGACGAATAAATTGAAGATACGTCTCATGTAGTACTCTTTACGACCTGACCTTCTTTGTGTTCGACCTTAATTCTAACGGCCCTCTTTATAGTTATTGGAGTCTATACGTCTACTGTGGTGGGAATACCGTCTTTCACTTCTCCTTGATTTTTCGGAGAACTACTTTTACTTTCTCCTCTCACTTTTTCAACCGAATTTCGAGTTGTAAGTCTTTTGTTTCTAGTACCGTAGACCAGGGTAGTGAAGTACCCTTTGTCTACCCCTTTGTCACCTTTGTCACAGTCTGAAATAAAAAAACCCGAGGTTTTAGTGACGGCTACCACTGACGTCGGTACTTCAATTTTTTGCGAATGAAGGAATCTTCCTTTCAATACTGGTTGGATCTCTCGTATAAGTTTTCGTCTCCGTAATGAAACGGCTTATTCCAGGTAGATCAGTTCTGATACCAAAAAGGACACTAGTACATACCTACACTCTCAACCTGACACTTCTTCCGACTCTCGGTTTCTTAACTACGAAAAGTTGACACCACAACCTTTTCTGAGAACTGTCAGGGAACCTGATGTTCCTCTAGGTTGGTTAGGTAAGACTTCCTCTAGTCGGGACCCTAAAGAAACCTTCCTTACTACGATTTCGACTTTGAGGTCATGAAACCGGTGGAGTACACTTCTCAACTGAGTAACCTTTTCTGAGACTACGACCCACCCTAACCCCCGTCCTCCTCTTTCCCTGCTGGCTCCTACTCTACCGACCTATCGTAGTGACTGAGTTACCTGCACTCAGACTCACTTGAGGTCCTCAACCACTACCTGTCCCTCCGGACCGCACGACACTAAGTACCCCAGCGTTTCTCAGCCTGTGCTGACTCGTTGACTTGACTTGACTTGTGATCAGATACTAGTGTCTTTTTTCTGACGCTTTGTGTCAAGTACCTACCCGTTGACGAACGGTCACTGTTGAGATATAACACACTTTCTTGCGTACTTGGACCCACCCAGAGATTGGTAGAGTAGGAGTCATGTGAAGAAACGACCGAGACAATAGAGAGGTAAGAGAGGTATGAAAGGAGAGGTGTGAGAGGTAGTGATAGTCCTAGAAAGAATCAAGAGGTACAAAGAAGTGACCTTTAAGACGTGAGAAGAGGATACTTACTTCTCTCTAAGTATATGTACCCCCACCAAGACCTGTACACCTAATATGTATAGGGAGAACATACTGTATAAGTAATTACATATCATGTTATACTGAGATAAAAATTAAAGGTAGAAAGAGGGTCCATAATATAGTATCTTATAATCTAAAAACGAAAGAAATTTAAGTCTTCGGACCTGAGGAGTTAACGTTCTTCTGAAAGTACAAATAGAACATCGAGGTTGTGTCAACAGGAAGGAAGAGAGAAAAAGAAGGATGGTAAAGGAGTGGAATATGTCCCTAGTTAGAAGAGATTTGAGAAGTTTGAGAGTACAGAAAGTACGAATAATACGATGAAATATAACACATAGACTATGGTTAAGTAGCTGAGATTATTCAGTCTAATATCATTTTCGTAAAGGAATTCTGGAATGTTAAGAAAGGGTACGTCTTGTGTATTTACAAGTAATAATGGAGACCGTTCTCTAAAACCTTATAAAGGGACCCGGAGATACACCAGTTCGAACTAAAGAGTTGATACAGAACGTACTATTGAGAAAACCAGTTACTGAACGACGTATGTTAACGATTTTAACGTACACCCACCAGTTAGAGATTCAACGGGTAAGAGACTCAATTTTATTCAATTTATTATTCAATTTTGACTCTTTTGTCACGAAAGTTTTATCAAATCCGAAGATAAATGATACCACCTTATATTTTAACCTAACTAATAAAAGAGGAACGAACTCCACTCTAGAAAGAATGATCTCTAATATGTAGAATAACAGGATCTGAAAAGATATTTTGACTAGTCTAATACCGAGTCATGATATTTTAGAATTGGAGTAGAGGTAGTTTATAAATATCTATATCAACATGTTTCAAGAAACATTTTTCAATTCCCTAAAGTTCTAAAAAGTTTCGTGAACCTTGGGATAAAATTTGAATAGAGTTCTTTCGTATCGTGTGACTAGTTCTAGTACCGAAGACCTTATTCCTACAGGTTGTACGGTAAAAGTACTAGAACTCATTCAAAGAATTGGGAATCCACAGAGTCCTAAAAAAGAAAATTTACTCAACTTTGGATTATCTGGAATAGAATATCCCGATAATATTTTCAACGACGACGACGACGACGATTCAGTGAAGTCAGCACAGACTGAGACACGTTGGGGTCTCTGCCGTCGGGTGGTCCGAGGAGACAGGGACCCTAAGAGGTCCGTTCTTGTGACCTCACCCAACGGTACAGGAAGAGGTTACGTGTTTTCACTTCTCATTTTCACTTCAACGAGTCAGCACAGGCTGAGAATCGCTGGGGTACCTGGCGTCGGATAGTCCGAGGAGGCGGGTACCCTAAAAGGTCCGTTCTCATGACCTCACCCAGTGGTAACGGAAGAGGTAATATTTTCAATTCAATTAGGTTAACAAAGATTTTGTTACGAACGATGACCATTCGTGACTTATTAATGAATAATGAATTTATTTGTCTCATTTAATCAACTAGTGTATAAAAAGAAGAACTCAAGTCCCCAATTTATATTGTGATACTAGGGAGAAGTAGGTTTAAAGACCGACGAGTTCAGATCACTTCAGTAATTTCACACATAATTTTAATAATCGGATTATACCTGAAAGGATATAAAATTTCACAATATAAGAATGTGACCAAAACAAATTCATTATATAATAAATTCAATAAATTTATTATACATTTAATCTAGTATTTATTTTTTATATGTTAACTTGACATGTTATAACCTCCTTTATATATAATAATCTTTATTTAAAATTTTTAGATTCTCTTTAATATGAAATTATTAAATGTTTACGAAAGGGTTCTTTACCTAATTAATCCCCTTCCAAACCACCAGAGTATACAACCACCCTTCCATCTTATACCACTTTCTTAATCTTAAATTTTTCTTTTTATCCAACACGATATAAATAAGAGGAATCAAGGTTGGAACAGAAAGAAAAATCACTGAATAAAAGTGGATTAAAGATTATTGTTTTACTACTTTGTGACATGGATATTTTAGACACCCGTTTGATGTGAACGATGACATAGACTAAAGAAAAAAGAGAAGGATAAAGAGAGAGAACGATAATTAAGAAGTAAATGGGAAATCAGGGTTGATGACGTGATTTTGAATCCTTCAAAAAACAAAAAAAAAAAGAACTTTCATCCTCACACACACACATACACACACACACACACACACACACACACACACACATAGATACATCCATGACCGAGTTCTCTACATAACTTTGTGTTAAATATTGGGTCTTCACTTTTTTAAAAAATGAGTGTTACGATACGGAATTGACACTAATTAGGATTTTACTACTTAAAATCTTGAATTGATTCGATTTTATCTTTATGAAGTGACCATTTTTGACTTTATAAGATTAAGGAGATCCTCTTTTGACAGAGGACTACGGATTCATAAAATCAAATACATAATTTTTTTTCCTTTGTAGACAGAGGACTTACGATTTATCGATAAAACTCTGAGATGAAGGATTAAGTCAAGTTCAATAGTGTTAAGACGAACTTTTTCTTTCAAGTGGAAAACGTTTTCGGTAAATTCGTTCGACAAAGGAAGGAAAGGATTATCCTTTTCCTTAGTTACGACATAAGGAAGAAATTACAAAGACACCCACAAAGAAAACAACAATAAAATTAGTGACTCACTACAGACTGAGACATTCTGGGGTTCCTGACATCGGTCGGTCCGAGGAGACAGGTACCCTAAGAGGTCCGTTCTTATGACCTCACCCAACGGTACGGGAGGAGTCCCCTAGAAGGACTGGGTCCCTAACTTGGGTACAGAGAATGTTGAGGATGTGACCGTCCGCACAAGAAATGGTGATCGAGGTGGACCCTTCGGGGTAAGATTCGGATCGGTAGCGGTCATTCTCGTTGTGTAGCATAAAGGTCAAAGTACGTAGGTTGTGAGAGTACTAGTGGAGGATTTAAAAGTTGAGTAGGGGAGTTTGAAAAGTCGGGGAGTTGTACGAGGTAACTATACTAGTGAAAAAGTCGTAACAGGTAGGTCAACTAAGAGACCGAGAGAAATCGTCCGAATTCAAGGTACTAGTTAGAATTAATCAAAGAACGAATATTGAGAAAGGGAAATGGAATGTGTACACCGGTTTGGTGTTCGGACCAATTTAGGTTGAGTGAAGGGGAAAAAGGTCAGGGACAAATCGAAGTGGAACATCTCTTTATGTGTCAGTACTACTCGGACAAAATGAAGTACAAATACTCGTACTTTCAGTGTCACCCGGGAATTCCAAGAGTCCTTTAGCAAAAGTATAAGGGGTTAGAAAAGTCAGAGTATAAGACAAACTACTGATAAAGGACAGAAGAGTAAAGAGATCTTTAAGGGTTCTGGGGTAGGGACTAAGAGTCGACTAGAATGAAAAATGAACTCTTTTAACTTCGTTAGGCTATTTAAAGTACATGGGAGAGTAACGGTAGGAGATCAGAGTGATCTTTCACTAATGAAGTCTAGTATCTTATTTCAGTCTAGTATCTTAAGACCACGAGTCTAGAATAGTCACCGAGGGGTAAAATGAATTTCATTGTGGTTGTTGTACTATTTCCGGATACCTGGTAACATACACGACTTGAGGTTAATAGACCGTGGGATAATGGAAAGGTGAAACAAGTGAGGAGAGGTCGGGAGAAAGGAGGAAAAACAGGGAACCTGTGGGATCCTTGTGAGATTACAATCCTAAAACGTAAACGAAAAAAGAGAAACGGACGGGTCTGGTTAGACGGAAGTACATACCCGTCTGGAACAAACTAATGTGAAGTAAAATAACGTGAAACGTTACGTTATGGCACAAAACAAAACAAATGAAAAAAAAAAAAATGTTTAATTCCATCCATCTTTGGGATGGTACTCAGATAGTCGTCGTAAAAAGACGGTCGTAAACAAGTGAAACACAAAGACCCAGTGTAAAACCAATAAGAGTTTTGCAAAGTTAAAAAATAATAATAATGTAAACAATACTACTACACACTAGTCACTAGAAACTACAATGACAACGTCTTTCTAACACTGAACGACTTTTGAGTCCCCTATCGTGAAAATGATTATTACAAAATATTTTAATCTCATACATATAACAAATAAAATGTGAACTACGATAACGTATGAATTATCTGATGACATAATATACTTGTATTCAAAATACACATGACCCTTTGTTTTTCGTGACACACTGAATGACATAATATTATAAGTGAAATAACGTCACCAGATCTTGGGTTGGTGTTACAGAGGTTCAAGACGCACATAGGTGTACCGAGTAGAGAGTAAGAGGTTCAGAAAATGTTTTCGGGAAAAGAGTCATTCCGTAAGGAACTGATGGAATAAAGTCAATGTTGTATGGGAAAAGGGAATCGTAAGTATTGTATAATCGAACGAGTTCGAAATACCGTGTGCAATATAAGATTGTGTAATAAATTAGATAAATAATACAAACAAAGAGGAAAAATTAATTAAAATTAATCTACGATTAATGAAATGTTATACCGCCACCAAAAACGGCACGTAACTGTACTTAGCCGGTGCCCANCATTCCGTAAGGAACTGATGGAATAAAGTTAATGTTGTATGGGAAAAGGGAATCGTAAGTATTGTATAATCGAACGAGTTCGAAATACCGTGTGCAATATAAGATTGTGTAATAAATTAGATAAATAATACAAACAAAGAGAAAAAATTAATTAAATAAAATTAACCTACGATTAATGAAATGTTATACCGTCACCAAAAACGGCACGTAACTGTACTTAGCCGGTGCCCACATGTGCACAGGGGGACAGGGTTTGGGGGGAGGGAGGGGTAGGGTGCGGAGACCCAACAGGGTCACGTGACCGAAACGCACGGGACAAAGGGACAAAGTACGTGACTTGAACCCGTCCAGTAGATTGAGTATATACCATTATATGCACAAAGTCACGGTAAAAAAGTTTAGTAGGGTCGAAGTGGAAGAGGGTGTCTCAGGTTTTCAGATAAGAAATATAGACACAGAGAAAGTGACAGAGTGTATATCCCAGTAGTAATGGCAGAAAGATTTAAGGTATATATACGTAATTATATGACATAACCACAAAAAAGAAAGACTAAAGTGAGATATATTATCCGAGGTCAAAGTAGATGGAGTAATCTTGACTGAGTTTATAAATAATACAAATAATGAATAACTATAAAAGACAGGTGGTTTTATATTCAAGGTACCCCGTCTTCAGAACATCAAAAGAAGTGTCTATTTAAAGTTCACGATTCCTATAACACGACCGAGTTTCATCATCTGTAAGTTCATCTAACCTAAACTGTATTCGTAAATACTTACCTAAAATCATAATTTAAAGATATAAAGATATAAATTACCTTTATAAATCTTCACCAATTAATCGGTAGATTCTATACACTTTACCCCATAAAGGACGGTATAGTCATTTGTTCCTACAATGTCAGTAGCCACTAAAACCAGGAGGCACACTTTAAGACTCGGGGTCCCCGTGGGTTTTCCCTCTTTTTACGGACGTTCGGTACTCGAGAGTCGACGACCGACGGTAACATTCGCTCCTTGATTCCCACACTTATTAGTTCTTGGTTCCACCACCGGGGTGTATCGACTCTACGTATATTTTCCCTACTAAAGTCACTCAGGTCTGTGAACGTAGAAGGGTATGTATCTTCTCGTGATTTAAGGAACTCTATAGACCAAAAGAAATTAATTAATTGTTAGTAGAAAACTACAAGGCTTATGGACGGGGAACGACGTTTGAAGACATATTGGACTGAGGAGGGGGAAGGGGTAAAGGAGTTTCTTCAAGAGTCTCAATGAACTTTACAAGAGACGGTCCGGACTTTAGAATTCTACCGGTGGTTTATTTTACATTTAGAGTCTGAACTGACAAAACGGTCCAACAGTCTAGTCAAGTCAAGTCAAGTCAAGTCATCGAGTCAACACAGGCTGAGAAACGCTGGGGTACTTAGCGTCGTGCGGTCCGGAGGGACAGGTAGTGGTTGAGGGTCTCAAGTGAGTCTGAGCGCAGGTGACTCAGTCACTACGGTAGGTCGGTAGAGTAGGAGCCAGCAGGGGAAGAGGGGGACGGGGGTTAGGGAGGGTCGTAGTTTCAGAAAAGGTTACTCAGTTGAGAAGAGTACTCCACCGGTTTCATGACCTCAAAGTCGAAATCGTAGTAACTGTCTATCCTCTATATTTAATATACGTTCTAAAACATATGTGTGTGTGTGAGTTTTTGTGTTATTAATTAAAATCTCTTCTTGAAAGTAAAAGTATTTATTTGTTTGATGATTCAGATTTTTTTCTTTAAAGAAATCGAATTGAGGAAACCTACCATAGAACAAGAAGTCGTGAATTATTTATCAAGATAATATCTTGACCGGTGTCCGTGTGAATGGAACCTCCTCTCTTTGTGAAATACATTTCAAAATAGATGATGTGATACCGAAACCCCACCACGTACGTCCACGTACGTACGTACGATTCAGCGAAACCAGGACAGACTGAGACACGCTGGGATGTCTGTCGTCGGGTGGTCCGAGGTGTCAGGTGTCCTAAGATATTCGTTCTTATGACCTCACCCAATGGTAAAGGAAGAGGTCGTACGTCCATTCTGAATGGATAATATAATTATGTACTATTTAGAGTGTGATTTCTTCACGTCGACCTTTTCATTATCGAAATTTATTTTCAGTGAGTAGAGGATAAATCAAACAAGGACCACGGAGTCTGTCATTTAGTAGACGGACGTTGCACCCTCTGGAGCCAAGTCAGAGACCCAGTCCTTCTAGGGGACCTCTTCCTTTACCGTTCGGGGAGCTCATGAGAATGGATCTTTTAGGGTACCTACCTCCTCGGACCATCCGATGTCAGGTACCCCACCGTTTCCCACCCTGTGCTGACTCACTGAAGTGAAGTTTTTACTATTCAATCTTTTATTTACGATGTAATATCTTTTCCCAAATCACTTTTTATAGTTTAGGATATTTTTTGAATCTTGAAGAATTAGGGAGGGAGTACTTACCAAACCCGTATACTGTTTTATAATTTTTTAGTCAGGATTTCACGATAAAACTTTATTTTAAACCGGATGAAAAACTATAAACGTCTCCAAAGTATAGAACAAGGAATATTAATACACCAACCCAATCCAGAATTTCAATGTACTTCATGACCTAACCGGTTTTACAAGGAAGTTCAAAGGGTATCCTAAAATACCTTTTTGAGTTTACTTTAAAAACCGGTTGATTTATAAATTACAACTACTGGTTACTTCTTTCTACAAGGTCTTTTCTTTTTTTTTCACGTTATTCTGTTGTATGGAAAGATGGAAATCTTTGAAACTAGATCACTAAACACCGATAGTCAAGTCAAGTCAAGTAAATGAGTCAGTCAGTCAAGTCAGTGAGTCAGCACAGGCTGAGAAACGATGGGGTACTTAGTGTCGTACGGTCCGGAGGGACAGGTAGTGGTAGAGGGTCTCAAGTGAGTTTGAGTCGCAGGTAGCTCAACCACTACGGTAGGTCGGTAGAGTAGGAGACAGTAGGGGAAAAGGAGGACGGGGGTTAGGGAGGGTCGTAGTCTAGAAAAGGTTACTCAGTTAGGAAACGTACTCCACCCGTTTCATGACCTCAAAGTCGGAATCGTAGTAAGGAAGGTTTCTTGTGGGTCCCGACTAGAGGAAGTGTAGGTTGAGAAACACTGGGATACTTGACGACGCGCGGTCCGAAGGGACAGTAGTGGTTGAGGGTTTCGAATGAGTTTGAGTCCAGGTAACTCAGTCACTACGGTAGGTTGGTAGAGTAAGAGACAGTAGGGGAAGAGGAGGACGGAAGTTAGAAAGGGTCGTAGTCCCAGAAAAAGATCACAGTCAAGAAGTGTAGTCCACCGGTTTCATAACCTCAAAGTCGAAGTCGTAGTCAGGAAGGTTACTTATAAGTCCTGACTAGAGGAAATCCTATTTGACCAACCTAGAGGAACGTCAGGTTCCCGGAGAGTTCTCAGAAGAGGTTGTGGTGTCAAGTTTTCGTAGTTTAGAATCCACGAGTCGAAAGAAATATCAGGTTGAGAGTGTAGGTATGAACTGATGACCTTTTTGAAATCGAAACTGACCTACCTGGAAACAACCATTTCATTGCAGAGACGAAAAATTATACGACAGATCCAGCTAGTATCGAAAAGAAGGTTCCTCGTTCACAGAAAATTAAAGTACTGACGTCAGTGGTAGATGTCACTAAAACCTCGGGTTTTTATATTTCAGAGACTGACAAAGGTAACAAAGGGGTAGATAAACGGTACTTCACTAATCTGGCCTACGGTACTAGAATCGCAAGACTTGTAAACGCTGGTATCTAGAATGGCATTATCACCTCCAAAATCTATATCTGACGTCATCTTGAAACTTTCCTTAACTTAAGGAAGATTGAGATTGTAAACTGAGTCTAAAATTGGTACTTAAGATATCGGTGTTAGTTCCGGACTCGGTCTTGGATTCCTTTCCTTGGTCGGGCCGTCACTCCCATTTGTTATCTTACTTCGTCGGTCTTCTATGTCTAACTAAAAGATATTACCACGGAATACCTTCAAAGTTGACAGGAACCTCTGGAAAAATCACACTAGACATCAATACGTTCGAGTGTCGACTTTCAGAGTGGGAGAGGTATCCAAGAAAACAGTCTCTTCGGTCATACACCATCCGGTCTTTCAACTTTCCGTCTCCGTCCTATTTTATCCCATACCCTTTTCACACCTTTACTATTTACGTATAAGAGACGTGTCTTCACTCAGTTTTTGAAAGTCTTTCATAGTCGTATGGAGAAGTTCGGTGAGGTAGGTAGAGTCAGAACGTCTCCGACGGTAAAGTCGGATTACCTTTGACCAGTGGTATGCTTATATGTGTAGATAAACGGTTCTTAAACAAATACTTTATTCTCTGAATGGATGCTGAAGTTCCGACAAGGGACAAGAGACCGATTAGGATTCTTCAAATGGTCCTGAACATTTCCTCTCAGTGTTTCTTATACGTTTTTATTTTTCACTGTTTTTGTATGTCCAACTCCAACAAACCCATACGACATTATCCCAGTTTCGGTTTATAAGACAAAAGAGTCTAAACCTTTAAACCTTTTTTAATTTCACTTTAAATTAATTCCTAAAAGGGAGACTTAAGTACGTAGAAAAACGTCATTACTTTTGTAAGGAAAATAAGTAAACACATAGATTACTCTAAACCAAAGGAAAAAAATTAACATCTGATAAGTGGGAGTTCAATACCTAATATAGTAACTCTATTATTTTAAATTAATGTAGAAGTCGAAAAGAAACTGTAAATCATTGTTTTACTTTTTGTTTAGATTTTTCATTACTCTAGATTAATCTGGAATCTATATTGTATATACATTCAAGGAACCTTTTAATCCGATTCCATTTGAATTTAAGGAGAATTCTACGAATAAAGGAAAACAAAAAGGGTTTAAGTCTACAAAGTTTTATCTCAATGAAACGTATGAACCTCTGTTTTTAATAAAGTCTAAACATGACATGTTGTCGTTTTCCTCCGCAATCGTTATGATTATCACTCTTTGTTCTAATTTGAACTCAAACCCCTTAGTCTTCACACTATAATAATTTTTATTGTTATTTTTATTATTTCTAAGACTAGTAATAGGTTCTTTCATAAGTATTTCCACTAATTACAAAATTTTATATATAAGTCTTATGTTGTACTGTTTCCCTTTTTAGAAAATAGAAGTTTATAAAGGAAAATCTCTTTTTTTAATACGTACCACTCCCCGAAGGGACCACCGAGTCGCTACTTTTTAGGGGCAGTTACGTCCTCTACGTCCAAATTACGAACCCAGCTTTTCTTCTAGGGGACCTCCTCCTTTACTGTTGGGTTAGGTCGTAAGAACGGACCTCTTAGGGTACTTGTCTCCTCGGACCGTCCGATGTCAGGTACTCCGGCGTTCTCAGCCTGTACTGACTCACGGATTTGTTGTTGTCTTTGTTATTTATTTCCCATTGCGTCGGTTCGAGTCCGCTACGGTCCACAGAGAGGAAAGAGAAGACCTTTTCGTCTCTGTGACCCTCGTTACTCGGTCTAGAGGAAGAGTGTGTCTACCTCTCTCGTCTCTTCTTCCTACTCCTCGTCCTTAAGACCTCGGTCTGTGAAGTCTTTAGTTCAAGATAATGGTCACTAATTACCGACGCACTGAAACCCGTTTCGAAGTAAGCAAAGGAATGGACATTTCACCTGTATTATTATCGTGAACGGACTCACTAATAACACTCCTAATTGACTTCATTTATAATTTGAGAATCACCATCAAACATTCAAAAAATTTAATAATGATTCTTAGTGTTCGTAAAAGATGAGTCTCACAGAGACGACGACTGGTAGTTCAGTAGTAACGTCGGGTCGAATCTGAACGTTCTTGTTCCGTCTGGTACTCGTCAACCGTCATGACACAAATTTGATGGAAGATTCGACGTAAATACGACTAGGGGACTTGAACCGTGACCGAGATTCCACCCTCTACAGAGTTAAATAACGACGAATCAAGGTCTCTATATTAATTTATTTTACAGTTTCTACCTATAAGATCTATGAGACCCATGAAACGTAGGTGTCGTTTTACGAGATTGAGTCCCTATTTACTTTGTAAATCTTTTTAGAGAATCGTTGACCTCTTAGACTTAGTGTTTCCGTTCATTCTCCAACGTTGGGTATTTGTCTCTGTTGTAAAGTTAATTCTTTCCCTGATTCAATTAAATCGTACGAGGTCCGTGGTGGAGTCGAGATTGATCAAGGTACCATAAACGGTCCGATATTTGTACTGGTAACATCACTGTTGATCTATAATAAAAACTTGATATATCAACGACACGTGTACACCTGTACAAAAAGAGAGGTTCCATATTATGAATTACTTTAAGAGTTCTAAAAAAGGTAATAGAATTAGGTGTTATTTTAGTCTCTGTATTTACACCCTTCCCTCTCATGTTTGTCTTTTCTTTATAAGCATTCCGTAAAATTCGGGACTTTCTCAAGAATTTTGAAAAGGAATACGCCCGGTCCCGAACGTAATAGATAATAAAATATGACTGAGACAGACACGCACAAATTAGTATTTAAAAGATACTTTTTTTAGTTGAAGAATACCTACTATATAGTAACAAGCAAAAAATTCTTTCTCACTACTATTGCCAAAAGTTAGTGTTTCACAAGTAACTTTAAGATGGTACATTGCGTCATATAATCCGTTTTCTGAAGTGTCCTTTCACGTAAGTTCCTCGAATGTCAACTCAACTTTTCTCTTTTGTGAGATCGTACACTCCTCAGACTACCAAAAGAGGAGAGAAGGAAAAGAAGAAAGTCAGATCGTGTACGAGTAGGGGAACGAGACTCAGCTCTGTATGTGAACCCTTATACTCTGTCACCATAAAGTCTATCTCCCTCCCTTTCTATGATAAAATCTTATCCTCGGTCCTCGGTGTATTTCTCATCATCATACTTCCAAACAAAAAGAATATAAGAGATACGTGTTTTAGGTTCACGGAAGCATGGAGGTTAGAGTCTGGATAGAGTCCTCTTCGTTCTACCTTCATTAATTAAGTGTTGACAGGGTCTCCGACTCTCTTCTTCACCGTGAAAAGTCCACTTTGTCTATCTAAGTTCAATGAGTTTTTAGTATTTCCCTTTTCTCTTTCTTTTTTACCTCTTAGAGTTTCCGTCTACCAACAATTACTGGTGGCTCATAACCAGTACTTCTACTGTGGTTTAGGGTCAAACTTCTTAAGCGTTGGTCTCTACACAACAGATCTCCTTCAAAAGTAAAGAGAGAGACTTAACCCTGTATACTCCCTCCCTTTCCAGAACTTGTAAAAGACTTAATCTATAATGATAGATTGGTATTTCAACAAACTTTTACCCGACATAGTTTGGAAGGCAAAGTGACAATTACCCGTATTATGATGATTATTTTATTATCTTTCTGTTTCTTGAATCTACATACGTCGGTTATACGTTTTTTATTTGTAAGTCTCTTAATTCTTTGGACACGCAATGTCAGTCTTTATAGCAGTCAACTTTTTTACATCGACTCTGAACTTCCTACTCTTTCTAAATCTATTTAACTTACCCTACCCCTATCTCCGTGTCAAATACCATTATCACGTTTATCTGAGTCTTTGTTTTTACATCTACCGTATATGTCTGCTGTCGTTCCTTTGATCGTATTGACTTACGTTGTAAAGACAGACGTACTTGTTACAGTCTTTATTCTGACCGACCC
The DNA here is from genome assembly GCA_006410555.1 of Capra ibex. NCBI lineage: Eukaryota > Metazoa > Chordata > Mammalia > Artiodactyla > Bovidae > Capra > Capra ibex. The sequence continues at coordinate 578,258 of SJYO01049859.1, forward strand.
TTCACGGTACAAGATTTCTGTACGTTTAAACCCGTCTCCTGAAATGTGAACAATTCTGTCGACCATATTTCCCAAACCTTTAAGAACTCGTGACCTCTCTGTACTATCTTCAGTGCAATATCTCTCTGACCATTGATGTTAATCAAATTTAAATTCCACCTTCTTTTGTTGTCTTTTATTTGGTCGTTCCTCCGAAAACATCGTTAAGTCCACACTTGTCTCTCCCTATCTGATTGGACTAACTGTAAAGTTTCTTTATTGGTTGTCCCAACCACGAGTCAATATATGTTCTTTATCGTCTCAAATTTCTACCGAAGGTTTGACTCTCTGATATCGTCACCAACCGAACTTCCAAAACAAAAAGTCAGTGACAGTATAGGTCGAGAGACACTGGGGTACTAGACGTGTGCGGTCCGAAGGGACAGGAAGTGATAGAGGACCTCGAACGAGTTAGAGTACAGGTAACTCTACCACTACGGTAGATGGAGGAGTAGGAGACAATGGGTTAAGAGAAGAACGGTAGTTAGAAAGGATAGTCCCAGAAAAGGTCACTCAACCGAGAAGAGTAGCTCACCGGCTTCATAACCTCGAAGTCGTAGTCAGGAAGGTTACTTATAAGTCCCAACTAAAGGAAATCCTAACTGACCAAACTAGAGGAACGACAGGTTCCCGGAGAATTCTCAGAAGAGGTCGTGGTGTTAAGTTTTTGTAGTTAAGAAACCACGAGTCGAAAGAAGTACCGGGTTGACGGTGTAGGTATGTACTGATGACCTTTTTAGTATTAAAACTGATATGTCTGAAAACAACCGTTTCACTGCAGAGATGAAAAATTATACAACAGATCCAGTCAGTATCGAAAAGAAGGTTTCTCGTTCACCACACTTCTGATAACCACGAATTAACACTCTATTCCTGTAGTTCAACTTCAGAACAGAAAAACTAATTCGTTCATATACTGAAGAAGTTCATTGAAGTAGATAAACCAATTAATTGTTAGTCAAAAAGAAATTAATACCATATCAAGTGAATGTCAAAATATATTTGAACTCAACATATGTATTACTAAGTGTTGAAAATTTCCAATATGAGGTAAATATCAGTGATACTTTATAACCGATATAAGGTACAACGTATGTTATATAGGAACGTCAAATACATAAAATATGGTTCAACAGATATGAAGAATTGGGTGGTCAAAAGAGTAGACATTTTAATCTGTTGACCGAAGCCACTAGAGACTTCGTGACTTTTGAAACAAAAATACTCAAAATGAAATCAACAGTGTAATCACGACTTTTAGTATTACGACTCGTTCTAAATCTTTTGAGTCATAGAAATCGGTTAGTTATTAAGATAAAAATTTTTTAGAAGACGACAAGTGGTATCTTGTTGTATTATACTGTAATGAACGATGATATAATGTACCGATAAATTATAAGACAGATTGGTTCCTCGTTTTATTAAAGTATTTTTATGTTTGATGAGAAAAGATAAAAATTAAGTTCCTTTAAAATATGTAAACCATACTAGGATCGTTCTTAGATTTCAAATAAGGATATTGAGTGACTCAGGTTCCGTTACCCCTATTCTTGTTATAGTGGTTTTTATTATCATTGATGTCAGTCAGTCAAGTCAGTGAGTCAGTACAGACTGAGAAACGTTGGGGTACTTCATGTCGGACGATCCGGAGGGACAGGTAGTAGTTGAGGACCTCAAGTGTGTTTGAGTTCATTGATTGTAAATCCATTTAACCTTTCGTTACATGTGTGTAGTATAGAAAATTATAAGTCTTGGGTGTAGACTCTCAATTCATGATTAAAATGAGACAATATTTACTCTTTTCGACTCTAAATCGTTTCCGTATTAAAAGGTTCAGTCTTTCAAGAGTCATCACCTCAACCTTGATATAAGACTCATAAAGAATAGACTTTAGAAGAATTAATATAATAGGAGGCTCCCGTAATTTTGTCTAACACTCAAGGAGACTTCCTACTTACCCTAAAGAAGTGTTTAACTTACTTTGAGTTCTTTATCTCAGTACTGTTTCGACAATTTACGACCGAAACGTAGGTAAGGGGACGGTGGTACACCACAACGATCTTTTGTTCTTATGAAACTTCGAGTGTAATCTCTTATTTTATATTCCTTTGTTTAGTCTTGGGTGAGAAAGGAGGAAACAAACATCGTCTTATCTTGTCCGTTACCCTACAAAGAAGAAAAAAATTATATTTAAATAAATAAAATTAACCTCCAATTAATGAAATGTTATAACATAAACAAAACGGTATGTAGTTGCACTTAGGCGGTCTCCACCATATGTAGGGAGACCCAGTAGGGTCACGTGGTCGGGTTCGTAGGTTGTAGTACGTAGCTTGAACCTGACCGATAAGTAAAGTATATACTATAATATGTACAAAGTTACGGTAAGAGGGTTTAGTAGGTTGGAAGCAAATGACTGGAGACGGTGTGTCGTCAATTCATAAAGAACGTGGAAGAAAAGGTCACCGGTCTTATAATCCACACTTACGTACGTACGATTCAGTGAAGGTAGTACAAACTGAGAAACGTCGGGAAACCTGACATCGTATGGTCTAAGGAGACGGGTACCCTAAGAGGTCCGTTCTTATGACCTGACCCGACGGTGCGGGAGGAGGTCCCCTAGAAGGACTGGGTCCCTAGCTTGGACACAGAGAATACAGAGACCGTGACCGTCCGTCCAAGAAATGGTGATCGTGGTGGACCCTTCGGGCTTATAATCCGTACCCCTACATTAAGTGTTACTGTACTAACTTTAGAGTTATATACATTTGTCAGTATTCAGTCTCAAATGTTCTTTCCAATAACCTTTCTTGAAAAACACACTTTTATCAATGATGAAGTATCCATTAATGATTATAAACATAGGTGTACAGTGTTTTTTAATTACTCTAAGAGTTCGACACCATACTAAAAACTGGACAACTATACTTCGTCCTTCTTTTGAATTGTGGAAGGGGTATTTGTCAAAGACAAAGTACTACTTAAAAAGTATTAGTACATAGGAGAACGAAAGAAAATTGAACATTTCACAACTAATTCATTATCACCCCACAATTAAAACACACGATTCCAAACAATTTCGATGTCTTAAAGTCTATTTTCCTTTTTTTGTCTCTGATTAAGTCTCTCTAAGAATTCACATTGAACCTTTTTTAGTGTAATGATTCTCATCTAGTACTGATTGATGAAGGTATTTGAGGTTTAATCTAATAATAAAAGGAAATAGTATATAGAGTACTTCGTAAACATGTAAAAGTCAGTATAAATCTTATGTGACAGAAGGGACTACGGAGTCTACATTTCTTAGACGGACGTTATACCCTCTAGACCGAAGTCAGAGACCCAACCCTTCTATGGAACCTCTTCCTTTACCGTTGGGTGAAGTCATAAGAACGGACCTCTTAAGGAACCTGTCGATACCATGTACCCCAACGTTTCTCAGTCTTTACTGACTCTTTGATTGTGAAAGTGAAAAGTATATATACACACACACGTACACTTATATATACAGTCAAGTCAAGTCAAGTCAGCGAGTCAACACAGGCTGGGAAACGCTGGGGTACTTAGCGTCTTGCGGTCCGGAGGGACAGGTAGTGGTAGAGGGCCTCAAGTGAGTCTGAGTGCAGGTGTCTCAGGTACTACGGTAGGTCGGTAGAGTAGGAGACAGCAGGGGAAGAGGAGGACGGGGGTTAGGGAGGGTCGTAGTCTCAGTAAGGGTTACTCAGTTGAGAAGCGTACTCCACCGGGTTCATGACCTCAAAGTCGAAATCGTAGTAAGGAAGGTTTCTTTAGGGTCCCGACTAGAGGAAGTCTTACCTGACCAACCTAGAGGAACGTCAGGTTCCCTGAGAGTTCTCAGAAGAGGTTGTGGTGTCAAGTTTGCGTAGTTAAGAAGTCGCGAGTCGGAAGAAGTGTCAGGTTGAGAGTGTAGGTATGTACTGGTGACCTTTTTGGTATCGGAACTGATCTGTCTGGAATCAGCCGTTTCATTACAAAGACGAAAACTTATATAATAGATCCAACCAGTATTGAAAAGAAGGTTCCTCATTTACAGAAAATTAAAGTACCAAAGTCAGTGGTAGACGTCACTAAAACCTCGGGTTTTTTTATTTCAGACTGCGACAAAGGTGACAAAGGGGTAGATAAAGGACACTTCACTACCCTGGTCTACGGTACTAGAAACAAAAGACTTACAACTCGAAATTCGGTTGAAAAAGTGAGAGGAGAAAGTGAAAGTAGTTCTCCGAAAAATCGAAGAGAAGTGAAAGACGGTATTCCCACCATAGTAGACGTATAGACTCCAATAACTATAAAGAGGGCCGTTAGAACTAAGGTCGAACACAAAGAAAGTCAGGTCGCAAAGAGTACTACATGAGACGTATCTTCAATTTATTCGTCCCACTGTTATATGTCGGAACTGTATGAGGAAAAGGATAAACCTTGGTCAGACAACAAGGTACAGGTCAAGATTGACAACGAAGGACTGGACGTATGTCTAAAGAGTTCTCCGTCCAATCCACCAGACCATAAGGGTAGAGAAAGTCTTAAAGGGTGTCATGTATATATATTTACACCTTCTTTTAAGTGATCTCTAAAGGAATCGTACAGAAAACGCCTCTTCCGTTTTGAATTCTTAAACAACAAGTAAACAATGTGTTAAACGACACTCACGTAATTCGTGGGTGTTCTACACTCTTCTTATCCTCTTTCACCATGTGTTTGGACATAAGGGAAAACATCTCACATGTCCGATCACTCACTTTTTGTGTCCTTTATTCTTTCAAGTAAAAGATTAACACTCACTGTTATTAACGAACTTCTTGTCTTCTGTCCCTAGTCACTACCTCCCTCTCCTCACCCCTCCTACATCATTCAACAGTCCCTACTGAAGAAACTTTTCTCTACCTATTTCTGTTATCAGTCAAATTGTTCCTTTCCCTCGATGTCACAAGATCCTTCCCCTCTATTATTTGTCCACATATTTCAGGTGCTTTCTTTTTCATAACCTTCATGAAATCTGGTCGCACCGATTTCACGTCTCTGGTTCACCCTCGATCTAAGCCCTACGTCCACCTCTCCTTCGACACTTATCCAGTACTCCCCTTACCTTTGGTGTCATTCTTTCGTCTTCTCACTATTTTGAGTTAAATACAGACACTTTTTAGAAAGTTAGACGGTATACTTTTTACCTGACTTCGTCTCGTACAAGTCTTTATTCAATAAACCTTCCGAAAACAACTTCAGACCGTTCACGTCTTTTTTACTTACTACTAAACTCCTTTTTTTACATCTTTTTCACTTTCGGTCAAACTCTATCTGAAACAGTCTGAACAATGTACACCTCTACTCCCTTTTTTTTACCTTTTTTCTAGTTAGTTTTGTATCCTCTCGTCTGGTAAAATTACAAGAGATGTGTCCGTAAACATAACCAGTTTTGAGTGGTTTTGGTGGGATAGTATACCCATAAACATATGATTTTCTTTTTTGACATATGTCTGCAATTTGTGATTAAGACATACGACTAATTAAATCCCCTTACACGTGACTATAGACATTCAATAAAACTTTATGAATTTTTTATTTTACCTAATTTACCTTTCTACCTCCCTATTTATCTATATATTTTTTTATTCGTTTCATTTATAGTTATAATAACAATTTTTCGGAATATCAAATACCATTGAAACATCTCGATAAACCTTTGTGCATAGTTTTCGTGATGTTTACGTCTAAAAAACTGGATCAATAAGATGGAGATCTTTCTACAGAACACCTTATTAGTCTCTATGTATATTTCTAAATAATATATTACAAATCTCTTTCTATTACAAACATTTTCTATTTGTTTTAGATATTTATTCGTACACCTAATTTATATCATATAGGTGAACTAATTTAAGATAATAGGAGTTATAGTAAGACATCCTTTTTCAAATTCGTTGGTATTTTTTTTTGTTCAATATAAAAATTCACCTTTTTAATTTAAACATTATATAATAGGTATAAAACATTCGTGTGGAACATTTATCATAAATTTTGTAGTAATCACAAAATGGTTTTACAATCGTTAATAATTTTTAACGTAGTAAAAGTAGAAACATAAAAGTGACAAAAGTATAAAAGATGTTATAATTTATACAGATAAAGGAATTATTTTTGATCGTACATTAAAATTTTCTTAAGACGGTATCAATGAATTTTAATCTATGGTTTTATTTGTTATAACAGAAAGTATAATCTTTATTCTGATGTTACATCTCTATCTATACCGATGAAATTTTTACATAAGTCTTTGTTATAAAAATCGATATGTTGAGGTTTAATATACAACATACCTCTTCGTTTCTCAGAGGTACTCCAATATCTTTATCGGTTTCTCTTAACCACGGTCTGTTTCTTCGGTTCTTCCAACAACCGACTGTAAATTTTGGAGTTTGGTTTCTGTCCTTTTAGTGACAAACGTATCCTGTTCAGAACGATACGGACCTCTTTTAACAAACATAAAACAAAACAATACAACAACCTAAAATACAAAAACAAAGGTAACGAAATCAAAACCAAAACCAAAGAAACCAATTCCATTAACTTCAAGATACTGGGTGACGGGAGGAATATGGTAATTTAATTGGAAACTGGTTTTTTACTACCTAAAGAAGGGACACCAACTGTATAAAGGAGGTTCTGAGTCTAAAGACCTTAAAGATAGTCTATTTAAAATTTTGAAAGAGTATCATCAGTAATCGTATTAACCACTTTTTACGTTGAAATTTACTCAAGGAAATCTGATGAAAGACTTTTTATTTCGGGTTTCTTGGAGTCAAGTCAAGTCAAGTCAGCGAGTCAGCACAGGATGAGACACGCTGAGGTACTTAGCGTCATGCGGTCCGGAGGGACAGGTAGTGGTAGAGGGAGATAAAGAAACGTAATAGTGACTTCTTCCGAAAGAATAGAGAAGAACGATAAGAAACCTTGAGACGTAAGTCTGAGTGCAGGTAGCTCAGGCACTACAGTAGGTCGGTAGAGTAGGAGCCAGGAGGTGAAGAGGAGGACGGGGGTTAGGGAGGGTCGTAGTCTCAGAAAAGGTTACTCAGTTGAGACGTACTCCACCGGTTTCATGATCTCGAAGTCGAAATCGTAGTAAGGAAGGTTTCTTTAGAGTCCCAACTAGAGGAAGTCTTACCTGACCAACCTAGAGGAACGTCAGGTTCCCTGAGAGTTCTCAGAAGAGGTTGTGGTGTCAAGTTTGCGTAGTTAAGAAGTCGCGAGTCGGAAGAAGTGTCAGGTTGAGAGTGTAGGTATGTACTAGTGTCCTTTTTGGTATGGGAACTGATCTGCCTGGAATCAGTCGTTTCATTACAGAGACGAAAACTTATACGATAGATCCAACCAGTATTGAAAGGAAGGTTCCTCATTCGTAGAAAATTGAAGTACCGACGTCAGTGATAGACGTCACTAAAACCTCGGGTTTTTGTATTTCAGAGTGTGACAAAGGTGACAAAGAGGTAGATAAAGGGTACTTCACTACCCTGACCTACGGTACTAGAAGCAAAAGACTTACAACTCGAAATTCGGTTGAAAAAGTGAGAGGAGAAAGTGAAGGTAGTTGAAAAATCGAGGAGAAGTGAAAGACGGTCTTCCCACCACAGTAGACGTATAGACTCCAATAACTCTAAAGAGGGTCGTTAGAACTATGATCGAACACCAAGAAGGTCAGGTCACAAAGAGTACTACATGAGACGTATCTTCAATTTATTCGTCCCACTGTTATATGTCGGAACTGTATGAGGAAAAGGATAAACCTTGGTCAGACAACAAGGTACAGGTCAAGATTGACAATGAAGGACTGGACGTATGTCCAAAGAGTTCTCCGTCCAGTCCACCAGACCATAAGGGTAGAGAAAGTCTTAAAAGGTGTCAAATAACACTAGGTGTGTCAGTTTCCGAAACCGTATCAGTTATTTCGTCTTTGTCTACAAAAAGACCTTGAGAGAACGAAAAAGGTACTAGGTCGCCTACAACCGGTAAACTGGAGACCAAGGAGACGGAAAAGATTTTGGTCGAACTTGTAGTCCCTCAAGTGCCAAGTGCATAACGACTTCGGACCGAACCTCTTAAAACTCGTAATGAATGATCGTACACTCTACTCACGTTAACACGTCATCAAACTCGTAAGAAAACGTAACGGAAAGAAACCTTAACCTTACTTTTGACTGGAAAAGGTCAAGACACCGGTGACGACTCAAAAGGTTTAAACGACCGTATAACTCACGTCGTGAAAGTGTCGTAGTAGAAGGTCCTAAACTTTGTTGAGTTGACCTTAAGATAGTGGAGGTGATCGAAACAAGTATCACTACGAAAGATTCCGGGTGAACTGAAGTGTAAGGTTCTACAGACCGAGATCTAATCACTAGTGTGGTAGCACTAATAGAACCAGTACTTCTAGAAAAAACATGTCAAGAAAACACATAAGAACGTGTAGAAGAATTATAGAAGACGAAGACAATCCAGGTATGGTGAAGACAGAAAATAGCTCAGGTAGAAACGTACTTTACAAGGGAACCCTCGAGATTAAAAGAATTTCTCTAGAGATCAGAAAGGGAAAGACAACAAAGGGAGATAAAGAGACGTAACTAACGATTTCTTCCGAAAGAATAGAGAAGAACGATAAGAAACCTCGAGACGTAAGTCTACGAATATAGAAAGGAAAAGAGGAAACGAAAAGCGGAGAGATTTCTTGTAATTTAATAGATAACTGTAGTCCGATTTATCAAAAGTTTAAATATAAATCAAGACACAATAAACTACAGAATTACCCAATGAAATTAACTATAGTTTTATTCAAAAGACCTCTTTCCTCTCCGATCGTCACGTAAACTTTTATCTTACTTTTATAAACTCTAATTGTATCAAACATTGTTACTATATTTGATTTTACTTTATATAATTTTATCCACTCTTCAGTACACAGAAGTAACAGTCATAGTTGACTCATATTTGTTCTAACCTCTCGTAACCGAAGTTTTAACACGTAATTTAGGTTTTGATCCACTGATTAAAGAGTAATAAACGGTTCTAGTTCTTAGTCAACGGTTTTTGTGATTACGGTAAAATTACTATTTCCTAGTTAACACAGATCTAATTGATAGACAAGTATAAAGTAATACTGATCCTCATAATGAAAGGTAAAAACAACAAGTGTAAAAATTGTCGACTGATATGTTTTGTGACGAATCTACTACTTTCCAAACAAAAGGTGTGACTTATAGAATTTTAAAACGTATTAACGGTCTCCTTGGTTTACCATCGTATTATAATTATTTACAGAAGTTTAAAACTTCTTGAAGGTAAAAATTTCACTTAATTGAAGTAAACTACTCCATGGTCTTCCGATTTACTCGTAGTTTGTCTCTATAATTAGTAAAAAGAAAAGTCATATGGGAAAAGAGAAACACTTACGAACCTAATACGGAATAAGAAGGTAAAGATCGTGAACCGGGTTACAGAGATTATAAATCAGTTATAAACACTTATACCCACCTTACTTATTTACTTATCTCTTTCCACGTCAAAGGATTAAATCCGTAATGAAAAAATTGTTTTGGTAATTGACCTTATAAAAATAGGATTTTCCTCATATAACAGTGTCAATTATAAAAATTTTTAACATGAATATATTCACAAGAGTCACTAGTTACGTTTCTTTATCTCCTTTTGTTGTCTTACCTTTTCTGGTTTCTAGAGAAGTTCTTTTAGTCTCTATGGTTCCCTTGTAAAGTACGTTTCTACCCGAACTATTTCCTGTCTTTACCATACCTGGATTGTCTTCGTCTTCTATAATTCTTCTCCACCGTTCTTATGTGTCTTGACATGTTTTTCTAGAAGTACTGGTTCTATTAGTGCTACCACACTAGTGAGTGGATGTCGGTCTGTAGGACCCTACACTTCAGTTCACCCGGAATCTTTCGTAGTGATACTTGTTTCGATCACCTCCACTACCGTAAGGTCAAGTCGATAAAGTTTAGGATTTTCTACTACGACACTTTCACGACGTGAGTTATACGGCCGTTTAAACCTTTTGAGTCGTCACCGGTGTCCTGACCTTTTCTAGTCAAAAGTTAGGTTAGGGTTTCTTTCCGTTACGGTTTCTTACGAGTTTGATAGCGTGTTAACGTGAGTAGAGTGTGAGATCATTTCATTACGAGTTTTAAGAGGTTCGGTCCGAAGTTGTTATGCACTTGGTACTTCAAGGTCTACAAGTTCGACCAAAATCTTTTCCGTCTCCTTGGTCTCCAGTTTAACGGGTAGACGACCTAGTACCTTTTTCGTTCTCTCAAGGTCTTTTTGTAGATAAAGACGAAATAACTGATACGGTTTCGGAAACTGACACACCTAGTGTTCATTGACATCTTTTAAGACTTTCTCTACCCTTATGGTCTGGTGGATTGGACGGAGAACTCTTTGGACATACGTCCAGTCCTTCATTGTCAATCTTGACCTGTACCTTGTTGTCTGACCAAGGTTTATCCTTTTCCTCATACAGTTCCGACATATAACAGTGGGACGAATAAATTGAAGATACGTCTCATGTAGTACTCTTTGCGACCCGACCTTCTTCGTGTTCGATCTTAGTACTAACGGCCCTCTTTATAGTTATTGGAGTCTATACGTCTACTGTGATGGGAAGACCGTCTTTCACTTCTCCTTGATTTTTTGGAGAACTACTTTCACTTTCTCCTCTCACTTTATCCTCTTACAACCGAATTTCGAGTTGTAAGTCTTTTGCTTCTAGTACCGTAGGCCAGGGTAGTGAAGTGCCCTTTGTCTACCCCTTTGTCACCTTTGTCACAGTCTGAAATAAAAAACCCCGAGGTTTTAGTGACGTCTACCACTGACGTCGGTACTTTAATTTTTTACGAATGAGGAACCTTCTTTTCAATAATGGTTGGATCTATCTAAGCTTTCGTCTCTGTAATGAAACGGCTGATTCCAGGCAGATCAGTTCCGATACCAAAAAGGTCACCAGTACATACCTACACTCTCAACCTGACACTTCTTTCGACTCTCGGCTTCTTAACTACGAAAACTTTACACCACAACCTTTTCTGAGAACGCTCCGGGAACCTGACGTTCCTCTAGGTTGGTCAGGTAAGACTTCCTCTAGTCGGGACCCTAAAGAAACCTTCCTTACTACGATTTCGACTTTGAGGTTATGAAACCGGTGGAGTACGTTTCTCAATTGGGTAACCTTGTCTGAGACTACGACCCTCCCTAACTCCCGTCCTCCTCTTCCCCTGCTGTCTCCTACTCTATAGAGCTACCGTAGTGACTGAGTTACTTGTACTGAAACCCACTTGAGGCCCTCAACCACTACCTGTCGCTCCGGACCGCACGACGTTAAGTGCCCCAGCGTTTCTCAGCATATGCTGACTCACTGACTTGACTTGACTTCACATGTTGTCCTACTAAACTACATGCATATGTGTCACTTTACCAGCAATGTCAGTTCTACTGACTGTGTAAGTAGATAAGAGAAGTGGAATGGAAAGTACACACCCACCACTTTCGTAGACTGGATGGAAAACCTGTGAAGACCATAATTATGTCAGAACTGACATGTAATCCAGTGATCTGAATAACCAGAGTGTATAGACGGTGTAACTTGGTCCTATTTTGATAAAATCACAATTTTTGTTTTTTCAAGTTTTGTTTTGTTTTTTAGACAGGTTTTTTTACCTTCACTACTGTTACATCAGTGACCCTACTAAATTCGTTTTAGATGTAGTGATAAAAGTCTTCACGGTCTCTTCTAGGAACGAAAGTGTCCGTGGAACAAAATTTGAGATTGAAGAAATAGATGGTCTCCGAAAGGGAGTAACAGTAAATTTAAACGACAGTAGAAAAAATAGGATTTTCTTTAGGATAAAAACGATGATAGGATATAGAGTAGAAGAAAAACGTCGGACAACGAATATTATGGCGATAGTATATAACATAGTATAATAGGACAATAAGAAGAAGTAGTGAGGGAGATGAGAAATTGGGCCACGAATAAAAGAGTGGTAAGGTGACTTCGATGACAGTAGTACTCGAGATTTTTTAAGGAGAAAAATTTACATCACCTGTACTCACGTGACGGTGTAAACTGTCAGAACTGAAGAAAACTTCGTGAGAGAAGGAAACCGAAGGTACTATTGTGTAAAACGAAAAAAAAAGAAAATTTGTGATAGAGATACTGGTACGGAAAGAAGGAGGAAAACCCAAAGGGTAAGAAAGGGTGTAGAAAAGTACTACCATCTCAAATGGGCATAGGGTAGGTCTCGAACGAAAAAAGAGGAAGATGTCAAGAGGGAGTACTCAGTTAGAGAATAAGGTTAAACACGTACATATGACTGGGTGTCTAAAATATATATAGAGGGTCCAACCCATTAATTCGAGGTTTGGGTTTCTACATACACGAATAACTTGTAGGTGTAAACTTACTGGGTATCTTTAGGTTTATGTTGTGCAGTTTGATTAGGGAACAAGAATAACTAAAGATTTGGCCAAGAAGAAAGTTATCTATTATGTTGGTTACGTGAAGAGGTTCTGTCTGTCGATCGACAATCAGGACTTAAATGGATGTGAGACAGTTAGATGGGACTACCGAGTCTACCATTTCGCGGACGGATGGTACGCCCTCTGGGCTCAAGTTAGGGACCCAGACCTTCTAGAGGACCTCTTCCTTTACCGTTGGGTACGGTCATAAGAACGGACCTTTTAGGGTACTTACCTCCTCGGACCATCCGATGTCAGGTACCCCCAGCGTTTCCCAACCTGTGCTGACTCGTTGAAGTAAACAGTTAGATGGTTATGTGTCCATAGATTTTGATAATTAAGATCGTCGGTCTACAGTAGGTTATATATTTTATGTGGGACTATTGTATACAGGAATATAGAGATTACAGGAAATTCGGAAGAGAGATGGTCAAGGGATCAAATTCGAGGGTAATAGAAGACGGATCTATCGACGTTATTAAAGGATAGAATAAAGTAACTAAACCCAAGTAAAAATCGTATCATCGGTTTCATTAGAAAAATTTTATACTTTTACTAGTATAGTGAAGGAAGGTAGTTTAGGAAAATACCGATGGTTAAAGAAGGTCTAATGTCACGTTTTAACAAGTCCTAAACCTTGGATACCAACCTATCGTAGGGGTTGAGTCACCTGTACTCAAACTTGTTCGAGGTCCTCAACCACTACCTGTCCCTCCAGACCGCACGACGTCAGGTACCCCAGTGTTTCTCAACCTGTACAGACTCGTTGACTTGACTTGATTTGATATAAGGATCCCAGTAGAGGATCATCATAGAAGGAGAATCGAATGTATATTTGAGATGGGTGACTAGATAGTCAGAATCATTGTTGTACGACGACGACGATTCAGTGAAGTCAGTTCAGGTCGAGACACGCTGGGGTATCTACCGTCGGGTGGTCCGAGGAGGTAGGGACCCTAAGAGGTCCCTTTTTGTGACTTCACCCAACGGTAAAGGAAGAGGTTACGTCCTTTCACTTTTAACTTTCACTTCAGTGAGTCAGTAAAGGATGAGAAGCGCTGGGGTCCCTGACGTCGGATGGTCCGAGGAGGTAGGTACCCTAAACGGTCCGTTCTCATGACCTCACCCGACGGTAAAGGAAGAGGTTCATTGTGGTATGAGTGGAAGTATAGACCTGTAAACTATTCTTTCAAGAGACGAACTTGACAAGGAGGAAGGTCCGAAGTATAACGATTGAAAATTTAAGTCCACGGTGAATAAGGTTTTTATGGAGGGATTAGACGGAGGATATATGAGGTTATCGAGGGAATCAATGAGGAAATCAATCTGGTGAGTGTCAGTAAACAACAACGGGAATCTAATGTTTGACTTTTTTCACCATACCATACCATAGATCACGTCTCAATATAAGGGTGACGTATTGTGTCACTGATAGTATATCGTCTATAAGGTTTTGTTAAAAACATTCTTTTTTCATTTATATTTTTTCCTTATAAATAGTTTATTTCTATTTAATTTCAATATGTCAGTACTTGTTTATTGTTATTAAACTCTCTTACTCTTCTTGTACCGTCCTTATAGAACTTCTGACGTCGCAAAAATCAACCTTAACACCGGTTTATTTATAGTTGTAGACTCTTCACTAGTCCAAGTTCTTTGACAGTGGAACTAAACTTTCCTGGATCATACTTCCTCTCCCTTCCAAACAGAAAAGGGACAAGGAATAAACTCAATACCATAAGACCCAATACGAAGTGGGTAACTTTCTTTGTGACCCTTTCGACATCACTAATTCTCTCGTGTACCCTGTCCTTTTGCAGAATTTTGGAAAGACTTGTCCTTACCAACTTTATTCATCCCGGTCAATCACATCTCTTCTGTATACCAACTTCTGACTGACTGAGGTTTATAAACTTTTCGAGAGTACTCTCTTTTCTTATAAGAGGAATATAATAAGTCTCAAGTTTAAATCATACTTACCCAGATGTACCTCTACTTTATAAAGAGTAGTCTCTCTCTTTAAAGTATACTAGATCTCAAAACGTTTCTCCAAAATCTCCAGTAATCACAATCATTGATTCACAATTAGAGAGTCAACACGGGTTGAGAAACGTTGGGGTACTTGACGTCGGGTTGTCCGAGGCGACAGGTACTTTAAAAGGTCCGGTTCCTATGACCTCATCTAACGGTAAAGGACAGTGATTTTAATGTCTTCGTATCCTATCTCCTGACGATTCCCAAGTTTGTAATCTCGTCCCTAGGGGTTAGGGGACCCGGTACCTGGCGCTAATCAGACATCGGACAATCCTTGACCCGACGTGTCGTCCACTCACCGTCCACTTTGGTTTTGGTAGCGGGTGGTGGTGGACACCTTTTAACAGAAGTTACTTTAGTTAGGGACCACGGTTTTTACAACCCCTGACGACGTAATCTCCCATCTTCTTTCCGAGTCCTATCTAGTCACAAGTGTATACTTCTAGACAGTGATCTCAGAATATGACAACAAGGTATTTCTACCGTAGTTCTCACATTGTACTTTTGATACAGTCTCAGTTATAATCCTGGTCTTAGTCCCTTGGTGTTCTGTGTCATCGTCGTGTAATAAGTTATTCCTCTCTTAGCACGTCCAGTTCGACCTAAATCGTCTGTCTCCTTACGAGAACCCCCTGGTAATTATTTACGCTCCTGAGACTAAGGGTTTAACTCGAAAATTTAGAACTCATATAACCGATAGTAGACTAGGAAGTTTTATAAACTGTCAGATAAGTTTGCAATCTGTCGTATTTACTATTTTGAATGGTTGTGTTCTCTCTGTTTGGAGGTAGACGTAGATTTAGAAGGTCAAAAATCCTCTCCCCCGACTCCCGGAGGTACTAACTTCCACCACAGCAAAGAGACCTTAAGAAACTTTCGATATCCATCTCCTTTCGGTCTCTCTCTTTTCCCGTAGAGAGTTAAACTCCCTTTAAAGGACCGAGACTCTCGACGGTTCTTGGAGGGGTCAACAGGAGTCAGTCTAGGTGAATCCCTCAAAACCTAAGTCTGGGACGGTTTGAAGTGCAGTCAGTCTCGTCGTCTCAGTAGAAACGGGAATCAGAAAGGAATCCTTCTTGTGACAGGGAAATCGAGAAAGTGTAGACTTTTAATTAGACACCTTTATTAAAACCGTAGTTTATAAGGACCCTTTATTTTGGGAATTTCTTGACACTTATTTAATAAACCTGAAAATGAACTCTTATTAACAACCATGGACCCTACTTTTCCCTACAGTGATTCTCACTTCGACACACGGTCCTTTCACACACCAACTCTAAAGGGAAATCCTGTACTGACTTCTTTCACAAGGACGAGTTCTCCCGAGACGAACGTCGGTAGAACTCATCTAAAACTGAAACAAAATACTTTCAATAGGTCTCGGATGTACTTAATTCTTAGAAAACTAGACAAAGCTGAAGTTCCTGTGTGGTACGGAACAAAATCCACGGTTCAAACACAAGACAACTTTTGGTATGAATTATCAAACCGTCATAGTTACGATTGGGTTGTCTCTCTAAAGGGTAAAAATACTTTGTGGGTGTTTTTCAGTTGTAACACCAAAATCGTAGGTAAGTGGTTTATTGTCTTATTATTTTTGTTCTAACCTTCCTGAACTTTCGCGAGCTCTATAAAATGAGACCGTAGATTATGCTAAAGTCGTTTCATAACACATCGAATCAATTCTATTTTACCTGTTCCTTTACATAAATAACTCATAGACAGAACAAAAGTCTTTAAATTCTTTTCATTTCATGACTCATGGACATTTTTTGACTGGAATAAGACTTTTCAGTAATTAAACTACCTACTCTTTTTTATTCGTATGTTTTTAAAGATTAATATGGGTTCCGTCATGTACTATGTCTTTCCTAAAAAGGAATGAGAAGAAGTTATGAACTGTCAAAGAAAAGATTTTGTGTACAACTCAGACAGTAAAAGAAAGAATCACCCGTAGTAGTTAGTAGAAAACGGACTTTATGGCGGAAGTAGACCAAGGACGTAAAGACAGAAACGGGAGGGGTTTGTCTAGTGGTGTGTCATTTGATTTGTAAAACTTCGTGTAGGTTAACACGGTAAGAAGAAGCATTCTAGAAAGTTCCCTAATGGTAACGTATATACCTTTTTCGGTGCTAGGAGTGGTACGGTGTTCCAGGTCGTCCTCTATCATGACGGGTAGAGAGGTCGGAAGAGAACCCGTGACAGGAAGGATACGGGTGAGTTAAGTCCCCGAAAAGGATACGATAGGAAAGAGGATTACATGATAGGAAGATTCGGGAGGAACCCCGGTCTAGGAGGGGTAGTGAATCCTTAGTCGGATTCATGGTGAAGGGTCCCTCGGGAAGGAACTTGTGACTCAAACTTCAGATGGATACAGTGAGAGGTGAAGTCGTGAAATCCTGTAACAAGTCGAAGGGGTAAAACTTACAAATTTTAGTTTGACGTACGAAAAAGAGGTAAGGAACGGGGTGAATTCTAAAAACTTCGTCCTCGGAACAAACAGAAGAGGTATACCAAAGTGTCGGTTTCTCGGACGAAACCTTGTGACTTATGTATCCAACTTACTTACCGACTTATTTACGTGTGTGTAAAAAAAGATTCCATCGGACTATAAAAGGTTTGGTATGTTACGAAGTATATTTATATTTAGTCTATCACTTTGTCTCTATTCTTCTTAACCCGTTACTTAAGTTATAGTCACTTCCTCTTTACTCCGATTGCCTCCTTACAACAATTTATAAGAGAAACGAGTCACACACTTCGTCTCGAACCTTTATGACCGACAATTTTTACGACTTCTTTTCATATCCGAATGTGTCTGACAAGTCTAAGTCACCGTCCAATTACATCTTCTGTCCCGAACTCAATTCAGAACTTTCGTTACACCTTGACTCAACCGTACCTTCCTAAATATTTTTACTTCAAGTGGTACGTTTCGACGTCTCCGTCCTTTGGGCCTTAATATATCGAAGTACCCCCGTGGTTCTTTAGGATCGAAGGACTAAACATCTGTGTCAAGAGGTGTCTTAACCTAAAGACTTAGGAGACGAGTGGGTGGATTTACGGAACCAAAATAAAGGTTCGTCAAGAAAAGAATTACAATGAATCTTGTACGGAAGGAAACCTCCTCCCTCCCTTCAGTACTCTTTACTTTTTCAGTCTTACAAAATGAGACATTAGGGAGAGTTTTAAAATCTAAAATAACCTCTAATACATTACAAAAATGGAGATAAGTAAAATAATTTTTCGACCACTGTAAAGTCTTCTACGGATGTAGACTCTTAATGAGTATCGGTTTTCCTAGATAAGCAGTAGATACCGAGAGGACAGTTACTTCGGTTTACTTTCGTTTTTTCTACAGACTGAAACAATAAACTAATTGTACCGGGAGGGAATCCCTTACAAAAAATAGGTCGGGGTGTGACACCTAGAACTCTGTTCTGATGCGGCCTCCGATCCTAATAATTTTGACCGGAAGGGGTCACATAGTCTTTGGAGAATGCATGAAGAAATCTAAGATAGGTAGGGCGGAGAAGGAGGTCGGTGACGATGTTTTGTTCAAGTGACTTGGAAACGACTTCACAGTGAATGCACGTAGGACTGTTGCGAGTAAGGGTAGAGTCTAAGTAAAGTCCCGAGACGAAGACGACACCCCGAAGAGTATACGACGTCCCTATAAGACCTATGAGTAAGTCCTTGTGTTCCTTCCAACCCCTCAATTACGAGTCCTCCGGTAAAAACTGGTTTCCATGGTCCCCGACTACCTATTTACGAAAGAGGAAACAGGAGACCATTTATCGAGACTCCGTATAAAGTATACAAACAAGAATTTCAGCGTAACTTAGTTGGGTGTCAGTGGATGGTACCTATTAATCAATTGTGTAAGAAGATAACCGAAAAAACGAACAAAGAAGGTAAAAGACCGAATAAGGAGAGGAAGGGTGTTTGTTTAGACAGAGTTCGAGAAAACATCCCCTTTCCTTCGGTTTCGATTTTCTTGATGCCCCACATAGTGATTCCCTTTGTGACTCTTCTCTCCACTATACTATGACTTATGTTAGAAATATACGATGAGTTACAACGGGGCTCAACCGTGTTCTACACTTTGAACATTGTCGACCGTGAGACGACGAAAAAGGGAAACAAGTCGAACGAGGACCAGTTTTCGTGTACCGAAAAAATTTATTAAATTTGTATTGGAATTATTAAAGTGTTTACTGATTTTGGTAAGGAATGTACCACTAGTTGTCGTTTCCGACGGTAAAACTATGCCCGTTGTCTTCTACTTAATAACACCAGTAGTATCGTTTTGTGTCGGACAAAATGAGTATCTTTTCCGATTAGGATCCGACTATCTGGTCTCTTCAAATCGAGAGACGGTACGGGACGAATCGGAGTTATCTTAGTATCGAGTTCTCACGAGGTTCCTTTACACATCTATCCCTTTGTCTTATGACCATCCCACCGTTCGTACCATTCCCGTCCCTAGGTCGAGAAGACTGGATGTTTAGTCTGACAATACAAAAGAGACTAACCACATGGAAGAATTTCCCTTTTTACTTAATCCAACCCCACCCATCGTTCCTGTCCAGATCCAGTATTATTATATAGGATAGAACCTCTTAAATAACAAAGGGAAGAAAATGTTTTCAGAAACGAAAAAACAAAGTAAGTATACTGATAAGAAAGGAGATGAAGGACGAAGATGAATGACCTTTTTTTTCTAAAAATAGAAAATTTGTGTATATATGTATTAGTGGGCTTCACAAACACGGTAAGTAAGACAAGAAAAATCGTTTGTGAAATGAGGGTTCGAGATTTCGAAGATTTTTGTAGAATTGTGTAATAACTGACTTCTTTATAATTACGGTGTCCGTAATCAAAGACGTTTTTAGGGGACTAGTTATTAGACAATTCTTCAGTCGTGAAACACATAAAAGGATAGGGTCATCGGGTATTCGGTATCTAAGACTAAATTACAATTCTCTTACGGGATAACATGAGTTCATCCAGAATTTTAAAATTCTCCGAGTGAGTACGGAAAGTGCCATTAAATTAACGAAAAAACTATAGCAAGTTTAAAAAAGATACAAAAAGAATAATAAAAACTTTTACAAAGAGGGTGTAATACGAGAAAGGATCCATTTAGTCTATAAAACTTTATAAAAACGATTTGGAAACAATCGTTTAAATTATATAAGGGTACGATACCCTTTGTCACTATCTTGGTTGAAAAGGGTAATTATAATACATCGATCAATTGGATTCCCCGGGGTTGTCAAGTTTCGAGTGTATTTATAATTGAAATTAAGGTAACAATAAAATTGGGTGTCTCGGGTTATTGAACTGAGGGACCTCCGTTTAGGAGTACTCGTGACGAGTCAAAATTTTAGTCAAGTCTCAAGACCTTAATAAAGAATCCGAGAGACAAATAAACCGAGTGATTAGGACTAAAAACAACAACAACAACAACAACAACAAAACTGGAGTGTTTGTATTCACTTTACCTAGTCATATCTTTAAACTCATAAATACTGTTAGTATAAAAAGTAAACTAACGATTCACATAAAACTAACTTTGTTCATTTTGAGGTTAAATGTCAGTCGTTTATAAAATGTTTATCTTTATAGTCTTCTTAGATTTCACTCAACTGACCACTCAGTCAAATTTAATAAAAGATTTATCTTTCAAAGTCTAGAAGCTTATGAAATTTAGGTTTTTTAAATTAGTTTGTTTACTTGTAAGTAATGAGTTATCCTTGAATGACTGTTTACACCCTTTATACGATTTTCCTTTTGTTTCTCGTACATCTTGTACAATAAAAGTATAATAAAGGACTACTTACCAACTAAGTTATTCGTAAGAGTTTAGGACAGAAGGACGAAGAGAAATATATTAATCGGTTTATGAACAAAGAGGTAGAGGAAACAAAAAAATTATTTTCCCTGGTAGGACCAACCGTCCGTGGTGAGATAGGAAGTTGGGTAGTTGTTACATTACTTTAGAGGGAAGTAATTTCTAAGACGTTAATTCCTCTTTTTAATTCAAGACAAACGGATTAGGTAATAGTTAACCCAAAGTAAATGGCCCACGTGTAGGTTTGACGATGTGGAAGTATAAGTTATATGTACCTCGGTCCTGGTCACAATTAGTGATTCCTAGTAACAGGTGGTGTCTGGTTGTGTATTTTCTATCGACATCTGTCGTTGTCGACACGGATTGTTACCCCATTTTTAGTGGAGGCTTGTTTCATAAGATATCACTAACTTACAAAGAAATAAGTGTACCACAATTAATCCACACATAATTAATACCACTTTATCGTGTCTCTAAAACAGTTACTAATTCGGAAACAAACAAACGATGTTACGTCAAGACGATTCAAACTCACTATCAGAAGTAACTAATAACCCTTTACGATTCTTTTTATTAATAGGAATTAATACGACCGTCAATTGTCTTTTCTATAATGTCATAAAGTCAGGAATACGATAAGGTCACCATATTAGTTAAAGAGAGGAACGGGTTTAAACATATCTTCACTTCACTCTCAATCGAACTAGGGAAAATCGAACCTAACGTACGTCCTTTTATTAAAAAAGGGAAAAAATAACTTTATGTCGATTGAATGTCATAACACGATTAAAAAAGACATGTCGTTCCACTCAGTCAATATATGTATATGTGTAAAAAAATAAGAAAAGGTAATACCAAATAGGGTCCTCTAACCTATATCAAGGGACACGATAAGTCATCCTGGAACAACAAATAGGAAAGATTTACAAACATCAATCGTTGAGGTTTGAGGGTCATATATGGAGAGGAGGGGAGTGAGGAGGAACTGTTGGTGTTTAGAGAACAGATACAGACTCAGACATCGATAAAACATCTGTTCTAGTAAACACGGTATAAAATCTCAATGTATATATTAACTATCGTACTATAAAAATAGGAAAGAAAGACTGAATGAAGAGGATCATACTGTCAGAGATCAACGTAGGTCCAACAACGTTTACCGAAATAAAGTAAGAAAAATTACTGACTCATAAGGTGACGCATACACATGATGTAGAAGAAATAGGTAAGTAGACGACTAACTGTGGTATTTTGAGGATCTTCTCTCGTATCTGTTTTATAAGAGGTTATATTTAACATTGTGACAAAAAGATCCAGTCAGAGGATTCCGTTATTTTTATTTTTGTGTTTATTTCTTTACCCTGGATTAGTTTGAATGTGTGAAAAGGTGTTGTCTCACAATCAACGAGTCAGTACAGACTGAGAAATGTTGAGGCACCTGACGTCGGAGACAGGTTCTTTAAGAGGTTAGTTCTTATGACCTCACCTAACGGTAAGCGAAGAGGTCCCCTAGAAAGACCACGTCTCTTTGGTATTTTGTTTGTTTGTTTGTTTGTTTTCTGTGTCGGATACTTTACCTTCTTTCGTAAACGTTTACTACATTGTCTGTTCCCGTGGATATGTTACGTTGTTGTTTTTAATTTTTTTACTCGTCCTCTGGAATTATCTGCAAACGGTTTCTTTCGTGTGTCTACTCGTCATCCGTGTACCTTTCTGCGAGTCGTAGTGACCACCGCACCACCATTTCTTCGGTGGATGGTTACGTCCTCTGTGACCTCTACGTCCAAGTTAGGGACCCAGTCCTTCTAGGGGACGTCTTCCTTAACCGTTGGACGAGGTCATAAGAACGGACCCTTTAAGGTACCTGTCTCCTCGGACCCCCGATGTCAGGTGTCCCAGAGTTTTCTCAACCCGTGCTGACTCTTTGACTCATGTCCGTGTGTTAATTGATAATCTCTTGACGTTTAGTTTTGATGTCACTCCATTTTGGAGTTATACCAGTGTCACCGGGAGTAATTTTTCAGATGTTTATTGGTTGTTACCTCTCCTACCCCTCTTTTCCCTTAGAAGGATGTGACAACCACCCTAACGTTCGCCCACGTCGATGATACCATTTATCACATTTGCAGGGTGTCTTTTGATTTTTATCTTGATGACACACTAGGTCGGTAGGTAAAGGACCCTTATGTGGATCTGTTTTGACATTAAGTTTTTCCATGTACGTGGGAATACAAGTGTCATAGTGGTAAGTGTCATGAGTCCTTTTATTGCAAATATATCTCCATTTACCAATACCCGAAGGGACCACCGAGTCTACCATTTCTTAGACGGACATTACATCCTCTGTCCCTAATCTAGGGACCTAGTCCTTCTAAGGGACCTCTTTCCTTACCGACAGGTCAGATCATAAGAATGGACCTCTTAAGGTACCTGTCTCCTCGGACCACCCGATGTATCAGGTACCCAGTTTTTCTCAGTCTGAGCGGACTCACTGATTATGAAACAAAAGTGAAAAGTTTACTAATAATAACCAGTGTTAATGAAACCATCCGTTCCCTCTATATTCTCTTAAATTTTTAAGTTAATACTTATAGGTTTGTTCGTATATTATAAGATCTTCATGGTGATAAATAGATTAATTTCACTGTACAAACTGAAAAAAAAGATATTACGAAGGAAAATAATTTGATCTACTCTTTAACGAGTATCTAGATTGTATACCCACTATCACACTATTTCATTATTTCGTGTCGTAGTTTTCCGGTTCATCCCTTTTACATAACTTGCAAGACAGATGAGTAGGACGCGAAATTACTTATGATTGGATCTCTGGTCCCTTTAACTCTTCCATGTAGACGTATCCTGGGTAGGTAAGATTCCTGGGTGAGATCCCGAGTCTCCTAGAAACCGTATTTTGAATGATATAAGTCGTGTTTCTGTTGAAAAAAAAAAATTCGTTAGATTTAGTTTGGTACTAAGGTCTATTTCCTATATCCATTTTATATGTAACTTTTTCAAAGATAGAGATTTAAATTACTCGACAACTCTTATTTTCTTATCATTTCAATTCTGAGTCTGATTTCTTAGACGGACGTTACGTCCTCTGGGTCTAAGTCAGAGAGTCAGTCCTTCTAGGGTACCTCTTCCCTTATGGACGGGTGAGGTCATAAGAACGGACCTCTTAGGCTACCTGTCTCCTTGGTCTGTCCGCTTTCGGGTCCACCAGCGCTTCTCAGTCTGTACTGACTCACTGAAAGTGAAAGTGATGACACTTCGTATTCTTATTCCGTTCTATGTTTCTCTTTCGAGGTTCACTTCAAGGGACAGAGGTAGAGTCTTCTTAATTGTTACTGTTTTGGTGTCTCGGTAATAAAAAGAATAAAAAAAAAAATCAAAAAATTTTTATTACAAAAGGACTTGTAAGTCTGGAGATCCAACTTAACCTTTTTACTCGGTTTCGACTTAAAGGAAAAATGGGTCTTCTTTTTCTTTGTAAGGATTCATAATCAAGGGACGACGACGACGATTCAGTGAAGTCAGCACAGACTGAGACACGCTGGGGTATCTGCCGTCGGGTGGTCCGAGGGGACAGGGACCCTAAGAGGTCCGTTCTTGTGACCTCACCCAACGGTAAAGGAAGAGGTCACGTACTTTCACTTTTCGCTTTCACTTCAACGAGTCAGCACAGGCTGAGAAGCGCTGGGGTACCTGACGTCGGATGGTCCGAGGAGGTAGGTACCCTAAAAGTCCGTTCTCATGACCTCACCCCATGGTAACGGAATCAAGGGATCCTAACGGTATTGTTTCAAGGTGTCTGACCCACGGAATTTGTTGTCTTTGCAGAGTGTCAAGACTTCCGTTTTACAATCGTCTGAACCAAGGAATACTCTCAACACCACCCCTTAGACGAGGTACGAAGAGTGGATCAAAGAACACCAAAAACACCTTTAGAAACTATAAAGAAATGAATATTTAAATAATGGGGTCAGAGTCGGAAGTCGTAACGTACAGTAATAGGGAAATAAACACGGACAGTGGTACGAGTTTAAAGGGAAAAACTTTCTATATCAGTGTAATCCAATCCCAGGTGGGATGATTGCAATAGAATTGAACTAGCACACCTCTACGAGAAAAAGGTTTATTCCAGTGTAAGTGACCCCCAATCCCGAAGTTAGACTTTTTGTATTAAGTTGGGTCTTGTAATATATAAGACTTACATTGAACTCCTAAAATTGTTCTAGGAAATGAATAAGTTTCCTTGTTTATTTCAAGTCAGGAGGTTGACGTCTTTGAAGGTTCATTAGAGGAGGGATAGGACACGGAAGTCTGAACTCACCTCACAAATCTTCCGTTGTAAATAAGGTCACTGACTCGTACGTACGTATGGATATAAATAAGGTGTTTAAGGTACAAGTCCTAGAATTTTTCCCTCATTTTCTCAGTTCCTCTCTAGTAGTGTCGATTTGTTTTTATCTTAGAGAGTCACGAGTCTGACTCTGTAAACACAGGCTGAAAAACGTTGTACTTTCTGACAGTCGCCTGTCCGAGGAGAGACAGGTACCCTAAAGGACCCGTTCTTATGACCTCACCCAACGGTAAAGGAGAAGGTTTCCTAGAAAGACTGGGTCCCTAGTTCGGCTGTAAAGAATTCAGAGGACGTAACCGACCGTTTAAGAAATAGTGATTCGTGGTGGAACCTATCTTACAGACCTACTCGTTCTTTCACAATGACGTTTGTACTTTTGTAAAATGTGGTTTTTACACGTTTCTGTCTATTTCTTTAATTTGTAGTATTCTTTCGGAAGTACTGACGAAGTATAATTTCCTCTTAAGACACTTCTGAACTTAAAGTCCTTTTTCATGAGTTTTTACTCCAATAATTTTTATTGTTTCATTGTAAATTTTCTTTATAATGTCTTTTTACTTGATTTTAACGTAATAATGTTTGGTTATTTAGCTTACTTTTATAGAAAATTTCCTAATCGTCTCGAGTTAAAATTAATAAACGAATCCTCTTTTCTACATCTCTTAATCGTTTATCTTTGTTCATTTTCATTGATTGTCTTTTCATATTTTTATTTCCTGTTTCTGGTAGGTTGTGTTCATATCAACCACAGAAAATTTTGGTAAGTTTATATATTATCGACTTTAAAAAGGACTTTACATAGTTATCCAGTATACCGTATGTATCAATATTCTTTTCTATCTTTATGTACAACTACGATTCATATAACTACTTTTTAACTCAATAAATATACTTCCTTACAGTCCCACCGGAATTTATAGAAAAGTGGTAGTACGGTACGGTCTCTTGTTGTCTCGTTATATATATATAAATATTTTCAGAATCTTTATCTTTCATATCGTTCTTTAAATATGATCAGTGTAATAAGAAATAATTTAGTGTTTGAATAATTTCAGTATCAAAAAAAGTTCGTACTTTCCTAACTTTTTCATACCTTAGGTCCTAGGAATTTTTTTTTTTTTTTCTTTTGTTGATGAACTACTGGTTTAGACCTATTGTTTCTATTTATTTTTTATTTAATTGATTATTATCTACTAGAAACGATTTTACGGTTACAACTTGTAAACTTGTGTCTTAATTCTTATTTATTGGTACCCTAGATATCAGTGTATTACTACAATTAAATGTTTTCTTTTCTTTATTTTCTTTTTATGACAAAGTTTTAAAAATTAAAAAATAAAATACCTATAAAATTATTGATGATAGAGGTTAGATTTTTGTACTTGACCTTGAAGTGGTAAGGAAGTAAAATTCAAGTCAAAGGAAAAGAGAGAGACAATTTATATTATGTTTTTATTTAAAATTATTAAAACGATTTTTGTCGTACGTTCTACATTAAAATAAAAAATGTCTTCACGACAGAATACAGAGAGAGAGAGGTATTATTATCTATAAATCTTATAACATGTGAATTATAGACTACCAACCTATCGTAGTGACCGAGTTACCTGTACTCAAAATGTTTGAGGTCCTCCATCACTTCCTCTCCCTTCGAATCGTACGACGTCAGGTCCTCAACGTTTCCCAGGTAGTGTTGAATCGTTGATTTGTTACTGTTGGTATAAATGGGACTAATTAAGATTCACCTCTTTAAAGATTATAAAAAGAAGACATAATGAAGTTAAAGAAGAAATTTACACTATAATTTCGTTATTTTTGACAATCTTTACTGGTAAAGGTATCTTTTGACTTGTCGATTTATCTCTTATCTATGGTGGTTGGTAAAGATACAGGAATAAGTAAAGTTGTTAGTTTAATCTAAGTAAAGAGGGAGAAATCAAGGTATTGAGATATTTGAAACTTCAAACTTCTTATAATAATCCAACAAATAATTGATTCCTCAAGTACATATATCTATAAGACAGTATCACATCATAATTTATAAGAACCAATATCTAAGGTACGTCTTTTTATTACGTATAAGAGTCAAAGGGACCCCACTTTAGCGAAAGGTTCGAATGAATTCGAAATAAAAACATTTACAACGACAATACCGTATTACTTTATAACAATCGGACGTCGAGTGATTGTCATGTTAGGGTAGTTGAAACTCGACCGAAGATCTGCCTCTCGCCTGTTTAACGATTCCTGCACAGTAAAATGGTTCGATACTGACTATTGGAGATCGTCTTATGTACTTACGTTTTCCTATGTCAAACTTTCACCTCTCATTCGTTATAGAGACATGTTTGTCTTTTCCCTTAAAAATACCTTTGTGACAGATGATAAAAATGTGTTGATTTTCCAAGTTGTTGAGGAATACCGTACAGACATACGTCTTCAAAGAAAAGTTGAACGAAGAGGAACTTCAGAATCTGTTTCCAAGTCAATCGAGACTAGGTTGGTCTTAACTAAGTACAAATATTTATATTCGAACTGTAACACGTACGAATGGAAAGGAAGGTAACAAGAATATAAAACTCGTCTAACAGAACTCCCTTGATATCCATACATACTCCAGTCAAACATGAAAAGTAACGATCTTTCGATTAGTGGATCACTGGACTAATGAAATTAGTAGTCACAACTTATCTCAGAGGTTACGTGACCTGTAAGACTGTGCACTTAAGTCGTTTCTCTTCTTTTTAGATTTTTAGGTCATACGTGGTTCAAAATACGACCTACTTCAGTATTAATCTCTATTTAAGGGTTACTAGAATATAGTAAATCTAAAATAGAAAAGGTAGTAGAGTTGTGTGTGTGTGTGTGTGTCTCTGTGTGTTCCAGTATTATTTTACTCAATTGTCTTTAAAACCTGTAGAGAATTCTGAGTTTATAAAGTCTTGAATATTTGACGGAGACTATTCTAAGTAAGTTTAAGTTGTACAAATAATTGATCCAGGGTAAACTTTCTGAGATACGATACATATTGTAAAACTTATTACACTACTTATTACATACAAGAACACTGTATGAGTCATGTCTTTTACACCATCGTTCTATCTTCTGTTCTCTCCTTAAGACTTATTTCGACACACGATTCAACCGATTCAACGAAGTCGACGCAGGTTGAAAAACAATAGGGTACCTGACATTGACCGGTCCGGGGAGACTGGTACCCTGAAAGGTCCGTTCTCATGACCTCATCTAACGGTAAAGGTAGAGGTCCCCCTAGAAGGGTTGGGTCCCTAGTTTGGGTACAGAGGACTCCGAGGACTTAACGTCCGTCTTAGAAGTAGTGACTCTGTGGCCCCTTCGGTCGTTTCGATCTCGATACATTAATCCTACCTTTTCTTGAATTGTCGTATTACCGTGGAAATTCTGTTTCATTTTCCATTGTCGTTTTCTTCTTCTTTCTTTTCCAGTGTACCTCGTTACTGACTCGTCCAAACTGAAATATATTCGTTTTTATGAACCAAATCGTATCCCTAAAATACTTTCTTTTTTCCTGTACGTAAGTACTTCGTATTATTACGTTTATATTTCAACTCGTCGACTGTAACGGTCCATCTAGTTTCAACTTTTTCAGTGGTAGGATAGAAGTTCCACAGAAGGTAGATCACTCGTTCTCCTACCCGAAGGGTTCACCGTGATCACCATTTCTTAGGGGAACGGTAACGTCCTCTACGTTTCCTACACCCAAGCTAGGGATCCAACCCTTCCAGGGGACCTCCTCCTTTACCGTGGGGTGTGGTCATATGAACAACCTTATTAGGGTACTTGTCTCCTCGGATCACCCGATGTCAGATACACCAGTGTTTCTCAGTCTGTACTGATTCGTAGACTCATGCATTTATTCATCTGTGGACACTATACTCCCTCTTTTTTTTTTCCATTTAACACTTGGAAGGTTCTTTCATACCACCGGTGAGACTACATTGGACACATACGGAAAATTCTTACTTTCTCAACAAGGGGGTGACGACTTTCTTTTGGAAGTTCACCGTCGGGCATGTTCTAACTGAGTCGACTTCTCTCTCGGTGAGTTCCTGTACAACGGAACGGTCCCACTGGTGTGGATTACTGATCAGATACAGTCCCATATTTGTGGTCGAGTGAATAGGGTTGAAGTCTTAAGGGGAATTTCAATTAGACTCTGAGAATAAAAGAAATATCTCAACGGAATCATTTGATAATAATGGTTCCAATATCTCGACTATTTAAAAAGTTGACTATGTATTGTAATTGTTCAGACATATAGGAGTACTGAATCATACAACACTCCTTGTTTTTGTAGTCCTTTCCTTAGGTCGAGTCTTGGAATCGATTGAGAGGTAACAAAGAGTAGTCAGTTCGGTCGCTATCTAGACCAAAACGGTATTAGCGATATCAATACTCTATTAATATAGCTGAAGGTTTGTCTCCGGATTAATATACGTTTTAGAATCGTAAACTAAAAATTTAAAAAAAATCCTATTCTAATCTTAATCAAACATCTTTGACACAAAATAAGGAGGAAAGAAAAAGAAGGATTGGTATGTATTTCGACGATACGAGAAACGTGTTACTCTATAAATGACGAAACGTCAAAACCGAAATTTCATATACGTTTGATAAGTATAATACTTCGAAAGAGTTCTAGTAACTAGGAACAGCGTATTCTTACATACTATATAAGTCTGTTACAGTATGACAAGTCGTTATCTTTCCTCACTTGTCGTACCTACTGAGACTTTTACAAACTACTCCTTTTCTTTACAATAAATGCCACATACTAAGATGAACATACTTTAAGATATTATCCATTTTAATTAAAGACTACCCTTTTTTTTTAGTTTTGTCATCAACGGAGATCTCCCTTTATGTCCCTGGCTTACCCTTCTTTGTCTTCTTTTGAATGATCCCTCTACCTTTATAAGAAATAGAACTGTTTCAAAACCCAAAGTATTTATAAAGATATAAATGGTTTCAAGTAGTGTAACAAACGAATTCTAACCCTTTAAATGACATACATTTAAATTTGATTTTTATAACTGAGATTAATTTGTATACGTAAGAATTCACAAGTCCCCACTTCTCCTGTATATAGACATTGAATGAAATTTTACACAGTTTTTACTCTATCTAACTGTCTACCTCTCTCCTTACTACCAACCTATCTATACACTATGCTGATCATCTTGTTTTACCAATAAAATCTTAGATCCAACACAAATTTAGTTTAAAGAATATAGAAACTTTTAAAAGTATTATTTTACACTTTATTTCCGCTGTTTATTTATACTTTCAACTAAAATTTTAAATTACCACTAACCCGAAGGGATCACCAGATACCATTTCTCACGATCAAACTCGGGACCAGTCCCTTTAAGGTGCACGGTTGTCCTCGTAAATCTTTTTTATTTATTTATTTACACCAACGTCATTTATTAGAAGATTAAACTTTAATAGAATGAGTTATATACCAGACATCACAATCTTTTATTAAAAGATTTACCGTTCATCTTTTTTCTCGTTACTTTCTTCCTTCGTAAAATTTGACGATATTTTTATAACTGACGGTACTTTACCTCACTAAGAAATGGGTTTTAAAAGTCATTTTGTAAAAATTGGTACGTTCGTATAAACTAAATGATGTACATTTAATCGTAAATGTGAATTTAATTCAAGTATTTTAAAATTTCAGTCTTCTCTGGAATCGTTAGTAGAAGATTAGGAGATCAAAATTTCTATACTTTTGACTCCAGGTTGTCCCTGTCCTCCCAATGAGTTCCAGTTCGTCGATCATTTATGGTCGTAACAAATGGTTTTTTTTGAAACCCTTAAGACTAAGTAAAGGGAAACTTCCAAAGAACACGATAACACTCTTATTCCGTTCGTAGAATTTGATAGACTTGTCGGTAGACACTTTACCCTTATTATTGAGGACAAGACGATAATCCTGGAATGTCCTTTATGGTCCCGTGAAGACTAACAACCATTTTGACTCTGTGACTTTTTGGTGAACAACAAAAGTTAAACACACATTATTTAGTTCCTCTATGTATAGTCACTTAAGGTTTTCCCGTGAGTCAATGGTCGACACTAAATCGGGTAATAAAGAGTATTTTATACGTATCCAGTCTTACGTTATTAGGTTACCGATACTCTCTCTTTTATGTATAGTTCATCTCGTTCATCCCCGACCTTGTGTGAAGTCAAGTCAACGAGTCAGCACAGGTTGAGAAACGCTAGGGTACCTGACGTCGTGAGGTCCGGAAGGACAGGTAGTGGTTAAGGGTCTCAAATGGGTTCGACAACAGGTAACTCAGTCACTGCGGTAGGTTGGTAAAGTAGGAACAACAAGGGAAGAGGGCGGAAGTTAGAAAGGGTCGTAGTCCCAGAAAAGGTTACTCAGTCAAGAAGTGTACTCCACCGGTTTCATAACCTCAAAGTCGAAGTTGTAGTCAGGAAGGTCACTTGTGAGTACTGACTAGAGGAAATCCTACCCGACCAACCTAGAGGAACGTCAGGTTCCCTGAGAGTTCTCAGAAGAGGTAGTGGTGTCAAGTTTTCGTAGTTAAGAAGTCACGAGTCGAAATAAATATCAGGTTGAGAGTATAGGTATGTACTGATAACTTTTTTGGTGTCAAAACTGATCTACCTGGAAACAACCGGTTCACTACAGAGATGTAAAATTGTACGACAGATCCAACCAGTATCGAAAAGAAGGTTTGCCATTCTCAGAAAATTAAAGTACCGACATCAGTGGCGGACGTCACTAAAACCTCGGGGGAGTTTTTTTCAGGTAGTGACAAAGGTGATAAAGGGGTAGATCAAAGGTACTTCACTACCCTGGTCTACGGCACTAGAAGCAAAAGACTTACAACTCGAAATTCGGTTGTAAAAGTGAGAGGAGAAAGTGAAAGTAGTTCTCCAAAAAATCAAGAAGAAGTGAAAGACGGTATTCCCACCACAGTAGACGTACAGACTCCAATAACTATAAAGAGGGCCGTTAGAACTAAGGTCGAACACGAAGTAGATCGGATCACAAAGAACACTACAGGAGACGTATATTCAATTTATTTGTCCCACTGTTATATGTCGGAACTACATGAGGAAAAGGATAAACCTTGGTCAGACAACAAGGTACAGGTTAAGATTGACAACGAAGGACTGGACTTATGTCCAAAGAGTTCTCCGTCCAGTCCACAAGACCATAAGGGTAGAGGAAGTCCTAAAAGGTGTCAAACGACACTAGGTGTGTCAGTTTCCGAAACCGTATCGGTTATTTCGTCTTTATCTACAAAAAGACCTTGAGAGAACGAAAAAGGTACTAGGTCGTCTACAACCGTTAAACTAGAGACCAAGGAGACCGAAAAGATTTTGGTCGAACTTGTAGACCTTCAAGTGTCAAGTGTATAACGNGGAACTACATGAGGAAAAGGATAAACCTTGGTCAGACAACAAGGTACAGGTTAAGATTGACAACGAAGGACTGGACTTATGTCCAAAGAGTTCTCCGTCCAGTCCACAAGACCATAAGGGTAGAGGAAGTCCTGAAAGGTGTCAAACGACACTAGGTGTGTCAGTTTCCAAAACCGTATCGGTTATTTCGTCTTTATCTACAAAAAGACCTTGAGAGAACGAAAAAGGTACTAGGTCGTCTACAACCGTTAAACTAGAGACCAAGGAGACCGAAAAGATTTTGGTCGAACTTGTAGACCTTCAAGTGTCAAGTGTATAACGACTTCGGACCGAACCTCTTAAAACTCGTAATGAAATGATCCACACTCTACTCACTTTAAAACGTCATCAAACTTGTAAGAAACCGTAACGGAAAGAAACTCTAGCCTTACTTTTGACAGGAAAAGGTCAGGACACCGGTGACGACTCAAAAGGTTTAAACGACCGTATAACTTACGTCGTGAAAGTGTCGTAGTAGAAAATCCTAAACTTTATCGAGTTGTGTGAATCTTTCTATATTACAAGTGGTGAGAAGTGGTACATAATTTAAGAGGTTGGTTTTCTCTTAAATGTTCAAAAGTAAAATATGTGTGAGAAGTTTCTATAAGTCTTATTTCGTTTACATTAGTTTACGTATTTACACTAGAGTTTCATTTTGTAATTTAGACTTCTCTCCATAACACACGATCCTTGGATCGTTATTTCATAAAGTGTGTTTTTTCGAAAACTGAAAATAAAGTACA
Organism: Capra ibex; assembly: GCA_006410555.1. Classification (NCBI taxonomy): domain Eukaryota; kingdom Metazoa; phylum Chordata; class Mammalia; order Artiodactyla; family Bovidae; genus Capra; species Capra ibex. The sequence goes on from SJYO01049859.1 coordinate 611,316, forward strand.
CCTAAATTTTGTAAGGTGAAAAATTTACGATCTAAAGTTGTATATGGTTGTATTAGAAATAGTATAGAACGGGGATCTCTTTTTCGGCTCTTCCTTTTACACGAACTTTTAATTAAATAAATGTTACTTTAAGGGCCTTCTCGTAATATTTTTCGTTTAAAGGTCTAACGGTATCTATGTAGACTTTGAAGACTCGTGACACCTTATGATAAGTAACTACATAATTTATTCATTTAAATAGATAATTTGTCGATTTACTCACCCCCCTTCTGTTTAAAGGTATTATAAAAATTTTAAGAGTCTCATAAAAGACATAGACTAAACTAGAAGTACTATACTTTGATACCTTATAGTTTTCCATCGTACGGACGAGTCCACACAGGTTGAGAAACGTTGGAATACCTGACGTCGGACGGTCTGAGGAGACAAGTACCCTAAAAGGTCGTTCTTATGACCTTACCCGACGGTAAAAGAGGAGGTCAGTTAGAGGGGTTAGGTCCCTAGCTTGGATTCGGAAGGCGTAACCGTCCACTTAAAAAATGGGGTTCGGAGGACCCTTCGGGGTACTTTTCTATCTCGTCAATAATTATAGGAATAAAGTAGATAATTCGTTAACTCCGAGTTTATAGAGTATTTACCGTCGAATAATAATTGTTTCGATTTATTATTTTTATATATATCATTAATGGTCTCGTAGAATGGACGGAAGACTCTTTAGACATACGTCCAGTTCTTCGTTGTCAATCTTGGTCTGTACCTTTTTACCTGACCAAGGTTTAACCCTTTCCCCATGTTCCGACACATAACAGTGGGACGAAAAAATTAAACATACGTCTCATGTAGTACACTTTGTGACTCGACCTACTTCGTGTTCGACCTTAGTTCTAACGGTCCTCTTTATAGTCAATGGAGTCTATACGTCTACTGCGGTGGGAATACCGTTATTTACTTCTCCTTGATTTCTCGGACAACTACTTTCACTTTCTCCTCTCACTTTTTCGACCGAATTTTGAGTTGTAACTATCACCGACAAGATCAAACGTAAGGGTGGTTGTCACATTCTCACAAGGGAAAAGAGGTGTAGGAGAGGTCGTAAATAACGAACATCTGAAAACCTGACGTCAGTAAAACTGACCACACTTTACCGTGGAGTAACACCAGAACTAAACGTAAAGAGACTATTACTCACTACAACTCGTAGAAAAATACACAGACAATCGGTAGACATACAGAAGAAACCTCTTTACAGATAAATTAAGAAACCAGGTAAAAAACTGACCCAGTAAATACAAAGACCTTAACTCGACGTCCTTAACGAACATATAAAATTTTAATTGACAAACAGTCAACGAAGTAAACGATAATAAAAGAGGGTAAGACTTCCGATAAAAAATTGGAACGAATATCAAAGAAAACAACACGTCTTCGAAAATTAAAATGAATCTAGGGTAAACAAATAAAAACGAAAATAAAGGTCATAAGACCCTCCACCCAGTATCTGCTAGGACGACACTAAATACAGCCTCTCACAAAACGGATATAAGAGGAGATCCTCAAAATATCAAAGACCAGAATGCAAATCTAGTAATTAGGTAAAACTCAAATAAAACACATACCACAATCTTTCACAAGATCAAAGTAAGAAAGTGTTCACCAACTGTTCAAAAGGGTCGCGGTGAACAATTTCTCCAACAGAAAAGAGGTAACGTATAAGAACGGAGGAAACAGTTTCTATGGCACAGGTATCAATTCAGCGAGTCAGCACAGACTGAGAAACGTTGGGACACCTGACATCGGGTGGTCCGAGGAGACAGGTACCCTAAATGGTCCGTTCTTGTGACCTCACCCAACGGTAAAGGAAGAGGTCCCATAGAAGGACTGGGTCCCTAGCTTGGGTCCAGAGGGTGTAATCTCCGTCTGCGAAATTGGAGACTCGGTGGTCCCTTCGGGGTGTCCCAGGTACCCACGCACCTAAATAGAGACCCGAAAGATAAAACAAGGTAACTAGATATAAAGACAGAAACACGGTCATGGTATGACAGAACTACTGATACCGAAACATCATCTCGGACTGATACCTCTTGTTACACCTCTAAGGAATTTTTTTAGTGTTTATCTCGACGGAATACTAGGTCGTTAGGGTGACGACTCGTATGTGTGACTCCTTTGGTCTTAACTTTCTCTGTGCACATGGGGTTACAAGTAACGTCGTGACAAATGTTATCGGTCCTGTACCTTCGTTGGATCTACAGGTAGTCGTTTATTTACCTATTCTTTCGACACCATATATATGTGTTACCTCATAATGAGTCGGTAATTTTTCTTATGTAAACTTAGTCAAGATTACTCCACCTACTTTGACCTCGGATAATATGTCTCACTTCATTCGGTCTTTCTTTTTGTGGTTATGTCATATAATTGCGTATATATACCTTAAATCTTTCTACCATTGTTGTTGGGACGTACGTTCTGTCGTTTTCTCTGTGTCTACATATCTTGTCAGAAAACCTGAGACACCCTCTCCCGCTCCCATCCTGCTAAACCCCCTTACCGTGACTTTGTACCTATTATAGTATATACTTTGCTTAGCGGTCAGGTCCAAGTTATGTCCTACGAACCCTGACCACGTAACCCTACTGGGCCTCCCTACCATGTCCCTCCCTCCACCCTCCCCCAAGTCCCACCCCTTGTACGTATGTGGGTACCGCCTAAGTACAACTACACACCGTCTTGGTTATGTTATAACATTTCACTTTTTTCTTTTTTCGTCTCTATAATTTTTTTTTCTTCCTTTTTGGGGAGTTGTAAGTTATTGTTTCCAGTACCTTAAGTCAGGGTGGCGAAGTACCATTTATCTATCCCTTTGTTACCTTTGTCACTGTCTAAAAATAAAAGAACACCCGAGGTTTTAGTGATGTCTACCACTGACGTCGGAACTTTAATTTTCTGAGAACGAAGAACCTTCTTTTCAAAACTGTTTGGATCTGTCGTATAACTTTTCGTCTCTGTAATGAAACGACTGTTTCCGGACAGATCAGTTTCTATAACAAAAAGGTCATCAATACATACCTACACTCTCAACCTGGTACTTCTTTCGATTCCCGACTTCTTGACTACGAAAACTTGACGCCACAACCTCTTCTGAGAAATCTCAGGGAACCTGACATTCCTCTAGGTTGGTCAGGTAGTATTTCCTTTAGTCAAGACTTATAAGTGACCACTACGACTTCCGTAGTAGCCGAGTTACCTGTACTCAAACTCGTTCAAGACCCTCAACCACTACCTGTCCCTTCGGACCGTACGACGTCAGGTACCCCAACATTTGTCAACCTGTACTGACACATTGACTTGACTTGACCATGTCATTAAACAATTCAAGAATCTCATTTATTCGTAGTTTCTGTACTCACTTTAAATACAAAAGGTCGAGACTTCGATCACGAAGAAGGAGACTTGAACGATAGATTTAAACAGCGAATGTAGTCATAAAAAGGATTGAAAATCTTCACTAATAAAGATCGTTTCGTAGTGTTCAGATAAAGGTGTAAAAGGATCATGTAAACTGTTTTACTGTCTATTTGTATCCTAAGGTATTGTTCCGGGTCGTTAGGTTAGGTGAACCAAACCTCCTTCCTTTTTAATCTACCATTGGGGTTAAACAAAAGGAACAAGGAAGAAAGAGTGAAGTAAAGAGGAAAGTTATAAGTAGACAGATAGTTAGATAAATGGATGGATAGATAGATGACTATGAATACTTATGTTGTCTTATATGTCAATTGAGAACTTGATGTACTCAAACTTAACACGACGACGACGACGACGACGACGACGATTCAGTGAAGTCAGAACAGGCTGAGACACGTTGGGGTATCTACCGTCGGGTGTTCCGAGGGGACAGGGACCCTAAGAGGTCCGTTCTTGTGACCTCACCCAACGGTAAAGGAAGAGGTTACGTACTTTCACTTTTCACTTTCACTTCTACGAGTCTAAGTCCAACTTAGACACTTACACTTTGGTGTCTATACCTCCTGGGTAGTACCCTGTTTTCGTAGACGTCTAAAATCATAGGTACCATCAAGGATCTTGGTTATGGGGGAGGGGGTCTATGGTTCCCCGTGACATGATAATTGTTAAATTATTAGAGATGAATCAAGAAAGGTACAACCTTGTAGTAAGTAAAATTTGAGACGTAATCGATAAGATATTCTTTTCTATGAATTCAGTGTCCCGAAGTGTACCTTACTTCTGTGAACGTCACACCTATTTCTCTTCATGCGTTGTCTTTATAATTCATCTTCACAATTCTTTATAATACCCTCTCAAATATCTTGTGGTCGAGAAAACTCGAGTAAATATTTATCTCACTTATTAATATTTTACGATAGCATAAAGTTTGAGAATTTGGACCCTCGTCGTTCTTGTTTTACGACTAACACTCTACCGAAATCAGATTTACTGTCGAAATCTAAAATAAAAGATCCGTAATACTACGAAAACTTCCAAACGTAAACAAAATCATATCAAAACCAAAAACAAATTGGTCTCTTTTTAAGTAAACACCAAAAATATTCTATTTTATATAGTAAGTATCCCTTATTTTTGACTTTTGTACCATGGACCAATCTTTGGTTACCTTATTAGTTCTGTTCTCTTAAATTCACGGACTCAACTCCATCAATGTCACCCATATGTCTTCCCCGCGTTAGTTTATAATGAATCCTTCATTTCCGACTCGAAGGGTCCCCTGAGTCACCATTTAATATACAGACGGTTGGTCCTCTGAACCCAATCTAGGAACCCAACCCTTATAGGGGACCTTTTCCTTTACTCTCGGGAGAGACTTAAGAACGGACCTCTTACGGTACCTGTCTTCTCGGACTACCCGATATCAGGTACCCCAGTTTTCTCCACCTGTACTGAATCACTACTTCGTCGTCGTCGTCGTCTCATTTCCTATACGACTCACTTATCTACAAATGGAGTTCCTCTCTCCATGTTACGGAGACTTAAAAGGGAAACCTTTTCACCGTGAAGGTCAGTTCGACTATCGACCTTAAAAGAACTATCAACTACAAAAGAAAAGTTCGATAGAAACAATTCCGTCATGTACAGTTTCTTTTCACTAAAGTTAATTTAAACTTTTTACAGGGTCGTAGCTGAGAGGAGTCTAATTGACGTTCGTGAACCAGTCTTAAGACGTCGTGTTCCACACCCTCTACCACCGGAACCTCCCCTTGTCGTCGACTAAGTGGAGGTATAAATATCTTGTCCTTCTTCTGTCCCTATCTCTTGACAATTGAGACTTCTTACACATTCAGACACACAAAACTCAAATTAGTCCCTCATCTCTTTGTTAAAGAAGAAACAAATCAACGAGTCGGCACAGACTGAGAAAACACTGCGGATACCTGATATCGGACGGTCTCAGGAGACAGTTGCCCTAAAGGGTCCGTTCCTATGACCTCTCCCAACGGTAAAGGGAGAGATCCCCTAGAAGGACTGACTTACTAACTTGGTCACAGTGGACATACCGCCCACCTAAGGAATGGTGACTCGGGAGTCCCTAGACTACCAAAATTCCTAGACATACGAACTCGTACACATTCCTTTGTATGGATGTTTCACTCAAAGACCTTAAGACGTTCGTGAGAGGGAGTTTTGGAAATTTTTGAGTAGAGGAAAAGTTAAAGGGTACATTTTTCACATTTCTGGGAAAGAAGAATTCTGACGGAACGAAGTTAAAACTTTAACTCGAATTTGTAACATTTCTTCATTTTCATAGTAGAAAAATGTCAACTCAAATGAGAAATTAAAAATTTTCCATTTTCGAGTCTATTCATCTTTTGATGTATTAGTGATTGTAGGCTTAAGTCTATTTTAAATTAATAAGAACGTACCGTACTAATGACCAACTTCTTTTTAAAGTCTAAATAATTTTACTGTATTGGACTTGTTGATTAATATAATGTTATACAACGACTCCTTTATGTACTTCATGAAAGTCGACATTAATCTTTACAATTAAAGAAAAAATAAACTTAATATTTACTACCTTTCTTGATTTAGTTTACCGTTTGTATGTCCTGAGAAAGATTTAATAAAAAAATTACTTTTATTAAGTAATGACAATATAAACGAGAACTTCCCGTAACACTGAAAGAACCAAAGTGACAAAATCTAAAACGATCAGACGTGAGATGGTATCAAATAATAGTGGTTAAAAAAGTAGAGGTTTCTTTAGTCTTTTACACTTTTACTGAAATGAGAACAGTAATTTTACCATGTAACACACAATCAGTGAGTCAGTACAGACTGAGACACTGGGGTACTTGACATCGGGAGATCCGAGGAGACAGGTACCTTAACAGGTCCGTTCGTATGACCTCACCCATCGGTAAGGGAAGAGGTCCCCTAGAAGGACTGGCTCCTTGACTCGGGGACAGAGAATGTTACCTCCGACTAATGAATGACAGACTCGGTCGTTCCCTCGAGATAAAGGTAATTTCATTTCAAATACTCACTCAACGAGTACATCAAATAAAATCTCTAGAAATTGTAATCAGAGTGGAGAAACGATCGACTAGGACTACACAATCCTTTCAATTAGGTTACATTGGTACGTGTTATGTAACTTTAGTACCTAAGAACTTCCGTCATTCTAGTCAACCCTTCGGTAGAGTTTTCAAGTCGACTCTCCATTAATACAGACGTAACCGTAACGTTTACCTTTCCTTATGACGAACTCTCTATACCTTCTCCTATTATGTTTTCCTGTGACTCTGACACCACTTCCTTGAAAGAAAATTTCTGTTTTAACTTTTTCCATATTTCACCATGACAATCGTCATATTTCTGACAATCGTCTATTTCTGAATTTCTTTTTACAAAAGAGTACTAACTCTCTTGTTTCTTTACAATCAAGTTAACACTCGAATTCAACTCTCAAACTTTGGGAGTGACCTTACATAACTTCTATAAGGTGTTCGTTTACCGTCACCTGTATATTCCTGTCTCACATCCTCTATTTAATCCTGTTCACGATTTGAATCATTAGATGTAGTCCTGAAAAGTTAAAATTACACTTATACTTAGTAGACCCTAAAGTTTTTACGTAAAAAGTAGAATTTCAAGACTCTACCCGGAACTCTAAGACATACAGACTATTCGAAGATCCACTACAAGTTCAATAAAAAGATTACTGGTACGAAACGTATCATTAATATAGTGAATATTTAATTTTTTGTTTGTGCATTTACTTGTTTGTTTTTGTTACGGCACAAGATTGGGGTCTTTCAAATTAATGTAAAAACCAAATTTCAACGGACCCTTGATGATAAATAAAGGGTTCCGTTAAGATTACACGGTGTTTAAAATAGACTACAGTTTCACCATTAAAGTTTCTCTATTTTGTTAGAAAATCTAGCCATATATTTTCCCTTTTCATTCTGGTACTTCTTTTTCTCGAAGATCTTAGTACTCTCCTGTTATTATATCCAAAAACATCAGTCTATTTGGTCTTCTCCCATTTTCAGTTCAGTCTTCTCTCTTATTTTCTACTGATCATAATAATTTATGAGATCTCTACAATTTTTCTGTACTTCGGTATCATTTACTAATCTAAATAAGTGACTCTCCGACTACCACTAACTAGAACTCAAAAGTAAACACCAAGGTCCTCTCAACAGTAGAAATAATAACTTTTTTATGGTCCGAGGAGGCAGGTACCCTAAAAGGTCCGTTCTTATGACCTTACCCAACGGTAAAGGAAGAGGTCCCCTAGAAGGGTTGGGTCCCTAGTTTGGGTGTAGAGGTCGTAACGTCCGTCTACGAAATTTGAGACTCGGTAGTCCCTTAGGGAATTTTTTATTATTATTAAATATAATTAATCCTCTTTCGAATACTAAATTAGAATTTATTATTATTTCCTTTTATACTTCATCTTTTCGTATATTTTTGAGTTTAAAACAATGAGTATTTTAGTGATCGTAGTTCTAAAAAAGATAAAGCAAGTCTTATAAGGAAGAAATACAATCTGTCCACTATCTGAGTAGTATCGATTCATCTACTTGATTAAAATAGTTATATACTAGTATTTACATTGTGATCAAATATTAAGTTTATAATCGTAACTTAAATAGTCATCCAATTTTTTATTCTAGAGGTTATATAAGTCTATTTGTAATTTTGTATAATAAAAGAAGTTTACATACGACGACGATTCGACGATTCAACGAAGTCAGCACAGGTTGAGACACGTTGGGGTATCTATCGTCGGGTGGTCCGAGGGGACAGGGACCCTAAGAGGTCCGTTCTTGTGACTTCACCCAACGGTAAAGGGAGAGGTTACGTACTTTCACTTTTCGTTTTCCCTTCAGCGAGTCAGCACAGGCTGGGAGTCACTGGGGTACCAGACATCGGATGGTCCGAGGAGGCAGGTACCCTAAAAAGTCCGTTCTCACGACCTCACCCCACGGTAACGAAAGAGGTAAGTTTACATATATATTTCAATCATTCTTATATCTTTAAAATACAAAAAATTAAAAATAAAAATGAAATAAAATCTAATATCTTTAAAATTTCATTTTCAGTGATAAAGAATAAACTACGTATACTGTAATCCAGTGTAAATAACTTAGAGACTCCTTTTTTTACTTTTTAATCGTACGAGTAAAGAAAGATGATGTGAAAGAGTGTTAAAAATTACTATATATAAAAATATATAACTCTAAATAATATGATATACGACAAGAAATTGGTAGATTTTAAACATAATTTTTTAAGTTATGAGTGATCACCAAACAATAGTAATAATAAAAAAAGAGAAGAAATTTTTTTTTTACAGATAGTACTAATGAATTCAAAGTGACATGAACAAATACATGAACAAACAAACTAATTTTCTGTAGAAGGACCCACGACAAGAGACTTAAGAACAAACGAATATACAACGACCAATAGTAATATGAACTTTCCTTCAAACTAACCTATATTTTATACATCCGATACGAAAACAAAAAGGTACATCATGAAACATTGTTTTTATTATTGCGATAAGTTATAAACAACTTACAAACAGTTCTTTAAATATAAATAATAGGGGAAATTAAGGATATCACTGTCGTAACACCATCCGACTTATTACCAGGGGTTTCCATGGGTCGGGGATTAGAGACCTTGGACACTTACAATGAAATATACGGTTTCCTCAGAAACGTCTAATTTAATCCCTAGAACGTTACTCTAATGGGATCTAATAGATCCACTCGGGATATACGTGAAGATTCACAGAAATATCAAGTCAAGTCAAGTTAAGTCAACGAGTCAGTACAGGCTGAGAAACCCTGGGGTACTTAGTATCGTACGGTCCGGAGGGACAGGTAGTGGTTGAGGGTCTCAAGTGAGTTTGTGTACAGGTAGCTCAGTCACTAGGGTAAGTCGGTAGATTAGGAGACAACAGGGGAAGAGGAGGACGGATTAGGGAGGGTCGTAGTCTCAGAAAAGGTTACTCAGTTGAGAAGTGTACTCCACCTGTTTCATAACCTCAAAGTCGAAATCGTAGTCAGGAAGGTTACTTGTGGGTCCTGACTAGAGGAAATCCTACCTGACCAACCTAGAGGAACGTCAGGTTCCCTGAGAGTTCTCAGAAGAGGTTGTGGTGTCAAGTTTTCGTAGTTAAGAAACCGTGTGTCAGGTTGAGAGTGTAGGTATGTGCTGGTGACCTTTTTGGTATCGGAATTGATCTGCCTGCAAACAACCGGTTCATTATAGAGACGAAAATTTATACGGTAGATCCAACCAGTATTGAAAGGAAGGTTTCTCATTCGCAGAAAATTAAAGTACCGACGTTAGTGGCAGACGACACTAAAACCTCGGGGGTTTTATTTCAGACTGTGACAAAGGTGACAAAGGGGTAGATAAAGGGTACTTCACTACCCTGACCTTGACCTGTACCTTGTTGTCTGACCAAGGTTTATCCTTTTCCTCATGTAGTTTCGACATATAACAGTGGGACAAATAAATTGAATATACGTCTCATGTAGTACTCTTTTCGACCCGACCTTCTTCGTGTTCGACCTTAGTTCTAACGACCCTCTTCATAGTTATTGGAGTCTATACGTCTACTATGGTGGGAATACCATTTTCATTTCTCCTTGATTTTTCGGAGAACTACTTTCACTTTCTCCTTCCACTTTTTCAACCGAATTTCGACTTGTAAGTCTTTTGTTTCACAGAAATATTCTCCCTCCGTCTTTCTTCTGTTGTTTCTTTTCTTCCGATATACTACCTTTGTCTTCGTCTCAGTCTTTCTTTCTACAGTGTGACTATTGAAATTTATACACTACTTCCGTGGTACACGGTTCCTTACATCGAGATCTTTACCCTTTTTCGTTCCTGCGTCTAAGAGGGGTCTCGGAGGTCTCCTTCGTGTCGGGACGGTTATGGAACTCAAAACCGAATCACTTTGGCAAAGACTGAAGGTTGTAGGTCTGATCTTTTCTTATTTGAACACTACAAGATTTAGGGATTTAAACACCATTAAACAATTTCATCGGTATCCTTTACTTATGTAGAGATTAAATCTGTATCAATAACAGAATCAAACCCGACGATATACCTTATGGTATCTGACTTACTAAATTTAATTTTTGAACATAAAGAATATCTAGATCTTTGAATTTTCAGGTTTTATTTCCACAGACTGATGATCCAAGAACCAATCTCGGGGAAAAGACCAAAGGTCCACCGACTCCTACCTCTCTTTTGAGCCCGATCGGTGGAGAGAGGAAGGAGAAGGAGATTCATGTAATTAAAATAGTACCCTTGAGGTGGAAGTTCTGGATTACTGGACGAAATAGAGGTTTATGGTAGGATAGCCCTTAACCCTAAAGTTGTACACTTAAAAGTCCTTCAGTGTTTGTACTTCAGATATTGTCTACAATAAGGCTAAAATGTCTACTTCTAAGAGTGTATGTCTTTTCAATTGATAGAACGGATTTCGGTGTACTGAAGGTTCACTATTCTTCGACCTAAACTTACGACCACGACTGAGACTGCGGAGGTGACAATTGTGACTCACAACACTTCCTCGGAGAGACACTAAAAAAGGAAAGTTAAAATCAGAGAAAGTCCCGTAAAATTCCCCGACGACTCAAGAAGAAAAATTGATTTAAAAAAGAGGACTAAACATCGTATTAGTTACTGGATTCGAATTTAACTCATGTCATAAAGTCCGTATTCTGAAGAAATAAGTCTATAGTAATTGTAGGACAAACACTTTAATAGTTCGTAATGTAATCTTACTAAAATAATAATTCTTCTCCACCGTTCTTATGTGTCTTCTTGGTATGTTTTTTCTAGAAGTACTGGGTCTATTGTTACTACCCCACTGGTGAGTGGATCTCGGTCTGTAGGACCTTACTCTTCAGTTCACCCGGAATCTTTCGTAGTGATACTTGTTTCGATCGCCTCCACTACCTTAAGGTCAACTCGGTAAAGTTGAAGACTTTCTACTACGACACTTTCACAACGTGAGTTATACGGTCGGTTAAACCTTTTGAGTCGTCACCGGTGTCTTGACCTTTTCCGGTCAAAAGTAAGGTTAGGGTTTCTTCCCGTTACGGTTTCTTACAAGGTTGATGGTGTGTTAACGTGAGTAGAGTGTACGATCGTTTCATTACGAGTTTTAAGAGGTTCGGTCCGAAGTTGTCATATACTTGGAACTTCAAGGTCTACAAGTTCGACCTAAATCTTTTCCGTCTCCTTGGTTTCTAGTTTAACGGTTAGTGACCTATTAACTTTTCTGTTCTTCAAGGTCCTTTTGTAGATGAAGACGAAATGACTTATGTGGTTTCCGAAACTGACACACCTAGTGTCGTTTCTCACCGTTTAAGAATTTCTCTACCTTTCCATAATGGTGGAATGAACAGAGGACTCTTTAAACATACGTCCAGTTCTTCGTTGTCAATCATGACCTGTACTTTGTTGTCTGACCAAGGTTTGTTCTTTTCCTCATACATTTCCGATATATAACAGTGGGACGAATAAATTGAATATACGTCTCATGTAGTACTTTTTACAACCTAACCTACTTCGTATTCGACCTTAGTTGTGACGGTCGTCTTAATAGTTATTGGAGTATACTGTGGTGGGAATACCGTCTTTCGCTTCTTGATTTCTCTGACAACTACTTTCACTTTCTCCTCTCACTTTTTCAACCGAATTTTGAGTTGTAAGTCTTTTGTTTCTAGTACCGTAGACCAGGGTAGTGAAGTACCGTTTATCTACCCCTTTGTTACCTTTGTCACTGTCTGAAATAAAACCCCCCGAGGTTTTAGTGACGTCTACCACTGACGTCGGTACTTTAATTTTCTGTGAGGAACCTTCTTTTCAAAACTGGTTGGATCTGTCGTATATTTTTCTTCTCTGTAATGAAACAACTGTTTCTGTGTAGATCAGTTTCGATACCAAAAAGGTCATCAGTACATACCTACACTCTCAACCTGATATTTCTTTCGACTCGTGGCTTATTGACTACGAAAACTTGACACCACAACCTCTTCTGAGAACTCTCAGGGAACCTGACGTTCCCCTAGGTTGATCCTCTGAATAAACTTTTCTGGGACTACAACCCTTTCTATCTTTCGTCCTCCTCTGCCCCTGGTGTCTCCTACTCTACCAACCTACCGTAATGGCTGAGCTACCTGTCCTCAAACTCATTAAGACCCTCAACCACTACCTGTCCCTTCGGAACACACGACGTCAAGTACCCCAGTGTTTCTCAGTTTGCGTTGACTAGTTGACTTTACTTGTAATCTTGGTTGGATCCTCTAAACCTACAACTGAATATATCTTTATTAGTTTCAAGGAGTTCTTTTATTAATTTTGAATTAAGTGATCTTAAGACAACCGTAGTCTTAGTCTCCAAATCTTGGACTCTCAAGTCGTCCTTAATAATGGAGGTAACTGTCACTAGTATTTTGGTCGTTAAAGGTTATCAATCATATCCTTATATACCTTCTAGTAAGGGTGAATAACTTAAAGTTTCTTATTCATTCAAAGTATATAAAATGTTCTTAATAAATTCTTATTTTGACCATGAATGTATATCGTCTTTAAGTTTATTATACCTTTTCATATTTTACTTTTTCATCTAAGTACACACGACTAGCAGGAAGTATTAAATAAATTGGTAAAGGTATAACCTTTCCACTGGTATTTTAAATGGTGTATTTGGTTCAAAAAAATTTTATTTGAGAGTATTTGGTTCACTCTCACTGTTTACCATTTGAGTGTCTTTTGATACCTCCCTCGTCCACTTTTAGTCCTGAATTGATACAATTGACCACTTTTTACTTCTATAAAAGTCTATTGACTTTTACGACTGTATTGCATATTACATAGAACCACAAGAAAACATTCTCACTGATGTCTTATTTAATGATTTTTATACAGTTTTAGACACACCTAAAAAACAAAACAACTTTCTGAAAGGTCAACTGTGGTCACCATTTCTTAGGTGGAGGTTCACGTCCTCTGTGTTCTCTACGTCCAAACTAGGGACTTAACTCTTTTCGGGGACCTCCTCCTTTACCATTGGGTGAGGTGATAAGAACGAACCTTTTAAGGTACCCGTGTCCTCCGACCACTCGATGTTAGGTGTCCCAACGTTTCTCAGTCTGTACTGACTCGTGTGTATACGTCTTTATAGTTTAATGTGTCGTTTATATACTGTGGTAAATGAGAGGACGAGGACGACGACGATTCAGCGAAGTCAGCACAGGCTGAGACACGCTAGGGTATCCACCGTCGGGTGGTCCGAGGCGGCAGGGACCCTAAGAGGTCCGTTCTTGTGACCTCACCCAACGGTAAAGGAAGAGGTTATGCACTTTCATTTTTCACTTTCACTTCAGCGAGTAAGCACAGGCTGAAAAACACTAGGGTACCTGACGACGGATGGTCCGAGGAGGTAGGTACCCTAAAAGGTCCGCTCATGACCTCACCCAACGGTAACGGAAGAGGTAAATGAGAGGATGGTCGGTACTTTAATTTTCTGTGAATGAGGAACCTCCCTTTCAATACTGGTTGGGTCTATCGTATAACTTTTCGTCTCTGTAATGAAACGGTTGTTTCCAGGTAAATCAGTTCCGATACCAAAAAGGACACCAGTATATACCTACACTCTCAACCTGACACTTCTTTCGACTCACGGTTTCTTAACTACGAAAACTTGACACCACAACCTCTTCTGAGAACTCTCAGGGAACCTGACGTTCCTCTAGGTTGGTTAGGTAAGACTTCCTCTAGTCAGGACCCACAAGTAACCTTCCTGACTACGATTTCGACTTTGAGGTTATGAGACCGGTGGAGCACACTTCTCAACTGAGTAACCTTTTCTGAGACTACGACCCTCCCTAATCCCCGTCCTCCTCTTCCCCTGTTGTCTCCTACTCTACCGACCTACCGTGGTTACTGAGTTACCCGTACTCAAACCCACTTTAGGTCCTCAACCACTACCTGTCCCTCCGGACCGTAAAACGCTAAGTACCCCAGTGTCTCAGTCTATGCTGACTCGCTGACTTGACTTGACTTGAGAGGACGGTTATTTCATACTCACGAGAATAACGAGTCATAAAAGATATTCTTTGTTCTAGTTTGTATAATAAAAACGATTATATAAATATCTAAAAAAATTTTTTTAGTGAAAACACTAAACAAAATATAAGGTAATCAAAATTCATTTTAAATCGTTAATAAGTAAAAAACAGGTAAACATATAAAAAACTCTAAAAAATAAGTATAGAGAAAGGTGCTAAAAAGTGAAAAATAACGTCAAAAGAGATATACTATAAATGTAATCCAAATAAAAGAATGACTAAATTTTTTGAGACAACAACAAGTCAGTGAGTCAGTACAGGCTGTGACGATGGAGTACCTGACGTCGTGTGGTCCGAAGGGACAAGAAGTGGTAGAGGACCTCAAACGAGTTTGAGTACAGGTAACTCAGCTACTACGATAGGTTGGTAGATCAGAAGACATCAAAGGAAGAGGAGGACGGTAGTTAGAAGAGGTCGTAGTCCCAGAAGAGGTTACTCAGTCGACAAGTATAGTCTACCGGTTTCATAACCTCGAAGTCGAAGTCGTAGTCAGGAAGGTTACTTATAAGTCCTGACTGAAGGAAATCCTAACTGACCAAACTACAGGAACGTCAGACACTTAAGTTCGTCAAGTGTTTTTGGAGACACATAAGTTTATTAAGTGTGTATAACGGATATACACATAAAGTTTATGAAAGACTATCTAGTGCAGGAGCCATAAAGAATACCGTAAAATTTCTTGACATGGTGAAAATACATGAGTTCAAAGAGTAAGTAAATGAATAAAAGAAGATTTCGGTATCACAAACCCTGTAATAAAAACTTCTCTTGACTATGTAACAATTTCGGTAACAGATCCAAAATATTATTCTACTATCACTTCAGTGATGAATTTACGAGAAAGATTGTGAATCTAAACGAGATTATTCGTTTCAGCTATAACAATTAGAGTTTACGGTACAGGTAGAAGGGACCAGTGTTCGTTATGACGCCCTCACGATATCAACTTGACCAAACTTAGGTAACAATGATGATGATTTTTGTGGTTACGGATCGTTGACACTCCAACTATCGTACGGTACTCGTAGCACAACCACGGTCCGGGTCGGTTTTCCTTTATGTACATGAGTACATGTGACCGTTCAAGTACTCAGTCTAAAGACTGAAATGAGGACTTTTATTGGGAGAAGTAATTGACGAGTAGTGGTATCATACGTTTTCGACTATAAGATTATAGGGGATCACGTTAGGAAAGGAGAGTCGTAGTTTGTGAAGGGAGAGTCACTCGACAGTAGTAACTAATTGTTCTAAGTCGCAGAGTTAAATTAATTTTCAATTGGCTGGTTTTATATCAATCTGTAACGAAACTTACTTTGTAATTTTTCAATAATGGAACTTTAAAATCAAGTAAACTTATTTTATAGTTTAATAAAACAATTAAGTGAACTAATGATTAGTTTCTAGTTAACTCATAAACAACCCCATTCCTTGATTAAAGTAACCTAAGGTTCGATTAACTCTAGAACCCCGATGTAACTTCTTTAATTGTAAAATCAACACCTTCTCTTTTGTTTTTCATATAACACTTTACAAGACATTTTTATACTATACTATTTACTTTTTCCCTTTAATCTTGTTCACATTGTGATAGTTGTTCCTCTCTTTCTTGTGTATATGAGTTCAATCCTTTTTAATGGGTCTCTCGGATCGATAATGATTACATTTATCCTCATGTTTACGTATTTTACTTAAAATTCACAAGGAAACCGTGAACAATATATGTAGACTGGTATGAGGAAGTGGACCCTAATACGTAGTAACGTTGATTCGAGTCAAAGTCCCTTCTAAATATCTTGTTACTCCCTCTTTCATTTGTATACGAATCTGACAATTTATTCACGTTTGTCAGACCGTTTGTATTGTTACTGTTTAAAGTCTGAGGGTAAACCAATTACGAGTTTAGGTAAGACTCCTAAAGAATTTACAACGAACCCTTTTGACTTCTATGGTATCATCATAGTATTTCTTCTGAAAAACATGGTCTTTATACTCCTTCTCTGCTTCTTCCGGTTATGGAAAATATTAGATAAATACATTTGTAGTCTCATCCTGAAAGGACTACCGAGTCACCATTTCTTAGACCGACGGCTATGTCCTCTGAGTCCAAACTAGGGACCCAGTCTTTCTAAGGGACCTCTTCTTTTACCGATGGGTCATAAGAACGGATCTCTTAGGATACCTGTCTCCTCGGACCACCCGATAACAGGATCCCAGAGTTTCTCAGTCTGTGTTGAATCGTTGACTTTTTGTTGTTGTCTCAACTAGTCAAACGAGGGTCCGTCGTTTTATCTCGTTTTAGGGACATGGTAAGTTACAACACAAAATCAACGACATCCGTTGATCTACAATCCGTATTATAGAGATCTCCAAGACGAATTAATGGGACACTACGGGAATAACATTCCGGAATTTAACGTATTTAGATACCTTAATGAAGGAAAAAGATAACGACACGTTATGAATAAATTTTCGATTGGAACATCTATTCACTATTTTAAGTCTAAGACATAATAATGTTGACAAAAGAAGGACCCCTTCCTGACCATCAAACAAGACTATGACTCTAAAATAGGATTACAGACTGAATGAGTTTAAGTTTACTTAAAAATCAGAGCAACGTCTCAATTCGAGACTGACATATGAAGTCACCGAAGCGAAAAGAAAGTGTTCTCTTAAAGAATGAAATACTCAAATAAATGTCGTCGGGTGTCTGACGAACATTTTTATCTCAGGTGTCAGGTTTCAACGAATCGGTAAGAGAACTTACGGAAGACCTTTCACATCAGTAACTCCGAATACTTGTGTCACTCTGTCCTTCGGTACTAAAGTCCTTAAATTATTCGTCATGAAGACTGGAAAGTAAAGGGGAGAACCTTAGAAACGGATGGTCTACTAAATTATCAACAGTGGTGAAACCCGAGGGTCGTTCGGGCGGTACATTGATGTCGTACTGGAAACTGACCATGTGAGTAAATGATGGTCGACTCCAGATATTTTTACCACTCAATGGTAGGTAAAGTGGTTCGTTGTTTGAAATCGTGGTTGTCGTCACAGTTCCCCTCCGAACTTTTGAATCGTAACGGAATTGTAAAAGACGATAGAGATTGGTAAGTCGGTAGGTTTCTATTGGGTTTATTTGTTTGTTATACTTTGTTGGTGTCCATGGACTATTTACTGAAAGGTCCTCTTCAAAGAATCGGAGATTTGAAGATAAGTCTAATTACAGATGTCCGTGAGGTTTTCCTTTAAGACCTTTGTAGTAACCAATCATGAAGTTCATAAAATTATAAAACTCAATTAATTTCCCTGACTATAAATAATTTTTTTTTTTTTGATAATACAAACGGAACAAATCAGTGATTCAATACAGGTTGAGAAACACTGTGGTACCTGACATCGGATGGTCCGAGGAGACAAGAACCTTAAGAGGTCCGTTCTAAAGATCTCACCCAACGGTAAAGGAGGAGGTCCTCTAAAAGGATTAGGTTCCTAACTTAGGTGTAGAGAACGTAATCGTCCGTCCAACAAATGGTAATCACGGTGTACCCTTCGGGGACGTGGGGTGTAAGTAATGTCGTGATAAATGTTATCGGTTCTATGTCTTTGTTAGATAACTACGTACTTACTTATTTCTTTAACGCCAATATAAATATGTGGGTCACCTTTTACTAATTCGATATTTTTTCTTATTTTAAACAATAAACGTCGTTGTATCTACCCGGAACTCCCGTAATATGATTCACTCTACTCGGTTAGTCTTTTTTCTGAGGATAGTAAAGAGAAGATACTATTTAGATTTTTATTTTGTTCGTTTTTTAGGTGTGTTTGTTTTATTTATGGTTCAAGTATCTATATCTTTTGTCTAACCACCAACGGTCTCCACTCCCAATCTTCCACTCTCGAAAGTTGTCCATTTTTCTCCTTTTCCTGCACGTGTGTGTGGTTCTTTTCTTGACTTCAAAGAAACGTAAATTTTATAATTCCTCTGATGAGACGTTAGAAAATTCTTCGTACCTGATTCTAATAAAACCCATCATAAATGTCGTCGAAGGTTAGGTGTGACAAATGAACTTTTGGGAACAATTTTTTTTGTTTAAAAAAAAGACAAAATATTAGTTAAAAAAAAATTAAAATGAAATAAAATGAAATGTTATGACATAACCAAAACGGTATGTTTTTAAATTTGTATGTGAATGAGGCATGCTAGGAAATCAGGGTGAGGATCCGCAAACAGGTTTTATTTACTTTTGTTCAGGTGTGTTTTGGACAAACACTTACAAATATTGTAGAAAAACTTTTAACGGTTTTTTACTTGTATTTCATTCACGGAAGATGATTTACTTTCCTTGAGGTCCGATACTTTTGGTTACTTTCTTCTTTGTATGTAAACGTGTGTTGACAACATTGTCAGGTCGAAGACTTTATGTGGACTTTCACCGGGTCGATGAACTCGGGTGTCTGACTCCGAACTCAAGGACCAAGTTTCGACACTTCCTAAAACACATCCCGTGTATTAAGTAAGGGATCCGGAGAAGGAGTTATCAGAGACCACTAGGAATACACTGACGCCAAAACTCCACTCGTCCTTGAGTTGACGATCTAGGAAGGTCGTTAGGGACTGAGGGTGGAATACGGTTCGGGACACGGTACACGATCCGACGTACCGTCCCATTCTTACGAGTCCTTAACAGTGTCAACCCACCCTTAAGACGAGGAGTCTCCCTTATGAATTCCAGTAGAGAGGGTGAGAAGGGTGTTAGACCAATTAAAGTTCCACCCACCCTCTAATATGTCTCTGTACTTGTTAATTTCCTGACTTCTTCTTTTCCACAGACACCTCACATGCACGTAAACACACGTCGTGTCTCATCGGTCTCTCCCTCTCTGTGTACTCCCTAGAAAAAGAGAATGAGTCCGCAAAAGACACATTATAGTGCAAACGGGTAAATTAGGGTAGAGTCATAGACGAAGAACGACGACGACGACGACGACGATTCAGCGAAGTCAGCACAGACTGAGACGCTGGGGTATCTGTCGTCGGGAGGTCCGAGGGGGCAGGGACCCTAAGAGGTCCGTTCTTGCGACCTCACCCAACGGTAAAGGAAGAGGTCACGTACTTCCACTTTTCACTGTCACTTCAGTGAGTCAAAGCACAGGCTGAGAATCGCTGGGGTACCTGACGTCGGGTGATCCGAGGAGA
The DNA here is from genome assembly GCA_006410555.1 of Capra ibex. Lineage (NCBI taxonomy): Eukaryota > Metazoa > Chordata > Mammalia > Artiodactyla > Bovidae > Capra > Capra ibex. The sequence continues at coordinate 631,170 of SJYO01049859.1, forward strand.
CAGGTACTCTAAAAGGTCCGTTCTCATGACCTCAACCCACGGTAACAGAAGAGGCTAGACGAAGAATCTACTTGATTTTTTTTTTTCGTAAATACTATGAATGTACTCGTACTTTATAAGAAATTGACGTTCGGATTCGAACTGATTTCGAATCCGAAATGGACTTGGATTCCTGACCTTGTCTGACCAGAGTAGGTACCCATGTTCGGTATTTACCTATATGTCTCTGTTGTTTCTGCTCAACGAAACAGTTTTGAGGTAAAGGTTCAAGTTCAAGTGATCGAAACTTACCCAGGGTCTCGTTAAATCATTAGAGTTGACTTCGTCTAAGTAACTTCATCAACCACCTACCCCACTCACTTTGAGTCCAACCTCACCACATTGCTTATTACACTACAGTCGTTCACCTCCTTTCCTTACATCCACTAATAGACCTCTGCAAATACCTCTTGAAAACGACCACTCCTTATGCTTCCGTCTTTAAAACTTTATAACTCTGTTGATGGTCTTACCCTGTGTCTCTGGGTTTACGACGACTTTTTACTATGGTTATCTGAACGAAGACTACGTCGTAGAGGTGTTGAGAAGTTAAGTATTTTTTACGTTATAGACACTTTGTGTTATTTTATTTCATACGGACATCCGAAGAATGTGGACATTCTTATATCCATCCCACAACCGATGTCTCCTTATTTGAAAGAATTTTCCTTTATCACCAAGAAAGGTCTGTTCACCCAATTACCCTCACGAAATGTTTCAAGATACCGACATGATTGACAAATCGAAAGAAAACAGTGGGTACGGAAGATGTAGGTTTCTGTTTCTCAAGGATCCAGTACTTAGAATACTTCCACCTAAAAATGTCCATAGTGAAAGAAGGTTCACTTCCACTAGTGTCACTCGTAAAGGATACGCGGTTCATGAAACAATCCGTGAAATGTCCTTAGTCTAATAAATAAGAAGGGTTACAGAAGTTCTTTGTTTGTAATAAGAAGTAATGTCTTCTCTTTTAACTCCAGTTCTTTCTAATTTATTATATATATTTCAATCCGTGTAACGTCTTGACCCAAAGGTACGACTCAAGTATGATTCGAGACGACAAATACTAATCTTAACAGGATACTTTGGGTAACACCCATTCAAAACTGTATGAAAAATTATGACTGTCAAAGTCAAAGAGGTGTCACGTCAAAGATCTTACTAAGTTTCTACTCCGCGAAAGAGAAAGTTTAAATGGAGAAGAGATAAGTCCCATGGGGTAATAGTGTCTACTAAACGGAACAGTATTCACCACAAGACCACAAATTATTGGTCTAGAGGTCCCCTTTTTTTTTTTTTTGACTGTATTGTCATTAGAGTGGTAAAGGATCAGGTCCGATGGTTGTTCAATAGTGATTTACGTTTCAACTTTCCTTACGTTACTTTAAGTGATTTTGTGTGCTATCATAATTATAAAGGTGGTATATTTATGTTATCTGTATCTTGGAGTTCTCGTACCTTTTATCATTTTGTATCACTTTGTTATCACCTCATTACTAATAATTGAAAAAAATAATACGATAAATTAATGGTGAAGTATATTAAAAATAAAACCGACAAAATTTGTTTGTTGAAATTTTAAGAACTATTAAAATGTTAACCGAGAACGATCGACCTTACTCGGGTAAGGTCGTATAATAACAAATACTGGAAACATTTAGGAGGGAGAGACCGAATATACAAAAATGAGTTAAGAGGAATTTTCGACAAGGATGGAACCTAGAAGGGGAAATACAAAAGAACTAGAAGTGTCCGTTGAGAGAACGTTGCGGAAACCGGGAGGACCAAATTGCTAAGTACCTTTGGATTTAGACCATTTATTAGTTAAGAAGGTCTTGGAGACCTCTTTACCATTAAGATAGGTGAGACTAATCTTTTTAAAGTGGAATACGAGTGTACGGTAGTCAAAGTTCCTTTATTTTCTACTAGAGGTTCGCAGGTACTTTTCTTCGGAGGTATTCGTTCTTATAGGAGACATTGTCCACACGGACAAGTCGGCCTCTTGATAACTCGAGAGTCAACTGGTATTCTAGAAAAAAGAAGTAAAAATTCTTAATTTAATATATATAAAATCCCAACTATATTAACTACATATTATAATATATTCGAATTCCACATGTTACACAACTAGACTATATATAATGTGCCTATGACTCTGTCTTGTCCTGGGATACCAGGAATGAGGAGGCACAGGAGACGGACGAAAAAGACACACCTCTTAAAATCAGTTCCTCATTCAAATTAGTCTCTTTACTCTTTACGTCTTTGTTTCTTTTTATCAGTTTCCTCCGGTTTATTATTATTACATGAGTAATTCGTATCAGTTCCTGGAAATCGAGGAAGAGTTCCCGATATCAATTATAAAACTCGGTATAGGACACTCGACAGAATATTTATGGCTATGGGTTGATCCACCTCTTCAATCGATGCACTACTGGTCTAATATCGGCACTGTATTCGAAGGTGTCAAAGTTCTTGACCGGAGTTCCTTTACCTTTGTTTGGGTGGGATCTTGACTTCTAATTGACATGAATTTCGTTAGTTCTACTACGACCAGTCTGATGACTCCTGGTTAAAGTTCTACTGACAGTCTCGACTGACGTACATCGGAGGAGGGAGATAGATATTTTGAAGAACCCTCATCGCCCCGCCCCTCCTCAACCGGAAACCTGTCCGTAGACGGGAGGGGTGACTAACAACCGTACGTTTTGTTTCGTTTGAAAGGAAAGGTGGTTCGACCTGTAAAATTACCGAAAACTCGTCGTTCGTCAGTCTGCACCCGAGTCATTGTTATAAAGATTATTGAAAACAGTATAGTGTATTGATAGTGAATAAAAACACACCCCTTTTGTACGTTCTAGATTAGAGAACCTTTGAAACTTCATATATTGTGTTATAACAATTGGTATTAATGATACGACTCGTAATCTAAAGGTCTTGAATAAGTAGAAAATGAACGGTCAAGCATGGGAAATTGTTGTAGAGGAGTTAAAGAGGTGGTGGGGTGGGTCGGGGACTATTAGTCATAAGATGAGAGACAAAGAAACTCAAGACCAAAAAATCTAAGGTGAATTCAATATAGTATGTCATAAACAAAAGGAACGGACACAATAGAGAGATTGTCATCACGGTAGGTACAACGACGTTTACCGTCCTAAAAGGAGAAAGAGTAACGATTGATTGTGAGGTAACATATATATGACATATATGGTGTATAATAAATAGGTAAGTAGGGAACCGTCCGTGAATCCAACAAAGATACAGAACCAATAACACTTGTTACGAAGACATTTGTAACTAACATTCTAAAATATGACCCAAAGGTGTTTTCGTCTAAAGATGATGTTCTTAGGTTCACGTTCTTGAAATGGATACCTTATGTTCCTTGTTACCTTTCTCTATATCCTTTCCCTACGGTCGGTTATTTCCCATGCCATAATTCGATAGATGGTGTCTCTTGTCGACTCCGAATTAGGATATACCTTGAGACCTTCGACGATTTGTGCGTAGATTCTTAACAAGGTCAAAGTCTCTGGGGTGTACTCTTTACGACTCTTCCACCTTAGTCTGTCAAAGGGTATTAAAGAATAGACGAACCTATCAGTGAAAAGCGTCAAGGACATTTTTCAGGGGTCCTTATGCACATGTCTATGACCGTCAACTTCCAGGTGAACTCGTATTTCCTTCTGGGTCACCAATGTCGGTCTTGAGTCGTAGAAGATACGTATCATCGCCGGAGGGTGTGTGTCCTCTTTAAAAGGACCCTTAAATCTGTCAGGAAGTTTTTACGAAACGGGGGTATAGTAACGTTGATATTGGTGATAAAAATTTCATGGGTCATAAACATGCATGGTAAGAATCCTACCATACACAAAGGAAGAAGGAAATTAACTTTCCTTTGACTACTTAAACACTTCATGTAATTTTTCATACCGTTTCATCTTAAACAAAAATGTAGAAAAGACTAAAATTTCTAGTCACTTCTAAAGAAAAAAATTAAAAAATTTTATATTTAAATAAATAAAATTAACCTCCAATTAATGAAATGTTATAACATAACCAAAACGGTATGTAGTTGTACTTAGACGGTGTCCATATGTGCACAAGGGGTAGGACTTGGGGGGTGGGAGGAGGGAGGAGCATGGTAGGGAGACCCAGCAGAGTCACGTGGTCGGGGTCCGTAGGTTCTAGTACGTAGCTTTAAAATGAACTTGCCATAATACTTACTTTAAGTGTGGTTTAAGTAGGCAACTTCGGTATTTGGGGTTTCTTGATCTAAACTTCTGAGTCCGGAGTTTCTCATTAATTTCAATTTACTCCAGTACACCCACCCTAGATTAGGTTATTCCATATTGGTTACTGGAATAGGTTTCTCCCTGTGGTCCCTCCACTCACGTGTCTTTTTCGTTTTAGTACACTGCTGTGTATTCTTCCACTGGTAGACGTCTGGTTCCTCTTACTGGAGTTCTCTTTGGTCTCGAAGGTTGTGGAACTAAAAACTTAAGGTCGGAGGTTTTTACACTCTTTTATTAGGAGACAACAAATTCGGTGGGTCGGACACTATAAAACAATTACGTTTTCCTCTAATAGAGTAGTAAAGAATTAAACTAATATTGGAACTCAAACTGTTACTGAAAGACCATGAAACTTTGTTTAATCTTGGAAAGTTTCTCTAAAACTTAACTAAAAGGTACTTACGATGTGTCAGAAGAGAATGTGTCCTGATGTCTAAAGTTTTTCTATCGGAACTTTGGTTCTGATTTTTATTGTCATGACCTTTAACACAATAAAAGACAGAGTGAAGCAAAGACCGTGTCAACTCAACCCTTATGATAGGAGAATAATACAAATCTGTTCGTTTCCATAATATCCAGCCAGGGTTAAAGGGTTTTTACTATGATTTCAGAGATGTTATAGGTCCTTAAGTGAAAATAAATAAACTTGTTTGGATAGACAGTACTCCATACACTGAAAACGACTTCAAAAACCGAGTAAGAGTGACTGACACTAGTACTGATTAATAAAATTGAAACTACGAAACCATACATGAAATTAACGAGGTAAATATATTGATTGCCAACATTTACGTACTTCTAATAAAGACAATTTTATTTTTATCATAGGGACTTTGTTATTGCAAAAGTGTAATCGAGTTTCTCATAGAAAGGTTTTTATTTTCGTCATGAAAAGGATTGATAAAATACTCACATAAAAGACTACGTCAAAATTATATACATCGAAGAAAACCAATCTAGTAATACATCACTTATGAATGTTAAACTAAAAATTTCAATAAATTTATGTAATTCAGTCAGAATACTTTAGATTATAGAAACAGGTCGATCTTCCTCTTCCAATCGTATTGGTGACTACTTTATTACCTTTTTATAAGTGTTTCTCAGTTCTACAAGCATTAGACGGATAAACTTTTGACCGAGAGTTCTCCGTCAAACTTCTCGTATTAGACGTTTTACCCTAAACTTTCCCATCGATATCAACAAACACAACTTAGAAGTAATCGTAGGAATCCCTTCATTTCACCTAATTTACAAAGAATTCTTACGAAGTCCTCTGTAGGGATCACCAGGTCACCAATTTTTAGACGGAAGGTTACGTCCCCTATACCCAAGTTAGTCTCTTGATTTCTAGGGTGACCAGTGCCCCGTTGATCCGGGCCGTGGTCTTGGCCTCGAGATCTCGGACGTTCCACGTCGACGACTCGGACGTACGAGATCTCGACCCTAAGGTGTTGTCTTCGGGTGGGTGAACGTTGATCTTTCAAGACGGGTACATGGTCTTGATTCTCGGACACCCGTCGTCGTTTCTGTGTAACACCAGTTTTTTTTCTTTTTCTTTTTTTTTTTTTTCTTACGAAGTATCCCTGGAAGTATCTCCTTAAAGTATCTCCCACCTCTATTTCTTTTGTCTTTTTGTCTTATTTTCAGTCATACCCGTCACCCGAGTCAGGGGTTTTAATGTTTTATCTACGTGTACCCGAGGTAGGATGAAGGAGAGAACGAAGAAGTCAAACTAGGGAAAGGAAGGAGAGAGTGAAGAACAAACGTTTCCCAGACAACAGTCAAAGGTATGTTCTCCCGTGTGACCTAGTTCTGACCCCAATATATGACCTGGAATCTATAGGATTTCCTACGGAGAGTAATGTACAATAGAGATAAATAATGGACCCGAGAAGAGAGTCACACCATTATAAGTAAGTAAAAAAGTTGTGTCACTTTTCACCGAAGTCAAAACCGTAATAGAAAATGTTTAATCTTATAACGGGTGTTTAATGTAACTTTAAACTTTTTGGTTAAGTTCAGAGTGTAAAATGTTCTTATTCTCCATATCAACTAAATGTTACAACATAATCAAAGACGACATGTTGACACTAAGTTAATGTATATGTACTAATATATATATTTTCACTTCACTTTAAGTGAGTTAGTACAGACTGAGAAACACTTGGGTACTTGATATGTCATATCACCCTATATATGATATAAGAGGTCCGGTCTTATGACCTCACCCATTGGAAAGGGAAGAGGTCCCCTAGAAGGGTTGGGGCCCTAGTTTGGGTCCAGAGGACGTAACGTCCGTCTAAAAAATGTTCGACTCGGTGTTCACTTCGGGTTCTTATGACCTCACCCATCGGATAGGGAAGAGGTCACCTAGAAGGACTCGGTCCTTTGTTTGACCTCAGAGGACTTAACGTCCACATAAGAAATGGTTGACTCGATAGTCCCTTCCGTATAATATATATACACATATATATTTATATATTAAGAAAAAGTATAAAAAGGGAATACTAAATAGTCTCATAACTTATATCGAGGAACACGATATGTAATCTTGGAACTACAAATAGATAGGACATAAACTCTCAGACGCAGACGATTAGGGTTTGAGAGTTAGGAAGTGAGGGGGATTGGAGAGACTGAACCGTTTATGTCTTGACAAGATAGACACTTAGACAAACAAAGTAATCACGTCAAGGCAAGTCAACGAGTCAGTACAGGCTGACACACTGGGGTACCTGACGTCGTACGGTCCGAAGGGACAGGTAGTGGTTGAGGGCCTCGAATGAGTTTGAGTACAGGTAGCTCAGCCACTACGGTAGATTGGTAGAGTAGGAGACAGAAGGGGAAGAGGAGGTCGGAAGTTAGAAAGGGTCGTAGTCCTAGAAGAGTTTACTCAGCCAAGAAGCGTAGTCCACCGGTTTTATAACCTCAAAGTCGAAGTCGTAGTTAGGAAGGTTTCTTATAAGTCCTAACTAAAGGAAATCCTACCTGACCAACCTAGAGGGACTTCAGGTTTCCTGTGAGTTCTTAGAAGAGGTTGTGGTGTCAAGTATCAAACAAAGTATCTGTACAAGTAAACATAACATAAAGTTTAAAGGGTATATTCACTATAGTATACGATAAAAAAGAAAGAGAAAGACTGAATGAAGTGAAACATACTATCAAAGATCCAGGTAGGTACAACGACTTTTACCATGTTGAAGTAAGGAAAAATACCAACTCATTATATTGTAGTTTGGACATTCGACGAGGTACAGGTCAAGTTTGACAACGAAGAACTGGGTGTATGTCCAAAGAATCCTCTGTCCATTCCACCAGACCATGAGGGTAGAGAATTCTTAAAAGACGTCAAACAACACTGTGTGTGTCAATTTCAGACACATCAGTTACTTCGTCTTTAAAGATAAAAAGACTTTAGAGGAACGAAAGAGGTTGCTTTACAACAACGAACTAGGTTGTTTACAACCGTTAAACTTGAGATCAAGGAGACAGAGAGGTTTTGGGTCAAAAATGTAGACCTTAAAGAGTCAAGTACATGACGACGTCCGAACGAACTTTCTAACTCATATTGAAACGATCGTACACTTCACTCATGTTGACATTGTGTCAAACTTGTAATAAACCGTAACGGGAAAAAACCCTAACTTTGTTTTGGACTGAAAAGGTCAGGACACCGGACACGACTCGAAAGGTTTAAACGACCGTATAACTCACGTCGTAAAATTGTCGTAGTCGAAAATCCTAAAATTTATCGACTCGACTCTAAGACAGTGGCAGTCATCGAAACGAGTATCATTACGAAGGATTCCGAGTGAACTGAAGTATCCCCTAAAATAAATCCAGTATAGACTTACCGGATTAGTAAAAGGGACCCAAAAGAAGTTAAATTCGGACTTAAAATGTTATTCCTAAAGTACTAGGTGTCAGTCGAGGTCCAGAACAAAAACGACTGACACATCTCCCAGAAGTAAAATCCGACGTTTCTTGTATTAGTTAGACTAAAGTCATAATAGATGGGCCACTTCAGGTACACATCTCAGAAGAGAACACAACAACCTTCTCCTACAGACGAGACTGGTCGCACGAGAAAACTGTATTGAGGCAATCAGAGATGGGACGAAGTAAAACAAGAGGTCCCGGTTTGAACGGACAATAAGGACAATAGAGAACTGAAAGATGAAAACGTAAGGTCAAGGGACACTACTTTTCCTGTAGAAAAAGTCATAATCAAGATTTTGTAGAACATCCACAAGTACTTTGGTAAACTGAAGTCGAAGAAGTCGTTGTCACTAACCCCGTATCTGAACCTAATGACACTACAACTTACCAAACGGAACCTTTGTTTGACTCTAGTGAGACAGTAAAAACTCTAACGTGGGTTCATGACGTAAAACTTGAGTAAACAACTGATACTCCCAATGAGGTAAAGAAGATTCCCTAAGAGCGGGTGTCACCATCTATATTACCAGTAGACTTAATTTAAGAGGGTAAGGGTAGATAAAAGCAAGTGACTAAGGATTCTGCAACTGGAAATGAGAACGGTAGAGGAGGAATTGGTGTAGATTAAATCGAACTGAGTACCTGGATTGTAAAGTCCAAGGATACGTTACAAAAAGAAATACTGTAGTCTGAAATGAAAGTGATGGTCCGTGTAGGTGGTGACTCACAATAGAGGTGAACCGAGTCACCGAAGTAAGAAAGACCTCGAAAATCATTAACAGGAGACGAGAAGGGGTCATCGTATGACCTGTAGAAAACTGGGTCTTCTGAGTAGAAGACCACAGTATAGAAAAACAGAAAAGTATGACATCCACCCCAAAATGACCGTTCTTATAACCTCACCAAACGGTAAAGAGGGAGACCACTTAGTGTAAAACAGTGTTGAGAAGTGATACTGGACAGGTAGAACCTATCGGGACGTACCGTACCGAGTATCGAAGTAACTCAATAGGTTCGGAGAAGTGGTTCAATTACGACACTAGGTCACCATTTTTATAGACGGACGGTTACACCCTCTACACCCAAACTAAGGACCCAGTTTTCTAGAGGACCTCTTCCTTTACCGTTGGGTGAGGTCATAAGAACGGACCCTTTAAGGTACCTGTCTCCTCGGACCACCCAATGTCAGGTCCTCCAGTGTTTCTTAGTCTGGGTTGAATCGTTGATTTGTTATTATATGGTGTATAAATGGGTAAGTAACTACTTGTAAATCTAAAAAAGGTACGGAACTGATAACACTTATGACAAAGATATTTATATCCTCACATACATAGAAAATCTTAATATCAAAACAGATCCATATACGGGTCTTCATCCCAACCATCTAGTATACAGTTGAGATAGAAATCAAAAAACCCCTTGGCGGTTTGATAAAAGGTAACACCGACGAGTTTAAATGTAAGGGTACTTGTCACACCCTCCCAAGGGAAAAGAGATATGGGAGAGGTTGAAAATAATAAACATCCGAAAAATTCCCGTCAGTAAGACTGACTTCACTCCATCGAAACGAAACGCAAAGGGATTATTAATCGTCACTACTCGTAGAATCTTTTGGTTAAGGATTAATCTTTAAAATTTCGTATTAGACTGAGATGTAGTTGGATTATTTTACTTCAAAATGTAAAATGAAAAAAAAAAAAAAGACAATACCTAGAAAATTCAGACAGAAGATGGTGGATGGGTATTATTATCGATCCAAGGAAACTTATGAGTGGAGTTTTAAAGACAATAGACGGTCACTAGTGGGCTATTAACTATAGATAATCACTTTCTCTGACAACACCTTCCCCTTCGAGATTATGAAACCGGTGGACTACGTTTCTCGACTGAGTGACCTTTTCTAGGACTACGACCCTTTCTAATTTCCGTTTCCCTCTTCCTCCACTCTCTCCTACTCTACCAATCTATCGTAGTGACTGAGTTACCCGTATTGAAACTCGTTTGAGACCCTCTATTACCTCCTGTCTCCTCGGACCGTACGATGTCAGGTACCCCAACGTTTCTCGGTCTGTCCTGAATCCTTGACTTGTTGTTGTTGTTAAAATTTAAATACATTTATTAAAATTACGTGGATTCATTTCACAATAGGTATACTTTAGTGATAGATTTCGTTCGTATAGGTCATTATATATAGGTTTAGTCACAACATGAGGACGTTCTTTTATATATATCTAATGTGAAGTTCTATCAAACACCCTTTAGGAAGAACTTTTAATAAATGTCTAAGTCAATTCACTACGTATGGGTATGTACTGAAATTGAAATATTGAGTAACTAGTTTCTATTTTAATAAGTGAACTATTAAACAGATACGAAATCCCAACTAAGGTTAGGAAATAAATATACGTACAGATACAATAAATAAGTTTTTATACGTTTCATGAATTACGTCCGAGACTCCTTTTAAATTTGTTCATTTAAAAATCTTTATACAATTGTTGAACTAGTACCTTGCAGATCAACCAACGGACATTACGGAAAAACTTCCCTATCATGTAAACTTTCATGTTACAAACAAGGTTGAAACATAAATCTTAAAAACAATAAAGGAATTGAAGTATTGATATGAATAAATTGTACAATCACGTCCCTCCATATACCTTTTAGTCATTTTAGAAATTAGGGTGAATCTTGAGATGACACTTATCTCTAACTATTATTCGGTTCGACTAACCGTGCTGTATAATAAAATAAGACACACCCGCCGTCAAAGAGTAAGACGATTGTAGACATTATTTTTGTTCCGATGTTCTTTTCGGTCCCTACTTTATATTCTTAAAACTTTCCGTGTTAGAAGTAGTAAGTGTGTTTTTATACTGTACCTCCCTTTGGTTTACTATTATCAATTGATGAAGTATGTTAATGGTTACCTCTAAAAGATTATGTCCTTCTGATCGATTTCCTTTTAATGTTCAAATATTTTTCTGTCATCTGACATAAGAACCGAGCGCAATGAGTGACGACGACGACGACGACGACGACGATTCAGCGAAGTCAGCACAGGCTGAGACACGCTGGGGTATCTGCCGTCGGGTGGTCCGAGGGAGCAGGGACCCTAAGAGGTCCGTTCTTATGACCTTACCCAACGGTAAAGGAAGAGGTCACGTACTTTCACTTTTCATTTTCACTTCAGCGAGTCTGTACAGACTGAGAATCGCTGGGGTACCTGACGTCGGATGATTCGAGGAGGTAGGTACCCTAAAAGGTCCGTTCTCCTGACTTCACTCCACGGTAACGGAAGAGGCGTGTAATGAGTGTCCGTCAGACATTAAGAATAATTGGGAATGTAAAAAACGTGAAGTCTTAAAGGTATGGGTGTTACTTAAATATTCCCGATCAGAGTGTGCGACCCTCTTCCGTTACCGTGGGGTGAGGTCATGAAAACGGACCTTTTAGGGTACCTACCTCCTCGGACCACCCGACGTCAGGTACCCTAGCGTTTCTCAGTCTGCACTCACTCGTTGAAGTGAAAGTGGAAAGTGAAAGTACGTAACCTCTTCCTTTATCGTCGGGTGAGGTCACAAGAACGGACCTCTTAGGGTCCCTGCTCCCTCGGACCACCCGACGGTAGATACCCCAGCGTGTCTCAGCCTGTGCTGACTTCACTGAATCGTCGTCGTCGTCACAGTGTGCGATTCAATGGTCAGAAGCAGAATCCACAGGACTATAATAATCACGTACATGGTGCATCGTACTCTCCACACAGATCAGGCACGACGTCTTTAGACTGATCACGTTTGTAGAAGACCCTGGTACTATTATAGTGACCCTAATGAGATTATCTCTAAAAAAAACCTAGAAAGACTACAATCGACGAGTTTTCTAGAATCAGTTAAGTAGTTTCTACAGGATCTTCTAATCTTACAACAGTGACCCCTAAGAGACACCTTATACAGACCAAGCCAGTAATTAAGGACCTTTGCAACTCTGTAAAGTTAATGTCCGTAAGTTTATGAATTCTACCTAGTCACGTCGCGAACTTCTTGACTGGTATAATTGATATTTCATGAAGTAGTCTCTCTATGACGGTTCTTCTCTCTAAAAGTGTTTAAAGAAAAAAGAACAAATGAAAAGAGGTTTGTTCGAAACGGTCTGACGAAGACAAAACAATTTCGAATGTTTTCAAATGTTAAAAAGAATCCCCACACTACCAGTCACACTACACAGTTCACCCGATTCGATGTTGGGGGTCAATAAGTTTGTTTGTATTTATATCCACAACGATACTTTCATAAGACATGTATACTGAATTCACGCTAGTCAACTGAAATCATTTCCTCTAATAGGATCTATTAGAACCACCTAGACTAGGTTAGGTAAGTCCTCGGAATTCTCTCCTCGACTCCGGAGGGACTTCTTCCTTAAAGATGACCCGCGTCGTCGAAACGAGTCACGGACTTATAAGGTCGGAAAGAAAGTCTAAAACCCGAACGGACAAACGAGGGTCCACCGTGATCACCATTTCTTCAGTGGATGGTTACGTACTCTACGTTCTCTGCACCCAAACTAGGGACACAACTTTTCTTCGAAAACATTCGACAAACCTTAAGACATAACAAATACCGACCGTTTTTCTCTTCCTGTACCTTTACAGATTATAATGATATAATATTTTCGTTTCCTTCCGTGACGATAACAAATATACGTGAAATTTTTATGATACATACTGTATTGGTTTATGTTAACGAAGTACTACTTTTTTTTTTCTAGGGGACCTCTTCCTTTACCGTTACGGGAGGTCATAAGAACGTACCTTTTAGGGTACCTGTCTCTTCGGACTTTCCGAATGTCAGGTACCCAAGTGTTTTCTGATCCTGCACTGACTCATGTGTATGTGTCAGTCAGGGCGTTACTTAAAGATTCGGACATAGAGGATAACCAAGACAAAGAGACCAACTTGAGAGCGACTGTGTTCCCCATTGTATAGGTCCTTCGAGACTTGGGCATAAACCATGTGTAGAATCTGATGAGTCCTTTTGTGAGTGAGATGGATGACCCTCACGACGTAATAATCTTCAAAGACGATCATTACCAAGTGTTTTGATGATAAATATCTGACTTGTATAGGCTCCCTTGTCCGTAATCGAAGGAGTGAAGACCGACACATTCCCACCGGGGCTTGTTATCCTGTTCCTGTCAGAAAAACTTGATTAGATCCCTAAGAACCTCTTCCTTTACTGTCGGGTGAGGTGTTAAGAACGGACCCTTTAGGGTACCTGTCTCCTCGGACCGTCCGACGTCAAGTACCCTCAACGTCTCTCAACCTGTACTGACTTGCTGAATTGTTGTCCCTAAGAATAGAGTCGTTTGTGGTAGTAAATTTGACCTTTCTGTCACGACAAAGTCCACACTGTATCAAAACGGAAAGTATCGAAATGTTTAGTCTTCATACATGGGAAAGGGCTCCCCTCTCCTACACGGTCGAATTAATGTTTCACTTAGTTTCGTAGTAATCGAATAAAATCTCAGACATGTTGTTCTCTTTAATAAAGTAATCCAAAAACATGAGATAAAAATTTTCGATAATTCTAAAATTTATCGGCATAGTACCATCTCGTACTATTAAAACTAAACCCCCACTGGATTTTATACGTCTGACTAGTTGAACTCTACGTAAGATGCACGAAGTAATGGACAGGTTTAGTGGCTAAATTCTGAAGTCGAAAGGACTACCGTTATGTGCTTCTTATACCGACGATGTGTCGTTCCAAAGTAAAATTCTGAGATGATATAGAATAGGTTCGAACTGAAAAGAAATATAAAAAAACTTTCTCTTTTTATTCAAAAAAAGTTTAGTTAGTCATACAAAGAAAAACATTCTGTTATCAGTAATAAACGGGTAGCAAAGAAGAAACTCGAAACCGATGGTTTTTCGAAGTCTTATTTTATAATGAAGGTTTATGTCATATGATCGAGTTTAAACAAAATAATAAAAGACCAGGGAGATACCGAAATTTACCCCGAAGGGATCATCGAGTCAACCATTTCTTAGACGGATTTTACGTCCTCTGGGGTCAAACTATGGACCCTACCCTTCAAGGGGACCTTCTCCCATACCGTTGTGTAAGATTATAAGAACGGACCTCTTAGGGATACCTGTCTCCTCGGACCGTCCGATGTCAGGTACCCCAGTGCTTCTCAACCTGTGCTGACTCGTTGATTCGTGTGTGTGTCGTACCGAAATTTACAAAAGAAAACTAAATTAACTAGTGTTTTGTCTCGGACTCAACTCGTAAACCAGAGTCCGACAGAAAATTCCTTCTGTAAGGCCCTTCCTCGTCACTCCCTCCTCTGTTCTCTTCTCCTCCTCCTCATCTCCCGTAAGTGTTGTAGTGGTACTTCCAGTACCCCGAGTCAAATAAGTGTAGGAGTACTCGAATGTCGTACGAGGGACTTTACGAGGGACCTCCTACTCTTACCGAGGAAATTATGTCACTTTGTTTAGTGTATATTAGTGAATCTAATAAGGGACGAAGACAGGGTGTGACTACCTCTGAGGAGTCAATAAGAACAAGACCTACTCCCAAACCTCCTCTGTAAACTAACCTTCGAAACTGTGTCCTACGATTCTCACGGTCTAGTAACACTTAGGAGTGATGAAGACTCCGAATTGTGTCTCCACCCGGTCCCCTTGTCTATGTCCCGGGGTCTCTGTATACTGGGAGTCAGTATAATCCACACACGGAAAACGATGTTGTGAAGAGTCTCAGAAAACTTTTTCAGAAAGAAGAGTTGATTCTTCTTTTAACATCTGTGTGTGTGTCTGAGTCATGAAAGTACATATGAACCGTTCAAACAGGAATAAAACCCTCATATCCTGACTCAAACTTCGATATTAATATTTCTTCTCCTTCCTTACGTAACTACTCTTCAAAATATTTGTTTTTCACTTTATGTATTTATGTACTTTGAACGGACCCATTTACAAGGAAGTCATTGACATGACCTTACCTTAATTCCCGAAATATCAGAGACGTCTCCGAGATGTATTTAATTAAATTTAGTAACGAAGAATAAAATACCTTTTTTATCTTCGTTGGTCTTCTAAGGAAACTTCAGGAAGAACGTGGTCGGTAGATGGATAAATGTGTGCACACACCGGGATCACCATTTCGTATAGACGAACGATTACGTCCTTTACATTCTCTACGTCCAAACTAGGAACTTGACCCTTCTAAGGGACCTCCTCCCGTACCGTTGGGTGAGGTCATGAGAACAGATCTCTTAGGGTATCTGTCTCCTCGGACCGTCCGATGTCAGGTATCCCAGCGTTTCTCAGTCTGTCCTGACTTCGTTGAATCGTATGCACACTGGTTATGGGACGCGAGGTAGTGAGTACATCTACTTACCAGAGACGAGGTCACTTCCGGTTTGGGGTGGGAACGACGGACAGGGGAGGATGGAGGAGAGTCTACACCGACGCACTGAAAGGGAGAAAGAGAACTTAGTAATGAAATGTTAGTCTTTTTCTTTTTCATTATAAAAGACAATTTCTCTTTTAGTCTTGGTTTTTGGAACCGGACCAAAAGGGGGACTTAAGTGACAAGGTAAAGAGGTGAAGAGTGATGTCTTAAAGGATCTGCTAAAAATCGGTACGAGGGACGGACGTCAAAAAGAAAGAAAAAGGAATTTAGGTACTGTTGGTGCAACGGTGACAGTGAGATAATTTTACTGGAGGAACAATGGTTCACTTTCTGTTGAAGAGTTGCTAGTGGAACGTGCCCGGTGCTAGGGTACTTGTGTCCCTTGTTTGGGAAGGCGGGGGTCGAGGGTCTTGTGACGACGAGGTTCGAAAGGAGGATGAAGAATCCAGAGAGGAAAGGAGGTCCGAAAAATTTCACAATCTTCGACTAACTTTTGTTGTTGTTTTGAGTCTGCGAAGTGTCTTTTTGATCAACTTCCTCATTTGTTTCCCTCCTATACCCTAGACCTTGTCAAATTTATCCCCCTATCTGTGTAAATACACCACTATTTTTTACACAAAGACCTAGGAGAGTTACATGTGTTGTCTGAAGTGACAGTCGGGGCGAGACTACGGTCCGGTACATAAGGATACACGCGGTTGTCTTATTCGTCCTGTGTGTCTAATTTTATCAATATTAGTTTGTTACGTTTAGATAATTTATTTTGTTAATTAATTTATACTTAAGAAAATGTCGGTTAGATATAAACATTCTTCGGTTGTCTATCGTGTATTTGGTCACGAGACCAGAAGAGGCATGAGAGACACAAAATTTAAAAATCGTCCTGAGACTATCGTCAGATTTTCTGTTGAAGACCAAACCATAGAACCGTTTCCGTCAAAGTCCGTCGACCGTTCTTGACGGCCTTGGGGCTGGTGGGAACCGTCGGGTCCTCATCACCGAAACCGAGGTCTCTCTACTAAATAAGTAAAGTTTCGGGAGATCCTTCCCCTAACTTCGTAACTTTTCCGGTGACACTCTCTCGAACTCGGAACATCCTAACCGCCACAAACGAACTCAATATTTTAGTGCTAAAAGAGATTAATTTTTTATTTGGAGGTGAGTTCCACATTTATATTCATGATTCACTCACGTACCACTCACTGGAAAACAGGAGTTCTTATTTAGTACACTGATCCATTCATTTATTCATTTATTTTCTGTTGAAGGGATATTAGTTACTACTTCCCCATGAATGAACGGTCCTCTCCTTTATCGTGTAGTTTCCTTCATTCGGGTAGTCACACCTCGAAGTCACCTCTATTATTTAACCCCCAAAGTTTAGAGGTTAGGTACCAGTTGACAACCCTGCTCACACCCTTCTATTTCCCATTCTGAACTTTACGAATTACTTCACCCGTCTCAACGACCTGTCTTTTTTTCTTTTGTACATGAACAGATAGAAAAGTCTATCCCCCTTTTTTTCACAGTCTTTGAGACCTTTCTTCTGATTTAACGAGGTTCTTTTCGTATAGATTGTAAAACTGCTTGAAGTACCGCCAAATTACCCTTTTCTTATAGACTCTTCCCGAGGTCTCCTCTTGTTTGAAAGGTACTTGTTCTACACAAACGGTGTCATATGGAGATCGACAAAGATATGCTTACGGTTGTTGTGTATATGTAGGACGTCCGAATAAAAGTAAAGTGTGTAAGAATTGGGTTCTCAATACTTTTAATTAACGGTCCTGTCAATGTATACCAGTCCTGTAGACGATTTTATGAAGGGGATTCGTCTAAGGCCCTTTTTGTTAATTTCTTACGTATACCTTTACAAACCTCGGTAAAAAATACTCAAAGATTCAAATCGACTTGAAGTTGTCGACAGACCGATTCCATTTTGTACCGGTTTATTATAAGTGTAAGTGGATAACTGGTCGTAGTGGTTGAATTCTAAGTACCGATGCATAAAGACCCGTTTCTAAAGTGGGTTAAGTTCTAGATATAGCTCTTCCGTTACCGTGGGTTGAGTTCATGAGAACGGACCTTTTAAGGTACACACCTCCTCGGACCATCCGACGTCAGGTGCCCCAGTGATTCCCAGCCTATGTTGACTCTCTGAAGTGAAAGTGAAAAGTGAAAGTACGTAACCTCTTCCTTTACCGTTGGGTGAGGTTACAAGAACGGACCTCTTAGGGTCCCTGTCCCCTCGGACCACCCGACGACAGATACCCCAGCGTGTCTCAGTCTGTACTGACTTCGCTGAATCGTCGTCGTCGTCGTCGTCGTTCTAGACATATTTCCTCCGTCTTTTATTGTCCTTCATGAGGTCCCGACTGAAGTCCCAAGTCCTCTTCGTAAACCAAACCACCTCTGTCGACGTTTCCGGGAAGCTGAAGACTCTTACAACGGGGTTGTACGAGTGTGCCTAAGGTTGCCGAAGGGGCTTTCCTTCTCAGAATGACTGAACCTTATAACTCTTTTAACCTGAACGAACCTTCGGTCTTCGTCAAAAGGGAGGTACCTGTGTAAGATGGTCTGATTTCAAGGGTCTGTTTTCAGAAATTAGTAAAATAGTATTACGCATCAAAAACTCCTGTATCGTTTGAGTCGTATAGTAGCCAAGGTTTCTATTAAGGGTTACACTCTTTTGTGTAATAGTAAGAAGACATCAATGACTTTTGTATCGTGACGTAAGGTTTCTGAAGTTTGTTCTTTACCTCGTACATATTCCTTTTAGACCACTTTCACAATACCCTTAGACAAAAATATTGAACAAAAAGATCACTAGAGACGGACAGAGGAAACTGGAAGTAAAGAACTGTTTACATCCGGAATGAAAAACGGTTCCGTATGTTTGACAATGCGAAAAGTTGAGTCCTAGGTAAATGTTGAAAACCGGATTTTAAGATTCATTTATATCTGAAATCCGTCACTATATGCATTTACAAAAGAACATTCAACCAGTATACATAGTATTCTTTTTTCTCTCATAGTCAGAAACTATGATAAGCCTCTGTCCTACAACACTAACCAATTCTTTCCTACACCTATGTAAAGAATAGATCCTGGTCGGATTGTTACGTTACCCGTACAAAGGATTCTACTAGACAAGAACCTATCTCTGTCACTAACTCCCTAAAGAAATAGAGATCACCCTACGTGCAGTTCAAAAATGATGACACGGCTTCGGTCGTTGTCTGGACTCATTTCTGTCCAAAAAACAAGAGAAAGGTAGTAAGAAACACAAGACGGAAACTAGGGTTTCTATTTTGTGGTGACTCGGAATTTATTTTGTATATTTATCTGACTCTTTGTTCACCCTTATGTACTTCTTATCCTGTAAACTAGAGAAATGTTTATTAATTTATTTATTCATTGGGGCTCCTAACCTGAAGGATTCAGGGACTATGTAACGTCTTTATAGGGCAACACTAATCATACTCCTCCCCTACCACATGTCTTGGTGACGGTTCGAATTTCAGGACTTTCAATACCTTACATCCTAGACCTTCCGTAGAGTCTCTAAAGCACGCGAGTCAGTGAGTCAGTACAGACTGAGAAACACTGGGGTACCTAACATCGGGTGGTCTGAGGAGACAGGTACCCTAAAAGGTCCGTTCTTATGACCTCACCCCTAGAAAGGGTAAAGGTCCCCTAGAAGAACTGAGTTCCTATCTTGGGTGCAGAGGACGTAGAGGACGTAACCGTTCACCTAAGAAATGGTGACCGGTGGACTCTTCGGGGTAGAGTCTCTGATGATTAATGTATTTTAAGAGGTAAATGTCTAAATTGCTCTTCAAGTCTCTCCACAGTATTGAATAAGTCTATCCGTCGCTTACTCGTCGTCCTAATTTGGATGATATGGATCACAGTTCGGGTCCCGAAAAGGAAAACCTTCGAATACTTTTAAATGATTTTTGGAAAGTTTAGACAATGGACGGTAGAAACCTACCTCCTCGGACCTTCCGACGTCAGGTACCCCAGCGACTCCCAACCTGTGCTGACTCACTGAAGTGAAAGTGAAAAGTGAAAAGTACGTAACCTCTTCCTTTACCGTTGGGTGAGGTCACAAGAACGGACCTTTTAGGGTCCCTACCCCCTCCGACCACCCGACAGTAGATACCCCAACGTCTCAGCCTGTGTTGACTTCGCTGAATCGTCGTCGTCGTCGGTAGAAACCTCGTCTGAGGTACTGTGACTTTTAATATTATATAAGAGGGTAATACGGGTGTTTTACCCGAGACTTGGTCGAGAATGAGTCCCACTTAGAGTCGTCCAAACACTTCCTATAGTCTGGGAGAATGAGGTATAAGGACGGAGATTTAAACTCCACTTTTTCTTCTTCTTTTACAATTCCTCTATCTTAACTGACTAGAAAAGGTTAAGTATCCCTCGTTCTTAATCTTGGAAAAGAGATCACCTTATAGTCGGTTTGACCTAAACCCCAATCGGTGTACTTTCTCAATTAACACCGACTGTTCCATTGGATGACTTACACTGTGGTACTGAATTATTCTTACCACCAAATCCATGTGAGTAATTCGTATCTAAGACCGATACATAAATGTTATATGTCTTATGACTTCTTATGTTGTTTGGTACAATGGTGACAGATATCGTCCTACACGTAGTAAGACTGTAAACCTTTTAAATATCGTCATAGGTGTTAATTATTTCAAATATATAGACACGGACTGTTGTTTAAAAGATAAAATAAATTTAACAGATAAAACAACCGCATTTCAATATCAGAAGAGAATATTATGGAAGACATCCTATACTTAACTAAGGGGAGAAAGTAGGGACTAAAACTATTAAGTACAGAAGAGTGGAAAAAAAAAGAATTAGTCAGATCGATCTTATAGTTAATACAAATCAAAATGTTTCTAAAATAAAACCAATTAACTAAAAAAAGAGATAAATGGAGATACATTAATTTAAGACGAGATAAAAAATAATAAAGGAAGGGAAGAATGATACACAAACTAAATGAGATGAAAAAGATTTAAGAACTTCACTTTCTACTCGAATAACTAAAATGTATAAAGAAAGATTATATTCGTCAATATCAAATTTTAAAAGGAGATTTGTGACATAATCATCGTAATGTATGGAAAAATCACAAGTAAAATTCTATAAAAAATAAATGAAAAAATATAAAAGGGACTCAGTACTCGATAAATCTTAAAACAAAAATTACATATATATAAATCCTTAGAGAGTCTATAGAAAAGAAATAATCATTAAATTCAAGAACAAAAGTATCTCGTATAAAACGTCCTAAAGTAAGGAAAACGAATACATAATTGTGTATCAGATGGGACTCCCAAGAGAAGAGTACCAGACTTGTCCTCGCACATAAAAAGTCAGTAAAGTACTACACAAGATATATACAATTATCCCAAGTGTTCAGATATCGGATTGAAACAAAAAGTAACACGATTAATAATTTATCTTCATGACTTTAGAGTTAGATATGTAAAAAACAGATAAAGAAACTTACAACTCCAAAACGAAGTACATATGGCACCGAGAGAAAACTTCACACACACACACACACACACACGAGTGCGCGTACGTGTGCGCGTACACACGAGTTAGTACAAACTGAGAAACACTGGGGTACTCTTAAAAGATTGGGGTACTTTTAAAAGGTCCGCTCTTACGACCTCACCCAACGGTAAGGGGTAAGGACCTCTAGAAGGACTACGTCCCTACCTTCAACTCAGAGAACGTAGAGGACGTAACCGTCCACCTAAGAAACACGAGGGACCCTTCGGGTTTTGTAACGGAAGAGTCGGGACGACCCTAAAACTTCACATATATGTGAAAATAGTGACAATGTCAACAATATAGAAGGACCACACAACTAGGAAAATCATGATTTTGTACATAGAGAGAAATAGAACTTTATAAAGAACAGAATTTCAGATAAAACTGACTATAATTACACCGATAAGACCGAGAAAATACCCATAACGACGTACTATATATAAAAGGGTAAGAAAACGAAGTCGGTTAGACATAGAAACTTGAATTTGAACAGAGAGTATCTGTCGTCATTGGCGTAGAGACAGACAACTAACCTCGCAAATAGATGTACACAAAGTGAATAGTTGTATCAACCTAATTACGGACAGTCAAATGAGAAACAAAGATAGATTACAGAAATTATAAGGAAAAAGAAACGACGGAAAAAACACAATTTTTATAAAGTCTCATAGTTGAAAGAGGAGTCGTCTTACAAAATCGATATCAAAAACTTAATAAAAGAATCACCGAACGTGAAGATTGTAGTGTTAGCTGAAGTCTCATTACGGTACGACACGATTCAGTGAAGTCATCACAGGCTGAGACACTCTGGGATACCTGACATCGGGTGGTCCAAGGAGACAGGTACCCTAAGAGATCCGTCTTTATGACCTCACCCAACGGTACGGGAGGAAGTCCCCTAGATGGACTGTGTCCCTGGCTTGGACCCAGAGAATTTAGAGGACGAAACGGTCCACCCAAGAAATAGTGATGGTGGTGGACCCTTCGGGTAGTCACACTATGGATTAACGTTATCTTATATTATGGAGGCTTCTTAAATTAAATTTTAATACCGTTTAGTTGAGATAAATCATTTTCAATACTGAAATTTATCGATAACAGTAATATATTCAATTAATCGTTTTTAAGATGACAATCTGAATTAAGTCCTAGGTTCCTTTTGTGACTATCTAAGGGTAGGGGGTAAGGACGGGATGCTGGACGTGTACGGTAAGGTAGGGACTACAATACCCACCCAACGTGTGAGTCCCACGGACTTTACCTCTAGAGGGTGTACCTAAAAGAATACCGTCCTGGACGGAGAATAGGAGACAGAAGACAGAAACTCTTATACGTCCTACTTTTTAACATCGGTACAATACAAGATAGACTGTTTGAGTGTACTCCCCCGTCTAAAGGAACCAAAACAACAACAAAAAAACAAAAAAAGGTGAACTTGGTGAGGGAAAGAGGAGTGGCAGTTAGGGAAAAGAAAAAAGAGAGTTCATAGGAAAACTTAGTGAAAAGATTAATCAGAGTTATGTGTAGTCCGTCCCTTCCAGAATCTGAAAATTGGTTGAGGTCCTTATCGTATGGTCTTTCCTCCCTGATAAACCACCCGACCACTAAAGTAGTATTGTTATGAAAATAGTGGTTACCCGACACTCTTAAGGAAGTTTAGACTCACTCATTTCATATTTATAAGGGTCCGTAGTAAAGTTTTCGTAGAGGAATGAACCACGAATAGGAAAGTTATAAAGTGATAGTAAAAAGTAATATTAAGATCCTTTGGTAAACCCATTTTGTCCTACAAATATCTTTCAGGAGAACGGAAATGGGTTATTCCGAAAACCTCAGTATCTGTATTATTACGGTACTTGAACCTGTCACGGGAGTATGGCTTCTTACGACGTGTGAAAGTGATCGACTCACGGTTGAGTGGTCGGACGGACCTTAAAGACAATGGTCCGGGGGTAAATAAAAGAAACTAAAAAGAAATAGTACTTTATTTCTATATTTTGACTCTACAGTTACATGCATATGAAATATAACCATTTACGACTCAAGAAAGAGAAAACAAAATTTTTAGGAGGGTTGACGAAGAGTCTAATAATATACTACGAAAAGAGGTTTACGAAATTACTCAGTAATTTTATCTTACCATTTAACATTTTTACTAATATATATATCGAAAGTTACAGATGGGATAACAATTACAGAACGGATTGATATTATGTTGTAGTTGTAGTCTTTAACTGTCTATGTTAGGTTTTTGGAATAAAAATATAACGGTCAGTATTTACATGAAGACATATACAATCACACACATGGACATAAAAATACGACAAAATAATATACACGTCGAGATACATTGGTAGTTACGTTACATCTATGAATTGATATAGTAACGGTGTTCTAAGGAAACAGGAGGAGAAAGTATCGGTGAAAGTCCGGTAGGACTATGGGGACGGATTGGGGATCGTTGGTGATTAAAGATATAAAGGTATACATATTAGTACAGTGAGTATTTATAATATTTTCACCAAAGACTTACCTAGTTTTCATACATAAGAAAACTTTAACTGAAGAATGAATCGGATTAAAAAAAACTCCGAGGAGGTTCAACAACAGACATAGTCATCGAGAAAAAAAAAGAATGAAAACTTATCATAAGGTATTTCTTTAGTTGGGACTTATAAGAAACCTTCCTGACAACGACTTCGAGGTTACGAGACCGGTGGACTACGTTTCTCAACTGAGTGACCTTTTCTAGGACTACGACCCTTTCTTTCTAACTCCCGTCCTTCTCTTCCCCCCACCCTGTCACCTACTCTACCAATCTACCGTAGTAGTTGAGTTACCTGTTTGAGACTCGTTTGAAACTCGTTTGAGACCCTTTACCACCTCCTGTCTCCTTGGACCACACGACGTCCGGTACCCCGACGTTTTTCAACCTGTGCTGACTTAGTGACTTGTTGTTGTCGTTATTAGGAACTAAATTTACATGGGTACTTCCTGGTAGACTCCCAAAGGGTCAAGAACCAGTTAACCCACTTTTTTTCAACGATAATTGTAAGTACATATGTGAAGACGTATTTGAAAAACTCTCAAAAGAGACACCATGTACAGGGTCAGAACATCATTGAAATAAAAAGTATAACTTTCATTGACGGTTTGAGAAAAAAGTGTCACCGACGTGGTGAAATGTGAGAACTTCCGTTACTTACTTATTATGTCAAAGAAAAATGTAAGAGGTTGTAAATTCAATTGTAATTTTTTTTATCGATAAGACTATCCACATAACACGATAAAGGAAAGTCAAAATTAAGCGTAAAGAGATTACTGATTCTCACTATTAATGTTACAACTACTACTATTATAAAAAGTCTCGAAGAAGAAACTCTTGACGACCATTTGAGACGGAAAAAGTGCGGGTCTAAACTTGGGACTTTATTACAAATTATAGAAAAGCACACGAATAAAAAGAAATCAATTTATAGAAATACATGGAAAACGAGTAATAAACGAAAAATTAATTACGACTCAAAATTCTAAAGAAGTATATAAGATTTGTGTTCAGGAAAATACACACGCATTAAACGTTTGTAAAAGGTTAGAGTATTAAACGGATAAGTAGGTTAATTATCTCAGAAAGTGTCATGTTTAAAAATTGAAACTACTTGAAGTTAGATAGTTATAAAGGAAATTAGATAAAAATAACTTCGTACCAACTAAATATTATACAATTAAACCCGATATATTGTTTTACTGAGTCAATATGTGTATATATATATAAGAACAAAAAAAAAATAATACCAAATAAGGTCCTATAACTTAGATCAAGAGAAACGATATGTCGTCCTAGAATAACAAATGAAATCACATTGGAGACTCTCGAGAAACGGATTATTATCCAGGAGTTTTAAAAGAGGGTACCAAAAAAAATCTTCAAAAATATCAAAAGACAAAGTATAAATTCAAGTACTAGATAAAAACTCTATTATAGAAAATATTTTACACTCAACATCTAATCCAAGTGTAAAAGGAATATCTAAAAAGGTAACGAAGTTGTAGTAAATATCTTTTTGGTTAGGGAAGAAGTGAACGAAAACGAGAAACAGTTTTTAATTAACTTGTATATACACACCTACTACGTAAAGATAAGTTAGTTACAGAGATAGGGAACTGGTCATTGTGTGACAGAACTACTGCCATTAGAATTGTAACCTTTCTGACTAGTGAAAGGAGAATAAGAAAAGGTTTTAACGAAACCGATACGGCCCCATACATTAAAACTTCTTTCATACGTATAAGATGACTATGAATTTTGATTGTTGTCTTTACGACTGAACATCAGTATACGTATCATAGTTCTTTATAGTGTGAAAGTCAAATTTTTTAACTATATATATTAAATTCTTTTTTAAAATTTTCTGATAAGAAGGTAAAGATTCTTAAATAACATTCGTTTATTAGTCTTTTAACATGATTTAACATGTGAATAGATAAATTTAACGTCATCATGAACATTATCGGGTGTAAAACTTGGTTGACAATTGTCTAGTCTCAATAAGTTTCATACCAGATGAAAGTTAAAGTCGTTAGTATAACAAGTAGAGACAAATAAGAAAGAAAGAAGATCCAGGAACAATTTACATAATCAACTAATAAAGTAAAAGAGGAAAAATAAAAAATCCAAAACCTAGTAGAAATGATAGTGATGAGACTTAATAAGTAACAACAACAACAAGTAAACGAGACAGCTCAGGTTGAGAAACACTGGCGTACCTGACGGAGTGCGGTTCCAAGGAGTAGGAAGTGATAGAGGGCCTTAAACGAGTTTAAGTACACGTAACTCAACCTAGACGGTAAGTTAGTAGAGTAGAAGACAGCAGGGGAAGAGTAGGACGGAAGTTAGAAGGTCGTAGTCCCAGAAAAGGTGACTCAGTCGAGAAGTGTAGTCCACTAGTTGCATAGTCTCGAAGTCGAAGTCGTAGTCAGAAAAGTCACTTATAGGTCCCGACTAAAGGAAACCCTAACTGACCAAACTAGAGGAACTTCAGGTTCCCTGAGAGTTCTCAGAAGAGGTCGTGGTGTTAAACTTTCGTAGTTAAGAAACCGTGAATCGGAAAGAATACCAGGTTCAGAATATAAACATGTACTCATGACCTTTTTGGTCAAAGAGGATTAGTACCAGAGGTAATTTCTGTGCAAAGGTTTTACGGGAGGTTCCCTACTGACTTTGTGATACCTACACGACGACGACGACGACGATTCAGCGAAGTCAGCACAGGTTGAGACACGCTGGGGTATCTGTCGTCGGGTGGTCGGAGGGGGTAGGGACCCTAAAAGGTCCGTTTTTGTGACCTCACCCAACGGTAAAGGAAGAGGTTACGTACTTTCACTTTTCACTTTCACTTCAGCGAGTCAGCACAGACTGAGAATCGCTGGGGTACCTGATATCGGGCGGTCCGAGGAGGTAGGTACCCTAAAAGGTCCGTTCTCATGACCTCACCCAACGGCAAAGATCTACCGATGTTTACGCAAGGAGTAAAAGGAAACGTGTCGTGAAAATTTTCTGAATCGATTTGTGGTTCCCTCCCGTTGACCTTATATTTATATTCACTTTTTTTCATGTTTTTATCAAGTCGACTGGGTTGTGTCCTCAAGACTAGGGTGAAGTCGGTCGGGAACCGAGTCTATCGTTTAAGGTCGGGATCTCGGAACATTCGTGGTACAGTGCCCGAGAAACGAGAAATCCAGAGTTCAGTTGAGGGGGTCCTCCCACGGAGGAGAGTCAGGGTGACAGTGGAGGTACCCGTTTCTCTTTGTGAGAGTACGGTACGTATCGTCGTCTCCCGAGTTTTTGACGAATTCTCTATTTACTTACCTATTTGGAATGGTCAATTGGAACTTGGACAGGAAAGTCGAGACCTAAGACTAGACTTCTATGTGGTGAGAATGACTAATGACTGTAAGACGGGGAATTAATGATCCCACACCGAAGTAGAGGTCTAAGTAGACTAATTGTTTGAAAAAAAAGTTGAGATAACTCTACATTACAAAATGTAGAGATGACTCTACATTGTTACGCATTCAAATTCCACATATTGACTGGTAGACTGTGTACTAAACTGTACAACGGTTTGCTAATATCGCTATCAACCAAATTAATTGGTTGAGGATTTGTTATTGGTATCGTATGGACATTTCAGGTCACGTTTACCTTTCATAAACATGGAGTACACGAGAGGATATTAAAAAGAGTTTATGGTTATCGATTAGAAAGTACTCACGAATGATGTACGTAATCGGACTGTTGGGGTACCATGTCTATTTTGACTGTTTTTTTCCAATTCATTCACCGTCTCACTTCGGATTTTCGAGACAGGATGAGACTTCGGGTTCGTCGAGAATCAGTAGTACAGTATGTCGGAGGAACTGTAAAGTCATCATATACAAATTCAGGAGACATTCGAAGAAAGAAAAAATTTGTTAACACATACATAGATAAATAAATACCAACGTGACTCGGAAACGACGACACAAGCCCTAAGGAGATCAACACCTCTCCTCCCCGTTTAGAAACAACACCAACGTGTCCTAAGAGTAGCACCACCGAAGAGAACGACGTCTCGTGCCCGAGACCCAGTGCCCGAAGTCATCAACGTCGTACGCCGAGTCATGGACGCCGAGTGTCTGGGATCTCGAACACCCGAGGTTATCAACACCGTGTACCCGAAATCGACGAGGCGCCGTGTACCGTAGAAGGGTCTGTCCCCTAACTTGAGCACAGCGGAATAACAGTCCGTCTGAGAACAGATGACATGGGGTTCGTTTCAGGGAAGGAATTCAAAGATCTACCGGTGTCCCGTTTAAAGTATCGAGGATAAAGAGGTTTTGGATTTTGAGAAGTGAGTTCTCTGTTCGTGTCTTAACTCCGAGCTCAAATGACTTACTTACTTCCCCAATTCAATGGTTGGTGTGAGAGACAAATTCCAGGACGAACAGTCACAAAGTCTCTGATAGAAACCACACCAAACTTCGTTTCCTCACCACTTGAAGTTCTTCTTACTCCGATGAGATTTGTCCTGATAATCTCTGTCACTGTCTCTCCTACTTTCAACGAGTCAGCACAGACTGAGAAACGTTGGGGTGTCTGATATGTCAGGTACCTTAAGAGGTCCGGTCTTATGACCTCACCTATCGACAAGGGAAGAGGTCCCCTAGAAGGGTTGGGTCCTTAAGTCGGTCCCAGAGGACTTAATGTCCGTCTAAGAAATGGTTGACTCGGTGGTCCTTTCTCTCACTCTGAATTAACTCCCCTAATCCAGTCGTTAGATCTACAGGTAGTTGTTTACTTACCTATTTTTTCGACACCATGTATATATGTTACTTTACAATCAGTATTTTTCCTTACGTAAACTCAGGCAAGATTACTCCACCTACTTGGATCTCGGATAATATGTCGTACTTCAGTCTTTCTCCTTTTGCTTATAGTATATAATTGAGTATATATACCCTAGATTTTTCTACCATGACTACTTGGATAAACGTCCCTTCGTTACTTCAGTGTCTGTATCTCTCGTCTGAACACCTGTGTCACTCCCTTCCTCTTTCACCTTCTTTGACTCTTTTATCGTACCTTTGTATATATAATGGTATGTATTTTATTATCAGTCACCCTCAAACGACATACTGAGTACCTCGTGTTCGGTTCATGAGACACTGTTGGATCTCCTCACCCACCCTACCCTTCACCCTCCTTTCGAGTTCTCTTTTCGTTATGTACATATGGATACCGACTGAGTACAACTGAATACCGTCTTTACTTGTGTTATAACATTTCGTTAATAGGAGGTTAATTTTTATTTATTTAAAAAATTTTTAAATTTTTGAAATTTTCATACCAGACGAAAGATTACAATCATACGTTGAACCAAAAATTACTCAGACTATACTATTCCTTAACTCTCATTCGTAATTTGAATGTTCCAAAGGGACCACTGAGTCTACCATTTCTTAGACGGACGTTACGTCCTCTGGGTCCAAGCTAGGGACCCGGTCCTTCTAGGAGACCTTTTCCCTGACCGATGGGTGGAGTCATAACAACGGACCTCTTAAGGTACTTGTCTCCTCGGACCGCCAGATGTCAGGTATCTCAGCGTTTCTCAGTTTGTGCCGACTCACTGGTTGTGTACCATTTGAAAGCATCGTCAAACGGTTCTGCTACAGTATAGACAACTTGAATTACTAAAAATTTTTCTTCAAACATAAAATACCGGAAAAAGGAAATGAAAAAATCGGTAAACAAAAACTGTAAGAAAAAAAAGGAAAAATATAAAAATTAAATTAAAAATTGTGGTTTTTGTAAAACATAACTCCATATCGGTTAATTGTTACAACACTAGCGAGGTCCACTTATCACTTCCCTGAGTCAGTATGTATATGTACATAGGTAAAAGGGGGTTTGCGGGGAGGGTAGGTCCGACCGTGTATTGTACTCGTCTCAAGGTACACGATATAAAAACAGTCAAAAGGCAAAATTTATATCGTCACACATGTACTGGAAGGGTTACAGGAATTGATAGGGAAGGGGGAACGTTGGTACTCAAGTAAAAGGTTCAGACACTCAGAAAGAGAAAACATTCATTCAAGGAAACATAGTAAAGAAAAACCTAAGGTGTATATTTCCTACAATATACTGTAAAGAGGAAGAGACTGATTTTTATCCAGATATCCAGATAGGTACAACGACGTCTATCGTAATAAAGTAGGAAAAGTTACCGACTATTTATCAGAAAATATATACACGTATATATATAAATATATGTAAAATATATATAAATGTAATATATATATAAATATATGTGTATATATAGGTGTAGAAGAAATAGGTAAGGAGATACCTCACCTACAATTACCTGTAAATACAACGAACGTACAGGACCGATAACATTTATCACGACGTTACTTATAACCCCACGTACATAGAAAAGTCCGATACATAAAGAGACACATATACGGGTCCTCACCATAACATCCCAGCATACCATCGAGATAAAAATCAAAAAATTCTTTGGAGGTATGGTAAGAAATATCACCGATATGGTTAAAGGTAAGGATGGTTGTCACGTCCTCCCAAGGGAAGAGAGGTATGGGAGAGGTAGTAAACAACAAACACCTTAAAAAAAAAAATATTATCGGTAAGACTGGTCATACTCGAAAATAGGGTAAGATCAAAACTAAAGGCAAAGAGATTATCGATAGTTACAACTTGTAGGAAAGTACGTGAATAACTGATAGATATATAAGAGAAATTTCTTTACAGACAAGTCCAGAAGACGTGTAAAAACTTACCCAAAACAAACAAAATTGCGAAAATTCACAGTATTTGACATTGAAAACCTCTGATTATGGAATAGACGGTGTATTAAACGTTTATAAAAGAGCGGTAGACATTCAACAGAAAACAAATAACAGAGGAAAAGACACGTTGTCAAAAACTCAAATTCATCCAGGATAAATGTATAAAAACGAAATAAAGGTAATAGGACCTTCTATCTAAATTTTTCTACAAAGACACTAAATATAACTACGAGTAAAATAAACAGTGTCTTCATTTTTTCGTAATGTCTCACCTTTAAGAAGTTTTCTAATAGGAAATGGTGTCAATCAAATTCTTCATCACTAATTGGTCACGAAGGATCGGACATAGTAAAGAAAAAAAAAAAATCGGACATAGTAAAGTATCGTGTCTACTTTCTGATTATTATAAACGTACCCTGTGACCTCATTTTAGTTCCCATAAATTGACGAAAGACCGACCCTAACCCACTTTTATAATAATGAAATATGGTAAACAAATATTATTCGTTCCGTATTAAGTTTTGTCAAGTCAAGTCAAGTCAGTGAGTCAGTACAGCCTGAGAGACACTGGGGTACTTAACGTCGTGCGGTCCGGAAGACAGGTAGTAGTTGAGGGTCTCAAGTGAGTTTGAATACAGGTAGCTCAGCCACTACGGTAGGTCGGTAGAGTAGGAGACAGCAGGGGAAGAGAGGGACGGGGGTTGGGGAGGGACGTAGTCCCAGAAAAGGTTACTCAGTTGAAAAGCATACTCCATCGGTTTCATAACCTCAAAGTCGATATCGTAGTCAGGAAGGTTACTTGTGGGTCCTGACTAGAGGAAATCCTACCTACAACCTAGAGGAACGTCAGGTTCCCTGAGAGTTCTCAGAAGTTGTTGTGTCAAGTTTTCGTAGTTAAGTTTTGTTCCTTTCATAATTAACAACTCGTTTTATTTTATGAAAGATTAAAAAAATTTGATCTTAAAATTTTAGACTTAAACTTGAATAGGAACGCTTCCATTAAGAAACGTAGTCCTGTACTGTCTACTTGAATATGAATTCCTCAGTTTGTGTAAAAGGAAAGTTAGGGAGTTGTTCACTGTGAATCTTTAAAGAACGAATTCTTACGATTACTAAAAATTGGGTTAATCTGACAAAAGTAGAGTTTGTAAAGTTTTATAACGACGACGACGATTCAACGAAGCCAGCACAGGCTGAGACGCGTAGACGAATCTACCGTCGGGTGGTCCGAGGAGACAGGGACCCTAAGAGGTCCGTTCTTACCTACGCGATTGAACGTCTTACTCGTCCGTAACAATCTCGTCAGTACGACGTCAGGGGACTTTGGTTACGAGTTTTCAGAGTAGTTCTCCTTTACCTGTCTTAAAGGACTATACACCTTGGTCTTTATTTCCTACCATGGACCTCGACGGTGACGGTCCAATTACGTGGACCGGAGGGAAGGTAAACTAGCGTAGAACGGTGTACAAGGACCCGTGGACCTTATGTTTGAGGAAGTTGTCCGGAGTGTTCGACCCCAGTGTTACCCACTGGTACCACTTGAGTCGTCCACTGTCGACTCTCGTGGAGGAACTGGAAACGTGGTACTACATTACCCTGTCGTGTACGAGTCCAGTGAGTAAGACGACGGTCGGACGTTTCTGGTGTCTGACGGAGTAATTAGTGACGGGAGGAGTCTCCTCGTAGTCTTCCCTCTCCGTTGTCTTAGTTCAAGAAGGAGTGAGAGAACCCGTGACGGGCTGATGACGTTCCCCTCTGGTCTAGTTGTAGAGGACCGAGTAGTAAAGTGCAGAGACGTGTAGACAAACCTTCGAGACGTGGTCCGAGATACGAGAAATGTACCTTTTTTTAGAGGTGAGACGAGTGACGTCTCGGTGTCACAAGTCGTGTCAACAGGTAATGTATCGTCTATGAGTTGTTTTTGAATATCTTACTACTTAGAGGTAGTCATGTACTGACTAATTTATTCGTATTAGAAAGGTACGTCACTTTATGATACGTTGGATTGTAACTTACCTCATACAGAAGGTCCTTTATCAGTTACTTACCGTGACCCACGTTTTTACTTCGACGGTTTATCATACAAATTATATTGGGTTATATGTAGTTCATATACACAAACAAATGTGTATACCTTTATAATACTTAACTTGTGTCTAAAATTTAAACCAGGACAAAATTAAAAATTTTAAGAAAGGACAACAAAAAGAAATTATAAAAGTGTTTATAAATACCCTCTGTGACGGAGTGTCTCGTAATTTCCACTTCTCAATACCAAGGGTGTTCTCTTTTGTCTTTAGCTTCTCGGTCAGGTTTTTGACTCTAAACAAGAGGAAGAAAAACCAACCAGTGCAACACAGACTTAACTCGTTTATGTGTCATATTCTCAGACATAAAAGGTGTCCAGAGGGTGAAATAGAACAAACACGGAGTTTTAATACTGAGCAACAATGAAGAAGAACGGGGTTCCTACCATGTAAAAAGGTTGGAATTCGTTTTCAGGAAGGAAAATTTCAAAAAGACCCTCCTGGGTACTCCCTCAGATTAGTTACGTACAGAAACCCGTAGAGAGGAGAAGACAGTCCGTAGTAGCAAGTAGGACTGAAATGTCTCGAGGTATCTTCGGAGTTCACTACCGGATTGTTAACACAAGGAATCATTCCGTCAAATGTGAGAGAATGGAATACCTACAAAATAATTTTAACAAAAGTACCGAAAATGAACTAACAATAAAAGAATAAAGTGTTCTTATTCGGTCTTTGTTCAAGTTTATTCTCTTTAATACACAAAAATCTGAGTGAGAGATACACATACCAATTTTGAACTAATTTTCCGTGAGGACGAGGTGGACTGAGGGACGATTTTTATAATCCTAAGTGTACGTACGATTCAGTCAGCATAGGTTGAGAAGCGTTGGGGTACCTGACATTGGGTGATCCGAGGAGACAGGTACTCTAAGAGGTCCGTTCTTATGACCTCACCCAACGGGACGGAAGGGGAGGAGGTTATTCCCTGACTCGGACGCACAGAATGAACAAAGAATGTAACCGTCCACCAAAGAAATGGTGATCGCGGTGGACCCGTCGGGTTATAATCCTATAATACCGGATTTACCAGGGGAAACAGGGTACGTTTATCTGAAGATCGAAGGGTACAGTTCCCGAAGGGTCCACCGCGATCACCATTTCTTGGGCTGTCTCCTCTGTGTTTAAGCAAGGGACCCAGTCCTTCTAGGGGACCTGCTCCCGCACCGTTGGGGAGGAGAAAGAACGGACCTCTTAGGAGTACTTGTCTCCTCGGACCGATCGATTCAGGTACCCCAGTGTTTCCATCCTGTGTTGACTTCGCTGAATCGTACGTAAGTAGTAAGGTTTCGGTTTCCGAGGGACTGTGCGAATCTGTAATGACTTCAAATTTGGAGCCCACATCTTACGTACGTACGATTCGGTGAAGTCAGTACAGACTGAGAAACGCTGGGGTACCTGATATCCGTCGGTCCGAGGAGACAGGTATCCCTAGGAGGTCCGTTCTTATGACCTGACCAAACGGTGCGGGAGGAGGTCCCGTAGAAGGGATGGGTCCCTACCTTGGACACAGATGAGGTAGAGGACGTGACCGTCCTCCCAAGAAATATAATCGCGGTGGACCCATTATTCGACTTTCCGTCTTTCCGTTCACTACGTGGGTTTCTGTGTGTCGGTCACTACCTCAAATCCGTTAGCATTGGCTGACACGACAAATAGGATGAACACTGTAAATAATTTGAATGTTTTACTATTATCCTATATGTCACAATTCGTACGTTCGTTTGAAAAGTTTATGTCACGTCAAGTCAGCGAGTCTGTGCAGGCTGAGAAACACTGGGGTACCTGACGTCGTACGGTCCGGAGGGACCGGTAGTGGTTGAGGTCCTCGGATGAGTTTGAATACTGTAGTACAACCACTACGGTAGGTTGGTAGAATAGGAGACAGCAGGGGAAGAGGGTGGAAGTTTGAAAGGGTCGTAGTCCCAGAAAAGGTTACTGAGTGAAGAAGTGTAGTCCACCGGTTTTATAACCTCAAAGTTGAAGTTGTAGTCAGAAAGGTTACTTATAAATCCTGACTAAAGGAAATCCTACCTGACCAACCTAGAGGAATGTCAGGTTCCCTACGAGTTCTCACAAGAGGTTTTAGTGTAAATTTTTCGTAGTTAAGAAGTCGTGAGTCGAAAGAAATATCAGGTTAAGAGTGTAGGTATGTTCTGATGACCTTTTTGGTATCGAAACTGATCTACCTGGAAACAACCGTTTCATTACAGAGACGAAAAATTGTACGACAGATCCAACCAGTCTTGAAAAGAAGGTACCTCATTCGCAGAAAATTAAAGTACCGACGTCAGTGGTAGATGTCACTAAAACCTCGGTGGGTTTTATTTCAAACAGTGACAAAGGTCATAATGAGGTAGATAAACGGTACTTCACTATAATGAAAAGGTTGATTCCAGGTAGATCAGTTCCGATACCCAAAAGGTCATCAGTACAGACCTACACTCTCAACCTGACACTTCTTCCGACTCGCGGCTTCTTAACTACGCAAACTTGACATCACAACCTCTTCTGAGAACTCTCAGGGAACCTGACGTTCCTCTAGGTTGGCCAGGTAAGACTTCCTCTAGTCGGGACCTTAAAGAAACCTTCGTTACTACGATTCCGACTTTGAGGTCATGAAACCGGTGGAGTACGCTTCTCAACTGAGTAACCTTTTCTGAGACTACGACCTTCCCTAACGCCCGTCCTCCTCTTCCCCTGTTGTCTCCTCCTCTACCGACCTATCGTAGTGACTGAGCTACCTACACTTAGACTCACTTGAGACCCTCAACCACTACCTGTCCCTCGGGACCGTACGACGCTAAGTACTCCAACGTTTCTCAGCCTGTACTGACTGGTTGACTTGACTTGACTTGACTACCCTGGTCTACGGTACTAAAATCAAAAGTGTCGTAGTAGAAAATCCTAAACTTTATCAAGTCGACCTTAAGGTAGTGAAAGTGATCGAAAAAGAATCACTACGAAGGATTCCGGGTGAACTGAAACGTAAGGTCCTACAGACCGAGATCCAGTCACTAGTGTGGTAGCACTAATAGACCCGGAACTTCTAGAAAAAAATTATTAAGAAGACACATAAAAACGGTGGAGAAGATGAAGACAATCCAGGTATGGTAAAGACAGGAAATAATACGGGTAGAAACATACTTTACAAGGGAACCATAGAGATTAAAAGAACTTCTCTAGAGATCAAAAAGGGTAAAATAACAAAAGGAGATAAAGAAAAGTGACTAGTGACTTCTTCCGAAAGAAGAGAGAGGAACGATAAGAAACCTTGAGACGTAAGTTTACCCATATAGAAAGGAAAACAGGAAACGAAAAACGAAGAGAAGAAAGGTGTCGATAAACATTCCGGAGGAGTCTGTCGGTAAAACGGAAAAACGTAAAGAAAAAGAACCCCTACCATAACTAGGGATAGAGGATATGTTAGAGTACTTGGACATAGATATGAAAAAGTCCGTGAGATAGATAGTCTAGATCAGGGAATTTAGATAAAGAGTGAAGGTGACATATTAGCATTACCTAAACTGAATCCAGTAAGGACTTACCCGATCACTAAAAGTAATGAAACAAGTTAAATTCAGACTTAAACCGTTATTCCTCAAGTACAAGACTCGGTGTCAGTCGAGGGCCAGAATAAAAACGACTGACATATCTTGAAGAGGTAGAAACCGACGTTTCTTATATTAGTTAGACTAAAACCATAACTGGTAGACCACTACAGGTTCACATCTCAGAAGAAAACACAACAAGTTTCTACCACAAACGATACTGGTCACACAAGAGAAACGTTTTGAGACAATCAGAAACGGAACGAAGTAAGACATGAGGTTCCAGTTTAAACGGACAATGGGGTCCACAAAGAACTGAAGGATGAAAACGTAAGGTCAGGGGATATTACTTTTCCTGTAGAAAAAAACCACAAAGTTTATGTCGGAAAAACTTTATTTTACTCAGAGTGAAGAAGTGTAGTCCTCCGGTAAAACTTTATCCTGTTTCTGATAAGTTGTGTCCTGTTTCAGGTGTAAAAGTTGTCCTGTTTGTACTTGTAAAGATTGTTATTAGAAAGATGTTTTTGTCTAGTGTATGTAATAAGTTTATCGAGGGGTATGGTAAGAGACTTTACCTAAATCACTTCTATTTATTAACACCAATAAAAAAGGTCTGAAAACTTAAAATTTTTTACATTGAAAAAAACATATTTTCTTTTAACTCTGTTAAGTCTTTTCACACTTCTGTATTTTTCGAACATATTAGGGTAGTGCGTTTCGATTACTGGTACTTGTAAAGTATTCCACAAAGACAGTTAGCCAAGAGATATGTCAAAATTAACTATTATTTAGTAATCGTACAAGGACTAAGTAATTCGTAAAAGATTTGTACTAGCTTTCACGTTAAAAAGAACTCTTACGATAAAAATTTTAATAAAAGGTCTTACTATAGATAGATAGATAAAGAAACGTTTATGTAAAGAGAGTCTATTGAATAGTTAAAATACCGGAAAACCTTACATCTTATATAATTAAAAGTACATCATTTAAATTACTGGACTGAAAAACATGAAACAAAAAGGGTCTCTTACTGGAAAGGGTCTGAACTTATTCCATTTATAAATGTATTGAAAAGTTGATTAGGAAAATTCACCAAAATAAATAAATAAATAAAAACCAAATAATGTAAAGGAA
This sequence comes from Capra ibex, assembly GCA_006410555.1. NCBI lineage: Eukaryota > Metazoa > Chordata > Mammalia > Artiodactyla > Bovidae > Capra > Capra ibex. The sequence goes on from SJYO01049859.1 coordinate 668,579, forward strand.
AGAGTTAAACATTAAAATAAGACATCGTACAACACTTCATTCGTAGAGGGAAAAAAAAAAAAGATTAACAATTGGTCTAAAGAGTCCCAATAAACAAATTATTAGATCACAAAGAAATTATGAATCTTTACGGTTAAAAAGACAAGTACACATATAATATATGTGTATTTTCGTAGTCGAGATTCCAAGTGTCTTGGTCTGTTTCTTTTAAGGAGGAGGACGAATAAAAGTTTTTAAATAAAATAACTTCATATTAACTAAATGTTAAAACACAAGTAAAAGACGATATGTCGTTTTACTAAGTCAATACAACAACAAAAACAAATCAGTGATTTAGTACACTGAGAAAACGCCGGGGTACCTGACATCGGAAGGTCCAAAGAGAAAGGCACCCTAAAGGGTCCGTCATTATGACCTCACCCAACGATAAAGGAAAAGGTCCCCTAGTAGGGCTGGGTCACTAACTTGGGTACAGAGGACGTGATCGTACGACTAAGAAATGACGACTCGGTGGACCCTTCTGGGCGAATATTAAAAAAAGTATAAGAAAAAGTAATACCAAATAATGGTCCATAACTTATATCAAAAGACACGTTATGTCATCCTGGAACACAAAGAGGTCGGATATATATTATCAAAACTAGACGATTAGGATTTGAGGGTCAGGTGGGGAGAACGTAGGGGGAAGGGGACCGTTACTGTTTAGACAAGACACACAGATACTCAGACATAGTACCTATTCAAGTACGAAAATTTCCCTTTATTCCTCCTTTTCATCTAAAAACAAAAAAATGAAATTGGAGATAATCCAGGAATAAATTGAGACAAGAGTAAAAATCAAGTCGGTGAGTCAACATAGACTGTGAAACTCTGAGGTACCTGACGTCGTGTGGTCCGAAGGGAAAAGTAGTGGTTGAGGGCCTCGAACAAGTTTGAGTACAGGAAACTCAGTCTCTACGGTAGGTTGGTAGAGTAGAAGACAGCAGGGGAAGAGGAGGACGGAAGTTAGAAAGGGTGGTAGTCCCAGAAGTTTACTCAGTCGAGAAGTGTAGGATACCGAATTCATAACCTCGAAGTCGAAGTTGTAGTCAAGAAGGTCACTTATAAGTCCTGACTAAAGGAAATCCTAACTGACCAAACTATAGGAACGTCAGGTTCACTGAGAGTTCTCAGAAGGGGTTGTGGTGTCAAGTTTTCGTAGTTGAGAAGTTGCGAGTCGACAGAAATATCAGGTTGAGAGTGTAGACATCTACCGACTGATATACCTGGAAACAGTCATTTCATCAGAGACGAAAAATTATACGACAGATCCAAAGAGTATCGAAAAGAAGGTTCCTTACTTGTAGAAAATTAAAGTACCGATGTCAGTGGTAGATGTCACTAAAACCTCGGGTTCTTTTATTTCGGACAGTGACAAGGGTAACAAAGGGGTAGATAAACGGTGTTCAGTACTCTGACCTACGGTACTAGAAGTCAAAAACGTACCTATATATTTCCTACCTTTACCATACCTGGATTGTCTTCATTTTCTATAATCCTTCTCCACTGTTCTATGTGTCTTCTTGACATGTTTTTTGTAGAAGTGTTGGACCTATTAGTGCTACCACACTAGTGAGTAGATCTCGGTCTGTAGGACCTTACACTTCAGTTCACCCGGAATCCTTCGTAGTGACGCTTGTGTCGATCACCTCCACTACCGTAAGGTCAACTCGATAAAGTTTAGGACTTTCTACTACGACACTTTCACGACGTGAATTATACGGTCGTTTAAACCTTTTGAGTCGTCACCGAAACATCATCTCGGACTTCAGTCCGTTCAACACATATTGCCTGAAAACCTGAGTCACTCTCTCCCTCTCCCACCCTACTAAACCCTCTTACCGTAAGATTGTACATATGATAGTACATTCTTAACTTAGCGGTCAGATACAGACTGCGTCCCACGTCGTACGAACCCCGACCACGTACCCCTACTGGGTCTCTCTACAACACCCCTCCCTCCACCCTCCCCCCAAGTACAAACCCTTACGTACATTCTTAATTTCTAAAATTTTAAATTTTTAAAATTTTTTTATCTTTTTTTTTATTTTATTTCTATTATGATTTTTTCTTTTTTCTTTTGAGTCGTCACCGGTGTCCTGACCTTTTCCAGTCAAAAGTAAGGTTAAGGTTTCTTTCCGTTACGGTTTCTTACGAGTTTGATGGCGAGTTAACGTGAGTAGAGTGTACGATCATTTCATTACGAGTTTTAAGAAGTTCGGTCCGAAGTCGTTATGGACTTGGCACTTGAAGGACTACAAGTTCGATGAAAATCTTTTCAGTCTCCTTAGTCTCTAGTTTAACGGTTATGGACGACCTAGTACCTTTTCCGTTCTCTTAAGGTCTTTTTTTGTAGATAAAGACGAAATAACTGATACGGTTTCGGAAACTGACACACCTAGTGTTATTTGTCACCTTTTAAGACTTTCTCTACTCTTATGGTCTGGTGGACTGGACGGAGAACTCTTTAGACATACGTCCAGTCCTTCGTTGTCAATCTTGACCTGTACTTTGTTGTCTGACCAAGGTTTATCCTTTTCCTCATGCAGTTCCGACATATAACAGTGGGACGAATAAATTGAATATACGTCTCATGTAGTACTCTTTGAGAGCCGACCTTCTTTGTGGTCGACCTTAGTTCTAACGGTCTTCTTTATAGTTATTGGAGTCTATACGTCTACTGTGTTGGAAATACTGTCTTTCACTTCTCCTTGATTTTTCGGAGAACTACTTTCACTTTCTCCTCTCGCTTTTTCAACCGAATTTCGAGTTGTAAGTCTTTTGCTTGTAGTACCTAGGTCAGAGTAGTGAAGTACCCTTTATCTACCCCTTGGTCACCTTTGTCACAGTCTGAAATAAAACCCCCCGAGGTTTTAGTGACGTCTACCACTGACGTCGGTACTTTAATATTCTGCGAATGAGGAACCTTCTTTTCAATACTGGTTGGACCTGTCGTATAAGTTTTGTCTCTATAATGAAACGGCTGATTCTAGACAGATCAGTTCCGATACCAAAAAGGTCATCAGTACATACCTACACTCTCAACCTGACACTTCTTCCGACTCGCGGCTTCTTAACTACGAAAACTTGACACCACAACCTCTTCTGAGAACTCTCAGGGAACCTGACGTTCCTCTAGGTTGGTCAGGTAAGACTTCCGTTAGTCGGGACCCTAAAGAGACCTTCCTTATTACAATTTCGACTTTGAGGTTATGAAACCGGTGGAGTACACTTCTCAACTGAGTAACCTTTTCTGAGACTACGACCTTCCCTAACCCCCGTCCTCCTCTTCCCCTGCTGTCTCCTACTCTACCGACCTACCGTAGTGACTGAGCTACCTGTACTCAGACTCACTTGAGGCCCTCAACCACGACCTGTCCCTCCGGACCACATGACGCTAAGTACCCCAGCGTTTTTCAGCCTGTGTTGACTCACTCACTTGACTTGACTTGACTATTTACATTTTTATCTAATATCCACTATCTCTTGACGTGTATGTTAGATCGGTAATATACACACACACGTAAGCATAAACACAAACACACTCGTAGTATAAAGAGGAACATTTATGTTTATTAAAAAATTATTATCTTTATTACAATAAATACTCTAATTTCAGTTAAAGACGGAAAATCCTATTACCCACTTTAATGAAACCCGTCTTGAACGGAAACAAGATGGTCCTGACATATCATTTATATATATGGGAAACCGTTCCATTAATAGATCGTGTACCCTCAGTCGTGAGGGTGTCACCTGGTACATCGTGTCTCTCTTTTGAGTCGTTACTCTACTCCTTCCTCAGTGTAATACTATCTTCTATTTTACTCTGACACGAGTATAAACGTCAGAGTACTACCTTTCTAGGTGTAGTGTATACAATCAATATAATCATACATGTAATTTGAGTACGAGTGTATGTATATGTCATCTCTATGTGTCTACTTCGGATTGAGTTACCAAGAATTTTAACTACGGGTGATATCTATACCTAGACGGAGTTATTGTCTTGTAAGGTTGTCACTCAACTCTTACACGATATCCTTAGAGGTATTATATATTTCTCGAAAAAATTTAACCTTTTATTATGTTTCTTGTGTTATCAATTCATTTGTTACTTTTTTATATTTACTGGATATTTGTATATACTTTTGTACGTACTTATGTGGGTTTTACACACAATTAATTTTACACATAATTAATTTTGATATGATTTCTACATAGACCTAAAGGGACCACCAAGTCTACCATTTATCAGACGGACGTTACCTCCTTTGGGTCCAAGTTAGGGAACTAGTCCTTATAGAGGACCTCTTCCTTTACCGATGGGTGAGGTCATAAAACCGGACTTTTTAAGGTGCCTGTCTCCTTGGACCACCCGGTACCCAAACGTTTCTCAGCGTGTGATGACTCGTTCAAAGTGAAAGTGAATATCTACATAATGAAAAGTGGCTAGTATACTCGTTTTTATGCTTGCAGAGTATTATCTGACAACCACTTCGAGACCCTTTATTGTATACATCAATTACTCCCTGTGTTTGAAAATTTTGAAACACTTGGGTCTTGAAGGTCTCCATGTTCCTACATGTTCGACCTAAATCTTTTCTGTTTCCTTGGTCTCTAGTTTAACGGTTGTAGACAACCTAGTATCTTTTTCTTTGTCTTAAGGTCTTTTTTGTAGACGAAGGAAATGATACGATTTCGGAAACTAACACACCTAGTGTTGTTCGACACCTTTTAAGACCTTTTGTACCCTTACGGTCTGGTGGAATGGACGGAGGACGTTTTGTGCATACGTCCAGTTCTTTGTTATCAATCTTGGTCTGCACGTTGTTACCTGACCATGTTTTAGTCCTTTCTTCATGTAGTTCCGACATACGACAGTGGGACGAATCAATTAAATATACGTCTCATGTAGTCCACTTTACGGTCTGACCTACTTCGTGTTCGACCTTAGTTTAATGGTCCTCTTTATAGTTATAGGAGTATATACGTCTACTGTGGTGCGATGACCGTCTATCACTTCTCCTTGATTTCTCGGAGAACTACTTTCACTTTCTCCTCTCACTTTTTCGACTGGATTTGAGTTGTAAGTTTTTTGATTTTAGTACCGTAGAACAGGTCGTTAGTGTAGTGTGTTTATCTACCCCTTTCTTACCTTTGTCACTCTCTGAAACAAAGGAACCTGAGGTTTTAGTGACACCCGCCATTGACGTCGGAACTTTAATTTTCTACGAACAAGAAACCTTCTTTTCGATACTGTTTGGATCTGTTGCATAATTTTTCGACTGTTTTCAGGTAAATCAGTTTCGATACCAAAGAGGTCAATAGTACATACCTACACTCTCAACCTGTTATTTCTTCCGACACGACACTTCTTAACCAACAAAGCTTGACACCACGACTTCTTCTGAGAACTCTTAAGCAACCTGTCGTTCTTCTATTTTGGTCAGTTCGGATTTCCTTTAGTTGGAACTTATAAGTAACTTTCCTGACTACGGCTTCGACTTCGAGGTTATGAGACCGGTGGACTACCCTTCTCGGTTGAGTAACCTTTCTGGGATTACGATACTTTTTAATTTCCGTCCTCCTCTTCCCCCACTGTTTCCTAATCTACCAACCTACCGTAGTAGTCGAGTTACCTGTACTCAAACTCGTTTGGGGACCTCTGTCACTTTCTGTCCCCTTGGACCGTACGACGTCAAGTGTCCCATTGTTTCTCAGTCTATGTTGAATCGTTGATTTGTTTTTGTATTCGAAAATTTTGGGACCTTGTAGTTTAAATTTTAACGTACATCGTCTAAAATCATAATAAAGATTGTAGTATTAAACTTTGATTGGGTTTATAGATGGTTATCATTTGACGAATTTACTTCAAAACTACACGACACGTTTCCTTAAAATCCGACGATATTTTTTACTTACTCAAAAGATAGAAGATTAAACTTTTTTAGAGGTCTCGTGACCTTTTTATATACGTTTTCTTTCATATATTATACCGTACAAAACACATTTTACCCTCTTTAATCTACGATATAAGTAAACATAAAAATATATGTATTTTTTGGAACCCTTCATATAATATTCTCATTACCTTCGAAACTAAATACCCTCTACGTACCTTTGAATTTCCTACCCTTACCTTTATTTTGTATAGAAAATTTTATTCGAACAATCAAAAAATAGTACAATCACATAATGTAAATGTTTCTTCAATTAAAAAATTCTTCGTCTTATTTCACTTTCTCCTTCCATTACTTCCTATTTCTTTCTCTTTTTTTTTCTTAATCGGGTAAACGAAAAGGTTCATGTCTACAGTCTCATTTCGGTCTAATGTCTTAACTTGGGAGGATACGATTTCGACTTTGAGGTCATGAAACCGGTGGAGTACGCTTCTCAACTGAGTAACCTTTTCTGAGACTACGACCCTCCCTGACCCCCGTCCTCCCCTTCCCCTGCTGTCTCCTACTCTACCGACCTACCGTAGTGACTGAACTACCTGTACTCAGACTCACTTGAGACCCTCAACCACTACATGTCTCTCCGGACCGCACGATGCTAAGTACCCCAGCGTCTCTCAGCCTGTGTTGACTCGTTGACTTGACTTGACTTCTGGATTCACTTTATCTTTAAAAAATTTAGAGTTATTTGTAAGTGACCTATTTGTCCATCCTGAATTACGGCGAACTCTTCACTAATAACTCCTTTTCATGGGTTCTAAGACTTGTCATACTAAGACAACGATTTAAAAGAATCTTAACTATGAATCTTTTAAGAAGTCATTTAATAACTCTTAAATGTGAACATAGGGATACAAACGTTTGAATCCCTCAAGCTACCCATCAAGACGAGTCAAACCTAGGGACAAGTCACCGGGAGTACCTACGTCTCGGTTAAGATCTCGGTCGACCTGTTTCGTTCAAGAGACATGGTGGGTCTACTCCTCGTAGCGGAGGTCGGGATAGTTTAGTCCTTCGGATCGATCTCCATGGTCCGTTGACGTCTCGTGTAGGATGTCGGGTGACCCCGTCCCTCGTTCAGTTGTCAAGGTGAGTTGAAGACTATCTCCGATCTCCTCTTCTGGGTAGACGTTTACGTGTCTTTGATTACGTTTTTAGTATTCCTTAGTCCGTCTGGACTGTGGTGGTTTCCTTTGATTGTTTCGAAGTTATTGACTGGGACTTCTTTACTTATAGACTCTTGACGAACTGTTTCTTAAGTCTTATAAATAGAATTACTTTAAGTTACATGACTTTTTTTTTTTTTTTGGTTGGTGGGTCGATCTTTTCCTTTACTTTAACATTGTCTTTTTTTGTTTGGACTGAGGTATGACCTATATAAGGAAGTCGACATTGGAAACATAAGACAACGGACCCGAATCAGTACGACCGAAACATAGAAGTATTTTGTTACAACAGACATCGGACTTTATCCACCGTGATCACCGTTTCTCGACCGGACGGTCACGTCCTCTGTGCATTCTCTGCACCCGAGCTAGGTACCCAGCCCTTCGACGGTACTTCCTTCCGTACCGTGGGGTGAGGTCGTAAGGACGGACCTCTAAGGGTACCTGTCTCCTCGGACCACCCGATGTCAAGTATCCCAGCATTTCTCAGCCTGTGCTGATTCGCTAACGCGTGTTCGTTCTCGTGCTGGGTCCTTGAATGTCTCAGAAACCCCTTTCTTGACCACTACTAGTGACTTAATTAATTTGTATGTCGTTTATAATTTGCTGACATTCTTAACACAGACGTCTTTAAATTTTTTAAAAAATTTTGTTCACTTTTTCACTTTCACAATCAGCAAATCGGTACAGGCTGAGAAACGGTGGGGTACCTACCATCGGGTGGTCTGAGGAGACAGGTACCTTAAGAAGTCCGTTCTTATGACCTTACACATCGAGAAGGAAAGAGATCCCCTAGCAGGACTGGGTCCCTAACTTACGTCTAGAGATGTAGAGTCCGTCTAAGAAATTACAGACTCGGTGGTCGGTGGTCCCTTGACTAATATCGTAAGAGTATAAGAAGTATTAACAAAGGAAATAAAAAGTACAATTTCCTTATAACTAGACTCACTTCAAGTCATATGGGAAGTGAAGTTTAACAAAGGATTAAAAAAGATAACCGAAGTTCATACAAATTTTAACATAATTTTAACATGTACATCTTACTAGTATTATGATATTTTCACTAGGATATGTCTCTCGACCCTAATGTATGATACGTTTAAATCGTACGAAGGAAAGGTGGAAAAAGAATCGTAAAAATAAGTATCAAAAGAGTTATATTTACAGGTCTACCATAAACATTACTACAACTGGTTTACGATTATGATCAATAAAACACCATTACCCTAAACCTCTATAAAAATACAGACGAAACATGTAAAAACCTAAACAAACCTAAAGGTATTTCTTAAGTACAAATTAATTTTATTACTCTGGTAATAAATGTTCCTCTTCTTTCTATGGTAGAGCTATTTACGGTCTTCGGAAAGTTTTGACACTAGTTTAAATTTTCCTTTTACAATTTGATGCGTTGTCTTAAGAACGTTTCCTTCTCAGTAAAAGAACGAAAGAGGTTTTTGGTTTTATATAGACATTGATTTTTATTGATGGTCAGACTACAACAAGGACAAAGACTCGACCATTTAAATTTGAAACATTGATCAAGACTACAAAGAGTGTGTGAATTAACCCAACTTGCTAAAAGGATGTACACGGAAACTCGTCTTAGTATTTTCATATTTTAGATTTTTATTAAATCCCCAGTACTTTGGGGTAAAACCTCTACCCGTTTCATTTCCATTTCACGAATCACTAAAGAAAAATGCCTTTTTAAGTGGTTCAATTAGCTCTTCGGTCAAAATATTGGTCGAAAGGCTTTAGTCGGATAATCGGTGTGAGGATGTAATGTATAAAGACTCAAAAAGTATGGCATCTCTACTTACAAAGTAGTTTACTTTTATGATATAGTAGACTCATATATTTTAATTAATTAGGACATAAGAAAATACGAAAAGAAATCAATTTAGTTTGGAAATTTTTCGGTACTCTGTATTTAAGTATCCTTTCTTTGATGAGTGATGTTACATCTGTCTAAATTATAACCCCACGACCGTATCTTCCATCAAAGAAACCTAAAAACAAACATAAAAAGATTAAAGGATGTGAATCTAAATAATAAAGCTTTGTAATTTCCTTTTTCAATACTGAGTTTTCAGTCTGTGCTTAATAATCGAAATTCTCTCATCGAAGTAAAAGGTCTGTCCTATTACCCCGGTAGGAAGGAAATGATTTCGATTGTCTTTGGACCTTTTATCAACCACCTTTTTATTGAAAAGTTTAGTTTCTTTGACCAGTCACATGTTCCTAGGACGTTCGTCGGTGCACCTGACTGTCCTCTCCTTTACCTAGTAGAATAAACCCCTGTAGTTGAGTGCTCGGACTCAGTACCGATCTCCGGAGGGTACTTCATCGACCTCGACGACAGTGGTTAAGTGAAAAAAAGGTCATACTCGTCTCCTTATAAGTAGACAAAGACACCACTACCTCAGAAAGTGTTACAGGAAACCGGTTCCTTGATATTGGTGTCGGTATTACTAAAGTCTGAGTTTGATAAAGTCGTCGTCGTTGTCACTTTTGTGTCGTCGCCGGTTAAGGGTTTATTTGAGTACACTTACGAAGCATAATCGATTAACAGTCCCCCCAAAATACCCTTTGGTATAGTTTTTACAACGTCTCGAAGAATCCTACGACAAAAAGAAACGAACCTAGACTTCTTCTTTACCTTACGGTCCCGTCATCTTAAATACGTAGTTTTCTCTCACCCCCATCTTTTCATTCCCAAGGTTCTCCCAGCATCAGGAACCGGAACTACGAGTAATTGGGGTACTGAGAATCACTCAGTGGGAACAGGGACTCGTACCCAAATGAAGGGGATAAATGACGTATGGATAAATGAAGGTGGTGAGATGAGTAATCTTTACCCTACTATATGATCTATTTATAAAGAGTTTGAAAGAAGACACTGAAAGTGTTGTCTACTAAAAACGTACACACTGTGAGAGGGTACTCGTATAGGTATAAAACTGTATGTTCTCTTAGACTACCTTTATTTCGTTTATTCGATGTCTGTCTCATTCCGTATCGTTTTTATCTGGTACCCAACACAACTTAAGGGTCATACAATCGGTCGTGAGGTGAGGAAGAGATGGTGATTTCTTTTATATAACCTTACGTTCACAGTATTCCTATTTAAACTAAGGTGAGATTAAATATACGGTCATTTAATTTCTATTAAAAGAAATCCATGATACTCTAAAATGTTTAGTTATTCTTTTTTTGATTGTCAATAAGATTTCTTCCCATTTTATTTTCATAAAATAATTTTTTTTTGATATGTACAGATATTTTTGTAATCTTTGAGGAGTTTCATTAAGTATGAATTCTTTAGTTTTGATGACCTTTTTTTCTTACATAATTAAAAAATTATAATTAAAAAATTACGTACGGAAACAGACGTCGTATTCATTTGTCTTTGAGGACACATTTTTACATTAACCAAGTCGGAAACCTTTCTAAAACTGTTGAATGTGATTATATGAATTGAATACACAGAAAACTAAGTAGTCAAGGAAAGGATTCTTAAATAGTAAGTTTTTGAACGACTTAATAAAGTTAATATATATAAAAATCGTTCTTGTGTTGATCAACAGTGGATTACTTTCTTCTGAGTTTTGACCTACACCATTTAAATCTAAATTCAAAATCGAGTAGAATGATTGATATCTTTGTATTCGTTCACTGAATTGAAGAAACTAAGAGTCATAGTAAAACGTAAAATATTTTTATAGATGGAACGTCCTTTTAACGTTTATAATCTACTCTTATTTATCTGTTTTAGAGAAACCACTAAAGTTTAATAGTTATTACAAAAAATGGTTTTGGTGGTATTAATTTTATAGTGTTAACGTTGGTGTAGGATCAAATACGTTTATTGGTTTATATAAATAACAAAATTTTATTCTGTCTTTCCTAAGAATAGAGATGGTTTTTTAACGAAACCTCAACCAACGAGGTATATTTAACACAAGTAGTATATAAAGTCATTATAGAGTATTATTTTGTAGTTAAATTCGTCATACACTTATATGTAGTTGATCTTTTTTTCTTATATAAATGGATTTAGAAACACTCTACCTAAAATTTATATTATGTTTTTGTACTAAGGTTTGTATTTTACGAAAAGATGGATAAGGACTTGACGTTTTGTAACAGAGTACAACCTTTTGTTTTCACTTAACGAAATGTTAAAATTAAAATTTTACAATGATTTTGAAATGTAGACGTTTTACACTGTTATTAAATTTCTTGTATAACATATGTATTAACTATAAAGTATATGACATAAAACAGAACAGAATAACCTACTCAATCCACGAACGTTTTTATAATATGACGTTTACTTGATTTCTTCTCAATTGTTTTTTTATTTTACTTAACGAAATATAATCTTTTTATGAGACAACTAGAAATCTCGACTTATCACCTCGCGAAACTATTTTTCACCGTCTTTCCTTCTTAGACGATTCTCCTACTCACACCAGACTTTTACTTACCATGACTCTTGTGATGAAGAAATGTGCATAGAGTCACAGTCTCCGATTTAATTATTTCGCCTAAATACCTAAAGAACCTCTAAGACATTTATAATTTTGATTAATCGAGTACGTTGTCCTGTGGACCCGGTGTAATTGATTCACCTTTGAATTATGCCAAGGTGGGTTGTCTCTCAAGGTGACTGAATCTTAGTTGGTCTTAGTTGGGAGAAACTCCCAATTAAAGGTTTGAGATAAGAAACCTTACTTACGACCCGACCTCTTGCAAGAAAGGTCCTTTATAAATTGTCGATGAAATGTGTACGTGTGTGACTGTCACAAGACACTAATTTTCACAAACCCTTCGTGTCATACAATATTAAAGGGAGAACTCCCAAGGACTATAAGTAACCAAATATTTGTACTACTCCTAAGAACGATTTTTCTTTTCGACCTTCCATGTTGAAGCCGTAAGGGTTAGAACGACCTTAGGTTTTAAGACACGAGTTATGTAGACGATTTAAAGGTCTCTCGTCATTTTACACACTCCATACAAATCCTCTATCACAACACCCTAACATTTTGTACCAACGTATTTGTTATAACACTTTACCTACCATATAATATAAGTTTTGGTCTCGAAATCTTATGTAACGGAGATCTTAACTCCCAGTATTTTTTAAATAGGAGTACCTAAGAAAAAAGAAATCGAGAATCTTCTATTCAATTGTATCTTTTATTCTTTATACTAGAGTAAACAACACACGAGGCACAGTATGTGACAAGGTCCGTTACCCCTATATCGTGACTTGTTTTACTTTTTTCAGAGACGGAAGTATATAGGTCAGATGTCCTCTATTCAATGACACCCAGGAAGTTTCTGTCGACTAATTTTGCAATGTTCTGATTTCTATAAACTTCAAACGATCTGGAAAGTACTCACTTCACTTAATCGTCAAGGGTTCGTGTATAGTATCCAAAAACGAACAGAAAACGGGTAAAAGAAAGTCGTAAAATTTTGAAAAACCATTTTATATGTATTGTACTTAAATGGTAGAATTAAGAAAAAATTTACCCGTAAAGTCACCAGTCATGTAAGAGTACCAACATGTTGGTTAGAGGTCTTGAGAAGTAGAACGTTTTGTCTTGAAACGGACAAAGCTTAGGTAAAATAAAGATATATGAGATATTCTTACTTTTTTTTAACAAATTTCCTTATCTAGAACCTATTAAACATACACTTAACATACTTTTAGTTTTCGGAAAGTACAATAGATTATACTACTAAGACTAACTTTTATTATCAAACTCTTTCCAGAGGATGAATATTTAAAAAGAGATATCGTAAATGAAAGTTGATGGATAAGTCTATGTGTCAAATAACACTTCGAAAACAAATGAATCGTGACCGGATGGTGTGTTCGCCCAGACTTCCGTGAACCCCTACGTAGGTCCTAGTAGATTGAGATTAAATGTCGGTTGTCATACTAAATCTTCATACCATTTTATAGTCGACGGTGTAGTCATTAAGGTTAAACGACGAAAATTTTAATGTCGTGATATTTATTCCTTAGTCGTTACGACTAAAATAGTGAGATTGGTTCGTGTTTCATGTTCGGTATCGACGACGACGACGACGACGTTTCAGCGAAGTCAGCACAGGTTGAGACACACTGGGGTCTCTGTCGTCGGGTGGTCCGAGGAGGCAGGGACCCTAAAAGATCCGTTCTTGTGACCTCACCCAACGGTAAAGGAAGAGGTTGCGTACTTTCACCTTTCACTTTTCACTTTCACTTCAGTGAGTCAGTGTCTTATGATGAGTTTTAGTATCCTTTCACATATATGATCCACTCCAAGGAATTATATAGAATGTTTGAGTCGGTGAAAATCCCGAAAATGATTTTAGTTTATTCATCGTTAATATGGGAATGTTTCGAGAACTCTTTATTAATTGAATCAGTTAATAGTAGATGGGAAACAACAACAAATCAGTAATTCAGTATAGGCTGAGAATCCGTTGGGGTACCTGAGATCGGGTGGTCCGAGGAGACAGGCACTTTATAGGGCCCGTTCTTATGACCTCACCAAACGGCAAAGGAAGAAGTCCCCTAGAAGGACTGGGTCCCTAGCTTGGGTACAGAGAACGAAACCGTCCGTCTAAGAAATGGTGATAAGGTGTCATTCTCGGACCCTTCTGGAATGACTTTAATTAAACGAATAGCGACCCTTTCTGACTTCCGTTTTCTTCTTCATAGTGGTTGAGTTACCTGTACTTAAACTCGTTTGAGGTCCTCAATCACTTCCTGTCCCCTCGGACCGTACGACGTCAGGTACCCCAGTGTTTCTCAGTCTATCCTGAATCCCAGACTTTTTATCGTAACGAACTTTTAAAAATTCTAATAAAGAATTGTTAGAGTCATTAAACATAAGAAAAGGTTTATCAACCAATCTATCATTGTTAGTTTAGGGTTGTAAAATTTTTTTACTTGTTTTCAACATATACACTGTCCCTCTCAATCAATTGATCCAACTTTGATTCCAGAGTGAGTATAGTAATTGAACAAGCTACTTAAATGAACATTAGTCCTGACTATAAGTAGTTAATGAATGTTCATCCCGAGATGAACCCCGAAGGGAACACCGAGTCGACCATTTCTTAGGTGGACGTTACGTCCTCTGGCCCCAAATTAGGGACCCAACCTTTCTAGGGGACCTCTTCACTTACCGATGGGTGAGATCATAAGACGGAACCTCTTAAGGTACCTGACATATCAGGTACCCCAGTGTTTCTCTGTGTTGACTCCCTGAAAGTGATTCAGAGATGACCAACGGACGTCCTCCATAGGAAAGGCCTACTACGATGTCGGGTAAGACTAAGCAGAGACTGATACGATAAGACAAAAACATTAGTGAATCTCACAGTGAACCTCTTCCGTTACCGTGGGGTGAAGTCGTGAGAAAGGACTTTTTAGGGTACCTGCCTCCTCGGACCATCCGACGGTAGATACCCCGTGTCTCAGCCTGACTTCACTGAATCGTCATCGTCGTCGTCTCACAGTGATGACGAATATTACATATTGAAGAGTTATAGGGACAAAGGTACAGATTCAAATAATCGAGTCGCCAACCGTCACTCATTAACAAACGACAAACAAACGAAAGGATGTTGTCCTTAAGTGTTCGGTGAATCTCTAGAATGGTAGTAGTAGTGTCTTGGATGGTAGATATATAGACTTCTGTGTCTACTTTATTTTAAATCGATGAAGGAAGTTATTTACCCCTGGAGAGAAATAGAATGCCACAATTTTTTGAACTTTCAGGATCAACAAAATATTACAATCTAAAAAACCGTAGGTAGGAACTTTACCGAACAAAGTTTAAAGTAAAGGTCGTTAGGTTCGAAAGTAATCAATACCTACGGAGGTCTAAAGTGTGCTATCTTGAAGAATGAAGTAGTACAAACTCAATGAGTTCAGTTTTAAAGAGAAGTACACTGTCCCGTCAGTGTGAAACAGGACAGACTTTCTGGAAAGGGACTTAAAGAAACACAATGTTTTAGTAGAAGTTTGTCTGTTGGTGTCTGTAAACGTTAAGGTCCGCAAGTCTTTCGAAATAAGTGTAAATTCGTGATCTTTCAATAATGTAAGGTTGAGTAAAGGTCAAGGGTCCGAATGACTTAATGACTGAGTACGACTGAGTATCTACCCAGAATAGGGACCTACGAAGAATGAATATTGGACTTGGTTTAAGAGTTCATTAAAGAATTTCGTAAAAAATTCTTTTATTTTGTATTTCTCTATTTAGATGACAGACGTCGAAACTATAAAACTAAAGACATGGAGTAAATGGTCTTTATAGAGTCTACTCAGACCTTTTACGGTATATATATATATATACATGTACATGTGTACATATACATGTATATATATAGTCTATATTTTCTTTTACGAGAAACTTGATAGTATGGTGAAATTTATCATTTTATAAGTGTATATAATCAAGTAGATTTGTTAAATTACTGGGATAAAACGTATATCTTATATAAAGACGATAATATTCCTTCCGGATCGAGATTCAAAGATAGGAACCCTTAGTAAGGTGTCAATCACAGAGCTTGGCGTAAGATTACAAGTCTTTGTAGGACTAATTTCACGGATAAATGGAGAAAGATACTCAAACTTAACTGGGTGTAAGACTTCAGTTGACACTGGGTTTCGTTTTTTGTACTTCGACTGTGAACGGATTGGTCCACGTACCAACTCACAGTTGTTAGATGGACCAATATCTACCCCCTGTCCTTGTTAATATTCTCGTGGGAGTAAAGATCGGGGACCATTGGTCTAGGAATGCACTCCTAGGGTGAAAAATGATAGGACGATTAAGGTAAGAATAAATTAACGTATGAATCAACGAATCAGTACAGACTGAGAAACACTGGGAAACTTGACATCAGACGGTCCGAGGAGACAAGTACGTAAAAAAGACCGTTCTTATGACCTCACCCACCCAACGGTAAAAGAGGGGGTCTCCTACAAGAGTTAGGTCCGTAGTATGGATAGATATAGAAAACACAGAGGACGTAACGTCCACCTAAGAGATTAAACGAGACTACGGGTTTAAACCGGAAGGGTCCACCGCGTCACCATTTCTTAGACGACCGGTTACGTTCTCTGAGTTCTCTGTGTCCAAGTAAGGAGCCCAACTCTTTTCGGGGACCTCTTCTTTTACAGTTGGGAGGGGTTATGAAAACCGACCTCTTAAGGTACCTGTCTCCTGGGATCTTCCGATATTAGACACCCCAGTGTTTCTTAACCTGTGTGACTCGTCGACTCGTACGTGCGTGTTACGGATTTAGTGGTTAAGTTGGACACGAGGAACCGTTTTTATGTTGTTACCTAGTCAAAGAACCCCTTAATACTTACACCTACTCTTAAATTCAAAATGAACGTGGTTTAAGAATGATAAAATGATAATGATAACGATTATGATAATGATAATGATAAATGATATTAAGAATGAGGAAATGATAATTATTGTCTAAGTTGCCTCCTTTCAAAAGGTACAACTATACGAGAGTCTTCTATTTTTGATTTGATCACGTCCCAGAATAGTCCTTTAATTTATAATTTAAAATCTGTAACGAATGGAATTCGTCGTTACGTCGTACGTCTCGACACCTTTATGTCTTACTCATGAAATCGTTCCTTAAAAGATAAAGACCACCACAAATGAGTAATTAGGTCTACTTATTAGTCCCTTCTGACTACTCGGTTACTAGTAAGTAGTCTGGAGTTCAAAAAACTACAGAGTCGTCATAAACTGTGTCGAGTAGTGATAGTAGGTAAAGGGTCTAATAATGTTATTGGAAGAATGACTTCAGAGATAAAGTTCATGTGGTCGACCAGATTATTTTAACATGTCATTAACCTGTTTTAGAACGGATCCCGATCTCTAACTTAACTACTAATCCGTCGTCCGATTACTTTGTCCGTTACCTTAATTGTCTGACCATCTTTCATGGAGAGCATTCCCAGACTCATGGTCCTCGACCCTTGTCTTTCCGACTTATCATTGGGGACTGGAAGACGTCGGTCTTACTGACGAGGGTTATTTGTTTATTCGTGGAATATAGATGAGTAACCCGAAGAGAACACCGAGTCGACCATTTCTTAAGCGAACGTTACGTCCTCTGAACACAAGCTAGGGACCAACCCTTCTATGGGACCTCTTCCCTTTCCGAGGGGTGAGGTCATGAGACCGGACCTCTTAAGGTACCTGACATATCAGGTACTCCAACGTTTCTCAGCCTGTACTGACTTACTGAAAGTGAATTTATTTAGATAAGTAATAAGACTTAGAAGAACGTACCTGGTAATTTTACATTGTGGTTAATTAGTTTAAGAAGTATTTCTGTCTCGGGTGTCTTTAATAAACGAACCCTACAGAATGTTGGATCCTCACGAGGACTGACTTTAGGACGTAGTCAGGTATATTGTCCTGTAGAAAATAATCAAATAGACGGGTCTCACCCGGAAAACCGTTCAAGATATTGAGATTTCTTAGAGAACTACTCTCACTTCCTCCTCTCACTTTTCAGACCGAATGTTGATTTATAAGATTTTTTAATCTTTTTGGTTCTAATACCGTAGACTGGGGTAATAAAGTACCGTTTATCTTCTCCTTTCACACCTTCGTCACTGTCTAAAGGAGAAGAACCCGAGATTTTAGTGACACCTGGCACAGACGTCGGTACTTTAGATTCTGTTAACGAAGAACCGTCCTTTCGATACTGTTTAGATCTGTCACACAACTTTTCGTCTCTGTAGTGTAACTGCTGTTTCCAGACATATCAGTTCAGATACCAGAAGGGTCACCTGTACATCCTAACACTGTCGACAAGACATTTCTTCCGTCTCACTGTTTCTTGACTACGGAAGCTTGACACCACGACCTCTTCTGAAGACTCTCAAGGAACCTGTCGTTCCTCTACTTTGATCCAGTTAGAATTTCCTTTGGTTGAACTTATGAGTAACCTTCCTGACTACGACTTCGACTTCGAGATCATAAAAACAGTGGACTCCACTTGTCAGTTGAGTGACCTTTAAAAGGACTACGACCCTTTCTAACTCTCCTCTTCTACTACCAGTCTCCTACTCTACCGACCTACCGTAGTGACTACGTTACCTGTACTTGAACCCGGTTGAGACCCTCTACCACTCCTTGTCTCTCCGGACCGTACAACGTCAGGTAACACAGAGTCTCAGTCTAAGTTGACCCACCGACTTTTTATTGTTATGCGGAGACCATGGACGGGACTACGGTCCATGTGGTGATAGAGTTCGAGAAACGCAACCGACGAGGACTCGTTGAGAAGTTGATCCATAACCCAACCGGTTTTTGAAGTGAGTCTAAAAAGGTAGTCGACCATACCTTTTGAACTTACTTAAAAACCGGTCGGATTATAGATCTCCACAGTAGAGTATGGAAGTCTAGAATGAGTCTACGGTAGAAGAGTCACTTTGAAAGAAGGGTTGTAGGATAAATTTAACGTAAATGGTCACGTTAATAAAGGTAAGAGAAATAGTGGTAAGGAATGACAAAAAGAAAGATGTCTCGGGAATAACAACAAAATACACAAGTAATGAACAAACAATAAACATAGGAGGACGGTCGGATGTTCATTCCTAAAAATGGACAAATAAGTGACAGGACGGGGGTCGATAACTACTTATATAAACAACTCACTTAATACCTTATAGTTTATTTAGCCATTTACTTACTTACTACCGACGTGAAGTGAATCTTCAAAGGAAATTGAGACGAGGTATTTAAAGGTACACATTTTGGGTTACATATATGAATAAAGAAAGTTTAAAGTCACTTGTTGTTCAGAACCTGACACACGTAGTGTTATTTGACACGTTTTAAGACTTTCTCTACCCTTATGGTCTGGTGGACTAGACGGAGAACTCTTTAGACATGCGTCCAGTCCTTCGTTGTCAATCTTGACCTGTACCTTGTTGTCTGACCAAGGTTTATACTTTTCCTCATGTAGTTCCGATATATAACAGTGAAACGAATAAATTGAACACACGTCCCATGTAATACTCTTTACAACCCGACCTACTTCGTGTTCGACCTTAGTTGTGACGGTCGTCTTTATAGTTGTCAGAGTCTATACGTCTACTGTGGTGGGAATACCGTCTTTCACTTCTTCTGAATTTCTCGGAGAACTACTTTTACTTTCTCCTCTCACTTTTTCAACCGAATTTCGAGTTGTAAGTCTTTTGTTTCTAGTACCGTAGACCAGGGTAGTGAAGTACCGTTTATCTACCTCTTTGTCACCTTTATCCCCGACTGAAATAAAAGAACCCGAGGTTTTAGTGACGTCTACCACTGACGTCGGTGCTTTAATTTTCTGTGAATGAGGAACTTTCCTTTCAATACTGGTTAGATCTGTCGTACAATTTTTCGTCTCTGTAATGAAACGGTTGTTTCCAGGTAGATCAGTTTCGATACCAAAAACGTCATCAGTACATACCTACACTCTCTACCTGATATTTCTTTCGACTCGTGATTCTTGACTACGAAAACTTGACACCACAACCTCTTCTGAGAACTCGTAGGGAACCTGACGTTCCTCTAGGTTGGTTATTTAGGACTTCCTTTAGTCAGGACTTACAAGTAACCTTCCTGACTACAACTTCGACTTTGAGAATTATGCAACCGGGGGACTACACTTCTCGACTGAGTGACTTTTCTGGGACTACGACTGTTTCTAACTTCCGCCCTCCTCTTCTCCTGTTGTCTCCTACTCTACCAACCTACCGTAGTGACTTTACTACCTGTAACCACTCATCCGAGGTCCTCAACCACTACCTGTCCCTTAGGACCGTACGACGTCAGGTACCCCAGTGTTTCTCAGCCTGTACTGACTCACTGACTTGACTCGACTTGACTTGTTACTTCTTGTTCAGTTGTGATCTCAATTTGTATAAAAGTCGTTTTTAAAGTGTTTTCCAACAAAAAAACCAGAAGGTAAAACATATCTTAGTAGTTAAAGAAAACATATCTTAGTAGTCAAGTAGTTCTTTAGTAGTTAAAGAAAACATATCTTTGTAGTGGGTAAAGAATTCTGGGACCTTTCTTCGTAAGTTAAAGTTTTGATAAACAGGTAACAAAAAACAGAATAGAATCATTTTTTATATTGAAAATAAAAAGATAAAGACTATGAGTAGAACTTAATCAGCCGAAGATCAAAAAGAGAAGAAGGTTAAAACCGGATACATCCGACCAAAAGAAAATAAAGTGAGATCGGGACTTTGGAAGGAGGATCTAGTATAATACAATACCAACAGTATAGATACCTTAATAAAAAGATACCACTACTAAAGTCTTATGGTTAATTACTATAAAAATTCTTCCTATAAAGACCTCTTGTACGTCACAATACGTTACTTACCTGTTGAACTAATTTATGAGAGAGTAATCTCCGTTTTTCGATGGTTTTTAGTAAAATAAACTAAGACAGTATAAACAAAGTCTCCTATTTCACCATAAAAGTCAAGGATACTGATAAAAATTTTGTATAAAATCTCACCACCATTATTTTCCGTACTACCTGAACTTCACGTTTTAAACTAACGGTAGAAAAAAAAAGGTCAACCGTACCAACCCGACTGTATTTAGTTAAAATTTTTTGTATGATACTGTAAAATTTAAATTCTGATGACAATTGTCGTTTTAGACTGAAATCTGGTTAAACCCTTGATCCGAACGTTTCTCCTTTTTTCTTTGAAAAGTCGTTCTTTTTTATAAAGTAAAGAGACAGAAAGGTCATTATGTCAAATAATTATTTCTACTGAAAGAGTATATTATATCACAGTCAAACATCTTAAATTTGAGATTCGAAAAATCCTGTACGAGGAAACGAGTCAAGACCGGTGTGACCAGACAATATACTGGCTATCGTGGTAAAACTTCTGTTTACCTGGTGTAGTTACCTCTCTAGACACTAGGAGGTAGTTCCTACTACTATAAACTGAGAAGGATTAATATGATAGAATACTGGATTGGTGAATTTTGAACTTAATTATTTAAATCAAAAATTTTCTAATCATTCAACTTTCCCGTCAATACATATGATAATATAGGATCATTATTGACATCGATGATGAAATCATATTGTTAATTCTTAAATCCAAAACCTCCTAAACGACCACCAGGTCACCAATTCTGAAGTGGAAGCTTACGTTCCCAATGTCAAAGTTAGGGACCAGTCCCTCGATTCTAGGGTTTACGGAAGACCGGTTTTTTTTCGTTACAACATCATTTAGGTTATTTTTGATTTTCTTTTTTTCAAATCTAAAACCATAGTTTAATGGGACGATGAATCAACAGTACATCGGAACCCAGTTAAAAGATTGACAACAAATACTACGCTAACAAAATTAACCCGAAGAGTCCAGCGAGTCTACCATTTCTTAGACGCGTGTCACGTCCTCTGAACCCAAGTCAGGACCCAATCCCGCTATGAGACCCCTTCCTTTACCGTTGGGCGAGGCCATAAAGACGGACCTCTTAGGGCACCTGTCCTAGGATCGCGCGACGTCAGGTATCCCAGCGTTTCTCAGCTCGTGCTGACTCGATGATTGTGTGAAAGTGTCAATATTAATAGTGATGAGAATTATAGTAGAAAGGCCCTGGGAATTCTTATAGGAAAAGATACGTCACAAATAGTTTATTATTCAAAATCATTTTATATTTCACATCTTCATATCTTGAACTACTTAAACCTCAAGACCTCATGGTCTCTTCGTAGTACTTTGTACTGGATTTTAAACACCGACCACGACCCCTGTCCCTCGTGGTAATTAAGTCATACTTCCCGTGATGTCTATATAGAATTTCGTGTTGAAACGAGTTATTCAGGTTTGATTATTATTTCAATTAAAAATTAGTTTATGATTTGTAGAGTAAATTTCCTTTACTGAACTACAGAAATGATGTATTTTCTCTTATAAATTATTAAAATGTTTTAGTACTGTAGATCTCCTATAGACCCATCAAATCGATGGGTCCGAGTAAGTAAAGAATAAAAATTTTCTTCGACTTCCTATACACTACTAAATCAGGTATCTAATCCCAGAGGTTTCGAAAAAACGAATAAATGAGGATTTCCTTATAACTTTTATTGTAGGATGTGTGACAATGTTCAACTATAACTATTAAAAAGTTATTTTCAAATTAATCAACGTTTTCTATGTTTAAGGTCGTATAACATTTATAATTGAAAATTTTATTTCGGGGACATTATGAGAATTACATAGAGGATATCAGATTCATGGTACTACTAAGTTATGGGTGACAATTAAAATTATGAGTGATAATATAAATGTTTTCGTACTTGTTACGGAAGTTCAGAAGTCGAAATAGAGAAAAGTACTCGACGTCAAAAGTAGGATCAAAGGTTTATCACAAAATAGACTTACAGTATATTAAAATACGAACGTCTAGAAAATGAGTAATGAGGATGGAAATAAATTCTTTTTATACATGTATGACTTTAATTTAAAAAATTTAAAACACTGGTTGTTTAGAGTTTCATAACTTTTCTTTCAAGAAGACATAATTTTTCAGTAAGGTTGACAATCGAGTATTAACTAGTTTTACTATATTTATATTTAAACTTTGTTTTATGGTTAGTATTTCTCATAAAAACCTTCACGTAGACGAGAATTCAACACAACCGAATAAGTGATTGCTCAATTGTGTAAATAGTTAGTATAATCAAAAATGATCTAATCTGTCGTATTTAAGATAAGAATAAAAAACGAAAATATCTAAATGTCCGACTCTTTAACACAAGTGTATGATTCATTTATTTTTGTGTTTCTCAAAAGGAACACGTAATAGTTAGTTAAGAAATGTAGAGTAGGTTCAAAACACGGTTTTCGGTGGAACGTTAGAAAGTAGTTTTTATAAAAATTACTTCTTAACCGACTGTAAAAATAATGTAAAAGGAACTTACGAGAATTTTCATTTTTTAATGTTTAGTAGTTTAAATTTTTTTCCTGAAGAATGGATAAGTAATGTCAATGAGTAAAAATGTGCAGTGAGAGTGGTAATAAAGTTTAATAGAGAGAAATAAACTACGGTGTTTTCAAAACTATGTACGAGGACCCATTCTGACTTATAACTACTTCTCACACGGAAATAACACGTGTTTACTCCCTTCTCACTAAAACTTCCCCTATAAACCTGGTGTCTACTCAAGAGTCCCTTTATATAAGATCCTCTAATTTAAATCCTCATTAAAAACTCCTAGGTCATTGACTCATAAAATTTTAATAGGTGATTTTAATAATAAAGACGGAAGAATGGTGTATCTTTCAGAAATATATACGGACCCTATGTACATAGGATCAAATTTCTTACGACAAAAACTTTCAGAGACCTTTCTTGTTATTTATAAATCTCATCCTATTTTCAGGGATTTTTATGATGAACTACAAACCTTCTCTTACTTATTTTATATATCTTTACCGTCACACATACGTACATACGTACATACATACATAACTTTCTACGTTTGTACCATGTCTCGACTTCCATGTCAAAGGCAACTAGTAATGTTGAATTTGGACGTATGAAATTGTGGGTCCTCTAGAGAAAGTAAAACATTAAGATGGGTATGAGTTGGACTGAATATAAAATACAGTGTACTCTACATCATGTTACAATAAAAGGTTTGTATATTTTTGTTATGTACTGATTTTATATAGTACGAAGGTAAAGTAAGAACGACAGAAGAGGTTAAGTTAAAATTTTTCCCACACACACACTCTCACACAACGTGTCCACCCTCTACAATATAGTTTTGTAAATATTCATTTTATCTTTTATACGACGTTTAAAAAAGGTAGTCGATAGGGATATATTTGTGACTAAATTAGAGTGTAACTAATACACTACATTGTATAGAAACCAGTATGATGACAAATTAACATGTGAAATTTACACACTTAAAATATTATACACTTAATGAAGAGTCATTTCAAGAATATCACTTTTTTTGGACGTCGTATAACCTCTACTCATTGTAGAGTTATCTTATTTCTAGTGGTCATCTAAAAACGGGATCGAAGTACGGACCACTCCGATGAACTTGAACCTTCCAACACTCCATCCATTTTCCAATCTCTCATACTAAAGAACCTTTCATTTCTACTTGTTAAGTGTTCGTCTGTTCAACTCCCACATATATTTTTTCTCTTTTCTTTTGATATCTTTTAAACTTATATATGATACTTTAATCATATTTTTTCTCCCTCAAAGGTCAACTCAGTCTATAGTTTCTACAGGTGACCTTGTGCCACCGGGGTGGTCCGTAGAGACCTTCGTAATCTGTTTGAGTGTAGAACTTAGTACTTGTGACTCAGTTTCTCTTGTTTGTTAACCCACTCTCCCTCTTTGCTACTGACTACTCTATCTCAGTAGTCACTCCGAGAGACACTTCTCGGAGTTAGAAGTAAGAAGTCTACCTTTATCATGCAGTGTACCTTGAGGGAGTATATTTTTTTTTTTTCTGTCACGTATTAGTCTTTTTTGTCACTTATTAGTCAATTTATTACTAACAAGCACTAGAGACAAAATAACCACCATATAATGACAAAAAGAATCGTTGAGGTACCTGACGACGTTCGGTCCGAGGATCAAAGAGGTGATAGAGGACCTTAAACGAGTTTAAGAAAGGGTAACTCAGTCACTCGGATAGATTGGTAGAGTAGGAGAGGGTGGGAGAAAGGGAAAAAGAAAGCTAGAAAAGGTCGTAGTAAAGTTAGAAAGGAGAAAAGGTTACTGTCTAAAAACGTAGTCCATCGGTTTCATAACCTCGAAGTCGAAGTCGTAGTCAGGAAGGTCACGTATAAGTCCCAATAAAAGGAAATCCTAACTGACCAACCTAGAGGAACGTCAAGTACCCTGAGAACTCAGAAGAGGTCTGGTGTTAAACTTTCATATTTAAGAAATCACGATTCGGAAGAAATACTAGGTTGAGAGTGTAGGTATGTACTAATGACCTTTTTAGTATCGAAACTGATCCACCTGAAACCACGTTTTACTACAGAGACGAAATATTATACGACAGATCCAAACAGTAACGAAAAGAAGTTCTTCACCCGTAGAAAATTAAAGTACCGACGTCAGTGGTAGGTGTCACTAAAACCTCGGGTTCTTTCATTTTAGACAGGGACGAAGTTGAAAAAGGGGAAGATAAACGGTACTTCACTACCTTGACCTACGGTACTAGAAGTAAAAAACTTACAACTCAAAATTCGTTCGAAAAAGTGAGAGGAGAAAATGTGAGTAGTTCTCCGAGAAATCAAGAAAAGTGAAAGACGGTAATCTAATGATAGTAGACGTATAGACTCCAACAACTATGAAGAGGGTCGTTAGAACTAGTGTCAAAAACTAAGTAGGTCGGACCGTAAAGTGGACTACATGAGAGTATGTTCAATTTCTTCGTACAATTGTTATATGTCGGAACTGTATGAAGGAAGGACTAAACCTTGGTCAGTCAAAAGGTACATTCAAAGATTGACAACGAAGAACTGTGCGTATCTCCAAAGAGTCTTCCGTTCATTCCACCAGACCATAAGGGTAGAGAAATTCTTAAAAGATGTCAAACAACACGAAGTGTGTCAGTTTCCGAAATCACATTAGTTACTTTGTCTTCATCTACAAAAAGACCTTAAGAGAACGAAAAAGATAACAGGTTGAGCTATTAAGGTTTGAATTATGGGTCCGGTAAGTGATTTTAATATTTATGCAAGAGTATAAAACTTTTTTCGTGAAGTGTCTTGCAGGGTTCACCACGTCACTAATTCTTAGGTGGACGGTCACGTCTCCCGAACTCAAGTCAGGGACCAGACCCGTCTAAAGTGTACAGTGCCCCGTTGATTCGGACACGTGGTGTTGACGACTGGGGTACGAGATCTGAGACACTCGAGATCACGGACACTCGAGAGTTGATGACTCGATTGAACGATGTTGAAGACTTCGGACTTACGGGACCCCGAACACGGGACGTTGTTCTCTTCGGTGGTTTTACTCTTCGAGTACGTAACGTTGATCGGTCATCGGGGGTGGCCGGTGTTGATCTCTTTGGTCACACGCCGTTACTTCTAGGTTGGTCGGTTATTTATTTATTTATTTTAAAATTTTGTTGAAAATTTATGAAATAAAATGTTAAAATCTTTTAGCATACTTAACTAAAGATAAGTTTTATTTAAATGTTTTGTAAAAAAAGTCCTAAGAATGTAATTACTTTCTTTGTATTTCTTTGTTGTGGAAGGTGTGTAGACCGTTTCTATTCTAAACACGATATAGATTTGACAGTTTGAATCTAACAGAGTTGTAAACGTGTTAGACCCCGTTCTTATGTTTACTTCCGGATTCATGGTATTCAGATATACCAATTTTCGATATTTAGTTCGGTGTTTGACAAATTACTTTCTACGGGGTAGGAGACTGTAATTATGTGTAAGTTTTGTTATTTTAATTTTTATACACATTCCAAAGTGACTCAGTTACTTTATAGTTTCTGTCATATACTTTAGTAAAATCAAGTGGACAGTAAGATAACTACAAGGTCACTATAAATCTTCTTAAACTTAGTGATATGTAACAATGTTATATTTTAAAGTATATTAAAGATAAGATAGTAGTGACCGATAGTAGATCTCCTAATTTTTATGGGACACTTACATACATCTTGTATTTTTGAAACTTGTATCAAAGTAACCTTCACATTTGATGTTACTTTTATTTTCGTCTAGTAACTTTAATAAAAATATACAAATTCACAAAGACTTTGTTTTAATAATTCTAATAGTGATTTTTATAAACATCTTATAGTGTAAAATTTAGTTATTAAATTTTAATCGACACAAAAATTAAATTAAAACTCAATTAATAAAATAGGATGAGATATTAAAAAGTTTAAAACGTTTGGTCACCGTCTTTTTCCAATTCATGTAATGTGATTCCACTATTGAGGAAGTTTATGTCAGGGTGTTTATAGGTAATATTGATAAATGAAATTTAAAGTGATGTACTTCGCTCATAGTATTCTAACAAAAATGGGATTTTTTAAACCCCTTTTATGTGATTTGAAACGTTATATGTATATATGTATATATATATATATTATATGGGTATATATAAATTCTTTATATATTATATATATGTATACTTTACTTTCTTTGATCGAAAAGAGTGTAATTCGAGGGATCAACTATCACTGAATAGATTCTAGTCTCAATCTCAATACAGGGACCCAAAGATCAAGTTAAAGAAAAATTTAGAACGGAAATTCTTTCAGGTTTATTAAGGTTAAAAGTATCGGTGACTTACAGATATTTGTTGTTAAGTTTTTAATATCACTTCTAACACAAATGAAGGTATAGTATTAAAGATTCAGAGTGATAGGCTCTTTTATTGGTTTTTAATTTACTAAAAATTTTATGGTGTCTATATGAGCATAGGTCTTTATTCGTTTAAAAAGACCCAAACTCCCTGTTTTCGTTGTACATTAATAAAGATGAAGATTTACGAAAGTTTCACCAAAGTAGGTTTACCAGACCTACTCTTCACTCTTTGGGTAAACGTGTCATGTAGACGAGACGTGACAGAGTACCTAGTTAAAGGACTCCTCGGATTAGCTTGAGTCGAAAATTACATGTATCTTGACAGTGTCCAGAGTCAGGTGTTCGATTAGACCCAAGTTATTCTTGTTTATTTATCAAAAGAACCGTGGAGATTACTTACCGTGTTTACTTCACCAAGAGTGACATTCATGCTCTAACCGACAGAGTAAAACATTACAGTTCCGTTTACCAAGAACCCTTAGAACAAAACTCGCGGACCTCACGACTATGACAACTCTTTAGGACAGAAGGGGTGTGACTAGAGAATAAAGGGAACAAGAAAAGGTGAAAGGGAATTACACGGAAGGAGGGATGTAAACAGACAGTAAGGAAGGTAAGAAAACACAAGGACTCAAGTCAAGCTGTCGTGTAAACGCAGTGTCACCAACGTTCACCAACTCCTGAGGTCCCTGGGGTGTCCGGTCGTCGGGAGACCGGCACAAGGGGTTTAGGGATGAAGTGACAGCGGTCTGACGGTGGGTAAGAACGGTCCCGGAGACCAGTGTTCCGATCATTGACACACACGTCTGTACGAACGTACGCATCGACAAAGACTTAATGTCCGAGTAGTACTCAAGAAGACGTACCACAGTTATTGGTAGGCTTAGACGGGCGTCAAAGGGGTTTCGACGTGAGTGAGTAAAGTTTTTCTTCTCAGTTCTAATAAGACTCTGAAAATGATGTACCTGTACAATCTCTCCGGCATTTTTTATAAAATAAACTTTATTGGTAGTTTTCGGTTTAACCTCGTGTCGTTCTTCCTTAATCTGGTGGTGTATTGATCGGAATGACCTTGACTAAGGTTCTTGTATTCTTAGAAAACCCTCCGTCATTTAAAAGACCTTTTTTTTAGTTTCCACCTACACCTCTTCCCGTCCGTTGGTACCCTTGAATTTGAAAGTAGTAGAAATAATAAAACAAAAACACATAATTGACACGAACCGTTCATTTTTCATCAACTTCCAGATTATTGGTGCACACTTGAAGTATGTTGATTTAGAGAACGTCACTAAGATCTGTTATGTTATGAACCGTGAGTCGAATCATTCACCCAAAATTTGTTTATGAGTATTACTACTTTGTTATATCCCCTTGTGTGACGCCATTCCTTCCGTATAACAACTACAGTTTCATAAGTCAGATAATGACATTGCAATCGTCGTGTAAAAATAGGTGTAACTGACACCGGAACCAGTGTCCGATTAAAGACTGTGGACGAAAATTTTAATAGTAGGACACACGGGACCTCTTTACACCTTTGAAAGCCATACAAATTTTTAACTGTTTAATGAAGTCAATTTGTGTTTGAGTCTTTACTTCTCATATCGAGGTTACATAAGTGTATGCAATTGTCTCTTGTTTTATTTGGTGTCAGTAAAATTACTAAAATCACTGTGTAATACTCGGGTTTGTAGTGAGAAGAGAAATAGTGAAACGGGAATCACCGACCACCGCCCCAACCCCCCCACCCACCACCCGTCCCCGTGACAGACGGTTACGGATTCTCTGAACCCAAACTAGGGACCCAACCCTTCTAGAGGACCTCGTCCCGTACCGTTGGATGAGGTCATAAGAACGGACTTCTTAGGGCACCTGTCTCCTCGGAACAACCGATGTCGGGTATCCCTGTGTTGGCTTCACTGAATCGTTTGTGTGTATGGAATCACCGGTATCTAAAAGAAAATGAAAACCAATTAACAACACAAACAACGACAAACAACGATTCAGTACAGGCTGAGAAAACACTGAGGTACCTGACATCGGACGGTCCAAGGAGACAGGTGCCGTTCTTGTGACCTCCGTTCTTAAGAGGTCCGTTCTTATGACCTCGCCTAACTGTAAAGGAAGAGGTCCCCTAGAAGGATTGGGTCCCTGACTTACACACACAGGACGTAACCTTCTACCTAAGAAATGGTGACTCGGTGGTCCCTATGGGATTAATAATATATGTAGGTAAAATTAAGTTATATTAATAATATCATAAGACTAACTGAGTAAACAAATCTTTTTTGAAAATTCTAAACTTTCTATTATAAAAGTACTAAATTCCTCATATCCATTCCATTTCAGCGAGTCAACACAAGCTGAGAAACTCTGGGGTACCCGACATCGGATGGTCCGAAGAGACAGGTACCCTAAAAGGTCCGTTATCATGACCTCACCTAACGGTAAAGGAAGAGGTCCGTTAGAAGGGCTGGGTCCCTAGCTTGGGTCCAGAGGGTGTAACATCTGTCTGCGAATTGGCAGACTCGGTGGTCCCTTCAGTGACGTGTGTTAAAAAGGTATTGTGACATACACCTCGTACTGTTTACTGTGTAAAATACGGGACTACTCTGATTATGGTATGACTCCTCCTCTTTCCATGCACTTATAAATCCACTTTTATTGATTTCTTAATAATACTCAGTTCCTTCATCATGTCTATGGTTTATCATCCTCTTAACTTTACACCTTCTGAGTCATCTGGTCGGTCCGACTCTTAAATCCAACTTTCCAGTGTACTACCACTATCAATCCCCTCTATACTGAGACTCCGGTCTATCTGGACCCGAGTCTTAGGTGAAGACAAGGAATTCTTTAGAGTCGGACAGAATAATACATATTTTATTCCTGTCACTATTAGGGATTAAAATATTATAACGACTGTCCTAATTCACCCCCCTGAATTACATTTTAACACCGAATGTCTTTATTAAATTATCTACAAAATCATTTTCCTTATCACTTGCGATTTCAATATTTCCTTGACACTGTTTTTTTAACATCCTTTCCTTAACATCTGTTTTTTACTCCGGTAGATTGATAATGTGTCAATCTATGATATATATACTACTCTTTACAGAGATACCTCTTAGAGGTCCAAATATTTTTCTTTTCTTTTATAGACTTCCGTCAGTACTTTTACTACTTCTTCCTCCTATTACTCCCCTACTTTCCCTTCTTTTTATTTTTGTTTTCTTTTTACTTCTCCTTCTACACGGTAAGTTTCTTTACAGAGTATCTGACTGTTTTCCTAAAAGTTACCATTACTCCCTCGGTTCTCCTTTATATTATTTTCGAGATTGTAAAATTACCTTTTATATACAACTGGATCTTAGTACTGGGTGTTTGTTGATCGTAGACCTTAATCTTATATCTTGATTCTAAAAAAGTTTTTTGTCTTATTTACTTTTTTAATTTGTGTTGATATTTTATAATATGAAATACCTTCTCTTTTTCAACAGGGTCTTCCTTAGTCCTTACAGACTCTACGTTCTTCCTACCGTTCGTTTCTTTGACAAATTGTGTATACATTTAGATTTCGTTCATACAGGAATCTTAAGTATGATAATGACGAAGACTATTAACAATAACAACAGTAGTAGTGATAATTAAACTTAAAAATCATTACTCTCACTTCTGGAAGTTAAAGTCGTGACTGTACGTTTCTCGAACCATCAATAGTCAGGACAGAAATGATATACTTTTTCGACTTGTTTGACTTTTAGTCACTGAAGGGAACCCAGGTTTTTTGTCAACTCCAAAGTCCCCTTTAATTGTGGGACATTTGATTTTTCTGTCTATTAGGTCTATAAGTACACGAATAGACCTCGTCTCCGACGACCTCTGTATTTGACCATCCTTGTGAAGTTGTTATTAAAACTACTTAGCGATCTCCAACTAATATGTGATTGGATTCTTATTCTTTAGGGACCTCCGACGTTAGAATCCATCCAGGAGAGGGTGTAAAAGTGGTCAAATTGAGATCATTGGAGTAGTCTAAAAGTACTACTTTCAGGATCTTTCTATGGGAGGACCGAGATCGTCCTTCTTCCCTTTTTGTTAGTAACACTTTGTTCAGATCTCTTAAGTGGTGATTTTTCCAAATAAGAGATCCCTTTACCAAAACAACCGCGAAATAAGGTTGAGTTTTTTACTGTAAAGAGGATAAGATCGGGGTAGATCTGAAAGAAAAATACATTCCCACTCTTTTCGATATAGTAAACTCTTTACGAATACTCAGTATCAGAGCTCTGTGTCTACCTGATTTTCTGACTCTAAATTAGTAATCTAATATCTTCTGAAGAAGAGAGGGTAAGGACTGGTGGTGTCGTTATCCCAGGACCCTACCATTGGTACCTAACGTCAGTTTTTTTTTTTTTGACATTCCATGTTTCAAAGAGACTCCTCTTCACATCCCGGTGGGTTCTGTCTGTTCCAGTAGTACCTCTCAAGACTGTTTTGCACCAGGTGACCTCTTCCCTGACCGTTTGGTGAGGTCATAAGAACGAAACTCTCGGGATACTTGACATACTTTTCGGTTTTTATATACTGTGACTTTCTACTTGAGGGGTCCAGTCATTCACGGGTTATACGATGACCTCTTCTCATCTTTTTATTAAGGTCTTTCTTACTTCTTTACCTCGGTTTCACTTTTGTTGTGGGTCAACACCTACACTGACCACTACCTTCATTTCAGACTCCGACATTTCTTTTTAAAACGAATCCTTGGACTTTACAATCCAGGTACTTAGTTCCATTTAACCTCCTCTTCACGACTCCTTTCGGGTTTTAGTTCTTCTCTCAGTTTCTTTCTGTTGTCTCCTTAAACTTCGGAAACGTGATTGTTGATATAACAATACAATTCAGCGAAGTAAGTACAACCTGAGAAACACTGAGAAACCTGAGAAACATACCTGATATCGAACGGTCCGAAGAGACAGGTACCCTAAGAGGTCCGTTCTTGTCACCTCACCCAACGGTAAAGGAGTTGATGCCATTCGTAATTTGTATAGGGTTGAGAATGGGTCTAATTATGTAAAAATGGGACGACGACGATTAAGTACAGTCAGCACAGACTGAGACACGCTGGGGTATCTGCCGTCGGATGGTCCGAGGGGGCAGGGACCCTAAGAGGTCCGTTCTTGTGACCTCACCCAACGGTAAAGGAAGAAGTTACGTGCTTTCACTTTGCACTTTCACTTCAACGAGTCAGCACGGGGTGGGAGTCGCTGGGGTACCTGACGTCGGAAGGTCCGAGGAGGTAGGTACCCTAAAAGGTCCGTTCTTATGACCTCACCCCACGGTAACGGAAGAGGCTAATATTCTCCTCTTTTTGGATTTTATTTATTCATTTGTTGGATTCGTCGTTACTTTAATTTTCTACGAACGAGGTACCTTCTTTTTACTATCGTTTGGATCTGTCATATAACTTTTGATCTCTGTAGTGAAACGACTGTCTCCAGGAATATCAGTTTTGATACCAAAAAGGTCATCAGTACCTACCTACACTTTCAACTTGGTATTTCTTCCAACTTACAGTTTTTTAACTACGAAAGTTTTACACCACGACCTCTTCTGAGAACTCTCAGGGAACCTATCGTTCCTCTAGTTTGGTCAGTTAGGATTTACTTTAGTTGGGAATTATAAGTAACCCTCTTGACTACGACTTCGAGATTATGAAGGCAGTGGACTACTCTTCTCGGTTGAGTAACCTTTTCTGGGAGTACGACCCTTTCTAATCCCGTTCTCCTCTTCCCCCGTTGTCTCCTACTCTATCAACCTACTGTAGTGACTGAGTCACCTGTTCTCAGACTCGGTTGAGACCCTCTATCACGTTCTGTCTCTTTGGACCTTACGACTTCAGGTACCCCAAAGTTTCTAAACCTATGCTGTATCCTAAACTTTATCGAGTTGCTCTTAAGGTAGTGGATTTGATCGAAACAAGTATCATTACGAAGGATTACGGTTGAACTGAAGTGTAAGGTCCTACAGACCGAGATCCACTCACTAGTGTAGTAGTACTAATAGACCCAGCACTTCTAGAAAAAAACACATCAAGAAGACACATAAGAACGGTGGAGAAGAATTATAGAAGACGAAGACAATCCAGGTATGGTAAAGACAGGAAATATCACGAGTAGAAACGTATTTTAAAAGGGAACCATAGAGATTAAAAGAACTTCTCTAGTGATCAGAAAGGGTGAAATAACAAAAGGAGATAAAGAAACGTGACTAACGACCCCCTTTCGAAAGAATAGAGAGGAACGATAAGAAACCTTGAGACGTAAGTTTACCCATATAGCAAGGAAAAGAGGAAACGGAAATCGAAAAGAAGTGAAGAGCCGATAAACATTCCGGAGGAGTCTGTTGGTAAAAAGGAAAAACGTAAAGAAAAAGAATCCCTACCAGAAATAGTGCCGGAGGACATGTTACAGTGCTTGGAGGTGGATATCGAGAAAACCGTGAGACAGATAGTCTAGGTCACGGATAAACAGTGAAGGTGACATATTAGTATTCCCCAAACTAAATCTAGTATGGACTTACCGGATCACTAAAAAGGATGAAAGAAGTTAAATTCAGACTTAAGTACGTTTCTACTCGTGTTATTTTCTGTCTTTACCATACCTGGATTGTCTTCGTCTTCTATAATTCTTTTCCACCGTTCTTATTTGTCTTCTTGATATGTTTTTTTATAGAAGTACTGGGTCTATTGGTGTTTCCACACTAGTGAGTGGATCAGTCTGTAGGACCTTACACTTCAGTTCACCCGGAATCTTTCGTAGTGAAACTTGTTTCGATCACCTCCACTACCTTAAGGTCAACACGATAAAGTTTAGGATTTTCTACTAAGACACTTTCACGACGTGAGTTATACGGTCGTTTAAACCTTTTCAGTCGTCACCGGTGTCCTGACCTTTTCAGTGAAAAGTAAGGTTAGGGTTTCTTTCCGTTACGGTTTCTTGTAAGTTCGATGACGTGTTAACGTGAGTAGAGTGTACGATCGTTTCATTACGAGTTCTAAGAGGTTCGGTCCGAAGTCGTTATGTACTTGGCACTTGAATGTCTACAAATTCGACCTAAATCTTTTCCGTCTCCTTGGTCTCTAGTTTAACGGTTGTAGACGACCTAGTACCTTTTTCGTTCTCTCGAGGTCTTTTTGTAGATGAAGACGAAATAACTGATACGGTTACGGAAACTGACACACCTAATTTTGTTTGACCTTTTAAGAAGTCCTCTACCCTTATGGTCTGGTGAACTGGGGGAAGACTCTTTAGGCATACGTCCAGTTCTTCGTTGTCAATCTTGGTCTACACCTTGTCGTCTGACCAAGTTTTATCCTTTTCCTCATACAGTTCCGACATATAACAGTGGGACGAATAAATTGAATATACGTCTCATATAGTATTCTTTACGACCCGTCCTACTTCGTGTTCGACCTTAGTTCTAACGGTCCTCTTTATAGTTATTGGAGTCAATTCATCAACTGTGGTGGCAATACTGTCTTTCACTTCTTCTTGATTTACTCTCAACCTGAGATTTCTTTCGACAGAATGGTTCACTCTGAATAAGGTCCATACGTTCAGACCAAGTTGTAAGTTTTGTTTTGTTTGTTTGTTTTTAAGTTTTGTGATCTGATTCCTTCTTTTTAACATACTAACATATTTGACTACGGTTTTCTTCGGTAACTGTTTTAGATTGTCGATATTTATTATTTCAGAGTCTTTTCACCCTTATCTCCCTTTTAAATAGTTGAACTACTTGTACACAATTTTTTTTTTTGATGTTGATAGTAATATGAATTACCATTCTTTGACCTACGAAAGAGGGATTGAAGTACTGGTTCTGTACAGGAGAGTGGTGTGAATAATTACAGTAAGACTTTCAGTATCGGTTACGTTATTCTACTATTCTAATTTATATTGTATATGTTTTACCTTATTCTCTGTTTTGATAAGAACAAGTGTCTACTACACTAACGGATATATCTTTTAAAGTTTCTTGGATGTTTTTTAAAGGACCTTGATTATTCGTTTATATTACTCAAAGGTCCCGTTTTCAAACTCTATATTTTGGATAAAAACGATAGAACTTAGGGTCGTTACTTGCTGACTTTAAACTTTAATCTTCGAACTGTGATAAATGTTTTCGTGGTTTTTTTTTTTTTTTTTGAAACAATGGTTAAGTTGTTTTATACATGTCCTAGATACACATCTTTCGATGTCTTGAGACTACTTTCTATACTTTTTACATTTATGTACCTCCCTATCTTCCCGTAAACAACAACCTTATAGTTATAACAATTCTACAGTCAAGAAGGACTGAAGTGGATATTTAAGCTATATCAAGGTACCCGTTATACCTCGATGTTCCTGGGAGTCCATTATTCCTGTCTCATTCGACGGAGGAACTAGTAAAAGAAAACCGAGTATAGTCCCAGAGTCAGTAAACCTACACTGATAAAGTAGTGTTTGTTTACTCTTTAGATTCAGGTTTTTTTCTATTCTTTCTTCTCTATTCGATAACGGTGGGACTGAGTCAAATAGGTTCGATGAGAAAAGGTCCGACGGATCAGACTGAAGGTCTCGACATAGAAAAAAGGGGTCAAGGGATCCTTTCAACAGTAGTCCGAGTCACTAAGTTGTTTACCGGAATCTTCACCGGACACGGGTTCTCGTAAAGTGATCTTCGAACTCATGGTACAGTTTTGTTCGAGACTACAAGAGAACATCTAATTTTTTAAGGAGTTCGGACAACTCTTGGTACATTCTTTCTCTTTACTACTTTTCTCGGCTACAAGTTATTCCACAATAAACAAACGGTCCTGACGGTATTGTTTCATGATGTTTGGTTTACTGAATTACTCCTAGATTAAAGAGTGTCAAGACCTCAGACCTTCAGGTTCTAGTTCTACAATCTTCGCAGTCAAGGAAGACTTCCCACTTTCTATTAGCGAAGGTACGAGAATCGAAGACGACCAAAATGACAGTCAGACATCATGAGGAACCGAAGTAGTGAGACTAGAGACGGAAGTGTCAGTGTGTCGTAAAGTTTGTGTGCAGACACGAGTCTCAAAGGGAAAAATATTCCTGTGTCCAGTGTGACCTAATGCGGGTGGGATTACTGAAGTACAATTGAACTAATGGAGGATAGAGAGGTCTATTTGAAAGTAGGACTCCACGACCCCCAATCCTAAAGGTGTATCCTTATTTTAAATTAAGTGTTGTTTCCAGTCACTTTGAATTACAACCATTCATACACTTCGACCGAAACATTGTACGTTAGGAGTCTTGTAAAATCACCGAGGATCACACAAAGATCATTATTACGTACAAAAGTCTCCAATCTTCTAGTTAAAAGTGAATATGATCCGATTATCTTACACCACACTATTTATCGAATCATTACGTGTCCTATATGGTTACTTATATTTAAGTCACTTAGGTGACTTTTGTATTTTGTTTGCACAAATCTGTTATAAGTAGGGTTGTACAAAACTTTTCGGGACTTAGTACGACTGAAATCTTTGACTGTCTGTAATTTCACAGAAATTATGACTTACATTTAACGACTAACCCCGGAAAGATACGAAGAAAGTGGTTCGAAGGGGACACCGAATCACCATTTCTGAGAAAGACGTTACGTCCTCTGAAAGTCCTCTACACCCAAGTTAGGGACCTCACCCTTCTAGAGGACTTCCTCCTTTACCGTTGGGCGAAAGCATAAGAACGGATCTTTAGAGGCATCTGTCTCCTCGGACCTTCCGATGTCAAGTACCCCAGTGTTTCTCTCCCTGTACTGACTCGTTGATTTATTGTTACGAAAAGAGTTCTTTTTCGTCCTCTTAGGTGTGTTTCGTCCTATTCCTTCCATAAAATAAATAAAAGAAGATACAAAACATTGAGTTCTGGAACCCGAAATAGTTGGTTTTATACTCCGTCGACTAGTAGCTAATATGTACAACGAGTAACTACAACGGTCTCTTTACGAGAGGAATAAGGTTAAGATAAAAGGTTTAGGTCCGTTACTCTCATTGTGTGAAAGGGGGACTTCCATACCAGAGAGGCAACAACACCTACCTCAGTTTTTTCTGTTTCCGTGTCGAAGGATCCTCGAATAAGAGATAACCTCTCACGTCAATTTCTGTAAAGATATCATCTGTAAAAAGGAAACACGAACAGGTCTTAGTAATGTAAAGGAAGAATTAAAAACCATTACCAGACATAAAACTCAAGATCGAACATTTCTGTCTTGTCTTTAGTATGTGAGGTGAGGGAAATCCAGTCAACGTCCATCTACCAGATCCAAAGCGGTCAGGAATCATGGGTTCGTTTACTCTTCTATCTTCTTCGTTTACAGTCCCCGCCGCTCCCCGTCTCAATCAGTGGACCGTCCACACTCCTCTCCGTACATCTTAGGGTCCCACCGTCAAGTTTCACAGTGACTCACGAACGCCGTCACCATAATAAAGGTCTCTGGTGTGTTGTACTAACCTTTAACACTGGTCATATTCTATCCGAATCCCAAGCCTCGAAATCGTGAGAACCTTTAAGATCTTCACGAATATTGTAAGTCATTCTGAAAACTATGGTTTCTCATCAGAAAATAATCATAGACTCTGAGAGACTTGTTATTACATTAGTTGACACTTTACAGTTGATGACACTTCCTTTTGTTGCAACCATTCTCTTACTTTACAAGAGGTCTGAAGTAACAAGTGTTGGGGAGGTTCCTTAAAATTTGAACATCCCTGGAGACAAGTCGTATAAAATTTTACTGTAGGTTAAAGAAAGTCAAGTTAAGTCAAGTCAAGTCAACGAGTCGGCACAGGCTGAGAAACGTTGGGGTACTTAGCTTCGAGCGGTCCGGAGGGACAGGTAGTGGTAGAGGGCCTCAAGTGAGTCTGAGTACAAGTAGTTCAGTCACTACGGTAGGTCGGTAGAGTAGGAGGCAGCAGGGGAGAGGAGGACGGGCGTTAGGGAAGGTCGTAGTCTCAGAAAAGGTTACTCAGTTGAGACATGTACTCCACCGGTTTCATGACCTCAAAGTCGAAATCGTAGTAAGGAAGGTTTCTTTAGGGTCCCGACTAGAGGAAGTCTTACCTGACCAACCTAGAGGAACGTCAGGTTCCCTGAGAGTTCTCAGAAGAGGTTGTGGTGTCAAGTTTTCGTAGTTAAGAAACCGTGAGTCGGAAGAAGTGTCAGGTTGAGAGTGTAGGTATGAACTGGTGTCCTTTTTGGTATCGGAACTGATCTGCCTGGAATCAGTTGTTTCATTACAGAGACGAAAACTTATACGACAGATCCAACGAGTATTGAAAAGAAGGTTCCTCATTCGTAGAAAATTAAAGTACCGACGTTAGTGGTAGACGTCACTAAAACCTCGGGTTTTTATATTTCAGACTGTGAAGTATCCTCGGATTTGTGATGTCACACTAAAGACATTGTATTATGTATAACTGTAAAATTTTACTTTGACAATATGTCGTGAGAAAATTTACACAAGTCACGTTTATATATGAAAACCTTTACATGGAGAAGACTTGGTTTATCCCAAAAAATTACGAAATTAATCAAATACACAGATACCCATTTGTATTATTTTTAGGATCTCAGTCAAAAACGCACAACATACAAGTCAACGAGTCAACACAAGTTAAGACACTCTGGGGACACCTGACATCGGGTAGTCAGGTACCTTTAAGAGGAGACAGGTACCTTTAAGGGGAGACAGGTACATGTAAGGGTTCGTTCTTATGACTTCACCCAACGATAAAGGAGGAGGTCTCCGAGAAGTGATGGGTCTCTAACTTGAGCTCTGAGGACCGAGAGGACGTAACGTGCGTCCAAGAAATTAGACTCGGTGGTTCCTTCGGTTAGATAATATAATAATAAAAAATAAAATTATAAATAGTTGAAACTCTTTGTAACAGGTACAATTATTAATCTCCCATTAACTTTCTTAACATGATCACGTTAAAGTAAATAAAGAAACTTGTAGAATACTTAATATCCAGTTTTACTGTAACTTTCTGGATTAACTTAAGGGTCTATTATATAATATCTGGTGATACTGTAAGTAAATAAAGTCAAAGATCTTATCTAGGGGTTTACTGTAAAGGTTCTTCATAGTTTATTGATAAGTAATGTAATCAACAAGTAAAGGTGTAATTTAAGTTAATTGAGTCTTTTGAAACTTTTTAGTTTCTCAAAAAGACATAATCTAGAAATGGTTATGTTACAAAGAATTTTCCAAAATTAAAAAAATGTACGTATGTCTTAGAAAAAAAGTTTATAACCTCGACATCATCAATCATATAAGTTGAATACTTTTTATATATGGAATAATAAATTTAAACATTTAGTTTGGGAGTGACAGTAAAGTTTATATTAATTAGAATAGAATAAAATCTTTTTATGA
Source organism: Capra ibex (assembly GCA_006410555.1). Lineage (NCBI taxonomy): Eukaryota > Metazoa > Chordata > Mammalia > Artiodactyla > Bovidae > Capra > Capra ibex. The sequence continues at coordinate 708,604 of SJYO01049859.1, forward strand.
ATGAAAAATCAAATTCTCTTCACAATTATTTCATAAAATTCTTCATAGTATTTTCGGTGACTTTTTATTTAACGTCGTATGTGTACTTTGTATCTGATCATTTTAATCATCTCTCATTTTTCTACATATTTATTAAATTGGTTAAATATTCAATATTTAGGTAAAAACATTTAATCTTTTTGTTCTATTATATAGTAATATGAAAAAAGTACGAATTAAACATTACGATTCGGTCATTGATTTTAATAATGACTATCTCGTACTGCATTCTATTTTATATAAAAATACACACTCATGTTACAGTTTAAGTTTACAAACCGAAAACTCTTTTTTGTTCTCAAATATTATTTTTGGACATTATTACGGTTATTCAAATATGTAAAATATACGTAATCGATCATCCATTATTACTTTGTATACTGCATCCCACGTCGTACGAACCCCGACCACGTACCCCTTACTGGGTCTCTCTACAACACCCCTCCCTCCACCCTCCCCCCAAGTACAAACCCTTGCGTACATTCTTAATTTCTAAAATTTTAAATTTTTTATTTTTTATTTAAATTTTTAATTTTTATTTATTTATTTATTTATTTTTAATTTTGTATGCCAGATATTCCGAAAAAAAAGAATCTTACTCTGTCTTTTACAATTTACTTCTGTCATGTTTCTCAGGAATTTTTTGATTCTTCTTTTGGTGGTATACTGGGTCGTTAGGGTAAGGATCCGTATATGGGACTCCTTTGGTTTTAACTTTTCCTATGTACATAGGGTAACAAGAAACGTTGTGATAAATGTTATCGATCTTGTACCTTCGTTGGATCTAAAGGTATCTGTCTACTTACCTATTTCTTCAACACCACGTATATGTGTTTCATTATAATGAGGCGGTATTTTTCCTTATGTAAACTCAGTCAAGATTACTCCACCTACTTGGATCTTGGATTATGTGTCTCACTTCACTCAGTCTTTTTCTCTCTATTTATAGTATAAGATTGTGTGTATATACCTTAGGTCTTCTTACCATGACTTCTTAAATAAATGTTCCGTCGTTACCTCTTTGTCTGTGTTTCTTATCTGAATACCTGTACCCCTCTCCCCTCCTCTCCCACTCTACATACCTTTGTCATTGTACCTTTGAATGTAATGGTATACATTTTATCTATCGGTTTCCCTTAAACGACATACCGAGTCCTTTGAGTTTGTTCCCAAGACATAGTTGGATCTCACCACCCTACCCCTCCCTCTACCCTCCCTCCAAGTTTTCCCTTCCCTATATACATATGGATACCTACTTAATACAACTCCAAACTGTCTTTTGTTGTTTTAATATATTTTGTTAATAGGAAGTTATTTTTTTAATTTTATAATTTACTAAATACTTTACTTTATCACTTGTAAATCATTTCAACCTTATTATCCAATTTTGACACTAAACTACTTTAGTCAAAACAAATGAAATAACCGATTACATGTGAGTTTAATTTTCTTTAATACTTTTTTTTATTTATTTATTTTCTTTAATACATACTCAAAACGGGTACCTAAGATAAGTTACATATACACTATCAGTTTCTCGTAGATCAGTCAGTAGACAGTGACTACGACGTGACTGTACAACGTTCTCTAACAAAAATTCTCTTTTATTTTGTAAAATCTCTACTCACAATTCTTAGAGACTTTTATTGAACACAAATTTACAAAAATGTGAACCCAAATTTACAAAAGTTTGTAAAAAAAAAAAAAAAACGGAAGTCAATAAAGTAAGAATACGAAAGAATCGTACCGAGATGATCATGGGAAAGAACTCTCGGTACGTCAGAAACTGTAACAAGCAGACTTAAATAATTTACCCATCAAAGGTGCAGAGGTAAGGTGGTACATACACAGGTCTAAGTTTTGTAGGGTTGGTATGGAACGACCGTTACGGAGTAAAGTCGTAATTCTTTGTCCAAACATTCTGTCCTTTACTCCTCGTCGGAATTTCTATACACAAGAATTAATTTGTGTTATCATTCAAAAAAGAAACAGGGAGACGAACGGTTACCTCTCATAAAAATATGTGTGACCTTGTAATTTTACAGACTTTCAATTTACTTGACTATCTAAGGGAATTAACATAGGAACCACCTTATAGGAACCCTTACAGAAAAGGTTGTACTTACGTGGATACTATCCTATGTACCCAACTTCATCCCTCACTAAATAAATCTATCTTCTCAACTTCTTTTGGAAAATCAGGTTCAAAGTAGACTTGACTTTGTCCTGTGTACTTTTACTCATCTCTATGATTTGCGAACTAACCAACCAAATCAGTGATTCAACACAGGTTGAGAACACTGGGGTACCTGACATCTGGCGATCCGAGGGGACAGGTATCCTAAAAGGTCCGTTCTTAAGACCTTACTCAACGGTAAAGGAAGAGGTTCCCTAGAAGGACTGAGTCTCTAACTTTGAACTTCTGTTAAAATTCGTTCCTTTTACGTTTATGTTTTCAGGATTTTACTCATACTTGAACCGAACAAGTTTCTTTATTTTCCGATCACACCTACCCTCCCCTCTTCCGTTACCGTGGGGTGAGGTCACGAGAACGGACCTTTTAGGGTACCTGCCTCCTCGGACCACCCGACGTCAGGGACCCCAACGCTTCTCAGCCTGTGCTGACTCGCTGAAGAGAAACTGAAAAGTGAAAGTACGTAACCTCTTCCGTCACCGTTGGGTGAGGTCATAAGAACGGACCTCTTAGGGTCCCTGACTCCTCGGACCACCCGATGTCAGGTACCTCAGCGATTCTCAGCCTGTACTGACTTCGCTGAATCGTCGTCATCGTCACCTACCCTCCCTCTATCTCTTTTTAACTGTTACTCCGACCACCGACTTCCTGTGTCTTCACTGTGTTAGATTCTGGGTACACATATTCATTCTTCAGACAACTTCAACTCTATATTACTCTTAGGCGTCTTCCCAAAAGTTGTATTCTTAAAGGACTAGACTAAATGTGAGATTTCCATATTAAGACTCTGAGAAGTCACTCTTCATTACTATCTGTTCTTTCTATTTCTTTCCATCTTGACTTCTAGTGAAACTTCTTATCGGTCGTCCTAAACGACTACTTGTCTTAAAAGTTCCATACGTTCCCCAAGTCAAGTCAAGTCAAGTCAGCGAGTCAGCACAGACTGAGAAACTCTGGGGTACTTAACGTCGTGCGGTAATGGTTGAGGGTCTCAAGTGAGTCTAAGTGCAGGTAGCTCAGTCACTACGGTAGGTCGGTAGAGTAGGAGACAGCAGGGGAAGAGGAGAACGGGGGTTAGGGAGAGTCGTAGTCAGAAAAGGTTACTCAGTTGTGAACCGTACTCCACCGGTTCCATGACCTCAAAGTCGAAATCGTAGTAAGGAAGGTTTCTTTAGGGTCCCGACTAGAGGAAGTCTTACCTGACCAACCTAGAGGAACGTCAGGTTCCCTGAGAGTTCTCAGAAGAGGTTGTGGTGTCAAGTTTTACGTTCCCCATCTTTAACATTAACTATTGGACCTTAAACTTAACTACAGTCCAGGTTAATAACTCTACCCTTGATGACCTCTTATATGAATCTCTTAAGATAAGAACGAACCATAGGTAAGGTTACCCGAAGACGATCCAGGAGAGAAACTCGAGTACAGGGGCAGATGTTTTAGTACGAGAGGTATAGGAACGATCTTGACTGTTAGAAAAACTGAATTCGAGAACACCATCCGCACATGGACATAGAGTAATATGAACGTAAACGTCAAGGGACTAACAAAACGGTAAACCTGTAGATAACAAGTTTACAAACAAAACAATAGGATAACTAGTAAACTTATATGAGGAAATATTTTCTAAACAAACAGAAACTGTCAAAATTTTTAATGAAATAAATAGAAAAATTTTTTGACAAAACAAGTCAAGTCAAGTCAAGTCAAGTCAGTGACTCAGTACAGACCGTCGTGCGGTCCGAAGGGACCGATAGTGGAGGGTCTCGAATAAGTTTGAGAACAGGTAGTTCAACCACTCCGGTAGGTTGGTAGAGTAGGAGACAACGGGAGAAGAAGAGGACGAAAGTTAGAAAGGGCCGTAGTCCCCGAAAAGTTTACTCAGTTAAGAAGTGTAGTCCACCGGCTTCATAACCTCAAAGCCGAAGTTGTAGTCAGTAAGGTTATATAAGTCCTGACTAAAGGAAATCCTACCTGAGCAACCTAGAGGAATATCAGGTTCCCTCAGAATTTCTCACAAGAGGTTGTGGTGTCAAATTTTCGTAGTTAAGAAGTCCTGAGTCGGAGGAAATATCAGGTTGAGAGTGTAGGTATGTACTAATGACCTTTTTGGTATCGAAACTGATCTGTCTGGAAACAACCGTTTCTTTATAGAGACGAAAAATCATTCGACAAAAAAGGTTCCTCGTTAACAGAAAATTAAAGTACCCACATCAGGGGTAGATGTCATTAAAGTCTCGGGGTTTTATTTTTAGAAAGTAACAAAAGTAACAAAGGGATAGATAAACGGTATTTCACTACTGTGGTCTACGGTACTAGAATCAAGACTTACGACTCAAAATTCGGTTGAAAAATTGAGAGGAGAAAGTGAAAGTAGTTCTCTAAGAAATTAAGGAGAAACGAAAGACGGTATTCCCACCATAGTTGACGTATGGGCTCCAATAATTAAAAAGAGGACCGTTAGAACTAAGGTCGAACACGAAGTTTTTCTGACTGTAAAGTGTACTACATGAGACGTACGTTCAATTTATTTGTCCCACTGTTATATGTCGGAACTACATGAGGACAGGACTAAACCTTGGTCAGCAACAAGGTACATGTCAAGATTGACATCGAAGAATTGGACGTATGTCTAAAGAGTCCTCCGTCCAGTCCACCAGACCATAAGGGTAGAGAAAGTCTTAAAACGTGTCAATGAACACTAGGTGTGTCAGTTTCCGAAACCGTATCAGTTATTTCGTCTTTATCTACAAAATAGACCTTGAGAGAACGAAAAAACTACTAGGTCTTCTACAACCGTTAAACTAGAGACCAAGGAGACAGAAAAGATTTAGGTCGAACTTGTAGACCTTCATGTGACAAGGGTATAACCACTTCGGACCGAACCTCCTAAAACTCGTAATGAGGTCGTACTCTACTCACGTTGACATGCCATCGAACTTGTGAGAAACCGTAACGGAAAGAAACCTCAACCTTACTTTTGACTGGAAAAGGTCAGGACACCGGTGACAACCCAAAAGGTTTAAACGACCATATGACTCACGTCGTGAAAGTGTCGTAATAGAAAATCCTAAACTTTATCGAGTTGACCTTATAGAAGTGAAGACGATCGAAACAAACATCACTACGAAGGGTTCCGGGTGAACTAAAACGTAAGGTCCTACAGACCGAGATCCATTCACTAGTGTGGTAACACCAATAGACCCAGTACTTCTATAAAAAACATATCAAGAAGACACATAAGAACGGTGGAACAGAATTATAGAAGACGAAGACAATCCAGGGATCAGAAAGACAGGAAATAACACGGGTAGAAACGTACTTTACAAGAGAACCATAGAGATTAAAAGACCTTCTATAGAGATCAGAAAGGGTAAGACAAAAGGAGATAAGGAAACGCAACTAGTGACTCCTTCCGAAAGAATAGAGAGGAACGATAAGAGACCTTGAGGTGTAAGTTACCCATATAGAAAGGAAAAAAAGGAAAAGAAAATTGAAGAGAAGAAAGAGTTGATAAACATTCCGGAGGAGTCTGTCGGTAAAACGAAGAAACGTAGAGAAAAAGAACCCCTACCAGAACTAGTGACAGAGGACATGTTACAGTGCTTGGAGACAGGTATCAATAAGTCCGTGAGACAGATAGTCTAGATTAGGCAACTTAGATAAACAGTGAAGGTGACATATTAACATTCCCTAAATTAAATCCAGTATGGACTCATCAAATCACCAAAAGCGATGAAAGAAGTTATATTCAGACTTAGACCGTTATTCTTCGAGTACTAGACTCGGTGTCAGTCGAGAGCCAGAACAAAAACGACTGATATATCTCGAAGAGCTAGAAACCGACGTTTCTTATATTAGTTAGACTAAAACCACAACTGGTGGACCACTACAGGTACACATCTCAGAAGAGAACGCAACAACCTTCTCCCACACAAGACACGCAAGAGAACCGTTTGGAGAAAATCGGAAACTGGACGAAGTAAAACATGAGATTCCGGTGTAAACGGACAAGGAGTCACACAAAGAACTTAAGATGAAAACGTAAGAACAAGAGATATTACTTTTTCTGAAAAAAAAAAAAAAAACGCCACAATCAAGATCTTCCAGAACATCCAGAAGAATCTTGATAAGTTGAAGTCGTAGAAGTCTTAATGACCAGTCCCGTATCTGAACCTAATGACAACTTAATTTACCAAACGGAACCTTTACTTGTCTCTAGTAAGACAGCATAAAATCTAACGTAGGTTCATGACGTAAAACCTGAGAAAACAACTGATTACCGATGAGGTACAAAGATTCCCTAAGGACGGGTGTTATCATCTATATTACCAGTAGACTCAATTTAAGTGGGTAAGGTCAGGTAAAATCAAACGACTAACGATTTTAAATTACAAAAGAGAACGGTAGAGGACAAACTGGTGAAGGTTAAACGGAACTAAGTACCTGGATGTATACAGAAAATATGTCACACATAATGTTTACAGGTTAGACACTAAAAGGAAAATGTCAAACTTACACTTTTACAGAAAGTAACTTATATTTAAGAATTAAAATTACATCAAGTGAAAAGTCACAGAAGACATAATGTAATCCGCGAAACGTAAGACAAATTTTTAGTAACAAATGGGATTCCAGAACTTCTAAAAGAGGGTAAAAGAAGTCCATTGAAAAAAAAAGGCAAATCCAGATACTTAGTACAATTAATTAATTAAATAATTCCTACATCCCAAGGTTCATGTAAAAAAGTGGAAAGTCTACAGGTCAACTGATTCGTGACAAATAGTATAAGTTGACGTCATGACTAAGACAGTATATATTACAGTATACAACACAAAAGACCTTGACAAAGACCCAAGAAATCAGATCGCGTAAGTCGACCATCAGACACGAATACAATGAAAATGAAACAGAACCTAATGACATCGAATATCGTCCAGAAATATGACATCGAAATATTGTTCATTTCGGAAGTAATCAAAAAGAGAAACTTGTAACAGAATGATACAGTCCAGAAGACATAAAGGTATCTTTATTGTGTACTTTTAAAAGTGTTTTTTTTTTAAGTTTAAAACTAACTCTAACTTAATGTAGATATCTGGTTAGAATCCTTTGATTCGAAATTTTTATAATTTAAAATTTTAAAGGAAATTTGTGTCGAAATCGTCGTAAGATATCAAAAACTATGAAACTTAATAGTAAGTTAAATTTTATAAAAGATTAAAGGAGACTTAAGAAGAAACGGACTACCTAATGAATGTACATGACTAATTAAAGGTTTGAAAAGTTATAAAACATCACTAAAATGAGAACAACTAAAGATCAAATTCAGGTGTTCTTCTCTTGAGACGAACTAAAGTTGAGAAACGTTAAACAATTATAAGTGAGATACCAGATTTTGTCCATAATAAAACTGTTTACAAGGAACACGTTAACTTTTCGTATATATAAAATGTCAAAATCTCTTAGTATCAGATATGTATAGGTATTTCAGTTCTACGAATTAAAACAACGACTTTATAAGATTTAGAAATAACTAAAAACTATAAAAAAGGTAACCAATGTCTTTCTCCACATTTTGAGAGGTCATAATTTTTATTTTCAGGTTATAAGTAAAACGTTACTAAGAAGAAAGTTAAAACATTCGAGAGTGAAATATAAAATACATAAAATTTTATTTAATTTTCTACGAATGAGGAAGCTTCCTTTCAATACTGGTTGGATTTGTCGTATAAGCCTCTTCCGTTACCGTGGGGTGAGGTCAACGGACCTTTTTGGGTACCTACCTCCTCGGACCATCCGACATCAGGTACCACAACTGCTTCTCAGCTTGTGTTGACTCGCTGAAGTGAAAGTGAAAAGTGAAAGTGCGTAACCTCTTCCTTTACCGTTGGGTGAGGTCACAAGAAGGGACCTCTTAGAGTCCCTGTCCCCTCGAACCACCCGACGGCAGATACCCCAGTGTGTCTCAACCTGTGCTGACTTCGCTGAATCGTTGTCGTCGTCGTCGTCTGTCGTATAACTTTTCGTCTCTGTAATGAAACAGTTGTTTCCAAGTAGATTAATTCCGATACCAAAAAGGTTATCAGTACATACCTACACTCTCAACCTGATATTTCTTTCGACTCGTGGTTTCTTAAGTACGAAAACTTGACACCACAACCTCTTCTGAGAACTCTCTGTGAACCTGACGTTCCTCTAGGTTGGTCAGGTAGGATTTCCTTTAGTCAGGACGCACAAGTAACCTTCCTGATTATAACTTCGACTTTGAGGTTATGAAACCGGTGGACTACACTTCTTGACTGAGTAACCTTTTCTGGAACTACGACCCTTTCTAACTTCCGTCCTCCTCTTCCCCTACTGTCTCCTGCTCTGCCAACCTACCATAGTGACTGAGTTACCTGTACTCAAACCCATTTATTTGAGGTCCTCAACCACTACCTGTCCCTCCGGACCAAACGGCAACAGGTACCCCAATGCTTCTCATCCTGTACCGACTAGCTGACTTGACTTGACTTCAAAGGCGTTATTCTCCATTCGTTTGTTCTACTCACCCTGTCCTTCTACCAGTGACTGAGACGATAGGTCGAGACCCTTCGGGACCTACCCTTCGTCTCCACCACTTCACCTTCCAAACAGTCGATCATTCACCTTCTCGACCCTAAATTTACACCCGATACGTTGACTTCAAACAAATAAAAACGTTGAAAACGAGATGGTACGGAAAAGGGTTCTTGTGTTTAGGAAAAGATGAAACTTTTCTAGACGAATTTTCAACGTTAGACCTTTCTTTTAGTCTTAAAAGACAATTACCACTAAATTTTGGTCCACTTTTAAGACCCGTGTAGAAGTCTTGAGTCATTAACACTCATTATAAAAGAAGTGACCTTTAGGTAAAGTCGACAAATTTATACAACGGTATCTGTATATAAATCATTGACGAAAGTTACTACTTCCGTGTCCCGGGTTGTGACTCATTAAATTTCGTCATGAAAACCTCCTTTTTCTACCCCCTTATATACTCCTCTCACATTCTCTTTTTTAAAAGTATAAGAAAAGATACTTCTATAATCTACTGTAAATTCTATGTTTTATTCCTTTTTAATCATTTTGTATTTTTATACATCCGTTTATAGTCTTTTATTTTAAAATTTTTGTTTTTTCACCTTTAAATCATGAAGTCCAGTTAACGTATTTAACTTTTTATAATTATTTTTCAAAGTATTTACATAAATAAACAATTCTTTGTTATAAAATTAGAATAAACAAATTTTTGGAAAATTTTTTACACTAAAGTATTTTTAAAGATAAATGGAACTTCTTCTGTTACAAAATTAGATCCTTCATTGATAAAATACAAATACGATATTTAAAAGGAGTTCTTTTAAAGAATCTTTTTTTAATTTTACAAATTAAAGACGAATGTAGACTAAACACTTATTGATCTACATTATGTTACTATGTTATAATAATGAGTTTAGGATTTAACAGACTCGACTTGGTATACAGACTCTAGACTTTATATGCCCTAACATGGAGACTATTTATTGACAAGCAATTCCCCTAATTTATATGACAACCTCTGTAAAAATATTTTTACAAATAAATAAACCGAATTAAGGTCTCCTTTATACGTGTCAAGTGATGACGGGAGACGACGTACCTTCCCGGTCCCTTTTTCTTGATAGTGTCTTTTATGTCATAGACTTGACCTATTGGATGTGGTCGGTAAGAAAGGACACTTTATACGACTGGTTATGACTGACGTTTTACTCGGGAACCTAATCTAAGGATCATCAAGGATAGGTCTTGGTGAATTTCTCTCTACTATTAAAATTTTTTAAATCTGTTCTAGAAGTACTTCGTCGATGATAAAGTCTCCCTTCCAGATCCTCTTTAAATAGAGTAATAATTATCCAGTCATATCAAACAGAATCTACCAATCACAGAATGACACCCTTCTTCAACTATTGTGTAGTAAGTTTACGAGTCAGTTACTATTGACATAACAACTTTTTTCTTCATTTAGTTAAAACAAAAATCTCCGATACTTCAAGAAAAACAATATATATCTTTCGAAGATAAATACTCTCCCATTTTGATACGGGAAGAATAATTGTCCACCAAATAATATTATCTTCTTTTAGAATTTGGAGGAAGGGGGTTTCTATTTTTGTAAATAAGTGTTTGTTCTTCAGTGAGTCAGATCAGTACGTTCGACCCTCTTGGGGGCAAGACAAGAATATATGAGTGTGTTCTTTTAACTTTGTGATCAGAAAGACGTCTTAATAGGTCAGAAGATCAATCAAGTGTTTTGTTAAATAGACAATTTACTCCCCCCAGTCACCAGTACGCCCCTTTTAGTGTTAGTCGGTAATTTCTGTGCTATTGTATGGCAGTTTTTTCTGTGTTCATAGAAAATTTAACAGTCCTATTATAATTACGAATTATTTTCATTTTTACTGAGGACTTATAGTGTACTAAGTAAAGGTTAAGAGCACGTATACTGACGAATCAGCACAGGTTGAGAAAACACTAGGGTACCTAACATCGAGTGGTGCAAGGAAACAGGTACCCTAAAAGGTCCGTTCTTATGACCTTACCCAACGGTATAGGAGGAGGTCTCCTAGAAGAGTTACGTCCCAAGCTTAAGTGTAGACACAGAGGACTTAACTGTCCTCCTAAGAAATGGTAACTCGGCGGACCCTTCGGGAAGGCCAAGAGTACATATGGGTTTTACACGAAACGTTGTAGATATAATATGAGGAGTTATGACAAAACCACTACGAGACTGGATGTCTTACCAAAACATAATCGAACATAAGGGTGTGACCAACCCTGATAAGACAATAGGAACCCAGAGACACTCTTTCTCAATCAAAATTCGACGAAAACTATCTTTCTAGGTAGATGGAACACACAGTCTATTCTGTTTAAGGAGACACTGTCATTATCTCCTAACCTGTTTAACCTCGAAACCCTAGTGGTAAGGTGTGTGGGACCTAAGAATATAAAAGAAGGACGTTCCACTAACAGGTTTCACCAACTCTAAAATCTTAAATAATGACAAAACAGAGAAGAAAGATTATTAATAAAACATAAACTGTTTATAACAAAATTTGAACAAGAGTGTTGTCGTAAAGTAGTTACAACTCTGACACTTCCTAGAAGATTTTAGATCTCGTTGATTGTAAATAAGGAAGGGGGGGGTTTTTTCTTAACTGTTAATTGTTCACCAACTTGACTAGTCAAGAGTTTGTGACGGTTTCTATTACTTAATTGGTTGTATATTACCCTCTCTAATATTTCCTCCATCCCCTGTAACACTTGTTGTTACCCTTTGAACTTTATCAGAACGTTCAATTTTAGTGTCCGTTTCTTGTTAATGATTTATTTTTGTAGTTTTTTGTTAGATGGATTCAAATGATTATAGTTTCACTTTCACTTTCAGCGAGTCATCACAGGTTGAGAAACCCTGGAGTACCAGATATCTCAGGTATCTTAGGAGGTCTGTTCTGATGGCTTCACCCATCAGAAAGGGAAGAGGTCCCCTAGAAGGGTTGGGTCCCTAGTTCGGGTCCAGAGGGTGTAACGTTCTTCTAAGAAATGGTCGACTCAGTGATCCCTTCGGGTTCTTATGACCTCACCCCTCGGATAGGGAAGAGGTCGCCTTGAAGGACTGGGTCCTTATCTTGGTCCCACACGACGTAACGTCCGTCTACGAAATGGCTGACCCGATGGTCCCTTCGGGTTCTCTTTCAGAGGGTCAAGACAGGTTGAGACGCTGGGGTACCTGACAGTGGGCGGCCCGAGGAGACAGGTACCCTAAGAGGTCCGTTATTATGACCTCACCCACCGGTAAGGGAAGAGGTCCCCTGATCATAGTTTCTACTTTGTTTTAGTCTCACTACCTCAACTAGCTACTTTTAAACGTCGTCTACTCAAAATTTAGACGAGAACTTCCTTCTATAGGCTAATTTAATAATTTTAGTCTAAATTTTCCCGTTAAGAAGTACAAAATCTACTTCTTTAAGAGGTTCCTCACGTCCCATTGTGTCTATTCCGTACTTCTACTTTTGATGTCACATTTCTCTTAGATTACTTAACGTCTACCGACCGGATTCGGAAACATTGTATTAAAACTACAACCGTTGTGTTCATTAGATACGTCATTGAGGTACGGGATTGAGGTCGTTCTCCACAATTTGAGGGGAAAGTTCTACTTTTTACAAATCTTAATAAATCAATATGTCTTGATTTACGTAATTTTAATATAAAACCGTATTTGAATCTAAAATTTATTTTTAATTTTAAATTCATTGCTTTTTACTTACCTCGTATTATTAAATACCTTCGTTAACAATCTCTTTTCCGTTCCTGATGACGGTACTAATTATTACACTGATTACTCTAATAAAGGAACGGTCCGTTTCCTTGTGTCTGGTTTTTTCTTTAAAGGATCCTCTACTAAAAAAGGATCACCCTTTTTAGTTCCCCAAAATTACACGATCTTTCCATCCCAAGTAATATGAATACAATTGATTCCCAACTTTTAGTGAAAGACCTATCCTACCTTGTCCAATGATTCAGACACGAATTAACCAATTTTGTTTTGGATAACAGGGAACAAGTCCTTTCTTAGAACCAGACTATCGAGAGGTTCAAGAAACAGTAACCCTGAAGAAACCACCAGGTCACCGATTCTGAGACGTGAGGGTTTCGTCTCTCGGACCCAAACTAAGGACAAGACTTTGATCTCGGCTATAGGGACGTTAATTCTGAAACGTAAGGAGTTACTTCTAGAACGTAAGGAAATCCGTCCACGACGAAATTCATCTTTCTCGAGGAAAATGTGTTACACGTCCAATAGATTTAACCTAAAGAGACACTAATTTAAAGAGATCATACAGAAGTAGGAGGGTAGGAGGTCTGTAGTGTTGGGGGAGTTTTTTTATTTACAACCGTTTTATGTCAAGTGTAGTCCATGTCGAAGACTATTATCTGCACTTATTAAAGGGATTGATATTCCGAGTAACGAAATTGTAAAGACATGGAACTTATTTATTGTCTTATCACACCCTATTATTACGAAAGGTAAGTGACCTTTACCAAGTGAATACAAGTAGACCTTATTGAGTTAGGTAGACGAGAGTCTGTTAAATAATCTAAATGGTTTGGTACTTCAATTTAAAGCTACGAACCTTCTCCTTGACATACTCCGTTGTACTCAAATGTTATTATGCGTTAAGGTATAGAAAAAGGAAACTGGCCTTATTTAACCGGTTAAAGTGATTGTTAAATTGTGACGAATTGCGATTGTGAATTTTACATCGTCTCACACAGGAAATGAAGTCTCATTCGACCTTTACACTAGACATTAATTTCGTGTTACTAAGTTGAAGAGTCCTTTCTACGATTACTAACCGGAGAATTTCTGTCAACGTGCGGAAACACTCCAAACGGTTCATCGCAAAACTTTACATTGAGAAGTATATCCACCGTTAACACCATTTCTTGTGTGGACATTTACATTCTCTCCATTCTCAACAACGACAAGTCAGGGAGTCAACACAGACTGAGAAAAGTTAGGGTACCTGACGTCGTGTGGTCCAAAGGGACAGGAGGTGAGAGAGGTCCTCAAACAAGTTCAAGTACAGGTAACTCAACCACTATGATAGATTGACAGAGTAGGAGACGGTGGGAGAGGAGGAAAACATAAGTTAGAAAGGGTCGTAGTCCCAGAAAAGACTACTCAGTCGTGAAGTGTAGTCCACCGGTTTCCTAACCTCGAAGTCGTAGTTGTAGTTATAAAAGTTACTTATAAGTTCTAACTAAAGGAAATCTTGACTGTCCGACTAGAGAAACGTCAGGTTCCCTATGAGTTCTCAGAAGAGATTGTGGTGTCAAGTTTTCGTAGGTTGAGAGTGTAGGTATGTACTGATGACCTTTTTGGTATCGAAACTTATCTTTTTAGAAATAACCGTTTCACTACAGAGACGAAAAATTATGTCACAGATCCAAACAGTATCGAAAAGAAGGTCCCTTGTCCCCAGAAAATTAAAGTATCGACGTCAGTGGTAGACGTCAGTAAGACCTCGGGTTCTTTTATTTCAGAGAATGATAAATGTAAGAAGGGATAGTAAACCGGGATTTCACTACCCTGGTTACGGTACGAGAAGTAAACAAACTTACAACTCGAAATTTGGTCGAAAAAGTGAGAGAAGAAGGTGGAAGTAGTTCTCCGAGAAATCAAGGAGAAGTGAAAGACGGTAATCCCATCACAGTATACGTATAGACTCCAATAACTATAAAGAGGTCCGTCAGAGCTAAGGTCGAATTCGAAGTAGGTCGGACCGTAAAGGGTACTACATGAGAGGTATATTCAATTTATTCGTTCCACTGTTATATGTCGGAACTGTATGAGGAAAGGGTTAAAACTTGGTCAGACAGCAGGGTACATTCCAAGGCAACCAAGAACTGGACGTCCAAAAGAGCCCTCCATCCATTCCACCAGAAGGGTCAAGAAATTCTTAAAAGGTATCAAACAACACTACGTGCACAAGTTTCCGAAATCGTATCAGTCACGTCCTCTCCATTCTCTGTAGTCAAGTTAGGGACCCATCTTTTCTAGGGCACCCCCTTCCTTTTCGTTGTGTGAGTCATAAGAACGGATATCTTAGGGTACCTGTCTCCTCGGACCGTCCGACGTCAGGTGTTCCAACGTGTCTCAGTCTATATTGACTTCGGTAGATCATGTGTACGTATATGTGGGATAAAATTAAATCTTTGAGTGATTAACATACAGTTATGGGTTATGGTTTACCTTTACACTTTCACTTCAGCGAGTCGACACAGGCTGAGAAACGCTGGGGTACCTGATATCAGGTGGTCCGAGGAGGCAGGTACCCTAAGAGGTCCGTTCTTATGACTGACCTCACCCAACGGTAAAGGAAGAGGTCCCTTAGAAGGGCTGGGTCCCTAGCTTGGGTCCAGAGGGAGTAACGTCCTCCTTCGAAATTGGAGACTCGGCTTTACCTTCCCTATACCATTTACGTTCGGGTAGGTGATTATAAAACATAAATTATTTCAACAGAAGTAAACACTGGTGTCTAACCGATATTGACACCTCGGAATCACAAGAACAGACCTCTTAGAGTACCCGTCTCCTCGGACTACCCGGTGTCCGACTTCGCTGAATCGTGCGTGCGTACACCTTGGAATCTGTTCAATGTCCTTACAATACACGGAAGTAAAGAAATAAGTATTTCATCTCCATTATTAGCCTCTTCCGTTACCGTAGTGTGAGGTCATGAGAACGGACCTTTTAGGGTACCTGTCTCCTCGGACTACCCGACACCAGGTACCGCAACGATTCTCAGTCTGTGCTGATTCACTGAAGGGAAAGTGAAAAGTGAAAGTACGTAACCTCTTCCTTTACCGTTGGGTGAGGTCATAAGAACGGACCTCTTAGGGTCCCTATCCCCTCGGACCACCCGACGGGAGTCACCCCAGCGTGTCTCAGCCTGTGCTGACTTCGCTGAATCGTCGTCGTCGTCATCGTCGTCGTCTCCATTATTATCGCAAACGTCCTAAGGACATTCTGACTTATTCTATTGTGTACATTTTACGTACCTTGTCTTAGACTTTGTACGACTCATGTTTTATACAATCGAGAACTATCATAACTACAGTTTTGACTCAACCGGTTTTTCAAACAAGTCCAAAAAGGTATTTTACCATACCTTCTTTTGAACTTGTGAAAAATTCGGTTGGGTAATGAAACCACTGTAGGGTAATAAGAAACAGTACGATAGTACTTTGGTACGATAGTTGAGTGGTCCAGTTCTTGACTCGTATTATTAAGAGTGTTTGTATCGTAAAATAAAATTATCTAATTCTTATCATTTTTTTTTTTGTTGTTGTTGTTGTTGTTGTTATCAATTAAATTGAATACGTAATCTTTTAGACTCTATTTTCGTTAAATCCCATAATTAATGAAAAGAATCTACCCCATTTTTCGATCTTTATTTTCTTAAGGGACCAAACTATATAGGTCTAGTAACTGATACACCCAAAAGTTTCCTTAATACTATCTTAATACCCATTATGAACAAAACGTCCTACAAAAGAAACTAGAAGTTTAAAAAGATTCGGTTTGTTCGTAATGAAAAATCGAGGTCCTTTTTTGGTTTTGTCATAAAAAAATTTCTTTCTTTGATTTCTTTTATAATTAAGTAGTACTGAAGTGAGTAACTTTTGTTTTAACACACTGAAATCATTTATTTGAAATCGATAGATTTTCTAAATTTTGGGTGTTAAGTATTAGACTACTATATGTACTTCTCAACGATGTTACTGAACTTTGTTTTACGGTTAAATAACAGATACTTTTTGAATAAGTTCTGAAAAGAACTCATTTTAACCTCTGTAACGGAGGTGGTTATGTAGGTGTTGTTTCATTTATGTTACATCCCTATAATCGTAATTATGAGTGATCATCCGTTTAGAACTCAAGGTTTAAGGATAAACGGATACCTCTCGAGAAGTTATTCTCAGACAAAAGTTCCTAAGAGTTCCTACGAGTGTTCGAAAAAGAGTAGTGAAGACCGGAAAACGGAGAAAGACGACGACCACGAAAAGTGGTTGGACCATCCGTAGAAACGATTTCCATGGTGGAATCTCGATTTTGGGATGAGGACTGGGTAATGACATAGTGACAAGAAGGACACCTACGAGTTAGATCCCTTTAAAGGGTATCGTTTCCAAGTGCGAAATTTTAGACGACCGTCAATTACTATCTCGAGAAAGGTGAGTAGTGCACTCTTGAACCGGTCCGTCACAGTGTACCGGGTTCCGTTGGTAACTCTCCCATCGAAGTATGTCAGTGGTGAAGGGTACTGGAACTCACAGTGGTGGCGCTGACGGTAGAGAAGGAACTCCTAAGGACACTTAAAAGGGTCCGAGTCGTAATATACACCACTTCAATTATACATAAAAGGTGAACAGATGACACAAGGATAGAAAACAAATAAGTCCCTTATAAGGTGTCATTACCACGTAATCAGGATCTTATAACATCAAAAAAGACACGAGCGTGTCAATGAGTAGTCAGGGACCAGTATGTCTATGTGAGTGTCAGAGGTTGACCTTATTCAATGTTTCAGTCAGTACAGGAAACTGGTTCTCCTGAAAAACGGTGTACACTTGAGTATTAAGGTCTGAGAAAAAAGGTAAACCCTGGGACAACAAGAAAAGACAACAGACCCGTGATAACTTTGGTGAGTCTAACTAGTCTATACAAACGTTGTGGTAAAGAATCATATAATTGTACCTAAGGTTGGAAAAGGAAGGTGGGGTCCTTCAGTTTGTGAACCATTTAATCATCTAAGTATATCTATAGATAGTGGAGAATAGTTTGTCTTATCATATTTGGGAACAGAGGGGTTGGACTTAAGGTCTATTCTTATGAAAGTCATACATAAGAGAAAGGTCTTTAATTCAACCATCGAGACCCCAAAAACAACAGTAAAAACAAACGAAAAGAAAAATGGTTTAAAGTTGAACAGTACAGGGTTTATTTGTTTTCACAATTTTAAATATCTGGTTTCCCATCAATCAGTCCACATGTTCGTACTAGAAAATTTCAAGAGTCTATTTTCAGTAGTTGAAAAAAAGACTGAAAAACGAACAGTATAGTTATAAACGTATCCATCATTCTCTATCAGATATATAAAATATAGAAAAAACTAATTTTTATTTAGGAATATTCATGACTTTGTCATACTCTGATAAATTCCATTTTCACATTCTTTTTCTCTCGATCTTTTTCGTGTCTTTTCAGTTCCTCCTCAACACGACTTCAGGATTTTTACCAATACAACCTTTACAATAACCTCTTTTAAAGATGGGAAACAAACTAACGTCTTACCGCACCAACTCCGACTTAAAGTGAAGATAATCATTATACTCTTTTTACATTGTTTTTTATGTCATTACATACATGTGGAAATCCCATGTGTAAAAATGAGAAACTTACCGTGACACAAACATTACTTATTGAAGAGATCTATGACTTCATTATCTTTATCTTTATTGTAGTTAAAGAAAACGGTGTCTAATAAACGTCAAATTTGTAAGACGATAAGTGACTACATTATAATGACACTAGATCAAAAAGGTAAGAAATTAAAACTGGAGTTTGTTAGACTAGTTTACTTCAAGTCAATGAAAGAATAGTCTTGACCTTCAACAGACAAAATACTCACCTTTTCCTTGGGTAAATGATATTTAAGTTTTGGATGAAGATAAGACACATTCTGTATCAGCTTATTATCCTATGTGACAGAATCTATTCGGTAAACTAAATACACCTTTTGTTCTTTGAGGTGGGTCATAAGTTTCTAAAGTTCGGACGACAGAAATTTCATCTAAATATCAAAGCATAAGCAGTGATGAGTAAGTAGAAAAGAGAGTGTACAACCGAACGAGCGAAAGAGAATACAACTATATAAAAGACTACTTTTTCATCGATATCTCCAGTCCAACACTTTTTATAGGGTAAATGTCATATTCATCATTCTATGTCAAAGAACGAAACAGAAAACTATCTCAGTTATAAGGTAATTAAAGAAACTTTCGACGTTGACTATTTCAGTCAACATGTCGAAGATCTCTAATGTCACTAGATAAAGAGAAATTAGACAGGAACTAGACTGAATACTCAGGGAAAACCTTGTTTACTGAAGATTTCTTTCTCTTTGTTACAGACACAAGGGGAGGGTATGGGGTTGAGAGTGAGTCTATGAAATTCTTCTGTTGTCACTTGTACCAGGATTCCTACGTTTGCACTTCAAACCTCCGGACTTCGTTACGAACACCGACCACGATCACTAGTCTACACCTTCTCTGTTTTGTTTTAAATAACGGTGTAAAAAGAGGAAATGTTAGAAAAATAAACAAAAAAAATTAACTTTATATTAACTAAATATTACACAATCAAAGTCCATAAGTCGTTTCACTAAGTCAACATACGTAAATATATATGAGTCTAAGAAAAGGAAATATCCAATAACATTGACGAACACGATGTGTCATCAAAGAAAAACCAAGAGACAAAATATATGTCGTTACACATATACAATTGGTGCTTAAGAAAGATATTATATATACAACACACACACACACACGAATCAGTGATTCAGTCGAGGCTGGGTAACTTTGAAGAACCTGACATTGGACGGTCCGAAAAGACAGGTACCCTAAAGGGTCTGTTCTTATGACCTCAGCCAACGGTAAAGGAAGAAGTCACCTAGAAGGACTGGGTCGTTAACTTTTGTGTAAAGGGTTCTAAGGACGTAACCGTTCGTCTGAGTAATGGAGACTCGGTTGACCCTTCGGGAAGATATTATATATTATCTCTAGTTACTAGACCCCACTAAAAAGATCTATTGGGGTGTGGACTTCCTCTTATTGTAATTTCACTGATTTTACTTTCGGGTTACCTCTTCCTATTATGTTCCAGAGTCGGCTTGTCTCCTGTTCATCGACCCGAGTACCGTGTCCGATTGTCCCCTCCGGTATTGCTACAAACGTATCCTAGTTCGGAAATTAGGAATTAGTCATCCTTTGTCAGTAACATCCACAATCCTCCTTTACGTAATTTCCTAAAAACGTTCGTTCCGGTTACAGATCACCGTGTTATCAACAGTTAATTAGTCCATCAGAAACTATTCGGAATCGTAAGGTAAATAAGACAAGACAGTCGTTTCTTACTTTACACTCTCTTCTACTCTCAAAACTATTTAGGATAGGTTTCCTATTTTTTTTTTTTTTCATCTTCAGATACCCTCAAAATCAATAGTTAAATCTACACCCAATTCTTACTGGAATTATTCTTTAAACTTTCAAAACAGTAAGGAATACAAACGTTAAAACATCAACAACACCTCTGAAAAATAACAATAGTCGTCGGAAGGACTAATAGAAACTCTTTTTGTTTATGGTTTCCTTGATCCCACAGACATAGAGTAAATATTCGAATTAAAACCTCCCGTCTTTCCTTCAGGTTGGTCGATCTTGTCGTGAATGCTTTCTCCTTCTTTCGTTAACTTAGGACCACTAGACAACTTTTCTAATTTCTTCTACCCACCGACTGGACTAAAACGTACTAAAATTCTTTCTAAAATCGTTACTTTTCGTGATCAACTTTAAAAATTCAAATTAAAAATTTTAAAAAATATAACTTCACAACGTCTAATTGTTACACAAACAAAGTCCACATGTCATGTCACTAAGTCAATATGTGTATAATTATGTAGATAAGAAAAAGTTTAAGAAAAGAGTAAATCTAACATTGTCGAATTAAAATAAGTGTAAAAATTTTTAAAGATGTTATAACCCAATTTTCAAACGTGTTCATCCTTCATGGTCCAACAAGTGATTTCAGATAAAAGAACCCTTTTCCTTTTGTTCCAAATTTATTTCAGTTTCTACTCATAGGGTTGAAGGGAAGGAGTTTAATAGAGTAGGAAGAGGACTGTCTCTGTCTTAACATGATTCCCAACGTAAACAAAATAATCATTTCCTGTTAGTCAAGGTAAGTGAACCATATTAAAATCCTTGTCTTTGTATAAAATCATCATTCAACATTTAAAGGATAATATATACAAAGGTGATATAGGGGTTTGGACTACGAGTCGTCTGAGGTCTTTTTCATTGACGTTGTTAGGAGACTTTTAAAAGAATAATTTAGTAAAGGGAAGGACACCAAGTATATGATCAAAGATTTTTCTCAAGATCTTATACAATGTTACCTTGTATTGTTATACGGTATTATTTTTAATTTCAATCTTCTGATGTATACGTACTTAAGTCTTACGACTACTAGTGAGGGGTTAGGTTTTTCTATTTATTAAAGTCCGTGAACACGTACAGAAAGAGACCGGACTTTATTGAATCACTACCACTGGTAGTGGGTACACGAGAACATAGGAAGACTCCCTGAGACCGATGGGAGTTGGAGACGACGGTTCATCGGTGTACCAGTGTGGGGAGAGTAACGGTTGGAGTCGAATACCTTAGTCATGATCAGGGACTAATCTCCGTAAAATAGGTACCTTACGAATTAGTGAAACAGGTTGTACTCTCAAGCTGAGAGAGACAACTAACGTCACCCTTCGTTTTTAAGTGTCAACTTTCTGACTGTTTGTAATCCTGGTTTTGAGGGATCCCATACCGGTTCAGTATCGACGTTTCTGAATCTTCTCTTTTAGATAATTGGTATTTAAGATTCGAAAGTTCTGTAGGACTCTTTGGTCAGCGGGAAATGGTTCGAGATCCAAATCACTCTGGAATCACATCGATGAGAAGGGTTTAAAGGTACTCTTAGGTAAATAAAAGAGTTCCAGTCGAAGTATTATTTAACTTAATTGAACTTAAAAAAGATAAGCAACGTTGTTTCTCGTGGTTTGGTTTTATGGGATGTGAGATGAAAGGTAGTTTTGTCTCAGAGAAGGTCCGTAATAAGTTTTAAATGTAAGAGGTCCGTCGTGACAAAAATTTCCTTCGGATAAGATATGTAAACGTGAGTAGAGTTTTAACGTTAGTAAGTAGAGTGTCAATGTGAGTAGAGTGTGTGACCGTTTCATTACGAGTTTTAAGAGGTTCGTTCCAAAGTTATCTTACACTTGGTTCTCGAAGGTCTACAATTTCGACCTAAATCTTTTCCGTCTCTTTGGTCTCTAGTTTAACGGTTGTTCGTTACCGTGGGGTGAGGTCATGAGAACGGACCTTTTAGGGTACCTGCCTCCTCGGACCACCCGACGTCAGGTCCCCCAGCGATTCTCAGTCTGTGTTGACTCTCTGAAGTGAAACTGAAAAGTGAAAGTACGTGACCTCTTCCTTTACCGTTGGGTGAGGTCACAAGAACGGACCTCTTGGGGTCCCTACCCCCTAGGACCACCCGACGACAGATACCCCAGTGTGTCTCAGTCTTTACTGACTTCACTGAATCGTCATCGTCATCGTTAACCTAGTATCTTTTTCTGTCTCTTAAGGTCTTCTTGTAGATGAAGACGAAGTAACTGATACGATTTCGGAAACTGACACACCTAGTGTTTTTTGACACCTCTTAAGAAGTTCTCTACCCTCATAGTCTGGCGAAATGGACAGAGGACTCTTTAGACATACGCCCAGTTCTTTGTTATCAATTTTGACCTGTACTTTGTTGTTTAACGAAGGTCTAACCCTTTCCTCATGTAGTTCCGACATATGACGGAGGAACAAACACGACACGAATCAGTGAGTCAACACAACTTGAGAAACACTGGTGTTCCTGACATCGGGTGGTCCAAGAACACTGGTACCCCTAAGAGATCCGTTTTTATGACCTCACCCAATGGTACGGGAGGAGGTCCCTTAGAGGGGTTGGGGACCTAGCTTGTGTCCAGAGGGAGTAACGTCCGAACGTCCGTCTAATAAATGGCAGACTCGGTGGTCCCCTCGATGGAACGAATAAATTGAATATTACTTACGTCTGAAGTAGTACACTTTACAACCCGACCTTTTTTGTGTTCGACCTTAGTTCTAACGGACCTCTTTATAGTTATTAGAGTCTATATGTCTAATGTAGGGGGAATACCGTCTTTTACTTCTCTTTGATTTCTTGAAAAACTGTTTTCACTTTCTCCTCTCACTTTTTCTACCGACTTTTGAGTCGTAAGTTTTTTTACTTATAGTACCGTAGACTAGCGTAGTGAAGTACCGTTTATCTACCCCTTTCTTACTTTGGTCGCTCTCTAAAAAGAAAGAAACCCGAGACTTTAGTGACGTCTACCACTGACGTCGGTACTTTAATTTTCTGTGAACGAAGAACCTTCTTTTCGATACTGGTTGGATCTGTCGTATAACTTTTTCACCTCTGTAACGAAACGACTGTTTCCAGGTAGACCAGTTTCGAAAGCAAAAAGGTTATTTGTACATACCTACCCTCTCAACCTGGTATTTCTTTCGACTCGTGACTTCTTAACTACGAAAACTTGACACCACAACTTCTTCTGAGAACTCTCAGGGAACCTGACGTTCCTCTAGTTTGGTCAGGTAGGATTTCCTTTAGTCAGGAGGTATAAGTAACCTTTCTGACTACGACTTCGACTTCGAGTTTATGAAACCCATGGACTACACTTTTCGACTGAATAAACTTTTTGGGACTACGACCCTTTCTAACTTCCGTCCTCCTCTTCCCCTACTGTCTCCTACTCTACCAACCTCCCGTAGTGACTGAGCTACCGGTAGTCAAAGTCATTCGAGACCCTCAACCACTACCTGTTCCTGCGGACCGCACGAAGTCGAGTAGCCCAAAGTTTCTCGGTCTGTGCTGACTCACTGACTTGATTTGACTTGACTATACGAATGGGTTGTCGTCGATTTTTTAACCTGGTTAAGATGTATGATCGACTGACATGATTGATATTTAAACACAAGTTCCGTTACGGTTCCTTACGAATTTGATGGCGTGTTAACGTAAGTAGAGTGTACGATCATTTCATTACGAGTTTTAAGAGGTTCGGTTCGTAGTCGTTATACACTTGGCACTTGAAGGACTACAAGGTCGACCAAAATCTTTTCCGTCTCCTTGGTCTCTAGTTTAACGGTTGTAGACGACCTAGTACCTTTTTCGTTCTCTCAAGGTCTTTTTGTAGATAAAGACGAAATAACTGATACGGTTTCGGAAACTGACACACCTAGTGTTATTTGACGCCTTTTAAGACTTTCTCTACCCTTATGGTCTGGTGGATTGGACGGAGAACTCTTTAGACATACGTCCAGTCCTTCGTCGTCAATCTTGACCTGTACCTTGTTGTCTGACCAAGGTTTATCCTTTTCCTCATACAGTTCCGACATATAACAGTGGGATGAATAAATTGAATATACGTCTCATGTAATACTCTTTGCGACCTGACCTTATTTGTGTTCGACCTTAGTTCTAACGACCCTCTTTAGAGTTATTGGAGTCTATACGTCTACTGTGGTGGGAATACCGTCTTTCACTTCTTCTGAATTTCTCGGAGAACTACTTTCACTTCCTCCTCTCACTTTTTCAACCGGATTTCGAGTTGTAAGTCTTTTTCTTCTAGTACCGTAGACCAGGGTAGTGAAGTACCCTTTATCTACGCCTTTGTCACCTTTGACACAGTCTGAAAAAAACCCCCCCCGAGGTTTTAGTGACGTCTACCACTGACGTCGGTACTTTAATTTTCTGTGAATGAGGAACCTTCTTTTCAATACTGGTTGTATCTGTCACTTAAGTTTTCGTCTCTGTAACGAAACAGTTGATTCCAGACAGATCAGTTCCGATACCAAAAAGGTCACCAGTACATACCTACACTCTCAACCTGACACTTCTTTCGACTCACGGCTTCTTACCTACGCAAACTTGACACCACAACCTCTTTTGAGAACTCTCAGGGAACCTGACGTTCCTCTAGGTTGTTCAGGTAAGACTTCCTCTAGTCGGGACCCTAAAGAAACCTTCCTTACTACGATTTCGACTTTGAGGTCATGAAACTGGTGAAGTACCCTTCTCAACTGAGTAACCCTTTCTGAGACTACGACCCTCCCCAACCCCCGTCCTCCTCTTCCCCTGTTGGTTCCTACTCTACCGACCTACCGTAGTAACTGAGCTACCTGTACTCAGACTCACTTGAGACCCTCAACCACTACCTGTCCCTCCGGACCACACGACGCTAAGTACCCCAGCGTTTCTCAGCCTGTTCTGACTCGATGACTTGACTTGACTTGACTACTCGTAAGTTATGACGAGATCATTTAATAAAAATTGAGCCTCGGTTGATCAATTGTAGAATCGAGGAATTTAGAGATTTCGAGTTGACGGAGAGTGTATCTAACAGTTGAAGGTTGTCTATCAAGTAACCTTTTTTTTTACTTTCTATTTTAGAGTTTGGTTTTTAGGGTCAGAGTTAAAGGTGATGATTAAAGGAATTTGATGGTGGTAGGCAGATGTGTAAGTTAAACAAAAAAAGGTCACCTTAATCTTAAGGAGAAAGACCCGATTCAGGGAAGAATGGGACACGGAATCTAGGATAAGAAGAAACGGAATATTTTTTATGACAAAAACTTAATAGAAGGAAGAGAAGATGTCATAGTTAAAGAGATATATATGACCCAGTTAAAAAAACTCAATCTTCACACAGAATTACAGAGATAGTATTTTTGTTACTCGGAGGAATCTCAGGTACTCTCTAAGATCGGAGTTGACCTAGAAATCTAGAGGAAGTGTCTTTGGAGGAGGGTTCCGAATAGATCTCGATGACAAAGATGAAGGAACGTAGTGTAAAAGAAGAGTCAGGTGACATCAACTCCAAATCAAAAGTAAAGAAATTTAACTGAAACAAGTCCCAATGGTTATTGGACTCGGAGTAGTTTGGGTCACTGACGAAGAGGTAGGAGTAGAACTTCTTTATAGTCAAAGAAGTCGTCAATCTTAACCGGTGAGGAGAGTAGGAAAAAAGTGTGTAGTATCAGAACCGAAAGAAGTCTGAAATGACCTAGGAACGAGACACACAATACTTACACCTAGTCAGACAGACAGAGAGGATCGGTGAAAAGGGGATATACTAGAGATCTAACTACGGAGTTCCGGTTCCAGAGATAGAGTTCGGAAGTAGAAAAGGAGTATTTAAGATATAATAATTTAACGTCGACATATGATTTTTAAATGTGGAATTAGGAGTTGGACAGGAGATTTGAGGTCCGAACTGATAGATCAACAAGTTAAGTGCGTACACTACCTACAGGTTATTTGTCAGTCCAAACCGTGTCGAATATAGATGTACTAGAAACCCAGAAAGATGTTTGTGGTGGAGGGACGACTATACAATAGTTGCATGGATAAATTTTCTCGTTTAGGTAGAAAACCTGAGACACCCTCTTCCGCTCCCACCCTACTAAACTCTCTTATCGTAACTTTGTACATATAATAGTATACACTTTATCTAGCGGTCAGGTCCAAGCTACGTACTCTGTCCCATGAGTCCCGTCCACGTGACCCTACTGGGACTCTCTACTCTACCTTTCCCTCCACCCTCGTCCTAAATCCCACCCCTTGTGTACATGTGGGTACCGACTAAGTACAGTTACATACCGTTTTTGGTGACGTCATAACATTTCACTAAGCGGAGGTTAATTTTAATTAATTAATTAATTTAAATTTTTTATTTTTTATTTTCTCGTTTAGGTGGAATTCGCAAGGTCAAAAGAACATCGAAATTTTAAAAGAAATAATATGAGTAGTGGTAGACTATGGATAACAAATAAACAACAGAGAGAAGGGGAGTTCCTTTCTATCGAGGAATTTCCATCTCTGAATAAGATAACGGAAGTGTCGACATAAAGGTTTCCATTGACATTAGAACCCCATCATTATTACATAAGTTTTTACAAACACTTTAATTATATGGAGTATTGTTGAGAAACGGTGAGTCTTTTACCGTAGTACGATACGGATAAACGAGTCTTGGTTTCGGGGGTCTTAATATGGATTAGGAAGAGAAAGGAGAGTAAGAGATGTAAAGTAGGGTAGACAGATTAAGTTTTATGTAGGATGTAGAATCGTAAAGAGTGATAGAATTAACGATAAGTGAAAGTCAGGTTCTATGGTGGTAGAGTAATCCAATAAAGGTGTCCGAGGATTAGTAAAAGAGGCATTGGGATTAAAAGAGGGGATCGGGTTCTCTAGGAAGACGTGTGATGTAACACACAAAAAAGATTTAATTGTTTAGACTGGGGTAGTGTGAACATGAGTTTTAGGAAGTTGAAGGATGACTTTGAGATTTTGTAGGGTTTGATAAGTTGTGTTATACATTCCAGGATGTCTTCGAGGGGAAACGGACACAGTGGGAGAAATAGAGAATTGTGATGAAGGTTAATAAAGGAAACCTGTGTTGTACTCGTCAGGGTAGAGTTCAAAGAAACGAACCTTGTGAGTGGGGTCCTAGAAATGAACCAACTAAAGAAGAGTATTGAACCTGGAATTTACGATCGAGAAGTCCGGACCTCAACATTTTGTACTAATTTAGAATTTGGTGTGGTAATTGAGAAAAACACTGACTCTTTTGTTAAATTGTAGTGATTTACGATCAAAAGTATTATATTGTTATTTTCACTGTCAGCGAGATAAGACAAACTGTAAAAAACTGGGGTATCTGATATCGGGTAGTCCGGGAAGAGAGGTACCTTAAGAGGTTCTTTCTTATAACCTCACCCAACGGTGAGGGAAGAGGTCCCCTAGAAGGGTTGGGTCCCTAGTTTGGGTCCAGAAGATGTAGTGTTCGTCTAAGAAATGGTAGACTCGGTGGTCTCTTCGGGTAATGTTATTTTTGGATATTTAATATTCTGATAGTAATTGGAGTTGGCTCTCGTGTTCAACTTTCAAGACGTATTTAGTATTTCATGATATTAATATGAGACTAGTGGTAGATATGTCTAACGGACGTAATAATTTCAAGACACTTCTAATTAACCTCAAAATACATTTCTTATTACCTCTTCCGTTACCGTTGAGTGAGGTTATGAGAACGGACCTTCTAGGGCACCTGCCTCCTCGGACCATCCGACGTCAGGGACCCCAGCTCTTCTCAGCCTGTGCTGACTCGCTGAAGTGAAAGTGAAAAGTGAAAGTACGAAACCTCTTCCTTTACCGTTGGGTGAGGTCACAAGAACGGACCTCTTAGGGTACCTGCCCCCTCGGACCACCCGACGACAGATATTCCAGTGTGTCTCAGCCTGTGCTGACTTCGTTGTATCGTCGTCGTACGTTTCTTATTTGGACATTTATTCACTTTTACTGTAAATGTACCTTTATAATTATAGACGAAATATACATTATCATAAACTGGAAACTTTATCATATAATTACACAATGAGAAATAAGTCGTAACCAGTAGTACATGGAATAACGTTAAAATAAAGTAATTTCCCCCTTGTATGTATTTCCGTTTAAAACAAGTTAAAAGAATTAATTTAGGACTTTTGAACCTATATTATGAGTATTTTTTAGATGGACATACGGAGTGATCACCGGAAAAAACTAAAATAGTAAAACGGTCGATAGACGTGTTTACGGATGCGAAATTAGTACCCATTTGGGAACTCAGTTTTTTTCTTTATTTTCGATGTGACGTCACCTTACCGTTGACAATTTATGTTTAACGTTGAGACAGTGTTTTTATTTCTATAGTAACTATTTATTAAAAGGTTAATTTTACTGTTCATACTTTTAGTCATTTACGTATCTAATTTATTTTCTACGAATGAGGAACCTTCTTTTCAATACTGGTTGGATCTATCAGATAAGTTTTCGTCTCTGTAATGAAACGACTGATTCCAGGTAGATCAGTTCCGATACCAAAAAGGACACCAGTACATACCTACACTCTCAACCTGACACTTCTTCCGACTCACGACTTCTTAACTACGAAAACTTGACACCACAACCTCTTCTGAGAACTCTCAGGGAACCTGATGTTCCTCTAGGTTGGTCAGGTAGGATTTCCTCTAGTCGGGACCCTAAAGAAACCTTCCTTACTACGATTTCGACTTTGAGACCATGGAACCGGTGGAGTACGTTTCTCAACTGAGTAACCTTTTCTGAGACTACGACCCTCCCTAACCCCCGTCCTCTTCTTCCCCTGCTGGTTCCTACTCTACCGACCTACCGTAGTGACTGAGCCACCTTCACTCAGACTCACTTGAGACCCTCAACCACTACCTGTCCCTCCGGACCGCACGATGCTAAG
Organism: Capra ibex; assembly: GCA_006410555.1. Lineage (NCBI taxonomy): Eukaryota > Metazoa > Chordata > Mammalia > Artiodactyla > Bovidae > Capra > Capra ibex. The sequence goes on from SJYO01049859.1 coordinate 737,647, forward strand.
GACCTCAGCGTTTCTCAACCTGTGCTGACTCGTTGACTTGACTATCCTTCTAAATGACCTTTTAATTTACTAGACTTAACAAAACAACTTGACCTTCATTTCGCCACCAGACCTTCATTCTTTACGTTTAAGATAATGACCTAAATATTAAATAATTGACACTGTTTTAGTAGATGGAGAGACCCCTAGTTAAAGAAAAGGTATTTTTTACTTTCCATATCTACTGGATCTACTGACGGTTCCAGAAAGATAAAAAACCTTAACCTTAAGGTACTCGTTGAAGACTGTCTCGTCGAGGTCTTATCCTTTCCATGTCTGGTTTGTGGTGTCACTATTCTTCGATCTTCCTCGATAGTCCCGGACTTGTTTGTATAGTAACTCTATCTTCCTTTAGATCCAGCCGGGTCTAAGTAAAGGATCGAAGTGACATTGGAGAGACTTACTGGAGACCCTTAAAAACGAAATAAAACCAGAGGGTTGAGGTCTCTCAAAACTTTTAATGTAGTCTATTCTCACCCTTTCGTGGAAAGAGAGAACCTTTTAAGGTATCAAAGATATCAAGTATTAGATTTATCGACGAGTCTGAACGACAGTATCTACTATAGCCTCTGCTGTTTAATGAAGAGATAAGTAGTCCGAGATTTTCCTTACATGAGTGAAACTGTGTCGGACACCCTTTTAATCTTCAGGGATTGACTTTCCTTTTGTTGAGACCCGGAACATTATCATTTCTTTATATCGAGATGATTCCGTACTTGCATTCTGTAAACAGAAATCATCTACATCTAAAATGGTCCAACCCACTTAATTTCAACGTGACCTTTTAAGGAACCCTTTGAACCATGAAAAAGTAAAAGAATGTTTGGTACATTTATTAAAACTTATAAATACAGAAGAAATGTGAAAAGGGGTGACTTTAAGAGAGATTCTACTTGTCACTGAATTAATGTAACAATTCTAATAACCATTTGTGTCGGTTAGGTAAATAGCCATTCTTTTTTACCCAAGGTCCAAATCCGATCGGAACGGTGTGCCATAAACGATTTTTCGGACAGAGAATCGAGACGGTTAAATAGTTCCTTAATACGTGATTTGGACCTTCGAATCACCAGTTACAAGATGGTTTCTTTTTACAAAATAAGATAAAATTTTTATAGTTCTCGTAATTTTTAATATAGTGCCAAAAAGTAAGTTATTAGAAAAAAAAAAGACAAAGAGAGAGACCTATCAACTAACTATCGATCCATCCATCTATCTATACTTATGTGAAATTTTATACTAATGAATTTTTTTGGTTATTGAATTTTTAGGATATTAGTCTACAATGTTTACGCATATCGGTAGAATGGTGTTTTGGGGAGGACAAAAGGTGAAAGGTCTTTATGTCTTCTTTACCTTCTGTCCCCGTTTTTTTTTTTTTTTTACTGTCTTGTTTACTTTCTTTCTCCCTAAAATTCTACCGTCCTCCCCTTTTCCGTCTCACTTTCTACTTTCTCTTTATTTACCGATTTTATCCCATCCCATTACTCCGTCATCCTACGACGACGACGACGACGACGACAACGACGATTCAGCGAAGTCAGTACAGACTGAGACACGCTGGGGTATCTGTCGTCGGGTGGTCCGAGGGAGTAGGGACCCTAAGAGTTCCGTTCGTATGACCTCACCCAACGGTAAAGGAAGAGGTTACGTACTTTCTCCTTTCACTTTTACTTCAGCGAGTCAGCATAGGTTGAGAAGTGCTACGGTACCGTCCGATGGTCCGAGGAGGTAGGTACCCTAAAAGGTCCGTTCTCATGACCTCACCCCACGGTAACGGAAGAGACTGTCACCCTACTCACCATTAATTTACAGAACGCTAAAAAGAAAGGTACGGAAGGACGAACTATAATACACGGATTAATAAAAAATTCACACAAAAGACTAATAAAACGGAGTATCCTTAACTAAGAAGAAGGTGAGTTGAGTGTCGCCTCTGTTGACACCACGACCTCTGTTGAAAACTATGGTAAGGGAGAAAGGATCAGATCATCTAGAAATTCGTCTTCTGTTCACGGAGTTGAAGGTTCTACAATGTCAAATCAAGTCAAGTCAGGTCAACGAGTTAGCACAGGCTAAGAAACGGTGGGGTACTTAGTCGTGCGGTCCGGAGGGACAGGTTGTGGTTGAGGGCCTCAAGTGGGTTTGAGTACAGGTAGCTCAGCCACTGTAGTAGAGTTACAGCAGGGGAAGAGGAGGACGGGAGTCAGGGAGGATCGTAGTCTCAGAAAAGGTTAGTCAGTCGAGAAGCGTACTCCACCGGTTTCATAACGTCAATCGAAGTCGTAGTTAGGAAGGTTTCTTGTGGGTCCTGACTAGAGGAAATCCTACCTGACCAACCTAGAGGAACGTCTGGTTCCCTGAGAGTTCTCAGAAGAGGTTGTGGTGTCAAGTTTTCGTAGTTAAGAAGCCACGAGTCGAAAGAAGTGTCACGTTGAGTACTGGTATGTACTGGTGATCTTTTTAGTATTGGAACTGATCTGCCTGGAAACAACCGTTTCATTATAGAGACGAAAAGTTATATGATAAATCCAACCAGTATTGAAAGGAAGGTTCCTCATTCTCAGAAAATTAAAGTGCCGACGTCAGTGGTAGACGTCACTAAAACCTCGGGTTCTTTTATTTCAGACTGCGTCAAAGGTGACAAAGGTGTAGATAAAGGGTACTTCACTACCCTGGTCTACGGTACTAGAAGTAAAAGACTTACAACTCGAAATCCGGTTGAAAAAGTGAGAGAAGAAAGTGAAAGTAGTTCTCCGAAAAATCAAGGAGAAGTAAAAGACGGTATTCNCTCAGAAAATTAAAGTACCGACGTCAGTGGTAGACGTCACTAAAACCTCGGGTTTTTTTATTTCAGACTGCGTCAAAGGTGACAAAGGTGTAGATAAAGGGTACTTCACTACCCTGGTCTACGGTACTAGAAGTAAAAGACTTACAACTCGAAATCCGGTTGAAAAAGTGAGAGAAGAAAGTGAAAGTAGTTCTCCGAAAAATCAAGGAGAAGTAAAAGACGGTATTCCCACCACAGTAGACGTATAGACTCCAACAACTATAAAGAGGGTCGTTAGACCTAAGGTCGAACACAAAGAAGAGTACTCCATGAGACGTATCTTCAATTTATTCGTCCCACTGTTATATGCCGGAACTGCATGAGGAAAAGGATAAACCTCGGTCAGACAACAAGGTACAGGTCAAGATTGACAACGAAGGATTGGACGTATATCCAAAGAGTTCTCCGTCCAGTCCACCAGAACATAAGGGTAGAGAACTTCTTAAAAGGTATCAAATGACACTAGGTGTGTCAGTCTCCGAAACCGTATCAGTTATTTCATCTTTATCTACAAAAAGACTGTGAGAGAACGAAAAAGGTAGTAGGTCGTCTACAACCGTTAAACTAGAGACCGAGGAGACGGAAAAGATTTTGGTCGAACTTGTAGACCTTCAAGTACCAAGTGTATAACGACTTCGGACCGAACCTCTTAAAACTCACACTCTACTCACGTTGACACACCATCAAACTCGTAAGAAACCGTAACGGAAAGAACCCTAACCTTACTTTTGACTGGAAAAGGTCAGGACACCGGTGACGACTCAAAAGGTTTAAACGACCGTATAACTCACGTCGTGAAAGTGTCGTAGTACAAAGTCCTAAACTTTATCGAGTTGACCTTAAGGTAGTGGAGGTGATCGAAACAAGCATCACTAATGTTAGTGTACAAAGTATAAAAGAGACACAAGACTCTAAACGATCATGGATCTAGATACACGGACCACCACTTTACTCAAACTAGCAGAAGTATATTCATCTACGGTACTGTATACGTTAGAGACATATAAGAAGTACCTTTATGTGTCTCCTTATTTGTTACGTCCGTATTACTCGACTTAGATAAAATAACAATGGCAAAATCAAATAAAAAGAACTGAAGAGAAAATGTACGATCTTAACCGGATCCCTTCTTGTCCGTTTCATAGTCCTCTGATATCCAGGGTCTCGACTGAGTTAGGAATTGATAGAAACTCTGAAATGTATGAGGAGTTAATTGTCAAACAAAAATTGTATATTTAACTCTTACATTATAAAAGTATGACCAAAGAAAAAAGTATCCATATGTTATTTCACTAAGTAAATATGTATAGAAAAAATCCAATAATGTTTCATAGTTTATATCAAGAGACACGATATGTCATCCAGGAACAACAAATAGACAAAACATATATCAGCACATATAGACAATTAAGGTTTGAGGATTAAATAGGAAGAATGGGAAAGGGGAAACCATTAGTATTTAAACAAAAGATACATATACTTAGAAAAAGGCAAAACATTTATTCAAGTACACACAGTAAAAAAAATCTAAAGTGTACATTCACTATAGTATACTATAAACAGAAACAGACGGACTGAAGTGAATAATCCTATTAGAAAACTAGGTTTATACAACGACGTTGATGGTAATAAAATAGTAAAAGATAAAAAATGTAGACTCGTTGTAAGGTATCACAGACACACACACACACACACACACACACACACACTGCCAGTGAGTCAGTACAGGTTGAGAAACACTGGGGTCCCTGACATGTCGGGTGGTCTGAGGAAATAGGTACTCTAAAGGGTCCGTTCTTATGACCTCACCTAACGGTAAAGGAAGAGGTCTCCTAGAAGAGATGGGTCCTTTATTTGGGTTCAGAGGACGTAACATCCGACTAAGAAGTCACCAACTCGGTGGTCCCTTAGAATGTAGAAGAAATAGGTAAACAGACAGGTACCTATGAATCCAACGAAGGTACAGAACTAATAATATTTATCACGACAATACTTGTAACCGTACGTTCATTAAAAAAATTAAAATTTAAAAACACAAAAATACCTACATACGGGTCCTCCCCCTAACTACCTAGTATACTACAGATAAAAATATAAAATTCCTTTGAGGTACCCGAAGGATCTACGACGACCACCATTTCTTGGGTGGACGGTTACACCAAAGTTAGTAAGCCCCTTCTTGGGACCTCATCTTTTCCCATTGGACGAGGTCATAAGAACGGACCTCGTAGGGTCCCTGCCCCCTCGGACCACCCGACGACAGATACCCCAACGTGTCTCAGTCTGTGATGACTTCGCTGAATCGTCGTCGTCGTTGTCGTAAATTTCTTCACAAAACCATATAAACCCGAAGGGGCCACCGAGTCTACCATTTCTTAGACGGACGTCACGTCTTCCAAGGGATCCAACCCTTGGTTGGGTCCTCAACCAAGAGGTCCCTTGGTTGAGGTCCAAGGGACCTCTTACCGTACCGTTAGGTGAGGTCATAGGAACGGACCTCTTAAGGTACCTGTCGTCTCGGACCGTCCGATGTCAGGTACCTCAGTGTTTCTTAGCTTGTACTGACTCACTAGTTGTAAAACCGTATTAACAGGAGGGATACTGGGTAAGACGGAACAGACATTAAAAAAAAAAGAGGACCCGTTAACTAAGGGTCAAGGGGGAACAATGTTAAGTAAATTCGGAGTCCTTAGAGGTAGGTTCGGATATCGTGACAAACATATCCGTCGTTTGACAAGGGGTATAAACCCCCTCCGTTACTTTAATTTGATCCAATAAATGTTATTGTCGGTGAACAACGATACTCTACACGGTACTGTCCTGACTTTTAGTAAGAGAACCAGTACGTTCGTCTTCCATATTTATTCCGTCGGTCTCTTCAAAATAAACACAATCGTTGTCTACGTCTTCTCGTTTTGTCGATGAGGTTATTATGGAGGGTATACGACCACGTTTGTTTTTCTTCTGGATTGACAGGGGTCGATTCACTTAATCACGAGGAGTCACTACGGTAACGGGTCCCGTCCCAAAACAAGAAGGAGAGACTACAGAAAAGTCACGGTTTATAGAGAAGTCAGGGTGATTGTTCCTCGGTCCGACGGACGTACATGAGACTAAACCGGGATAAGGTTCCTTTTACTAACCAAATAAGTGTCCGACGAGTACACTAAAGAGGAAACTGGAACCTACGAGGAGTCTCAAGTTTGTTACGTTTAACCACCAAAACAAAAACAAAGCCGAAAGCAAAAGTCTTAGTGGAAAGAACCGGGACAGTGGTGAAGATCGATCTTAAACGGGAAGAGGGAAGTTTTAAACGAAGAGACGGGGGTTTTATACTTCATCTTTTCTAACGTCGACGGGAACTCCGTCTGATTCGACAATGTGAGTCGGCTTCAAATTTCCTTCCGCCGGAACTTCAATGTAAAATTGAGTGTTTGGATGTAAAAAAAAAAAGATCGTGTTACCGACACCCACTACTTGTTTAGAGGTAAAAAGTGATATCCCGTGGGATGAGTGAGTAATTTGTAATTCTTATCAGAAATTTCTTTTATCTTTAGGATCAAACCGGTTACACCTTAGTTTTTCTTACTCTTTATACGTAAAAACGGTAGTACAGTTACTATATTATATCTAAAGGATGTACACATAGTCTTACAGTCCTAAAAATTTTTATCGAAAAAACGAGATCGACGAAAGAGTTCATTGGAGTCTTATCAACACCAGACATTTATTCTGAAACTATCAAACGTAAATAAGTGAGTATATAGTTTACGAACTAAACTCTGATACTAGTGTACATCATGACATCCCTCATCTTTCTACTTAATAATATAAATTCATCTAGTCTCGAGTTATCTTCTCTAATTGTGGATATGTATTCGTTGAAAATATAGACGAAGTAAGAGAAAGGACCTTTTACCACAGTGGTAACTAAATCGAGTTCGATCTTCAGAGTCGTAGGAAGAGTCACAAGAGAGGGAGAGCACGTAGTGTGTCGTGACCGATATTCTCAGACGTATGAGACAAAGGTTTTACAAGAAATTATAAAGAGAAGATTATGTGTTTAAACAAGTATGTAATTCGAAAGTATTTAAATCGTAATTAAGTATCTAACCTTAAAAGAGAAATAGATAATGTTGCTTAACGAATAAACTAATAAGACCTATATCATCCTTCAATGAGTTTATAAATCTCGACGTCCTGATACACTAATACGGACGACAATAAAAAAAGAGGACAGAAAAAATTTAACCTTATATTGACGAAAGTTATAACAGAATAAAAGACGATATGTTACTTCACTTAGTCAGTATACATATACATATAGATATACATATACATATAGGAGACGGAGAACCTAGAGGGAGAGTAGGTCGTGAGTAGGGTGGGGAGATCTACTAGTGTCAACTCGAGGAACACGAGATATCGTCAAAAGATGGTCGATGTGTACCATCATGTATATATACAGTTAGGATTAGAGGGTCAAACGTTTACTTCGTTGACTGTTTTCTAATTAGAGGTTTTATGTGTTCGTCGAGTGTGTCGAGTTATAGTTGTGTTGTTTTCTGGGTTAGTTTTTTACCCGTCTTCTGGATTTATCTGTAAAGAAGTTTCTTTTGTACGTCGACTCGTTCTCCTTGTTTTTTCTACGAGTTGTAGTGATTAATACTCTCTTTTCGTTTAGTTTTGATGTTACTCTATAGTAGAGCATGACTAGTCTTATTGGTAGTAGTTTTTTCAAAAGAGGAAAGAACAGGTAAAACGTAATACGATTGACTAACTTTGGACTGTGTCTTTCTGTTTATAATGTACTAAGGTGAATATACTCAATGGATTTTCTGAGTCTAAATATTTTAGTTTATTACCTTTACCACTAGTGGTCCCCTACCCTGAATAATTAGTTGTTTTACAGTCAATTTATTCGATTTCTTTGATATCTCTAGACATGATATCAGTTATCATTGTATAACATGTACATCGTAAAAAACTTCTATATAGAATACGACAAAGAATATTATTTTATTTTAAATTTTCATGTGTATACACGTGTGTGTATGTATGTTTTTTTAAACCGTGGTAAGGAGTTCGTCTGTTTGATCGGTGTAGTAATTAGTGATCACGTGTCCGGTCATAAACAAAACTATTTTATGTATGTAAAAGACCCATATTTCTGAAGGGACCACCGAGTCTTCCATTTCGCAGACGGATATTACGTCCTCTGGGTCCAAGCTAGGGACACAACCCTTCTATGAGACCTCTTCCTTTACCGTTGGGTGAGGTCATGAGAACGGACCTTTTAGGGTACCTACCTCCTCGGATCATTCGATGGTAGATACCACAGTGTTTCTCAACCTGTGATGACTCGCTAAAAGAAGAAAAAAAAGAACGGATGTCTACGGAATATTTTCCGTGTACGGAATATGATTGATGGTGTACGGAATATTTTTACAACTGGATGACTCTTTCACAATCAATAAGTCAGTACATGCTGAGAAACGTTGGAGTATCTGACATCGGGTGGTTCGAGGAGACAGGTACCCTAAAGGGTCCGTTCTTCTCACCTCACCCATCGGTTAGGGAAGAGGTTCCCTAGAACTGGGTCCCTAGTTTGGGTCCAGAGGACGTAATGTCCATCTAAGAAATGGTAGACTCGGTGGTCCCTTCGGGACTGGAAGACTCTCAGGGTGTATATATTGTCTGGTTCGTCTAGTGGCGAAATGTCACTTCTTATAACCTCTCACCCAGGTACGGTAGTCGAGGTGATTAGTACAGTGTATAGTTCGATAGGTCTTCGACGAGTCGAGTGTCTTACGCCCTTGTTGAAGGGCCTCCGTGTCGACTTCGTAGTCGAGTATATATTAAGAAAGATTCCTACCACAGATGTATGATATCCTATGTCATACCTGAAACTTAGTTTAGTGAAATACACCAAGATACCGGGTTTATTCTTCTTGTGTTGTCAAGTTCTTAGTTCAATATCTTCATCCTTACTGGGAGGGTTTAGAATAAAGGTTATTGGACGAACCCCTTGAATAAGAGTATGGGTGATGAGACCCAAGACGTTCAATTCTCAAGAACCAGGCGTTTCTCCCCTGTGAAGCCTTTCGTAAGGTAACTAGATATTTAAAGTCGACGAGAGACCAGTGAACTCTGTCCATCGCCGTCATTCATCTTGACTATATGACCGACTGTTAATTGGGACTGACACCCCTCCTCCATCCTCAGAGGGACCTCGTTCCTTCGGAGTTCCTTATATAGACAGAGTCTGACCTCGTGAAGGAAACTGAGGGGACGACATAATACTACAATTTACCTGTTCGCGTCGTAGTGTCGGAATCTTTGGAACCATTGGGGTCAGAGTCTCGGGAGTCCCTATACCAGAATCAGGACTGTGGTCTATACGGTGACTCCAGTCGTTTCGACAAATGACTTAACTCTCTTTAGACTTTATCTATCACCTCTTCCCTCTGGTACTAGTACACAACACTACAGTCGACGTTATCCCCTTCGACATCAACCAGGGTGGGTGGAGAAAGAGACCCCTTCTTCCTGGGTGGTTTACGGATCAACTTGAGAAGGGGTTGACACATTCACCGAGGTTCGTCACGTCCATATCTGATGTTACCTGTACTTCGATATTGAGAGTCTAGAGGAAGTTCCTTCTTATCAAATTCCAACAAACAGTCACCCATTAGAGGTCGACAGTCGGAGTAGACTACTCTCGACCGAGTGGGTGCCCGTACAGGAAGGTTTCTCCTGGGTGGAAATTTCACCGAGGTAAGGAGGGACCCGGTGAAAGGAGGGACCTCCTTAGACAATGATCGGACCTGAAGTTAAGTTTAAAGGACGTGTTACGGACGGTGTGACACAAAGTCTGATACCAAGGGTTGATATCTGAAATCAACTAGGTCGTAACTAAAAGAAGTAATAACGCGTAAAGAGACTGATCGTTACACACTACATTGTTTACTATAAAAAAGTAAATTATTAAATTTTTAACACATTACAAAACGTTTTTTTTTAAATCTTTGTCGATACGTCACTATCTAAAAATTTTTATGGTAAGTTTATTAAAACCTTCGACCACATTTTTACGATTCTTTTTCATTTGTTCAATATTTAAGGAACTCTTCACCCTCGTACAAAATGAGTAGAAATATAAAAAAGATGGACCACACCATCGACAATCTGTCGTAATCTAGTGTTACTTGACTTACTAAGACTTGACCTTCCGACTTTATTATATATTGTAAGTTGTTTAGAATCTCCAAGGAAAATATTAATCAGTGGAGATCAACAAGGATATACGAATAAACGAAAATCTCTCGTTTCACACTTATTAACATCGGTAGTGGAGAAACTCTATAAAACTCACTTCACTTACTCACTTCAGCGAGTCAGCACAGGTTGAGAAACTCTGGGGTACCTGACATCGGATGTTCTGAGGAGACAGGTACCTTAAAAGCTCCTTTCTCATGACCTCACCCAACGGTAAAGGAAGAGGTCCCATAGCTTGGGCCCAGAGGACGTAACGTCCGTCTGCGAAATGGCGGACTCGGTGGTCCCTTCAGGACTCTATATTATCCGGACTCTATAATGTCCGAAGGACAATTTCCTTAAGACCAAGGGTTAGGAGTATAAAGGAAATCCTTGATAGGTAACTTAGATGTGAATTCCGGTGGCAAAATCGGAAGAATAGACTGAACACTCCAACCCTATTCGACATACATATCAAGTCAGGGAAATAAAACCTCGTGGACGATTGTGTCTATACTAAAAACGGACAAAGTATTTCCAGATGGAGACACTACTCTCGACATCTTAGATCCTGATATATCCATTAATAAGGTTAAACTCCCTTATACTTTTTCGAATTCCTTCAGACAGACAGAAAATTAGGTTCAGTACAAGAGATTTTGGTTAAGATGGTTAGTATTATCACTATATAATTACAGATAGGTAACTTTAAACTACACGTTTATAGATTCTACCCCTCCTCTCACACTAATTTGGGGTTTGAGATCGACTGAGCGGTTGTTGACTACTGAAGCGAAGAACAAAGAACCTCGGATGAGAGGAAACGTGGGTCCGACAACAGGTCATGGGAAGTAGGTGAGTAGGAGTATAGGGTACACCGTGACTCAGATAGACTCAGAAATGAGTACTAGTTACAGATCTTTAAACCTTGATTCTCTACAACTATATGTGTCCTTCGGAATAGGAGGGATTAGGTAATATGAACGGAGAGATTGGACCTCCCGTCCGTTGGTTGAGATCGTCCATTGATGAAGAGACAATTCCACTCCTTCCAGAGACACTACGATCCTTCAGTAACAGTGGGTGAGTGGAAAGTAAGATTCTAAATGTGACTCTTTTCAAACAGGGTGTATCTTTTCTGGTATTATGTGTGAATTGTTTCTTGAATGTAAATAAAAGAATGGTAAAATGAAGGGAAAATAACCCCCATCATTCTGAAACAAAATTTTAATTCAGAACCTATTGTTTTTAATATAGATTTTTGAATTTGACCGTATTAATTTAGTTAAAGAGTATATAGTTCAAAGGGACGTCGACGGCGTCTACCTTCTATAGTAGATCTTTTTTCTTCCTTTAGAGAAACATAAAGCTCAGAGTTTTATTTGAAATTTAGACATTATTGTAATACCAGGACTTTCCGATAAAAACTTTATACTTTCAAGAAAAAAGATATAATGTTTTCGAAAGGAATGTATAATTCTCATTCAGTACCTTAAGACTTAAATCGAATCCAAATAGAATCAATACCTTCTATTACTTATAACAAAATATAAAAACATAAACAATTCTAAATTGATATTTTGTCTTTTTATATAAGAAATTAAAATATCGTGTATATAAAAAGGTAAAAATATTACAGTAAAAAAAGAAGAGGTAGGAGAGTTGTGCATAGACTTACGTTTATTTGTCTAGTTTTTGGATCACAAATATTAAATTAAATAAACAGTTAAAAGTATATTAGTATAATCTTTTTTATATCCCACTCAAAAACTATAAACGAAAATATTCGGTTGGATATATACGATTGGTGAATTATTGTGTAATTTCTAAGGAAAAGTTGAGTCTCATACTTAGACTGAGTAAAACAGTAGTAACGAAACATATAAAAATTTAATTATATGTAAATCTTTTTAATATATAAATGTCTTTTTACCTCAATTTCATCTCTGGGGTGTAAGAGAGAGAGAGAGAGTATGTGTGTGTGTGTGTGTGTGTGTGTATATCAGTGTGTATCAGTGGGAATAATAATTGTAGAACGTAAGTACACCACGATTTTATTTAATACCTGAATTCAATGATTATTTTACCGTGGGGTGAGGTCATGAGAACGGACCTTTTGGGGTACCTGTCTCCTCGGACCACCCGACGTCAGGTGCCCCAACGATTCTCAGCCTGTACTGACTCACTGAAGTGAAAGTGAAAAGTAAAAGTACGTAACCTCTTCCTTTACCGTTGGGTGAGGTCACAAGAATGGACCTCTTAGGGTTCCAACCCCCTCGGACCACCCGACGACAGAGACCCTAGCGTGTCTCAGCCTGTGCTGACTTCGTTGAATCTGAATCGTCGTTACATGGTAGTCGTCGAGTAGTTAACATTGTTTGTCCGGTGTGCTTACATATGGTAAAATTTGCTTATATACTGTAATACGACTAACTCAAATCAAGAGGTAAGGAATTGACTGCTTCCAAGAGTTAAGTCAAGTCAAGTCAGCGAGTCACTCCAAGCTGAGACACTGGGGTACTCGACGTCGTGCGGTCCGGAGGGACAAGTAACGGTTGAAGTCCTCAAATGAGTTTGAGTACAGGTAGCTGATCGACAAATATTTAAAAATAGTGATATTGGTAACGACGGTATTTGTAGGAACTGAAAATAGGTATCCATGATCCTCAAAATAATGATACTTTACTTAAAAGAATACTTCATTAGTCCATCCACTGTCATATACGTATAAAATGAGTAAATGACAGTGACCTATTAAGTAGGAGGAAAAAAGTAGTCAATCCAAGTCAGCGAGTCAGTATCGACAGACTGAGAAACGCTGGGTTACCTGACGTCTTACGGTCCGAATGGACAGGTTTTGAGTACAGGTAGCTCAACCACTACACTAGGTTGGTAGAATAGGAGACAACAGGGGAAGAGGAGAACGGAAGTTAGAAAGGATCGTAGTCCCAGAAAATATTCCTCAGTCAACAAACGTAACTACTTTTATAACCTCGAAGTCGAAGTCGTAGTCAAAAAGGTTACTTATAGGTTCTGATTAAAGAGAATCCTGTCTGACCAAACTAGATGAACATCAGGTTCCCTGAGAGTTCTCAAAAGAGGTTGTGGAGTCAAGTTTTCGTAGTTAAAGTCGTGAGTCGAAAGACATACCAGGTTGAGAATGTAGGTAAGTACTGATGACCGTTTCGGTATCGAAACTGATACCTGCAAACAGACGTTTCATTACAGATACTAAAAATTATACGACAGATCCAACCAGTGTCGAAAAGAAGGTTCCTCGTTCGCAGAAAATTAAAGTACCGACTTCAGTGGTAGACGTCACTAAAATCTCTGGTTCTTTTATTTGAGACAGTGACAAAGGTAACAAGGATAAACGGTACCTCACTACCCTGGCCTACGGTACTAGAATCAAAAAACTTACAACTCAAAATTCGGTCGAAAAAGTGAGAGGAGAAAGTGAAAGTAGTTCTCCGAGAAAACAAGTAGAAATTTATGACAGTATTGACACCATAGTAGATACTTAAACTCAAGAGGACGGTTAGAATTTAGGTCTAACACGATGTAGGTCGGGTTGTAAAGTGTACTACATGAGACGTATATTCAATTTGTTCGTCCCACTGTTATATGTCGGAACTTCATGAGCAAAGGGTTAAACCTTGGTCAGACAACAAGGTACAGACCAAGATTGACAACGAAGAACTAACCGTATGTCTAAAGAGTCCTCTGTCCATTCCACGAGACCATAAGGGTAAAGAACTTCTTAAAAGGTCAAACAAGACTAGATGTGTCGGTTTCCGAAAACGTATCCGTTATTTCGTCATCTACAAAAAGACCATGAGAGAACAAAAAAGATACTAGGTTGTCTACCACCGTTAAACTAGAGACCAAGGAGACGGAAAAGATTTAGGTCGAACTTGTAGACCTTCAAGTACCACGTGTATAACGACTTCGGATTGAACCTCCTGAAACTCGTAATGAGGTCACACATTCTACTCACGTTGACATCCCATCGAACTTGTAAGAAACCGTAACGGAAAGAAACCCTAGCCTTACTTTTGACTGGAAAAGGTAGGGACACCGGTGACGACTCAAAAGGGCTAAAAGACCGTATAACTCACGTCGTGAAAGTGTCGTAGTAGAAAGTCCTATACTTTGTCGAGTTGACCTTATAGTAGTGGAGGTGATCGAAACAAGTATCACTACGAAAGATTCCGGGTGAACTGAAATGTAAGGTCTTACGGACCGAAATCCACTCACTAGTGTGGTAGTACTAATAGACCCAGTACTTCTAGAAAAAACATGTCAAGAAGGTACATAAAAACGGTGGAGAAGAATTGTAGAAAAAGAAGAGAATCCAGGTGTAGTAAAGACAGGAAATAACTCGGGTAGAAACGTACTTTACAAGGGAACCATAGAGATTAAAAGAAATTCTCTAGAGACCAGAAAGGGTAAGACAAGAAAAAGAGATAAAGAAACGTTACTAACGATTCCTTCCGAAAGAATTGTGAGGAACGATAAGAAACTTTGAGACGTAAGTAGTTAGAGTTTCTTTCCGTTACGGTTTCTTACGAGTTTGATGACGTGTCAACGTGAGTAGATTGTGTGATCATTTCATTACGGGTCTTAAGAGGTTCGGTCTTAAGTCGTTATGCACTTGGCACTTGAACGTCTACAAGTTCGACCAAAATCTTCTCCGTCTCCTTGGTCTCTAGTTTAACGGTTGTAGACGACCTAATAGTTTCTTCGTTATCACAAGGTCTTTTGGTAGATAAAGACGAAATAATTGATACGGTTTTGGAAACCTAGTGTTAGTTGACACCTATTAAGACTCTCTCTACCCTTATGGTCTGGTAGACTGGACGGAGAACTCTTTGGTTATACGTCCTATGCTTCGTTGTCAATCTTGACCTGTACCTTGTCTGACCAAGGTTTATCCTTTTCCTCATACAGTTCCGACATATAACAGTGGGACGAATAAATTGAAGATACGTCTCATGTAGTACTCTTTGCGACCTGACCTTCTTCGTGTTCGACCCTAGTTCTAACGGTCCTCTTTATAATTATTGGAGTCTATACGTCTACTTTGGTGGGAATACCGTCCTTCACTTCTCCTTGATTTTTCGGAGAACTACTTTCACTTTCTCTCTCACTTTTTCAACCGAATTTCGAGTTGTAAGTCTTTTGCTTCTAGTACCGTCGACCAGGGTGGTGAAGTACCCTTTATCTACCCCTTTGTCACCTTCGTGACAGTCTGAAATAAAAACCCCCGAGGTTCTAGTGACGTCTACCACTGACGTCGGTACTTTAATTTTCTGCGAATGAGGAACCTTCTTTTCAATACTGGTTGGATCTATCATATAAGTTTTCGTCTCTGTAATGAAACGGTTGATTCCAGGTAGATCAGTTCCGATACCAAAAAGGTCACCAGTACATACCTACACTCTCAACCTGACACTTCTTTTGACTCGTGACTTCTTAACTACGAAAACCTGACACCACAATCTCTTCTGAGAACTCTCAGGGAACCTGACTTTCCTCTAGGTTTGTTATATAAGACTTCCTCTAGTCGGGACCCTAAAGAAACCTTCCTTATTACGATTTCGACTTTGAGGTCATGTAACCTTTTCTGAGACTACGACCCTCCCTAATCCCCGTCCACCTCTTCCCCTGCTGTCTCCTACTCTACCAACTTACCGTAGTGACTGAGTTACCTGTACTCAGACTCACTTGAGGCCCTCAACCACTACCTGTCCCTCCGGACCGCACGACGCTAAGTACCCCAACGTCTCAGCCTGTGTTGACTCTCTGACTTGACTTGACTTGACGAAGACAATCCAGGTATGGTAAAGATAGGAAATAACATGGGTAGAAACGTACTTTATAAGGTAACCATAAAGGTTAAAAGAACTTCTCTAGAGAGTCAAGTCAAGTCAACGTTTCACTATCTTGTGAAAACTATCTTGTGAAAACTATCTTGTGAAAAAACTATCTTGTCCTAAGATAGTGGAGGTGATCGAAAAAAGCATCACTACGAAAGATTCCGGGTGAACTGAAGTGTAAGGTTCTACAGACCGAGATCTACTCACTAGTGTAGTAGTAATAATAGTAGTACTCGCTTCTAGAAAAAACATATCAAGAAGACACATAAGAACGGTGGAACGAAGACAATCCAGGTATGGTAAAGACAGGAAATAGTTCGGGTAGAAACGTACTTTACAAGGGACCACAGAGATTAAAAGAATTTCTCTAGAGATCAGAAAGGGTAAGACAACAAAAGGAGATAAAGAAACGTAACTAGTGACTTCTTCCGAAAGAATAGAGAGGAACGATAAGAAACCTTGAGGCGTAAGTCTACGAATATAGAAAGGAAAAGAGGACACGAAAAGCGGAGAGAAGAAAAGTGTCGATAAACATTCCGGAGGGGTCTGCGGTAAAACGAAAAAACGTAAAGAAAAGGTACCCCTACCAGAACTAGGGACAGAGGACATGTTACAGTGGTTGGAATTAGGTATCAAGTAGTCCGTGATCAGAAAGGGTAAGATAATAAAAGGAGATAAAGAAACGTAACTAGTAACTCCTTCCGAAAGAATAGAGAGAAACGATTAGTAACCTTGAGACGTAAGTTTACCCATATAGAAAGGAAAAGACGAAACGGAAAGTAAAGAGAAGAAAAGAGTCATAAACATTCCGGAGAAGTCTATTCATAACACGGAAAAACGTAAGTAAAACGAACCCCTACCAGAACTAGGGACGGAGGACATGTTAGAGTGTTTGGAAGTAGGTATCAAGAAGTCCGTGAGATAACCTAGATTAGTCAACTTAGATAAACAGTGAAGGTGACATGTTCACATTCCCTAAACTAAATCAAGTATGGACTTTCCAGATCGTCAAAAACGATGAAAGAAGGTAAATGCAGACTTGAATCGTTATTCCTCAAGGACAACACTCGGTGTCAGTCGAGGACCAGAACAAAACAAAAAAAAACAAAAAAAAAAGTAAAAAACGACTAACATATCTCGAAGAGGTAGAAACCGATGTTTCTTATATTAGTTAGATTAAAGCTATGACTGGCAGACGACTACAGGTACACATCTCAGAAAAGAACACAACAACCTTCTCCCACAAACAATACTGGTCACGCAAGAGAACCGTTTGAGATAATCGGAAACGGGACGAAATAACACATAGAGTTCCGGTTTAAACGGAAAATGAGGTCCATATACAACTCGAGGATGAAAACGTAAGGTCAGGGGATACTACTTTTTCTGTAGAAAAAAAACCACAATCAAGATCTTCTGGAACATCCAGAAGTATTTTGACAAGTTGAAGTCGGAGAAGTCGTAATGACCAACCCCGTATCTGAACCTAATGTCACTATAACTTACCAAATGGAACCTTTACTTGTGTCTAGTAAGACAATAAAAACTCAACGTGGGTTCATTACGTAAAGCCTGAGAAAACAACCGGTGAGGTAAAGAAGATTCCCTAAGAACGGGTGTCATCATCTATATTACCAGTAGTCTTAATTTAAATGGGCAAGGTCAGGTAAAATCAAGTGACTAAGGATTTTACAGTCACGAGTGATAACGGTAGAGGACAAACTGGTGAAGATTAAATTGAACTAAGTACCTGGATTGTAGGGTACAAGGATACGTTATAACGAGAAATGTCGTAACCTAAAATAAAGGTAGTGGTCAGTATAGGTGTTGACCCGTGACAAAAGTGAAACTGAAGTATAAAAGTAAGAACGACCTCAATAAAAAGATGAGAAGAGGTCATCGTATAACCCGTGGATGACTAAACCCCTCAAGTAGAAAGTCTCAGTATAGAAAAACGGAAAAGTATGACAAGTACCCTAAGAGTTCGTTCTTATGACTTCACCAAACGGTAAAGGAAGAGGTCATTTGGTACAAAACAGTCTTGAGAGGTGGTACTGGGTAGGTAGAACCCACCGGGATGTGTCGTACCGAGTATCAAAGTAACTCAATCTGTTCCGACACCAGGTACACTAGTTAAACTAATCAAAAGACACTGATACCAAAAGTAAGACAGTCGGGAGACTCTATTACATTATAAAAGTAGTTTATAATACTTACGTTTAGTGTAGAAGAAGATCCCAGAAACATGTATAGATAACTCTAAAAACTTCAAGTAAATTATCTAAATCTCAAAGTGGTTGTTAATCTATTATTCAAACCGACTATAATGACACAAGAGTCATTATTGTGTCATTTTTTGACAAGAGTTTCTGTATTACTGATATATTCCTAGACATGGGTATATCAGAAAAAACGTTAAAAATTTTTAAAACAACTACGTATCAGTTAAATGTTACAATACAAATTAAAGTTGATATGTTGTTTTAGTCAATATATGTAGATATATAAGAAAAAGTATAAGAGGAGGTGGTACAAAATAGTGTCCTATTAATTATATCAAGAAACATAATATACCATCCTGGAACAACAAATATGAATGTATGAGAATAGACTTTTACTTTCACTTTAACGAGTCAGCACAGACTGAGAAACACTGGGGTACCTGACATCAGATGGTCCGAGGAGGTAGGTACCCTAAAAGGGTCCGTTCTTATAACCTCACCCAACAGTAAAGGAAGAGGTCCCCTATAAGGTCTGGGTCCCTAACTTGGACCCAGAGGGTGTGACGTCCGTCTACGAAATAGAAGACTCGGTGGTCCCTTCGAATGAGAATAGACTCCCACCAGTAAAAAAGGTATTCAAATTATTATCATGAAAACACTACGACGAGGAACTGTCTTAATAAGGGACACAAGAGACGATTCATTAGACATATGTTGAGTAGGTTAGGTCATAAGTCCGGAATTTTAACTATACCAGAACGTAAAATATAACACATAAGACAATATGAGGATAGTGAAGAGTATATAAACTTTAGTAACAAATCCCTTTATGATACTTCAGTTCATAAATGATACTTTATTTTGAAGTTCCTGAGGATACACAAGTTGTCATACGGGTATTGTCATCGTTAAACGTAGAAGTTGAAGAACTGATGTTTAAACAACTGACCTTTGTGTATAAGTACCGTGATCCTTCGTTCACCTCAATTCAGTGTTTAAGACTTTCATATAAAAACACACGTTCTTCTATGTCTTCACTAGGTAAAGTTATTAGTTTACAATCAACTTCTTTGAGTTAAAGTCTCTTCGTTTCACTTAACGATCTCTAGTGGGTCAGTCAATAATTATCTTAGTTCTACTCTTGTTTATATAAGAAAAAAAAAACGGAAACTATAAAAAATTTAAATTTAAAAAATAACTTCCTATTAACGAAATGTCTTGAAGTAACAAAAGAAAGTTTGGAGTTGTATTAAGTCGGTATCCATATGTATATAGGGGAGGGAAAACTTGGAGGGAGGGTAGAGGGAGGGGTAGGGTGGAGAGATCCAACTATGTCTCGAGGACAGACTCAAAGGACTCGGTATGTCGTTTAAGGACAACCGATAGATAAAATGTATACCATTACATTCAAAGGTACAATGAGAAAGGTATGTAAAGTGGGAGAGGAGGGGAAGGGGTACAAGTGTTCAGATAAGAAATACAGACAAAGAGGTAACGACGGGACATTTATTCAAGAAGTCTTAACAAAAAGATCTAAGGCACATACATACAATTATAATTTTATGTTATAGATAGAAAGAGAAAGGTTGTATAAAGTGAGACATATTATCCAAGATCCAAGTAGGTGGACTAGTCTTGACTGAGTCTACACTAGGAAATATACTGACTCATTATAAGGTAACACATATACATGGTGTTGAAGAAATAGGTAAGTAGACAGTTACCTTTAGATCCAACTAAGGTACAAGATCGATAACATTTATCACGACGTTGCTTGTTCCCCTATGTACACAGAAAAAGTTGGGACCGAAGGAGTTCCATATACGGATCCTCACCCTAACAACCTAGTATACCACCAAAATAAGGGTCAAAAATTTCCTTAGAGGTATGGTAGAAGGTATCACTGACATAGTTAGATGCAAGGGTGGTTGTCACGTTCTCGTAAGGGAAAAGAGGTGTGGGACAGGTCGTGAATAACAAACAGTCGAAAGACTACCGGTAAGACTGACCACACTCCACTATAAAATAACACCAAAACTAAACGTAAAGAGCTTATTACTCGTTACAACTCGTAGAAAAGTACTCAAACAATCGGTAGACATACAGAAGAAACCTCTTTACAGACAAATCTAGGAAAAGGGGGAAAAACTAGCCCAACAAACAAAACGACCATAACTCAACATACTCGACGACCATATAAAACCTTTAATTAAGAAACGGTCAACAAAGTAAACGATAATAAAAGAGGGTAAGACTCCCAATAGAAAAGTAGAACGAATATCAAAGGAAAGGACGTTCTTTCGAAAATTCAAATTAGTCCAGGGTGAATAAATGAAAACAAAAATAAAGGTAATGAGATACTCACCCAGTATCTCCTAGAACGAAACTAAATACAGTAGTTCAAAAGACGGATACAAAAGGAGATCCTCAAAATATCAAAGACCAGAATGTAAATCCAGAGATTAGGTAAAACTCAAATAGAAATATATACCACAATCCTTCACAAGAATTAAAGTAAGAAAATGTACATCAAAAGGTTAAAAAGGTCGTGGTAAATAACTTCTCCGACAGAAATGGGGTACATATAAGAACAAAGGAAACAGTTTTTATTCCATGGGCATCCACGTACCTAAATAAAGATACGAAAGATAGAACAAGGTAACCAGATATAAAGACAAAAACACGGTCATGGTATGACAGACCTACTAACATCGTAATATCATATTAGACTTCAGTCCTTCCAACTAAGGAGGTCGAGGTAAGAAGAAAGAGTTCTGAAAAAACCGACAAGTACCAGAAAACACAAAGGTATACTTAACACTTTAAAGAACAAGATCAAGACACTTTTGACAGGAACCATTAAACTATCCCTAGCGTAATATAGGTATATAACACAAACCATCATATTAGTAAAAGTGTTATAATTAAGAAGGATGGGTCCTTGTACCTTATAGAGAGGTAGACAAATACAGTAGAAACTAAAGAAAGTTTTCACAGAATATTAAAAGACACATGTCAAGAAAACAGAGGATCCATTCGAATAAGGATCTATAAATTAAAAAACAACGTCACCACTTACCCTGACTAAAAAATTAAATAGAAAGACTAAAAAGTAACAATCATGTATCTTTACGTTCACTAAAGACACTGACTAAAGATGTTGGAACGATTTAAGTGACTAATTGAGATCATTAAAAGACTATGATAGAAATCCCAAAAGATACATGTCATAGTACAGTAGACGTTTGTCACTCTCGAAATGAAGAAGAAAAGACTATACCTATGTAAAATAAAGAAAAAGATGAGACTAACGACATCGATCCTGAAGGTCCTGTTACAACCTATTATCACCACTTTCCCCTGTGTCGACAGAATAAGGACTATTATCCTCTTTCCGAAAAATCAAAGAGTTGTGACTCTTATTACAAACGACATCCGAATAGTATATACCGAAAATGATACTACTCAATCAAAGAAAGATAAGGGTAAAAAACTTCCCAAAATTAGTATTTAAACACGACTTAATACAGTTTCCGAAAAAGACGTAGATAACTCTACTAGTATACCAAAAATAGAAAGTTAAACAATTATGCCACATAGTGTAACTAACTAAGTACATATAACTTCTTAGGAACGTGAGGACCTTATTTGGGTTGAACTAGTACCACATACTTGAAAAACTACACGACGACTTAAGACAAACGATTTTAAAACAACTCTTAAAAACGTAAATACAAGTAGTACTATAACGGGACACCAAAAGAAAAAAACATAAAAAAAACAGACCAAAACCATAGTCCCACTACTACCGGAGTATCTTACTCAAACCTTCACAAGGAAGGAGACGTTAAAAACTTTCTCAAAACCTTCCTATCCGTGATAGAAAGGAGATTTACAAACTATCTTAAGTGGACACTTCAGTAGACCAGGACCCGAAAACAAAAGACCCTCTGAAAACTAGTGTCGAAGTCAAAGTCACGAACATTAAGCCAACAAGTATTAAAGATAAAGAAGGACCAAGTCAGAACCTTCTAACTTTAAAAGATTCTTAGACAGGTAAAGACGGTTTAATAGGTAAAATAACGGTAAATCAACAAGTATTATCAGAGAATATTAGGAAACATAAAGACGTAAAAGAAAACATTGGAGAGGAAAAAGTAAAGATTATAAGAACTAAACTAAGAAGAGAGAAAAAAGATCTACTCAGACCGATTTCAAAACAATTAAAACAAATAGAGGAGTTTCTTAGTCGAAAATCAAACTAATTAGAAATGATAACAAAGAAAGAAAAAGTAAATAAAGACGAGCCTGGAAATACTAAAGAAAGGAAGATTAAAAAAAAAAGGAAGGAAGAGGTCAACAAAATCCAAATTTCAATCCAACAGATAAACTACAAAAAGAACAAAGAACTCCATCCTAACATAACGATATTTGAAGGGAGAATCTCGACGAAAACGACGTAGGCTATCAAAAACTCAACAGAACAAAAGTAACAGTAAACAAAGGTCTTTAAAAAATCAAAGGCAAAAATAAAGAAGTCATTGGACAACCAATGAATCTTTACACAACAAATTAGAGGTACACAAACACAAAGAATGTCAAAAAAAAAAAAGAAGAACATTAACTATAGATCAGAGAATCGCAACACCAGACTCTTCTACGAACTATTCTATAGTTAAAGGAATTTAAATGACTCCAAACTAAACACTGGGTTCTACACGAGATAGGACCTCTTACAAGGTACCCGTGAACTCTTCTTCCACATAAGAAAACGTAAACCTACGTTACAGGACTTCCATAGTTACTCTAGGTAGAGTAAATTACATAGTAAATTCTGAACACAAAGGAATAATTAAAAGACAAAACTACTAGACAGGTAACTACACTCACTCCACAATTTCAGAGGATGATAATTACACAATGACAGTTAAAGAGGAAAATACAGACAATCACAAACAGAATACATAACTACACGAGGATATAACCCACGTATCTGTAAATGTTAACAATACAGAAGGAGAACCTGACTAGGGAACTAGTAATCCGTCATAGGAAGGAATAGAGGACATTAGAAATAAAATTCCAGATAAAACAGATTATACTCTTAACGATGAGGTCGAAAGAAAACGAAGGGTAAACGTACCTTATATAAAAAGGTAGGAGAGTGAAATTCAGATATACACAGAACTCCAGATTTCACCCAAAGTACCCAGAATAAAAACATAGGTAAGTCGGTCAGACATAGAAATCTAACCTCGGAAATTAGGTAAATATGAATTTCATTAATAACTATATATATAAGGATAACGGTAAAAGAATCAACAAACCCCAACTAAAACATTTAGAAAAAAGAAGACGACATAAAGAACTAATATATTCAGGGAAATTGTAAACAACATTTCGACCAAACTACCATGACTTAAGAGAATTGAATACGAACAAACTTTTCGAAAACTAAAGAGGCAGTTAACACTTACTCTAGGAACAACCCATGTCATTATATACCAATATCTAAAAGGGGAAAGTTATGAAATTTATATAGGACGGTAAGGGAAGACCGAACGTCTCAAAGACGACTTTCTAGTCGAGAATTCACATACCCCAAAGGGAACATACAATGAACAACGAAGTAGGAACGACGAAAATTAAAACACACACATACACACAAATCAGAAACAATCAAACTAATCCTCCACAGAACCACACAAAGAAGAACCCAAATAGAACATATTTAAGAACACGGAGAACCGTGTTCTCTCCTGAGAAACACGGAGAACCTAAATTGAATGATAAAGGAAAAGGTACAACCCTTTTAAAAGTTGATATTAGGGAAGTTTTTAAAAGAGTATGTAAAAGAAAAAGAGAAGAAAAAAACCCTGGAGATAATAAGTTTACAACCACGTAAACTATAACAGGGTCTGTAGAGACCCTGACAGGAATCGGAAAAGTAAGAAAAATGAAATAAGACGAGAAGTCTTCAATAAAGGTGGTAAATAGAAGGTCGAATGACTAAGCAAGAAGACGAAGTCTATAAAACGATAACTAAGGAAGATGTCATAAATTAAAGTCATTAACACAACAAATAGAGACGTACAAATAAGAAATTAAGAAGATCCAGAAACAATTAACTAAGAACGTAAAAGAGGTAAAACGAAAGTTCCAAAAACTAGTAGAAATGATAGTAATAAGACTTAAGAAAAAGTCCATTAAACGGATCAAGGAGAAGTAAATAAACCTGAAGACACAAAGATCAAATAAGGAAGTAAACACGTCATAAAGAAACGGAAAAGTAATAATAAAAAAAAATTGCATAACACAAACTCCAGAGGAAAAGGGTCCGAAGTTCCAACTTAAGAAAGAAGGAAAACCAAAAACGGGAGATTAAAACCAGGTCACTAAAAACATTCGAACAATATCCCACTCTAAACACGACTCAAAAACGAACAAATAAACAAAAAGGAGACTACCCGTTCCGACTCACTCCACCATTAGGACAGACGACTACTAACCCAAACATAAAAACAACACAAACAACAAATCAACCCTACGGGACGTGTCCTACGATAACCACCAACCCACTACGGTCCAGAACATAATGTCACCAGAGGAAACACACTCAAGGGTGATAAACTATGGGGGATGTCAATCAAGGGACCATCAGGTCCCAGAGTCTAAGTCATGAGGGTGAGGTTTCCTGGTCCCGAACTAGAGTCGGACCCGTGTGGACAGTCGCCATAGAATAAGACGAAATGGTCACGGTGGAGATCGAGGAGGTGGTAGAGAGAAACGGAGTGAAAAGAGACTTCACCGTTTTTACCCAATCTCATCATGGACCAACAACCAACTTTCGTAACCAACTCCTAAGTCACTCCAATAGGTGTGTCTCGAGAATTCTGTCAAAAAGATTTGTCGTTCCTAAGTTTTGACGATCAAGAAAACTTATCATAGACATATTAGAAACTCCGAGTGAGAAAGAGACCCTAGTTGTTTACATAAGACTTGACTGTCAATATCGGGAAAAAGGGTTACGGTATGAATCAGGTGGGTCATAAATCCTGACTGACATAGTTGAGTCGATAGGGAGGGGGAAAGAGTCGAATGAGTCAACTTTTGTATTTGTTTTAAGGACGGAGTGAAGTTGAAACGTCATGATGAATAATTTCTCTTATGATCTAAGTTCAACATTATCGATTAAAAAAACTAGTAAATGGTACTCAGACCGTCCGAAGAGTTCACCGAGTCACCATTTCTTGGACGAATAGTTTCGTCCTCTACATCGAGTCAGGGACCCAACCTTCTAGGGGACCTCTTCCTTTACCGTTGGGTGAGGTCATAAGAACGGACCTTTTAAGGTACCTGTCTCCTCGGTTCACCCGATGTCGGATACCCCAACGTTTTTTCATCCTGTGTTGAATCGTTGGTTTGTTGTCGTCGTTTTGTACTCAGACCGTAGTACCGACTTAAAAATCCCTATTAAAAAATCTAACACTATTTTATTTGTATTGTACTTTAAATAATAGAATTGGTGAAACTTCACACGTCAAGTCATCACAATTTATGTAAGTAAAACAACACGTCAGTCAGAGATCCCGAGAAATTAAAACGTTTGGAGTTTAAGGTAAAGGTAATTTGTTATCGAACGGTAAGGAACTAGGAGACTTAGGGACCGTTGGTTGGTAAATGAAGACAGAAATATTAAAACAGATGAGATACATGGAGTATATTTATCTTAATGTCATAAGTAGAAAAACAGTGACCGGATAAATTGAAGTGCATTATAGGAGTCTCAACTAGTCACAACATCGTGCACAGTCTCAAAAGAAGGAAAGATTCCGATTTATTGTCAGGAAACATTTATCTATGGTGTTAACACAAATAGATAAGTAGGTATCCCAAATTTTTTTAAGTTTGTGTTAACTCGTTGACTCATGCGTACGTACGTGATTACGTATGTACTTGTCAAACCGACGAAGAAAATTATGTAAAACCGAGAACACTCTTTACGACGATCCTTGTACTACATTTAAATAGAGAAGATCTGAAACTAAAATCAAGAAACCCCAATACGGGTTTTCACCTTAACGAGTCAATATACGGTTAACATAAAATATATAAAATTTCTTACTAGTTCCTGACTTTAGACTTCTAAAGTATAAAGAGAGAGGGGGCGAAGGTTACCTGTAATTATTATCATCATTTAGTAACCCCTTTTTAGTATTTCTTTATTTATGTATTCTTCACTCAAATATTTATCTTTAACTGTTGTTGTTTATAAAAATTTCTGATATGTAGTTTATACAACAGATGGGGGACCTCTGAAAGAACCGTTATTTTGGTGCCCGATTTATCTAACATTCATACTCCGTCATATCGTTTAAGATAGAAGAATGTTTGATTAGTACCCGTCCCACCGTTAAGATGTGGTGTCTCTACGGTTACAACTATTTAAATTAAAAAAATTAGACCATAAGGACAGACAAGAACTAAGGTCCCTTGGTTCTAAAAACATAACGAAGGGAAACTTGTAGATATGATACTTTTGAACTTGTCTTTACTATTTTAAAATTCAAAATACTCCTCTACAAAAACAAACTTAACTCTAACTCCTATAAGGAACCTCTTTTAAGGTGGTCAAAAGTCCCTCGTTGAGACATCGGGTAGTCGTGTCCTTCCCTTCACGTTACCACTCTGCCCCGACCACACACTTGGACAGAAGGTCTAAAATGTTAGTGTTATCGGAGTTCAGTCTGACAGATTCCGACACCATTATCTACAACATGTGTTCCTTAAGGCTCAGAAAGGTCTCGGGCAATCAGAGTAAAAAGAGTGTTTAGATATAAATGATTGAGTGTCGGAAACACTAACCGGTCTTTAAAAATTCACCGAGACTACGAAAGAGAGACCGTTGAAACTCTTTCAATTAATTGAAGAAAAACGGAGTCAAAAGAAAGTCATGTTATAGAAGATAAAAGATAGATGATAATTAAGTTTTATCTTTTTTGAATGTCAAAATAGTAAAGGCAACTTCAAAAATCTGATATCCATAAATCTCCTTTTTTGTGTGTTTCAAAGAAAAGGACTCAATAAATCCATGACTTGTCCTTTTGGTCTAAAAATTTAATTTAAACAGTCATAATGTAGGAGTCAAGTCAAGTCAAGTCAGCGAGTCAGCACAGACTGAGAAACACTGGGGTACTTAGCATCGTACGGTCCGGAGGGACAGGTCGTGGTTGAGGGTCTCAAGTTAGTCTGAACGCAGGTAGTTCAGTCACTACGGTAGATCGGTAGAGTGGGAGACAGCAGGGGAAGAGGAGGTCGGGGCTTAGGGAGGGTCGTAGTTTCAGAAAAGGTTACTCAGTTGAGAAACGTACTCCACCGGTTTCATGACCTCAAAGTCGAAATCGTAGTAAGGAAGGTTTCTTTAGGGTCCCAACTAGAGGAACGTCAGGTTCCCTGAGAGTTCTCAGAAGAGGTTGTGGTGTCAAGTTTGCGTAGTTAAGAAACCGAGAGTCGGAAGAAGTGTCAAGTTGAGAGTGTAAGTATGTACTGGTGACCTTTTTGGTATCGGAACTGATCTACCTGGAATCAGCCGTTTCATTACAGAGACGAAAACTTATACGATAGATCCTACCAGTATTGAAAAGAAGGTTCATCATTCAAAGAAAATTAAAGTACCGACGTTAGTGGTAGACGTCACTAAAACCTCGGGTTTTTTTATTTCAGACTGTGACAAAGGTGACCAAGGGGTAGATAAAGGGTACTTTACTACCCTGACCTACGGTACTAGAGGCAAAAGACTTACAACTCGAAATTCGGTTGAAAAAGTGAGAGGAAAAAATGAAAGTAGTTCTCCGAAAAATCGAGGAGAAGTGAAAGACGGTATTCCTACCACAGTAGACGTATAGACTCCAACAACTATAAAGAGGGCCGTTAGAACTAAGGTCGAACACAAAGAAGGTCAGGTCGTAAAGAGTACTACATGAGACGTATATTCAATTTATTCGTCCCACTGTTATATGTCGGAACTGCATGAGGAAAAGGATAAACCTTGGTCAGACAAGGTACAGGTCAAGATTGACAACGAAGGATCGGACGTATGTCTAAAAAGTTCTTCGTCTAATCCACCAGACCATAAGGGTAGAGAAAGTCCTAAAAGGTGTCAAATAACACTAGGTGTGTCAGTTTCCGAAACACTATCAGTTATTTCGTCTTCATCTACAAAAAGACCTTGAGAGAACGAAAAAGTTACTAGGTCGTCTACAACCGTTAAACTAGAGACCAAGGAGACGGAAAAGATTTTGGTCGAACTTGTGATGGAAGTTTATACGATAACCGGAAGGGTCCACCGTATCGCCGTTTCTAAGACAGAAGGTTATAGCCTCTGTACTCAAGTTAGGAACCCAACCCTTCTAGGGGGCCTCCTCCTTTACCGTTGGGTGAGGATATAAGAACGGACCTCTTAGGGTACCTGTCTCTTCGGACCACTCGATGTCAGTCACCCTGACGTTTCTCAGTCTGTGTTGATTCCTTGACTCACTTCACGTAGTACGAGAATGCCTTATACATGTCCTTTTACCTGGTCGTATTAGGTCTTAGGAAATCGACTAAAAAGTCGTGCCCTAGAAATCAGTATTTGAAATGGATTAGGGTTAAGTAAGGAAGGGAATTTTCTAGACGGAAGGTAGTGTCCTCGGGTTTGGGGTTTGAGAACTTTATAAAAGGAAATTTGAAAGGTGAGATTCTGTACTAAGTCCATGATAGATAAACAATAAGAAGGATATACACTAACTCAGACTAATTGTAGGAAACCAGTGGTAAAAGGGACCACCAGAAAACCCCTCGACTCTTACCTTTATTCTTTCGGTATCACAGTAATTGTTACCACTCGATAAATATTCGACAACCTTTAGATCTCAGACAAAAAGGTCTTCTTTACGATAGGTTTATTATGCGATGATAACAAAAAATGATATCTATTTGTAGATGACTCAGGAAGACAGAAGATAAACACACACGGAAATGTACATAACGGAAAATTTTATGAATGATTTGGGAGGAGTTAAATATCATGGGATGTCCTTGGTCCGAGTAAAACGAAATCCACTGACAAGAGGACAGAGTAGTAAGATGTCGGATCAGAAGGACGTTTGTGTGAACAATAAGGATGAGGACGATCCATAGAACCGTTAACGGAGGAAAGTGGTAATGTGACAAGGTCAAAGAGTCACGACTATAAGAGTTTAAGGAGTGTAAGTCAGGATGGATGGAACCTTTTCAGGAGTACAAATTTTCTTATCATTATCAGAACACTACTAACAGTTTCAATTTAAAATTTTTACAAATTTTTAATTAACCGTAAGTATATACATAAATACACTCACGATACAGCGAAATCAGTACAGACTGAGAAACACTGGGATACCTGACATTGGACGGTCCGAGGAGACATGTACCCAAAGAGGTCCGTTCTTATGACCTTACCCAACGGGACGGAAGGAGGCCCCCTAGAAGAAGTGGGTCCCTAACTCGGACACAGAGAATACAGAGGACGTAACCGTCTACCCAAGAAATGTATGATCCCGGTGGACCCTTCGTATATATATATATATATATATGTGTATATATACGTATGGACTGTCAAATTCGAGTAATTATTCCCTTGGTTATCTTATTTTTTGTCCTTAAAATATACTAGTCACTTCTTTCCACGACTTTATTATACCGATTTAATCCACGTTTACCCTAATACAAGATGTCTCGTTATTTTGACACTAAAACTTCAGGAGTTCAGACTGTTTTCTTTTTGTTTGGTAACGTAGATTAGTCAAAAGATGTTGAATTTAAGACATAAAGTTTCAACATTTCACGGACCTAGGTTTAGTTAAAGCTAACGGCATCACTTTTAAGGTAAAAGACTCCCTCAGTCCACACAATCTATCGTGAAACCGTATTGTAATTTTCCAACGTGTTAGTAGAACGACTAAATAAAGGTTCAGTTCTTATCAAGACACATTGCAGTATTTGTTTAATAATTTCTTAGATTTTTTAAAACTAATGATTTATTTACAACAAATTCCCCTCGTTTAAATAATTGATTACACTTGAAAATCGACTTTTATTCCCAAAGTAAATAATTTAGGGTCACGACCTAACACGATGTAGTTGAACCACTTCGACCCTAAATATAAAATGACCTCGAGGAAGAGACACACCACGATCTATCCTCAACCTTCCATCTTCAATTATCGTCAGTACTAAGTAACTTTCTGTCACCCTACTCAATGTCGCTACAAAGAAGCATCTTCGCGGGTTGTCTAGGATCGAGTAGGGGTGAGGAAGGACGAGAGACTAGTCGAACGAAAGGGTCGGCCCCCGGTCCGACCCGTTGTCGACAAGGCCCGGGTGGTCGTCTACAAACCGTTACCGAAGGACCTCCAATTCTCGGAGAACATCTGTAGAGATGCCGTAGGAGGAAACGTAGATAAAGTAACAGACCCGTACGAATCAAAGACATAAACAGAAGTTGGAGACTGAATCAGTAAGAACGGTCTCAAAAACCGTACTTGACCAATTACAGACACAGACTGGAGATGAAAGACAAGGTCTGGAAGTGAAATGGTGGACAAGGGTATAAAGACATTCTCGATTCCAGACACTATTTAGAAAATGAGGGGTTTACAAGTTTCCTCGAGACGAAGGGACTGAATTGGAACTGATTACGTAAGGATGATAAAATCTCGATACTAGAGATTAAAGTTGGGTGAGTTTATAAAGATCGGTGTAAAACTGTGTCTCAGATTTTACTATTACTACTGGTATTATAATTTTGTTATTATTATTATCATTGTCGATTGTGAATGGATTCCTCCTATCGTAAGAACATTTATTAAATGATGATTTACGAACCTATAAAGAGTCAGACAAATTCGAGACGAAGGAAAGAGACAGTTGTAGTCCAACTTTCATAAAAATTAACACACCAGTATATGAATACTTTCCTAGTGTCCCTTTAGATCCCCACATCAATCTACTTACTACATCCATCGATTTATATTAGTAATCTCTAAGAGATTCTACAATTCTTGATAACGATGTTTCCTAGTGTCCTTTTAAATAAACCTGGGTTTTACGACATAGAACGTTAGTGCGGGGAATAACACTTGAACAGTATATAGTCTGTGAAACGTTTCCACAAATACATATGATGGAGTATATTAAGACGGTTACTGTGGTTTTCTATCTCTTTATGGTATGAAAAATATATCCACTATTTTGACTCTGATTCTTCTCATTGAACAGGTTTCAGTGTGTAATACATACGTTAATATTACCTCTGAACATTAAAAGAAGGATATAAGTAAGAGAGGATAATGATCTGGAGACTCAGAATGGGTTTACCTATAAGTGTTTTTATCACTGATGTAGGGATGTCATGAAACCTTGATACATGACGGTGAACCGATATATAGACTGTTTACTCTATTTTTATCTTCACTATCTTTCACTAGGATCTCCCTCTCGGATATAAGAGAATAAACGAAAGAAAGGACTAACGACACTACGTCTACATTACTGATCTAGAAGTTGTCGGTAGAAACCAGTACTCCACTGTAACCCTTACCACTAGTTCGAATCACCTCTTACTACGGTATTCATAGAACTTAGTAATTATGTGACGTTGTGAAATCTGTGGAAATCTTGAAAATGGACTTACTTTTTATTTGAAGATAGGATACATTCGGTGACAATAAACCCTAAAAGACATTGTAAGTCGACTTGGATTAGAGTCAATTACGTCATTGTATTGAAAAATACATGTGTGTGTTTTTATTTTGACTTTTTGGTATGGTAGTCATAGTGGAAGTAAGAATCGTAAAAGGGGGAACACCATCTAATCTTTAGTCTTTATAAATAGACAATAATATCTAAAGGTTGGAGTTCAGACTCTTGAATATAAGTAGTCCTCAGGAACTTTTACGGGAGTTGTACTGAAGATTAGTCTCATGATTTTCATATCTCGATAACAATTGAAGATTGAAACTGAAAAAAAAGACATTATCGTCCAATGTAATACTTTTTACTTTTTAAAATTCATTACTTTTTACGTAATGAGTCCTAGAACTTTTAATTTAACTAAAGATGGAATTCACTACTAGTCAACTTTTTAACCTGACCTAACGAAAAATGTTTAGAATTCTCGTATCTGGGCTACGTGAAGTTTTATATACATCAGTTTAACTGATTGAAC
The DNA here is from genome assembly GCA_006410555.1 of Capra ibex. Classification (NCBI taxonomy): domain Eukaryota; kingdom Metazoa; phylum Chordata; class Mammalia; order Artiodactyla; family Bovidae; genus Capra; species Capra ibex. The sequence continues at coordinate 770,122 of SJYO01049859.1, forward strand.
TGCAGAAAACGAGAAGGAAATATGGATACCCTCTCAGTCTGTCCGAACAAAAACCGAACCGTTACTTTCATTTCTCCAATATAATACTCTTTTATAAAAAATCAGTAATTTTTGTTTCTTATTACGAAATTTTTGAGAACATTTACACATAAACACTTAGACTTCTCTCGTTTCGATTACGACATACATGGGTTCAAGTTTTATCAAAAGGATCAAGAATGATAAGAACCCCGGTTTAAGGGTTTTGGTAACAAAATCCTTAAGACAAATCGTTGTTTTAAACGATTTAAGTTAAAGTCACGGTTTTCACCACCCGGAGGTTAATTGGTTGTCGTAAATAAAGAGGACCCGTACGTCTGTAATTGTTCGGAACACTCAATTATGTGTTAAGTACTGTCTTCGTAAATCTGGACCTACTCCCCTTTATTTGATACAATTTTTGACAGGACGTTACGGACATATCTGCCATAAATTCCAAACCCTAAAATTCCAAAGCACTCTGTTAGAGAGATATTTAATTAAGGGGGACCTGAAGATCTGCGGTCATAATGTGGTAATCTCGAAGTAGACCAGTATTCTACTCATACAGAAAACAAATTTATGAGAACTTAACTTATTGTACGATTCATACAGTTGAGGAAAGATTCATACACGCAGTTTTCATCCAACATTTTCTTACTCCCTGTAACCCGACGATGTCACGGAATCGGGAGGGGTTTCGTCCGTTCGACCTCACTGTACGAATCAAGTGGTCCTCGTAATCTTTCCGTAAAACATGGAAACCCGTATACGTTCTTTTTGTTTTGTTTTGTTATTCCATCGACGTTTTTCCCTTCCACTACATTAATCTCTGAACAAAAAGGATGACTGATGGTACATTACAAGTCCAACGTTTCGACCGTAAAATTTAGTTTAGTCAAATGAAGAGTCATTATAAGATAACTTCATTCCCTTTTTTCAACACTTTAAGACAACTTTTAATTTTTTTATTTATCAAGTTAGTTTACTTATTGATGAAAATAATAAAGTTTTACCAAGATAGTTGTATAAAAGGATTTAAATGTTAACTCGTCTAAAACCCGTAGTCTCCGGTCCTTTCCTTCTGTACTTCAACCAACACAGGAAGGAACTCACCCTTCCTTCTCCCACTTCTGTTTAAATCGACACATTTAGTAGGATGTCCCTTAAAACATGGTCATATAAACAGAGTGAATGATATATCTTTACGGAGGAGAGAACAACAACGTCCATTGGGACAATAGAAGATCTACCTTGGTTTTAAAGGTTGTCGAACCTTAGGTGAAAGTGAAGTAGTCCCTGTTTGAGTTTCTGTGTAAAGATGAAACTGAAAGGTCCGGAGAAAATTTTTCAGTGGACGTTATCTCTGATTTTTATATTAGGTTACTTATAGTAAGATGAAGGTTAAATTTTATGATCTTAGATAAGTGTCGACTTTTTGTATCTCCTTTACAACTTTATTAGAATTATCTTGAACCAGTTTGTCACTAGGGTGACCCTTTAGAAAAAGATTTAGGACTTAGGGAGGGAATCCATGTCTAAGTCTTACATACCGACTCAAGGAAACGACAAGTGGACTTTAATTGTATTGTATTAATTAACCGATATGAAGTTATGTTTTATTTTTCAAATGTTCTTTTTATATATTTTCTTTCGTAGTTACCTCGGTCTTGAGTTACAGACAATTCCTAGATTCAACAAGTTTACTCTTCACATAAGTCAATGGTCATCAAAAGGAGGACAAAAGTGATAAAAAGGATAATAAGACTCTGTTTTATTCTTAGATTACCAAACAAAAAACCTCGATATTCGAGAGAAGGATATCAGGGAAGGGATACTTTCGTCTATCGAGACATTAACCTGTAAACTGAATTATCTCGATGACGAAAATTACATCATTAGGAACGTTTACTTTTAACTCAATTCTCTCTGACAGACCTTACCTCTGAGGTTTTATTACTTGTTGTTTAGGTGTTATCTACTGTCCTGGGTTGTCAGGTCGTCACACGTGAACAGAAGTAAACCTTTTACGACACATACAAGTGGTTATTAACTCCTCAGGTTGGTCCCTATGTTGTTTTTATTCGACGACCCTTAACAAAGGTACAAGGACTCGAACTCTAGTGTCGGGTCACAGGTCGGAGAAGTAATGATCTCTTTGTAGACCAGATAAAGATGTCATTTGTGTAGAAATTCTTGTGTTTTTTCCTCAGGTATAACCATTCCTAAATCCAATTTAATATGACCCTTTGTGTTATGTTTATAAAGACTCACTAACACAATAAAATAAAATAATAACATAAATTATTAAATAAAAATATAATTTTAATGACGATGATATCGTCCACTGTCATACGACCTAAGTTGAGTCGGAAAAAACTTTTTGTTTTTTTTTTCTTAGTGGAGTCTAAAAATCGTTTGTTTTGATAAAAGACGGAAGTTGAATGTACTTAAATAAGTGAACTTACCAAAGGGTTTATAGAAAATATAAAAACAACATTTAAAACATCTTTGCACGTAAAATCTTTTACATATAAGGTTTTTTTTCTTTTAAGGAGTAGTTTATTCTCTTCTTTTTATACGGGGAAGTAAAATGATGTGTATACTTAGAGGATGTAAACGTCTTTCTAAATGGACAAGAGAGTATGAGTCTCCATTTTATAAACAAAAAAAGTCTAAAAATAAAAATAACTTTATATCGACTAAATGTCACAATTGAATAAGACATGTCGTTTTACTAAGTCAATCTGTATATATATATATAAGAAAAGGTAATACCAAATAATCTCCTATAATTTATATTATGGGATACGATATGTCATCCCGGAACAACAAATAGGTAAGATATATGTTGTCAAACGTAGAACAACAACAAGTCAATGAGTCAGGACAGGTTGAGAACGTCGGGGTACCTGATGTCGTACGGTCCGAAAGGACAGGAAGTGATAGAGGGGTTTAAACAAGTTTAAGGACAGGTAACTTAGCTACTACGTTAGGTTAGAAGAGTAGGAGACAACGGGGGAAAAGGACGATGGGAGTTAGAAAGGGTCGTAGTAGTGAAAGTTTCTCAGTCGTCCAACGTAGTCCACGGGTTTCATAACCTCGAAGTCAAAGTCGTAGTCAGGAGGGTTACTGATAAATCCTAACTAAAGGAAATCCCAACTGACCAAATTATAGGAACGAGAGGTTCCCTGAGAGTTTTCAGAAGAGGTCGTGGTTTCAAGTTTTCGTAGTTAAGAAGTCACGATTCGGAAGAAATACCAGGTTGAGAGTGTAGGTATGTACTGATGACCTTTTTAAGTATCGAAACTGATATGTCTGGAAACAACCGTTTCACTACAGAGACGAAAAATTATATATACGATAGATCCGAACAGTATCGAAAAGAAGGTTCCTCGTTCACGGAAAATTAAAGTACCGACTTCAGTGGTAGGTGTCACTAAAACCTCGGGTTCTTTTATTTCAGACAGTGACAAAGGTAACAAAGGGGTAGATGACCGATACTTCACTACCCTGTAAATCTGTACCTTCGGGTACAGAACCGATAATACTTCTCAAGACGATACTTAATCCCCAGGTACATACAAAAACTTAATATCAAAACTGGTCTTCTCCTCAAAGACTTAATGTACCATCGGGATAAAAAAAAAAAACTCCTTACAGGTATAACAAAAGGGATCACTGACATGGTTGAATTCAAGAGGGGTTGTCACATTCTCCCAAGGGAAATCTCTGCTTTATAAAAATTTTTTATCTTACCAAAAAAAACATTTCCCAATGTTTACTAGATCTGGAATCTTCTGACCAAGTTGTTTTTACTTTGTCCATGAGATACTATTTCAAAATTCTCAAATTGGTATAATGACTTAAATCTGAAGTAGATAAGTATCACCTTTTGTTGAAAGAAAGTACTTATATTCTTTGTTGTTTGTAGAAGTACAGTAGTCCATGATGAAAAGTTTTAAGTCCTTATTTCGACAAACACAATCCCTCAGTAGTTAAATTCCCTTTACGATCTCAAAAGAAAAGAAACTTTCTGATCTTAAGTTATTCTTTGGGTAGAAGAAGAACAACGTCGACAACCATAACAAAACGACAAACTTGAATTGGGTCCTATATGACTAACAAGATAAATAGTCTTCTTCAAAGATGATTGGTACTACAGACAGTTTCCCCCGTTTTACAATAAAAAGTTAACCTTCATAAGTTTTCAAAATATAATAATAAACTCCTTAATTTCTTCTCTCCTTCCTTCTTCCTTCAGGTCTCACCACACTTCTTTTCTTCTGGTGGTTCCTTTACTCCGTTGTTAACCGTATTAGTAAGTCGTAATAGTCTTTATGTCTGATCCCTTATTCGTGTTATTATATTAGGAGAGACTTTAAGGTACTAAACTCTCTTCCATCTATGAAGAATGTTTTAACCCTGACCCTCGAGTTCGAACAATTAAACCTATAATTATTTCTCCTTAGAACCCCGAAGGAATCACAGAGTCTACCATTTCTTAGACGGACGTTTCGTCCTTTGCGTCCTCTGGGTCGAAGATAGGGCCTCAACCCTTCTAGGGGATCTTCTCCCGTATCATTGGGTCATAAGAACGGACCTCTTAGGGTGACTGTCCTCGGACCACCCGATGTCAGGTATCCCAGCGTTTCTCAGCCTGTGTTGACTTCACTGAATCGTACGTGTGTTTCTCTTTAGGGTAACCTCATAAAGTCATATAAATCTATAAGACACGAGACTAACGACTTCACTGTTCGAGAATCCTATTTACTTGTATACACATTGTAAAATTTTTTCTATCAGGGGTATTGAAACAAGAAAAAATCAATTTTGTACACAAAATCACGGTCTGAAAACTTCTATAAGAGAAATCGATTTCCCTTGAAACATGTGGTATTGTTCGGTTCTTCCTATACCGTACAGACTTTCCACTTCCTTCCTAAAAATAACACAAAGTACAATAGAATGTAAATTTTTTTAGTTATAATATTTAATTTTCAACAGAATAGGTTTTTAGGTTTAAGAAAAAATCTACTTAACAGGAGCACATGTAAAAGGTTCAATGATGAGTTCCTACCATAGAAGGTAGAGAAATTTATCTTGACTGGTAAAGAAGAAAACATGGACAGGGACCGTACCGTACTCAGGTATCGTTTCCTCCCCTGACACTGTAACATAGTGGACTGTATTAGAGAACGACGAATGGGTTTTTTGAGAGTCACTGAATTGTGTTAGATGACCTGTAGGTATACCTCAGGTATTGTCAGGTCGCCTTACAAAGGACTCCTTATAAGATGAGTCACTAAGATTCTGGGTTGAGGAAGGTAGAATGTCAACCAGTTGACGGTTCCGGAAACGGACTAAGCGTCTTAGACCGATCGTCTACCTCCTTTTCTTTCTTCAGTAGTACGTCTCTCTCTAGAATATCGGGTTCGGAACTTTATCGTGGGTTGAAGGGTTACTATAAAGCAACCGACATTGGGTCAGCGTACTGTTCTGGTTCCTTTTACCTTAACGTTCCCTTTTACCTTAAACATCAAACAAGTAGGTCTTTCTTTTTATTCGTAGACAGATTAGAGACGGTTTTTCATGTATAGTAATTGATATTGTGTGGAACGAAAGAGACTCCACATATATAAATTGTTAAAACATATTTTATTAAAGTTAAAGATCCTAGTTTCTGTGTAGACATTAGTATAGGTTCTTGATTTTTACAATGTTGTTATTAATGTGACACAATAACAACGAAAAACTTATAAGAGTGGGAATGGAGGAAATTATATGAGTATAAGTTATTTTCCTTTAGACCGAAAAGAATTACAAGTTTAAAAGTTTTAACATACATAGGTACAGTCGGGATACATACAAAGGAAACTTTGTCCAAGTCCATTTCAAGCGAAACAGTCTTTAGACATTACTAAAGTACGTAATTTATCGGACTAAATTCTCATACTCGAGATTACTTTCGTCGTCAGGACGAATAGTAGTGGAAACCTGGCCAAAACGGTGCCAGAACGACCTTCACAAAAACTTTCGAGTCCTAAGTAAAAGAGGTCAACAGTATCTCTACTGGGAGGTCACGACACGACACCTGACACGATTCAGTGAAGTCAGTACAGGTTGAGAGACGTTGAGATAGCTGACATTGGGTTGTCCGAGAAGACAGGGACCCTATTGAGGTCTGTTCTTATAACCCCACCCAACGATACACGAGAAGGTCCCCTAGAAGGGTTGAGTCCCTAGTTTATACACAGAGGACACAGAGGACGTAACCGTCCGTCTAAGAAATGGTGACCCTTCTGGTGAGTAAGAGTATCGGTCAAGAAAAACTTTGTCTAATGACGGTCTCCCACATTAGTAATATAGATCGACACAATCACTTCTTTCAATCACTTAACAAATCGAAACATTACTCTGTATTACAAAGAGACTTAAAACATGAAAATGTTTTAAAACGGAGGGATGTACTCAAGATCTCTTAAAACGTCATTAGTTAACTCAAGTATATAGTATATTGAGTGACAGACATCATTTTTCGTTGTATTATTAGTCAAATATTTAGACTAAGAAAACGGGTTAAAGTATATTGTGACTTCCGAAGACAACCTGTTGACAGAAACTTATAATCTTCAATTACATGACAATCAGTTTTTATCCTCTTTGTTTCGTTTTAACACTCTCATCCGAAAAAGGATATTTCACAGTCTATCATTTATAAAAGTCGAAACACTTCTTATCAGAAACGACGTTGGATGAGTTGAGACTGTAATATCACATTTTCGTCAATATCCGTCTTGTACTCTCTTACCTATTCCGACGCAGGGTGACATTGAGATAAATGTTTCTCCCTGTTACCCGGTCTACGCAGACCGTTCCATCTCAAACGGTCTCAAACTACCTTTCTAATGACCGTCAGTTATGGTTCGAAATTTTAATTACTCAAAGTGTCCAATAAAATAAGGGAGCAATTTTAATCGTGGATAGACTGATAAGATTTTACCCGGTCTACACAGGACGTTCCAACTCAAACGGTCTCAAACTACCTTTCTAATGACCGTCAGTTATGGTTCGAAATTTTAATTACTCAAAGTGTCCAATAAAATAAGGGAACAATTTTAATCATGGATAGACTGATAAGATTTTGATTGAGGAAGCATAAAATTGATTACAGAGGATATGTACCCGAAGGGTCACCATTCCTTGGACGGACGGTTACGTCTTCCACACTCTCTGCACCCAAACTAGGGACCCAACCCTTCTATGAGACCTCCTCCTTTACCGTTCAGTGATTTCATAAGAACGGACCTCTTAGGATACCTGTCTCCTCGGACCTCCCGATATCAGGTGTTGTAGTGTTTCTCAACCTGTACGGACTTCACTGAATCGTGTGTCGGGAGGAGATATATGAATATGACTAGTTTGCAAAAGGTTTTCCAGATATTGAAGAAGGAGTGATATGAGTTAGAATGAAATTAATCGAAAGACGGGTCTTATAAAACGAAAGTGGATGTTTTGTAGCACGACTCACCTTATTTTCTACTACTACGAAAAAAAGAATCTCAAGTCTACGTCTTCCTTTACCGTGTATGTCTTCGTTTTCTGGGTCTGTATCCTCTCCCGGACTGAACGGTGACGATGGATTGTTCTTACTCGTTAAAAATTTCTCCATGACGTTTTTGTTTCCTAGGTAATTTCTTATATTCAAGGGGACTTAGATAATTTCCACGTCAGTATATTCTTTATTACGTTATCTGACACAGTCCTTAACACAAATTATAACACAGTCCTTGACTCTCTCCTTCTCATCTATGACACATTTTTAGGGGTCGTTAGGTCACGAACAACTTACCTGACCAGTTTACTTTTTGTATGAATCAACTTGAACTTTCCTAAAATACCATGTGAATTATACTTCATCTACTGTTTTACAATATACGATAATAAAATCTTATTACAAACCTTCCTTAAAAGGTTATTTTTTCGTAAATACTTTCGAAAAACTCGTCACTTTTGTGACTCAGACTTATTTTGTTATTTTTATATAAAGTTCGTCACGTCTTCGTTCTGACAAAGACAGGACGCGGGAAGGAGCAAAGGTCACACCGTTTCACGGCGACCGTCGACGGGTCTTTCATAAACAAATTTCCTATAACTGAAACAAAAGTTTGTTTTTAAAGGTTGTCCTGAAACAAATTTTATAAGGATAAAGACTTTGGGGTAAGATTGGAATTCTTTTTGTCAGTAAATCTCAACACACACATACGAAATCTCACCTCACAGGTTACTTTTCACTTAATATTAAAAATGGTCCAGAGAATTTTAGAGAAGATTAAACTAACTACTTCACAAATCAGTATAAAACTCATTTATAAGACTGAGGTGGAATAAAAATTCGTAGAAAAAACCGAGTCGGGGACCACGTAATTGGAAAATATTAAGATTCATAAAGAAAGGATTTGAAGGTTAAAGTACAGTCCGATCACTTTTGACTAGTCTTTTGTATGATGTGAATTTTTATTATAAGACATAAAGATAAGATCTCTCTCTTTCATGTTTATCTCTTATTTTTTACGTTTTATTTACAGTCAGAAATCGTCTCGTCGTCTCCCACACAAAAGAGAGTAAAGGCACGGTTGGTAGTAATCCGACCCTTACTGTTCTTGTCGGACTGTCTTTCGTCTCTTTACAGAGACCGATTGCTATATTGTCCGTAAACCCCGTGACAACCCACCAATTGAATGACCGGTCGGGAACAAAAACCGGATAATGAGGTAGGGTCCCAAAAAGATCCGGAGAAGTCTATGCAATCAAGAGAGACAGGACACAAGGATATTGTTGGGTAGGAAATATAAAGAATGGACAATTTAACATTTAAGGTACTTCCAGTCATTAAACGAACACTATAAGTAAAGATAATCGGGTTATGGAGTCAGTCGCGGACCGGGAAACAGTTGTAAGTCATTTATCAATAACTTACTTCCTTACTTTTATGCTTGACGGACTCTCTAAGTGTAATAACCTTAACTGGCAGAACTATACCACCGACGGGTATATTAAATTCATCTCCATAGTCCTTTCGAACACAAAAATTTACAGGGAGGATGTAGGAGGGGTCTTACGAATTTTATGGTGACAATTCCGTACGATAGATGTTCCGTAGTAGACTAGTTTACGTTACATTTTTGTTTCCTGGAACAAAAGTCAGAGTTTATCAAAGAATACTTTCTTTGAATACCTTCTCAGGTTGGTCCTGTTGTATAAAGTATTTAATCTGTTCTCTTCCCGGTATTCCTTCTCGTTGTATACTCGTGTTCCTCTTGTTTCCTTCCTCTCTACTTTCCGTAAGACTTACCCCCGACTACCAGTCGACAGGACCAGTCCCACGAGGGTCACCAGGATGATGAGTCCTGGACACTACGACCGGAAGTAAACTGGATTTACTCTCCGAAGTTTATTTCTCTCGTCACTGGGAGTCCTGTTTTTCAACGGGGAAACGAAAAGGAGACAGACAAAGATAATTACATATAAGGGTAGTACGTCCCTTGGTATAAAAACGTGTAGACTAAAAAGGGACTACGATGGGACTTGGTAATGAAACACATGATTTTTAATATAATTTTTTTTTGTCAAAATTTTCTTTAACGAAGAGTTTTTAATCGTACATCATGTAAATCGACCTTTCATGACATGAAATCACGAGAATATACAAAAATATGTCATGATTGGGAATGTTTGTCGACACTTTTCTTCTCTTCGTTTTTCGTTTCCTCTTTTCCTTTCTATATTCGTAGACTTACGTCTCAAGGTTTCTTATCGTTCTTCTCTATTCTTTCGGAAGGAGTCACTAGTTACGTTTCTTTATCTCCTTTTGTTGTCTTACCCTTTCTGATCTCTAGAGAAGTTCTTTTAGTCTCTATGGTTCCCTTGTAAAGTACGTTTCCACCCGAGCTATATCCTGTCTTTACCATACCTGGATTGTCTTCGTCTTCTATAATTCTTCTCAACTGTTCTTATGTGTCTTCTTGATATGTTTTTTCTAGAAGTACTGGTTCTATTAGTGTTACCACACTAGTGAGTGGATCTCGGTCGGTAGAACCTTACACTTCAGTTCACCCGGAATCTTTCGTAGTGATGCTTGTTTCGATCACCTCCACTACCTTAAGGTCAACTCGACAAAGTTTAGGACTTTCTACTACGACACTTTTACGACGTGAGTTATACGGTCGTTTAAACCTTTTGAGTCGTCACCGGTGTCCTGACCTTTTCCAGTCAAAAGTAAGGTTAAGGTTTCTTTCCGTTACGGTTTCTTACTAGTTTGATGGTGTGTTAACGTGAGTAGAGTATGCGAACATTTCATTACGAGTTTTAAGAGGTTCGGTCCGGAGTCGTTGTGTACTTGAAGGTCTACAAGTTCGACCAAAATCTTTTCCGTCTCCTTGGTCTTTAGTTTAACGGTTGTAGACGACCTACTACCCTTTTCGTTCTTTCAAGGTCTTTTTGTAGATAAAGACGATATAACTGATACGGTTTCGGAATCTGATACACCTAGTGTTATTTGACACCTTTTAAGACTTTCTCTACCCTTATGGTCTGGTGGGTTAGACGGAGAACTCTTTACAAATGCGTCCAGTCCTTTGTTGTCTATCTTGACCTGTACCTTGTTGTCTGACCAAGGTCTATCCTTTTCCTCATGTAGTGCCGATATTTAACAGTGGAACGAATAAATTGAACATACGTCCTATGTAATACTCTTTACGACCCGATCTACTTCGTGTTCGACCTTAGTTCTAACGGTCCTCTTTATAGTTGTTGGAGTCTATACGTCCACTGTGCTGGGAATACCGTCTTTCACTTCTTCTGAATTTCTCGGAGAACTACTTTTACTTTGTCCTCTCACTTTTTCGACTGAATTTCGAGTTGTAAGTCTTTTACTTCTAGTACCGTAGACCAGGGTAGTGAAGTACCGTTTATCTACCTCTTTGTCACCTTTATCCCCGACTGAAATAAAAGAACCCGAGGTTTTAGTGACGTCTACCACTGACGTCGGTACTTTAATTTTCTGCGAATGAGGAACCTTCTTTTCAATACTGGTTGGATCTATCGTATAACTTTTTGTCTCTGTAATGAAACGGTTGTTTTCAGACAGATCAGTTCAGATACTAGAAAGGTCACCGGTACATACCTACACTCTCAACCTGACACTTCTTCCGACTCACGGCTTCTTAACTACGAAAACTTGACATCACAACCTCTTGTGAACTCTCAGGGAACCAGACGTTACTCTAGGTTAGTCAGGTAAGACTTCCTCTAGTCGGGACCCTAAAGAAACCTCCCTTACTACGACTTCGACTTTGAGGTCATGGAACCGGTGGAGTACGCTTCTCAACTGAGTAACCTTTTCTGAGACTACGACCCTCCCTAACCCCCGTCCTCCTCTTCCCCTGCTGTCTCCTACTCTACCGACCTACCGTAGTGACTGAGCTACCTGTACTCAGACTCACTTGAGACCCGCTACCACTACCTGTCCCTCCGGACCGCACGACACTAAGTACCCCAGTTTGTACGGACTCCCTGATTTGACTTGACTCCTTGAGTTTCATTTACATCATAAGAAATTTTTTTGGTTTTACAAGGGAAAGTATATAGTTAAAACATGTATTATATTATACTTTTACCTTGTAGGAACAGTGACTTTAGGGAACTAAAAATAAACCATGATTCATATTTAGTTTACCGTAAAAATTTACCCGAGGGAATCAGTGTACAGTAATTTCTCATGAATGCAAAGAATTTTCACTAAACGGTCATCCACACAGTAGGTTGTCTCTTCACACGGAATTCACCTAAACAAAGTATAAAATAATAAATGTGGTGTTATAGAAAGATTTAGGTTCTCAGATACTTCAGGTTTTACATAATATATCTAAAAAGTTTACACTTTACCATACTCTCAGAATAGTAATTGTTAGTACTTAGATAGTATCTTCAGTTTGTGACAATTTTCAATTTTAGATGTACAGATTTCTCTACTTGTACACATTCGATCCTTTTTAGGTAGGATTGTCTCACCTCACCAGAAGCTTCGACGGATTTTGTAAATAAAAGAAAAGAGTTTTTGACGATGACGAATTGTTCTTTATACATAAAGACTGAGTGTGACGAAAAATCATTCCCTACTAAATGAAATCCCCTTAAATAGTAACATCGATCTTTGTTCTCTACACGTTGAGAAAATGTACAGACATGTCTTAGAGTAGATCCACCTTATCTCTCTTCTATGAATCACTGAATTATGTAGTTTATTCACATCTGGAACACATCAAACTTCTACGATTTGTCTTCATCTCCTCTTATCTTCTTTCTTGTTCTCTGACCCTTAGTCTTCAGACGGATTAACCTAAGACTCGAAATCAAAGAGAGTGGACAATTTAGTTTCTCTAGTATTCTCCTAGATGTCGAAGAGTAGGTTCAGGTAACTAGGTTCAGGTAAGGTTCAGTCAGAGTGTAATAGTTGAGATAAACCCAGTTGCCTCTGATGTCTCTTCCCTGTTCTCATTTCTTTGTCGATAAAAATAATCTAATTCCGGTGTCAAAATCTAGAAGGATCGGTAAAGGGAAGGACTGATCGTCTCTAAGGATTTCTCTCAGGTAACGTGGGGGATTGTTTGAAGCCAAAGTACATCCTCAAAGTTTATGTATTATGTACAATTTTGAGACAAATATAAGGTTTCTATGATGCTTGAAATAGATCAAGTAGATAAATGTCAATCGTAAGTTTAGTATTCACCATCGAACCGAACATTCAACGATGTCGTCGTTGTGAAGATCTTGACCGGTAAAACATCACTAAGATCCCCGTCTAATACAACACGTCTATTACAAATAAAAGAACTAAATGATTCAGGAATAAAAAGTTCATTACCGTTTAAATCTACTCATTTTGTACTTGATTTAGAATTTTTAATCTAGTATATTCCTTTGAACTCTCCGACTTACATTTTGGGTAAGTTAATAATACATGTCTATGGTTCTGTTAAATATCGTGATCATTTTTGTTAGATGTAGAAGGAAATTAAACACAATCTTGACAACGAGTCACTTGACTATGTTTATATGTGCTTGTGACTACTACATACAGATTCAAGTAGGGAACTCTTTAATCTGAAGTTTTATTTTCTTCTGAAGGGACCACCGTGTCATCTATTCTTAGGTAGACGGTGACGTCCTCTGTTTCGAAACTAGGGACCAGGTCCTTCTAGGGTGGACGGTACCTCGGCGATTTGGGTACACGGAGTCGACGACACGGTCTCTAGACGTTGACGACTTCGGGTAGGGGGTTCTTGGACACGAGGTGTCGCTCTCTTCAGCGACGATATTCGTCGGACACTTGACGTTACTTCACATCAGGGGTAAGTGGAGTTGATCTCTTTCGGGTGCGTTTCGATGTTTCTAGGTCTTGTCAGTGTTTTTAAAAAAATTAAATTTTAACTATTTTCTTATGTTTGGTCTTTTCTTGCAATTTTTGCTACTGATCGACTATTATTCCCTGTTTTAATTTAATTTCTTTAACAGAACTTAGACATAAGTTTCAAAGGTCTTGTAAGAAAACAACAAAATAATTGAAGTAGTTAAAATAAGAAATGACGTACTTTATTCATTCCTCGTACACAAGGATAAGTACCTATATAACAGTGACTTCAAGTTTACATACTTCTTCGGTTCAGTCCCAACGCACGGGAAATCGAAGTCTTAAACAGTACCAATATCACTTAAATGAGGGTATAATTATAATCACTCTACACTTTTCAGTATGACGACTTAAGTTAAGTCTACGAAGTTCTTTGTTATAGTAGTTGAAACATCACTTCAGTTTAATCTTATAATCAGTTTATTCATTATGTTTAGTAATAAAAGAATATTAAGTTGTTATTTTAATTTAAAAGAAAGAATTTAAGAAACTACACTACCAGTCCTTCGATTTCAAGGTGTCTTTTGTCATTAATCTATAGAAGAGAAAAAAATAGTGACTAGATTACATGTCTCACAGAACACTTATTTAAGTTCTTCCGTGGGTTATCAGAGACGACAGAACTTAAATAAGTAGTTTGTGGGACATGGGCCGTCCACGGTGTGAGACATCAGTCCCTTGGACCGGTGTTGACATCAAATCGTGAGTGATTGTAATAGTGGTATCTGTTAAATAAATTGAGTCTTTCGGAATCAAAGGAGTAAACATTTTATTCCTAACATGATTAGTATAGAACGTCTCAATGACACTTTTGTTCTTCATTACGTATAATTAGTGACTAACATTTAATAGAAGGAGTAAACTTAAAATATCTGTACATAAAGGGGGATTGGATACCGGTAGTTTTCGGTTTGGTCGACGCTTCAGATTTTGGTCTTTATTAGTGGGTAGGGGGTTAAGGTGAAAAGGGTAAGGGTTCGATCCCGTCTCCTTAATGTCCCTTACTCTTGTTTCTCGTTTTGTCTGATATATGAAATACACGTTAGTAGAAGGAAATTTGTTCAACTGATTTGTTCCTCAGGGTAAACATTATGAGATTTCTCCCTATGACCACCGAGTCACCATTTCTTAGACGGACGTCCTCTAAGAACGTCCTCTGTGTCCAAACCAGGGGTCCAGACCTTCTAGGGGACTTCTTCCTTTACCATTAGATGAGGTCATAAGAACGGACTCTTTAGGATGCCTGTCCCCTGGAACCACCTGAGGTCAGGTACCTCAGTCTGTACTGAATCGTTGTTTTGTTGTTGTTGTTTCCTCCCTATTTATAACTGAGATCTCCTCCATTCTCCCATCTTGTGTGAGGCTTTCTTTGCCCCACTCAGTATCGTCTCTCGGATCCCTCGGGTTCAACTTTTTCGGTAAACACTTGTACGTCAGTAAAGTACATACGTCGTCCGATGAATCTCTCCTGAAAACGTCGTATTTACTGGTCTCGTATTTGAATAAGAATACTGTAAGTGAGTATGAAGAAGTTTCATAAGTCATACGTTGTTTATTAAATATTTTCATTCTTGCGACAATATATTTGAACAAAGTGATCAGTTGCACGGTTCCATGAAGAGATGCATGGAATAGATAGATCTAGAAAGATATTTTTCTTCGAATTTATAATAGACGAGTTCAGAGGATTTTAACTTAATTTTTTTATATTCGTTCTTAGTAAATTGATAACTATAATAAAAGAATTGAGGACTTCGATCAATTTCCATTCTTTTGTTTGAGACAAAAGGATTAATGGTCCACGTTTTCTGGTATATGCTTGTAGGTACGGGTTGAAAGTCAGTTAGTATCATCCTATAAACCAGATTAATAGAGATTTTGACAACTAGGTACCAGTAGTCATGTAGTCCGTCCAGTCGAAAAATAAAGTAAGCGAAAGGTAAAGGTTTGGGACTAATAGGTTTTACAGGGACGTATAGGTTAAAGGATGTAAGAGATATTGTTTTGTTAAACGAATTGAAGATTGTTGATCTGAGGTCTGTTTTATTCAGTAGTCCACTCTGACTCTTCGTCTAGTCCTTTCAGGACTCCGTTACCAAAAGTCTCTTCTCGTCCCCTAGTCTACCTTCTTCTCACGGTGTGTGACCCTTTTCTCTTATAACAGAGGAGTCTACAAAGATTTTACCACAAATTTCCCTTCAAGAGTTTGACTCTTGTAAGTTTAAATTAAGAGGAGAGGGGAAAATAACAGTAAATAAAACGACTATAGTTAATGTCTCCTAACCCGAAACCTAATTAGTATTAGGGTCAAGTACTGTTGTAGTAGTACAACATAAATTCCGTTCCCAACGAAAATCACTCAAGAACTTAACTATAATAAATTATTGCATCATTCGGGCCACCTGGGTTGTGGGGTTTGTTTTCGTTCCGGGAACTGTTGTCAAATGTATTTCGGTACTGGGGTGGAGTAGAGGAACGGACGGGTGTGGGTCTTTTTGGTTCGAATCTGTTCAGATCTGGTCTCAACTCCGTACTAACAGTATCCGTTATTGCCAAGACTTCAAAACAATATGACTTAATTGTTAATAAAAGGATTGACAGTAGTTACCGATTAGGGTGATAAAAGTACGTTAATTAAATTAGGTCAAAATCTAAAGTTCAACCGTTTCGTCAACCCGTGAAACCGCTTCGTCAACCTGAACTTAAGACCTCAGTCTGATTTAAGCCAAATTTAAGTTCTCGGTGGTGAATAATGGTGGTAAATAAAAATGGGACCCGTTCAACCGTATTCAAGGGATTCGAAGTCAAAGGAGTAATGTTTATTGTTGTTGTCGATTATAACACTCTTGCATTACTATATTAGTACTTTTGATTGTATGACGGACCGTGTCTCTTTTACGAGTTAAATACGTTCGATAATCATAAAGATAGAAAATAAAAGACCCTTCATAAAATATTCTTAATACAAATTTTTAAATATCAAAATTAAAGTATTTTGTTTAAAGTACAATAACACCTGAAAATTAAGGTTCCTCTACTAATGATAATGATATACTGTACAAAAAACATCAAAGGGACTTTGATATACTAAAAGTCTTGTAGAAATGGAGTAGGCTATGTATTTTCGAAAGATCCATACAAACTTATCCAGTCTAAAGAAGTTTACATACGTTAACTCTAAGTCATGTTAATTCGTCGACCATTTTTTACGTACTATAGGTATACGGATATTATTAGACTGTAAGTCATTTAAAACAAACAGAAGTTTGAGAGATAAGATGAGACTCATACACCTGTTACAAAATTACTCAGAGAAAGAAATGTGATGTCCAGTATTATAAAACAAATGACCCTGTTTAATTTGTGAAGAAAGGGTTGATTTCTTTAAATAATGAATCGAAGGATAGTACTTGTTGACGAAAGTTTTTAGTTTGTGTGGTTTTTGAAAAGTCAAGTCAAGTCAGCGAGTCAGTACAGGTTGAGAAACGTTGGGGTACTTAGCGTCGTGCGGTCCGGAGGGACAGGTAGTGGTAGAGGGCCGCAAGTGAGTCTAAGTGCAGGTAGCTCAGTCACTACGGTAGGTCGGTAGAGTAGGAGACAGCAGGGGAAGAGGAGGACGAGGGTTAGGGAGGGTCGTAGTCTCAGAAAAGGTTACTCAGTCGAGAAGTGTACTCCACCGATTTCCTGACCTCAAAGTCGAAATCGTAGTAAGGAAGGTTTCTTGTAGGTCCTGACTAGAGGAAGTCTTACCTGACCAACCTAGAGGAACGTCAGGTTCCCTGAGAGTTCTCAGAAGATGTTGTGGTTTTTAAAATGAATTAAATAAAAATGATAATCAGGGTAAATAATATAAGACATAATCTCTTTTATAAAAGTAAAGGTTTCTTTAGGGTCCCGACTAGAGGAAGTCTTACCTAACCAACCTAAAGGAACGTCAGGTTCCCTGAGAGTTCTCAGAAGATGTTGTGGTTTTTGAAAATGAATTAAATAAAAATAATAATCAAGGTAAATAATGTAAGACATAATCTGTTTTATAAAAGTAAAGGAACCTTGAAAATGTAAAAGAGGTGATGAGGAGGGCGTAATTAGTTGTTCAGAAGGTTTCGCAAACTTACCGTAAGTCTAAATCTTTGTTAGAATATTTGAAGAGTCTAGATCTTCACTGACCAGATTTGGTTGAACATGAAGGACTGCGTAAAATTGAAGATCCAATTATTTCGGAGAACAGATGAGTCTCAATATTTAAAGTAATAAAATAAAGATAAATAAATAAAAATTTGGTTTAATTGTATTCTTAACTCTTAACACCCCTTTTTATTTCAACTTCTTTAATATCCGCTTCTTTGTAGATACTCTTTTCGATTCTTTAGAATCCACCACTAATTCTTCTTTACGAAGTCCCCTGAAAATAAATACATTTAAATAATAACTACAAATATAAATGTATGAGTTTCCTTTTGACGCCACCTAATGTGTCGTTTTACTTCAATTTTTTTTTGAGTGGCATACCTTTGCTTTTACTTAAAAAACCTTCATGTATTTATTTATTTGTTATGAATTATCAGGGACATACTTCTTATTTCTTTATTTCGTTTAGTCTTTTACGAATATCCACTTACTGTTACTTTTCTGTTGAAGTTCTAACGTCGTGAAAATATACTGTTTACCGATAGTATAGTCTTTTGTCCTTACTGACTTTTGTATCCGCAGTTCCTATTTGATGTATACTGGTTTGTTAGGGTGATAACCCTTTTATGGGACTCCTTGGGTTTTCACTTTTTCTATATACATGGGGTTACGAGTCTCGTCGTGATAAATGTTATCGATCCTGTACCTTCGTTGAATTTACAGGTAGTTGTCTATTTCTTCATCACCATGTATATGTGTTACCTTATAATAATCCGGTATTTTTCCTTGTGTAGACTCGGTCAAGATTACTCCACCTACTTGGCTCTCGAATAATATGTCTCACTTCATTCAGTCTTTCTCTTTCTGTTTATAGTATATAAATGTGTATGTATACCTTAGATCCCGAAGGGACCATCGAGTCAACCATTTCTTAAGAGGACGTTCCGTCCTCCGGGGTCAAGTTAAGAACCCAGTCCTTCTAGAAAGACCTCTTCCCCATTCGATGGGTGAGATCATAAGAAGCCGAAAGGAACACCGATTCGACCATTTGTTAGGCGGACGTTACACTCTCTGGACCCAAGCTACAGACCCAACTCTTCTAGGGAACCTCTTCCCTCTCCGGTGCGTGAGGTCATAAAAACCGACCTCTTAAGGTTCTTGACATATCAGGTACCCTAGTGTTTCTCAACCTGTACTGATTATAAGAACGTGAAAAGTACCTTAGATCTTTCTAACACGACTACTTGGGTAGACGTCTTGTCGTTGTCTCTGTGTCTACATCTCTTGAACACCTGTGTCCCCAACCCCTCCTCTACCGTACGTAACTCTCTCATCGTAATTTTGTATATATAATGGTATATTTTTTAATCCATTGTCCACCTTTCAACGACATACTATGTCGTTCGAGTTTAGGTCACGAGACGCTACTGGGTCTCCCCATCCTACCCCACCCATCACCCGCCCTCCAAGTTCTCCCTCCCTTGTCAGGGGTGAGGGACGAGGGAGGTGAGGGTAGTTTTCTAGTTAAAGATTTTCAGGGGACTAAATACTTACTGAAACTTTACGTAGTCTTTAGGTTCTTGACAAGTTTAGTCTTGTCTACATCCCCAAAAGGGAACAAGTTTACTCACATTCAAAGATTTCATTTTGGTTTTGACAAAAGACTTCCCTTCAACTTCAATCTTAAGACAGGATTTCGTTCTTTTAGATATATTACCGTAATAAATAAAAAATTGAAAATTAAAACATAACCTTATATCGGTTAACTGTTACAATACAAAAGTCAAGCCAAGTCAAGTCAAGTCAATTCAGAGAGTCAGTACAGGTTAAGAAACGCTGGGGTACTTAGGGTCGTGTGGTCCGGAGGGACAAGTAGTGGTTGAGGGCCTCAAGTGAGTTTGAGTGTAGGTAGCTCAGCCACTACGGTAGGTCGGTAGAGTAGGAGACAGCAGGAGAAGAGGAGGACGGGGGGTAGGGAGGGTCGTAGTCTCAGAAAAGGTTACTCAGTTAAGAAGTGTAGTCCACCGGTTTCATAACCTCAAAGTCGGAGTCGTAGTCAGGAAGGTTACTTGTGGGTCCTGACTAGAAGTCTTACCTGACCAACCTAGAGGAACATCAGGTTCCCTGAGAGTTCTCAGAAGAGGTCGTAGTGTCAAGTTTTCGTAGTTAAGAAGCCACGAGTCGAAAGAAGTGTCAGGTCGAGAGTGTAGGTATGTACTGGTGACCTTTTTGGTATCGGAACTGACGTGCCTGGAAACAACCGTTTCATTACAGAGACGAAAAATTATACAACAGATCCAACCAGTATTGAAAGGAAGGTTCCTCATTCGTAGAAAATTAAAGTACCGAGGTTAGTGGTACACGTCACTAAAACCTCGGGGGTTTTAATTTCAGACTGTGACAAAGGGTAGATAAACGGTACTTCACTACCCTGGTCTACGGTACTAGAATCAAAAGACTTACAACTCGAAATTCGGTTGAAGAAGTGAGAGGAGAAAGTGAAAGTAGTTCTCCGAGAAATTCAGAAGAAGTGAAAGACGGTATTCCCACCACAGTACACGTATAGACTCCAATAACTATAAAGAGGGTTGTTAGAACTAAGGTCGAACACGAAGAAGGTCGGTTCGTAAAGAGTACTACATGAGACGTATATTCAATTTATTCGTCCCANCATGAGACGTATCTTCAATTTATTCGTCCCACTGTTATATGTCGGAACTGTATAAGGAAAAGAATAAACCTTGGTCAGACAACAAGGTCCGTCTGTCGTTTCCCTGAGTCGACATGAATATGTACATAGGTAAAAGGGGGTTTGAGGGGAGGGTGGGTCCGACAGTGTATTGTAACTTGTCTCAAGGGACACGATTACATCATCAGGAACAACCAATAGGTAAAATTTGGGTCGTCACGTATGTACAGTCAGAGTTCGAGGGATTTAAGGGAAGGGGAGTGGGAAAGAGAGATCATTGGTATTCTAGTAAGAGATTCAGACACTCAGACAAGGACAAAACATTTATCCAAGAAAACATAGTAAAGAAAAAATCAAAGACGTATATTCTCTATAGTATGAAAGGCTGAATGAAGTAAGTCACACTGTTAGACATTCAGATAAGTACAACGACGTTTACCGTAATAAAGTAAGGAAAATTACCGACTCATTATAAGGTAACATATACGTGGTGTAGAAGAAATAGGTAAACATATAATTACCTATAAATCCAACGAAGTTACAGAGGTCATGAAATTTATGACGACGTTCCTTATGACCCTATGTACATAGAAAAGTTTATTACCAAAAGAGAACTGGATACGGGTCCTCACCCTAACGTCCTAATATACCATCGAAAATCACAAAATCATAAAAACCACAAAATTCCTTGGAGGTATGACAAGAGGTATCACCGACATGTTTAAATGTAAGGGTGGTTGTCACATCCTCCCAAGGGAAGAGAGGTGAGGAAAAGGTTGTAAATAAAAAACACCTAAAAAACTATTATCGGATTTTATTGTCGTAAGAATCTTTGTAATCTTTAACTAAAGAAACAGTGAATTTTCTTCAGAGTTTGAATTCTTTTAATAATTCCTGGGTCCAAGGAGAGTAAAACGTAGAGACAATAAAAACCGTACACCGAAAGAGAAGTAGCAGGTTATATCGAAGACCTTGATGTTGGTAGTACAAACATAAAATCGATTACCCTTCTTCCTTTACTCTCCTTGTGTAACAGAGGGAAGATCTTGTAAAAGAATCAGTATGTGTTGTGAAGATAAATGTAGGGTAATCGGTTTAGAATCAGTGTTTCGGTATTGTTCGACGTTTTCCGGTCTTCTATTTATAAATCGGGTTCGTCAGTACTAACGTCGATGTTTACTCTTCAAGACCACTTTTTCTTCCCTTTTTCATCTATAAATTAGGTTTGATTCTGGAAGACGGTATCCTCTCACTTTTGGTAGAAGGTCCTGGAAGACAGATGTTATAACTCAGAAGACGACAACGACGACGATTCAGCGAAGTCACCACAGGCTGCGACACACTGGGGTCTCTGCCGTCAGGTGGTCCGAGGGCGTAGGGACCCTAAAAGCTCCGTTCTTGTGACCTGACCCAACGGTAAAGGAAGAGGTTACGTACCTTCACTTTTCCCTTTCACTTCAGTAAGTCAGCACAGTCTGAGAATCGCTGGGGTACCTGACGTCGGGTGGTCCGAAGAGGCAGCTACCCTAAACGGTCCGTTCTCACGACCTCACCCCACGGTGACGGAAGAGGTAACTCAGAAGATGAACGGGGTCAATCCTTAGAGTTTTCCTTCCGACTTGAACCACGGACGTCGTATGAGAAACGATGTTAAATAAAACGTGATAACGGGAGTCACCCGAAAGGACGACTGAGTTACCATTTCTTAGGAGGACGGTTACGTCTCCTGTGACCAAGCCAAGGACACAACCCTTCCAGGGGACACCCATTGGTAAACCTCTTCCTTACCAATGGGTGAGGTCATGAGAACGGACCTTTTAGAGTTCCTGTCACCTCGGACCACCCGATTCAGGTACTTCAGTGTTTCTCAACCTGTGTTGAATAGTTGATTTGTCGTCAACATAACAAGAGTTCACGACTGATAATACTTTAATCCGAACTGAAATACTTTCATTTATCTTTTTGTACTCCTGTAATTAGTAACTTTTAGAAAAGGTTTTCGAATTAAATAGACTACGGTAAAATAATAGTGACGTGGACTTTGATCTTTGACCCCGTCTTCGGAAATAAATTATACGTAATTTGTAAGGACGGACGAATAGAAAGGAAGGTAGAGACATAAGGAAAGAAACTACTCATTCGTCAGAGTCTCAGAGTCCCTAGTGGTTTATATCCACAGTCGTTTGATCACAGACGAACGGTTTCTCACCGGGTGACGATCACAAATATTTATTTCAAAATGATCCTGTCTCTGTTTAGGTAATCAAATACATAACAAATAGTGACGAACGTGACCAGTATCGTTTGTGGGAGAAGGTTGTTGTGTTCTCTTCTGAGATGTGTATCTGTAGTGGTCTACCAGTTGTGACTTTAGTCTAACTAATATAAGAAACGTCGGTTTCTACCTCTTCGAGATATGTCAGTTGTTTTTGTTCTGGTCCTCGACTGACACCGAGTCTAGTACTTGAGGAATAATGGTTTAAGTCTGAATTTAACTTCTTTCATCCCTTTTGGCGATCTGGTAAGTCCATAGTGGATTTAGTTTAGGGAATACTAATATCGACGAAGGGACCACCACGTCTCCAATTTCGCAGACGGACGTTACACCCTCTGGACCCAAGCTAGGGACCCAGTCCTTCTAGGGGACCTCTTCCTTTACCGTTGGGTGAGATCATAAGAACGGACCTCTTAGGGTACCTGCCTCCTCGAATCACCCGATGTAAGGTGTCCAGCGTTTCTCAGCCTGTGTTGACTCGCTGAAGTGAAGTGAAGTGAATACTAATATGTCGTCTTTACTCTTTATCTAAATTCCCGAATCTAGACTATCTATCTCACGGACTACTTGATACCTTACTCCAAGCACTGTAACATGTCCTCTGTCCCTAGTTCTGGTAGGGGTACCTTTTCTTTACGTTTTTTCGTTTTACCGACAGACCCCTCCGGAATGTTTATCGACACTTTTCTTCTCTTCGTTTTTCGTTTCCTCTTTTCCTTTCTATATTTGTAGACTTACGTCTCAAGGTTTCTTATCGTTCTTCTCTAGTCTTTCGGAAGGAGTCGTTAGTTACGTTTCTTTACCTCCTTTTGTTGTCTTACCCTTTCTGATCTCTAGAGAAGTTCTTTTAATCTCTGTGGTTCCCTTGTAAAGTACGTTTCTACCCGAGCTATTTCCTGTCTTTACCATACCTGGATTGTCTTCGTCTTCTATAATTCTTCTCCACCGTTCTTATGTATCTTCTTGACATGTTTTTTCTAGAAGTGCTGGGTCTATTAGTACTACTACACTAGTGATTAGATCTCTGTCTGTAGAACCTTACACTTCAGTTCACCCGGAATCTTTCGTAGTGATGCTTGTTTCGATCACCTCCACTACCTTAAGGTCAACTCGATAAAGTTTAGGACTTTCTATTACGACACTTTCACGACGTGAGCTATACGGTCGTTTAAACCTTTTGAGTCGTCATCGGTGTCCTGACCTTTTCCAGTCAAAAGTAAGGTTAAGGTTTCTTTCCGTTACGTTTTCTTACGAGTTTGATGGTGTGTTAAAGTGAGTAGAGTGTGCGATCATTTCATTACGAGTTTTAAGAGGTTCGGTCCGAAGTCGTTATGCACTTGGCACTTGAACGTCTACAAGTTCGACCAAAATCTTTTCCGTCTCCTTGGTCTCTAGTTTGACGGTTGTAGACGACCTAGTACCTTTTTCGTTCTCTCAAGGTCTCTTTGTAGATAAAGACGAAATAACTGATACGGTTTCGGAAACTGACACACCTAGTGTCATTTGACACCTTTTAAGAAGTTCTCTACCCTTATGGTCTGGTGGACTGGACGGAGAACTCTTTGGACATACGTCCAGTCCTTCATTGTCAATCTTGACCTGTACCTTGTTGTCTGACCAAGGTTTATCCTTTTCCTCATTCAGTTCCGACGTATAACAGTGGGACGAATAAATTGAATATACGTCTCATGTAATATTCTTTACGACCTGACCTTCTTTGTGTTCGACCCTAGTTCTAACGGCCCTCTTTATAGTTATTGGAGTCTATACATCTACCGTGGTGGGAATACCGTCTTTCACTTCTCCTCGATTTTTCGGAGAACTACTTTTACTTTGTCCTCTCACTTTTTCAACCGAATTTCGAGTTGTAAGTCTTTTGCTTCTAGTACCGTAGACCAGGATGGTGAAGTACCCTTTATCTACCCCTTGGTCACCTTTGTCACAGTCTGAAATAAAAACCCCCGAGGTTTTAGTGACGTCTACCACTGACGTCGGTACTTTAATTTTCTGTGAATCAGGAACCTTCCTTTCAATACTGGTTGGATCTATCGTATAAGGTTTCGTCTCTGTAATGAAACGTTTGTTTCCAGGCAGATCAGTTCCGATACCAAAAGGGTCACCAGTACATACCAACACTCTCAACCTGACACTTCTTCTGACTCGCGGCTTCTTAACTACGAAAACTTGACGTCACAACCTCTTCTGAGAACTCTCAGGGAACCTGACGTTCGTCTAGGTTGGTCAGGTAAGACTTCCTCTAGTCGGGACCCTAAAGAAACCTTCCTTACTACGACTTCGACTTTGAGGTCATGAAACCGGTGGAGTACACTTCTTAACTGAGTGACCTTTTCTGAAACTACGACCCTCCCTAACCCCCGTCCTCCTCTTCCCCTACTGTCTCCTACTCTACCGACCTACCGTAGTGCCTGAACTACTTGCACTCAGACTTACTTGAGGTCCTCAACCACTACCTGTCCCTCCGGACCGCACGATGTCAAGTACCCCAACGTTTCTCAGTCTGTGCTGACTCGCTGACTTGGCTTGACTTAACTTGATAGCGACGAAAGTGTGATATCACCGTTTTAACTCATCGAGACGGTCTCAGTAAACCGTCTGTTTCAGATTTTATCAGAGATACACCACCAAATTGTCTTTTTCAAATGGTTGAGGACTAGATCCTAGGACCTCACTTTGTGAAATATCTGTTGGGTCACGTACCCAAAGGTAAAAATTGAGAAGTTTTTTATGTCACAAGGAAAAAGAGAAACTACAGAAAATGGAATTTTCAAACATGGATGGTTTAATATTAAATAATTAATTTATTANTACGTCTCATGTAGTACTCTTTACGACCTGACCTTCTTTGTGTTCGACCTTAGTTCTAACGGTCCTCTTTATAGTTATTGGAGTCTATACGTCTACTGTGGTGGGAATACCGTCTTTCACTTCTCCTCGATTTTTCGGAGAACTACTTTCACTTTCTCCTCTCACTTTTTCAACCGAATTTCGAGTTGTAAGTCTTTTGCTTCTAGTACCGTAGACCAGGATGGTGAAGTACCCTTTATCTACCCCTTTGTCACCTTTGTCACAGTCTGAAATAAAAACCCCCGAGGTTTTAGTGACGTCTACCACTGACGTCGGTACTTTAATTTTCTGTGAATCAGGAACCTTCCTTTCAATACTGGTTGGATCTATCGTATAAGGTTTCGTCTCTGTAATGAAACGTTTGTTTCCAGGCAGATCAGTTCCGATACCAAAAGGGTCACCAGTACATACCAACACTCTCAACCTGACACTTCTTCTGACTCGTGGCTTCTTAACTACGAAAACTTGACACCACAACCTCTTCTGAGAACTCTCAGGGAACCTGACGTTCGTCTAGGTTGGTCAGGTAAAACTTCTTCTAGTCGGGACCCTAAAGAAACCTTCCTTACTACGACTTCGACTTTGAGGTCATGAAACCGGTGGAGTACATTTCTTAACTGAGTGACCTTTTCTGAGACTACGACCCTCCCTAACCCCCGTCCTCCTCTTCCCCTACTGTCTCCTACTCTACCGACCTACCGTAGTGCCTGAACTACTTGCACTCAGACTTACTTGAGGTCCTCAACCACTACCTGTCCCTCCGGACCGCACGATGTCAAGTACCCCAACGTTTCTCAGTCTGTGCTGACTCGCTGACTTGGCTTGACTTAACTTGATAGCGACGAAAGTGTGATATCACCGTTTTAACTCATCGAGACGGTCTCAGTAAACCGTCTGTTTCAGATTTTATCAGAGATACACCACCAAATTGTCTTTTTCAAATGGTTGAGGACTAGATCCTAGGACCTCACTTTGTGAAATATCTGTTGGGTCACGTACCCAAAGGTAAAAATTGAGAAGTTTTTTATGTCACAAGGAAAAAGAGAAACTACAGAAAATGGAATTTTCAAACATGGATGGTTTAATATTAAATAATTAATTTATTAAATTACGTGTATTACTACAAGTTGGTCTTATCAACGAGTCGTACTCTGGTGAACACCCCATTGTACGAGAATAATGGTGTTCACCCCAATGTAATTTGACGATAATAACGAAATTTTTTCATGTCTTTGTCAAAGAAAGTCTGATACATGGGATTAACTCTTCTTGTATTAACTAAAGTTAATTTAAAAAAAATTAAGTTATTTCGAAAGTCTAAAGAGACTGTAAGATTTCCTGGGTCTCTCCAAAACCCTAGGATCCAACTCCTAATTTTATCCACTCTTATTGTCGGATCTCTCTAAGAACGAGTCACAGTGGTTTAATCTAAATTGTCACTCAGTCTGGCTCCACAAGTCTGAGTGAAAAGGTACATAACGGAACTGTTAACGTGTTTACTTACCCTTCGGTCCTATATTACGATTCGATGGATGTCACATCCATTCATATGTGGACATTTGTTGTACCTAAGGACTCTCTCGACCCTAGGAGTGCCTTCCTAGTCCCACTTAGATTTAGAACATCTGATTATTTAGAGAACCCTTTTTTAAGGAAACAGAAAGAAAAAATTAAGTAGAAAAAATAACTTCATATTAATGAAATGTCTTAAAACAAAAGACAGTTTGGAGTTGTACTTAGTCGGTATCCTTAAAGAAACTTTTCTTTCTATCTTTTTATAGTATAAAATTTTACAATTATCTATGAGTAAGACCTACCATGCTCCTCCCTCTACCCTCCCCCTAAGTCCTACCCTTTGTGCATATGTGGGTACCACCTAATTACAACTACATACCGTTTTGGTTATATTATAACATTTAATTTTTATTATTATTATTATTTATGTACATAGTATTTTTTTATCTATGAGTAAGACAAAGTTATGGATTGAAAGATTCCGTGTTGTTTAAATTTCGTAGGAATTAGTAATGGTCTATCACTTTGTTGACACCTCAAAAGACGTAAGAGACTTCCTAAAGTTCGTTAAGAAACAAAAAAAGAGGTACAGTTGTAACACAAAAGAAAGATTGAAGTAGGTAAACCGTTCTTCCCGGAAGGACAGTGACACCAGAGGAAAGAGGGTATCATACTTTAAAACGTCTTATCAAACGAGTTCAATGGTCCTCACTAAGGTCTTGACATACGAGGTGTAAGTGATCGTCGAAACCTTTACAAAACGGAACTTTGTCCTAATTCGGAACGTGTTCAACCTGACCCTTTTCCGGGGTGTTTAAGGAACCGTTTCTTCCTAGTCTTAGTTTGAGAAGATAGAGAGGAAATTTACTCAACGTCTCAACGACAACAATAAAACAGTAAACAAAGTAAGTCTTTATTTCACAGTCATTCCACTGTTATTTGTATAACTTGTATCTTTGTGTTCCTTTGGAACAAAATCAAATGATTTTTACACTTATCCTTTATTTTTAGTTGTTTCTTTGTCTGTAACGGGGTATTTACTAGACTTTAAATATTGGACTCTTTGAGAACACTTGTGGATGGAGTTGGAAAGTCTCTACTTCAGTAGGTCGATGTCATCAGTTCTTGAACCGGTTCAGTAATTTCCTTCTTGAGTTTTTTGCTTCGTTTTTATAGACCCAGATCCTATGTTCTGGTAACGAAAGGAGACAGTATTTTACTGTTTCTCTTGTGGAGTCTTTTGTAAAGATAGGTCCGTTGAGGTACTTAATTACTAAAACTACCCTGAGGTCCTACAAGAACCTGGGATTCGGAGGACTCGGGTCACGTCACTATAAGACGATTTAGTATAATAATGACAGAATCTAAATTACTTCTATTAATTTGAACTGTACAGGAGGATTTGGTAGATATACAAAAAAAACTGCTATGGTACCATATTACTAAATTATTTAACGTACGGATTACGGATGTAATTAAAGTTAGTAGATAATTTGTAATCCAGTTAATAAAAGTTCATGGACGGTCGCAGACTTCACTTTCACTTTCAGCGAGTCAGCACAGACTGAGAACGCTGGGGTTCCTGATATGTCAGGTACCTTAAGAGATCCGGTCTTGTGACCTCACCCATCGGAAAGGGAAGAGGTCCCCTAGAAGGGTCGGGTCCCTAGCTTGGGTCCAGAGGGAGTAGCGTCCGCTTAAGAAATGGTCGACTCGGTATTCCCTTCGGGACCTCACCTATCTGTTAGGGAAGAGGTTCCCTAGAAGGGCTGGGTCCTTAGCTTGGTTCCAGAGGACGCAACGTCCGTCTAAGAAATGGTTGACTCGAATGGTCCCGTATCTTGACATTTTTTTTTTTTTTTTACGATCCTTTTTGAGAACTTTTACAGTTCTAGAGACGTGAATTTCTTAAATATTAAAAACATACTTACCTATCTTTAATAAGAGAGGGAGACTAACTTCCTTGTCTTTGTGTCCACCCAATTTACTAATCGGTCCCAGTGTGTTCTTCTTACTTCGTTTACAATTCGACCTTTAGTCACGAGGACCGATGTTAGTGTACAAGAGTAGTGGTATACGTTGATCCGAAGGGGTTATGACATGGTAAAAAAAACATCGTAGGGAGGTGGTGATAGTATACATCATGTTTTACTTTATTGTTATAAGTTGAGATCTTGTTTTAAAAGTGTATACGACTTTAATTGTGACGGAGTTTTGTTATGTCAAGACTTAAGTATTATCTTGTCTTGACTTTGTTTTTTTATCACTACACTTTCTTTGTACACTAGTTTTGATTTAATAAATTAACTATATACATACACGAAAATTCTAATTTTTTCTTGTGACACTCACCCTTATCCCCCTTAACCTATTTCTATCAGTTTTCCATGGTTGAAGGTTAATGTCCTATTTATTCATGATTCTTACGTTATATGTTGTACTATTTATATTAATTGGGATGAATGTAATATATACTTTCAACAAATGTCTCATTTAGTCCTCAGGAATAGTATTCCTTTTTTACAAAAATAGAACATAGATGAACTCTACTATCTACAAGTACTTTGTCACACCATTAGTAAAGTGATATATAGATTGAATTTCATAATACGACACGTGAACTTTGAATATGTCAAGAATTTGAATATGTCATACATTTAATATGGAGTCATTTTGACCTTCTTTTTTTTTTTTTTCTTGTGAGAGATCAGGTCAGGGTGGTAGAGTATAGATAAACACGATTTAGTAAGGGTCCTTTTTGCTGAATTTGAGACTGACTAAGATCACCACTTAAACCTTCGAGACAAAAAATTTTTTAAAAATAAACAGAGAAGATAAAAACTGTCAAAAGATTTGGTAAAACACTTGGGTCACAAGATTCTCACGATCAACAGACTTAAAGTTCTCGAAAACGTTTTAGGAATATAGACACTTCACGATAATAGATTTCATTTGAGAAATTTATTTTGTATTAAATTAAGTACCTCTTCTCTTTTACATTGAAATATAAATTTCTAATAGGGTTGTAAAATTTTGTAACTTTATTAAATAGAATTATAAAATGGATGTATAACGGTTCAAAGATCCATAACTTTTGATGGTGTCAACAGTTTTACCAGGACAAATAAAAAAAAGGTATATCGAAAGTATACTTTAATATTCTGAGATGATAATTTGTTAGTAAGAACTAGTCCCTTATAAACGATTTTGTTATTCAATACGATATCGTCGTTACACTCATGAAATACCTGAATTTGTTAGTTTTTTGTTTTGAACGTTTCATGCACGTACGCACGAATCAGTGAAGACAACACAGTCTGAGACACTGAGACATGGGACATCGGCCAGTCCGAGGAGACAGGTACCTAAGAGATCCGTTCTTATGACTTCACCCAACGGTAAAAGAGGAGGTCCCCTAGAAGGACTGGTTCCCTGGTTTGGACATAGAGGACTTCGAGGACGAAACGTCCGTCCAAGAAATAACGACTCGGTGGCGCCTTCGGGGAACGTTTAATGTGGATAGTATTTTACCGTAGTTTAATAAAAAAGTTATACAATATCGACGAATACTTTATTTTTTTCGTGGTGACTTAATAAACCACACTCTACATAAGATGTTATGAGAATCTAATTTTTTGGTGTAGGTGGGTCATTATTAACCCACTTTTAGGTCAATACAACTAAATAAAAGATGTAGAAGTGGACAAAATGTTTGAGAATAGATGTTGTTTATGTAAACGTAAAGAAAAGAAAGTACTGTAATATAGAATTTTAAAATAAGTTTTACGTTTGAGAGGACCATGAACTCTTAACTTTGTTATAATTAAACTTTTGTTTTCAAAAGGTAAATCAAGATTCAACGGGAAATCGGTAATGAAATGGTAATAAAATACACACTAAAAAATTTTTTGTTATGTTCTTTTCTTTCGTTTTTTAAGTTACAAACACTCTGTAAAAACGGATAGAAAACAGTTACAAAGTAACCTTTGTAATGAAAGATATCTGAAATAAAGTCACTTTTGGTGGAAATAAACTATGAAATCTAAAACCCCGACACTTCAAACACGTCTATCTGTTTCCAGGTAAATAAAGATATCGATTATTTTATTTATTATTCTATAACAGTGATGAATGTGGATACCGAAACTCCGTAGTAAGCATAGTTTTAGGTCAAGTCAGTGAATTTCACTGTTATATGAGGAAGAGTAGAAAAGATAAAAGGAGAGGTAAGAATGTAAAATGAGAGAAAATTCTTTCGGTAGATACTGAAATTAAGTCGATTAAGTTCTAAGACGTAATTTACAAGGTGAATCTTACTTCAAAGGTGTTTGAATATACAAAGGTCCTCGAAACTGGGAAGTTCCGTTGGTGACATGGTACATGAACAATCTTTCTATTCATTGGTATTTTACAAAAAAAATTTGGTAGGTTTTCGAACTAAAACTAAGAGTCTCTCATAGATCCTCATTCACCGTATGTGTTTGTCTCTAAGATGTTTGATCTTACTTGTTTGAGGTGTACATATGCATAAAGGGGTTAAAATTCTACTGGAAGGTAAGAGGAGTTTTACTTTTCCTGTGTTAAAAATATTTAAGACGTGTTTAATGGAACCTTAATCAGAGTCACCAAGAGTTGAGAGAGAGAAATCTAAGTCGTCTTCGAGACCAAAGTAGGTTTCTAAATTAGAGTAACCAAACCCTATGTCAGACCTACAGTTATAAACAATTTTCAAGTTTCGTACATATACTTACATTATACATACGGTTCTAATTCTTAGTCACTCTATACTATTTTTATTGAAATAGTGTTTCGTAAATTAAGTTAAATGGACATCTTTGAGTGGGTTGGAGTTTATGTACAACGGATATAGTGTGGACCGGTTTATAAACGATAACTTTTTAACTACGATGATGTTTATAATTTCCTAGGAATTTACATATTGTAACGAACTTTTAATAAAGTGTCTTCGTAATAAAGTATTGTTATTAAGGAGGTAATAAAGTCACCTTCTATTACTCAAATAAGACTTTGATCTTTATACTAGGAGTCTCTCCACACCCTTGATCCATACGTGTTTATACGTTTATTTATAACGTTCCGTTAATTTTATTACTATTTCTAATACAAGTAACTATCGGTACTTTATTACGATTCAGTTTAATTTTTTATGTCTAATTTCTTATAATGTAATTTTACCATAAAAATACACTTATTGTAAAACCAATATATATAAGATCTCACGAACTAGAAATTTTAATCATACGTACGAAAATTGTTTTGTCGTTTCTTTTGTATTAAACTTTCCTTTTTTTTCCTGATTTTCGTTCTCTTTCTCTTTTTTCTCTATTTGACCCATTTTTCAACAAACATAATGAAACCTGTAGTTTTAAAATCGTCCAGAACTTTCTAATCAAATATTTTAGGAACTCTTTTTTAGCTAAGGTTAAAGGATTTACACAAACATTGTTTAACGTGTTAAAGGAACAGTCGTTATCATGACTATTTTAGAAGTCTCTAATAACTTTGAGAATTTTCTTTATAACAAAATGAAGTCAAGTAAAGTCAAGTCAGCGAGTCAGTACAGGTCGAGAAACACTGAGGTACCTGACGTCGTACGG
The DNA here is from genome assembly GCA_006410555.1 of Capra ibex. Taxonomy (NCBI): domain Eukaryota; kingdom Metazoa; phylum Chordata; class Mammalia; order Artiodactyla; family Bovidae; genus Capra; species Capra ibex. Next base: position 802,701 of record SJYO01049859.1, read on the forward strand.
TCCGGAGGGACAGGTAGTGGTTGAGGGCCTCGGATGAGTTTGGGTACAGGGAACTCAGTCACTACGGTAGGTCGGTAGAGTAGGAGACAACAGGGGAAGAGGAGGACGGGAGTTAGAAAGGGTCGTAGTCCCAGAAAAGGTCACTCAGTCAAGAAGCGTAGTCCACCGGTTCCATAACCTCAAAGTCGAAGTCGTAGTCAGGAAGGTTACTCGTAAGTCCTGAATAAAGGAAATCCTACCTGACCAACCTAGAGGAACGTCAGGTTCCCTGTGAGTTCTCAGAAGAGGTTGTGGTGTCAAGTTTTCGTAGTTAAGAAGTCCACAGTCGAACGAAATATCAAGTTGAGAGTGTAGGTATGTACTGATGACGTTTTTGGTATCGAAAATGATCTGTCTCGAAACCACCGTTTCATTACAGAGACGAAAAATTATACGACAGATCCAGCCAGTATTGAAAAGAAGGTTCCTCATTCGCAGAAAAATAAAGTACCGATGTCATTGGTAGACGTCACTCAAACCTCGGGTTCTTTTATTTCAGACGGTGACCAAGGTGACAAAGGGGTAGGTAAAGGGTACTTCACTACCCTGGTTTACGGTACTAGAAGCAAAAGACTTACAACTCGAAATTCGGTTGAAAAAGTGAGAGGAGAAAATAAAAGTAGTTCTTCGATAAATCAAGAAGAAGCGAAAGACGGTCTTCCTACGACAGTAAACGTATAGACTCCAATAAATATAAAGAGGGTCGTTAGAACTAAGGTCGAACACGAAGTAGGTCGGGTCGTAAAGAGAACTACATGAGACGTATATTCAATTTATTCGTCCCACTGTTATATGTCGGAACTGCATGAGGAAAAGGATGGACCTTGGTCAGACAACAAGGTACATGTCAAGATTGACAACGAAGGACTGGACGTATGTCCAAAGAGTTCTCCGTCCAGTCCGCCAGACCATAAGGGTAGAGAACTTCTTAAAAGGTGTCAAATAACACTAGGTGGGTCAGTTTCCGAAACTGTATCAGTATGGGTGTTAAAATACCAAAGTAATAAATGTCAACCTCTAAGTATTCACTACATAATCAAATGTGACAAATCCAAAGGTTTACTTTTCGCTAATTTTTCATAAAGAATAAATTTCCCCTGAAGAACCACCGAGTCGTCATTTCTTAGGTGGACGGTTACGTCCTCTGTACTCAAACTAGGGATCTAACTCTTCTAGGGGACCTCTTTCTTTACCGTTGGGTGAGGTTATAGGAACGGACCTCACAGGGTACACCCCAGAGTTTCTCAATACTGTTAAATGGTGTGAACCTTTTTTGGATCTGGTAAGAAGATACTGTAAAAGAGTAAGTAAATTCATAAATGAGTTATAGTCTATTGATATATATTTATTTAATATTACATACAAAGATAGTGAAGGGATAAAACAAGAAGTCTACTCTCCTACGTTGAATCTCTCGAAAAAAGAAGGTTTTAACATTTGTATACCTAGAAAGAAGTTTATCGGAAATATAGTATAAAATTATAGATATTCCGAGGTGTGATTTATATTTACCCTATTTTCCACGATAGAAGTTCAGAGATCCTTAGACTTTACGTGGTGTCTTTACTGTTTTGTGTGTGTGTCTTTACACTTCAGATTACACGTCTATGTTGAAGTATGTGTCTTGTCTGTTCGTCGTAAAACCTTGATCTGGAACGTCTAGGTCGGTTAAAGTTATCAGTCTCCAACGTATTCCTTTTAGTAAGATCATTGTCTAGGTACTCTTCATTAAACCCCAGACTACTTCTGACAACCCGATTACACTTCATAAGTACATTCCCCTAATAATTTCAGCCTTTTCCAACTTTTTTTAATCACCCCTCGGAACCAATGAGTCAGTTCGTAGACTTAAAACAAGTGACTTTAAACTCCTTTGTAGTCCAAATCTGTCCCCTGAGATTACTGGACCGGTAAGACATGTAAAAGACAGAAATAGAGAATGGTCTAAAGGAGACAAGGTCGGTGTGATCTTTTCACTTCAGTGAGTCAGCACAGGTTCAGACGTTGGGACACCTGACATCGGGTGGTCCGAGGAGACAGGTACCCTAAGAGGTCCGTTCTTATGACCTCACCCAACGGTAAAGACCGAGAAGTTTACGTAGGTTCAAGAGGACGGAACGCCGGAAGCGTGAACGACAAATCCCGTAGTAATGGCAACACAAAAGAGGACCCTAGAAAAGAATCGTCCTAGGAAATGAAGTGACAACACGGATAAGTGGTACGAGGAGTTTGTTCCTACCTAGTTTTTATTGTGAAAGGTATGGTCGTAAGATATGAAAATACTAAAAGAAACCAAAAGAAGAATTGTAAGTATAAAGGAAGAGTCTGTCCTGTGTATGTAAAACAACAACAAAATGAATAGACAGAGGGGATGATCTTCCACTTTTTCTTTGAGTACGTCACACTTGTCGTGTTGAGATGGACAGTAGAAATGAAGTCTCGGACCTTGTATCCACTTTTCATTCGTATAAGTTGTACGTAATAAATTTCTTAATTATTGTAAAATTGATTCATTAATTTATTAGTTTCCTCTTGAAGTCCTTGTAACCATACTTATACCCTTAGACACTGTTATTAGATCTTTCTCCATTATTAACTGGTTCTTATTCGTGGTACCCCTATCTCACTTTCACTTCAGCGAGTCAGTACAGACTGAGAAACACTGGGACACCTACATCGGGTGGTCTGAGGAGACAGGTACCCTAAGAGGTCCGTTCTTATAATCTCACCCAAGGGTAAAGGAAGGTACCCCTATTCCTCTTTTCTTTACCTACATTTCGAACTAAAAGGAGGGACCTGAGTCTTAGGAATAGACATTTCGTTCCTAACAACTTGATTTTAATACTTATGTTAAAAAAGTCATATCATTTTTATTACGGAGGAGGTCCCGGTTTAAAATCCGTCCGAATGACCGGTAATGTTTTCTTAGTCCAAGGGATTTACACCCAAGGGAGAGAACGTTGGGTGGGGTAACGTGTACGACCGTAGGGAACCAGGAGGAGTGAAACGGGACATCCTTCGTTCCGAACCCCTTGATTCGTTTTTAATTATGAGACTAATGACGATAATGACACCAATCATTCAACAGTAAACAGACATTAGGTTCGAAGAGCACGGAAGACAGTTGTAGGTACCTTAGATACTCAAACGTTCATCCCATTTTGGAGTTCAGGGGGTCCACCGTGTCACCATTCATTAGACGAACAGCTACGTCCTCTACGTTCTCTGTACCCAAGTCGAGGTCCCAACCCATCTGGGGGACCTCTTCATTTACCGTTGGGTGAGGTTATAAGAACGTCCCTTTTAATATACTTATCTCCTTGGACCACCCGATGTCAGGTACCCCAGTACTTCTCGACCTCTGTTGACTTGTACCCGTGTCTTGTTTTGTGGTGCCATTTCGGAGTCTCAGCAGTTGCAAGAACCATCCACGTTCTAAGTAAAATATCTGCAGTCAATAAAGTCATATGTTTGTTAATCTTCTGCTTAATTAATTGTTCTGTAAATTTTATTGTACTTTTCGTATTGTCTCACTATTTAAATTGTTTTATACACATTCTGAAAATACGGTTTTTGATCACTTCGGAATAACTCTCTTTAGTTTCTGGATTTCTTACCTCCCTCTAAGGTATGAACATCTACACTGTCAAAAGAGGGGGTGAGGGTTGAGATAATAGACTTAGACACCTTGTCCTCTGTCTTTGTCAGATATAGAAGGTACCTTCCATAGTAGGGAGGGTAGAATCCCTGTCGTAGGACTATTCTGACAGATAATCGACGATAAAGTCTCCGGGATTCTTCTCGTACAGACCAGTGTCATCGAGGGAGTAGAAAGGTTACTTAAGGAAAAGAGAAAAATAATCGCCATCAGTTAAAGATTTCTTGTGATAGACCGTAAATTTTTTTTTGAATTCTTAGTCCTAAACAACCATGTGAAGAAAAAAATTAAAAATTAAAAAATATTTTCCTGTAATAATGACTTCTTGTTCTTGGGGGTTTGGATCTGGGTTTTCCCTCCTACTCGTGTTCGGGTTTACTGACTGGTTTCGGTGGTCCACAAAGATTTTCAGGATAATAGCAGATATTTTACCACCACCAGGGACAGGTTGAGTAAAGTATCGTCGTCACAAGTGTGATTTAGAGTCTATACGTTTTCAAAACGTCTCTTTGAGTTCACCATACTAATTTTGTCGACTTTTGTGGTCTCTACCTTTACTTTCTGGGGTCCGAACAGGGTTCTCTAAGTAAAACTTTTTCTTCTTTATCCTTGAAGACCTTAAGACGGAGGTGGGACGGTAAGTTAGTGAGTACCCGTTCCTGTCACACTAGAACAGTCCTAGGGTACCCTGTCACGGAGATTACGGACCTTATACAAGGTAGTCAATCCCCAGTAAAAAAGGGAAGGAAAGACCGGACGGGGACTGTCATAAGTAATGTATATTGGAGGGAATCTTAAAAATTTTCCTGTTTTTAATTAGATTGAAGGTTTCCACTAATACTTTTTATAGTTGACCTTTTTCTTGTCCGGACCTTAAGTTTTCTTATACCTTAAATCTTCTGTAGTTTCTGTTTTTATTTAGGTTGATTTGTTCTGGGTTCCTCAAGGAAAATAAGGGCATCCGAAAGGGTAAGGTTGGGGTATTTTTTACAAAACGTGTACGTTATCGATCGTTTATTACTTTCCTACGTTTCGAAGGTTTTTGCTTTCTACGAGTCAACTTCCTCCAACTACTGACTCAGTGTACTTGGGGAAGGACCTCCTCGGGTGACAAACGAGTCGGTGTCGTGGTCAAGTCGAGTCACGGGGTCAAAAGATCTAGTCTCCGACTATTGTTCGGAGGGACTCGTACACTAACCGACCTCACTGACTGACCCTCCTTCTCTCGAATGAGTGAGGGAGACGTGTAGGAGGTCGGCGAAGCGATAGTTTAGGACGAAGACGAGGTATCTTCGTGGACTATCTTGACAACGTAACAACACAAAATTGTCTACTCAAATAGGTGGTACTAATCCATCTTTTAAGATCCGTGGAATATGAACATCCAAAGTGGTGCCCTGTAGTCGAACGACAAGTCCTTTGTCGTTACCTCCTCGTCGAAAAGGAGTGTACGTATGTCCAGGTCCTACACAAGGTTCAACTGAGTCTGTATCTCCGGTCTCGGTGTCAACTCTTTCCCCTAGAAGTTTTGGAAGTGAACAACTATTACGTGGACACTCTCAATCACTCGTCTATGTGAAAAAGTTAGACAAAAGACAGGACCTCGTCGGTTGTACCGAACAGGACCCACTACGGTCTTTACGACGTTTCGAGTACCGTCTCGGGGTGGAGGAACAACACCCATATGTCTCGTGGATTCGGTTTCGTTCTCTACGACTTTAGGAATAACCATGACTGACTAACTAGTGTACCCACAACAACTCCAGTCTGTTTGAAAGGTACGGGCCTTGTAAAAGTACAAGTAGGTTGTGTCTGTCGTACATTTAAAGTAGATACTACTGTACATCCAACATAGAGAACCGTTTAAGGTCCATAAGGAAGTCACTTAGACCTTCAACTTCAGTAGGTCTCCTAAGACTCCTAATTAATACGAATAAGAGGCATTCGTATCGGAGTTCGTCTCGAAAGAGGTTGATCATGTTTTACTCGACCTTTCGTACCTATAAGTGTAGTCACCTGTTCGTAGTCGAGTTGAAAGTGTGTGTCGACCTTTGACTTCTCCTTTGGTGGTGTCTTCCCTCACTCCTCAGTCTTTCCGGAATTAACCTAGTGTGATTTGTCACCGGTCGTACCTTTTCTGTCTCGTTGTTGGCAAATCTTTTTGGTTCAAAAGACCTAGTTCCAACCGTGGAAGGAACGTCATCATACAGTCCTTACCCCAGTGAAGAAGGAGTCTCTACTAGTGGGAGAGATTAACCCTAGAACGTCATTCTAGAGGAGTCACGTCAAGTGTAGTGAGACTGAATTCTAAAGTCAGTAGTCTAGTCATGTGTCGAATACGAATAGTCATGGTCCCAATTACTTCGGGTTTCATAAGAACAGAAGGACCATAAACAGAAGTACCGTCGAGAACAGTAGGATCTTCGACCTCACCATGTTCCGTCTCTACAGTTAGATACCAACGTATCCAGTTCCGACTGTTTACTTCGAAGTTTTAGAGAGTCAACTACTTGATCCTCCGATCCGATGGACCTACTACCCGAGTGACGGGTTGAGACTATAGTGAGGATCTCAGGACCCTTCCCGTCGCGTCAAACAACCTCGAGGTCCGGTGGGTACCGGGGTCTAACATCCTCCATCTGGTCAACTGTCTAATTCACCAGGTTCTCTCTAAGGACGAGGACTGACCGGACTAACAAGGAAACGAGAAGGTCACAGCCCAATACTAACGTTTACGAACCCATAGTCGACATAGGAAGTTACTAGATGACATTTACGTGGTAGTAGAGGTAGTCGACCGATACTTACGAGACCAAAGACTCTGGGACCGGGGAGTAACCCGGTGTTCCGTACACCTTTCACAGACTAGTCACTAAGTACGAGACCCATAAACGTAACCGGAGACGTCCGACCGATCTTGAAAACGGAGACAAAAGTAAGTAGAAAGAGACTAGATTCTAGGAGTACGGACTACTTTAATAGGACCTGGTAGTCCCGAATCTCTAGAGAGGTTGTGTGAGTAGAGTGATTCGAACTAATAGTTAGAAAAATTAATATTATACATCCATAAAGTAACATCTAAAAACTAACCGTAAAGGGATGGCTGATTACTACAACATATAAAAGAGTACACGTGTGACCGGTAAACATATAAAAGAATCCTATTTCCAGATAATTTATAAGAAACGGGTGAAAAATTAACTCAATAGACAGGAATATCATAACCCAACAGTCACAAAAAATATATAAGACCTATGTCTTATACTAAACGTTTATAGAAGAGGGTAAGACATCCAACAAAAAAAATAAAAGATCTAATATAGTAAACGTCCTGTTTGAAAAATTAAAACCACTTCAGGTTAAATCGACAATAAAAGAAAATATAGAAACGAAAACCACAGTATACTTTCTTTGGTGACAGATTTTAATTACAGTACTTCCAAATGAGGATACAATAGAAGATTCTCAAAAGATCTACATAAAGGATACAAATTCAGATACTTATAAAACTCAAGTAAAAACATATACTACACTCCATCTAAGGAGTTAAAGTGAGAAAGTGTACACTTATAAAGTAACAGGGTCACAGTAAAAAATTTTTCTAACAAGAAAGAAGGTCACTTAATAGAATCATGTAAACAATTTTTATTTACACAGTAATTACATTATCAAATGAAGACCTGAGAATTTAGATAAGGTAACTAGACATATAGATGGGAATACGGTCATGGTGTGACAGAACTAATGACATCGAAACATTATTCAAAAGTTTGGTCTTTCATACTCATGAAATTGAAACGAGAAAAAGTTCTAATAAAAAACGGTGAAAGTCAAGTATAGGTAATGAAATTCGATGGCTCTTGTGTAAGAAGGTTAAACGAACCAAAATCTGAAGAAAATTTAGGAAGGAGTTTACGGTCTGGTAAGACGGGGAAACAAACGTTCGTACAACGGTGGAGAGGTTTAAAAGTGAATACCATCGGTTGTTACTCACGTTTCTCATCGACCTTTAGTTCCTGTCCTACCTTTTATACCTGAAAATTTTGATTTACTGTCTAAATCCAGTGGTCTTTCAGAAACTTATCCTACAACACCCTTGTTTCACCGACAGTACCACTTTTTTTAATCTAGTATTTAAAATCTTATTTAAGGGTTTTGTCCAGAGTACAAAAGGAGAAGAAATACACCTGACTCTTCTAACATAACTGATTCAATCAAGTAAAAGAGTCTAAGGAGGCTTTACTTTATTTCGACACGACAAAGAGTATAAGAATAACGTCTGGGACGGACAACCGGAAAACATCAATCACAAGAACTATAAACAATATAGACAATCTTTAATTCGTGACGTAAGGAACTAATACGAGTTCCCTTTTTTCAATGGTAAATCTCTACGTGTATATTATTCTCCCAATTTTATTTGTACAGGTGTATACTCCCAAAGACTCTTGTGTACAGGTACAAAGTTGTGAAATGCATCAGTGTAGTCTGGGACAACAAACCGATTTCTTTCAATAACGAGAGTAAAATGTCTTCGTATTGACTTCACGGTTCTCCATTTGACTTAACGAATCTACTAACTCGTACCGTCCCTGTTTCGGTCATACTTTCACGTCACATGGTCGGAGGACCCCTACGACAATTCCCAATTTTACACAGGAGGTTTTCTTATACAACTTCAGTATTCGGGACCATGGCTACTGGAATAGATCTTTCTCCCAGAATCATCTACAATTCAACTTTAGTAATCTTACTCGTTTGTACTGACCATAGTGAGACTCTGCTCCTTACAGTACACTTTTGTCTCCGTTTCCGACTTCGTTACTGTGACGTTCGGTTTCTTACGGTTCCTAACTACCGTAAGTCTTTGATCCTTCTCAGTCCCTTTCTAAAAAAAGGGGATATCTAAAGTCCTCAGACAGGGACGGTGGTAGACCTAAAACTTGAAGATTGGACATCTTTAAACTCTGTTGTTTAAAGACAACAAACTATGGTAGATCAAAATTTGTGAAACAATACCGTATGGATCTTTTAACTACGTCTGTCATAAGTAAGGAACTGTGTCGTGAAATAAAAATTTTATAAAAAATACACTTGGTAAAAAATTTCAGAAATAACTAAAAAAAATGTTATAACGAACAAAATACAAAGCCGGTGTTCCATACACCCTAGGATTGAGTGGTTGGTTCCTAGCTTGGGTGTGGGGAAAGTGACTTTCCCCTTCAGAATTGGTGACCTGGTGGTCCCTTCAGAACTGTATCGTGAAATATTGTCTTTCAGTCGGAAGAGTCTCGTGGTCTCCCACGAAGTGTTAAATTCTGGGTAAGGGATGATAAATTTGTGTTAAGGCGACGGGATCCTGAAGGGACCACCGAGTCTACCATTTCGTAGACAGATGTTACGCCCTCTGGACCCAAGCTAGGGACCCAGCCCTTCTAGGGGACTTCTTCCTTTACCTTTAGTTGGAGTCATGATAACGGACCTCTTTGGGTACCTGTCTCCTCGGACCATCCGATGTTAGGTACCCCAGAGTTTCTCAGTTTGTACTGACTCGCCGAAGTTAAAGTGAAAGTGAAAGTCCTGTTTAAGTCAGAACCTGTTACTGGGACCATATTTTATAAGAAGGTGACTAACTTATACTAGTCACTTCTTTTCGAAGGATAAAGTACTAAGTCTTCTTATCGGGGGGACTGGGGAAGACGTGTCGAGACCAACAAATTTAAAAGAAGGAGTATTTGATTAAACGGAAGGAGAGTATAGATAGGTAATTATGATCGAGACTGAAGACTTCCGTGAACCCTACTGGGATTAAGGAGAAAATATACGATCCTGAAATTTATACAGGGGGTGTAGAAGAGAGGATTCTTAAAGTTGATAAGGAGGAGCTAGTACGAGGATTTTGGTGATTGGTAGGGATGACCGGTCTTCACTTAGTTACAGGGAGATTCACATCGTAGTTCTTGACTTGTCGTCTAAAAGTCACAGTTGAGGAATGTTATCTACTTCGTCTCGGTCAAGAAGACGACATATCTGTTAATAAGACTATGTCCGTTTATAGTGATCATATCAGGTTTGACGGAAAGTTACTCCATTTAGATCTGTTTACTTTCCTGTGAAATAAGAACAATGGTAGAAGTATCTAATCCCAACCACCTCCCCTGTTTAAAACCTCAGGTAGTTGAAAAGGTGCACTTCTATCCCAAAGGATTTTTGACATCCCCGTACTCTACTCACAGATGAGATACTTTATTTTTGGGTTTCACACTATCGGTCAATCTTTCTACCCGGTTTATTTTGTTGTAATTCAACTTATACCTATTTATTCTTTGGTAGTGAACCTTAAAATTTTAAATTTGAACGATATCTGACTTAAACCAGGGGACGGTTTTTATAATCTACAACTTCGGGATCGGTGGTAGGGTAGGTTATATTAGCATAAACCACTATTCCGAAAAGTCAAGTCAGGTCAAGTCAAGACAGTGAGTCAGCACAGGTTGAGAAGCGCTGGGGTACTTAGCGTCGTGCGGTCCGGAGAGACAGGTCGTGGTAGAGGGTCTCAAGTGAGTTTGAGTGCAGGTAGTTCAGGCACTACGGTAGGTCGGTAGAGTAGGAGACAAGAGGGGGAAAAGAAGGACGGGGGTTAGGGAGGGTCGTAGTCTCAAAAAAAGGTTACTCAATTGAGAAGCGTACTCCACCGGTTTCATGACCTCAAAGTCGAAATCGTAGTAAGGAAGGTTTCTTGTGGGTCCCGACTAGAGGAAATCTTATCTGACCAACCTAGAGGAACGTCAGGTTCCCTGAGAGTTCGCAGAAGAGGTTGTGGTGTCAAGTTTTCGTAGTTAAGAAACCGTGAGTCGAAAGAAGTGTCAGGATGAGAGTGTAGGTATGTACTGGTGACCTTTTTGGTATCGGAACTGATCTGTCTGGAAAGAAACGTTTCATTACAGAGACGAAAAGTTATACGATGGATCCAACCAGTATTGAAAGGAAGGTTCCTCATTTGCAGAAAATTGAAGTACCGATGGCAGACGTCACCAAAACCTCGGGGGTTTTTTATTTCAGATTGTGATAAAGGTGACAAAGGGGTAGATAAAGGGTACTTCACTACTCTGCTCTACGTTACTAGAAGCAAAAGACTTACAACTCGAAATTCGGTTGAAAAACGAGAGGAGGAAGTGAAAGTAGTTCTCCGAAAAATCAAGGAGAAGTGAAAGACGGTATTCCTACCACAGTAGAGGTATAGACTCCAATAACTATAAAGAGGGTCGTTAGAACTAAGGTCGAACACGAAGAAGGTCGGGTCCCAAAGAGTGCTACATGAGACGTATATTCAATTTGTTCGTCCCACTGTTATATGTCGGAACTGCATGAGGAAAAGGATAAACCTTGGTCAGACAACAAAGTACAGGTCAAGATTGACGACGAAGGACTGGACGCATGTCCAAAGAGTTCTCCGTCCAGTCCACCAGACCATAAGGGTAAAGAAAATCTTAAAAGGTGTCAATGAACACTAGGTGTATCAGTTTCCGAAACCTTATCAGTTATTTCGTTTTTATCTACAAAAAGACTTTGAGAGAACGAAAAAGGTACTAGGTCGCCTACAACCGTTAAACTAGAGACCAAGGAGACGGAAAAGATTTTGGTCGAACTTGTAGACCTTCAAGTGCCAAGTACATAACGACTTCGGACCGAACCTCTTAAAACTCGTAATGAAATGATCGCACACTCTACTCACTTTAACACACCATCAAACTCGTAAGAAAACGTAACGGAAAGAAACCTTAACCTTACTTTTGACTGGAAAAGGTCAGGACACCGGTGACGACTCAAAAGGTTTAAACGACCGTATAACTCACGTCGTGAAAGTGTCGTAGTGGAAAGTCCTAAACTTTGTCGAGTTGACCTTAAGGTAGTGGAGGTGATCGAAACAAGCATCACTACGAAGGATTCCGGGTGAACTGAAGTGTAAGGTCCTACAGACCGAGATCCACTCACTAGTGTGGTAGTACTAATAGAACCAGTACTTCTACAAAAAACACGTCAAGAAGATACATAAGAACGGTGGAGAAGAATTATAGAAGACGAAGACAATCCAGGTATGGTAAAGACAGGAAATAGCTCGGGTAGAAACGTACTTTACAAGGGGACCATAGAGATTAAAAGAACTTCTCTAGAGATCAGAGAGGGTAAGACAATAAAAGGAGATAAAAAAACGTAACTAACGACTCCTTCCGAAAGACTAGAGAAGAACGATAAGAAACCTTGAGACGTAAGTCTACAAATATAGAAAGGAAAAGAGGAACCGAAATGCGAAGAGAAGAAAAGTGTCGATAAACATTCCGGAGGGGTCTGTCGGTAAAACGGAAAAACGTAAAGAAAAGGTACCCTTACCAGGACTAGGGACAGAGGACATGTTACTGTACTTGGTGTTAGGTATCAAGTAGTCCGTGAGAGTCTAGATCAGGGAATTTAGATAAAGAGTGAAGGTGACATATTAGTATTCCCTAAACTAAATCCAGTGTGGACTTACCAGATCACCAAAAGGGATGAAAGAGGTTAAATTCAGACTCAAACCGTTATTCTTCGAGTACTAGACTCGGTGTCAGTCGAGAGCCAGAACAAAATCGACTGACATATCTCGAAGAGGTAGAAACCGACGTTTCTTATATTAGTTAGATTAAAGCCACAACTGGTAGACCACTACAGGTACACATCTCCGAAGAGAACACAACAACCTTCTCCCATAAACGATACTGGTCACGCAAGAGAACCGTTTTGAGATAATCGGAAACGGGACGAAGTAAGGTATTCCGAAAATCCCCCATTAATGTTAATTTACTCAGTACTCCTAATCTAGAATTATCCTATCTTGACTACTGAAACATTTTTCTTCTTTTCATGGGGAGAGATGAAGATGGAGAGACAAAAGGGTAGACATACATGTTTCCTTTCTGGTGTACTACTATATCGTTCTTCCACCGGTAGATATTTCGTCCTTCTCTCAAAAGTAGTCCTTGGTTCAATTGGTTATGGAATTAGAATCTGTAAAGTCGGAGATCTTGACACTCTTAATTTAAAGACAATAAATTTCGGTGGATCTGATACCATGGAACGACACATACCGTCGGACTGTATTCTGTTATGATTATGTTCTACCTTTTCTACTTATCGTTTACACCGTTTCTGAGTTATACTTAACGTTTCCACAATTTCGCTAAAGTTTTCTGTTACATCGGCTTCTAACAGGATTATGTCCACATTGGGTTTACACGTAAACCATGAACAGAAACAATCTAAATTTACTTCACATAACTTGAGAATAGAAGATTCGACGACTACAGATTTACGAAGGGACCTGAAGACGTGTAAAGATTTCGACCACTCGAGTACAAGGATGTCGGAAGAGTCGCGGGATCGAAGACGTAAGTATGCAGTCGGAGTTGAAAAGGAACTCTTTCAGTTGTTAAAGGTCGGAAAATCACGGTGTAGAGTTTCAAGTGTTCGTCCCGGTCGAAGTACTCTCACATTGGTGACGTCAGTAGACACCAAGACGTAAGTCTACCCGGACTCAAATCAGGGGACAACATTGACAGAACTTTAAAAATTAGTATTTTGTAAAATACGTTTTATGTTTTGATCGTTTACGTAAGTTTTTTATAAAGGGAAGAAAGATTTCGTGTCACGAAGTACTAAAAATTAGTAAGTGCCCAAGACGTTTTTAGTCTTTTCTTAGTTAAACTCGTCAACCCCTTTCCTCGTAATGACGAATGATTATACTGGACTCGTTTCTAAAACTTGTAGATATTTGTTGTTGTAGGAGTAATGAATACTTTCAACTTTCTTATTTTATTTTATAAAATACATTTTGTGTTTTGATCGTTTACGTAAGTTTATTGTAGTAAATGGAAGAAGAATTTCGTATCATAAAGGAACCGACAATGGTGGTTGAGGACTCTAATTTAGTTTATTGTTTATATTTTATACAAAGATCTTAATATAAAGAGATACTATTAAGACTGTAACCCGACACCTCGTGACATAATCTTTAGGAGAAACAAAGTACAATTGGCTTATGAAGTAAATTTTTTGAGTAAATTGTTCATCGTACACCCAAATGAAGTCAGTACCGAGTTTATAAAGTACCGTTCTACAACGGATGGGTTCTTTTTGTGTTCCTTCTTTCGGAACCCCTTGTCATTGTTATTTTTGTTTTTATCTTTTTGGGGCAAGTCGAAGGTCACTTTCGTCCTTCACCCAACATATATCCTTTATTGGTTTTACAATCGTACCTTCTGTTAATTACATGAATATAGTTTAATGTTAGGTGATTTAATTACGTCAATTTTAGTTTTATATCAATAATTTACAATGTTCGTCATTTTTATAAATTTTATAAATATCCATATCCAAATGGTAAAACAGTATCGATTAGTTTATTGATGTTTCTTACGATTTACGTCTTTCCAATCTTTTTTCGTTCTCCGTAATAATTTCAAAATCTTCGTTATTGATACTCCCTTTCAAAGTGTATTTTAAGATACGTTAGACCAATTTTCCTTTTCTATCGATTCGTAAATAATTATTAACGACTGTTTATACGTTTATATACATATGAATTTTCTTAAGAATGGTAAGGAAATGAAAGGAGTTTTACAATTATTTTCCTAAATTAGTTACTGTTTTGGAATTCGTATTATCAAAAATTCGTGGACCCTGTATGACACTTTAATCCGAAGGTTACTCAGAAAAATTTTTACTCTTCGGTTAAACAAAGGATCACAAATACGAAAAGATCGATGTTCAGTACTCGAACTGATTACTACTGATGGTTATGTAAGATAAGAGTTTTGATTTTAGGAAACCCTTTTTTACTTGATGAGAAACTTTTTTTTAATATATATTAGACTAGTGAATACATTGTTTTATCTATTTTACTGTAGAAGAACAGTCAGGGATCATCTTAAGAAACTACCTCCCTGTGGGTAAACAATTTTGTTAGTCATCATTAGAACCGTCACCTCCCCTACCCCCCACCACTCCCCGTAACGGTACGTACGTCACTGTTTCCCTCTATCCTTAAACAAACAACGAAGACTCTTTCCTATTTCTACCCACCTACCCCGTTACTGTCGGAACCGTGGTTGTCCTTTAGGTTGACACGTGCGGACGGGAATTATGTAGTGTAGTAGTCATGTCGATTTTAGACTATCACCTTAAAATAAGTCGGAAATTTTTCTCCTTTTAGGATAGTAAACGTTACTGTACCTATTTGGACTTCTGACAATATCATTCACTTTATTCTGTCTATCATTTTTCGTTTATGGGGTCCGGTAGTCAATATACTCCTTAGATTTTTTTATCACACTTGAGTAACTTTGTCTTCTCACTCACGGTCCTCAATCCTCCCCACCCCCTTTATCCCGTTCCCACTATTTTTCATGTTTGAGATTTGATATTCCACTTTTTCGAGACTCCTAGATCACATTTTATGCTGCTGATATCAATTATTGACAAAGACATTTTGACTTTAAACGATTCTCCCATCTTGAATTTCAAAGAGTGTTTGGTTTTTATTCTATTTATATTCTCTAATACCTACCTAATTGATTGGATTCCCCTAATATACATATAGTTTAGTATCGTAACATGTAAAGTTTATAAAATGTTAAAATAGACAGACAATATGATTTCATTTTTTCCCTCCTTTTACGAAAGAACCTAACCTCATTTACCTACAGGATTCTTTTGTCAACTTTCTTCGATTCTAAACATCGATTCCACGATACTCCTGACTGTATAGGTCACTATCTGGTTCACATCTCGACACCTACCAATCTCTCCGCATCAGCTTCTGTCCTGTCCCCTAACATCTAAATTTCTATGATGATTTCAGTTGATTTACAGACAGACAAAACCGATCGTTAAGATTTGTTGCATTCTCTATGTTAAGAGAAAGAATCCCCCTTTTTACAAAAAATAACGAGATTGAGGATTTAAAATTTTTAACAGGAAAAATAACAACTTATTCCTTCCATTTTTAACTGTGTAAACATAACAAATAGAAAAATTACTCATAACACAAAAGTTTTCACTTTCAGCGAGTCAGCACAGGCTGAGAAACGCTGGGGTACAAAATGTGTTAAACTTCTTTAAGGTTAAATTGTAGTCGAGGGTTTATACGTATGAACCACAGTATATAAGTAAAGTTCTGATTCTTTACTTATGTACAAAGAAATTAAAATGTTAGTGACACCACAGTAACAAGTAAAGTTTAAAGAAAAATTAACTTTATTTCAAACGCATGTTAGTCAAGTCAAGTCAAGTCAGTGAGTCAGTACAGGTTGAGAAACGCTGGAGTACCTGACGTCGTACGGTCCGGAGGGACAGGTAGTGTTTGAGGACCCCACATGAGTCTGAGTACAGGTAACTCAGCCACTACGGTAGGTTGGTAGAGTAGGAGACAGCAGGGGAAGAGGAGGACGGAAGTTAGAAAGGGTCGTAGTCCCAGAAAAGTCTACTCAGTCGAGAAGTGTAGTCCACCGGTTTCATAACCTTAAAGTCGAAGTTGTAGTCAGGAAGGTTACTTGTGAGACCTGACTAGAGGAAATCCTACCTGACCAACCTAGAGGAACGTCAGGTTCCCTGAGAGTTCTGAGAAGAGGTTGTGGTGTCAAGTTTTCGTAGTTAAGAAGTCGCGATTGGAGAGAAATATCAGGTCGAGAGTGTAGGTATGTACTGATGACGTTTTTGGTATCGGAACTGATCTACCTAGAAACAACCGTTTTATTACAGAGACGAAAAATTATACGATAGATCCGACCAGTATTGAAAGGACGGTTCCTCATTCGTAGAAAATTAAAGTACCGACGTCAGTGGTAGACGTCACTATAACCTCTAGGGGTTTTTATAATACATGTTATAATACAATTTAAGTGTGTATGTCGTATCACTAATTTGTATGTTTCAATAAGGTCAGAATGACCGGTATTACGATTACGACATATAATGAAGTGGTACTGTAAATAAAATACTGATCTGCAAACATGACGAATTAAGATGAGTGGATAAAACGGGTATAGGTGTGGGAGGGACGAGACCGTTGGTGGACATTTGAGACACAGATACTTAGAGAAAAGTAAAACGAAATAAATAGGTAAACAAAAGACATAATCTCAGATATATATTCACTATTTTATATCATTAACCAGAAAGAAACACACTGAATCGTATTACGGGGAAGACGGTAGGTACAACAACATTTAACGTAAAAATACTGACTCATTATAAGGTGATATATATATGTAGTGTAGAAATAGGTAAGTAAATAGTCATCTGTATACAACAAAAGTATTGAAACGATAACATTTATTACGACGTTACGAAACGAATCTAAATAAGGGTCCATAAAATATAAAAATACGTTGACATTTCCCTCGACAAAAGAACTATAGAAAAAGTCTACAAAGTAATAAATACATATTTTTACGTTCTCTAAAAATAATAATTTTAGAATAATTGTCTGTCTTTCCTTCTTTAACTGTCTTTATGTTGTCATCCTTTAAAATGGTGGAGTGAATGTAATCATCTGTCTATTAGATCTGTCTTTTAGTTTTTCCTATGTAACCGGAATTACCTTTCAATCTGGTCTACTTGAATTATCAATATACATATCTTGTAAGGTAGGTTTTCATCGTCTTATGTATAAGAAAAGTTCACATGTACCTTATAAAAGCACTCTCTAGTGTTTTGTTAGAGTCATTTAAATTCTTCTAACCTGTTGTCGGTATTGTAAGTCCGATCGTTTTCTTTATTTTTCTTAGGTTCCAGGGGTCTTACAGACGGGGATCACGGAGTCAGGGATCCCCGACAGGGTTACGGAGAACGGAGACACCCTCCGAAAGTTCGTTTCAACGGGACTGGTGAAAGAAGACAACATCCTGAGTTTCGTACACTTTAAAAACGTACGAAGGAACCGTCGGGTAACGTCATAAGAACGGACCTCTTAGGGTACCTGTCTCTTCGGACCGTCCGATACCAAGTGTCCTAGTGTTTTCAGTCTGTGTTAAATCGTGTGTACGTACATTCTCCCCCCAGAGGATTTGTGGTCACCCAAAGGTGGAACATATAACCTGTCCCCTCGAACGACCCCACGGCAGAAACCCCAGCGTGTCTCAGCCTGTGCTGACTTCGCTGAATCGTCGTCATCGTCGTTTTTACATTTTGTTTAAATGTAAGTTCTCGTTTTTTTTTTTTCTACACTTCCGGTAAAGAGGTCAAGAGTTTCAAATTCGACCGGTACACTTACCGAAACCGTACAATATACGATCGTTTGGACTACGTTCATTTCCAAACTTTTCATGAACACGAAACCCCGAAGAACGGAGAACGACAACCCTTGAGACGTTAGCTGAGACACCCCTCCTCGACCCTATCGGGTGCCCTTCTACTCCCTACGGATCAGTAACTCGGTTCGTGATCTGAACACTGACATCCCTTGGAGATCTAGAAGGTCAGACTCGACTCCCGTTTTAATGGGTCGGTTAAGTATCTTAGTACTCTTTATTAAAAAATCTTGTTACTCTTTATAATTTAAAAACAACTAACTTCCGTTTTTTCGTCTCAAAGACAAATGATATTAGGTGTACATCCGGAGGACAAAAGTATCGGACTAAAAAACGCCCCAAGTAAAGGATCACGTCTTGGGAACCCAACTCCTCGGACTTTACCTCAAACCTGGGGAATAAGGAATCCCTTCTGGAAACGTCAACACTATAGGAAAGGTAAATACTCAGTGACTGGTGTCTTACACGTAGGACTGATCTATGTAGAGATGAGGAAGACGGATAGAACAACACAGAGAAAAAAAAAAGAGAAGTCAACCCTTAGAAGATACGATCATAAGTACGGTAAAAGTATCGAACAAAAAGATATTCATCGACATTAAAACCACATAGACATCTTCTTCTATTCGAGTCCTAGAAGGATAAGACGGTAGAACAAGGTGAGTTTAACTGATAAATTTAATTTGTATTTATGTATTATGATCTAGAGTTTGAAGAGGTTTAATATATGTCTTTAATACTAAAAACCACTTATATAGTAAACTTCCGGTGATTTTAACTAGATTTGTCTGTACTGTCAGAACGTCGAAGGACTTACATAACATTTCACCTGTCAAAATACCTACATAGGGATTGTAAGAATACGAATGTTGAAAAGGATTGTTTCCTGTAATCAATTTTTTTTTAATCATTTAAACTTATTTCATACACGAAATCAATTTTTATTACGAATTTATAATCAAACAATTAACGTTGTTTATATATTTCATTAAACAATTATCCCCTTTTACCCATGACCAGATACCCTTGAGAAATTTGACAGAAACTTGATGTACTACTAAATATATTAATAATGACGTACACTTTCTTTTTGGAACTTTAATTTTAATTGTTTTTAACAAGGAGGTAGGTAGTCCATACTTGTTTAAACTGACACGAAAGACAATTTTTGCTTATGTGTTTCTTTTTAGTAAAGGTACTTCAGTGAAATTAGAAAACCTTCAATCTTTAACTTTTGTCCGTGTCATTACAATAAATAATCACATTGTCTGACTATACACCAATATTTATAAATACATAAACAAAGTTTTGTACTTATTTACATTAAAATTTTATAGTCGGGAATTAAAAAATAAAGTCATACCAACATAAATAAGATAAAAAGTACAAAAATACCAGTATTAATATATACTCATTTTATATAAATATTTCTCGTTATTGTCTTAAAAATAATAGTAAAGACCCGTGATTACAATAAACGAATTAAAGTACCAATCACAATTTTTATCAAGTAGTACATCTTCCTCCGTTCATTCCACCAGACTACAAGGGTAGTGAAATTCAAACAACACTAGGTGTGTCAGTTTCCATTATGTAATTTAATTTTTTTTCTTCTTTATCTCCACTTCCATATACATATCTTTGATCGAATAAAATGTCTCTATGGTCCCACCGGTTTCAAGATATAAATCTTTTCCCATAAAAAGAAAGACCAAACAAAGGTCGTTCATAAGGAGAGTACATGTAAGACAGAAGTATAATACGTCCTGTGACCAACAGTCCTAAACAAAAAAGATGGGATTTGTGCACTCGAATAGTGACGAAATCACACCGCTCAACCCTCCTCCTCCTGTCTTTTATATTTTGTGTTGGGATTCATATATAATCTAAAAGACTTTATATCATACATCATTTTTTACTAGACTGTTTCTGAATACTAAGATTAGTTGAGATAGGGGTCCCTATACCGGGGTAGGAGAATGTTAGGGTTAAATCTTAGGGACTATATTTCTTAGAAAGTAAATAACCTATTTATAAATTATTTATATTCCTGATACCTTTCTCTAAACACTATAACATGTCCTCCGTCACTAGTTCTGGTGGGAGTTCATTTTCTTTACGTTTTTCCGTTTTACCAACAGACTCCTCCGGAATGTTTATCGACATTTTCTTCTCTTCGATTTCCGTTTCCTGGCTTCCTTGCTATATGGGTAGACATACTTTTCGAAGTTTATCGTTCCTCTCTACTCTTTCTGAAAGAGTCGTTAGTTATGTTTCTTTATCTCCTTTTGTTGTCTTATCCTTTCTGATCTCTAGAGAAGTTCTTTTAATCTCTATGGTTCCCTTGTAAAGTACGTTTCTATCCGTGTTATTTCCTGTCTTTACTATACCTGGATTGTCTTCGTCTTCTATAATTCTTCTCCACTGTTCTTATGTGTCTTCTTGATGTGTTTTTTCTAGAAGTACTGGGTTTATTGGTACTACCACACTAGTGAGTATATCTCGGTCCGTAGGACCCTACACTTCAGTTCACTAGGACTCCTTTGTAGTGGTACTTGTTTCGATCACCTCCACTACCTTAAGGTCAACTCGACAAAGTTTAGGATTTTCTACTACGACACTTACACGACGTGAGTTATACGGTCGTTTAAACCTTTTGAGTCGTCACCGGTGTCCTGACTCTTTCCAGTCAAAAGTAAGGTTAGAGTTTCTTTCCGTTACGGTTTCTTACGAGTTTGATGGTGTGTAAACGTGAGTAGAGTGTCCGATCGTTTCATTACGAGTTTTAAGAGGTTCGATCCGAAGTTGTCATACACTTGGTACTTAAAGGTCTACAAGTTCGACCTGAATCTTTTCCGTCTCTTTAGTCTCAAGTTTAATGGTTGTAGGTGACGTAGTAACTTTTTCGTTCTCTCAAAGTCTTTTTGTAGATAAAGACGAAATAACTGATACGGTTTCGGAAACTGACATACCTAGTGTTGATTGACGTTTTAAGAAGTTCTAGACCTTTATAGCCTGGCGGACTGGACGGAGGACTCTTTAAACATACGTCCAGTTCTTCGTTATCAATCTTGACCTGTACCTTGTTGTCTGACCAAGGTTTAACCTTTTCCTCATGCAGTTCCGACGTATAACAATGGGACGAATAAATTGAATATACGTCTCATGTAGTACTCTTTGCGACCCGACCTCCTTCGTGTTCGACCTTAGTTGTAACGGTCCTCTTTGTAGTTATTGGAGTCTATACGTCTACTGTGGTGGGGATACCGTATTTCACTTCTTTTTGATTTATCGAAGAACTACTTTCACTTTCTCCTCTCACTTTTTCAACCGAATTTTGAGCCGTAAGTCTTTTGATTCTAGTACCGTAGAATAGGGTAGTGAAGTACCGTTTATCTACCCCTCTGTTACCTTTGTCACTGTTTGAAATAAAACCCCCGAGGTTTTGGTGACATCTACCACTGACCTCGGTACTTTAATTTTCTGTACACGAGGAACCTTCTTTTCAACACTGGTTGGATCTATTGTATAATTTTTCGTCTCTGTAATAAAACGGTTGTTTCCAGACAGATCATTTTGGATACCAAAAACGTTATCAGTACATATCTACACTCTCAACCTGATATTTCTTTCGACTCGTGACTTTTTAACTACGAAAACTTGATACCACAACCTCTTCTGAAAACTCTCAGGGAAGCCGACGTTCCTCTAGTTTGGTCAGTTAGGATTTCCTTTAGTCAGGACTTATAACTAATCTTCCTGACTACAACTTCGACTTTAAGGTTATGAAAGTGGTGGACTACGCTTTTCTGGGACTAGGACCCTTTCTAACTTCCGCCCACCTCTTCCCCTACTGTCTCCTACTCTACCAACCTCCCGTAGTGGTTGAGCTACCTGTACTCAAACTCGTTCGAGACCCTCAACTACTACCTGTCCCTTCGGACCGCACGACGTCAGGTACCCTAGAGTTTCTCAGTCTGTGTTGACACACTGACTTGACTTGACTTAACTGGTATATAACATAGGGACCACCGAATTCTGTCACTTCTTAGACGGACGTTACGTCCTCTGGACCCAATTTAGAGACCGAGTCCTTGTAGGGGACTTTTTCCCTTATCGATAGGTGAGGTCGTAAGAACTTACCTCTTAAGGTACCTGTCCCCTCTGACCGTTCGATTTCAAATACCCCAGTGTTTCTCAGTCTGAGTTGACTCGTTGATTGTGAATGAATAAAAAGGTCCGACCCACATAAGAATGGTAATCAAGTAGTGTAACGATGACAACGTCAGATAGAGACCCCAATCCAGTAGAAAACCGTCACGACCCATAAAAATGAGATAGAGTAGGGGTTTAGAAATTGTCGTACGTACTAAAAGTTCAAGGTCCTGTAACGACAGAGTGCGACTAGTAATGGAACAAAGTGAGAATTTTAAGTTACAGTAGAAGAGTGGGGAACCACTAAATGTTATAAACTCTTCCTACTTCTCCTCCTCTAAATAAGGGGTTTTCGAATTTTCTTCTTAAAAGTTGATAAGTCGTAAACTTCGTGGAGAAGAAGTATTTGTCTAAAACAGAGTAAGTATCGAAAATCAGGTAACTAGAGTATAAGAATAAGTGGTTCGAATCTATAATTCCATCGGGTATCAGGAGTCTCGAAGGGACCAGCAAGTCCGTTATTTCTTAGACGGACGGAACGTTAGGTCCTGTGGGACCAAGTTAGGGACCCAACTCTTCTAGAGGATCTCTTCCTTTTACTGGTGGTGAGGTCCTAAGAACGGACCCTTTAAGGTACCTGTCTCCTCGGACCGTCCGATGTCAGGTGCCACAGTGTCCTCAACTTGTGTTGAACCTCTGATTTGGTGGTGGTATCAGGAGTCTAAAAGTTCCTATCATTATGATAAAAGATAAAATGGGAAATTCTTATGAGTATTAAACGATTACAACACAGGAGTAAAAAACACGTTTTATATTGTAACAAAATAGATGTATAGATGGATGTGTCGTAGAAAAGTTTAAGTTCTTCCTTTAAAATTCCAAGGAAGTATCGGAGTATATGAATTATAAAATCAAGAAGTAATACTTCAACCAAAAGATTACAAAGATAATAAAGGTATCGAAAGGAACACTCACGTATAAATAAATTTGTTATTTTGTTGGTCGATTCTTCAAGTTGAGTCTCCCCTTTTTTTAGTAGTGGTTTAGGGTAGTTTCGTAAGTCACTGCCAGAATCTGGGTAGTTAGCCCGTGGTACACATGAAGTCGGAAACCTGATTGTTTCACCGGGATTCGAGACTGTTTATACCTGTGTTATACAAGAGAAAGTTTCGGATATGTAAAACGAGGGTGAAGTAGATAAGAACGGAAATTACTTAACACAAGGTCTTCAGATAATTAACTCAGACAAAACTAAACATTACAGAAAAGGGTTTCTTTACACTACCCACACAAGGGTCCGGACGGGTGTTTGACAAATCAGTATTTCACAATATAGATTCCCCTGAATTTTCTAGTAGATTAGGTTGATCAAATTTAGTTTTCATTATAACGACTTTAACATTAATATCAACGGGGGTCTCTCAGAAACCTCGGAAAGAACTCTAGTTCCGACACTACACAGGACACAGGACTACCTCAGTCAGATAAACCCTAACAATCTTCTGTTACAGGTTCCTGACATGGTCCTTGACCCGAATAGGACCCTTTTAGAAGGGTCGTGTTTCTCGTAGAGATCGAAACATCTAGGTCACCCCTTTCCCGTAATCGTTATTTCGTAGCGACTTGAGTGGGGGCCCCATCTCCACAGAGAGGTCCTTCGTCCTTAGAGTCCGATCTTGAAGAGATGTAGTTGATCGAAAATAGATAAAATGGTTATCAAAAGAACCTGACTGAATTAAAATGTGACACCAAGAGAACTCGTTCACTACTCCTCTCTACAGTGGAATTGACGGTGGTGGTGGGGTACGAGTCGAGTCACTTGAACCCCACCGTCCTTACAGTGGGGTCCTCAAACCTGTTGGAGTACAAATAAAGGGTTTACGGTCCTGAGTCCCAATAATCGGGAGATATCTGTTCGATCTTCAGTCCGAAGTGAGGAATTGTCATCTTAGGGTTATTCCGTTTTATTATAAACATTTATCGAAGAAGGATCGTTCTTTCTAAGGTCTTATTCTAAACGAGGTCAAAAACGAAAGAAATTTAGTATAGAGAAAATCTCTTAGTGTAGTCTTTTTAGAGTAGAGGAAATAGGGTAAAAATTTTTTAATATAACTTTACATCGACTAAATGTCACAACAGAATTAAAGACGATAAGTCGTTTCGCTAAGTTAATATGTGCACCATACACGTTGACGCATGTACGAGTCAACTGAGGAACCTTACATCGGACGATCTGAGGAGACAGGTACCCTAAAGGGTCCATTCTTATGACCTTACCCAACGGAAAAGGAAGAGGTCCCTTAGAAGGACTGGATCTCTAGTTCGGATGTAGAGGACGTGGAGGACGTAATCGTCGGTCCAAGAAATGGTGATGTGGTGAACCCTTTGGAGTCAATAAATATGTATATATGTGTAAAGAAAAGTATAAGAAAAGGTAATACCAAATAGTGTCCTATAACTTATATCAAAAGACACGATATGTCATCCTGTAACGACAAATAGGTAGGATATATATTCTCAAACGTAGACGATTAGGGTTTGAGGGTTAGGAAGGGAGATAGGGAGTCGGAACCGTCGGTTGGTGTCAGACGAGAGAGACAGACAGGAAGTGGGAATAAATTACAGTGAATGAGAGGGGATCCTAATGTTCCAGGTCGTATTTCTTAACGACAGGACCCTGTTTAATTCTAAAGAAGACGTCTCTTTTATTTTGGGGTTTAAGTACCATAGAATAAACCATCAGATATCTCATAATACTATAATACTAGTGCATTGATATCTGAAAAATGAAGAATGATAAATTTTTCCATGGGGTCGTCTATTAAGTCCGATTATGTTTAAGACCTCTGACTAGGTTTAGAAACAAGGTGATTGCATTATCGAACATTTGAACTCTCTCAATGGTCTAGTACCGTTCAGAATCAAAAGTGGTGATCACTTAACTACTGTTATTATCGTGGTTTTGAGTGTCCGGTCAAAATTCTTAATTTTCTCTTATATATTTTTTCAAGTAATCCCTATTTTATTCAATGTCCTATATAACATGTCAAGTCCCTTATATTGGTTATAAAGTATTGTTGATTCTAATTCATATTGGAAACTTTTAACACTTAGATATAATATGATTTGTCCATATGATAAACATGTGGACATTGAACATATTAACATGTAGTTGATATAGAGTTAAAAATTTTTCCGACGTTTTTTTAATTTTAAATTCAATTTCTCATACATTTATCCGATCGTGTTACTGACTGTGGTCTCATTTATGAGTTACTTATACATTAAAAATGATAACAATTATAACAATAAAGACTGTAATCAAAATAAAATTTAGACAGATTAAGAAATCTAGTAAACTGAAGAATAAACTAAACGACATTGGTACATTTAAAATCAGTATAAATATATTTTGTTAGAGAGGTTCGAATGATGTTCGATAAAAATCTATTTAAAAGTAGAGGAATTCACCATAAAACCGTTACAAGTAAATACAGAGACTAAACAAGTTTATTAAAACTTTCCCCGTCGAAGGAAGAGAAAAAGAGGGATAAGAGGTGAGTCACACTATAACAACACTTGTGTCCTGATACAGTCCTAGTTGTGGTTGTAGTTGTTTGTGTATTTACAAATTGTAGTCAAGGACCTTGAAAAGTGATACGTTGTTCAAGTACCTCCCGTTGCTACTATGAAATAATTTAAAAGAGAAAAAGAGATTAGGGAGTGGGTGTTTTACATCCATTAGAAAAGTGGATTGTCTACTAGTAAATTACGGAACTTGTGTCGTTTAGAAAGTTTAGAAAGTTATATTAACAGGTGAACAATAACACGGAAAAAGGGAGGGAGGGTAATTAACGATTTCTAAAATTTCTACTCAAACTTAACCTCTATATAATGGAGACAACGACGTATAAACAGTGATGTAACGTCTCAATAAAAAAAAAAGTTCAGTTTATAGTGTCTTGTATTCCCTTGTGTGTGTGCGAACCCTCCTTAAATTATAAGACTCTGACAACGAACTGTGACCCGACACTTATAGTAGGTTTATCATGTAAAACACGACAGACGACCTCGTATTACTTAACTTTACATGTTCTGACTTGTTAAAGTGATCTCTGGGATGACAGAATTTATCAACGGTAATAAATATGATTACACCGGTTTTTTTTTACCAACATTTTCTAGACTCCTCCGTGTAATTCACTGTTAGTGTGTCACATGGAACGAAAACAATTCATTTGATCTTCAGACCACCTTTCTAAAAATTGTTTTAAATGTCCTTCATCCCTAGAATCTACGAAAAGTCTGCTGAAAAGACGTTAACAATACTGAAAAGGATAAAAAGTGATAATTTATGTATAAAAATCATAACTCCGTCATGTACATTAACCGAAAGAAAATTTCTTACGACCTTATAATGAGTAGTAAAGTCTTACTTTTGTTCATTGTATAAAGACTATGATTTCAAATATGTAAAAATTTTTAAACACCTAAATCAAGGGAACTCCTTTAAAACACGACTGGTTAATTCTTTCGTTGTATCGATATTAAAAAAAGATAAATATAAACGACACAGTTTTGTGACAAAAATCGTAAAGAACGTACTTTAGACTATCCTTCTTGTGAAAGATCTTAGATCTCATGAGTAATTTTTCGATACATACCATAGTAACCAAATAGATGAACGAATAAGAGACGGGAACAACACAAAGGAACGGATGCTTGGGACCCGAACCAGTAAACTACACGAAACCTTATACTTTTTACACTGTAAACAGTGACAACTTCTATTTGTCGTCAATTTCGTCATAATAATAAGTCATTATGTGAGAACGTTATCCCTTTTCCCAGGTTGGAGTTGAAACGTCTCCATTACCCCAAAAATTCCTACTCACTCCCTTGTCTCTAACTCATATCGACCCCTTCCCTTTTGAATGTTTTTCGTTCTTTCCACAGTCAATGACACTGGTTCAGTAAACCCAAACACGATGTCCCCCAGCGATTCTCAGTCTGTACTGACTCGTTGAAGTGAAGAGTGAAAGTACGTAACCTCTTCCTTTACCGTTGGGTGAGGTCACAAGAACGAACCTCTTAGGGTCCCTACCCCCTCGGACCACCCGACGGTAGATACCCCAGCGTGTCTCAGCCTGGGCTAACTTCACCGAATCGTCGTCGTCGACCACGAATAGACTTTCTCTTTGTTTAATGACATAGAAGTACTGTCCTCCATCACTATATGCTTCAATCCGAGAATAGAAGGGTTCCCCTTTTAATCGATCTCAGTACTTTACAAACGTAAAGTTTCTCCACCGAGAGTCCAGACCTACTCTACCAAGACTAACCACCTTTCCCGTCTCTTCCCTAAATATAAGCGTTCAAAAGAGTTCATTGAGGAGATTCTTCCTTAAGTCCTCAGTCGGATAGTGGTCCAAAATGAGACCTTACTTGTCCTTTAAAACGACCGTCATGACTTGAAGGAATCCGTACGTAAAACTCTTCCCGACCCCAGTAGTTTCTACACACACCCAAGTTCCTCCCTTCTTCCCACACGATTCTTAGACTACATAATTCCGGATGACCTCTTTTTCCGAGTCTTCTTAAACTGACCTCAATTTTACTACTCAGAAACGGTAGTACAATAGGTCTTCTTCGAAATTTATGGTGTCTTACTGAACATACACCGGGAGAATGAGACCAGAAGTTAACATATAAGGGTTTTCATTGATGGTTTTACATGTACCTCGACTCAGATCGGGTCGTCTTAGGTTACCTCGAGACTTTTGGATGATCATCTCGATTCATCTCAGGTTGTCTCGAGTTTTTCTAGACTTTCTTGGGGTTGTCTGGGGTCACCACGGTCACTCCAGGTTATCTAAGGTGATCTCTGGTCCCCTCACCGTCTATTAGTGTCGTTCGTTACTGACGACAAAGGGTATACGATAACAAATGATTGCATCGTTTCACATTTTCACAATCAACGAGTCAGTACAGACTGAGAAACTCTGGGGTACCTGACATCGGACGGTCCGAGGAGACAGGTACCTTAGGAGGTCCGTTCTTATGACCTCACCCATCGGTAAGGGGAGACGTCCCCTAAAAGGGTTGGGTCCCTAGTTCGGACCCAGAGGACGTAATCTCCATCTAAGAAATGACAAACTCAATGGTTCCTTCGACTGACTATTTGGTTCTTATTAACAGGACCTTTTATTAGTGGAGGAGAAAGAGACGAAAAGTAACTCTGTACCTTCTCCTTGATATCGATGAGTACGGGTTTACCTAAGTTATTTCGTTTCCTTTATGTCGACACTAATTCAGTCGAGATAAACGGAGGATTGACGAGGTTCATTACGTGTTTTAGGTTTTTCTTTCCCCACTCTACCCCTATAAACAGATTAGGTGCACTACCTCTTTCAAAGGAGAGAGTGTGTGTGTGTATGTTTCAGTTTCGAGAACTAAGGGACCCAAATCTTTTGATAGTGGTCGTTGGTCAATTAGTCTTATATGGGTTTGAGGAAAAATATTACCCAAAGGGACCACCGAGTCTACATTTCTTAGACGGACTTTACGCCCTCTGGGTCCAGACTAGAGACCCACGCCTTCTAGGGGACCTCTTTCTCTACCGATGGGTGAGGTCATAAGAACGGACGTCTTAAGGTACCTGTTTCCTCTGACCACCCGATATCAGGTACCCCAGTGTTTCTCAACCTGTGTTGACTCGTTGGTTGTGAGTTCTAGATAATATTAAGGTTCACAGAGGTTATAAGTACACCAACTGAGTGAACTATTGGACCAAACTATGAAGAAACTGAAGGACTTGAGGTTACCAGAAGTCTAAATAAAATAAAGTAGGTAGATGTACCTATCGTAGACATCCTTGACAAAGTGGAGACTTTAGAGTTTAAGATTTCAAGAAAAAGACTGATGTCGAAGGAGAGATTGAGAAAGAGAGTTACACTGTTAAAAAATCAGAACAGTTTATAACTGGAATACAAAAACCAGTAGGGAAGTTGTAGGACCGACACCCGAACAGGGATAGGTTACGGTTGGAATACCGTGTCCCGTTGTGAACGGATATAGAAGCTGACGATAAAACAGATATGGAAGCTGATAAAATAAGTCAGTACGAGTGAGACATTTTGAGCATGACTTATTAAACCATCAGACGAAATAAAATGGAATTAGATTACAAGATTCCTAAAATTCTCTTTTTGGTGTTTTGGTAAAATAAAGTGAATCCTTTGAGAATCGACTTTCATTACCTTTTTGATTTACTTTTGTGAAATTTGTTATTTCTACGAATAATAAAGTGTATTGTTCTTTAGGTTCCCCTACCATGAAGATCGAAATTAAGTAGTCCAACAATAGAACCGAACCAAAACCCCGAATACGGAAGTTCTGACGTTTTACCAACGATATCAAAGTAATTAGTGTGTATCAATCTTTTTATAAGTCTGGTTCTTTCATCCTCAAATTACGATAAGTAAACGAACTTACTCTACTTTCAGAGAGACTTTTAAGAGAGTCACACAATGGGTATTCGAAGGTAACCGGTCCAAACCCAGTATTAGGGAACGATGTACTTGTTTTCTCTTTCGTTCCTAAACTGGTAAAGTCATCCTGAAGTCAAAACAGGGGTTAGTACTTTACTGAAGACCTATCCGTTGTTCTTTCCAAACGATTTGAATTCGAATATTTACGTATCAGAGGTAAAGTCGACCGGAAAATTACGACGAACTGTTATTGAGACGAACAGGAACCCGTAGAGTTTGAAATTACTTATGTTTTTTTAGTGGATCCCTTTAAAGTTTTACGTCTAAACTAAGTCAACCAGTCCACGATTCTAGACGTAAAGATAGTCCGATGGTCCCTTACAGTTTTGATGAATTGGATACCGATGTGAAACACAGTGTTCCAAGATAGAGAGAGAGAGAGTGAAGTTTATGAGTAGTAGTGAGAGGTGATTGGATCGTGGTAGGGACAGTACCACTCGTTTAATAAAGTAAAAGACAAAGTGTCTCTTTTATCTAGGGTATTCATCCCTTGAAAGTTGTATTTTCGATTATGACCCTGTACGGACCTGTATGTCACCAATGATAAGACGTGAAGGTTCCGTCTCCCGTGCTCAAACAAGGGTCCAACCCCCGGATTCTAGGGTGTACGGTGTACCGGTTTTCTTTCTTTTTCAGGGTTCATGAAGACATATTCGTAGTTCTCTTACCGAACCTTGTAATTTTTCAACTCCAAGGGATGACGTCTATATGATGACACTACAAAAGGATATATCAATTGGAAAGACTTGAGGTCTGTGAACTGTATATTTTTACTTTTGTTATTTCGGTCCTAAAGGGACCGTAAGAACACCAATTCTGAGACACGAAGGTTACGTCCCCCTCGTCCAAACTAGGGACTACCCACTTGTCTAGAGTGTACGACGTATCACACCGGTAAAAAAAATTAAATTTTTATTTTATACTTTTTTTATTATTTCTGTTTGAGAACCACAAAAACTCTTGACTCTATTAGACTTATCCAGGATAAATTCAAAAAACTAATATTCATTTCTTTATTGAATCTTTTTCTTAACTTTCTTATAATTCATTATATAACCAATTCTAAGTAAAACTGACCTTCTCTTTTTGGGTTTCATTGTCGTCGAATTTATTCAATCAATGAGTGATGAGAGAGTATCAGTTCTCAGACCTCTTTAGGATAGGTCCAACTATGCCGAGAGGTGTCACTGTCTTTTAGTCCGACCCTAAGAGGTCAACAACTCTCATAAATAAAGTTCGTATGTGAATTTTTACCTCTACCTAAGTCATAAGGTGACCCGAATGATACTCTACCTTAGGTTAATTTTGAGTAAATAGTCGAGTGATGTGTTTCAAGGTGAAAAGGAGTACACGACAAGGACTAGAGTCCTCGATCTCAACTGAGTGTCAGACAAGAGACACTTTGGACTTTAGAGACCAATAAAGGGAAATGGGTCTTACGTAAATGAGATTATTCACCTACCGTTGTATAATCTCCGTTCATTCCTCTTTTAATTATCCTTCATAAACACTTCACCGACTACACTTCCTACGTAGGAGTTTCCTACGTATGGGTTGAAGAAAAGTTAAGTTCCTTACGATCTAGACCTAAACCCCACTTCTAAAACTGAAATATACCACTACAGAATTTAGTCCGGAGACCACAAGAAAGTCAATATTTTTAGTTCGTATTTTGATCACCCAATGTGTATATAAAACCAAAACGTGAGTCTAGAAAGACTAATGATAATATACGAAAGACGAAGGAAACTATTTGTGTCGAGTAGACAACAGACGTCTTGACGGTAAACAGAGGTTGTTGAACTCTAAGAAATTAAAGATGACTTTATACCCTTGGTTAAATTTACCATGAGAGAGGTGGTCCCGGATGTTTGTTGTCTTTTGTCAGTTTTACGAAAAGTTTCGACGTTTACAATGGTCGGGTATAGTGATAGAGAGAGAGTGTGTACGTGTGTGTGTGTGTGTGTTTATGTGTGTTTGTGCGTACGTGTGTGTACGTGTGTGTGTGGGTATTGATTTTTATTTCCTCCCCATGTAGATTCCGTTCACATAGTTGGATGTTGGTTGACCTTTTATTTTATCGGGAAGTGTTATCCATCAGACTCTTTGTGAGGATTCCGAAGATACGTAGAGGATACCTAAACACTTTAGGTCCGATATTTTGAAATCCTTCTTTTAGTTCGAAATTACTTACATTTCTGTAAAGATAAAGAAGTAAACTTTACATTATTACAGAGTCGTGAACGTATAAATTGTACGATATAAAGTTGACAAATATTCTTCCAAGAACCGTAAGTCATAAAAAAGTAAAACGTCTCTGTTGTCAGACTTAAAAGGAAACTCTGACCACACAGGTTCATTCGGTGACGATTATTTATTCGGAACAGACTGGGTTGTAGGTAGTGTGACACTAAGACATTGTAAACTGAGAAACAGTGGGTGTGTTAAGTACCATTCCTAAATACAAACGGAAACATAATTCCTTATAGACTTGAAGTGTCGTTCAAGAAAGTTTGTTGAGATTTTTAGTTGTAGTTAATTTATTAGTAATATACGATTCAGTGAAGTCAGGACATACTGAGAAACGTTGGAACACCTGATATCGGACGGCCAGAGGAGACGGGTATCCTAAAAGGTCCGTTCTCATGATCTCACCCAATGGTACGGCAGGAGGTCCCCTAGAAGGACTGGGTCCTACTCTGGGTGTAGAGGCCACCACGGACGTAACGTCCATCTAAGAAATGGTGACTCGGGGGTCCCTTTGGGGATTTATTAGTAATATCCAAATTTATTTATTTGTAATATTACCTTTCTCTTTAATTTTGAGTCTATATCTTATTGTTTCTTTTTTTTATATATGTATGGGACTTTTCTTTCTCTTCTGTTCAGATTCTCTTCTTCTTTAAACGTTTTCTGGATAGACCATTTCCTAATAATACGTTCATACGTTTCTTGAGTTATGACTTGCTATTATTTTACCTGTTGAAGTATTCTTTTACCTGTGGAAGTATTCTTTTATCTGTGGAACTAATTTTTTACCCGTTTCTAAACTCGACTGTGGAGTGGTTTCTATATGTTTACAATTTATTCGTATAATTTAAAACAAGTTGTAGTATACAGTGATTGCTTAAAGTTTAATTTTGTTGTTCTATGGTGAGGTATGGATACTATCACCGTTTTTAGACTTTGTAACTGTTGTGGTTTACAACTGTTTCTACACTTGTTGTCTTTAGGAGTAAGTAACGACCACCCTTACGTTTTACTATCAGTGAAACCTTCCGTCAAACCGTCAAAGAATATTTCGACTTGTATAAGAATGATGTGTCAGGTAGTTAACTTCAGTAATCATAAATAGGTTTATTTAACTCGTGAATACAGATATGTTTTCAGACATGTACATATAAATATCGTTGAAATAAGTATTACCGGTTTCAACCTTGATTGGTTATACGGGGAAATTATCTATTTACCTATTTGTTTGACAACATGTAGATCTATCAACCTTATAATAGGTCGTGATTTTTCTTTACTTAGCAGTTTGATATTTTTGTGCACCTTCTTGGAATTACGTGTAACGATAGACTTTTGTTTTGTATAGACTCTTTCCATAGAACATACTAAGGTTGGAACTGAGAGACCTTTTCCATTTTGATACTTCTGTCATTTTTCTAGTTACGATCCTCACCGCCTCCTCCTCTCCTACTTAACGGGCTTGTATCTTCAAAAATCCCTTCACTTTGATGAGATATACTATGATATTACCACTTATATGCAGTAATATTTAACCAGTTTGGGTAACCTCCGTGTTATGGTTCTCACTTGAAATTGTATTTGATACCCGAAACCCACTTTTGCCACATTGTCATATCCAAGTATAACAATAACAACAAATCAGTGATTTAGTCCAGGTTGAGAAACGATGGGGTACCTGATATCGGGAGATCCAAGGAGACAGGTACCCTAAAGGGTCCGTTCTCATCACCTCACCCAACGGTAAAGGAAGAGGTCCTCCAGAAGGACTGGGTCTCTAGTTTGGACACCGAGGACGTAATGTCAGGTTAAGAAATGACGACTCGGTGATCCCCTCGGGTACATCCACGTATTTAATATTGTTTATATGGTTAGAAAACACCCAACGCCTACCACCCCCGACCCTCATACATTCTTGAGAGTCATAAGACGAGTTAATAAGACACTTGGACTTTTTAATTATGATAATTTTTATCTTCTGTACGTCTGTCTTAAATAAGTATTAATTAAATCTCTGCATAATTCGGAACTGAGGTATCAAATCTTATCATTAATGTTTCTTTGAAATTTTACCGTTGAATAAGTAAATCCCACACAGGTACCTTGATCTACGTAGTAGTTGACAAAACTTTTTCGTACGTGACATAATTGTTCATTAACCGCTGTGTGAGAGATCTTTACCCAGACTAGTTAAGTTGTATCTCGTAAATAGGTCATTACACAAACGAACGTTTCAGTACAAATAAATGGTTTCTAATTTTTGATATCATGTCACGGTTTCCAAAACAAAATTAATTTTATAAAATTACAATCATTAAGATATTGAACGAATCTTTTGTCGGTTGACCCTTTTTGTTACAAATAATTCATGTTCACAACAAACATGACCTTCTTTCGATTGTGAGTTTCTATTGAGAGTTTAATATTGTCGGATCTATAAAATCTTAATCGTACTTCTAAGACTACATATATCAAAAATCGGAAGACCGAACAAAAGATCAACTAACAGAACAGAATCGACGAATATTAAATTATAAACTATCTCAACTCACTCACGTTAAAACAAGAAAGAAAGAATATAAGGTGTTTACCTAACTTTGTGGGATGGTCTACCACGTCTCTATTTCTTATGTGAACGGTCACATCCTGTGACCAAGCTAGGGACCCAATCCTTCTAGGAGACCTCATCCTTTACCGTTGGGTAAGACCCTAAGAACGGACCTTTTAAGGTACCTGTCTCCTCGGACCTCCCGATGTCAGATACCTCAACGTTTCTCAGTCTGTGGTGACTTCCGTGTGTTTGTGTGTGTGTGTGTGTGTGGAAGTATATTTTATTAATAAACTATATTTGAAAGACCGTTTCTTATTTAATCATATATCCTGTAATTATAGGTAAAAGAATCTTGTTGTTTCGACGTAAGAAGTTAAAAAAAGAGAAGGAAAAAGGTTGAAATTTCTTTAAAACGACTCTCTTCGTGGATCTTATTTAAAATTATTTAGTTTAATAACGGTATAAAACAGTATGATTACTGTTTTTCAATGATTTGAAACTTTCTTTAGTTACATATCTCTTTTGTACTCCTTATATCATATACTGTTTTTATAGAGTTAATCTCAACTCTTAAAAAGTAAAATTTTAGAAAATATAAACATAAAAGTTTTTTAACCCCGATAACAAACCTTTTCTAAGGTAGTCTAAGAATAAAGTACGACGAATTTGTTTGTTTGTTTGTTTTTTCTACTTTATCAACGTACATACAATTCGATTTACTATCGGGGTTTCTATGGGTCCAGGATTAGAAACCTTTGACACTTACAGTGGAACAGAACGTTTTCTTTAAAACGTCTACATTAATTCAAATCTTAACCTTTGAAATAGGATCTGATAGACCCATGTGGGATTCACATTAATGTTTACAGGAATATTCTTTCCCTTTCTGTCTCTAAACTGACATCTTTTCTGTACTGTTACCTTCTTTCCCAAACCTTACTAAATTCTTTCCCTAATCCCAAAGAGACCACCGAGTTAGTATTTCTTAGACGGAAGGTTACGTCCTCTACACCCAAACTAGGGACACAACCCTTCTAGGGGACCTCTTCCCGTACCGTTGGAAGAGGTCATAAGAACGGACCTCTTAAGGTACCTGTCCCCTCAACCTCCTGATGTCAGGTACCCCAGTGTTTCTCATTCTGTGCTGACTCGTTGATTCGTTGTTGTTGTTCTGTCCCTAACGTTCAGTTTCCTGTGTCGGTCAGTCTTCGAAGATCTTTTCAGAACCTTTTCCTAAGAGGGGTCTCGAAGATCTTCCTTGGTCAGGACGGGGGACATCGGGCGACTTTGACTGAAGTGTGAGACCAGAGGTTTTAACGTTCTCGTATTTATACAATAAAATTCGGTGGGTGTGGTGTACTTAACGTGAAACCCGTTACCTTTAAAACCGTCTGGTATCAAACCTTTGGTTTCCACTTTCCACTTCAGCGAGTCAATACCAGTTGAGAAACACTGGGGTACGTGACATCGGGTGGTCCGAGGAGGTAGGTACCTTAAAAGGTCCGTTCTTATGACCTCACCCAATGGTAAAGGAAGAGGTCCCCTAGAAGGGTTGGGTCCCTAGTTTGAGTCCAGATGGTGTAACGTCCGTCTGACAAATGACAGACTCGGTGGTTCCTTAGGGTATTCGGTGGGTCAAGTATCATTAATCAAAGTCGATGGTATCTTTTGTTTTGATATACACATTCATTTTTATATGGTTTTGTTCTCTTTAGGTAAGTTTGTAGGAGTTCATTGTTGTTGTTTATTACATGGCGAGTATATAAGAAACTACACCCTACCGTCTTCATTGATAAATTTTACGCGAGATAGACCGATTCTTTAACTCTTTAGTTTCATAGTGCTCACACTTTCCAAAAAACAACAACAACAATCTCATATCAACGAAATGTTACAACACAATCAAAGACGACACGTTAATTCACTTAGTCAATATATATAGATATATAGGAGATGTAGAACCTGGAGGGAGGAGAGGGTAGAACGGTCTCTATCCATGGGGGTACAAAAACGTGTATATAGACAATTGGTAAAAGACCTTATTAGAAAGTAGAAAATCACAACTATAAATAGATTCCAGTCATACTAAAAACAAGAGAACGTCGTTGAAATTTCTGAAATTAGTATTTTATTTTAGTAAAGGTCATGTGTTTTTTTCCTGTTTTAAATACAGTTTATGTATATCATACGTATGACTCCAAAAGTTCTTTACGTCAACTACTTATGGTGAAACTTTACTTATTTTTATCTAACCACACAACCTATCTTACTACCTTTCTACCTTTCTGTATATTCTTGCCTTTCTCACGTTACGATTACCATCTTAGGTCTCCCATGATTATGTCCAAAAGTGACATTT
The DNA here is from genome assembly GCA_006410555.1 of Capra ibex. Taxonomy (NCBI): domain Eukaryota; kingdom Metazoa; phylum Chordata; class Mammalia; order Artiodactyla; family Bovidae; genus Capra; species Capra ibex. The sequence continues at coordinate 839,605 of SJYO01049859.1, forward strand.
AACAAAAGTACTAAGGATTCAAACTTTATTAAAATTATTTTATCACCCCCACTCAGTATTTTGTGTCCAATAGACACCCTATCCTTTATTAGAAAAAAGGTACTCTAGTTCTCATTTTCGACCTTTAGTTTTAAAGTAACCTAAACGTACTCAGTTCACTTATTTCAATTTTTTTTATTGCTTCACCCTTTATAAACGGTATACACACAGTCTTCCCATACATAGGTATTATACTATTATTTTATAACAGGGATCTCTAACTGTGTATATGTGATGATGTATATTTTATCTATTGATTACACTTAGATGACTTATCGGGTCCCTCGAGTCACGAGACACCACTGGATTTACCCTACCTTTAGATTTTTTTATCAAGTCAAGTCAGCGAGTCAACACAGGCTGAGAAACGTTGGGGCACTTAACACACACGTATATAAATTGACTAAGTGAAACGACGAGTCGTCTTTTACGGTGTTGTAATATTTCTTTGATACACGACACGACCCGAATCAGTGAGTCAGCACAGACTGAGACACTGGAGTACCTAACATCGGGAGGTCCATGGAGACACGTACCTCTAAGAGGTCTGTTCTTTTGACCTCACCCAATGGTACGGGAGGAGGTCCCCTAGAAGGGTTGGGTCCCTAACTTGGGTCCAGAGGACGTAACACCCACTTAAGAAATGACAGGATCGGTGGTCCCTTCGGGTCCTTATGACCTCACTCAACGGATAGGGAAGGGATCTTCTTGAAGAACTGGGGCCTTAACTTGACCCCAAAGGACGCAACGTCCGCCTAAGAAATGGTCGACTCGATGGCTCCTTCGGGTTTCGTTGATATGAGGTCATCTTTAGTTATTTTTTTATTTATAACAGGAACCTCCGCACGTTATCAGAGGTTTACTAGGACTTATTAATTTTGATAACTCAAAATTCTAAGCCTAATTATGAGATATAAATATGAAACTTCAGTTGAGGAAAAGAAATAGATGTTATAGTAATAATAAACTCCTTTTAATATACGTTTTTCATACCTTCTTTGGGGTACTTTTCAACTCTTTTGAGAGAAAATAAACAGTATTAACGATTCGGTGAAGTCAGCACAGACTGAGACACGCTGGGGTATCTACCGTCGGGTGGTCCGAGGGGGTAGGAACCGTAAGAGGTCCGTTCTTGTGACCTCACCCAACGGTAAAGGAAGAGGTAAACAGTATTACTTACTACGATTAATCACTATATGTACTATAAGACCGAGAAGGTGGTCGTCTCGTACGTGTACCTACAACTGAGTCTTCATTTGCACGTAGATAATTATCTACTAGATCGGTCAGAAAGAAACTAGAGAGAAGGTTGTGTGTTCCACCCAAGAAATCTTTGATTGAGTTGACGTTAATTAAATTTCTAATATTTGACTTATATTTTAGATTTGACGGGGAAGTATAGATAAGAGATCTTTATTCTAGTAAATAAATTTGTAATATTTCTACTCGATGAGAGAGTTCTCAGATGTAACCTTTTTCTTACTCTTATAAGACTTAATTATTCTCATAATACCACACAAGATTAGTCACCTTAACATACATAGGTCACGTTTGAGAAAAGTCTCTTAGAAATCGATAGTCCCCTATACAAGTATTTCCTACAATGTGTTTGATCGTCAATACATCTCAAAAAACATACTATACCAGGGTTATAAAATTGTTTTGTCTGGTCTTCCTCGTTGTGGTTTGACGACCGTCAGTAAAAGACCTGACACCCTTTACCAACGACAAAGATCGAAAGTCAAGAGAGGACATAAAAAGAAAGAAAAGAGGAAAGAAGAAAAGAAGGAAGGAAAGAAAGTGAGAGAGATACAGAAAGAAAAATAATATTGGTACTCAGTAAAAATATTATTTTATTGTGTTTTCTATGTAAATATGTACGTACATACACATTCACCTGTTACACTAAGGCACTTTAGTGTCTTCGTCATTAAGGTCAGAATCATTGGAATTCCCTCAACCAGTAATGACTTAAGGTGGGTTAGACGAAGAGTCGGAACTCGGAGACCAAGGAGTCCCGTTGGTGACTCCCTTGAAAGATTGTACGTTATGAATCCGGGATGGGAATCTTTTCGACTCTAACAGAATTTACCCCTGTTTCGTAAACATAAGGTAATTCAAGGGCGTTCTCTGATTGTACGTCCGTCTACACTCCTAATGTATCGATTTGTCACCAAGAGGTCTCTTCTACCACCGTGGGGTGAGGTCGTGAGAGCGGATCGTTTAGGGTACCTGCCTCCTCGGACCATCCGACGTCAGGTACCCCAGCGCTTCTCAGCCTGTATTGACTCACTGAAGGGAAAGTGAAAAGTGAAAGTACGAAACCTCTTCCTTTGCCGTTGGGTGAGGTCGCAAGAACGGACCTCTTACGGTTCCTGTCCCCTCGGACCACCTGACGGCAGATACCCGAGCGTCTCAGCCTGTGCTGACTTCGCTGAATCGTCGTCGTCGTCGTCATCGATTTGTCACCAAGAGTCTAAAAGTATACATCTTGATGGTGGACCATGAACGATTTTTTATGTCAAAAACCTGAGAATGAAAGTCACACTCCGTTTCGGTTTCGTCTTTAGACGTAAAAATTGTTCGTGGATTGACAAGACTATGTACGTAAATTATTCGCTGCAGAATATTTTGTCTGACCTCTTCCTTTACCGTTGGGCGAGGTCATAAGAACGGACCTTTTAGGGTACCTGTCTCCTCGGACCATTCAATGACAGGTTTCTCAGCCTGTGCTGACTCGCTGAAATGATTGAATATTTTGTCTCGATAATACGAAATTTTATATGTCCCTTCAACTCTCTTTCATAAAATATTCCCATTAAATATGGAAATGAGGTTTAAGTGTGACGGTTGTGTATACATAGATATACATGAAAAAAAAGGGTGACAAAGAGTAGAACGTTAATAGTCAAAGGTAAACATCAAATGGAATATTTATGTTTTCACAGTAGATCCCCAGTTTTCTCCATTGACGTTCAAATAAGGTCAAAGACGTAACTTAACAAATATCAATGAGGTGAAGATTCTTGAGAACGTGTTTGTGATCTCTTCGTTCAAAGTTCGACTCTGTTCAAGACTTCAGGGAGATTAGAAACTGAGGAACGAAATGATAACATGAACGTTTGGTATACTGGGAGACTTAGAGTTAAGGAAATGATCTTTTTATTCGACAGTCAACACGAAGAAGGTGTCCCAATCCATAATCACGAACTTACATGAATCGTGTCGTGGATCGTAGATGATGTTCGAGTCACTTTCCAATACGAAAGAATATGGTTTTAGGCGAGTGATTTAAACTTCGTATAAATTCGACTTATTACATAGTCCACTGAGGTTATGAAATCGGTGGACTTTCCTCCTCGAATGAGTAACCTTTTCTGGGACTATGACCCTTTCTAGTCTCAGTTTTCCTACTCCTCCGGGGCCTTCTACTCTACTAAGTTATCATAGTGGCTAAGTTACTTGTGTTTAAACTCGTTTGAGACCCTCTATCGTCTCCTGGTATCCTCGGACCACGCGACGTCAAGTACCCCAGTGTCTCCCAATCTGTGTTGGCTCACTGACTTGTTGTTGTTTATACTAAAGTCACCATATACGACAAGAACTAGTAACGTTTTGACGATTATAGATTTTAGATCCTATTTTCAAATCGATGTCATTGTGACTACGTTTGATGACTAGAACAAAACTACTAATCGGGATTGCACGTGAGTCTTGATTCTGAGTCAACACTTAAGTTTAATCAAGTTAAGAAAGATACTGGAATTTGTATAGAAGTCAAGTCAGTGAGTCAGTACAGACTGAGAAAAGTTGGGGTACCTGACATCGTGTGGTCCGAAGGGACAGGTGGTGGTTGAGGGTCTCAAACGAGTTTGACTACAGGTAGCTCAGCCACTACGGTAGGTTGGTAGAGTAGAAGAGAACAGGGGAAGAGGAGGACGGAAGTTAGAAAGGGTCTTAGTCCTAGAAAAGGTTACTCAGTCAAGAAGCGTAGTCCACCGGTTTCATAACCTCAAAGTCGAAGTCGTAGTCAGGAAGGTTACTTATAAGTCCTGACTAAAGGAAATCCTACCTGACCAACCTAGAGGAACGTCAGGTTCCCTGAGAGTTCTCAGAAGAGGTTGTGGTGTCAAGTTTTCGAAGTTAAGAAACCGTGAGAAATATCAGGTTGAGAGAGTAAGTATGTACTGATGACCATTTTGGTATCGAAACTGATCTACCTGGAAACCACCGTTTCATTACAGAAACAAAAAGTTATTCGATAGATCCAAACAGTATCGAAAAGAAGGTTCCTCGTGTACTGAAAGTTAAAGCACCGACGTCAGTGGTAGACGTCACTAAAACCTCGGGTTTTTTACTTCAGACAGTGACAAAGGTAACAAAGAAGTAGATATACGGTACTTCACTACCCTGGTCTACGGTACTAGAATCAAAAAACTTACGACTCAAAATTCGGTCGAAAAAGTGAAAGGAGAAGACGGAAATAGTTCTCCGAGAAATCAAGAAGAAGCAAAAGACGGTATTCCCACCACAGTAGACGTATAGACTCCAATACTGTAAAGGGGGTCGTTAGAACTCAGGTCGAACCCGAAGTAGGTCGGACCGTAAAACGTACGACATGAGAAGTATATTCAATTCATTCGTACCACTGTTATATGTCGGAACAGCATGAGGAAAGAGTTAAACCTTGATCAGACAACAAGGTACAGACCAAGATTGACAACGAAGAACTGGACGTATGTCTAAAGAATCTCCAGTCCACTCCACCAGACCATAAGGGAAGAGAAGTTCTTTAAAGGTGTCAAACAACACTAGGTGTGTCAGTTTCCGAAACCACATCAGTTATTTCGTCTTCATCTACAAAAAGACCTTGACAGAACTAAAAAATTACTAGACAACAAAAAAGATACTAGGTTGAGAGAATGAAAAAGATACTATATAAATTCACAATATATTTTGAATACATTGTGTGAGGTTTCGTATGGTTCATACGTCGTTAGAGACAAAAGGTACGTACCCGTTAACGGAGAAGACTCAGGATGTTAAAAACGACCTCTTACGTAGGATGTCAGTAGATGGACACAAGGTGACAGTGAGTCACTTTAAGGAGTAGAGGTAACGAAAGGTCTCGGTGACACCGGTCGACAGATACTTCGACATTTTCCTTCTATGAGGGGTTGTGTTGAGACGTATGGTTCCACTTGTTTAGATGGAGACAGGAGACGTACTTTCCGACGTATGGTACAAGTAATCGAGGCAACAAGTATTGTGCTCTAAACGTCTTCAATACGGTTCCTATACTGTCATACCCGGACTCACCCTAGGCGTCAAATAGACTGAGGTTTTTTCCATAGAGAGAAAGAGGGAGAGAGACACTGAGAAAAAGAAGGAGGGAGGAAGAGAGAGAAAGACAATGTATACACACATATATGTAATTTATAAAATAATATTATTTACTCTTATATACATTTCGAAAAGTGTGTTACCATCCGTGTATGTCTTATGAATGATACACGGTGGGTCATGCGATTCTTGAAACGTATGTAAGAGTAAATAAAAGTACTTGAATTCTTACACGTAGGGAAGAATACAATCCCGAAGGGGACACCGAGTTGACCATTTCTTAGACGGACGTTACGTTCTCTGGACCGAAACTAGGGACCCAACCCTTCAAAGGGGACCTCTGCCCTTTTCGATTGGTGGGCCATAAGACCGGACCTCTTAAGGTACCTGACATGTCAGGTACCCCAGTGTTTCTCAGTCTGTGCTGACTTGCTGAAAGTGAAAGTGATTCTTACACGTACTATTATAGGAGTAAGATGTTTGTAATAACGTCCTAATTTCTTGAATTTATTAATAGATTCCCGTACGTCGATACTTCATTGTCTCGGTCTTAAGTCATGAGGTAGAGTCTTAAAGAGTGAGGTTTAATACATGTGTATAACACGTACATATATGTATAATGTATATTGTAAATATAAATCTAATACATCGAAAAATTACCCTTTTTATGTATATATCTCCGTGTGTATATACGAATGGACATATATATAAATATACATATACAAATTCGTTGATACATACATTTTAAATTCGAGGACTAATTGATACAAAACATAAATATGTATACATAAAATATATAAACGTGTATATATGTGTGTGTACACAAAAAGTTACTTGTTATATTTTAGGTCGTCTTCATACTGGATTTTAGTAAGAGTTTAGTGCACGGGATGGAACCACTTGGTCATCGAATTTAAAATGTCATACGGTTAAGATACTCAACATACATTAGAAGCCAACATTCATGAGTGAAAAACAAAAGACTAGGAGTTTCTTATCCTCTTTTGTTCGTTGTCGAAATTCTCTAGTGAACCCAAGTGTCGTCGATATACGTACCAACCACAATTAGGAACAAATCTTGACCCGTTTTAGGTCTCTGTAGTCCCGAGAGAGGTTGTAAGAAAGTTACAATAGAAACCTTTTATTTCAATGAGATATAATTGGTGTGTTTACTTTTAGAAGTAAACAATTGGGACAACTGAATTGGACCAAGAGAAAAGATAAGTAAAGTCTGATAAAGGAAGAAATTAACAGGAAATACACAGATGAATAATAGATAGAACTAATAATCGATCTAAGCAAAATTTCGGTTGATCTTAGACAAAAGTTAAAGAAAGTCTTACCAGTTGGTGTGTCACAAGGGTCGTAAATCGGGCTTCAAAAGTTAATCCAACGTTACTGAAAAATTGAACTTTTATAACAACAAGAAAGACCGACATATGGATTCCTTCCTTTTTGTTGAAAGGGAAATGAAACTACCAGAAGGTGGTTTATTATTTTCGGACTAGGTTCTGTGATTTCGTCTGGTTGGGTGGCTTTGACCACCCTTCATCCTGTCTCACTTTTACTTCACCGTGACTTCTTAAGACTGTCGTTCAATTAAAACATACAAAAAATTTTTTTCGATTGTATTAGTTTCGTTTGACGTTACTCAAGACCATAAATTTTTATTGTAAACAAGATAGAAATCTCAAATAATATTTTTATGATAACTGAGACTGAAAATGTCACAAAAGTAAGATTTCTCAAGGTTGAAGTCGGGTTAGAAGTAAAGGTCAAATTCCTACTAAACTGTTTACCCATTCCTTTCTAAGTAAAAGAAACCCCGTTTAGAATTATTCTCTTCTGTATCTAAGTGTAAGGGTCCACTGAGTCACTCATTTCTTAGGTGAAAGTTACGTCCTCTGAGTCCAAACTAGGGACCCAACCCTTCTAAGGGACCTCCTCCCGTATCCGTTGGGTAAAGTCATAAGAACGGACCCTTTAGGGTATTTATCTCCTTCCCCGGACCACCCAGTATCAGGTATCCTAACGTTTTCTCGGTCTGTGCTGACTCATTGATTTGTTGTCGTTGTTGTCCTCATGGTGACACTAGTTTGTAGGAAGTCACTTCGGGACTGGATGAATGACTTATGAATTGTAAACCAAGTCTGAGACCAACCTTTGATTACGAGGTGATACCTCTTGTGTAAATAGTTGTATGAGTCTTATGGTGATCATAAGTCGTTTTTTTGTTTCACATTCTATTTTACGTATACAACATCCATAGGTCGACAACGATTGATATTTGTCTGTGTTAATAAAGGTTAGTAAAGAGACAGTGTCAGTAAAAAAAAGAAAACTAAAAGATAACTGTTCCGATGGTTGGGTAGATTAGTAACCAAACCTCTTATGTTTCTATTTAATGATTTAATAAAACAAGGTAGGATACATAATAATATATAGTATTTATATATTGAGTAAAATAATTAGAAACTAGTGTCGTTAGTCAATAATTGATACACGGTTCATGAGACGAGTTACAAAATGGAAGTAAAACAGGTAAATTATGAGTATAGTCGAAATTCTCTACGTGTAATATAAATAAGGATAACTATCTACTTCTTGGACTCCAAGTCACTCGAAGTCACCGTCACTTCGTACAACGGTTATTCGTAGATAATTACCATACTACATAAAGTACGATAGTTAAGATTAATTTATAGGGAATCGTCGGTGTACGCTTCTCAACTGAGTAACCTTTTCTGAGACTACGACCCTCCCTAACCCCCGTCCTCCTCTTCCCCTACTGTCTCCTACTCCACCGACCTATCGTAGTGACTGAGTTACCTGCACTCAGACTCACTTGAGGTCCTCAACCACTACCTGTCCCTCCGGACCGCACGACGCTAAGTATCCCAACGTTTCTCAGCCTGTGCTGACTCTCTGACTTGACTTGACTTGACTTGACTCGTCGGTGTAGAGAAGAAAATAGTCTCTTTTTATCTCTACTGTCGGAAAGTCAGAATAAATACCTATAGTTTCTTACCGACCTGAACGTCGGTGGACAAGGGATCTTCTTTTCGGTTTATCACTCGTTCTCTTCAGTGTCTGGCTAACGTTTATATTTAACATGGGTTCACTAATGTTTATATTAATACTTGAACCAATTCCTGAGATAGAAAATCTCACATTTATCAGTTAAAATGGTAGGTTTTATATACTTTAGACTATAATCTTTGTAATCGATTCTCTTCAGTTCAAAGATCTATACCTTTTTGATCTTTACTCGTACGAAATAAACACACACACACACACATTATTTCAAAATAATTTCATATTTCCTCTATCTCTTTTGAAGACTGTATCTGTAGTCTTCTCCCATCTTTCTCATGAACGAATCATAATCGTTACCTCAATATATTAGAGGTTACTTAGGTTTCTTACCGACCTCCAACATTTCTGGAGTGGTCTGGATGAGGGTATTAAATGTAAAATCCCATTGTCTTAATCGGTCTTCCAAATTAGGTCTCTGACAGGAGTCCGTCCTATGTAATAACAATAGATTAGGATTCCTTACATCTGACAGGGACCACCGAGTCTCCAATTTCTTAGGGAGACGTTACGCCCTCTGGACCCAAGCTAGGGACCCAATCCTTCTAGGGGACCTCTTCCTTTACCGTTGGGTGAGGTCCTCTTAGGGTACCTACCTCCTCGGACCGCCCAATGTCAGGTGCCCCATCGTTTCTCAGCTTGTACTGACTCGCTGAAGTGAAAGTGAAAGTTCCTTACATCTCCTTTTTTTTTTAAAAATGGAAAGAAGGAAGAACTCCTAAGGTCTGGGGAGAGAGGAACCCCTGGGGATCTGAATAGTTGGACGGATCCTTTACTGAGAAAGTAAGGGGGCAAAAGAAAATCCTCTTAATACAACGATTCCCTTTCCCCGTAACAAAAGTAAAGCATTGATGAAGGACGACAAATCCCCGTACCAGGGATTTAACAGCTCCGTTGTATAAGAGGATTGGGAGTATAACTTCCAGAGACTAGGTCCCCGGGGTTCATTATAAACCTCCTCCGACACCGTGAGCATCCTCGAACCTGTTGGTAAACATTGAATTTTCGAAAATCTGCCAATCTTTTGGGGTAATATGTCAATGTCTGCATTCCGTTTTATCAGTAATTTTGTTCGATTTTAGTTTTACTTTTCAGTGTAATACAGGTATCAATTTCATGTTTCACAACATGATCAGGTAAATTTCCAACAAGTCAAGTCAAGTCAAGTAAAGTCAGCGAGTCAGCATAGGCTGAGAAACGTTGGGGTACTTAGCGTCGTGCGGTCCGGAGGGACAGGTCGTGGTTGAGGGCCTCAAGTGAGTTGGAGTACAGGTAACTCAGCCACTACGGTAAGTTGGTAGAGTGGGAGGCAGTAGGGGAAGAGAAGGACGGGGGTTAGGGAGGGTCGTAGTCTCAGAAAAAGTTACTCAGTAGAGAAGCGTACTCCACCGGTTTCATGACCTCGAAGTCGAAATCGTAGTAAGGAAGGTTTCTTGTGGGTCCCGACTAGAGGAAATCTTACCTGACCAACCTAGAGGAACGTCAGGTTCCCTGAGAGTTCTCAGAAGAGGTTACTTCTCCTAGTGTACGCTAACAACAACTTCCATAAACGTCTGAACCTCTTTCAGAAAAGGAACTTCACTTCTACAGGTGGTACCCTTCGGAGGGTGACTACTTCTTCCCTCTTGAGGTGTCTGGACCGTCAATCTGACTAACACCTTAAGTCGCATCCTCACTCGGGTCCTGTCCTTCGGGTTTACCGTCTGAGTCCTTAAAACCTCAGTCGTCTTCATCCGAGTATGTCTAATAGTCCGGGTAGAAAACCGAACAGGTCTGTCGAGGTAATACCTTCATCTAGTCCTTCTTTCACCCGATCCCCGAAGTCATTCGTTCCTCATTCAACAGAGTCATAAATTTTCCTTTAGCTGCCTAACCGGGGGGCGTGTCAATAATTATGGACCCCAAGGAGTCCACATTAATCCTACCCTCGAACGCACCCCTGGGGGTCCGTGGAAGTCAGGACTAACAGAACTCTCAAGTTGGGGACTTTGGATGTGGAGGCCCCCGTCAGAGAGAAGGTCACACCAGGAAACGTCTGGACCTCGGTCCACGTCGAATCTACGGACTCCCGTTAAGGCGAACTCCACGGGGAAGAAAGGTGTCATTATCGTTCGGGTAGAGAAAAGTGGACCCAGGGAGACCAAAAAAAAAAAAAAAAAAAAAGTCCGACAAAATCTTGCCAAGAGTATCGGTAACGCTCCCGAAGACGGACAAGGAAACAAAAAAAAAGACGGAAAGATTGTCTAATAGATTTCTGACTAAACTAGGTATTCGGGTAAAATTATCAAATGCCGCCTATAGACCTCGGCTGACTCACTCTTTAGATAGAAAATTCTAGTGAAAAGGGAGAAAAAGGAGAAAACCCTAGTTAGAGTCACTTGGACGGTTCCCGAAGAGAGTCAGATAGATCCTTAAATGGTCCTCGAAGGAAGAGGAGGACGAGAAACAAACGGTTAAACGGTATTAAATTTCCGAATCGTGTGCGGACGGACTCTGGAAGTTCTTATGTAGACTGTTTTACTGAGACTAGGGTAGAAGGAGATCGACACAACATCAGAGTCAGACCAAGACATTAACCCTACCGGACTAAAGGTCACCCTTCCCGCCGATAGAGTAAGAGGGAGAAGGGATGACTAAGTAATGGTTCGGTAAGTAGAAGTATTCGTTGGCGAAAAGGGTTTTGAGTTGAGAAACTCAGTCCTCAATCGTAAACAGGGTTCTATATGTAGTGTAGAAAGGTTCATTCCAGTATTTCGTCTCATTGTGGAAATTTTCGAGATTATATATATATAAAAGACCCAGGAGATTTATCAGAGAGTCTAGGAGGAGCTAAGAAACATAAAGAACTATTCTTTTTCCGGACCATTAAGAGTACCTGACTAATAAAGAGGGCCACCCACGAAGTACTTCTCCGTTGTCGAGTACACCGACAAGGAGTCAGAGAGACCGACGAGACGTGTATACTAGGGTCCCTATCTCACCTCTTTGGACGAAAAGAAATAGAGAAACAGAGGACAGGAGGTAGAGTAGATCGTTTCATCCTCCTGTCCTCCTTCGACTTCCTCAGTGTGGGTTTAGATATGGGAATCCTGTATTCAGACCGTATAAAGCGTCTCTCTTTTTCCCGTTGTGTATCCGATGAAGATAGGTAAACGGAACAAAAGATGTCTTCGCCAGATTAACATTTCGTCATAATATAAATTCTCTGGGAGGTTGGTCGGTGGTAAGTGGTAGGACGTCACCTATGGTACCGGTACGTCATAGTGTATGCTTCTGGTCCACGTAGAAGAAATTCGGGACCCCTAATTTAGATAGGGTCAAAAAGTCCTATGTCAAGTTTACTCACTCCGACCTTAACAATCGAGGGTAGACATTCTCTTTTTTTCGCTGGTCGTGGTAGAAAGATGGTCTCCGTAGGGAGGAACGAGATCTACTCTCACATCTGTCTAAAATGTGGTTTCGAAAAGAAAGGACCAGTCTGAATTAGACAGGGAATGGCTGCATCCACGGTATGTGTAGGGAGGGTCAGGATGGTGACTCTGCCCTACCCCTACGTGGTCCCCATTTGGACTGCCGTAGGGATTGATTGTAGGTCGAGAAGTGGTAATGGAGACTACGGTGGGCCCCATGTTAGTCTTATTGGAAGACCTTACGGAGGGTCCGATTTGGTGCCCCCCTTTGTAAGTAGTGGACTCACGGGCACGTACTGGGACTCATGTAAGGACTGGTGCTATTCTGGCTATGTTTGTATTTTGACTCTACAAGGAAGGTTCGTAGTGGTGTGGTCATATTCTCAGATGAGACCAGGTGATTCTCGTTCACGATGGTTTCCTTTTTTTTTTTTTTGGTAACATTAAGGTTAGACTCATTGGAAATTGGAGTCTCTACGAGAACATCGATCTCGAGGTAGATTGAAGACTTGAAAACCAAGGATCGCTCCGATCCGTGAAGGACTGATGGTTAGGTTCGAACCCTGGATTCAGTATCATGTGGTATCGTCGTATCTAGTATTCAGGGAACTTTCAGATACTAGGATTTCTAATCCAAGTCAAGTCGAGTCAAGTCAAATCAACGAGTCAGCACAGGCTGAGAAACGCTGGGGTACTTAACGTCGTGTGGTCCGGAGGGACAGATAGCGGTTGAAGGTCTCAAGTGAGTTTGAGTGCAGGTAACTCAGCCACTACGGTAGGTCGGTAGAGTAGGAGACAGTAGGGGAAGAGGAGGACAGGAGTTAGGGAGGGTCGTAGTCTCAATCATGAAGATTAAAGGTTCCTCAATACTTTACCCGTTTCTCTGGCTTTTCAAACTGGCTCTTTCCTTTCAAGCCAGGTATACAAACGGGTAAAGACCAGTCGAGGGCTTCCTCTAAAACCCACGGAGAACCGTAACCGTCCAGCCATATTTGGGGACTGTTCAAAGACGGTATTCGAGATACTCCAGTGGCACCTTGGTGTCTCGTCCCGAGGAGTAAGCGAAGTACGTTCCATAAAGTAAGTAAGTACGTTCGTGTGGCATCTCAATCATTTCATGTCGTCTTTTGAACAAGTGATCCTCTTGTTTCTTGATCTCGAGGTTCGTAGGAATGGAACAGGACTTCTTAGGGCCTGTTCGGGGGTTCTAATTTCGAACAACGACTTAGTACGTTGCTACGGCCCTAAGAATCGGAGACCTCCTCTTCTTAAGTTAGGTCCCGGTCTCTTCTCCGAGCTAACGAGTCTCGAAAACACATTATTTCAAAATAATTTCATATTTTCTCTATCTCTTTCGAAGACTGTATCTGTAGTCTTCCCCAATTTTTCTCATGGGACGTACGAAATAAAAATTCGTCGGTTTTATTAAATAATTAACTCTAGTTTACTTACAGTTCTAGTGAAAACGGTTTGTATATATAATAGTTATTGATGGAACGGGGAAAAGATGTGTCTGAGACCCCGGTTGTGGATAATATTCTCGTGACTTCTCAAAACTACCTTTTGCAACGAAGGAAGAGGTCCAAGGGACCGGCGTGAATTTGTCTCTTACGACATTTTTCATCTCAGTGTCAATCGTCGGGACCACACAGTCCGGGATTTTTCAAAAGAGTCTTATTTTTAATAAGGAGGAGTCTCTACCCGTTCTAACGAGTAACGGTCTCTTAATGATCTTATGTAGAAAGAAAAGGATAAAGGGTAGAAGGTGATTACTATTGGGAAGGTGTTGGGAAAAACCCCTTTCGTTGTCTCATTTGTATTCTCATAAAATTAAAGAGGTTTCTAGTATCAGAATGGAGATTTCCCCGAACCTGAGTGTTGAGATTTAGAAACCCTTTTCTTATTTGATCTTTATATAGAGTTTTACTTTTCACGTTTGACTCTGGCAGTTATCATTGTACTGACTCGACAAGTTATTTTCAAACAGATCTTTTCCATTCTGGTTTGGGTTATTTATAATAAAATAGTTCTATAAATACGTAACTAATGAACCCGTTTCATGACAGAAGAGTTTACTATCAAATAGGTAGTTTAGAAAGGAACTCTATGAGTGGAATGAGACAGGTGATTAGGATTTGATAGTATAGTATTTAAACCCCGTTAGAGTAGGAGAGAGGTGAAACTTTGTGACGGGTCTTGGATTGGAGGGTGTTTCCAGGTAAGTCTGAAGGGAAAACACTCTAAGATGACTTCAGTCAGTTTTATTCCAAGACAGTGTGTCGTCACTGAAGATTAGATAAATTGACACGAAATAATTTACCGATAAAACATTATAAAATCCCTTAAGTCATTTTCTTACGGTCATACCATGTCTCTAGACCTTAGAAGGTTCACATGAGTAGTTCTCGAGTTCGACCAAAACAAATTAGGTGAAATGCTCGTAAAAACAAAAAGTTCTAAAGTCCCTTGACTAAACCTACTAAAGTAGTATTGATGTTCATACCTCTAAAGTGTCTCTCTTATAATTCTAATAAATCGTATCAGAGTATCAAACATTCACGTCTAGTTTTTATGAAAAGTCTCCAACTAAAATTTCGTAGTCGTCGAAAACTTTCATGTTTCCTTATGTTTTCTGTCTTAAAGTAAAAAAAAGTTAAACACACACGTAAAGAGTGTTTAATTTAGGTCTGTACAAAGAATTACGTTGTAAACCTTCTATAAAAAATTTATCCGGTTGTTGATTAATAAACGGATGAATTTGTTTATTCATCAAATCTCTTCCATTAAAAAAATAAAACAAAAAAATTTTTGTTCAGGTTTTCCTTTTTTTTAACCGAATTTAAGTGTCTTTATTCTCTTAATTCGATATCAATAGATTTATTTGTAAACAAATTTTCTGATTTAAAATTAAAAGAGATAACGGTCAAAAGAGGAAATTCTTTTTTAAAAACTCCTCGACATTTACTTCATCAACACAAATATTACCAAACTTACGTACTATATTGATGGAAAAGTGATGTTTACATAATCACAGACACGATTGGTGTCTAATAAAGAATCTTCTTTTCGATACTGTTTGGATCTGTCGTATAATTTTTCGTCTCTGTAGTGAAACTGTTGTTTTTAGACAGTTCAGTTAAGATAACAAAAAGGTCATCAGTATATTCCTACACTTTCAACCTGGTATCTCTTCCGACTACCGACTTCTTAACTACAAAAGTTTGACACCACGATCTCTTCTGAGAACTCTCTCAGGGAACTTGTCGTTCCTCTAGTTTGGTCAGTTAGGATTTCCTTTAGTTGAGACTTATCAGTAACCTTCCTGACAACGACTTCGACTTCGAGATTATGAAACTGGTTGACTACACTTCTCGTCTAAGTAACCTTTTCTGGGACTACGACCCTTTCTAACTTCCGTCTTCCTCTTCCCCTACTGTCTCCTACTTTACCAACCTACCGGAGTGACTGAGTCACCTAAAGTCCCTCTGCCACTTCCTGTAGTCGGACCGGACGACGTCAAGTACCCCAGTGTTTCTCAATCTGTGTTGAATCACTGACCCGTTGTCGTTGGTATATATAGTAGACACAATTGACACGATGTGACTGTGTCATAAACTTGTGGAAAGTTATAGTCAAGGTAAAAGTGAGAATCGTCCTTCAAAATTACGTTACCTAGATTAGACCCAAGTTCCTGTTTATCGGGTATTGTTCTCTATCTTTCTTGATAACTGAACTATTATACAGTTGAAAAGGAACCGTTTTCGGAATCGTATACCTTGATGTTTCCGTATGGAGTAACCTAGTCTACCCTCTCCTTTCCTTTGACTTTTTTTTTTTTTTTTTCATGTTTAATTCCGCAGTTACTGAACTTTTTACCTTCACACTTTTAGTAAATCAGAGAGTCAGGAAAAGCTGAAAAACTCTGGGGTACCTGATGTCGGGTGGTCCGAAGAGACAGGTGCATTAAGAGGTCCGTTCTTATGACCTCACCCATCGGTAAGGGAAGGGGTCCCCTAGAAAGAAGGGATGGGTCTCTATCTTGGGTCCAGAGGACGTAACATCCGTCTAAGAAATGGTAGACTTCGTGCTGTCTTCGGGTAGCTACTAGATTGGTCCGAGTTTTGGACCGAGACACCTT
Organism: Capra ibex; assembly: GCA_006410555.1. Lineage (NCBI taxonomy): Eukaryota > Metazoa > Chordata > Mammalia > Artiodactyla > Bovidae > Capra > Capra ibex. The sequence goes on from SJYO01049859.1 coordinate 855,628, forward strand.
AGGACCTTCCGTTATCTCTTGAAAAGAAGTGGATAAGTGAAAAATCTGTACTCTTCTTCGTGTCTTCGATTAATTTTTACTTTGCGAATTATTTGTGTTCCTTTGAAATTGGAATTTTTCGTCCCTAAAACTGTGAATCTCTTGTTTGACACCAATGGCCCCCCTTCTTCCCTTCTTTGTCCCTCAAACCCTTCCTGTACGTGTACGATATACATTTTACTTATTGGCTGTTACTGGATAGTATATCGTGTCCCTTGAGACGAGTGATAAGGCCTTGTTGGATTAACCTTTTTATTAAACTGGTTCTTAATCTATGTAACTGTACAACAAATTTTTTTTTTTTTTTGACATTTTTTTTTATGTCTTCAAAACACAAATGTTTTGTGCACAAAATAGTAGTCCGAGACTTTGACAATGTACTTTTTATGACTATACGGTTAATCTTTCTTATTGGTTCCTTAAAAAGTCGTCTCTATACTTCATTAATCGTTGATACGGCACGAATAACTTTTATCGGGGAGGAAGGAAGGAAGGTAAAAAAGATAAATAAAAAGTAATAAATCTGTATACCTTTTCTTATTGTTATATCTAGTAAGTTTCAATGTTAATTCAATATAGTTAAATATAAACCAAATCCCTTTATCAAATCTTCAATATGAAACACACCTTAAAACCATATTACCGATCCCAAAGTATTTTGTCAGCACACTCTACCCACCCATCTCTCGACGAGACCTCTGTTTCGACAGACAAAATTAATAGAAACGGTTGGACCACGAGTCGAGTCGTAGACTGTGAATCATTCGAGAGTAAAAAATTGGACACTTCTTTTACAAAAGAATTTCCTGGATCATACAGGTTAATGTCTACGGTTATGATGTACTAACAAAATAAATTATTGACTAGAATCTCTGCATTGACTCTTGTATCCTTCAAAGGATAGTAAAGAAGTCGTCGTCCCGACCTTACCCATACCTTAGTGCACCAGGTTCAAGTTTAGGGTAGAAGTCGTGAGTGAGTGACACACTGAGACCCGTCCAAGGAATGGAGGGAATCTCACCGAGAAGAACGATCCTTTACTATATTCTCCCCTTCAACGAAGTCTCCTGAAAACCTTCCTGACTGTACCTTTAGGTACGTCTCTCGAATCCCACTAACAGACCAGGTACGACGACGACGATTCAGTGAAGTCAGTACAGGCTGAGACACGCTGGGGTATCTGCCGTCGGGTGGTCCGAGAGGGTAGGGACCGTAAGAGGTCCGTTCTTTTGACCTCACCCGACGATAAAGGAAGAGGTTCCGTACTTTCACTTTTCACTTACTTTAGTGAGTCAACGCTGGGGTAGGTACCTGACGTCGGGTGGTCCGAGGAGGTAGGTACCCTAAAAGGTCCGTTCTCATGACCTCACCCCACGGTAACACCTGTAAGTTATTTATAGTCAATAGTGATAATGAGTAGGGGATCATACTTTTGTAATTTAAAAACTATCGAGTGACACAATTACAAGACACCGACGACATTGTTTAATGACGTTTGACCCACCAAATTTTGTTGTGTTTGTGAAAGAGTAGTAAGAATTCAAGATTCAGACATAGTGACCCGACTCTAGTTCGACAACTGTCTAGGTACCAGGGAATCTCCGAGACCATCTCCTACAAAGGGTGAGAACGGAGATACTCGGAGACCTTCGACGGTTATAAAGAACCGAATACCTGTGTCCCCAGGTTAGAGACGGGGACTCCAGTGAACTAGAAGACAAGACACATACAAACATAGTCAGAGGAGACGGAGGGAGAATATTTCACTTTCGCTTTCAGCAAGTCAACACAGACTGAGAAACACTGGGGTTCCTTAAGAGGTCCGGTCTTGTGACCTCACCCATCGGAAAGGGAAGAGGTCCCCTAGAAGGGTTGGGTCCCTAGTTTCGGTCCAGAGGGCATAACGTCCGTCTAAGAAATGGACGACTCGGCGTTCCCTTTCGGGGAACATTCCGATGTGTACTAACATAAATCCCGGGTGATACTATTAGAGAAGTCAGAGTTCTTAGAATTTGATTTATTGTTAATGTTTTAGAAAAAAAGGTATATTTCACTAGAAGCACCTGAAGGGTCCACCATGATCACCATTTCTTGGGTGGACGGTTGTGTCCTTTGCATTCTCTACACCCATACTAGGGACCCAACCCTTCTAGGGACCTCCTCCCGTACCGTTGAGTGAGGTCATAAGAACGGACCTCTTAGGGGTACCTGTCTCCTCGACCGTCCGGTCTCAGGGATCCCAGGGTTTCCCAGTCTGTTTTGACTTGATTAAATAGTTCGTACGTACGTTCCACTAGAAGTGTCCAGGGTCTGTAATTCTGGACCTATAGAAACCCCCTTGGTAATAGATCGGATGGTATAACTATAAATATAGAGTCTTTAGTCTCCTAAATGAAGGGGTCGACGTACCCTCATCAGACAGATAGGAAGACAGACACACAGACAGAGAGAGTATGAGAATGAGGGAAAAAGAGAGGAGAAGGAGATTGGGACCAGAGTGAATGGATTAATATATACAGTTCACCAAACTGGTTTGTTCTCAAAACAAGAATAATATGGATGACTTTCTGACCCTATCCGTCGACGTTCGACTTCAGTCTTGAGTGTAGAGACGTTCCGCACGAATAACGTTAGACCAGTGCTTTACCGACAAGGTCTGGGTTCGTAAGTTCTATCCTTCTTCTCACAAAGGTCAATGAAGACAGACGAATAGTCGTTTGGTTTTGAAAGGGACTTTTGAGAGACAAGTCAAGTCAGTGAGTCAGCACAGGCTGAGAAATGCTGGGGTACTTAACGTCGTGCGGTCCGGAGGGACAGGTAGTGGTTGAGGGCCTCAAGTGGGTCTGAGCACAGGTAGCTCAGCCACTACGGTAGGTCGGTAGAGTAGGAGACAGAGTCCTCTATAGAAAAATACAGAATAACCGGTCTCCACACAGGATGTAGAGATCTGTGACTCCTTCGACTCTTTTCTACTATTTAGAAAAGAGTGTACCTATTACCTTTCGTAGTTCTGTCTAGTCTCTATTGACGACACCTTCGGTTCGTTGTCCTAGACGTCCTATGGTCCAGACTTCTTTACGACCCCTCTCCCACACGACCCGTCTCCTTGTTCCTCCTTGTCCGAACCTTGGGATTACTTCTCGACGTTCCTCAGTCTATACTCTGATATATCAAGGTATATCGGAGAGTACAGTAGAAGTGTACTTAGTAAACTCTATTATTAATCGTAAGGGTGAAACGTCTCTTCTTTCATTCTATATATGAGATCATCCGTCTCAATTATTTACTACTTGGGTACTTATTTTGACTTGACACAGATTTAGGTCTCTGATGCGAGAAAGATCGTAGGCTTTTCTTCAAAGTCTAGTCAGTCGTGTAGACACCGACCGAAAAAAGGGATCGTCGGTGAGAAGAAGTTTTCGATAAAATAAAACTGTCACAACTGGTTTTGAGTCTCACGAAGCGGCTCTAGTATTTAGATCAGGTCCCGACGCCAATACCCCCGTCGATTTTACGAGACCAAGGTAGTGTGTGAACAGGACTCTCCGTCTCGGACCAGTGGTGTGACATTACACGTCGACTCTACCCTTACACTGTGTCACCCGGGTTCCCGAACAGAAGTGGTATCTGAAACCCTAGGGACCCGACGGACACAACGTAAACTTCGAAAAGTAGTTCTTAGTAACCGATTTAACATAAACGATCACTGTTCACGACTGTCCTTACGTTGAGTTTGGAACGACGATTGTAAACCTCAATTTAGTCTGAATACAGAGGTTTAGACGGAAATTCTGTACTCAAAGGTTTATATAACGACTCTCTAAAAATGTCTCTTCAAGGTAACCATCTCTAACCTAGTAATAATTTCTTTCCGTTTAGGTACAAATTTTCAAAGATATTTGTATCTTTGTAAATCTGTTCTTCTTTTATATATATATATATTAAGTTTTTAGACGGGGTCTTGACTTGGTAAAAACTACTAGACTTCAAATAGATCATGGGAGTAGAGGAAGGGGAACTTGATTAGATCACAAAAGAAAAGGACAAACCAAATGTATTAAGTTTGAGTAGTCAAAGACACAAAATACTTTATCTATTTTTATCTATTTTTCTTTTTTTAAACCGGGTGGTTATTTTTGTGTGACATGTTACGTTTTGTTCAAAATCTAAATACAAAACAAGACTATTTCACATTACTAACATTGTTGTGTTTATCCGTCAATAGTTCTCCTAGAGTCTAGGATTTTTTACTTAAATAGGGGAATATCAATTTCTTACAAGATATGTCACTTTTATGTTCTGTCCTAAAGTATTAAAGGTGTAAGAACCTTCACCTCCTCTTAATAACTGAAATAAGTAGGAACTTTTATTTGGGTAGAGAGATACCGAGACCTCCTTATCCATTCAAGATCTTCTGTACCCTCATTCCCATAGTTGGGGATCCTCTCTAGGTCAGGGAAATCTCACTCCTTTTGACTTCTTTTACTTTTTCTTTAGAGAAAGTTTAGTAATACTACATGTGGAAATTGAATTTGTCACCACACACAGTTAATATAAAGTTATTTTGACCTTCCTTTTTTCTCTAGAGGAAAGTCGAACAACCTTTGTGTCTAACCCAAATCTGGGTCAAAGACATAGTGAGTTTCGGTCATTCAGATTGGGTAGTCTGGGAAGTACAGATGTGAACCGGTGAAAGAAAGTAATGACCGGTCGTTCTTACCAGGGCCTCTACTTGTGGTTTTCGATCACCTAAATGGTGACATCTGGGTACACGAACGAGTCAGTGAGTCAGTACAGACTGAGAAACGCTGGGGTACTTGAAATCTGGTGGTCAGAGGAGACAAGTACCCTAAGAGGTCCGTTCTTATGACCTCACCCATCAGTAAGGGAAGAGGTCCCCTTGAAAGGTTAGGTCCTAACTTGCACCCAGAGGACATAACGTCCGTCTAAGAAATGGTAGACTCGGTGGTCCCCTTCCGGTATCTGGGTGCACACTGTGGTCAACAGTCCTTCTCTGAAACACAATGTCGGGATAATCTAAACAGTTCCGAGACCGAGGGGGATTTAGACGGACTTCTCCGAATTATTACGATGGATATTCATGTTCTTTCAATAAGGGTATTCCCTACTTGAACCTGGTTTTGTTTTCTCTTCTACCTCCTTTCAGTCGTTTATTTAAAGAGTGGGAGAAGGAGATACCCGTCAAGATTCTGTATCAATAGATATGTTGAAAAGATTTTTACAAGACGTTCTACTTGTTGGTCAACACGTAAAACGTTTCGATACCGGTCAAGTCATTACGGGGGTGACAGGAAGTGAGATCTAAAGGGTTCTGACTTGGGAGTTATTTCATAATCGAAGATTCAATATGACGTCCGAAATAAAGGGTTTCTTGGGTACAATTCTGTTTCTGACTATTCTTAGTGTGGAAGAGGGACTTTATTAAATACTCCGTAATCACTTCAAATTTCTCACGTCTTTACCCAGACCATGTTAGGTCCCTACCAGTGTTTGGATTCAGTCTCGCCTTTACTTCGTCTCTTTGATACGAAAGGATACCTTTACCTTCACTTTAACCCTTAGTGTGAATGGACACGGGTTGTTTCTAGTCTCTCTCCTTCTTGACCCTAAGAGCACATTCTTACGTGAGGTAGAGTGAAGAGTCTAGTGTCACTCCAGGAAATTTTTCCCGTAAGGTAATCTTCTCCTCCGACTTAAAAGTCATTGTTTAGTTACTTTCCTTCCTTCTTCTGCCCTGCTTACACTTTTTCTTAAAGGGAGGTTTGGAAATAAAGACCCGCACGATTGTCACCTGAGGAGGTTTTACAATCCTTCTCTAGTCGGAAATCGTCCACACTTTCAAGTACTCCTGGACGGACTCCTTTTTCCTTTAAAGGGGTTCTAACGTCGAAGTGAGTACAGCCGTTTAGGAACGGACAGCAATGAACTGTGTTCAGTTTGTTCACGTAACGTGGCTCATATACTCACCGGTAGGTTTCAATCCTAAAAGTCAGAATCCGAACAGACGATCAAGACACTACAAGCAGTTCAGTCTAGTCACAAGACTCATAGTCGTAGGAGACACCCGAGGTCAATTGTAAGTGTTCTAATAACCGACTTTGTTACTCCATTAAACTCTATAGAAAAAGTTAAAGACGGAGTCGAAATTACAAAAACTGATCCTTCATGTTTTATTGGTTACACCGTTTCAGTACTTCCGTAAATAACAGTAGCAATAACAACCGGGTTTTGGGTCTTCATTAACGTTCGGAACCACTTAGGACGGTGGATCAGTCGTAAGAGGGTGTCGAGAGAAGTCAATAGATCGAAAGGGGAACTCAAACGGTACCAATGTTTGTCGTACAGGAGTGTGTCAACATAACTTTTCATCTTTTCCCTTTTCATCCTCTCTCCTTTCTCAGAAAAGATACAAAGGAAAAAGTTTAGTCTTCGTTCTTTTGAGAGTTTTCAGGGGTGTCTGAAGGGGAGTCAAGAGTAACCGGTCTTGTCCGAATATATGGGGTGAGATTCGGTTAGTGTTTATTCCTCCAGTCAAGTCACGTCAGTGAGTCAACACAGGTTGAGAAACGCTAGGGTACGTGACGTCGTACTGTCCGGAGGGACGGGTAGTGGTTGAGGGCCTCGGACGAGTTTGAGTACAGATAACTCAATTACTACGGTAGGTTGGTAGAGTAGGAGACAACAGGGGAAGAGGACGGAAGTCAGAAAGGGCCGTAGTCCCAGAAAAGTTTACTCAGTCAAGAAGTGTAGTCCACCGGTCTCATAACCTCAAAGTCGAAGTCGTAGTCAGGAAAGTTACTTATAAGTCCTGACTAAAGGAAATCCTACCTGACCAACCTAGAGAAACGTCAGGTTCCCTGAGAGTTCTCAGAAGAGGTTATGGTGTCAAGTTTTCGTAGTTAAGAAGTTACGAGTCGAAAGAAATATCAGGTATGTACTGATGACCTTTTTGGTATCGAAAATGATCTACCTGGAAACCACCGTTTCATTATAGAGACGAAAAGTTATACAGACGAAAAATTTACCAACCAGTATCGAAAAGAAGGTTCCCCGTACACAGAAAAATTAAAGTACTGACGTCAGTGGTAGTCATCACTAAAACCTTTATTTCAGACAGTGACAAAGGTAACAAAGGGGTAGATAAACGGAACTCTACTACCCCGGCCTACGGTACTAGAAGCAAAATACTTACAACTCAAAGTTCGGTCCAAAAAGTGAGAGGAGAAAGCGAAAGTAGTTCTCCGAGAAGTCAAGGAAAAGTAAAAGACGGTGTTCCCACCACAGTAGACGTATAGACTCTAATAACTATAAAGGCGGCTATCAGAACTAAGGTCGAACCCGAAGTAGGTCGGACCGTAAAGTGTACGACATAAGACATACATCCAATTTATTTGTCTTACTGTTATAGATCGGAACTCCATGAGAAAAAGATTAAACCTTGGTCAGACAACAGAGTACAAGTCAAGATTGACAACAAAGAAACTAGACGTATGTCTAAAGAGTCCTCCGTTCAGTCCACCAGACCATAAGGGTAGAGAACTTCTTAAAAGGTGTCAACACTAGGTGTGTCAGTTTCCGAAACTATATCAGGTATTTCGTCTTCTCTTCACTTCGTTTCACTACAACGAACCAGCACAGACTGAGAAACGATGAGATACCTGACATCAGATGGTCCGAGGAGACAGGTACCCTAAAAGGTACGTTCTTATGACCTCACCCAACGGTAAAGGAAGAGGTCCTCTAGAAGGACTGGGTCCCTAACTTGGACCCAAAGGGCGCAATATCCGTCTGTGAAATGACAGACTCGGTGGTCCCTTCAGGTTTCGTCTTCATCTACAAAAAAACCTTGAGAGAACGCAAAAACTACTAGGTTGTCTACAACCGTTAAACTAGAGACCAAGGAGACGGAAAAATTTTAGGTCGAACATGTAGATCTTCAAGAGTCAAGTGCATGACAACTTCCGACAGAACCTCTTAAAACTGGTAAAGAAAGGAGTATATACTCTACTCACATTGACATACCATCAAACTTGTAAGAAACGGTACGGAAAGAAACTCTAACCTTACTTTTGTCTGGAAGAGGTCAGGACACCGGTGGCAACTCAAAAGGTCTAAATGACCGTGTAACTCACGTCGTGAAATCGTCAGTAGAAAATCCTAAACTTTATCGAGTCGATCTTAAGGTAGTAGAGGTGATCGAAACAAGTATCACTACGAAGGATTCCGGATGAACTAAAGTGTGCGGTCCTATAGACCGAAATCCATTCACTAGTGTGGTAGTACTAATAGACCCAGTAATTCTTAGAAAAAACATACCAAGACACATAAGAACGGTGAAGAAGAGTTATAGAAGACGAAGAGAGTTATAGAAGAGGTAAAGACAGGAAATAACACGGGTAGAAACGTACTTTTAAAGGGAACCATAGAGACTAAAAGAACTTCTCTAGAGATCAGAAAGGGTAAGATAACAAAAGGAGATAAGGAAACGTGACTAGTGACTCCTTCAGAAAGAATAGAGAGAAACGATAAGAAACCTTGAGACGTAAGTCTACCGATATAGAAAGGAAACGAGGAAACGGAAATCGAAAAGAAGAAAAGAGTCGATAAACATTCCGGAGGAGTCTGTCGGTAAAACGGAAAAACGTAAAGAAAAAGAACCCCTACCAGAACTAGTGACGGAGGACATGTTACAGTACTTTGAGGTAAGTATCCAGAAGTCCATGAGACAGATAGTCTGGATTAGGAACTTCTTTACTCCTCAAGTCAAGTAAAGTCAGTGAGTCAGTACAGGCTGAGAAACGATGGGGTATTTAGCGTCGTGTGGTCCGGAGGGACAGGTAGTGGCTGAGGGCCTCAAGTGAGTTTTAGTACACGTAACTCAGTCACTACGGTAGGTCGGTAGAGTAGGAGACAGCAGGGGAAGAGGAGGACGGGAGTTAGGGAGGGTCGTAGTCCCAGAAAAGGTTACTCAGTTGAGAAGCGTACTCCACCGGTTTCATAACCTCAAAGTCGAAGTCGTAGTCAGGAAGGTTACTTGTGGGTCCTGACCAGAAAATCCTACCTGACTACCTCAACCTACACGGTTTAAACCAAATTAGGTTAATGGTAAGTGAGGACCCGATCCCCTTCTTGAGGCAGGGAAGGGTCTCAGGTAATAGTGGTCTATCCATTTGTCTTTTTCTCAAAATAACGGTGTCTTCACCACTATTGATAACCGGTTCACTAACAGTTTTAAAATTTCACAATTTGTCCATCGTAAAAATTTTATGTGACATACAGTTTATATTTATTTCTAATTCTCGTTCAAAGACAGGAATACCTAGAACTCTAAGTTGGATTCTTTGTCGAAATAACTTTAGTCCTCTTATATCAAATTCTTAGACAAAAAACATACTTAAACCTAAGGGTGATGAAAGGTTCGTCACTAGTCTCATTATCTACATATGAGAAAAATGGTAAACTAGTCAGGTAAGACGTTTCTATAATTTTTTTTTTTTTTTCCTCGGAAAGGGTAACTTTTATTTAGGGACAAATAACTTTGACCCTCAATTTTAACGTAAAGATTAGAAATGTCTATATTTTTCTTTCAACTAAAGAAACGAAAGAGACGAACCCAAGACTACATGTATTTTTAACAACACGTAGGGAGGGACCCCCGAGATAGAAGATCGTCTGGTGTCGGAAAGGTCCGGAGGTTTGTACGATTGTACACCCGTCACTTTGTATCATCTTACCTCAGTAAAGTAGTAGAAAGTAAACTATCCTGACAACTGTCTTTACCATGTCGGACTAGAGTTCTTAATTTTCGTCTCTGTCCATAAACCCTTAAATATTTGTTTGAGAAATAGACATGTCTTTTCTTGTCTATTGTCAAGGACCTTCACGGGGGGCGGTTGGCGGGAGAAGGACAGAAATGAAAGGAAACGGAGACACAAACTTTTAAGACAGAACGATAATCAAAAATTACTTTAGTCATACAAATAGTATAAACTCCCGTCTGAACCAACAAACGTTAAGTTTCGATACAATAAAAAAGGAGTGTGTCTAAGTTGACCGTTGGAGACATCTAAGGAAACGTGTTTTTACTGTGGTACTGTGGTTTCAAGATCACCGTTCTTCGTTTAAGATGTGGAGTCATTAAGACGGTCGTTCTATTTCATAACGGTTGAATCAAAATAAAAGGATTCCCCCTTTTTTTTTGGTTTTCCTATTTTAAATTTAAACCTGTTCTTTTGTACGAAGGTATAACATTGCCTCGTCACCCGAAGTCTCGAAAGATACTAAGATTTACGAACCAACTACGAAGTCGTCGGAGAAGTCTGAATAGTAAATGGTGATACAGTTTTCTAAAGCCTGAGACGCTTGTCCGAACTAATCGCACTGATTCAGAGTATCAGAGTTTCGAAGTCCGTAGTGACCTATTTATCATTTATTAATCTTTGTACAACGTTGTAAGTAACAGTTTAATATAAGAGGTAAGAAAGAATGTAGATACTTACAGATCCTTTTACTTCAAGACGTCAAAGTAATTTAATAGATCTACAGTAAATTCTTCTTTTTTCTTTTCTCGAAATCATATTAAAATTGACAGAGGAAGTACTGTCTGTGTTTATGTACCTTTTGAGACCTGAAACATTTCTAAAAGGGAACAGGACTGGTAGGTCAGTTGGATGTCTTGGTGTCGAAGAAAAGGGTAGTGACGGTCTGAAGAGTCTTCTTTGAAATGCAAAAAAGAAGTAAAGAGGAAAGGAAAGAGTATTATTAGAAAGACGGAGGTGGGTAAACACATTACCAAACAGTTTCACGTTACTATAGAAATGTGTACTAGGTTTCAAAAATTTTATAGACAATGAGAATAAGGTAAACAGGAATAAGTATCCGAAACTTTCTGTCGTGTGAGTGGACTTTTAGGACGATTTGAATTAGTATACAAGTCTAAGAGGATTTAAGGTTCATAAGAGCTCTTCTAAGGGTCCCGAAGTCGGAAAAAGTAGAGTCTGAAAGAGTAGATGAGGGGACCGATGTTTATAGATGGTGAAGACGTAGATAGAGACTTTACAGTAAAGAGTAGATTTGTCATCTGACAGAACACTCTACGATTCAATTTAGTCGTATGTTCACGTGGAACCGTGAAGTTTTTTAAGGGAAAACAGGTTTGGATAAAGACGTGGAAGATCAATAGAAGGGGGTTTTGGTACTAATTCTGTGTTTCGAATAGACACCGAGAAGGAAGAAAACTTGAAGATTGTAGGTCAGTCAACAAGTCAATAGAGACACCTACAGACGTCAATAAAGGAGTAGATTCGGTATCGAAAAAACAACAAGCAAATAACTAGAACGACGTAGCCCAGGATCAACATCGGGTACTCTACAGACAACACAGTACTCCCTAGAAAACAAGGTCGTGTACCTGAGAGATCGACACCGAGTGTCCGAGTCAACAACATTACCTGTCCGAATCAGGAGGTCATCGTGTCCCATAGAAGGGGTTGGTCCTTGACTTGACGGCCCTGGTCACACTCCTTAGGGCGGGCACTGTTCCAGTACTCCTTCCTTCGACTGTATGCGTTCCGCACGAGTCTGAAGTCCCTGGGGAGACCTTTAAGGATTCGTACATGGGGTTGTTTTTAGCCGAAAACACGAGACGAAAAGGTGAGAAGACTGTAAAAGACCTTTTTCAGTTAAGACCCGAAATCAGAAGACGTAAACTTTCTCACAAAGTTAGGTTTTTGGGAGACTACCGAAAGATCGGACGGACGTCCTGAGCATGTCGACGCGTACACTAACAAACTCCGGAGGACTGGCGTCCTCCGTGTCCTTCGAATTTTGTAGGATCCTTACATCCTCGAAGGCTCCTCAGTTTTAGAAATCTTATCCTGACTAATTTTCAAAGTAAAAAACCCAGTTACGAACGACGGTTTAAAAGTATAGGAAATAAAAATCTATATCAACCATATATCTTTTTGTTCATCATCTGGACCATAATCGTTGTAATCTAGAAACTCAATTCATGGAAGAAACAATATAGGGTGACGTGGAAACAAGATATCTCTACATTGAAATTACGAAATTCCTCTACGTCTAATTTCTTTTTGTGAAGTCCCCTTTGTTTTAATTGTAAGTAATTCCTTCTCTCGGTTTTTCACAATTGTTCGGAGAACCGGTCTTCTATTACATTTAGTGGACTCTGGAAAACATATGTTTTACTATATGTATCTTTCTTAGACCCAACGCTTACGATGTATTAAAACATAATGGGTAACTAGAGGTACAAAATAGTTTTCATTTTCCGGAAGACTTGTTATTTCCTACCCCCGGTCCCCGGCCCCCGGTCAAAGAGCCTGGTCAAAGAGCTTGACCAGAGAGCCGGACCAAAGANGGGAAGGGAGAGAGACGAGAAATGAAATTGAAGTCCGACTTAGAGGTAGACCCCGCGCCTCCGAGCGGTCCAGATGAATGAACGGGGCCGACAATTCTGGGCGTGCTTTCCCTCGAATTCCGCTCCGTGGGAATCTATAAGTTCACCCGCGGCCACCGGGTTGCATCTACCACGTTTAAGGAACAGACCTTAAAATAACCGGAAGGCGCATTTGGTTCGATAAGTCGGGAGAAGGAGGTGAATTAGAAGATTGATGTGATATCAAAGAATTAGATTAGAATGTAATTATTTGTTTGTTCAGAAAGGTGCGGTTGCGGCAGGTGGAAGCTTAAGGGACCTAGGTGGCCCCGACCTGGGGCCGTGACTTGGTACAGCAGACACAACGTTCCACCTAAGAATTGACCACCTACTGACTCCTTCAGGGATTCGGTATCAAAAATGACGGTACAAGTTCTAGTTAAAGGATAATGGAGACAAGATTCGGTAAGGTTGTTTATAAATAAGAGAAAGGTGCAGAACGGTGAACAGGAAAGGGTCAGTCTCACTAAAAGGATTACATGTCAAGACTGGTACAGTCAGTTCTGAGTTTTCTATAGATTCGAAAGAGGTAAAAGATGTCGTATTTCTAGTCACAGATCAAATCGTAAATTCCAGAAAATATTTATTCCACAATCTTTTGAAACGTTAGAATTTTTGAGAACACATCTTACGTAACAAAATCGAATGGTGTTTCTTCCTGAACGGTCTCCTAACATTTATTTATTTATTCTTTCTCATTCGGTAAAAACTGAAAAAAATTTAACCTAACACTTTGTACAAAAAAATTTCTTACTAACATAACGGTAGACGACCCTGCTAATCTCGTGTTGTAAACTTCGTTTAAAAAAAAAGTTTGCACACTTTCCAAACCGAAGTTATAAGTTTTTAAGAGAGACTTATACCCAAAATTACAGATTATCTTATCGTGTGGTTTAACGTTAATTTTTTAACTGTTCCGGAAACGAATATTCTCTGACACTTATAAGTGGGAAAAAATGACTCTTATAAGGTCAACTCAGGTTCTTATTTTACTAATAAAAATACTCTACTTTTCACGGGATTATAGTCCACTGAAAATTTTTAGTGTAAAAGACTACGATGAGTTGTTAAGTTTCCAAAGGAAGAGTTGGAAACTCTGAGTCTTGATCTTAAAAGAAAGGGTCACTTCCTAAGGATACGGTTCAGAGGGGGAAGAACTTAAGTATAAACGTACATGAGAAGTAAACCCTCTAATTTGTCTAACGTTATATAACTGTAATGTAAAGGACACAAACGGAGAGTTATACGTCAGTATGAACTCCTCGACCAGAGATTTCAGTTTGATGGACAAAGTTTTACATTTAAACTGTGAATGATCGACAATTAATTATAGAACCACTAATCGAAGGAGGGGACAGTTTATCTCTATTGTCATGAAAGGAGTCTCCCAACAATCTTTTTAATAAAGTTGTTTTTAATATTTTATATATTTAATATTAAATATTTAATATTTTAATATTTTGTCACGACGGTATATCGTTTGGGAATTCTTAATTATCGATCATAATACCTCTCTTCCGTCACCGTTGGGTGAGGTCACGAGAACGGACCGCTTAGGGTACCTGTCTCCTCGGACCACCCGACGTCAGGTACCCCAGCGACACTCAGCCTGTGTTGACTGGTTGAAGTGAAAGTGAAAAGTGAAAGTACGTAACCTCTTCCTTTACCGTTGGGTGAGGTCACAAGAACGGACCTATTAGGGTCCCTACCCCCTCGGACCACCCGACGGCAGATACCCTAGCGTGCCTCAGCCCGTACTGACTTCGCTGAATCGTCATCGTCATCGTCATCCAGTGCGTATAACGATGTCTATCCTATCCTAAACCCCCGTTTTTATTAGGGTTCTACATGGTCACTCGGGTTAATTATTATCATGACAATAATTTACTGTCTAAAAATAATCGATCAAAATTTAATTAATCTAAAAATTTCATATTAAATGTATGTGATTTTAAATAATAAACTACTTAAAACTGTTATCAACTTATCGGTACTGGTGTTAATTCTATTTCTTTAACAGATAGTGGGATTACATAGCATACCGAAAAAGTATATAGGGAACAAGGATGGAGGTTGACGATTCTCGGGGGTTCGAGATCGTTGGTGACTTAGATAATATACAGTGACATCGAAGTAAAAGGTCTTGAGATATACTTACCTTAGTATGGTATACGACAGAAAACACAAACCTAAGACAATGAATCCCATTGTTAAAATTCTAGGTAGATACAACAAAACATATTGTCATCAAGTAAGAAAAAATAATGTATAATCATAAAGTATCTAAAAACCTAACGAAGATACAAAGACGGTGACACTTATTTCATCAATACTTTTAAACGTACGTTCTAAAACACGTGAGAACCGTTATAAAAAGACTTATTTAGAGGAGTCTGTTCCTTTGTTTTCATTTTTATTTGTTTATCTTGATATAGTTTGATTTTCGAAGACGTGTCGTTTCCTTTGTCGGTTCGTTTGTATTTCTGTTGGATGGTCTACCCTCTTCTATAAACTTTTAGCAAATAGACTATTCCCCAATCATAGGTTTTATATCTTTCTTGAGTATGTTGAGTTGTTGTTGTTTTTATTTGTTGAATTAAATTTTTTACCCGTTCCCCAACTTATCAAAAAAAGGTTTTTTCTGTATATCTACCAGTTGTCAGTGTAATTTTCTACAAGTCATAGTGATCAATAATCCCTTTGTGTTCAGGTTTGGTGTCACTTTATAGTGTAGTGTTGACAATCTTACTAATTCTTTATTGTTCACAACCTTTCCTACACTTCTTTGTGGTGTGTGGGACAAGTACCCTTACGTTTAGTCACGTCGGTGATACCTTTTGTTACACCTTTAAGGAGTTTTATAATTCTTATCTTGATCGTACACCGGGTCGATAAGGTGAAGACTCATAAAAAAACTTCTTATACTTGTGGATTAAGTTTTTCTAAATACGTGGGGATACAAGTACCATCGTAAATAGATATTATAGGTTCTATGCCTTTATTGAGTAGTAACCTACTTACCTATATTTCTACTACACCATTATATATGTGTTACTTTATGATGATTCGGTCTTTTTTTACTTTAGAACGGTAAACGTTGTTGTATTTACCTAGAACTCCATAATACGATTCGCTTTATTCAGTCTACCTCTTTCCGTCTATACTATGGAATACTTAAGTGAGTATACATCATATATTTATTTATTTGTTTCGTTTTCATTTGTGTATCTATTTCTCTTGTCTCGACACCAATAGTCTTCCCTTTCCCTCCAGATTCACCCATTTCCCCTAATACACAGTACTACCTACCTTTGATTCGAAGACCACCACTCGTGTGATATCACATACGGCCGTGCACACGAGTCCGCGAAGTCAGTACAGGTCGAGAAACGTCGGGGTACCTGACATTGAGTGGTCCGAGGAGCCAGGTACGCTAAGAGGTCCGTTCTTATGACTTCACCCAACGGTACGGGAGGAGGTCCCCTAAAAGGGTTGGGTCCCTAACTGAGACCCAGAGGACGTAACGTCCACCTGCGAAATGGTAAACTCGGTGGTCCCTTCGGACCTCCCACACCCCACTCCCAGATACGACTCAACGAAACATAGGTAGACTTCCGCACATCACTCTTCGTCTTTCGTGTCCGTCTTAAGTCACTCCTCGACTTGTCCGTCTTTTACCACTTTCTCCGCTACAAAAGTCTTAGGACCCTCCTTCTGGTTACTCGGCTCTTTGCCACTGTTCGGGTCCTCCGCTCGTCCGTCTTTCTCGACCACCTCTTACGTGTGACCATGACCCGTGTGTCCAGTGACGGTAGTTTAGTGGTTTTGTCCACCACGGCGTCGACTTCCTTCTCCTCCCCCGTGTGGAACGTCTTTTGTTACTACGTTTCCCGTTTGAACTCTTTCCTGTCCTATTTAATCCCCTTCTCTTCTGTTTCGTCCTGAAAGACGTTTTTCGAGAGTCGCTCTGGTATCCTATGTAAGTCCACCTCATCTCTTGTGTCGTCCTGACCGTACACCTCGAGTACATCACTTCACTTCAGCGAGTCAGCACAGGCTGAGCAACGCTGGGGTATCTGACATCGGATGGTCCGAGGAGACAATTACCCCAAAAGGTCCGTTATCATAACCTCACCTAACGGTAGAGGAAGAGGTCCCCTAGAAGGGTTGGGTCCCGAGCTTGGGTCCAGAGGGCGTGATATCTGTCTGTGAAATAACAGACTCGGTGGTCCCATCTCTCGGGAAGTTTCCAAGGTCTTCTCTGACTATTGTTTCTTCGTTCTTTCTCTTCTACATCCTTCTTTTACCTTCGAAAGAGTCCCGATGCACCACCTCGCTACACTTCTCCTCCTATAAGGCCTCTTGCTTGACCTGTCTTATTGTCCCCTTTTCTTTAACCGACTCTTCCTGTCAAACGACTCTGGACTTTCCCTCTTTTCCCTCATTGAACCCTTACTCCAGTACACATGTTCTTTTCGAGTTCACGTTCTTTCGAACGTTTTTTACCTTTGCTTGTCCTTCTTCCACGATATCTTGTCCTAGTGTATGTACTTCTAGAATTTCTTGAATTGTCTCATCCTCTCAAAGGACTCTCCATTCTAAATCGGGTCCTCACGTCCTCCGAAGACGTCTAAGCTTATAGGATGGTCGAGGTCTGAGTCCTTTTTCTCCTCCTACTCAGACTTCGTCTCTATCGTCGTTTGGTCTAAGCAGTCCTGTTCTGAGTCCCCTAGACGTAGTCGTTTGGTTCACAGTAAGTCTTTGTACTAAGGTTCGTCTCAAACAGGATTATTAGAAGGTCATATCGGAACATTCGTGGTTATAAAAAAAAGAGACAGAAATCTATGAAAACTGATACTATACCAGAAGGGGTCACCGATTCCACCATTTCTTAGACGGATGTTTCGTCCTCTGGTCCCAAGCTAGGGACCTAGTCATTCTAGGGGACCTCTTCCCCTATGTTATACGAACATACAAGAAATTTTTGTTATCTCATGTCATCGGAGAAGTCAAAATAGTGGTAGGGACGTCTGGGTGTTCGTCGGGTCGAATAATAATAATCCTCTTTCTAAGGAATCTTGATCGTCTAGAACAAGGTACCCTCAACACTCAATCGTCTGACTCTTTTTTTTTCAAAATGGTCAGGTCCTCCGACCACTGTTACCCGGTTTATCGACACTCAAACCCTAATTACCGATCTCTCTCTTCGGGGGTCTAAAGACCCGCAGAAGACCCAGAGTTCCGTGTCTTTCAATCGTGGTCTCCCTTATCAACCGAGCCGGTTTGTCTGGAGAAGACCCCAGTGACTCCACTGTCCGGACCGTCGACGACTGAAGGAGTTTGTAGACGTCCCTAGTACTTAAACAGGGTCCGAGGAGACCTAGCGGACCGGAGAAGGGTCCTCGTTCCCAAAGAGTCGGGGAGACAGGGTATGGTCCCGGAATGTTCCTTAAGTGAACCGACGGGCGAGTGACTCCGTCCTCGGGACCAAGAGGCGACACGTCCATCCTCGGGGGAGGGAGAGGACTGAAACGTCTACCGAGTGCAAAAGGAGGGAGAGGAGACCGGGTTTGAGTATGTTTGGTTGAGAAGTTCCCGGGTCGACCCTGGGACCAACCCCTCTCCCCAATTCTTGTACACGACTCGGATGGTAGACGTGTCTGAGAAACTGTTTAATATATGATCCTAAACACGAAGGGGTCCCCGAGTCGCCATTTCTTAGGTGGACGTTACCTCTATCTAAGATAGGGACCCACTTCTTCTAGGGAACCTCCTCCCGTACCATTGGATGAGGTCATAACAACGGACCTCTTAGGGTACCTGTCTCCTCTGACCAAACCAATGTCAGGTAACTCAGTCTGTACTGACTTCGCTGAATCGTGTGGACGTATAATATCAAAACAATTTTTACAATTCATAAAAATGAAGAAAGGGTGTGACCCAGCTAGGGCTGGGTCCGTAGCTTAGGTCCAGAGGACATAATATACGTCTAAGAAATGGTAGACTCGGTGACCCCTTCGGGTGAAAATGAGGAAATGGAGAAAGGGGGAAATAGTCAAAAAACTCTTATCTGTAAAATAGAAAATTAAAAGAGAAGAGAGACAAAGTTTTACAAACCAAATTTAAACTTTAAGTCATTTATCTTAGAAGAGGGTCTTAGGTGAAATCTAGAGGAAATGTCCGTTAAGGTTCAGTATGGAGATCCACCCCGTGCACTATATAAAGAGGACGGACTCTTTTCCTTCGGTACTAAGGTAGTGCTCCGAGACTCTGTAAGACCAAACTAACGAAAAGTTTAAACCCTTCCTAAATGGAGAATACTTTCCTCACACAATTTTTTTTTTTTTTAGAGGGAATTCGGAATTCTTTAACAAAGATACCCACTCCCTCTGTCACTTATTGAAGGGTCGGGGTGTGGAGTGTTGTAATCGTTTCACTTTACAAATAAAGTCTTTCACTCTTCTTGTCTACAGTCCTCCCCCTTTTTTTTTCACAATCTTTTTTTTCCAAGAAGACGGTTCTCAAATAGTAGACCCTAAAACTAAATTTTAAGGTAAGCCTGAGATAAACAATTTATGGTAATTTTTTTTTTTTTTAGGGGGTAGGACGGAGGTGTTTCCCGACCTTTTGAATGAAAACTACGGAGTAACTGGAACCGACAGGTAGAACAAGGTGACTTTACTCGTCTAATAAAAGAGATTTTCATTTACGGACTTTGAGAAAAATATCTATGATTATCTAATCTGCTTTACCGAGAGATACTGGTAATAAGTTATCAATTTCTGGTTTCAAGTTTTTCGAGACAATTTCTTATTAGACCACGGGACGAATCACGTCACACTACGACCAATATGGAAATTAAGACGGGAACCTCCTTCCATCTTCCTACTTAGGTTTCCCTTATAAAGAACTAGTCAAAAAGTTTAACGGAAATAGATTGTGTCTTCTCTGACTCTCTGAAGTGAAAGTGAAAAGTGAAAGGACGTAACCTCTTCCTTTACCGTTGGGTGAGGTCACAAGAACGGACCTATTAGGGTCCCTACCCCCTCGGACCACCCGACGGCAGATACCCCAGCGTGTCTCAGCCTGTGCTGACTTCACTGAATCGTCGTCGTCGTTGTGTCTTCTCTTTGGGTCTTTTGAATTTACGTAGAAAGTAAGACCTCCCTTTTCCATATCACTAAGACTAAGTAATCTTTCGTACGGAGTCTAATAGATTGGTTTATTTACCATTACCTAAAACTTTTCCTCGTTGAACATTCTGTGTGTGACTGGATATCCGTCCTCATACGGGACGGACGTCGTGAAGACGATTTGGTCCGAAGTGGTCGTCTTTCACAAGTATTTGGACAGGTGTCACCAGATGTTGTACCTTAGTGTAAGTGACCATTTATGTGATCAATTCTTCGGTGTTTACTCGTAAGACTCGACCGACCCGAGTCTTATCTGTGACACTGGACGTCTCAAGGGTAACATACCAACGGGTCACTGCACGGAATCTCCAATCCTCCGTTTCCTTTCTGGCCACCGACAAACTCTAGGAATCTAATATCGTCCTCATGATATTGGACGGTCTTCGTACAGACTGAGTAAGAAGGAGTTCTTCTAAGAACTTTGTCCCACTCTTCGTCGATCTGGATAAGTTGTCTCAATTCGTCCGTTTTACAAATTCCGAGTCCACTGTTTTATCTCGTGTCTTAAACCCTCTGCAATCTTACACCCAGACATACACAGGGTTTATTCGTTACCATCTACGACTGTTAAACTGACCTTGGAAATCCCCTCAGACCTTTGTTGTTCTATTATCACAGAGGTACCTACTGACTGTTCCGACCACAAGAATTGGGACTACACGTATTCGTTCTCTCCTTTTATCTTGTCAACAAGACGTCACAGGATTTTTACCCGATTAATATGAGATCGAGATGAAACCGGTCAAAGACCGTTACTCGTAGAAAGAAGGGATTCAATTATCTGTTTCATTGTACAGAAAACAACTGTTGTTAGTAAACGGAATCTGACAGAGTTAAGTAGAAGTGTCTTGAAGGGACCTCACAAATGGTAGGAGTAAACAATCTACTCCTTCGACTCCAGGTTCCTTCTATTTATAGGTTCCAGAGGACCCATCATTCTTTATCTCAATCCTTACCGTGGGGTGAGGTCATGAGAACGGACCTTTTAGGGTACCTACCTCCTCGGACCGTCTCTATCCTCTAGGGATGTTCTCTAATTCTACTACGAGCACCCTGAAGGGACCACCGAGTCACCATTTCTTGGACGAACGGTTAAGTCCTCTGGGTCCAAACTAGGGACCAGGTCCTCCTAGGGAGTCTCGTCGGCGTCGACATGTGGCGTTGATAACTCGGACACGAGATCTCGAGTCCTCGACGTTGGGGACTTCGGGCGTCTAAGATTTCGACACGACGTGTTTCTCTCTCCGGTGACCTTACTCTTCGGGAGTGTCGGGTCGATCTCTCACTGAGGACGAGTGACGTCGATCTCTTTTCGGACACGTCGCTACTTCTGGGTCGTATCCGTCTTTAAATTTTTACTTTTTTTTTTTGAAAAAATTTTCTACCACGAACAGTTTGTTTACCCCGACCCTTTCCCTGTCTCCCCTGTGTGTCCGTTTCCGACGTATAGTGACGTCTCGTAGTACCAACCACACTAACGTTCGTCTGACCGAATCGACTTCACAGTCGGTACCCTCTGCTTTTCTCCGACCGGTCCATCTGTTGTCAGTCTAGACCAGTCTCCCCTGAAACCCTCGTACGTAAGAGAGGTCAAACCTCTATCCCTCGAAAATGGAATACCTATTACAGTTCAGTGATTTTCTAAGATCCGTAAGCTATATATACACACTCTTACCGTAACTATATCGGACAACACCGTTCCCATTCTTTGACAATTCATACATCGATGACCCAACAGAAGGTGTCATCCCAGTGAGGTGTAATAAAAAAAAATAAAATAAAGTAAATAAATTTCATGTATACATACATATATACATATGTATATGTATATACATATCAACCATAGTAAAAAAGGGTATATCTAATAATATTTTATGACTCATCTTAAAGACGACGATATGTCATTCAGAAACAATAAATAGGTAAAATATAAATCATCACACATATACAAGTGGGGTCAAGGATTAAATAGGGAAGGGGGGTGGAAAGGGGAAACCATTGACGTTCAAACAAAAGACCCAGACACTCAGACGAAACATTTATTCAAGTAAACATAGTAAAAAAAATTTTAAGGGGTATGTTCGCTATAGTGTACTGTAAATGGAAAGAGACTGACTGACTGAAATGAATCATACTATTAGCCATCCAGGGGATGAAGTAAAACTGTAATTTACCATACCGGTAAAGTCTCCTTGAGTACGTAGGTCCCCGTAATTTATCTCATTTTCGGAGTGTGTAAAGGGAGGTTCCATGAGTCGTATCTTTCCCTACAAGATAAGGATGAGAGCATGCCGACGTCAGGAAGAAGGTGGACTAACGTCATTAAATCTTGTAAGGACAACAGCAAAAAAGGTCTGATGAACAGACACCCTTGTTAATGTTACGTAAAGAGTTATAAATATACACGTTAGTTTCTAAAATAATTTTTCAACTGAAAGGACCGTGTTCACTCAACTGTTGGCACCTTTGGGAAGGTGACTAAGATTTATTTCTTGACTTCTGAGAAGTGGTGATCGTCTACTTAAATTAAATAAAGTGTTATATTTACACGGACACACCCACACACGGGTCAGTACAGGTTAGGAAACACCGGGGTACTTGATATCTGACGGTCCAAGGAGACAGGTATCTTAAAAGGTCCGTTCTTATGACTTTACCCAACGATAAAGAAGGAGGTCCCCGACAAGGGTTAGGTCCCTAGCTTGAACACAGACGACGTAACCGTCCGTCTAAGGAATGGTAACTCCGTGGACCCTTCTGGATATATATATGTATATATACGTGTTTGTGTGTGTCTGTGTGTGTGTGCACACGATTCAACGAAGTCAACACAGGTTGAGACACGTTGGGATACCTGATATCGGACGGTCAGAGGAGACATGTACCCTAAGAGGTCCGTTCTTAAGACCTCCCTCACCTAAAGGTACGGGAGGAGGTCCCCTAGTAGGGACTGGGTCCTCAACTTGGACACAGAGAATGTAGAGGACGTAACTGTCCACCCAAGAAGTAGTGATCGCGGTGGACCCTTCGGGGCTCTCTCTCTCTCTCTTTCTCTCTCTCTCTCTCTCTCTCTCTCTCTCTCTCTCTCTCTCCTACATATACATAAATATACGTGTATATATTTGTGTCCCTCTGTATATAGGAGTAAAATAAAAATTTGAAGTAAGAATGTCCAATTTCTTTTGATGATAGGATTACAAAACTAAAAAATTAAATGTGTAATGGTTATGGATTGACTATCTCAACAATATTCTGAATTTACTGTATTGTATATTACCTGGATTGTGTTTCTGAGAACTCTCAGGGAACCTGACGTTCCTCTATGTTGGTCAGGTAGGATTTCTAGTCGGGACCCATAAGTAACCTACCTTACTACAACTTCAACTTTGAGGTTATGAAACCGGTGGAGTACTCTTCTCGACTGAGTAAACTTTACAGGTACTACGACCCTTTCTAACTCTCGTTCTCTTCCCCTGCTGTCTCCTACTCTACCAACCTACCGTAGTGACTGAGTTACCCGTACTCAAACTCACTTGAAACCCTCAACCACTACCTGTCCCTCCGGACCGTACGACGCCAAGTACTCCAGTATTTCTCAGTCCGTGCTGACTCGCTGACTTGACTTGACTCGACTCGACTTGTGTGGGAATGGGTTTCGTTCACGTACGAGTGTCGAGGTGGAGGGAGTGAAAACCGTCTAATTTGAACCTACTTTTCTCATGGTATGAGATAAGCGGACCTGTTACAGTCCGTTTCATATCTTCGGATGGATACTTTTTATTAAAAAAACAGGAAATTTTATTCCTTCAAGTCGTTACCGACCTAGGTCCCGGAGTTAACCTAATCCAAATAATATAATCCAAAATATTAATATAATATATAATATTTATTGATATGTATTTGGATTATAATACTAATCCAAATAATCTAGAGAGGAAGGGGAGGGAAAAGAGGGTGGGAGGAAGAGGAGACAGAAAAGGAGGAAAGAAGGAGTTACAACCCTACAACCGAGGTACGAGTGATCAGAAGAAGGCTCTTCACTGTTCCTGTCGACGGTCGTTGAGATCTGAATTTGACATGACTGACTCGTCAGAACTTTCCCCTCTTGTGAGGAAGATTGTCGAAGTAGTTCTAACAGGGTTTTCAAACCGTACTGGGGTTTTGGTACCTTTAGGTTTCTTAGTAGTTCTTTAAGAATAGTGTTGGAGAAACGTAGTTTACCCATACAAGACGAATCTTATAAAGTACCTTAAGACCATTTAAGTTTATTTCTCTTTATTTAATCGACTGTTTATAAGTTTGTTTCCATTAAGGAGACTGATATCCCCACTTCTTCTTAGTAAAACCCTAGTATTTTATTTCTGAACTAAGATCGGATCTTTTTACTCCCGAAGTTCGAACGTGTACGTTCGGAAAGACATCGTCTCATTTAATCTTTTGGGTCACTGGTCATTCACGGAAATATTCCTCTCTCTCTGACTCTGTGTGGGCTCCCTTCTTTGAGTACACTTCTGTTTCCGTCTTTTACCTCACGGTTCCTTGAGATCTTTTACGACCGTTACTGTCTTCGGTCCCTCTTCCGATTTTGTCTAAGAGGAAGACTCGGAAGTCTTGACACTCTCCCTCTTTTTTAGGGACAAATCTTTAGGTCAACCACCACCAACCAAAGTCGTCGGTATCCTTTGATTATGTCTACCGTTATACGACGTTTCCTTACTTTTAATTTCAAGAGGTGTTTTCTCGGATAAATTATCAAATCAAGTGAGGTAGAAAAGTGTCAGGTACGTCTTCGGTCAATAGTACGACTCTCAAAGGAAACAGAATAGACACTCTACCCCTATTAACATAAAAAAAGACAGTTGAATCTCCTAAGGTAATTTTAGTTTAGGTCAGAAAGATGTGATGTGACCTATAAGGGTTCACACAAATCAACTTGAACTCCCAATCTTACCAAGACACCATTTCATTCAAATCTTTTAGAATCTACATACTGAAAACAGGTTTTATGAGTGTTGTGTCCAATAATCTATTTTCTGTTTTTCCTCCGGTCATTAAACCTTAGACAAATCAGAGTGAATTGGGGTATAAGAGGTTTAAAGAGACTGGTTCTTCATAAAGGAAACTCCCTGAAGTCAACTATATAACGTCTACGAGAGTAACTAAACCTCGTGTCAAATGCTTTGTGACGTGAAACATTCTATTACATCCTTAATAAACACATTAATAAATACAACCGATATCACCTCTTGTGAACCTTTTAGACGTCTTTAGTAGTGAGTAGAAGTACCGTCACGAGGACTGAAACTTTTGACGGGTGTACCGAAGACAACTTACCTTAACCTTCTTGACACATTTACCTCATTGTCCAAACCATTTTGCACATGAGGTGGGTGTTCAAGTCCTCGTTGTCTTCAAGGGGACGGAGGTCCTCCTTTGTTCGTAGACGATTCTGCGGAGGTATAGGACCCGGGACTCTGTCTATTAAAGTGTTTACAATAGAGTAAAGTGATTTTAGAAACACCAGAATTACAAAAATAGGATTTTGAGTATGTACTTTTTCTATAAATTCATACTCGTAAATAAAGGAAATTATAGTTTTTGTTGACTTTTAATGTAATAAATAATCGTGAAAATCACCGTTATCTTGTATTCATTCATGAATTCTCAGATCGGGGTTTTGGGTCTAGTTCATATAAAATTTAATCCTTCTGAAAAAAATTCTGAAAGTAAAGTGATCTAGTGGTTTCACAATCAACAAGTCAGAACGGACTGAGAAACGTTAGGATACCTACTCCGGTGGTTCGAGGATACAGGTACCTTAAGAGGTCCGTTCTTATGACCTCAAGTATCGGTAAGAGAAGAAGTCTCCTAGAAGGGTTGGGTCTCTAGTTTGAGTCTAGAGTACGTAACGTCCGTCTAAGAAATGGGAGACTCGATGATCCATTCCGGGTGGAATATGACACGAAGTCAAGTCAAGTCAATCAAGTCAGTGAGTCATCACAGGTTGAGAAACGCTGGGGTACTTAGCGTCGTGCGGTCCGAAGGGACAGGTAGTGGTTAAGGGCCTCAAGTGAGTTTGAGTGCAGGTAACTCAGCCACTACGGTAGGTCGGTAGAGTAGGAGACAGTAGGGGAAGAGGAGGACGGGGGTTAGAGAGGGTCGTAGTCTCAGAAAAGGTTACTAAGTCGAGAAGTGTACTCCACCGGTTTCATGACCTCAAAGTCGAAATCACACGAATGGTGGTTGTTAAATGAAAGGTAGGTAGTGATATGTCAACGAGGGAAATGGGTAAAGTGGGAGGGGATAGGGAAAGGGAAACTGTTGAGGACTAGACAAGAGACAAAGATACACAAACAAAATCGAAACAATTAAGAAAATAAAACCGAAAAGTAAAAAAACAAAATAAAACAAAACAGAAGCGTCAGGTGTATACTCACTTAAGTATACCATAAATAGAAAGAGGTAGACTGAATAGAATGAATCGTATTATGATAATTTCGGGTAGGTACAACGACGTTTTTTATCTTCTGATAAAAATATGTACTCCGACTTTCTCCACACCATGGAGTCGAACCCATCGTACCTCCCTTTCACTCGTTCGGTCCATATACTAGTGACCGTCACGTCCAGGAGAAGTACTTCGTATAAATATGAGAACAGTACTCTTTTCGTCAAATCGTCCCTGGATCTTTGTGACGGGAATTGAGGACTCCTTCTCGATGTATACTCGTTAGAGATTACTTGGGACCACTTAAACTGTTCTTGGTTATAAAATTAGTTTAACTAAAGAGACCCGTATATTTTACTCTATGAGAAAACTAAAGAAGCTCCATGGTTTTGTCGATATCTAAGTTCTAGTAAGATAAATTATTCACGTTAGTTAATAACGTACAATGGTGTGACCAGTGACACAATCAGTAAAGATACGACCCTTGAAGGGTGCGGAGAGACATGCATCAGAGGTAGGACGAAGGGTTCGGACGAGACGCGGGTCTCTATCGTTGATCACACCTGGTGTGGTGTACCGAGGGAAGAAGAGACAAGGTGTGTTGACAAGAAGGTCTAACGAGAGAAGGGGGAGGGATGAGGAGAGGTGTCGGGAGTCTAGAAGATAGCGACCAGATTCCTATGTCGTGGTCGGTAACACAACAAAGGATGGGTGTTGAACCATTCAACAGGTATAGAATTTTAGAGAAGGTTAATGGGGTTAAACTTACAAGTTAGCAAAAAGAAACCCCGTGAGAATCATATGTCGAAACCTTACGACGGAGAAATCGGGAGGGGGAAATGGTACAGTGATTCTACATCCATATAGGGGTAAAATGTTTATTCTTTTCTCTCTCGTAAACGGACTTAAGTGTTTTTCATCCCCACCCCCGTCTCAGTAGGAAACTTGGGTCCAAACAGACTCAGATTACGGACGTGAGAGTTTGTAAGTACTATAATGTGTTTTCGTTAAGATTGGTTATCATTCACATTTTGGTATCCGTCAATACTTGATTATCTATTTAGTTAAGTGTTACATAAATTTTACAATTAAATTTTTTTAGTGATATACGGCTGTAAAGTGTTCGTACTCGAGTAAACGAATATACGAGATTGGGGTAGTAATGTAGTAAAATCTCCATTTCTTTCACTTTGAATAGGAGATTTGTCAGGGTTGTCTTTCTTGAAAGTGTCTTTTCGGAGTCCCTCGTATTATGGGACTTCTCATAAAATAATTTCTGTGATCCCACTCTGTGTTCCGTTTTCTACGGTTGTATGGGGTACCACTTTTTTAATTATTGAAAGATCATCAAAAAGAGAAGTTTCGAGGAAGACCAGATGAGATCGACACCCCCGGAGGATGAGAAGGAGGAGAAGACTAGGATACAAGGTCAAACTGGTGGACAAGAGGAGAGAGTCCAAGGGAGGAACGTAGTTGTAAAAGATACGAAGCCGAGAAACATGTTTACAGTTACAAGAAGGGGTCCATATATCGGGTTTGACGTGTGAAGTTGGGTAGGTCCGGATCTGACAGTCACTCAGTATTAGATTGGAGAATTTTCTCGTTAATCTTATTAGATAGTACATAGTAGATAGATGGTCGACAGATAGATACACAGTAAGAGATAGATCCATACATATAGATCTACACATACAGACACCTTCATAAAACTTAATGTAGTTACCGATCAAAAGACTTGTCACATCTCACCCTCTAAATTGAATGTTCGTTTCTTCAAGTGGTCTACCACAGACTTCTACTCTCTTTTCCTTGTTTTTCTTTTTTCTCTCTTTCCATAAGTCTTAAATATATTAAAGGAGTTCCAGTGTTGGTTATTTATCGTCTCGACCTTACACTTACGAGGTATTTTTCAAACACATTTGAAAATACAAAATAATGTCACTCTTATGTTTTCTTGTTAAAAAAAAAGGAGTCACTGTTCCTTCTTTTTTAATCAGTACAAATTATATGTTCAATCGAAATTTGGAAAACTTGTCTAATACAAAGAGACGGACCTTACGGTATTTTGACTGGTGTTCAAGGGTTAACAGACACCCAACGAAGACATCAATCATAACAGTTAGTTGACTTTACCTGGTTTCGAACCGGTAGTCCGATAAGCCACGTAAACTATTAATGACATTGAACGGTCAGTGACTAGTCATTTGGTTCTAAAAGACTCCTGGGTAAGACACGAGTCATAACTCGTCTCTTCGGAACACACTATGTAATTTTTACATTGTGTACAAGAGGAAGAGACGGAAATTCTTTATATAACGACTCCCCAGTTCTGTTCGTGTATCTCGCTAGTAAGTAACACATTCTATCATTCTATCACGTATGAGCACACGGTTCGACGTACACACTTGATGTTTGTAGTTTTCTCTCTTTTCACTAAGCCCCACAAGTACCCACAAACGTCTCCTCGACCCGACTGTAGGACCGACTACTTCGAGACTAAGGAGAAAGACGGAAGACGTCCAATTAATGATCTCCAATTAGTAATTTATAGTTAGGAAGTCAGGTTGTAGGAGACCTTTATTTAAGATTCATTTTTACCAATGAAAGATTTCCATCGTTAACAAACTTTGTCACAAAAGGTTGATCACGTCTCCCAAAGAACGGTGGATTCTACAGGGCTCCTCCAACAAGTCTCGTCTGTGGAGGACTTTCGACGAAGGTGTCAAGTGTAACCAGAAAACAGTAAGGAGTCGTTTCGAGACTCTTAGAGTCGAGAGAAGTCTGACGAGTTGTTAGTTCCTAGGGGTCCGCCATTCCTTTCGTGTGTTCTTCGGGGTGTTCGGAGGAGTAACCGAGGGGGCTGGGGTGGTGGTCGAGACCTGAAACAAGCAGGGTCCCTATTTCACGTCTGTTCCGTTCTATTAGTAAGGTTTTAAAAACACACAGGTCCGGAAAGGTTGAGACCAGTAGGGATCACACACCGGACAGTCCTAGTACCATCGTATAAAATGAGTTATCTCGACTAGGGAATTATCAGGATAAAGGATTTGTGGTCGAGAAAACCTCAGTGGTTGTCTCTTTCCGAACATCCCCTCTTTTCTCTACTAAAAGAAAAAGGTCACAATGAAGACTTAGGAAAAGGAAGATCAGAAGTACCTAGGAGGACGAGTAGGCTTTATTTCACCTCAGTAGGACGGCTAAGGAGGGATTCTTCCTTGGTGAACTGAACGAGGTGTACGGGCTGGTCTTTTAGACTTATGCCTACTCTTACACATTTGTGGGCGCACCGACCCCCCACCCTGTCGATTTCCCTTCTCGGGTAAGGAGACACAACCGGTCTACTACAGACACAGTGTCACAGTCATGTCCTTTTCAACTGTCCTCTTTTTGCTAGACCCTTTCCATTTCCCTATAAAACCGAGAAGAAACTTTTGAGTTTCGTTATTGTCAGGGACCGTCAGTTCCAAGTCTTTCGGCCGTCGTATTAATCAGACAAGTTCGGAGTCGTCAAGTATCCCAAATCTCTAAATTCCTTACCGTAATTTTACGGTATTTGTATTAGGTTTCTTATTTCAAAACTTTTGACCAACCAAAATTAAATCCCCACAAAACAAAACAAAACAAAAATTTCTTTTCTGAGGGAACGGAAATACTCAGAGCAGTATCCCTAAGGTAAAGTCTTCAAACCCAAAATCTCTTTATTTATTTGTTTTAAGGTTGCACGTGACTCTAGAGCGGTTCTCCCCCGTAAATCTTCGACTAACGTAGTTTTCATTCGCCCCTTAGCCCCGGCCCCCGTGTTCGTAAGTGAGTAAAGTATCTCTCCTCCGTCTTCGGGTATACCACACTGAAGACTTCCTGACATCCCGTGTGTCAGAAGGGGATTTAGTTAGAAGGTACGAAACGAGGACAAAATTTTCAGTGCAAAGTAAAATTTCAGTTCTAAAAGGTTCACACAAAGGACTTCGGGGCCCGAAGAAATAGTCACGGACGTCTCGACACCTCCTGCGGTCTACCCACCAGAGGGTCTGGAGTGAGAGTGAGATAAGGGTGAATGAGGATAAAATAAACAAACTTTAAAAATGATCGTTTACTTAACTCGATAAATCAACCATTTTTCCCAAAATGATTCTTCATTTTCGCTCTTCTTGTTATTGTTTGGTAAGGGTTTAAATCTTTTGAAGACTCAGTTCAACAGTGAAAGTCGACTGTCACATACTTGTACGGGTCACGGCTACATCTAATTCTTGTGTCCTGTGTCGTAAGGGTTCTCCGTGGCGTCGAGGGAATCGTTTCTCGTCTCGAAACTCCGACCTTGGAATTTAGATATTATACTACCCCCACGAATACCCCCGTCCCCGCTGACCTTGTCCATTCTACAACTTTTCCCTACTCCTCCTGGTTCCTTCCGATTCGGGTCCTTCACCGTGTGAAATCCCTGGACCCTCTCATACGTCGTATACTTGTGCCTTTAAAGGTCCCTTCCACGATTTTCCCCGTCTCCAGTGACTTTTCTGTACTGTGTATTATACTTTACATAGTTTA
Source organism: Capra ibex (assembly GCA_006410555.1). Classification (NCBI taxonomy): domain Eukaryota; kingdom Metazoa; phylum Chordata; class Mammalia; order Artiodactyla; family Bovidae; genus Capra; species Capra ibex. The sequence continues at coordinate 886,331 of SJYO01049859.1, forward strand.
CTTTCCAAGTCGACTACGGTGCATTTCTTGGAGTCTATAGTTCACTCCCCTCTTTGACTTTTAGTTCTACGTTTAAAGATTTAACGTACCTTAGTCCATGTACTAAACCCCGGAAGTGGGTGAAACCCCGAAGGAACTACCGAGTCTACCATTTCGTAGACGGATGTTACGCTCTCTGGGCCCAAACTAGGGACCCAACCCTTCTAAGGGACCTCTTCCTTTCCCGTTGGGTGAGGTCATGAGAACGGACCTTTTAAGGTACCTACCTCCTCGGACCATCCGATGTCAGGTACCCTAACGTTCCTCAGCCTGTACTGACTCGTTGGAGTGGTGTAGGTGAAGTTCCCATATTTCTAAGGGGTTGACCTTTAATTCTCCCTCTAAATTCTCTTTCAAAATCTGTCTCTCCCAAACGGTCCACCGAGTCCGATATTTTTTTAGACGGACGTTACGTCCTCTGGTCCCAAACTAAGGACCCAGTCTTTTAGGGAACCTCCTACCTTACCAATCCTCCTCGGACCACCCGATGTCAGGTACCCCAACGTTTCTCAACCTGTTGTGACTCGTTGATTGAGTTGTGAAAATCTATCTCTTTCACAATGACACTCAAGATGGGAGGTGAGACCCTGTTCCTCTCTCACACTCCGTCTGAGGATGGAACCTCAAATCATCCTCTCGAAAGGTTCCTCTTTGAGATTCTCTTTGACGAAGACAACGACTCAAACCCTCCAAGGAGACTGTGTTTGATTTCGGGAAGACCACGAGACCCCCTCGTCTCTCTTGACACGAATCCTTTATTGAAACAGGGGGAAACTGACGTTCAGTTCTAGGTACGACGGATATCGGTTCACCTCTACAGACCCCAGGAAAATACACCCTAGGATTTCTGTACGTATTTTCTTGAAGACGGTCTCCTGTCCCTTAACCCAACCTCTTCTAGAGACGTTCCACTTCGTGGTCTTTTTAGCCTCCGACTCTCCACTTCCCTTGTCATCCAGTCTCCACTCCTCTTGACGACAGGAGACTTTCGGTTCGTCCAACCCTCAGACCTGCTGGTAGACGCTCCGAGACTTTTGTTCTTCCGTCGAATGTCTGTCATGTTAATTCATGCAAAAAAAGAAAGGAAAACCAGAAAGGAAAGGATAGAACTTGGAGTCTCAGTCTTTCTTGTCGATAACTGACTACTCTTTCTACTTGTTTCTCCGTTCTTCAAGTAACGTAGGAAAAGAGGTTTCTGTTTGAACAGGTCAAGGTAGGTCGAGATCCTGACTTCCTGCAGAATAAACACTTACGTTTAACCTCAATTAATTACATAATACTGACTTCTAGGATTAAAGAATTATTCTTTATTCTGAATTCTCTAAACCCCCAGAGTAAAATATTTTAATCTTACTGGTCTTTACAGTAATACGAACTATGAAAAGAAGGTGTCGTCCTTTTGTTATAGAAGGGGTTACTCAAGTAGAATTTCACCGTTAGTTTCTTTTTACGGAAAATTACTATTCGGGTATTTGATCCGAACAAATGTCTTGGTCAATTTTTACTAATGTCCTGTCTCAACTAGGGTGAGGGTAAAATTACAGGGCCCGTCCAGAAGTGTGTCTCGAGTTTTCATTTTACGGTATGTAACACCAGTCCCCTTGTCACTAGTTATCTTCCTAGGTCCCTCTTAGACCTTCCAACCCACATACAAACGAACAAACCACAGAAAATCCAAAAAAAACCCGAAGGGACCACCGAGTCACCATTTCTTAGACGGACGGTTACGCCCTCTGTACACAAGCTAGTTCTTTTAGGGGACCTCTTCCTTTACCGTTGAGTGAAGTCATAAAAACGGACCCTTGAGAGTACCTGTCTCCTCGGACCACCTGTTGTCAGGTACCCCATCGTTTTCTCAGCCTATGATGAATCGCTGGATTGTTTTTGTTGTTTAAAAAGGAACGTCTTTTAAGAACGTCTCGTAAATCGGATCCTTCAGAGAACTAAAGTGGTGTACCGTCTTAAGACGTATTTGAGATGAATGATGTCATCTTTCTTCAGATAGAATACATAAGTGTGGTATGTATATGTATATCTATGATATATAGTATGGTATGGTAGAGAGAGAGGATAAGTATAAACAAATATCCTTTTACTTGGGATCGGGATTTTCAGGAAGACAAAAGAAAGAAATTAAAAAACCCATCCCCCTCTCATCAAACATAGGAAAGTTTTATAGTGCAACCGGGAATAAACGAAGAGAGTCGTTCTGGTGAGTGTTGAAGTGTTTTACCCATTGTGTCAGTGTCTGTTCTTTCCTTTTTTTTTTTTTTTCTAATTTGAGTCCTCTTTTTTTTTATACCTAAGGATTCTGGTTTTGTTATCCGTAAGATTTTGTTGGGTCGTAACTAATCCACGTCGTCCTTTATCCCGATTTTATTACCGAGTTCTTAATGTCCTTTCTTAGGGAAGGTCCGGAAAACCGATTCTAGTTCACATCGCAGACAAGAGTAGTCTACATAGTAGCTAGACTCCTGTTATGTCATTTACCTCGTCTAAAAATCTCGTCCCTTAACCTTATCCTCGAATGAATTGAAGAGATGTGTCTGTGGACCATAAGAGGTCTTTACCACGTTGAGGGGTAGAATTGTTGTCAACGTTTTACATCTAAAAACGGAAGGAGTGTAAAAAAAGTAAAGAAACAAGGAGTCGTGAACGTTCACTCCATAATTAAAAAGAGGACTCCAAAGTACGTGGAAACCGAGGTGGGTGATTTGACAGTGTCTGTCCTAGACCAAAGAAAAAGAAGGGAAAAGCCGGAGTGTGGACACTGAACCCCCGAAGGGTCCGCCATGATCACCATTTCTTGGGTGGACGGATGTCTGCGTCCTCTACATTCTCTATTCCTAAACTACGGACCCACCCTTTCTAGGGGACCTCCTCCCGTATTGTTGGGTGAGGTCATTAGAACGGACCTTTTAGGGTACCTGTCTCCTCTGACCCCCCAGATGTCAGGATTCCCAGTGTTTCTCAGACTGGGCTGACTTCGTTGAATTGTACGTGCATACTGAACCTCGGGCACCCAACGAAAGAAAACTCATACCGTAACTGGAGGTACCTAAAAATTTGTTCCCAAACCACTCATAGAAGTAATAATGGTGAGAAACCAAAATAAACTAAATCAGCGATTTAACACAGACTGAGAACGACTGGGGTACATGATATCAGGTGGACCGAGGAGACAGGTACAATAGGAGGTCCGTTCTTGTGACCTCACACAACGGTAAAGGAAGAGGTCCCCTAGAAAGGTTGGATCCTTAGTTTGGGTCCAGAGGACGTAACGTTCGTCTAAGAAATGACTGACTCGATACTCCCTTCAAGAGACAACGACGATAGTAACTGGGTTCCGGAGATAAAGTCATCGAGAGTCTCGTCGTCGTTGGGGTTTAGGTTCTTGATCAAAATGGGTGAAACACAATCCCCCGTAGAGGTCCATTGGTTACGAAGTCGATGGAAGGTCCGAGGTACGAGAAGTGGTTAAGTTCGGACTGGTAGTCTACAAATGTGGAAGTTACCAGACGGGGACGGTAGGACGGGAAGACCCATGGGATACGGATATCAGTGTTCCTCGGTCCGAGAGGGTTCGGAAAGTGAAAAGGTCAGAGAATGGGGTATTCCGAGAGATATAAGAGAACCTGTAGAAGAAGTTGGGACGAGTCTTAAGACTTTAGAACAAGAAGTAGGTGAGATAAGAGTTGAAGGAAGAGAAGTTTTTCTTTTTTTCTTTCTTTCTTTTCTCAATGTCCTTTTTTTTTAGACTCTTGGGACAAAGGAACCCCAAAATCCTTCGTAAAGATTACTCGACAAAATAAGTATTTTATAAAGTATTGTCAAATAGACTTGTCACGGACTATCAGAAGGCCTTTTTTACAGATTAAGACAGGGAACTGGGTGTCCCCTTCTCGAACGTACAGTATTTTTAACTTCCCTCCGAACACGTAAAGACCTAGGTTGTTTTTGTTCTCACCGTAACTAGTCACAACCGGGTCCAAAGGTGGAAGAATGTCTGTTGTGATTCCACTTAAATGAGTAAATACCCGAATCATTCTCTATTCTCAACTTCAGTCACCATCAAATCTCCTTTTCGAGTCAAAGGTCGGGTAATGATCGACCCACAACCGTTGTTTCAGTAAATTGGAGAGCTCCGAATGATTGGATCTGTGATTAGAGAGACACAGGAATGAAATTTCGTTTTGACTATGATTGGGATTGGAGTATCCTCAAAATACTTCTAAGTTGTTAGATTACAACTACACCACTGGTACCATTTCTTGACGAGTAGAAAATACAGCACACTTAGTGACTACTGATTGGGGTCGAAAACAACAAACCCTAGGTGATAGTAAATAAGGGTGTTCCGACGAGGGTCGATTATCAGTTCGTGTTATGACCATGATTACGTCTAGTGAACTCGATATTCTGGAGACCGGGTGTTTTCACTGAAGCCGAATTTCTGAGGGCGACTGAACCGTCTTGTTAAGAACCTTAACGTAACGTCGAACTTTGAGACGGATATGTCAGAAGGTAGGAGGGGCAGAAGAAGGTGTTCGTAGTCTATTAGTGACACCATTCTTCTGAGGACGGTGAAGGAAGTTGGAGGAGGACAAAATGGGAAGTGTACAAAAATGGGTGTTACTCGGAAAAAGAAAAATAGGTTAGAATCACATATGTTTGTGTCAACCACTTTTAATTGTAGATCACATGTTTCTATGTGTTTGTACATGTCAATAGAGACTATACATCATGAACGAGACATTTATCGTGAAAATAATAATTGTTTATCGCACTAACCATCGTATTTGGACCCTTAAGTCTTTTTCGTTTTTAGTAAAGTTTGGTTCTGTAAGTTTTACTACAACATCCATTCTATCTAAATCTCGATCGACCTTCTTAGAGATTTCATTCTAAACAAGTTCTACCCCTAGATTCTCTCTATCCTCTATTATTTTCTTTGTGTCTCCCTGAATGAGTCACTAGATTCACCAATTTTGGGACGGAAGATTACGTCCCTCATACCCAAGTTAGAGACTAGTCCCTTGATTCTAGGGTGTACGGTACCCCACGTTGGATTTCCTTTTTCTTTGTGTCTCTCACCGACCCTTTACCTCTACGAAGATCTAACCGACCTAACATCCCTTGTACACGATGACTTGACGACATATTCAGATCTTTTCATCCAACTCCGATTTGACCTCGCCTTAACATACTCAGTCACCACGACAACATGGTTCGTTTGGGGTCTAGAGTCACCGAATGTTGTCGTCTGTAAACAAAGAGTAAACACAAGGTACAACCACCGGGGATGCCGAGGTATAGTATACAGAAGAGTTGAATAAGAAACTGAGTCGGACTTTCTAGACAAGAAGGAACCCTTTGGACCAAAGGGGTTCCGTTTCCTGACCGTCTTTGTATACTACAGAAAGCTTCGAAGACGGTCTCTGTTCTGGGTACAGTACAGACGAGTATAAGACAACCGGTTTTGTTTAGTATACCGGTACGGACTGTAGTCATCTTGTTCCCTATGGGGAGGTTGTATCCTCTGTGATTTTCAATGTAACGACACCTACTTCTATATATCAGGAGAGAGTCCTTTCTCCCGATTTATCAACTATTGTTCTTTAACTAGATGGTGTCCACTCTTTAACAAGTCAACTGGTATGTAGTTGTGAATTATAGAAAATCATCCGGTCACTCTAGTAGTCCCAACGGAAACCTATACTCTACTTTTCTTCCTCATCTCTTCTCTTATTCCGACGTAACTTGTTCCGTCCTCTGTGTCTGTCCGTCCGATTACAGTACTGTCGACCATAACTGACACGGAAGAGAAGATCCTGAGTTGAGAGAACAGAAACAAGACTCTGGATGTGTTCGCCTACCTCTGTTTTCAGTGGACAATCCTGTTCCTTGTTACTTCAGTAAAAGATTCATAGATCTATTTCTCTCTCCATCCCGGTCAAGAGTCCTATCCGGAGTCTTTTGACACTTTCTCTTTAATCTAAATAGAAGTCTCGGGTGAGAGGAACGTGGGGAGGAAAGTGTCCTGGGGTCAAAGGTAGAGATACCCTGTTCGGGGTCGAGTGTCACGAGAGGAAAACAGGGGTTCTACGGGTCCACAGAGGTGGACACTAGGGAGTATCCGGGAGGGTGTGGGAGGGTTCACTGAAGGTGACGGAAACCGGACTGGAAAGACGAAGTTGAGTGGAAGAAGGTTCCTGTTGAAGGGTTAGTGATTACAGTAGGGTAAGAGTCCCGGACCGATCCGTTGACCGATCGACAAGGGAAGTTTTTGTGTCAAGTGATATTTTGTAATGAAATGATGATTTAAAATTTACCGACAGAGTCCACCTGTTGTTGAAGTGGAGGTTTTTCGCCAGAGGATATATTCGGTCAACTTCTTCTATAAGAATTCGTTCCTTTGGTCAATCTTCGTCAAGAATTTGGTCTGGTGTGTCCGTTCAAGAGTCACACAATCGTAGGATCGTAGGGTAGAACCGGGGAAGAATCGTCTTGTATATTAAAGAACCCGACGTGTCCCACGTCAATCTACTACAGTTTGTAACGTAAGATAATAGGACGTATATACGCACGTACGATCCAGTGAAGTCAGTACAGACTTAGACACGCTGAGACACCTGACATCGGGTGGTCCGAGGAAATAGGTACCCTAAGAGGTTCGTTCTTGTGACCTCAGTCAACGGTACGTGAAGAGGTCCCCTAGAAGGACTGGGTCCCTAACTTGAGAGTAGAAAATGTAGAGGACGTACCTCTTCCGTTACCGTGGGGTGAGGCCATGAGAACGGACCTCTTAGGGTACCTGTCTCCCCGGACCACCCGACGTCAGGTACCCCAGGGACCCTCAACCTGTGCTGACTCACTGAAGTGAAAGTGAAAAGTGAAAGTACGTAACCTCTTCCTTTACCGTTGGGTGAGGTCACAAGAACGGACCTCTTAGGGTCCCTGTCCCCTCGGATCACCCGACGGTAGATACCGCAGCGTGTCTCAGCCTGTACTGACTGTACTGTCGTCGTCGTCGTCGTCGTAATCGGATAGGATGTTTACGTAAAATTACTCTCATAGTCGAAGTCTCGGTCCCTGGTTCCTTCCGGACTTGTAAGGTCTTGGATAATGTGTCATATTGGATTATATTACTAGTACGACACACGATGTTTTGACGACTTCTCCAGTCAAGAGAACGACATTAGGAGTGTGCGTACCTGTTTGAAAGATTCAGTGATAAAAACTACCCTTATCTTTCCTTCCAGTATGATCTCTTTTTCCACTGAGGGTCTAGACGGGTACTAGGAAGGACCACCGAGCCACCATTTCTTAGGCAAACGGTTACGTCCTCTGTACTCAAGTTCGGGGTCCAGTCTTACTAGGGGACTTCCTCCTTTACCGGTGGGTGAGATCATAAAAACGGACCCTTTAGGGTACCTGTCTCCTCGGACCTCCCAATGACAGGTACCCTAGTGTTTCTCGACCTGTGATGACTCGCTGACTTGTGTCTGGTCGTGACCAAATAATTCATACACACCCGAGTAGAACTCTGCGTCGTAGGAAAAGTAGGGGGTCTTGTAGTCTCACGACCAACTCCGTTAAGTTATAATTTTTTATTTATTTATTTGAGTTATTAAGATTGTTGTAGACGGGGAACCCACTTATTTATTGGGCCGTGGAAGAGTGGTCACCGTAGTCCGGTGTCCCATTAGAAGTCATGTGGTAGAGGGTGTCCGTGTCTCTCCGTTTTCGGAAGAGGGTAGTGACGAAGGTCTAAAAGGCGAGAGTTGTTCGGCACGCAGGTCAACCTGGACTCTTATATAGCGGACGACGGTCAACGAGGACTCGGTGGAGACTTCAGCTCCCGGTCGAGAGGTGACTCGTTCCGACTTTCGTTCAGTGAACCTCCGGACAAAGGAGGCGTCGAAGTGACGGTGTAGCCACGGGGGGTGGGGGCGGGGGCACGGACCCTGAGGCGCCCTGAGGACCGTGGTCTAAGGGAAGGTGTCGCCCCTGTCAGTCAGTGGCGAGGATGGTTGCCACTCAATTTTCCGCAGACAAATACTTATGTAAAACGGTTTAGACTCACCTCACGCCGCTGCCTTCTCCCGTTCTGTCCCTTTCAACACGACTCTGTCTGACCCTCCGAACCCCGACTGAACCGTCTACTGTCCAAAACAATGTCTAAAAATTTTATTACAACGAAATTCTTGTCTTATCTTTCGGTTCGGTTCTTTGTAGTTGTCATTCAAAAGAAGGAAAGGTGGGGGGTGGGGGTGGGGGAGGGCGTTTTCTATACGACTTCGGTCCAAATTAAAATACAGTCCTTTCTTAAGGGAGGTCTCTGAAGGGACCGGCACCAAGTCAACTCCTATTACAAAAGGTCGGTACAAAGGTCTCGGAGAGTTTCTGACTTTCCTTTTGCCCGTTTGTTAGAGCCTCGGAAGCGAAACTTCGTCGTCCCCCGCGACAATACTATTTCTTTGGCGCCACCAAAGAACCTGCCTCCACTACTGACTTTAAGGCCGTTCCAAGAGATGGAAAAGAAAAGTCCTGGTCCCTCATGGATTTCTTATTTTATAAATGTCTACGATCGTTTAAAATACGGAGACTAAAATTACGTTTCTGAAGTACAATATAAAATGTAGTTTTCCCTTCTTCAAGGTCGTAGACGTTTTGTTTTCATAACGTACTAATGAAGGTAGTGGCACATTATTTCGTATAGAGTATGTCAATAACGTCAGGGTTTCAGGGGCTATCTTCACCTACAAATCTTAACCTGAAGGTTCCGTATTTTTTCTCGGTAACATTGGTGGATGGGAATGGTATATTCTATATAGTTACGACGGGTCTGACGAAGACAGGTCATTAAGACCAAAAATTTAATGAACCCGGGTAAATTTTTAATTCCCTCTCCAACCCTCCGGTGTGAGTGACTAATAGTAATCTTTGTTACAAACGAGACAAAGAATAGTCCAAGAAAATTCCAGGATGTAATTTTGTGTGTCACACTGAAGTGTGTGTCAGTTCCTCATTTACTGACAATGATGTACATATGACATGATGGACATTGACACAATAATACTTACAATTACGTAAAATCGATTAAGAGTGCCGGGGGATGGAAACTAATGAATAAAGTAAGATCGTAGTTGTCTTAGGCATCCGTATTTTGGAAGACCTCGGAAGCTGTTAAAGAGTATGTGTAAAGACACTTGCAACGAATATGTAACAATTTTTATAGGGGTCCTCGTCATTTTATCCGAAGATCCCCTCAATCAATTCCCTTACGACTTCAAGTCCCCTTGTCAGGGTCTCTTCTCCCTCCACTACCCCTTAACCGACTTTGTATTTCCTAAATTGTTCTCTTCTCCGTAGTAAGTACCTCCTTCAACTTTTTAGTCTTCTGGAGAGGTTTGTACATATACCCATTATATTATGGGGTTCCCGAAGGGACTACAGAGTCTCCCAATTCTTAGATGGACGTTACGTCCTCTGGACCCAAACTGGGGACCCAACCCTTCTAGGGGATCTCCTCCCTTACCGTTGAGTGAGGTCATAAGAACGAACCACTTAGGGTTACCTGTCTCCTCGGACCACCCGATGTCAGGTACCCCAACGTTTCTCCGTCTGTCCTGACTCCTTGATTCGTCTCATGTCGTGTATGATGAAGTTTCTGATTATAATATACTACGTTCCTTAAGATAATGTAGTCTCACGGAGTCTAAAAGTCTCACTTATATCCTTTTACTGGACTCTTTCTTTAACCAGTCTTTTATCTGACAATTCCCTGACCGTCCTTACCTCAGATGTTTGTTCTTGCTACGTTATATATGTATATATACATACATATACATACAAACACACACACACACACACACACACACATAACGAATACCGTTGGGGTCATAAGAACGGACCCTTTAGAGTACTTGTCTCCTCGGACCACCCGACGTCAGGTACCCAAACGTTTCCCAGTGTGTGTTGAATCACTGATTTGTTTGTTGTTTATTACCTCCACACTTTAACAACTCCCTTGTCTCTGTCTTAATCTTCATCAAGTTGGTACCGGATCAGAAGGGAGTCTTCTTAACACTCTCTTTAATGAGAATTATAAGAGATCAAGTATTTTATGAAACGTAAAGACGAGATCTCTTTTGTTTGTATAGTCGATAAAGGTTTGTACCTGTCGAATGTATTACATAGAGGATTATATACTTAGTCGTCTCAAGAGTCACCAAGACCTTTCAAGGTCTAGTAGGACTTTGACCAATCTATGAGTAAGATTTGACTAGACTCATCGTCGACGGTATGTAGAAGTGAAGTAAAAATATAACACTCGGGGAAACCCAGTCTTGTTCTGACGTAAAGACGTGTAGGAGGTACCCATGGAGACTGGTACAAGACTAGGGGTCTCCCACGTCATCCCTGTAATCACTTACCACGATGGACAGTCTAAGTCACTATTTAGTCATTTCCTTCCAAACGAAACTATAGTCAAACCCCAACTTAAAACCAACTTGAAACACGTCTCACAGATACTTAAATTTACTCAAAGGTGTATTTGGATGAAATCTTTCGTCACGATTGAGTTTTTCTTTGTATTTAGGAAACACAAAGAGTTAGTAAGAAGGGTTAACATGCTATCTTTCACTTCAGCAAGTCAGTACAGGCTGAGAAACGTTGGGGTACTTGACGTCGGATGGTGAAGACAGGTACCCTAAAAGGTCCGTTCTTACGACCTCACCCAACGGTAAAGGAAGAGGTCCCATAGAAGGGTTGGGTCCCTAGCTTGACCCCCAGAGGACGTAACACCAGTTTTCGAAATGGTAGACTCGGTGAGATGACCCATCATCTAGAGGAATCCATAGTTACAGTATCAAAAGGTCAACAAAAGTCTATAATTCCCGAAGGGACTATCGAGTCAACCATTTCTTAGGACGTTACGTCCTCTAGGGTCAAGCTAAGGAGCCAACTCTTCTAGACGACCTCTTTCCTATTCGATGGGTGAGGTCATACCGTTGGGTGAGGTCATGGGAACGGACCTCCTCGGATCACCCAACGTCAGGTACCCCAGTGTTTCTCAGTCTGTGATGACTCGCTGAAGTGAAAGGGAAAGGTCACACGAACCCGAAGGGACCACCGAGTCGACCATTTCTTAGGTGGACGTCACACCCTCTGGACCCAAGTCAGGGACTCAACCCTTCTACGGGACCTCTTCCCTTTCCGATGGGTGAAGTCATAAAACCGGATCTTTTAAGGTACCTGACATATCAGGTAACCCAGTGTTTCTCAGCCTGTGTTGACTCGCTGAAAGTGAAAGTCTATAATTCGGCGTCAGGTCGGTAAGTCAACCTCAAATAGAAGTGGAAGATGGGTGACGGTCAGGTTCATACTTGACCGCGGGATGGACTAACGTCCCGATAAAGTTCCCATGACGGTGGACACAGGGGGAAGATCCTAATGGGACGTCCCCACGACTCGACTCTCTACGTGTTCCTTACCCTTCACGTGGTTCGGTCGTCCTGTGGTGGTATTACAGAGACGGGAGCACTCACGACGACGAGACCTGAGTCGGACCGGTAACTACAGGTGACACTCCGTCCGAGGTTTAAGATTGAGACCCCCGATCTCCATACTCAAGAAACTCTAGGTTACTAAACTCTTCAACCTTTAGGTACAAGTCGAGAACAGTGACCGGTACATCGACCTCACACCACCCCTTTGACAGAACCTTAACCCCACTTAGTCGGATTTAAGTAAGTTTGGGCGGAGGTGAACTGGGTGTCTTTAAAGGAAAGAACCGGCAATTTGACTCACGGGGTTGTGACAGGGGAGGGGGACCGGGAAAGTGGTTCTGAGTAGAAGGGACGAGGGCACTATTTAAGTTCAAGAAAAGGAGTCGTTTACGGGTTGACCTCCTGGTTTCCTATGTTGTCAGAAATACTGATTAAGAGAATCTTGGGGATTCCTCCAAAAATCCCTCTTTCCGGTCCATAGGGGTAAAGGTAAGGGGTACCCTTCCATCAACGGAGAGTAGAGTACGTGTGAGGCAAGATAACTGGGAACCCAAATGGAGGAGGGAGCGACGGTCAAAAAATGACATCGTCACATCGTCTCCCGAAGGGTCCACCGAGTCACCATTTCTTAGACAGATGTTTCGTCCTAACTAAGGACCCAGTCCTTCTAAGGGGTCCTCTTTCTATGCCGTTAGGGAAGGTCATGACCCTTTAGGGTACCTGTCTCCTCGGACCGTCCGATGTCGGGAACTCCAGTGTTCTCAACACGTACCGAACCACTGATTTGTTGTCGTTTTACCTCGTCTACCTCCGACCATCATCGACCGGTGTGGGAAGTGGAGAATCCTTATAACTCAGACTGAGGTCACAGATAGTCACGTCAATGACTCAAGAAAGAGACAGGAAAGGGAACTCAGAATCAACGGTTAGAGTCCACAGGGTGACTATCTTATTTTACCTTCATTTGTCAAGAAACCTTCTTTCTTTTATATCGTATTTGTATTTATAAATCCTGTCGATAAACTTTAGTGAACCCGGTAAGAATCTCAAAAGTAATAATACATAATGTTATTGAAGTAAAAGTAAATTGTCTATTCTTGGTTTGCAAATAGTGTTCAGTCTGTATTACTATCTGAAACCGTGACGTCTTTTCTTCTGTATCGGGGACAAGAAAGTCTCAGGAAATGATAACGCATTATAAATGTTGTGTCGTAGGACTACGATCCATTCGATTCCGTCGATTGTCGTCTGTCTCCTGTACGAAGATGTCTTCAGCCCCATCTAAAGTTTCTTCTCTGTAGTAGACTACACCGAAAACTTTTTACTTTCGGTAGTCAGTAATCCATCCTTTTTCTTTTATCCCCTTTTGTAGAGTTTCTCTCTATTATTACCGTACACGTTACTGTTTCTGAGTCGTGTATACGGAAACCTCCCACACGATTCAGCGAGTCAGCACAGACTGAGAAACACCGAGATACCTGACCCCGGACGATCCGAGGAGACGGGCACCCTAAAGGGTCCGTTCTTATGACCTCACTCAACGGTACAGAAGGAGGTCCCCTGGAAGGGGTGGGTTCCTAGAAGGGGTTTGAACGTAGAGGATACAAAAGACGTTACCGTCCGCCCAAGAGTTGGTGATCACGGTGAACCCTTAGGAAACCCCACCTCACTGCGGTTTTCTACCCGGATCGTCTCGGTGAACTTAGCTTTGACGTCTACCGAAATCTAGCAGACAATTCCTCAAAGTCCAAAAAGATGTACACTTTACCCCTTATAGTTTCCAAAATTTCGTTTTCCGGTCGAGTTTCTTACAGCACAAATATTATTCAGAGACTGGAGTTTCATCTGATCCTATTCTTTTGTTCCTCAATCCTTTGTCAACACTAGTGGACCCCCCTTAACCACTCACGGATTTGAGGTACACGTCACAGTCCTTCTTTCTCTTCCTTGTCTATCCTCTTTTGAAAGTCTCCTCTTACCTTAACTCTTACTGAGTCACTAAAATTCGAACCCACAGACCCATGTACCTTTATCAGGCGATTCTATTCCTCCTCATGTCCTTCTAGACCGACTCCTCCTCTATTCCCACGTCGACCCCTGTACACTGTGACCTCTACTCGACACCCTTTCGATCCTCCATAAACCCGTCCTCAAGTCCTCTTTTCAGATCCAATCTACACCCTTATTAGCCACTCGTCTGCTCCGAACTCGGATCCACTCACTGATACTCTTATGGGTCACTTTTATACGTCTTTCTCTCGTTCTACGATTCCTATCTTGTAAATTTCCCGGTGTTCCTCGCTCTTCCCTCAAGACCTTTTCCCCACTCTTTTTTTTAGTAATTCTCTTCTTTAGTTCTGTGTCGGAGAGAGTTTTCGGTTCCGGTCCCCTTACAGTTTGTTCTGTCTTCATCAAGGTCACAATCTACAATCTCTTTTCATGCGTCTTATCTTTGGTTTTTCTTTACCAATACTCTATGTCTTTAACGCTTCATGAACCCACTACGATCGAAATTCGTCTGGCACAAAAAGAATACAAATCTATTAACTTTACTCATAGAATTTTATCCACAAAAGCTCTTGAAAATCTACAGAGAATAAAGTCTTTAGAGACCTTTACGACTAAAAGGGTATCTGGTGCTTTACACGAATATAGGAATGTAAAAAAAGAAATCCTATTTGTTAAAAAATCGTTTATTCGTTTTTTTCCGTAAGAAAAAAAAACAAACAAAACTTCCCCATTTGACATATACTTTTACCGGTAATCACTTTCCCAACCTTAACTATTGTCGTTAAAAAGAGACATCCTTTCCTTTATTGAATCTAAGTCCTTTTTATCGAACGACTGTTCCGTCAGTCAGTGTACCGAGGGACTTCCTTCAATTCTCTGATCTAAAAATTCCAGTATCAAGATACTTTTCACTTCAACTCCAAGTGAACTTATTTCAAAAGAAACCAATATGACTCACCTGACAGTTTTTTTTTTTTTTTTTAGGTCGTCTTTGTGTTTTCCGACTCCATCATTACGGAGAGAGGTACGATGTTCGAATCTTTACAGTTCAATTTCATAAACGACTTTCTCATTTATAGAACTTTATACCATTCTTTTACGTATTCATCTTAAATAAATTGTGAGATAAAGGTAAGATACGTACATTTACGTATAAAAGAACTTGTTTTGTAGTTTTAATTTTGAAATTTTTTATACCGTAAGAGGAAAACACTTCAGAACCTAGTTTCCGAGTGGTACATTTATATGTAATACAAAAGAATATAAGTACATTAAGGGACCACCGAATCTGCCATTTCGCAGACGGATGTTACGTCCTTTGGGCCCAAGTTAGGGACCCAACCCTTCTAGAGAACCTCTTCCTTTACCGTTGGGTGAGGTCCTAAGAACGGACCTTTTAGGGTACCTGCCTCTTCGGAACATCCGATGTCAGGTACCCCGACGTGTCTCAGTCTGTGCTGACTCGCTGAAATGAAAGAATATAGGTATCTATTGTGTAACAGTTTATTGTTACTATGGAAATCCAATAACGATGAGTTCTGTCATAGAACGCTATATATACCTGAATTTCTCCTACCTCCTCTTTCCTCTATAACTATGTTAATTAATTTGTGGATGACGTCCGTACACGACTTTTAAGACCATTATAAGTACTGTTCAAGACACTCAACACAGGTCACGAGTTTCTGCAACCCACATAAGGTGAAACCCTGTCCAGAAGATTCGAGGGATTCGGGATGAGACAAATAAGTCAGTATTACGTTAATAGTTTCTGGCACTTAGGTAAGAGTAAAACTCAGTCCCTATTGACCCTAGATTCTTATTTATCCCCGAAGGGAACACCGAGTCTATTATTTCTTAGGTGGACGTTACGTCCTCTGGACCCAAGTTAGAGACCCAACCCTTCTAGGGGACTTCTTCCTTTTCCGATGGGTGAGGTCATAAGATCGGATCTCTTAAGGTACCTGACATATCAGGTACCCCAGTGTTTCTCAGCCTGTGTTGACTCGCTGAAAGTGAAGTGAAGTTCTTATTTATCTCTTCTTGTACAATTTTCTAATAGAACCGTGGAGTGATACCTAACGAAACAGAGAATGCCAAAGTAAAGAATTGACAGAAAACCTTTCGTTCGGACAAATTGTCAGTATTTCTGTACCCTCAGATGGATCTATTAAACGGAAAAGGAATTTAAAATGTAAGGAAATATTGGAGTCTCTTAATAGATACGGATGTAAGATGGGTTACACCTTAGAGAGACTGTGATACTTCGTAGACTTAATTTATAGATCCGGACCCGTGGTGTTTATGGTCGGATGAAAGTGGTCAATCGACATATGACTCCGTCCAACCAATTGGTAAATTTCATTTTAACCTTACTAATTTTAAGGAAGAAACCCCCTGATCATAGTGTTGATTTACACTGTGATAAAAATATTGTATGAACCATATCACGAGACTCGAATTTACTATCAACCCTCTTTTTACCTGACCCAAAGAAAGTCAATGGACCTCGAATAAAAAAAATTGAAAAATAAAACATAAGCCCATATCGACTAACCTCTGGGCCCAAGCTAGGGACCCAACCCTTCTAGGGGACCTCTTCCTTTAACGTTGGGTGAGGTCATAAGAACGGACCTCTTAGGGTGTCTGTCTCCTCGAACCGTCCGATGTCAGGTACCCTAGCGTTCTCAGCCTGTGCTGAATCGTTGATATGGTGGTGGTGATGGTATCGACTAATTGTTACAATACTGTCAGAGTCCATTGTCGTTTCCCTAAGTCGGTACGTAAATGTACATACATAGAAGGGGGTTTGAGGGAAGGGTAGGTCCGACGGACCTTAAGTATAAGATTTATTGTCAGAGAGGGTAAAAGCTTTACAGTAGTACAATATTAAGGAAAGGTAGCTAGTTCGGTTTTAGATAGAATAAGAACGAAAAAGGGTGATTAAGACAGGAGACCTTGTGGTACTTTATTTAGGTCAAAAGTTCATAAAGGTAAAGTAAGTTATGCCTTGACAGGTAACAACCCCTTGGTTTACTCGTTCTGTAGTAAAATCCGACTTTATTAGAGTCCATTATCTTCTCTCTTCTATTTTTATTATATAGACGTGTCATGTGATAAATTTCACACATCCCCAGGTCTTTATATGTTACACGTAAGTTAATAATATGTTTGTCTTATACCCATTTCTGTCCTTCTTTAATTAATAACCTTGTGTTTCTATCTCTACTTCGGACACGAACTTTTTTTAAAAACCTTCTCCTCAACACGATACGGGACTTCCTACACATTCTATGTTCTCGTAGGACTTCCTTTGACGTACACGTCTTTGAGCGTCCGTTACAAGTCTTTCGTTCCCCGGTACGTCACTTGTTATCCGTACTGAGAGACCACAGTTCCCTATAACACCAGATATATACGTGTTTTGTAGTCCGATTGGACTTGATTTGGTTGCGAAGAGTATATTGACAATGTCAATCATTGTGTCAGTAGGAAGACATAAAAGAAGTAGGTAGTCATAAGTGTCATGTTTCGATTGTATCTGTCAGTGACTTTTAGTAAGTACAATTTTTTTTTTTAGAATGTACTTTTCAAGCCCTGTATGGTTCAGATTCATGTCTCATTACTCATCTTCACTCGGTAAAAAAAGGGGTCGACCGTATCAACGGAGGGAAGGGGAAAGTAAATAAGTTCCTGTGGTACGACCTTTAAACGGGTAAAATTGAAAGAGGAATGAAGATGTCGAAAGAGTAATGGTTTGTCTATACGACACTGAAGAGGGTCAGACCTTTTGTTAAGTGGAGTTGTGACGAAGATGGAGGTTGGTTGATGAAAGATACTCCTTTTTTTTTTTTTAGAATCCTTTCTTTTACCACACACATATATTAAAGGTAAAGGACAAGTTGGAAAAACAAGGGGAGACGCCCAAAACGGAAGTTTTGTGCAGACGACAGACTGAAGTATAGTGGTGTACATGGCGATGGTAAGATCGGGTTCCGTGACAGGACAGAAAACTTAGGGTTGTCAAAGACTGTACCAGAAGGGTAAAACCGAAAAAAAAAAAAAAGGTGATCAAACGAGATGAAATAAAGGTTGTATCGTAGACCTACAGTAAGACGAGTTCGTATACAGTCTGGTACAGTAAGGAGACGAGTCTTGGGTGACTTCGAAAGGTAGGGTAAGTCTCACCTCTCACCGTAAGAGAGGTGTCATTAGAGAGTCCTGGGCACGAGAGGTCGGAGTACCAAGAGAGAGACTGAGGTAGAGGATGTCGAGAGGAGGAGTGAGACAGACGAGGTTGTTGAGTCCGAAGGTAGGGTAAGGAACTCGAAGGGTCTGAACAGAGTAAAGTTTATTAATACACGGTATACGAATTAATAGACGACCGTTCAAAAGAGAAAAGTCTTACTAAGGATAACGAACATTATCCAACCAGATGTCACCTTTGATCAAGAGAAACACTAAACTTTTGTGGCAGATGTTTGAGGTAACAATTTTGTGTAAATAAAAAATTTTATATAGGGACTACGGAATGATTAAAAAATAGTACACCTGGGAAAAGTCGAAAGTAGGAGAACGACGACGAGACACGCTGGGGTATCTGCCGTCGGGTAGTCTGAGGGGGTAGGGGCCCTGAGAGGTCCGTTCTTGTGACCTCACCCAACGGTAAAGTAGGGGAATTTAATAGAAATAACAACATGTACTGATTGTGGAGGAAAGATGAACTTTCAGAGAGGGTGAAAAAGAAGTTTTCATGACCAGGGAGCTTTTTCCAGGAGGGAGGTACTCACGAGCTGTCAGAGTAAGTGATCTAGTAGGAGAAGTAAGGGTCGGGAAGACGTCAAGTGTCTTAAGATAGAGACCAGGAGACGAGAAACATGCATAAGTCAGACCCTTTAGAGTAGGAGCGGGATTGAGTCTAGAGGTTGATATGTGACTCACGAGGGTTGGACTCGAGGTTGAAGGGAGGACTCGAGACAAGGGTGACGGAAGGTCGTTCGACAAAGTTATGCAAGGTCACAGTAAAGTCTGAATTATGTAGGGTTTAACCTGAGTAATTTAAAGAAACGTCAATCGAAAAGTTCGTTCAGTTTGACAGTCAATTACGTGGTGATCGGTAGATCTGTGGTAAAATATTTAGAGGTTCAGGAATGAAGAGACGGTGTAAGTAAAAGAACGTTTCTAAGAATCTTCCGTAGAAAGGTTCGGGTGTCAGACGTAGAAACTTGTTTTCTCATACACATCGAATTGTGTTTATATAGGGATTTTAATTTTCGATGTAAGACGCAGGTTGTCTTGTCAGAAGTCGTGGGATTTTACTATCTACACCTAAGACTTATGGCTTTTTAGACTCAAATATCAGACCGTAACGGAAAACACCGAAATCCTTTCAATCATTCGAAAGAACTTAGAGTCGAAAGAATAGACGGTTCACTCTATTATTACTAATGAAGTGTGTAAGAAACCCTTCTAATTGACTTTATTTATTATACGAGTGGGGATCACTGTGTGACTATGAAAATTCTCCGTGAGTTTTATAAATTTTAGAAAGTAAGAGAGGATAGTTTACTGCGTTAATATGACCGAATTTTTAAGGAAACAAGTTTATACAAACTTTACACTAGGGTAGGGAATTTCTTGTCCAACATTTTCATCAGGTCGACACTAAAAAAAATTAAATTTAAAAATAAAAATGAAATAAAATAAAATGTTATGACATAACCAAAACCGTATGTAACTGTACTTAGGCGGTGCTCACATGTACTGGAGGGTTTGTACTAAATTATAACTTTTTCGGTTCGTCTCCCTCAGTCGACTTCTCGCATTAAGTGGACTAAGTGTTCGGTAGACTACGATAGACCTCCATGGTCACTAGAAAAGGTACTGTAGAATAATGTTTTACCATACAAGAGAAACAAAACAAGACACCTCACTATCCACAAACAAGAATCTGATTCTAGTAACCTTAAGAGGTTTTGTTCACTTATCTTAATTTCTTCGTCTAACCATCACTAAATTTCGGATCTAAGACTCATCTCGACGGTTTTAAGTTTAGGCGGGTGATCGATACATCAGACTCCGGTTAATAAACTAAAGAGGTACAGAGTTAACATTACATCACAACGACACTTCTGATTTATCGTATTACTTAATTTCCTGTCTCCTTTCTAGGTAAATTGTGTCGTGATTTCTCGGTGACTATTTCTTAAGTGAACGGTTGCGTCCTCTGTGTCCAACCTAGGACCCAACCCTTCTAGGGGACCTCTTTCTCTACCGTTCGGTGAGGTCATAAGAATGGACTCCTTAGGATGTCTGTCTCCTCCGACCGTCCGATATCAGAAGCCCGATATCAGGTACCCCAGTGTTTCTCAAGCTGTGTTGAATCGCTGATTTGTTGTTGTTTACTCGGCGACTTGTGTACAGGAGTCCCTCACTCGTTTTGGGCCTCCGCAGAAGGTATTCTTCTCCCATCCTAAAGGGACTAAATTCCCTTTATGGTCTCAATAATAATTTGTCATCCATACTGTTAACTGTTGAAATTCTGTAGATTCTCAAGAATTTATAACTAAAATTTATAACAAGATATATTAGAGTGAGACGTCCAAGACTTCATTTCAGTTCAAAGAATAAATCACGTATTAAATCTCGTGATTTAAATTCAAAAAAATCCCGTTTCGATAAGACATGATTTTTGAGTACAATAATAAATAAAGGTAGGGAGAAATAGTAAGTGTGTGTCTTTGTTGGAACAGGAACCCGGATACGCAGGTAATTCCTTGTGGTAATAAGTGAAGTAACTTGAACAGTATTATTAAACATACCAGGATTTTTCTTTCTACATTGGGTCTATCCCGAACTTGAAGGATTCAAACATAAAAGTTTGGATACTTTATTACCGTTCATAGTGTTCGTTCCTTTCTCTGATGACGACTCAAAGTTTTTACTAAAATTGACTTATTACTATTGGTTGATATGACGTCAGTGGTACTAGGAAAGTGGTAATCGAAGTCAAGTCAAGTCAGCGAGTCAGTACAGGCTGAGAAACGCTGGGGTACTTAGCGTCGTGTGGTCCGGAGGGACAGGTAGTGGTTGAGGGCCTCAAGTGAGTCTAAGTGCAGGTAGCTCAGTCACTACGGTAGGTCGGTAGAGTAGGAGCCAGCAGGGGAAGAGGAGGACAGGGGTTAGGGAGGGTCGTAGTCTCAGAAAAGGTTACTCAGTTGAGAAGCCTACTCCACCGGTTTCATGACCTCAAAGTCGAAATCGTAGTAAGGAAGGTTTCTTTAGGGTCCCGACTAGAGGAAGTCTTACCTGACCAACCTAGAGGAACGTCAGGTTCCCTGAGAGTTCTCAGAAGAGGTTGTGGTGTCAAGTTTTCGTAGTTAAGAAGTCACGAGTCGGAAGAAGTGTCAGGTTGAGAGTGTAGGTATGTACTGGTGTCCTTTTTGGTATCGGAACTGATCTGCCTGGAATCAGTCGTTTCATTACAGAGACGAAAACTTATATGATAGATCCAACCAGTATTGAAAAGAAGGTTCCTCATTCGTAGAAAATTAAAGTACCGACGTCAGTGGTAGACGTCACTAAAACCTCGGGGGTTTCTATTTCAGACGGTGACAAAGGTGACCAAGGGGTAGATAAAGGGTACTTCACTACCCTGACCTATGGTACTAGAATCAAAAGACTTACAACTCGAAATTCGGTTGAAAAAGTGAGAGGAGAAAGTGAAAGTGGTTCTCGGTAATCGAATGATATTTTGTAAAGTGAAAGGAGAGAGGTTTTGAGGGAAGAATGTTGTTTGTTTGAGAGGATGACTGAGATATTATTGAGTCGTGATCTAAGAGAAAACCGATGTCAAAAGAGTGATTCCATTTTCTTAATGTGACAGACTTAATAAACGTAATATGGAGGTGTCTTTGGGTCTATTTCAACTCCGTACCTTAAAATCGTAGGTTGTTTATTAGGGTGAAGGACTGAAGTGGTTCGTACAATCCCTGATATCTATAGTTCGATTGATTTAAACCTTTTAGTCAAGATAGGAGATAGATGAGTTAGTAAAAGTGGTACATTTTTATAAGGATAGAAAAGACAGTGATGTTGAAATGAGTATTCCATCGGTGATTTACCCTTTATTTCAGGTTGAAATCATTACCGTGGAGGGTCCACCTAGTCTGGATGGAACTCGTTTTAATTAATCAACAAAACACAGAGTCAATTCCTTCGTTGTCAATATTGATCTGTACTTTGTTGTCTGACCGAGGTTTAGCCCTTTTCTCATGTAGTTCCGACATATAACAGTGGGATAATAAATTGAATATACGTCTCATGTGGTACACTTTGCGACCCGACTTACTTCTTGTTCGACCTTAGTTCTAACGGTCTTCTTTATAGTTATTGGAGTCTATAAGTCTACTGTGGTGGGAATACCGTCTTTCACTTGTCCTTGATTTCTCGGAGAACTATTTTCACTTTCTCCTCTCATTTTTACAACCGAATTTTGAGTTGTAAGTCTTTTGATTCTAGTACCGTAGGACAAGGTAGTGAAATGCCGTTTATCTACCCTTTCGTTACCTTTGTCATTCTCTGAAATATAAAAGCCAGAGGCTTTAGTGACGTCTACCACTGACGTCGGTACGTTAATTTTCTGCGAACGAAGAACCTTCTTTTCAATACTGGTTGGATCTGTAGTATAAATTTCCGTCTCTCTCTGTAATGAAACGGTTGTTTCCAGGTATATCATTTTCGACACCAAAAACGTCATCAGTACATACCTACACTCTCAACCTAATATTTCTTTCGACTCACGGTTTCTTGACTACGAAAACTTGACACCACAACCTCTTCTGAGGACTCTTAGGGAACCTGACGTTCCTCTAGGTTGGTCAGGTAGGATTTCCTTTAGTCGGGACTTGTAAGTAACCTTCCTGACTACGACTTCGACTTCGAGGTTATGAAACCGGTGGACTACGTTTCAAGACTGAGTAAATTTTTCTGGGACTACGACTCTTTCTAACTTCCGTCTTCCTCTTCCCTTGTTATCTCCTACTATACAAACCTACCGTAGTGACTGAGTTACCTGTACTCAAACTCGTTCGAGGTCCTCAACCACTACCTGTCCCTCCGGTCGTACGACGTTAGGTACCCTAGTGTTTCTCAACCTACGTTGACTTGTCTTGACTTGACTGGAAGGAGTAGACTTTTACCTATAACTTGTTATGATGGATATAGTAGTATAATAACACTTCTACTTAACTACATTAAATATGTATTACAGACCCTGTCATGGAACGTATGTAATTCACGAATCATTTGATGATGATGATAACAATAAATCGAAGGGTCCACCGAGTCCATTTTTTAAGAAGGGTCCATTTCTTAGGTGGACAGTCACGTCCTCGGTGTCTTCTGAGTCCAACTTAGGGACCCAGCCCTTCTAGGGGACTTCTTCCTTTACTGTTGGCTGAGGTCATAAGAAAGGACCTTTTAAGGTACCCATCTCTTCGGACCACCCGATGTCAGGTACCCCAGTGTTTCTCAACCTGTGTTGATTCGTTGACTCCTGTGTGTGTCATAACAATAACAAAGGTAAAATGAGTTAATGACCTTTATTTCGTTCGATTCTGTCTTCGTTATACCTTACGGTCCTATATACTTTTGGAAGTTTATATAACAAAATTTGTTCTCAGGTCCGATGAGTCGATTTCTTTGGACTTTAGAGACGTTCGACATCATCATATGGAGTTTTAGATTCATGTCACTTATGACCTGTCCTTCCTGTTTTTATTTATTTTTATCTTTAAGGCAAAGTTTGACACGAAATGTTTTGTTATTCACTGTAAAAAGTGTACTTACTTAAAACGTAAACGTAGGACCTTTACAAAGCACCATCTTCCTAAAACTGAAAAGACCAGGGTCAGTCCCTATTTAATGAGGGTCGTCTCTCTCCTTGGATTCATGACTGTACTTTTCATAAGTGGATTCACAATTCGTGGAGTAAGAGGGGAAGGAGAGGATCCTATCTCAGGTGTAAACCCGTTGACGAGACTCAAGAAAAAGGGATAATATTACGACAGGGATAATATTACGACTCATTTATGTCAGTTGTTCTAATCCTGACAGAGTCTAAAACCTTGGTTAAAGGGTACAGAACTTGACTGTTTAAAAGACCAAAGAAGGTCTTGGACAAAGGAGGAAGTCAGAAAAGTATTCGGGATTCGTATACAGAAAATTAGTAGAGAAGAAGTTTGTTCTTGAATAAAAGTAGTCTTCCTTCCTTTGATGATGAAGTAGACTCTTTCTCAACTACTCTAATACATCGATCCTTTACGGAGATAAACGAATTTTGTACTGTCGTCAGGAGTAGAAGACATACACAGACTGTATGACAAATGACGAATAGTCCACCTATTCGATGACGTTGTAAAAGGAAATCTATGGTCTCTAAATTTACCATCCTGGAATTCCCGCTTTTGTTTTTATAAGGAACGAATAAGGTGGTCCCCTCGGAAGTCTATCGAGTCTCGGTAAATTCCTGTCATTAGTTCGTTTATACATTCATTGTCCATTATATCGTACACGTATGAACGATTCAGTGGAGTCAACACAGGTTGAGAAACACTGGGGTTCCTGACATCGGGTGGTCCAAGGAGACAGGTACCGTAGGAGGTCCGTCCTTTTGATCTCACCCAACGGCACTATTATATACGGTTATACCATCTATCATATCGTATTAACTGACGTTTTGGCTCATGAGATCTCATTAAATAATATTTTGGAATGGAAGGTAAGGTTTATTTGAAAGTCTGTTACAATTTTATATGAGTTGTAATATTAACCGGTCCTTGTACTCCTTATTTTTCTTCGATGACGAGACACCAGTAGAATTACGTTCTAGAAGAGACATCTTTCAGCAGTGACGGAAATCACTATTTGATAAATCTCCCTTCCTTTCTCTTTTCCTTCAGAGAGAACTGAATCGTTCTTTAATACTCACTTATTTTTAATTCAAATTCTTCATTTGTTTTTCTTTTATTTCACAATTTTTGACTTTTGTCTCATTTCTAATCTGGTACTTTATTTATTAAAATAAGTATACTAGACCCTCTCTTTCTCTCTACTACTTTCCTGTATACGAATCTCCAATACCTTTCTATCTTCCTCCTTTGTCCAAGACCTTCTTTGGTCTTTTAACCAGTCAAGTTCTGTACCCCTTTAACCGAGGTTTTCGACTCTGTCTCTTTCTCTCTTCTCTATTTTTTACGGAATGTAAAATAACGTGTCATATAAAGGGTCTCGTAGACCGTTTTCGACAGAAAGAAGTAAGAATGAAGGTTGTGATCTAAAAGTTTACTCGGATAGAGGAAGGAATGACCTTTTACAGATCTTAGATTTATATCTACTGGAGTCACTAGGGTGACTGGAGGTCAGTCCGTAAGTCTTCCGGAAGAGACCTCCCCTAATGACTCTTACCCCCGTCCTCTCGTAGTACCGGATCCTCACAAAGGTCTCCACCTCGAGTCACAATCCGAACTTTCTTCCCGTTTCAGCCCCTCGTCTCCTGTAAGACCTCCTCACTTGTCGTATTTGTTTGTGACTCTACCTTTATAAAGTCACACGAATGTTCTGTCACTTACCGCCACCCCCCTCCACCGACCCCCCCACCCGTGCTTTATGGTGACGACCCCCTGACCAACGTAGGAAGCCTCAAAGAATTGGTAGTCGGATTCCTCTACCCTAAAAAACAAACAAACAAATATGGTAGTATTGGACATCCGACTCTCTTTCTAAAACTTGAGATCTATCCATAATACTTTCTTTGTAAAAACTTTTAAATGAAACTACTATCTCACGTCCTCCCGTCTCCCCTCTTCTCTGGTTTCGTTCTGGAATAAAGTTCTTAGGTGTATACTCTACTACGTAATTTTATTCCACCATATGATTTAATAACCGAATTCACATCTTCATCACCTAGTTCTCTGATATTTCTTTTTACCGTACCGTAACACCCACCTCCTCTAGCGAGATAAACCACCGATAAAACAGAGAGGAAAAAACCGTGAATTAATGTCGACGGCTTCACATGAAAGAATCTTTACGAATAGAATGGAAAGGACTAAATTACCAGAAAAGAGAGGATAGGTAGTGGTTATAATAGCTTCTTCGTGACGACAAATTGTTGAAGATCCACTAAAGGGTTAAAGAGTCTCCTCTAAGAACATGTTATATTAAGTCATCCTCTTTATAGACGTTGAATTTACAGATACTTAAGAGAGTCTAACGACTGTTCGTCAATTTGTAAATCCTTTGTACAAGTAATATCCTTCTCCGTAGACTTCAATAGGAGTCATGGTTGTTTCTTACTCCTGACGTTTCGGTTCCTATGCTCTGGTGTCTATTAGACTTTTTATAGTAAAGACTTCGGGACTAACCTTAGTTGTGTCTATTGTTCCGAAAATAGACTTAAGGAAGTTGTTGTTGTTGTTTCTAGAACTTTTTAGAAAATGTTCAAAAGACAACTGTTTTTCTTCCCTCCCTCAAGGTATAAAAGGAAGGTAGGGTCTATATTTCCCGTTTCACTTTTCCTCCGTCTCGAGAGCTTGTGGTTCCTTATATTACCTGGATAGGTATTCTCTGTAACTGAGGGACTGAGACTAAATCAAGATTAACTATAGTGATCCTACAGATGTCAGTAGACTATTGTTCACAGTGGACAGGTTTCTCCTGAGTATTGGTACTAGTCAGAGGGATGGTGGTGTTTATACCTCGAAGAGGTTCCCGGAAAATAGTCTGACGTCGGTTAATATCCTCGATCGTAGAACTTTTAACAAGAACTTTAGGAGGAGTAGGATTGAGGGGTGTTTTTTAGTCACGTTAAGTCTGTTCCAGGAGTTAGTGACAATTAGGACGAGACTTTATATGAAACTTAAGTAGGTAAGGAGAGGTAGAGGTGACGGAGGTAGGAGAAGGTTTCGTGATACTGGAAAGTTCTGACTCCTTTACTCCAGGAATAAAAGAGGTGTAGGTCAAAAAGGAAGAGATTACGGAAGAAGTATGTCTTAAGTTTCCTAAGGAAAAGGAAAAAACATAGGATAAAAGAGCATAGTGACAGGAGTGACCGGAAGAGAGGTAGGAACTGGTGTTGGAACGTATATGACAAGGAGGCACAAATCGGTGTTAGACGGTCAAGAATCTTCCTGGTAAGGTCTGTAGTGGTTTATGTACTCCAAGGGACCAATCAAAGAAGACAAATCTTAAGTAGACCGATGTATCATGTTTAATAGGAGATCAGATCAGACACTAAAGTATATATAAATATATGAATAAACGAATTACAGAAGGAGGGGACGTCTACCAACTCCGGTACTATCGTCTCTGTAAAAAGGGACATAGGACCTCCGTATCCCGTTCAGATCGTATCCCGTACTTGGGTTATTTACGAGTTATTTATTTATTTAGATTTTACATTTGAGGTCGTCCCATTATCAATAGACAGTGACCAAATGATAACATAGGACTAACGGTTCCCTATACATAGAATCTTTGAAACCACCTACAGGAGTTTCATAATCAAGTCATTCATTCATTCATTTCTTTATTTCTTTGATAAAAGGGTAATTATCGATAAGGTAACTCTCTATCCGGATTAATGTCTTTTAAGAAAGAGTTTCACTCAACCTCAGAGACAGATAGTGAAGATACCAAAACGGGAAATTAGATCTGGACTGATGTATTTCATGTCAATCAAGAAAATGTCGCACTTCAATTCTGTGTGGTCCAAGGGAACTGGTAGAAGTTCGCTACCGTACTGAAAGTCTGAAAAGGAATGAGACGAACAAGGGATGCATATGACATCAAAATATCAAAAAAGAGAACTTCACGTAACAGGGTTTGACATGGACCCTATACATGATACTATAATAATAGGGGTATAAAAGTACGACCTATAAAAATGACCTTCACGAATTAATGTGTGGGACCGTCCGTCCGAGATCATAATTAAATATAACTTAAAAGTCGTACGATAATGTGGGGTCCTTACGTCAATCTAGTCCAGTAGATACAGATGATGAATACGTAAATTAAAATACATGGATTCAATTCTAAAAGGTGAATAGGGATCATTTATTGCTACTCTAAATTGAGAGTGAAGGTGTGAGAACTCTAGAGAAACTCAGGGCCAAGACAGTAAGTTACATTGATGAGACAGACGAGAGACAGGATCAAGACAGTAAGTCACATGGACGACAAAAAACAGACAGAGTTAAAATACAGTGGGTTGTGGGGGTTTTAAAACGGACATGGGAGTAAGAATTTTGGGAACAAGAATACTCTTTAGTACGATCATGAGACAGTAGAAAGATTGACAAGAGAGAATCAGAGGAGACTCCGAAAAGACATGAATGAATAAGTGGATAAGGTAAACTATCCAGTACTTTATTTTCAAAAGACTCGTGGAGGGGACACGGTCTCTAACCCGATCATAGGACCTACCTTTATGTTTCTACTTCTTCTGTGTCGAAAACAGAAGTCTAATTAAAGGGTTTTCAAGGTACCGGAAGTGTATTATGACCCACTAACATGGGTATTATTAACGGTTTTTGTATATAAGACGATTTAAGATTTGGTTACACAGGTGAAATATTAGAAAGGATTCGAGATCTACAAATAAAAGTTACGAAATGATCCGAAGTGAATTAATAGACCGTTTCGATTAAGTTTGAGTAGTACCGGTTTTGAATTGAGTAACAAATAGTGACGGAGGTTGATGGAGATTGTGAAAGATATAAGGACTAGAACTAACTACAATAGAAGTAAACGGATAGTCGATTTGATCGTTCAATTTTTAGTGGGGTCTAAATGATAATAAATGGAAAGTGTATTTCACCCAGCAACCCAGAACAGTTAAGTTAGAGTATTTATTGAGTTTATGGAGAGAAGGAGATGACGACGATAAAATCAATAGAAGATAGTCTACCTAATAAAAATATAAGAAGATCAACTGAAGGTATGAAGATTAAGGTAAGAAAGGTTTATGTGGGAGATGTAAAGACAGACTTGTCTTCTTCTTTAATTCCGTAAAAATATTGTGTATATAAGATATAGTATCATTTTACTTTCACAATCAACGAGTCAGCACGGACTGAGAAATACTGGGGTACGTGACATTCGTCGGTCTGAGGAGACAGTCACCCTAAGAGGTCCGTTCTTATGACCTCACCTATCGGTCAAGGAGGAAGTCCCCTAGAAGGACTGGGTCCCTAAATTAAACTCAGAGGGTACAACGTCCGTCTAAGAAATGGTAGACTCGGTGATCCCTTCAGTTGGCGTATAGTATCGTTCTAAAGTTGTTTGTTTTCTTCTTTTACCCCCGTTTCGGTTTTATTTGATCTTTTTATGTTACCTAGACTTCTAGTATAGATTTCGAATAAGTAAGAATGGTTCCGAGACTAGGACGAGATTCACGAGACGCACACGACAGAGTAAGGTAGTACCTACGGGGATACTTCTGACTATTCCTTTGTCTTTCTAATTGTACAGGACCGTGACGCGATGACTGAATCATCTAGACTTGGGTTCTACAGACAGAGATCTTGAGTACGAGAATTAGTGAGTGACACAACGGAAGATTTTTACTTTATCTTCGTACTTTCAATAAGGTACTTTAAAATATATGAACGATGTCCGCTAGTTGTCTGATTGAGAATTGACAGTTTGTCGGTTGTGTTTCTCCTTTCTTTTGTCTATGTTCCAAGTATTACAACCTTTCATTTTTGTTTGGTCAATGGGTACCTTTTGTAACGTTACGAATTACGATTCTGGTTAAAACTTTTTACCTCCGTTTAACTGTATTCGGTTCAACCGACGAAATTTGACAGTTCAAGAGAACCATCCTAGATATATCGGAGACTACCAGTCTCATTTACTCCTCGGTGTGGTCCGGTACAACCATATGAGACTACTCTCGTTCAGAGTCGGATTTAAGACTGTAATAAACGTCGTATATCATCGTTGTACTGTCTTCTTTTATGTCAGTGTGTTGGAATTTTTAGATCACTTCAGAGTCGAAGGTACAGTTCGTACAACGTCCTTACTGAATGAGTTCGGTCTACATCATTAACATTACGATGTACTTTTGACTAGTCTAATAACCACTTCCTACGAGAAAGTTACAACGGTCATAAAACACTATAGTCTACCACTCCCAAATTACATAGGTAGAGTTTAATCTGTATAAGGAATGGTGTCTCTAGTCTTTCTTTTATTCGGGTATTCAAGTCAAGTCAACGAGTCAGTACAGACTGAGAAACGTTGGGGTTCTTAGTGTCGTACGGTCCGGAGGGACGGGTAGTGGTTGAGGTCCTCAAGTGAGTCTGAGTGCAGGTAACTCAGTCATTACGGTAGGTCGGTAGAGTAGGAGCCAGCAGGGGAAGAGGAGGACGGGGGTTAGGGAGGGTCGTAGTCTCAGAAAAGATTACTCAGTTGAGAAGTGTACTCCACCGGTTTCATGACCTCAAAGTCGAAATCATAGTAAGGGAGGTTTCTTCAGAGTCCCGATTAGAGGAAGTCTTACCTGACCAACCTAGACGAACGTCAGGTTCCCTGAGAGTTCTCAGAAGAGGTTGTGGTGTCAAGTTTTCGTACAAAAGATCCGGTTTTTATTCTTATTGTTCATTCATAGTAACATCGAATTTACTGACGAGTATATACTTTCTTAGATCATTGACTACCAATATGTTTTAGATGTCCATTGTCTTTTGCACTTCCATGTTTCGGAACGGGTGGTACGTGGTAGGTCCCAGGTCTTAGAACAAAAATTTTTTGTAAATAAACAATTCCACGAAAACTAATATGGATAAGAATGGAAAAAACATAACAGAATAAATTGACAGTTTTATGCTATTCCTTCGTACCCTCGGTGGAACGACAGGGGATTATGATGTTCCTGGAAATCCTGAAGACACCTGTCAGAAGTTCCTCAGAGACTAGGATGACTTGTGCCCGTATTCGAAATCACGTTTATCTCACGAGAGTTGTCTAGAAGTTTTCCCTGAACCGGACGGATGTTATACTACGTAAAAAGAAGGGAAGGTTCCCTGTGAACAACCAGAGGAACTGTTATCAAAACATAATGAGAAACCCCAAGGGACCACCGAGTCTCCAATTTCGCAGACGGACGTTACGTCCTCTGGAACCAAGCTAGGGACTCAGTCTTTCTAGGGGACCTTTTCCTTTGCCGTTGGGTGAGGTCCTAAAAACGGACCTCTTAGGGTACCTACCTCTTTGGACCACCCGATGTCAGGTACCCCAGCGTTTCTCAGTCTGTGCTGACTCACTGAAGTGAAGTGAAAGTGAAACCCATCCATAAGAGAAGAGAAGTGTTACCGTTAAAGTTAGAAACAATTGGACCAGCTCTTGAGAGGAAAAGTTGGAAAGTCTCGAAACACTTCTCGTGACTTATTTGCGAAAAGGCTTTTTCGAGGAGATCACACACTTGTGGTCAATGTAATCCCACCCCCGAGTGACTTAAACTTCAGTTGTGACCTTTGTACATTCTTCTCTTTTGGAAAGGGAAGGGTACAAAAGGAGGAAAATTTGAATCGAAGTACGAACCCTGGGGTTCTTAGACTTACTTCTTTCGCTTTTCCAGTTTTGGTGTAGTAAGATTTATGTATCATTAAGTTTATGTACATCTCTTGACATTTCTTCGAGTACGTTGATCGTCGTTTGATGTTTACGAATCTTCCCCTAAATAGTACATGTTTAACACCTAGGTAGAGGTAACAGGACCACCGAGGTTGGTCCCTTACACAGACAGGGGAACAACTGTATCCGGTACGATCTTGTTTCTTTCAACTACTGTATTTGTGTAGGAAAAGGGTCGTGAACTCACACACACTAAATTGGAAATTGAGAACGAACAACTACATCCACTCTACAGTTTGTGAAAGATGACTCGACAACCGTTGAGAAATTTCACAAAAGTAGTGAGAACGTGATTCTACTCAGGTCCCAGTCAGATTGGGTAGTAACATTAGAGTAACATTAGCTCAGTGGAGGGGGTGGGAGAGAAAAGAAAGAGACGGTGAAGGAGGTCTGGAGTTGTCCTTTCGCCACTGTTTCTGGTCCCTAGTCGGACCGGCAGTGACATTTAGACGTCAATGAAGTTCACAACGAAGGACAAAAACTTTTTGATGTAAGGATCGTGCCTTATCTCTGACTCCAGAACACTGGTTGACACTTGTTTACTACATTTGACACTGTGGTTGTTATCCCTCAGGTATAGTCTGTGACATTCGGGCAAAAGTAGGAGGAAATTAAGAAATCTGAATCTTTATTTAGGAGAATGAAGGAAATCTAGTGTGGACGGTATGTTTCTTTTTTGGTGCGAAAAATGGGTGAAGTGTGGATTCGGGTAAGGTAGAAAGGACTCCGACTTGGATTTGGGTAGAACAGATGAGTTTCTAAATTTACCTGTATAAAGACAAATTACAAGTTCGGTTTTCATATTTCAAGAACGATCAAAACAGAAACGTTCTGTTTCTAGGAACGTGGTGGTTTTCTCCCCTTTTTCGTATTCTTAAGAGTCGTCGCATTAAAGTATATATAAAAAAAGAATCATCAGTAAGAACAATAAAATCTCGATCATCTGTTAAGACGATTTTCTTAACTGTGAAATCTACTCTCGTTTTATCGACGTGTATATATATATTGTGTATGGACCTCTTTATTTGATCTTATCTGATTTATGGTGGTAGTCGTAAAAGTAGTAAAGTCAGACCTCGAACGTGAGTAAAGAACCTTTCCTTTAAAGACAGAGTAATTTCTCTTTACTAATACGGTTTACATGTTTTTATTGTCACCTTCCACCACCACCCCCATCCTACCTCCTTCCAGTGACGTACTGAGTCTCTCCAAACCGAAGATATTAATTATAAAAATTCGATAAAATGAAGTATAAACTTTATCTTAATATACTAATCTTCCCCCTTTTCAATGTGTGTCGATTTTACCCCAAAGAATTAGTACGTGTATGTACATCATGATAGTATATCGTTTTAACCCTACACAGTTTTGATATATGTTTATATATAAATATATCTAGACATTCATGTATGTCTGTATATATATTAGTATGGATCGATTTCATCCCATACAGAAAATACTAAATAATTCGTATCTAAAGATAAAATAAATGAATAAAAAAACATACACTAAGATATGATTTTTTCGTTATAAGACTTCCGATAACAATAGTGTTTCATTTGTGATGAGTAAAATGTATTCGTTTGTGTGAACGGTTCCATTTATAGGGTAATGTCAGTTTTACCTCGGTTGTACTCACATAATTTTAATCGGTCTTTAAAACCTCCTTTTTCGTCCTTCAACCCACCCTACCTCTTCGACGTATACTTACCTTACCTAATGTGTTCGGGCCAAACCCCTTAGTGTTTAAGGTTCACGAAGATACCTCAGGAGCTGAACCGATTTTTATCGAAGTTACATGTTACTGAATCATATAAATAAAAATAACTTCATATCATCTATATGTTACAACACAATAAAGTCCACATGTCACTTCACTAAGTTAATATGTATAAACACACACATATATATGTATAATAAAAAGTCTAAGAAAAGGTCATATCAAATAAGTTCTATCACTTGTATCAAAGGACACGATATGCCATCCAGGAACAACAAATAGATAAAATATATACCATGACATATAGACAATTGGGACTAAGGGGGACGAAGGGGAAGACATTAGTATTCAAACAAAAGATACGGACACTCAGACAAAGTGTTTATTCAATTAAACATAGTAAAAATTTGTATTTCTAGTAAATAGTAAAAATTTAGTAGGTACGGTGTATTCTTTTTTAATAGAGTCAACTTGATAGACGATCCGTTGAGTTATTTTTGAAACAAACAAAATTAAGTAAGTAAGTAAAGTTAGCACCCGATTAATTAAATGTTATAACACCACCCAAAACAGTATGTAACTGCACTTAGTCGGTACTCACATTTACATAGGGAGACAGGACTTGGGGGGAGGGTGGAGGGAGGGGTAGGGTAGGGAGACCCAACAAGGTCACGTGGTCGAAACTCACGGGACAAAGTACGTGACTTGAACCTGACCAGTAGATAAAGTGTATACCTTTATATGTACAAAGGCACGATAAGAGATTTTAGTAGCGTGGGAGAAGAAGAGGATGTCTCAGGTTTTCAGACAAGAAATATAGACACAGAGAAAACGACAGAGTGTATATCCCAGCAGTAACACTAGAAAGATTTAAGGTATGTATACACAATTATATGACATAACCACCAAAAGAAAGACTGAATGAAGTAAGACATATTAGCCGAGGTCAAAGTAGGTGGAGTAATATTGACTGAGTTTACACAAGAAAAATTATCGACTCATTATAAGGAAACACATATACATGGTGTCGAAAGAATGGGTAAGTAGACGACTACCTGTAGATCCGACGAAGGTATAGGACCGATAATATTTGTCACGACGTTACTTGTAACCCAATGTGCACAGAGAAAGTCAAGACCAAAGGAGCCACACATACGGGTCGTCACCCTAACGACCCAGTATACCGTCAAAATAAAGGTCAAAAAGTTCCTTAGAGGTGTGGCAAGAGGTATCACCGACATGATCAAACGTAAGGGTGGTTGTCACATTCTCGAAAGGGAAAAGAGGGGTGGGAGAGATCGTAAATAACAAACATCTGACAAGTTATCGTCGGTAAGACTGACCGTACTCAACCAAGGAGTGACACCAAAACTAAACGTAAAGAGACTATTACTCACTACAACTCATAGAAAAGTACACAATCAATCGGTAGAGATACAGAAGAAGTCTCTTTACAGACAAATCAAGAAACCGGGGAAAAAAATAAAAAGACCATAACTTGACGTTCACGACGAACATATAAAAATTCTAATTAAGAAACAGTCAACGAAGTAAACAATAATAAAAGAGGGTAAGACTTCCGACAGAAAAATGGAACGAATATCAAAGGAAGTAACGCGTTTTCGAAATTTCAAATTAATCCAGGGGAAACAAATAAAAACGAAAATAAATGTAATGAGACCCTCCACCCAGTGTCTCCTAGAACGACACCAAAAACAGTCTCCCACAAGACGGATGCAAAAGGAGATCCTCAAAGTATCAAAGACCAGAATGTAAATCTAGAAATTAGGTAAAACTCAAATAAAAACACTTACTACAATCTTTCACAAGATCAAAGTAAGAAAATGTCCACCAACTGGTCAAAAGGGTCGTGAACAATTCCTCTAATAGAAAAGAGGGAACATGTAAAAACGGAGGAAACAGTTTCTATTTCACAGGTATGTACACACCTAAATAGAGACTTGTAAGATAAAACAAGGTACCTAGATATAAAGACAGGAAAATGGTCATAGTATGACAGAACCACTGACATCGAAGAATCATCTCGGACTTCAGTCCGTCCAACTAAGGAGATCAAGGTAAGAAGAAAGAGTTCTAACGAAACCGATAAGTGTCAAAAAACATAAAGGTATGTTTAACACTTTAATAAACAAGATCAAGACACTTTTTATGGTAACCATTAAACTATTCCTAACGTAACTTAGATATCTAACGAAACCCATCATATAAGTAAAAGTTATATAACTAAGAAGGCTAGATACTTGTACCATATAAAGAGGAAGATAAACACAGTAGAAACTAAAGAAAGTAGTCATAAAATATCAAAGATACATATCTAGAATAAAGAAATCCATTTAAATGAGGATTTATAAAATAAGAAAAGTAACGTTACCACTTACCCTAACAAAGGAATTAAAGAGAAAGACAAAAAAGTAGCGATCACATATCCTTACGTTCCCTAAAGACACATAATTAAAATATAGGACGTTGAAATGATATAAGTGACTAATCGAGATCATTAAAAGACCAACACAGAAATCCCAAAAGGTACATCTCCTAGTACGGTAGACGTTTGTCACTCTCAAAATGAATAAAAAAAGGTTAGACCTAAGGAAAATAAAGGAAAAAAAGAGACTAACGACACCGATTTTAAAGGTTTTGATATAACTTATCATCACCACTCTCACCCGTGGGAACAGAACAAGGACTGAAATCCCCCTTACGAAAGTCAAAAAGTGATAACTCCTATTACAAACGACACCCAAATAGTATATACCTAAAATAATACAACTCCATACAAGGAAGATACGGACGAAAGACCTCTCAAAAAGTAGTATTTACCCACAACTTAAGATAGTTTCCGAAAGAGAGGTAGATAACACTATTAGGACACCAAAAATAGAAAGTTAAACAATTACACCATATAGTGTAACTAACTAAACGTTTATAACTTCTTTGGAACGTAGGGACCCTATTTCGGATGAACCAGTACTACGTACTAGAAAAATTATACAACAACCTAAGACAAACGGTCTGAAAATAACTCCTAAAAACGTAGATACAAGTAGTCACTATAACCGGACATCAAAAGAAAAAACACACCGTAGAAACAGACCAAAACCATAATCCCACTACCACCGGAGTATCTTACTCAAACCCTCAAATGGAAGGAGACGTTGAAAGACCTTCTCAAACTCATCCTATCCACAAGTCAAGTCAAGTCAGCGAGTCAGTACAGGTTGAGAGACGCTGGGGTACTTAACGTCGTACGGTCCGGAGGGACAGGTAGTGGTTGAGGGTCTCAAGTGAGTTTGAGTGTAGGTAACTCAGACTATCCACAACGATTCAACGAAGTCAACACAGGTTGAGTCACACTGGGGTGTCTACCGTCGGGTGGTCCGAAGGAGCAGGGACTCTAAGAGGTCCGTTCTTGTGACCTCACCCAACGGTAAAGGAAGAGGTCACGTACTTTCACTTTTCACTTTCACTTCAACGAGTCAGTACAGACTGAGAATCACTGGGGTACCTGACGTCAGGTGGTCCGAGGAGGTAGACCTCACCCAACGGTAACGGAAGAGGAGGTTATCCACAATCGATAGAGATTTAAAAACCATCTTAAGTGGACACTTCGGTAGACCAGGACCCGAAAACAAACAACCTTCTAAAAACTAATGTCAAAGTTAAAGACACGAACACAACACACACAATTCTAAAAGATGAAGAAGGACTAAGTCAAAACCTTTCAATATGAAAAGATTCCTAAGTAGGTAAACGAAGGTTCAACAGGTAAAATAACCGTATATCAACGACTATCATCAGAGAATACTAGGAAACATAAAGACACAACAGACAATACTAAAGAGGTAAAAGTAAAGATTAAAATAACTAAACTAAGAAGAGGGAAAAAAGAACTACTCAGACCGATTACCAAACAGATAAAATAAAATATAAGAGTTTCTTGGTCGAAAACCAAAACAGAGTAATTTTAGAAATGTGTTTTTACAAATTTTATGGGTATCTACACTAAAAACAAAGTGGTCAATAAATTTCACCAACATAGGTAATGATGTAGAACTCTCCTTTTCCACCTTTTAGCCCGTGAAAACCTTAGTATCACGGACAGAGTCTATGGTAGACACTAGTGAGGAATGTGATTTCTTAGGTCACTGGTTAACCGAAATTTCAAGTACATGTTCAGTCGTTATCGGAGTACTTAATGGTGGATTTCCATACGCCGATTCAGTGAAGTCAGTACAGGCTTTGAAATGTTGGGATTACAGACTAAGAAACGTTGGGGTCACAAGGGTTTACCAGTAAGGTGTACACGACACCTTACACGTAAGGTGTGTACTCACACACACACGTACACACACGAGTCAGTACGAGTTGAGAAACGCTGGAGTACCTGACATCCGGTGGTCCGGGGAGACAGGTACCCTAAGAGGTCCGTTTTGATGACTCAATGGTAAAGGAGGAGGTCCCCTAGAAGGACTGGGTCCCAAGTTTACAGAGAACGTCGAGGATGTATCGTCCACCTCAAAAATAGTGACTTGGTGGTCCCTTTGGGTGGATTTAGATGGGGGACTGTAATTTTTTTTATTTTTTTAAAGGTAGACATCTTTATTTTAAATCCCTTAACTATTTCCTACCACGTGTGAACAATCTATAAGTCAAGTCAAGTCAAGTCAAGTCAAGTCAGCGAGTCAGCACAGGCTGAGAAACGCTGGGGTACTTAGCGTCGTGCGGTCCGGAGGGACAGGTAGTGGTTGTGGGTCTCAAGTGAGTCTGAGTGCAGGTAGCTCAGTCACTACGGTTGGTCGGTAGAGTAGGAGACAGCAGGGGAAGAGGAGGACGGGTGTTAGGGAGGGTCGTAGTCCCAGAAAAAGTTACTCAGTTGAGAAGCATACTCCACCGGCAATCTATAATCGTCAGGGTTTAAGTCTAAATTCCGTATAGTTTAAAGATATAATGTTCAATCTCTTACACTTTCAAATGTACCAAGTCACACCGTATCCTCATTGATAGGTCCCTTAATTTATGAAGTACCCCAAAAATAAAATTGAGAATTCATCTGTTCTTTCCCGTTCTTGTTTCCTGTCAGCAATTATCTCGAGACGGACTATGGTCTCGTCTGACAAATTCACTTTGTTAAATTTCGGTTATAGTGAACTGACCTAAATTGTCTAAAAATTTTGATTTTACAATCGGTCCCGAGGGGACCACCGAGTCTCCAATTTCGTAGACGGACCTTACGCCCTCTGGTCCCAAGTTAGGGACCCAGCCCTTCTAGGGGACCTCTTCCTTTACCGTTGGGTGAGGTCATGAGAACGAACCACTTAGGGTACCTCCCTCCTCGGACCATCCGATGTCAGGTACCCCGACGTTTCTCAACCTGTACTGACTCGCTTAAGTGAAGTGAAGTGATTTTGATTTTACGGCAGTTCCTGAAGAGATCACCAGGTCATTTCTGAATAGGGGACCAACCCTTTGATTTTAAGACAAAGGGTCCTAGAAAATGTCAGATTTTTTCTTAGTAAAAAATTTGGAATTCTTTTTTTTTAACCTCAGTCTAATAAAAACTATATGTCTTTTTCGGACGTTATGGAGTTTAACATAAAACAAACATTTTTCATAAGGTTATCCCCGAAGGGACCATCAAGTCACAATTTCTGAGACGGACGGTTACGTCCTGTGTACCCAAAGTAGGAACCAGACCCTTCTAGGGTGCACGGTGTCTCGTTGACTCGGACACACGGTTCGATAACTCGCACATGAGATCTCGGGTGCTCACCTTTGATGACTCGGGTGCACGACGTTGGAGACTTCGGGTACGTGGGACCTCGGGTACGAGGTGTTCTCTTCGGTGACGTTACTCTTCAGGTACGTAGTGTTTAACTCTCATCGGGGGTGAGTGGTGTTGATGTCTTTTCGGGTGTGGCGTCGATTCTGGGTCGTGTCAGATTTTATTTATCATTTATATTTTTTAAAAAATTTATTTTTCATAAAGTAATTTCACTATACCATTTTACGTATAAAATACTACAAATATGTATAGTTTCATAATTCTGTTCTATGTTAAAAGAATTTTCATTTTTCGTCATATAAATTTTCTTTTTTTTCTCTCTCTCTCTTTCCTTTGGTCTTAGTCCCGTGACCAACTTCATGGAGTTGGTGACTCCTTGAACTCACAGTTTCGTTGTAGTTTACCTTTCACTGAATAGCCCATATCTCTCGAACCTAGACAAAGAATAGTTTTGCAAGTGAAACCGTCTCAGACGGTCCGGGTGCAGGACTGGGGAAGGAGACGGAAAGATGAGGAAGGGTTAGTAAGATCTGTAGAGGAGGTGATAAACAAAGAGAATACACAAGTAAGGAAACAAGAAAAAATCTGAGGTACAACCGTTTTGGATATTAAACAATTTTTACCTTTTTACGGTCAAACAATAACTTTAGTGTACGGGTGTTTAGGTATACATATGTATGTTGTTTTTGTACGTACATGTCATTTAGTTTATGATAAACGAATGATAATATTTAGTTTATGCACTTCCTTTGACACCGATATAATATCGTATGAATAATTACTCACTTAATTGGTAATATTGTAACGTAGAAATGGTTCTCACAGTGAACCACGTAATATTTTAGTCTTTGTATGGTCTGGACTAAGGTGTTCTCTGTAAACCCCTCCATCTGCTCTTGGCCTTCTACTAAGTCAGAGAAAGGGACGAACAGGTCGTGACGTCTCAACAATCATGGGCGCGGAAGAAGGTGCCAAGGAGAAAGTCAGGGTTCTCGGTGGGAGGTCAACGACCGAACTAAGAAGTAGGTACACTATAAACGTGTAATAAAATTTAAACGCATATGGTCTGACTGAAAATACGAAAGTGACAATAGTCCAAGACACTAAAACAAGTGTTAAGGAGTTAATGAGTCCATGTTCATTACAAGTAAACCCCTACTTTACAGGTGTTTTGGTCCGTATGCCATCTACACATACATTATATCATCCAGTCACATAGTTCTGTTAAGTTCAACTCGTTTCTTAGTTAAAGGAGATCACCTCATTTCTTTAAGTACACACGACCCGAGTACAGAGGGTTTTGTCACTGGGTTAGCTGGTGGAAAAAGAAGGGAGGAGGGAGTAGTTGTCAAACAAAAGTACAAAAACTTTGGATCCCAAAGTAACCTCATAAAAAGAGATCTGGAATTATTCCGTATAATTTTTCCTTTTTTAACTCTTGTACGAAAAATAGAAAATATTTGTATACAAAATTTTAAAATAACTTTATATCAACTAAATGTTACAACACAATCAAAGTCTACATGTTGCTTCCCTTTGTCAACGTATATATATATATGTGTGTGTGTGTGTTACACATATATATAAAGAAATATAAAAAAAGGTAATATCCAATAATACTCTATAAATCATAAGTCATATCAAAGGACACGATATGTCATCCAGGAACATCAATACCAATAGAGAAAATATACAGTATCACACATACAAAATTAGGGTTTGAGGAGTAAATAGGGAGGGGGTGAAAAAGGGAAACCATTGGTATTTAAAGAAAAGATACAGATACTCCGATAAAGACAAAACGTTTATTCAAGTAAACATAGTAAAAAAAAATCTAAGGTGTATATTTGTTATAGTATACTACACACAGAAAAAGACAGACCGTATGAATCATACTATTAGAGATCCGGATACGTACAACGACGTTTACCATAATAATGGGTAAGTAGGTAGATACCTATGAATCCAACGAAGGATCCTTGTGCAAATAAAATTTTAATTGTTGTTTTTTACAAAAGTAGAAATGCGTTCTCCTTTGTTCCAGGTTTGTTGTATGTATGTGTTTCTTTTTTTACTAATATAACAAATGATATTTTAAGTGATTTAAACGAAGATAAATTAAACGTATACCTTAAACCGTTATCGTGATGTGTTGCCTTAAAAATAATCTCATTAACGTGTAACCGCGTAGGAAAAACCTCTTATTGACGGTCATGTAACCGGTTTTTAGTCTTGTATTCAACTGTTAAATAAGTTTTAAACGTCCGTGAACTGGATTATCAAAATGATAATCATATTATATCATATGATAATCATATTAGATATTTACTTTTAGATTTTACTTGTAGTTCTAAATACATATTCGGATAATAAGGAATATCGTCATAACATTTGTCGTTCTTTAACGATCGTTTGGGTTTAAGACTGTCATTCATTCATAATATCAGTTAGATGTCTTAAATACAAGACATCCGTAACTTTTGTCCTAAAGGTCTCATGATGTACTGTACTTTTCAATCATCATTGCAAGTTCTTCTTTTATGTCCTATAATTTAACATATGCATCGTTAAGGGTTACGTATTTACATACATTTAATTATGTATACTTATTTTATGTTTGTATCTATTTACTATCTTTCTTTGACATTACTTTATATAGATTTTATTAATATAGACCTATCATCCTAAGGGCCACTAAGACTATAATAAAAAGATGAAGAGATACAAAGGTCTCAAAAAAGTAAGTATACACAATCGTAAAAACATTAGGTTGTAAAAAATAGACAGAGACATCAGAGGTGGTCTAAGAAATTTTAGAAAGTTCATTGGATAGTAACTACTAAAGAAAAAAGAATGTCAGAATGGAATTTAAAACCAAAGAAATCTACGACCCCGACTGACTATTGGAGGGTTGAAGAGGTAAACAGAACGACATATTTGGAACTATCCCTGAAAAGAGTACGAAAACTGAGTTATCTTAACGAGAACCTTAACAGAGTAGTATACCTATAGTAATAACTATTAGTCGCACGGAACCCACGACACGATATGATTCAGTGAAATCAATATAGACTGAGAAACACTGGGGTACCTGACATCGGGAGGTCCAAGGAGACAGGTACCCTTAAGGGTCCCGTTCTTATAACCTCACCCAATGGTAAAGGAAGAGGTCCCCTAGAAGGCTTGGATCCCTAGGTTGGGTTCAGAGAATTCAGAGGACGTAACCGTCCGCCCAAGAAATGGTGAACACGTGACCCTTTAGGTACGGAACCCATCCTCTGGGATTTTTTGATTCAGATACTGTCCCGAAGTCTATATACACTGAACAATGTCCTTTCCTTTTGGAAAGGTTTGGAATAATCCTTTTTCGAAGAGAACAGCACCTCGTACCCGGGATCCCGTACATGAGAGGTCATCAACATCGTGTACCCGAGTCAGCAACGTCGAGGGTCCGAGATCTCGTTGAGTCATGAACAAGGTGTCGTACACCCTAGAAGGGTCTGGTCCCTGACTTGGGTACAAAGGACGTAACCGTCTGTCTAAGAAACGGTGACTCGGTGGTCTCCTCGGGGAGTTCTTAAAATATATAGATTTGGACAGTTAGTAACCGATTTATCCTCCCACTCCCCTTCCCACTGTGACAGTGTCGGGGTCGTCCATCGAGGGTAGTTGATGACTGTTAAGAGGTCCTTCTTGGGGTTTATGGACTTCCTACCTACGTAGTGGACCGTTTCCGTAAGCCCCACCCCGTCATCGTCTTAGGTGATAGGTACTACTACTACCTACCTTTTCTCTACCCTCCTGTCCCTCCACCCCTCCACTCAAAGTTTGGTTAGGTCCATTACAGTTTTTCCGTGTGAAAGTTTGATTACGAAGGCAGGGTCGACCTTCTTACGACTAAGTCCTGCTGCGTCGAGGTTGTCAGGTTATAATATCCTCTGGTGTTCACCTTCGGGTGACCTTACTATATGCCGCAAACTTTAAGGTTTCAAAAATTGTATCTCCGAATTTCACCGGGGACAAATCTATTAGAACACGAGACTTGAGGACTCTTTTATAATTCGTCTATGTGAATTAAAGGAGATTATGAATTATGCAAAAGGTAGGTTAACACTCGGCATTTTTATCGACGATCTGAAGGGGATCTCTACCGAAGTAAAACCTTAGTCTACTTTCCGAGGGAACCAGGTCACCACGTTTAATGACCTATGACCCTATTCTCCTGGATATTCGATACGACAATTATATTTTTGGAGATAGTAAGGATGGAGACTATACAACCACAACGGTTGTTTATACTATATGAAAGGTTTACAAGGAGAAGTAGGGTAGTACGAGATACACAGTTCGACATTCTCTTTCAACCATCGATTTTTTAAGTCCAGAACACTCTTGATAAAGTCTAGAAAAGTTTCGGATCTAGATGTCCAAGTTTTTAGACGACAGTAAACTCTCTTTCTTCAGTTAGTTTGGATAATGACCTAAAATCCCCCCAGACTCTCGAAGAATGAAAAGTTGTACAATACTAGTATAGTACACTTGGGTTTCTTCTCTTTAAAAAAGGGGAGAATTACGGAGTATTAAGTTTCTCCTCTTCGGGCTTTCGTCTGTAACTTTTATAATTGTGTCTTCCACGTCTTCATCCCTTTTTAGAACAATCTTTACGATCCTTTTTTCTTTCTTTGTTTACCTTCTCTTTTCTCTGTAAACTTTTTGTAGAAAGAGAAATGATTCGTTAAACAAAGGATTGAAAAAACACCGAGGTCACTATCAGAAGTCCTTTGAACCACTACAGTAAAGGAAAGTTAGCCGGTCAATGTATTTACAACCCTTTCTCGGTTCATTTTGTCGGGAGTTTGTCTACCGGTACACACATTCACGGTCTTTCACTCTTGTCGGTAAAGATCAAACAAAAAAAAAAAATGGGGTGTGCGTACCATATTACAAATAAAATGTTGGAGAGAATACCTGAATACATCTAGTAAGAACAGTAAAAAGAACCTTTTTTTTTTTAGGGTTCTTCCTTCGTCAGTATTTTATATTTTCTGCTTAGGACTTTACCACTTTTTATTCCATTACCCGTCTTCACTCGTAACGTAACCCTCGTAAATTTGGTAGTCTCTCGTCAGGTCCGTTCCGAGAAACTCACGAGTTTGTACGACTCTTCCCTGACAGAGACTGACAGTTCTTTAAAGTCTACTTCCTCTAAAAGTTCCGTTTACTTAAGTGGAATACTAAGTGTTCTTCCATCTTTACTCTACGGACGTACCGAAAGTGTCTTCTCGTATGAAAGAACTAAATGAAAATAAGGAAGTTTCGTTTAGTTTTACATCGACGTCTCAAGGAAGTGTTACTCACCAGAGGTCCGGAGGGACAAGGTTCATGTATAACTACGTTAGTCCTCCTCAAATGTGAAAACATTGACACTTCTTAAAGTCAATACGTATTATTTTGTGTCGTTCC
The DNA here is from genome assembly GCA_006410555.1 of Capra ibex. Taxonomy (NCBI): domain Eukaryota; kingdom Metazoa; phylum Chordata; class Mammalia; order Artiodactyla; family Bovidae; genus Capra; species Capra ibex. Next base: position 930,582 of record SJYO01049859.1, read on the forward strand.
TCAAACTCCGAAAAGTCGAAGTTTTGGATTTAAGACAAGAACGACAGACGTTACTGACTATTATTGTAAAAAAACAGAAAAGACGATTGCTTTTTCTTCGTGTCCAAAAGAAAATTGTGGAGCATGTCGTGTGTAATACAATGCGTCCAAGTTTCATTCAATTAGGAAGTATTCAAGATAGTTAATCGAAGGAAACTATGAAGTGATAAAGTTAATATATTCCTGTACATTTTTTTCAAATTTCAGATAGGAGAATTTAGGTCCACAGTGTCTTTAGTCGTCCCTCCCCTTTTTTACTCTTATTCGATTAACACCTGGAAGAAAACTAATAAAAGAAGAAACAATTTTACAAAGAAAATAAAGGCACCTTTAATTTCCTAAATTAAAGAGAAAATAGGTAGTTTAAAGGTGTTGATACATCGACGTGTAAGATTAGAGATGAATTTATACATCGACATTTTACAGTCTAAATAAACAAGTGTTTATAAAGAATTTGTTGTTAATACCCGGTTGCTGGTACTTCCTTTACCCACTATTTCTCTATGGTTGACTCCCTAGTAATGAATTTGTTCAGTTTACAAGGTTCGAGAATAAATTTATAATGAAAAAACCAGAAAAGTTTTGAAGATGGTTAAAAACGCGACAAGATTGTGAACTTAGGGTCCTTTTATAAACCTTGAGACGATGAAGGACACTCTCAAGATATGGAGAAATCCAGTCCCTTCCTGTCAAAATCTCTGAGACAATGGAATTCCATCTTAACACAGGAGTTTTCCTAAAATACGAATAAAACCTGAGACGACGGACTTGAGGTGGTTCGTCGCATTATTCAAGGTATACGGGTAAAAAAACTTCTTGTGTAAAAGTTTCGTCGTTTACAAAACTGCCTAACCGAGAGTCTCACGGACTTATGACAATATGTGTAGTAAATCGTAAAGTGTTCCGGGGATGACAAGTTAAGACCCTTACCTCGGTCCCATTGGATGGATGACCACAAGGTTCATTGCACTTTTATAACTCTTAAGAATTGGTAGTACGAAGTGATTCTGTATAGACCTTACACTCCCGAAGAAACGACGGTACCTTGACGCACTTACGCACACGTGTATACACTCCCACACACACGTGTACAAACGTCTGTACGTATGTATGTAATATTCATTTTCTTTCTTTATATGGGAATCTCAGTTATTTACTCGTTGTTGTTATTGTTTTAAACTACTACCTTCAAAACTCACGAATTTTAAAATTTAGAAAGTAAATTTCATCAATGACTTAAGACTAGAATATACTCTTCGTTACCTTTCATTGTTTTTATGTTATCATAAACATAACATTGTTATGTTAGATATGTTATATTATCTAAATTACAAAAAGAAAGTACATTTCTTAAAGTATTTCAAAAGAACGAACGGAGTGCAATAGTAGAAACACGTAGGACATAATGAGTGTATTATTCGTAAGAATCTGAGTGAGAACGGTTTAAACGAATTTATATTACAAGAAGACCCTGTGGAGAAGGAAAGAGGGGGGTGGAGGTGGGTCTCTAAGACTTAGTCATCTAGACCCCAACCCGGAACCTTAAAGATAAAAATTCTTAGTACAGCAGAAAGAGTCCTGGGTCATACTTTGGAAATCCATAAAAATTTTTTGGAAAGTTTTCAGTTTTTGATTCTGAGATAGACACATGTCCTTAGATGATAGATCATAAGGATCAATAAAAAGGAGATTGAATGACCGAAGACTTAATGTAAGTACTTTAGATAGGTAAACAATTTTGGAAAAATGATAAAGTCGTAGACTGGAAGGAGTAACAAGGTTGTAGAAAGAGAGTCAGTGATATATTACTTTTATAGTATCTTTCCACCGAATATTTGTTGTCTTAAAAAAAGAGTGTCAAGACCTCCGACCCTCGGGTTCTAGTTCGGTGGTCTTCTAAGATACACATCACTCCCGAGTGAGAGATCAAGTGTCTGCTACGGAAGGTCGACAGTGGAGTGTTCCGTCTTCCCTGCTCCCCGGAGAGACCCCCACGAGAAAATGTTCCCGTGGTACTGTGTTACCTGTACTCAAACTCGTTTGAGTTCCCCTACCACTTCTTGTCCCTCCGGACCGTACGACGTCAGGTACCCCAACGTTTGTTAGTCTGTACTAACTCGTTGTTGTTATACGGTAAGTACCCCCGAGATGTGGCAATACTGGGATTTGTGGAGGTTTATAGTAGTACAACTTCTTTTTCCAAAGTTGTATGCTCAATACATTCCTGTGTTTATACGTTAGATATTTACAGACAGACTCCTTTTATAATCTATGTCACTAGACCCACATGTTTCACTATATAAAATTTTAACCATAAATACCATTCTTTACTATGTGGGATCATTACATAAGAGAATCTCTTTGTACCAAGTAGTCCCTTCCCTCACGTTTATAGTAAAAATGAAGGAATTACTTTTATTTTACAATTCTTATTAACGAGTGATTTCTGATTATATTAGGTTATCAAGACTATTATGTTCCGTTACCTGTACAAAACGAACTAAATAATTAATACCTCCGTATAAATTAATCTTCCGTCAAGTCGTTTCTTACGTAAGTCTCCAAATTTAATTTTAGAGTCAATTGTGGATATTCTTGTAACTCTAGAACTCGTACAATAAAAAGATTGGAAAATCTTCGGAGAAAAAGGGAGGAAACAATTTTTATTCTAGGTAGAGTATCTCAACTACACTCTGGAGCCTTCTATTAGATTCACCCACCACCACCAAATAAGGGACAGTCATAGGTTGAGGACGTTGGGGTGCCAAATATTGGTTGGTCCGAGGAGACAGGTACGCTAAGAGGTCCGTTCTTATGACCTCACCCAACGGTAGAGGAAGAGGTCCCCTAGAAGGACTGGGTCCCTAGCTTGGACCCAGAGGACGTGATGTCCGTCCAAGAAATGACTGACTCGGTAGTCCCTTCCGGTCAGATCCACCTCAGACTGTACGTCATCCACGGGTATACAAAAATCCAAATAGTCCTTACAATAACCGAAGGGTCTACTGAGTCACCATTCCTCAGGAAGACGGTTACGTCCTCTACGACCTATGGACGCAAACCAGGGACCCAGTCCTTCTAGAGGACCTCTTCCCTTACCGATGGGTGAGGTCATAAGAACGGACCTTATCAGGTACCTACCTCCTCGGACCACTTGATGTCAGGTACCCCAGTGTTCCTCGACCTATGTTGACATGTTGACTCGTGTATGTGTAATTACAATAATAATAACTTTATAATTACTGGTTGATAAACGGTCCGTAGGTGTTCTATCGGGTTCAGACAGGATATATCTGGGAATACTTCACTTGTCTTTTATTTATTTATAACTTGTATTTATTTTGTCTTAAAGTCGATAATGAGATACGACCCTTCTTTTGTTTCGTCCCATTACACGACCCTTAATGATCCTTATTGATTCTACCGACACTCTCGGCTAAGTCCTCTGCCACACTATAGGAGTCTCTCACCCACTACTAATCCTTGGGTAACAGGTCCCTACGTCCCTCTCGTCAGGTCCGTCTCCACCCTTCCTCCGTTTACACCTACCTGTCACTCTCGTTCCCCTTCCACCCTGTTCTACCTGATCCTTCGTCCGTCCTTAGTCTATGTACGAAGGGGGAAAACAACAAAGAAAAGTTTGACCCCTATATGTATAAACGACTTTTTATTTAATAAGAGTAACCCTTGTCATTTTCATGAAAATTCAACAAAAAGGAAAATAAACCGAAAATCAAAAAAAAAAAAATTAACCACCTATTAACGAAATGTTACAACACAACCAAAGACGACATGTTGTTTTTACGCTTAGTCAGTATTGATATATATATATATACAGTAATGTCTCGTAGTCCGATCCGAGGGACACAAAATATCGTCTAAGGGTGATCGATGGACAAAATACATACTATTACATATATATATATAGTTACGATGAAAGATTTAAGTAGGGTGACAGAAGAAGGGGCGATACACCAAATCGAAAAATTCCGAATATAGGTACCAATAAGAAACACAAAAGACTGACCACCCTGGGGTACGGTATGTATAACAATGTATAAAACTTTTAGTGTCGAACATAGATTATAAAGTAACAGGAGAATCTTTTCATGTGAAAAGAAATGTGATCTTGTTAATTACACGGGATACCGGACAGTCCCTTCTTCAATTTTTTTTTTTTTTTTTTTTCGAACAAAAGAATCTTACATTATAGTCGAAAAGGTTCAAAGGGGTAATACAACCCGGTGACTACTGAATTAAAGTTAATATAACACAGTGGTTACCAACAAGTCGAAGGATCGATTAAACGGTCTAAAAATTCAAGAACGGGTGAGCAATGCTCCTGTAACACGACACGGTATTCCTTTCAAGGAAAGATTACGTTATTTGTTGACATATACATAAGAATCCTTATTAAAGATACGTAAAGTTGTCTCCTCCTTGTTTTCTATACTTTTAATCGGTGACGTGTAAAATTTAATTTTTTACTCCTAAAATATGTCTTAATATTTACAAATCTCAATCTCTAACGGTAACCTCAGACGATCAGTTCGGGAGTAATATCTCTACTTCTTTTAATTTGGGGTTTTACAATCGTCGAAAGTGTATTAATGAGAGAGTTTTTCTATTCCAAGATCCCTGAAGGGACCTCCAGGTCACCGATTTTGAAACGGAAGGTCACTTCCCCCGTGTCCTGGCTAGGGACCGGTCCCACGATTCTCGGGTGTACAGAACGCCGGTTTTCTTGTTTTGTTTTTTGTCTTCGTTATGACATTGTTTAAGTTTATTTCCGAAATTTTTACCAGGTATAATTTGTCTTTTATAAGATTGATTTTAAGTTTAATGAATAAAGATATCGAACACGAGAAAGATAAGTATTTGTGTCCTTTTGTATACAAACGACACATGCTTCCGTTAATTTAAGAATACTTCTTAATTCCCTTTTTATTTCGAAAGTAAGTTGAGATATACTCATGTAAAATAACTCATAAGTAAATCCTGGTTTAATAGGAGTGACTAGGTTCGAAGGTTGTCTCACTCGAAGTATTGAATATGTAAAGTGTAAAATCATCGAGATTTTATACTTTTTACTTCCTGATTTATCGTCCTTCAACATACGGGGTGAAACGGTTCTCAATCTCCTTAAACCCTATTTGCACTCAGGTCTAGAACCAAAAATCCCACACTAACTTGAGGATCTAAGTAGACAAAAATTTTGACATTCTTTAATAACGATAACACGTGATTTTAGAAGGTATGACAATATTGGTTTACCGTACCATGGATGAATTTCTTTTCGCAAGTCAAAGTTTTAACTCTGGGAGCTAAAAGAAAAAACCGATTTAACTCTTTATAAGAAGACTTTATGTTATCCCAAAAAGTGACTGTCCACGAGACAGGGTCGACCATTCACCATTTTGTTTTCTAGGGACTTTTGGAAGTTACCGGTACAGTTAGACAGGACCGGTGGTCTCTTGACATATATCCTTTATAAACCTAAATAGGAGTGATAAAGTTTACTTATAATCCATTCCTCACGACTACTATAGTAAGAGATCCTATCGACCTAGTTCTCGAATGGGGGACGAGTCGTCACTGGACTCCCTGTGTCTTTGATCCCTACGGGGTCTAGTCTGGTACTTGTGGATGTTCCTCCGAAAGTTGAAACAGACATAGAGTTTCCACGTCGTCTGCCGTCTGTCGTTATACTCCTTGGTCGGTTACGTATAATTCCACGTTTCGCATCCTCTTCTCTTCTTCTTTTACCTATACAAAATTTATGAGAGATACTCGACTCGAGGTACCCTCAGAGAAACTTATAATATAGTAAACAAAGGGTTATGAGAAACTTCTCCCTAATCTCGATAAAGTATTTCTTTCTTTTATTCCTAGTCTCTCAAATTTATTCAAGGAGTTTTAATGTGACAAGGAGTCATCTTGTCGGTCTTAAACCTGACTAAGGTTTGGTTGCGAGGAGGGGGCTGACTCTCTAATTAAGTATTGGGTCAAGACGTAGGTTACTACCGTAGGTCCATACTCTTCGTTCTTTCGTAATACACCCAAACCAGTTCATTAAACTTTCTTCTTAAACACTCGACGACAAAATAAAAAGACTCTGTATCCGGACGGTTTAAAACTTATCCTGTTGTCAGAACAAAGAATCTGAATCCTAATTCATAAAAACTAGAAAAAGAACGTTGTAGTCTTTATACTGAATCGAAATCTTTTATACAGAACTTGTGTTTCACTCCTAAATATTTATTTAATCAAGACTGAGATTGACGACTGTACGGGTAATGACAGAGTTCGAGAGTTTAGATTTTTAAAGACGTAGAAAGAACCGGGTGGTGGTGGTCCTTGACGGTGAGGGATCGTGACCAAAGTATGTAAAATTACAAGTCTAGACCATTATTTTGTCCAGTCTAGTCGGTCACGAACTTTTCACTGTTAGGTCCATGTCTGGTAACCGGGTTGTTACCAAAAGAAACATTGTTTATTAGCTTCACATAGGGACTAGGTCACTCATTCTTACTTCTACTCAATACGAAGTTTTAGTGAGTATTATCTCGTCCCTTAAGTCCAATCTACCGAGGAGTGGAATATCAGTCCACGGTCGTCGTAGACCAGTAGTTTCAGACTTCCGAAATAATAGAAAACTCTTGGTCATGTAGGTTCCTCGTGAGTTAGGTTACTGAGAAGAAGGAATTACTTATACTCCGACTTTATAAAAACAAAATTATGGTTTTTCTATCAATATTGTGATCGGTCATAAATAAATCGTCAATTGTACCCGGTCTGGACGTGTCCGTGAAGTGAAAACTAAGTGTATACCCTGACACTCCATCCGTAATAGTAGGGATACCCGGCATTCTTGCGATTTCAAGTTTCAACAACATATTGAAGAAGCTCAAGTTTGTCATTTACCGTCATGTCCGGTACTTCAGGTACTTCAGGTCGACCCGAACTCCAACTCGGAACCCGTATTGACGAACGACACGAATTAGTGAGTCAACATAGGTTGAGAAACGCTGGGGTACCTATATTGACGAATCACTCAGGTTAAAGGAGACGGACTTAGTCTCTACGTCTGAAAACACTGTACGGTTGGCAAGGTCCCTTGAGTCTTATACCTCATGTTACACGTTGTTTTATATTTTCTGATCACAAAATACTACTCGTGTGCAAAATTCTAAATGGATTACCCAGTTAGGACAAAGGGTAGGACCACTATAAGGAGACGGAGTTTGCAAGATTAAACGGAATTTTTGTGGTCACGAACACTGAGGAAGTTGATCCCCAAATGGACTTTGAAAGAAGTTGAATAAACACAAAAGTCGCAGTTGGTGGAGAAACTAATGAAGTCACTGTGTGTTATTTTACAGTTATTATTGTTTTCTCCAAAGGAATAAGTCCCTAGTAGGACCGGGTCCCTAGTTTGGGCCCAGAGGACGTAACGTCCGTCTGAGAAATGACAGACTCAGTAGTCCTTTAGAATTATTATTTTCGTCAATTATTAACAACTCACGAAGAGGACACAAGTATTAATTGAGTCAATTAGGAGTGACGGGACACTCCTTCTATCAAGTCAGTTAGAGATAATCTTCTATCAGTCAGAGATAATCTCTACTCCTTTAGTCCCGAGTCACTCCAATTCAGTGAAGTGGTTCCTACAAGTTAAACATTTACCCCATTTACCACTTCGTTCCAGAGGTAGATTGGAGATTATCAGGTGTTTCATACGAGATTTGGGACTATGAGTTTCACACCAGGGGTCGGGTCGCGGTCGTCATCATAGTAGACTCTCGAACACTCTGTACGTCTTTGAACCCGGGGTCGGATTCTATAATTTTGGTCTACACTTAGAATTGTTCGGGATGTCTACAACCCACACGTGGAAGTTCCTTCTCTCCGTGGTGAAATTTACTGTGAGAACTGGTCTCCACTCCACCGGTTGACAGGACCAAGTGGACCCTGTTTCCCGACGTACCCTGTACCACGATTTTACTTCGTCCAGAGTCCGTCTGGTCCGACTCGACCAGTGTGACTGATATCCTGATCCGTGACCCTGAGAGTCTTCTCTCCAGTCACTCATAAAATGGGGAAACACCCACATTTCATGTGGGACACAAACGAAAGGCGGACGGGACACAGTATCCTCGTACGACTCATACAGAAGTCTACCACTATGACTAGGACAGTTACACCTACCCTTTGTGGTAACTCCTTTCTACCCGGAGGTCGGGAGTCTAGGGATACGTAAGAGTTGTAGGTGGAGACCCAAGGACTTAAACTATAAACTGGATTCGGTACTATCCTTCGTAGAAAAAGGGAGTATAGTTGACATAGTTAGAATATAGTTAGAAGGAGTAACATAATATTACACTCCTTCTAAGGGTGTACTTAGTAAAGGGTGTAGGGTTTACTTGTGTAATTTTAACGTTTGTTCATGTAAGTGTGAATTGACAGAATACCCAAGTAAGTAAATCAAGAACTTAGACAAAAAGATTTTGTAGTTATTTTAGGTCTACACACTTTTTGAGAGTAATAAAATTATGATTACTGCAGGTATTCTTTTTAAATTTAGACACACAATATTAAGTAAGTCTGTAATGGTAGAGTCACGAAACATCTTTGATGATTCCAAATTCGGTAACGATGTCTAAAGAGGATTACTTCCTCTTTAACATCTCAAAAAATTTGGGTTTTGTACCAGATGTTTCTGAAACGAGTAAAAGTTGTTTTTACCATAACCCAACCGGTCTTTCAAGTAAACCTAAAAAGGTATTGTAGAATTTTTAGACTTACTTCAAAAACCGGTTGTGTTACATATTTAAGATGTATACTTTAGATCTTACAAAGAAACAGGGTTCCTCCCCTTTTAGAAAATTGTATAAAATTTATTATTATAAATATACGTCTTATATGTCGTTAAAACCGTATACCTCGTTTTAATAAGGGGAAAACCCGAAATTAAATGAAACACCCATTACTCTTTCAGAACCGTAATAAGAGTTGATAATTGTGGACCACCTCTCTCCTGAAGGAGAGTACCTCCTTCAGAAGGTACCGGTTCTAACTTAGAGGGTTAATAAAGTAATGAAGTGAGAGGAGAGTCTGAACCCTCGTCGAAGAGTCTGGGGATGAACCATGATCGTGATGGACACTGGAGTAACAGAAAATACGAATTTGAAAATAGAACTTAGAGTTGGTGTGACTCGTTAAAATTACGTTAGTGACAGTAAGTAGGTAAATAAGTCTTTTGTAAATGACTAGTGGTTGGTACAATTCAGAACGTATCATTTATTAATTTTACAGAAACCACGAAATTCACTGATATTCTATTTTAAGTCTTTTTATTTGTATTATGTCGTCTTTTATAAAGTTGTCTGTAATGTTTACATGTACCCGAAGGGACCACTAAGTCACCATTTCTTAGGTGGACGGTTACGTCCTCTGTGTCCAAACTAAGGACCTAACCGTTCTATGTGACCTCTTCCTTTTACTGTTGGGTAAGGTCATAAGAACGGACCCTTTAGGGCACCTGTCTCCTCGGACCGCTCGATGTCGGGTATCCCAGTGTTTTCACATCCTGTGCTGAATCACTGATGTGTCGGTGTCTACATGTATTTTTCTTGAATCTTTACGTTTCCAAGTTTTCTAAGAAGAATGAACGTTCTAGTCCCTTCTTATAATCCCTCTTTTAGTGTAAACTTGACCAGACGAACACTCTACAGATCTCTTCCTTCGGTGTACATCCTCAGGCACCGTCCTCGTTTATCCCGTACGGAACCTCCATTTTGTACAGACTAAACCGATCTCAAATACTTCTCTTCGACCCTCTCGACTCCAAAATTTCTTTAAACCTTTGACTGATACACCAAACTCTATATTAGGTCATTTCTAGTCCATCAGTTACTTCGAAAGATTTGTTCCTTAACAGTATCAGACTGTTTTGACATAAGTAGGGGGTCCTTACATATCCTTCTCGTTTCGTCCGCTGTTTGAGTACGACGTCTTAAATAAGTCTCGGACAACTTTGTCAGGGTCCTATTCATTGTTTTAGATGGAATCTTACAGAAAGACGGTGGGAATCGGTAACCGGAAGGAAAAGTAGTTTATGTGAATGGCTACTAAATAGATAGACTGCAAGTCATAGAGACTTTCTTATAAAGACAGAAAGTAAAAAAAATGAAAAACGTGGTTTTTCAGAAGTTCACTAAGAATCAATTCTTCATGTCTTCTCCCATCGAAATTGTCGTATATGTCTCTCTGTGATAACAAAAGTTGTTGTTGTTGTTTTTGGAAGAGTAAATAATTCGTGTATCATATTTATGGTACACGTCATACGATCCACGAGACGTATATTGAACGAATTAAGAGTTTTGTCGGGGTACTCCTACATAATAATAAAGATAACATTTCTACCCCCCTGACACCGAAACCACCACGACAACGAGTCAACAAGTCAGTACAGGTTGAGAAATGTCGGGACACCTGACGGACACCGAATCTGTCCGATTAAGGTATGTACTTGATTCCTATAACCCGATTACAATAAAAGTCATACTTCTTAGGTCTTAAGAGAGTAACAGATTCTCAAATCTTGGAACGAGATAAAAATTAAGACTAAAAGTCAGTCTGGCTTGTGAATTAGTCACAAGTTATTGGGATTCCCGTGGTTCGACCTCTCAGACCCTCCCTTAATGCCCCTCCGTCCGTTAGTTACCGACAGTTCGAATCCTGAGTTCCAAGGTCCGTTGTGAACCACCTTTACCCCGTCTTTTTAATATTTCCACTACCGTAACAAGTAAAAAATAAATTTATTAAGGAAGATTGTGTTAACGTCTACAACATCCTAGTAACCCCTTTGACTTCTGAAAATTTGTGTATAAGAGTTAACCTATTTTCAGGAACGTGATGTACCTATTTTAATTCCACTTAAAGTTATAAGAATCATGTTCATTAGTAACCCATGTTACTGAACTTGATTAGTAATGAATTATGTTCATTAGTAACAGTGGACAAAGACGGTAGTTCAGGGGGTGTCTTACTGGAGGTGTCCCCCAGATTAAGGGGCGTCCGAAGGGAGGATTGAAGTGAATTTTAGTTCCTTTATATAAAGTAGCAAAAAACTTACCTCATATCGGTACTTCATAGACCACTTTGAGTCTAGACAACCTTATTACTTTCGTACTTTAGTGATGGGTCAAAAGTGTCCTTTCCGATCTTGTAAATTATCTTTAGTCCGTTTCTGTCCTTAGGTAAAACAGTTTTACAGGGGAATCGGTTTTAAGAGTTCCTTTATTAACACCCAGGAAAGAGAACCGTTAAGATTTATAAGGACAAAGTAGGAGTCTTCATTTCCTTCCAAATACAAGACAGATCCGTGTTTCGACTTACTGGTCTGTCACTTTTTTTCTTGGGTAAAAGGGAAAAAGAGGACCACTCTGTAAAAAGGACCCCAGAAAGAGAAAGATCTTAGAGATTTAATGTAAGTAACATTAGTCAACACACAGACTTTTACTGTGGTGTAAAGATTTTCAGTCAAACCCCTCCTGCTGAGTAACATATTGTACCGCGACACAAGTAGTACCAAAAGATGAAGTGTCTCGACCTTAGATTCAGTCTCCTCTCCGAATGAGTTCAAAAATACCCTACCTTTTGGAATTGAGATCTCTTTTATTCTGATTTTTATTAAATAAGTCACAAGTAGGTAGATAAAGTGTTTATCAACAATAGATGTACCGTGAGACGACCCACGATACGTCTTTGAAAACCTTTCACTAAAACATGTTAATGTTTAATATGAATCGACTGTATAAAGTTACCTACAGGTGCTACGAAGACCTTTAATTGTGTCTTTATTGTCTTTGACACTCTTGCGTCGGGTCTGACCCAAATTAATTTATTCACAAGTATTCTATTACTACTTTTGGTAATACCATATACCAGTACCGTAAGGTAGTCATAACACCGGTATAGAAAAGGTTCACAATCTATACCTTACTTGGTAGATAATTTTATTCTGTAGTACAGAGTCTACATTAATGAAAACACAGAATAACTTACATTTCAACCAAATACTAAATAATAATATAATTATTAATATTGTAACGTATATGATATATTTTAGTGTAAATTAAATACACGTGTATACACACTACTCATCCATTTTTCTTTTATTTCTGTCCGGTCCCTCACGTCCTTCCTTCCTTTCCTTCTTTTACACTCTTCTTTCTCTCGGACACGAAAGGTCTAAGAAGGTAAAGAGGAATAAGACAGTTCTCTTACTTCAAAAGGTGTTTGATTCCGTGTTAGCAGTGGAATGAAAAAAAAATTATTTAAATTAAAGTCACGAAGTGAGTCGTGTTAACTACAAACTATAGTCAACAAGAACCTCAGACTTCCGAGTGTCTACAGGGTTTATCTTGTGAAAGGTAGGGTTAGGTTGGAAGATACAGAAGAGGTAGGTTCTGAGACTTCGACTAGTCAACACCACGAGGTAGTACCCAGTCCCCAGGATGTAACACCTGTGAACGGGTCCACAAACGAGTCGGGTAAAACGTATCACACACACATCCACTCCCATCCCCATCTCCCCACCCCTCCCAGGTATCTTTGGTACCCTTGGAGATCAAAAATTCCGAAGGGACCACCGAGTCTACCATTTCACAAACGGACGTCTGTCCCTCTGGGCCCAAGCTAGGGAGTCAACCCTTCTAGGGGACCTCTTCCTTTATCGTTGGGTGAGGTCATGAAAACGGACCTTTGAAGGCACCTGACTCCTCGGACTATCTGATGTCAGGTACCCCAGTGTTTCTCAGTCTGTGCTGACTCGCTGAAGTGAAGTGAAGAATGTTGTGCCATAATCAAAGTCCACATATCGTATCACTAAGTCATAAATGTGTCTAATATAAGGTAATATCCAATAATTTTCTAATACCCGGAAACAACATCAAATCAACGATTGAGTACAGGGTGAGTAAACGTTGGGGTACGTGACAGGTACCCTAAAAGGTCCGTTCTTATGACTCCACCCAACGGTAAAGGAAGAGGTCCCTAGAAGGTCTGGGTCCTTAGTTTGGTCGACCGCATCGCGATTTCTTAAGTGGACGGTTACATCCTATACGTTCGTTACACCCAAGTTAGGGACCCAGACCTTCTAAGGGACCTCTTCCGTTAGGATTGGGTCATGTCATAAGTACCGACCTTTTAAGGTACCTGTCGCCTCGGACCCCCGGATCTCAGGTACCCCAGCGTTTATCAGTCTGTGCTAACTTACTGACTCGTGTATATGTCACATAGGAATAACGAACAGATGAAATATGTATCTTCAAACATAATTATATAAGTAGGGTATGGGGATTAAACAGACAGAGGGGAGGGAGAGAGTTCATTGGTGTTTAAATGAAAGATATAGACAGTCACACAAAGAGAAAACGTGTACATAAGTAAACATGATAAAAAATCTAAGGCGTATATTCACTATAATGACCTCATCCGTTGGGTGAGGTTATAAGGACGGACCTTTTAACGTGTGTGTATCGGTCCTCTCCTTAACGGTCTAGTTTACTATCAGGAGCAGAATCAAAAAAATTCCTTGAAGGGATCACCGACGTGGTCAAATGAAGGGTCACCACGTCACTAATTTCTTAGGTGGACGGTTACGGACTCTACGTTCTCTGCACCCAAACTAGGGTCCCTGTTCTTCTAGGAGACCTCATCCTTTACCGTTGGGTGAGGTCGTAAGAACGGACCTCTTAAGGTACCTGTCTCCTCGGAACGTTTAATGTCAGGGACCCCAACGTTTTTGAGCTTGTACTGCCTCGTGGGTAGGTGACGTAGTTAAATGGAAGGGTGGTTCTCATGTACTCCCACCCTTGGACACGAAAATTACAATTCTAAAATCGTGTCTTAGGAGGGGGAGACTGGACTCTCAGACGGTGTAAACTCTCTGTCTCTCAAAGTTGGGAGAGAAAGAGATCAGGGGTGGTAGTTTGATGGAAAGAATCTACTCTAGTGAAGAGAAATATAGGAGTTCTTAGGAGAAGCGAAATCTGTTCGGTCAAATTTGTAGAGACGTCCAATTTTGAACTTTTTTATTTCTTTTTTTATTGTAAAGGAGACTTAACCCTCTTTTGGTCCGATTTCTTAAGTTTTTTAAGAAGAAGGAAAACCCTCCTTTACGTTTATATAGCGTAAAAAAAGTTATAGTGTCCCGAAGGGATCACTGAGCTTGAAGGGACCACCGAGTCTGCCATTTCGCAGACAGATGCTACACCCTCTGGACCCAAGTTAGGGACCCAGTCCTTCTAGAGGACCTCTTCCTTTACCGTTAGGTGAGGTCATGATAACGGACCTTTTAGGGTGCCTGTCTCCTCGAACCATCCGATGTCAGGTACACCAGCGTTTCTCAGCTTGTACTGACTCGCTGAAGCGAGTTAGTGAGGGATCACTGAGTCTCCCATCTCGTAGACGGACGTTACGTCCTCTGGACCCGAACTAGGGGTCCAGCCCTTCTAGGGGACCGCTTTCTTTACCGTTGGATGAGGTCATGAGAACGGACTTTTTAAGGTGCCTACTTCCTCGGACCATCCGATATGTCAGGTACCCTAGTGGTTCTTAACGTGTGTTGACTCGTTGAAGTGAAGAGTTCTTAGTCCGTCGAACAGTGAAGAACGACGCTCCAGTAGACTGTCATACAAAGTGGATTAGTCTCAGAAAGACATATCGTTAGATATCAATATAGATATTATGATGATAGATAGACATAGAGAGAGGTATCGAGAGAGGTATCGATGAACATAGTGTCTAATAAAGAATTACCTAGTAAACTGTATAACACAACAGTCATTTAATAGAACTACGAGAATAATAGAGGATAATTGGTGTGGTAAGGGAACCTTTATAGCGTTTTAGAATCCTTCACATCCCGACTTTTATTAGGGTCTCAACTGAATAAACCATAAAAGATTTGAAATTTACAAAGTCGTGGTGTAAATGTTAAAAACAATATGAGTGTACAGTACCAGATAATGAAAAAATATTAAATAAATTTAGTTGAGTAAATAGAATGATTTTATGTTAGAAAATTTTCATTTAGAATAATTGGATTTACCTCTTTTTGAAGGTTTTATTAAACGGACTCTTTTTTATTTTACTTTTGTGTTGTAACGAGTTAGGATCACCGATCTCATCCGTTTTAGACTCGAACTCGGACACAGAATGGAGTAAAGAAACACTAGGTTTCCTTTTAAAATTTTCGTTACTCAAAGAGACGAACGTTAAATTAGTATGAGTTAAGACTCAGATATCCAGTAGGAGGGAGTTTTCTACAATACACAGTGTGAAACTCTTTGTGACTACCTTAAATAAAAGTGACACGAGTTCTTTAATCGGAGTCTCTTTAACCCAAGGATGAAACGACGACTGTTTTACTCTGATCCGAAACTCAAAGAATTGGAACTCGAGACACGCGATGGGGTACAGTAGGTGGACGGTATTCAATAATATCCCAGTAAAGAAATACACACACGACGGCGTGATTGACCTACCGTTCAAGCGACTTCAATCCTCGAGACTGTTACAAGAAATGTACGAGAGGACGTGTACCATAGAAAGCGAGGTATCTGCCAACCTAAACTACACTTTGCGATCACCACAGTGGTCCTTGTCAGAGACTCCTTTAGTCGCAAGGGAAAGACAGTGAAGGTCCAATCGTCGTTACAACGGTCCGTAATACGGTCTCGGACCCCACTGACTCTGTGTCGGAGAGGGGAGTTCTTTCGGGTTCACTACCGTGCCGTCTGTTGTCCACCTGTCCTCCTTCTCAGCGGATCGGTCTTGAGAGGATGTCCGTTCTGCACGTTATCCTCCCCAGGTCCGTACTCGTTGAATTCTCCGTGTCTTGATACTACTCTTGTTTTTATCTACTCCTCAATCTCACACCTTCTCCTACGTCTACTTCTCATTCTCTTTTGTATGACCAAGGCTTCCAATCTTGAGAACTACTGTGACTTCCTCCTGGTCAAGTCGAGTTTATTTTCGTGAGCGCCCTGGAGTCCACAACAATCCTAATTTTAATCTTATATTATGGGTCTCAAGGGGTCCTGTTCCGTCAAGTCACCGTCATTGAAGATCACAGATACGGATCGGACACCTCGACCCAACTAGTGCAACCAGGTGTCCGAGACAGAGACGGGATGGGTCGGACTAACACGACTCTAGGACAACCGTCGGATTACCAAACGACGTCCCGTCCGAGATCACGGTATACCCTCCGAGTATCGGTACCTGGTGGGCTTGGAATCCATTGACTCTTTCACATTTCCTTTCAGGTGGGTCCCTCGACTCTACCAAGGTCGAGCCGTCGGACTGGACTATTTTTTAACAGAACACAGGGTATATCTTTGAAAGGGGAAAGGAACAAAGAGTTGAACGGATTTACGGTTAAATGTGAAGGTTCTTTCTTGAACGAGGAACCCATCATAGGTAGATGTTAAAGGTAAATAACGGTATAATGGCATTTATCCTCCCTCGAGTCCCGTCGACACAACCGTCTTCGATAATGACGACGTACAACTACTTTTAGATCGTCGAAGAGTCAGGGGAAATAAAATCGTAGGGGGGTGTCGAAGGGTGGGAGTGTGAGGACGGTGGGTGGGGTGGGGACGGGGAAGAGACCTGAGTGACAAAAAGAACCTCTACAAGAAAGGGAACAGTTGGTTGATGTCCTTAGCCTGGACTACGTGATATCGGACCTCTCCTAAGTGTCAATGTAGTCTTCCTTCTTTCTCAGGTTCAAGTAAGGTTCTCTTGGTTAATCGAAATTATCGTTTGGTAGAGGTCTCTTACACTACGAAATCCACAACCTCGTTTTTTATGTCAGGTTTGAGGGGTGGAGATTGTTCGTAAACAGTGAAGGACTGTATTCTTTAGTTACAAAGGTTCGAGAAGAATGACTAAGAGTAGGTAAAACATATGGGTGGGGAGGAGGGTGGTTTAAATTGAATTATCACGTCTCGATTACGAGTCTAGTCTTCTAAACGGTTTATTTACTAAGTGCTCTTAAGTCCTTATAAGGTCACTCAATTTACATTCCCATTTATTTATACCTCTATAGACCATTGAAAGACTAGTAAATTAGGTAGTAACTTCAGTGTAATGGATCTCCAAAGGATATTTAATGAGTGTTAACTTCATGACATCCAGTATATACTGAAGAACCATCACAAGAGTCAATATGAAACACTTACGTTTTCGTGTTTCACAATGAAATTGGGTATACTATATCACTACATTAATTATTACGTACATCGGACACCACGAAATCTGTGATTCGGTACAGGCTGAGAACGCTAGGGCACGGTCCGAGGAGACACGTACCCTAAGAGGTTCGTTCTTATAATCTCATCCAATGGTAAGGGAAGAGGTCCCCTAGAAGGACTGGGTCCTTAGTTTGGACCCAGAGGACGTAACGTTCGTCTAAGTAATGACTAACTCGATACTCCCTTCGGTATATCGACCACCTTGAGGATAATGACAAATCTCTGTACTCTATACTCCGAAACTCTATAACGGACGTGTCTCGACAGACCTCTTTTATACGTATTTATTTGTCTCTTCCGCGACCCCTTTTCCTTCTACGTCTTATGATTGGACAAATATTCTGTCCGGAGTTTTGTTCCCTCTCCTTTATCCAGTTTCGGGGTTTTTATTAAAAGTTCCCTGTGGACTAGAAAAGGATCCAGTCATAACGAAAGGTCCCCCCCAGGTTAGACCATCTGTCTTATACTGTCATACTAGGATCCGAGACCCCATGAAACACTTCAGTCCGTGGATCGTTAGTTATCGTACTAAGGTTCACCAGGTAGACCAAATTCCGAGTTGAGGATAATTATCGATCCCTATGTCTATCCTTCAATTTCTATATTCTTTTTATATAACCATTTTTGTTCCTTCTTGACATAATAACCAACCTAACACAGGGAAGGGACTAAGTATATAACTTCCTACTTATATGAAGGGGTCATAAACTCTTACACCGGATGAAACCTTTATCCCAGATTAGATTAACGTCTACGTTAATCAATTTTTCTCCTGTATGACGTTGTCCCACCTCTCAAACGAGTTTAAGTACAGGCAACTCAGCCACTACGATAGATTGGTAAAGTAGGAAACGACGGGGGAAGAGGAAAACGGAAGTTAGAAAGGGTCGTAGTCCCAGAAAAGGTCACTTAACCGAGATACGTAGTTCACCGGCTTCATAACCTCGAAGTCGTAGTCAGGAAGGTTTCTTATAAGTCCCAACTAAAGGACCGTGGGTGAGGTCATGAGAACGGACCTTTTAGGTACCTGTCTCCTCGGACGATCCGACGTCAGGTACCCCAGCGATTCTCAACCCGTGCTGACTCGCTGAAGTGAAACTGAAAAGTGGAAGTACGTAACCTCTTCCTTTACCGTTGGGTGAGGTCACAAGAACGGACCTCTTAGGGTCCCTACCCCCTTGGACCACCCGACGGCAGATACCCCAGCGTGTCTCAACCTGTACTGACTTCGCTGAATCGTCGTCGTCGTCTTCTTCTTCTTAACTGATCAAACTAGAGGAACGTCTCAGAGGTACCCTGAGAGTTCTCAGAAGAGAACTTCTCTTCCCATCTGTGGATTAAGTTATACTGACCACAGAATATCTTTCCCCTTTAAACCTGTGTCTGTATGTGAGTCCCTCTTGTGACATCTTTCTCACCTCAACACACCGTCTTCGGTGTCTCGTGGTTTCTACCAGTCGTTTGATGGTTTCGACCCTCTCTCCGTACTGTCTGAAGAGGGAATGTCGGGAGTCCTCTTTGGTTACAAGGACTGTGGAACTAGAGTCTGAAGTTCGAGGTCTTAATATTCTGTTATTTAAGTACAAAAAACTTCGGTGACCAAAACACCGTGTAAAAATCCCGTCGGACTCCTATGATTATATTTGGGGTTAGCACAGTTGACCATTTCGAGGTCCCTTGATCGACAACAACCACAAGTCAGTGATACAGGTTGAGAAACGGTGGGGTACCTGACGTTGTACGGTCCGAGGTGACAGGAAGTGATAGAGGGTCTTTCAAACGAACTTAAGTACAGGTAATTCAGCCAATACGATAGATTGGTAGAGTAGAAGACGACGGGAGAAGAGAAAACGGAAGTTTGAAGGGGTCGTACTCCCAGAAAAGGTTACTCAGTCAAGAAGGGTAGTCCACCGGTTTCATAATCTCGAAGTCGAAGTCGTAGTCAGGAAGGTTACTTATAAGTCCTAACTAAAGGGAATCCTACCTGACCAAAATAGAGGAACGACAGGTTCCCTGAGAGGTCTCAGAAGAGGTCATGGTGTTAAACTTTCGCAGTTCGTTTTGAATCCTGTGTTTCGTCTTCTCACCAGTACCCCTGATCCATCTACACCTTCTTCATGCCTCCCTACCAATGTTGAACAGGTACAGTGAAGTCAGGGGTGAGGTACTTAGGGTCTGTGATCTCTCTCTTCTTCTGACTAGAGTGTGATAGGCGACCCCCGGGTCGGGAGGGTAATGTGTGGTCACGAAACCGGTCTGAGTAGGTTCCAGACTCACTCGGTTCCTGTTTTCCCTACCTTACGAGACACAGACGTCTTTGTCTATCGGTAGTGCCAACGACAGAGTCTCTCTTCCGTCCTAGACTCCAGTAACGGCCGGTCGAGTCTTAGACGTCGAGAAAAGAACTATGGGAGAACATTGGTAAAGGGTCTAAAAAAGATACTACGGATTGTAAGGAGACTAAGAATTTACTCAAACTGAAAACCCTAAATTTAGACTCAAATCCGGTCAGCGGATTCAAGGGGTTTGTAGGGACAATATTTACGGTGGGGGTTATAAACAAATATTATGAACTTAAAGGAAACCAAGTATTTACTCGAAACGAAACCCCCAATTCTAGACATATATGTACGGTGATCGGATCTGATAAGTTTATGAGTGGGACACAGGTGGTAGTGGAGTAAACAGAAAACCCCAGGAAAGACCCGATGTGGGACGGTAGAGACCAATCACATAGAAGGAGAAACTGGAGTACATTACCTGATCAGTCTCGGGGTCTGTGATAAAGACGATTCGACACAGGGTACCCTGTCCTGTGGAGGGTTTGTCCGTCGGTCGTCTGTCTAACTCTTTAGTATACTCGGTTTTGTCGACGACACCCCTCTCCGATTATTAGGTTGTGCTACACTCATGTCTTTTAATGACCGACAGGTCTTCGTCTCTTAAAATCTTGACATAGAGTATCTTGAGAATAATATGTCTAGTCCTTTGTCTAGTCGTTAAAGTAGTATGAGTGTCTCGACCGTTAAGTTTTTTGGTCGTCAAACGTGACATGGACCATCCTAAACGACATGAACCCACCCGTCGTCCAAGATGTCTCGTTTCCGAACCTACCGTCACCCTCTCATTTACTCATGAGACCCGTGTCCATGCCCCTGTGTCGGTCGGCCTCTTACACAAATGTTCTCCAGAGTCGTTCTACATGGGTTCCCTCGACTCACCACCCCCTCCCCCCCACCCACGTTTCTCTTTGTGGGGTCTCGATGTCCCACCGATTCTACCCATTGAGTCGACCTCTTCATTTTGACCCGAGCACTTTATCGACCACCCAGTTCACTAGTCTCTTCCTCGAAGTTTTCTTTGGACTTTCAGAATGACACGACCCATCTCTGGTGTGAGTCAAGTCAAGTCAAGTCAGCGAGTCAGCACAGGTCGAGAAACGGTGGGGTACTTAGCGTCGTGCGGTCCGGAGGGACAGGTAGTGGTTGAGGGCCTCAAGTGAGTCTGAGTGCAGGTAGTTCAGGCACTACGGTAGGTCGGTAGAGTTGGAGTCAGCAGGGGAAGAGGAGGACGGGGGTTAGAGAGGGTCGTAGTCTCAGAAAAGGTTACTCAGTTGAGAAGCGTACTCCACCGGTTTCATGACCTCAAAGTCGGAATCGTAGTAAGGAAGGTTTCTTTAGGGTCCCAACTAGACGAAGTCTTACCTGACCAACCTAGACGAACGTCGGGTTCCCTGAGAGTTCTCAGAAGAGGTTGTGGTGTCAAGTTTTCGTAGTTAAGAAGCCGCGAGTCGGAAGAAGTCTCATAGGTAATAGTTAACAAGAGTCTGAAACTACATACACGAGTCAGTGAGTCAGTACGGGTTGAGAAACGTTAGGGCACCTGACAGTGGACAGTGTGAAGAGGCAGGCACCTTAAAAGGCCCGTTCTTATGACCTCACTCAACGGTAAAGACTGAGGTCCCTTAGAAGGACTGGGTACCTAGTTTCGGGCACAGAGAACCCGGACTACGTAACCGTCCGACTAAGAAATGGTGACACGGTGGACCCTTCGGGGTGAAACTATATATTCTATATCTATAGGTCAGAATTTCTACGATTAAATGAAGAACCTCATTTCTGATCATCAGATACAAAAAATTGTTGTCGACGTAATGGGGCACTAAGACTCTTAGTAATGACGGATACTTATATTATTTCTGGGTCCGACAGAGGGTCCGAAAACGTCGGACACAGACCTATACACAAAAAGGATCTCAGTTCTACGACCCCCTTCCCTTATAACTTATACATTAAGAGTTTTATTCTGGAATTTAAACATTTTAAATTTCCTTTTTGTTTAAGTTCCCTAATAACAAATAAATATCGTTGTCGTACTATATAAACGGTTTTGTAGTGCTTACTTCTTAATTATAACTTAGACTCAAACTTCTTCCGTGACCCCGATGGTCACTGTCTGTTCGTTCCTTTCTTATGTTACTATGCAAGTAAAGAAAAGACGTGACACACCTCACTTTCGTTGAGATTCTAAACTACCCGAAGGACATTAGGGTCTATGACTGTCGTGGGTCGAACAGTCGTGGACTCGGGAAATTTGTTGAGATAGTCGTCTCGAAGGTTCGTCTTATTTCTCCGTCTAACAGGTACCGACAGATGTTGACTTTGGCCTCGACCGGTCTGGAGTCGGTTCTCACTTGCGCTGGGTCGGATTCTGTACGTGCGCTCGTGTGTGTCCGTACTTTTTCTTTGGGTGCGACCGAAAAAATTGGTAGTTTCACATCCTCAGTGTACCCATTATGGAAACGTTTGTCGATCGATCGTGAATCAGTAAAAAGTGTCGACTACCTAACACAAAGGAAATCAGAAAACCTATTGTAATTTTTTTGTTTTTCGTTGGTTGTGGTGTCCCTGAAGTAACTTTAGTGGTCCCTGTTACTTGACGTAACTTTAGTGTCCCTTAGGTACGAGGGGAGAAATAGAAGGAAACGGGATACACATCTTTATAAATATAAAAAGTTTTGTTCTTTCTTAAACTCTGGGACACTTTTAAAATATTTAACAGGGACACTTAGTGGGAGATCAGTAGGTCTTTCTCCGGAGAGGTAGGGTAAGGTCATTTACAATAAGGTCAAGTACTGACACGAACGACCGACGACACTCTAGGGACCCTTGCCGAACCTGGACCGTTCCGTCCAGGAGTCCCATTATCGGAAGGGACGGACGACCTTTCTTAGTAAAAATTCAAGTTTTTGTTTATAGTAGAAAATGTAAAGTCAACGACACAAAATAATTGGGTGATACAGACAACTTCTGTAGAACTGGATTTATGATTTTACAGGTAAACTTAGAAACATATAGAATCGTTAGCTAAAAAAGTATATAAGTGGATGTTCACCTATAGTTTACGGATAGAAAGAGACACGTACCGTGTTTGTAATAGACTTTACTCGTAAGATATCGTTTCTTTTTGAATATGTGTCGGTTGTTAAGAACTAAGTACATTCTAAACTATGTACTAATTCACAGTCTTAATCCGTCTGAAAGTTTAAGGTTCACTACAAGAGTAAACATTCAAATAAACCGTGTATTTCACAGAGATACAGTCTTTAGTGAGTTTCACCCCTAAAATTCGGGTCGATATTTTGATTCGAAACCAAGTGTACGGTCCAAAAGTCTATTACGACCTAAGACACTTCCCTATACTTCGTAATTCAAATTGTACATTCATTAAGACAGGAACGAAAAAATTGCATGTACCTACCTAAAAGTAAATTTAGACTTTAGCGACCCCAAGATATTTACGTAAACAACGAAGATTACATATGAGACTAATTATCAAAAGAGTCAAGTATAGATAACCCATTGGGAGGACACTAACACACTCTCTCCTACAAAGATCCTTTTTTCCAACTGTGACTCAAGTGAACTCACTCTGATTACTGTTAAAACTATACTACTTTTCATAAACGGATAAGTAAAGAAATTTTTTTTAGTGTCTCGACCTAAACGTGTCCAATTTAAATTTGGTAAGTACCGCATCCGGAAAAGTACAGAGAGACACTTAACCGGTGACATATAGACACACAATAAAGTCCTAACGAATCTTCATCTACGGTTCTGTCTTAATATACACATTCTCTAAATGACTCCCTCCTTCGTCCTTTTCCGTTCCTCTAGGAACTATTCCCCTACGTCTGGACGATGGTCATCTTCCTCTCCCCTCTTCTTCCTCCCAACCCACCTTCTCAACGACTACCGTCACTTTACAGTTCTATCATAACCGGTCCGGTTACCCTCGAGGAACCCGGACCACCTGTCAGGACACGGAGTGTCTTTAATCGGACACGATTAGAAGGGGTGGGGCAGGGGTGTGAGACACGAGTCAGTCCTGTTCCTCGTCGGGAACCCTTCGTCCTGTCGTCGTGTTTGTGTTACTACCTAGGTCTACCCGTCGTCGACTTTCGGGGGCAGTCACTCCGAGGGATATTCTCAACTGAGCTTATTGTGTAAGGTTACAGGTGGTGGGAGACAGTTATTTTCGTAGTAGTTTGTACACCTCTTTAAACTTATGAACATGTGACAACCACCCTTATATGTTAACAAAAGGTGATACCTTTTGTTACACTTCGAAGGCGTTTTTTAAAATTTATCTTGATGGTATATTAGGTCTTTAAAGTGAAGACCCGTAATATCAGGTTTCTTAATTTTTGACACAAAGTTTTTCCAGAAACGTGTGGATACAAGTGACGTCCACTTGATTCACCACCAGTAGAAGTATTTTTGGTTCTCCACGTTCGTTCGGTCCACAGGAAGTGACCTATTCACCCATTTGTTTTACATAATCTCTGTACGTTACCTTATCGCAAGTCCGAAATTTTTTTTTTTTTCTTCTTCTTCTTCCTTTAACACTGTATACGATATTACACCTACTTGGAGCTCCTGTAATACAGTGTAATTTATTTGGTCAGTGTCTTTCTGTTTATGACACACTGAGGTGAATACACTCCATAGATTTCATCAATTATAGATCTCTTTGCCTTTCATTATCACCGACAGTCCCCGACCTCTCTTCTCCTCACACCTCAACAACAAATTCTTTCATCTCAAAGTCAAAACGTTCCTTTTTTTAAAGATCTCTGGGCACCGTGGTGTCACACTTTTATGTACTGTGACGACTCGACGTGTGAATTCCACCAATTTTACCATTCAAAATATAAAAATTGGTGTTAACTTTAAAAAATTAATTATTTTCACAGTAGTCTTGGTTTCAAACGTCTAACGTAAACAAGTGAGTAAATAATTTGTTTAGAAATGATGCACACCCCGTGGTACAGGGTATGATATTTAAGATGTCTTTTATTCATTTCAGACACCACGATCTCTTCTGAGAACTCTCAGGGAACCTGTCGTTGCTCTAGGTTGGTCAATTAGGATTTCTTTTAGTTAGGACTTATAAGTAACCTTCCTGACTTCGACTTCGAGGTTATGAAATAGACTACACTTCTCGATGAATAATCTTTTCTGGGAGTACGACCCTTTCCAACGCCCGTCCTCCCCTTCCCTCACTGTCTCCTACTCTACCAACCTACCGTAGTAGTTGAATTACCTGTACTCAAACTCGTTTGAGACCTTCTATCACTTCCTGTCCCTTTTGACAGGAAGGACCTTACGAAGTCAGATACCCCAATGTTTCTCAGCCTATGTTGACTCGTTGACATGTTGTGACATGGGAGTATCTCATATAAAGTATCACATAACTTGGGAACATTTATGACGGACTATGACTCCTAGAGGAAGTGATTTCTGTGTAACGGGTGATGATCACCAATTCTTTTACTGATGAAACCTAGAATTAACTTTCACAATAAAACTTTAAATTAAACAACAGTAAATGAAAAATCTTAGAAGTGTCTTTAAGTAGTGCTGATATAGTTTATTAGGAGGAACACGAGATGGGATTAGAAAATTGAAATTATGTACCCTAACTTGTTAATGTGTCCAGTCATAGAGAATTTATATAAACAGATGTGTTTGAAAGGTATAAGACACACTTAAAAGGGAGGTTATTAATTCACACTTTGGATCTTATCCCCCACTGTCTCTGTATGTCTTAACCCCCTTATATCATCTCTACTCTTCTTTGGTGAGATAGAAAAAAGGGTTACATATAGGACAAGGATGGAGTCGCGTACGAGTAATAATACATGACGTTTCGGGTTTTAAGGTAGTAATTTATAATTAGGGAAGTTCCACTCCTAATAGGAGAGGTCCGAAAAAGAAAAAAAGTTGAACGTTTAGCAAACTCTCTTTATCATATATGGACTGGTTGTAGAACACACCAACTCCGATAGTCAGAGGAAAAGGACCACCTCCCCTTTCTTACAGTAAACCCCTAGTGTTCTGTGGACCTTCACTCTCCTTAGTCTTAACTGTTTGAGGTTCAAACAAACATCAGTTCTGTCCCTTAGTTTTTGTGTTCAACGTTGTAGTAGTCACTGTTCCTACCACTACCCTTTGAATGAGACGTTCTTGAGTTGTCTTCGTAGTAGACACTTGTTTAAGACCGGAAAATGAATACGACACTAACGTTTCCATACGTTTCTTTACGTATAAAGTTTGGTTAGGACTCAAACGTTTTTTCATTTTCGGATCTAATAGAACTGGAAAGTTCACGTTAGTGACCCCATCAACTGTGATTATCAATGTTGGAAGTTTCAATAGTAGTTCATTTTAACAATTTGTCTACTTTTACGTAGACCCAACGGGAATAGAGACGAAAACTCTAGGTGTTTAAGGGGAAACAAGTGAGTAGTCATAGGACTCGAGATTGGTTCGGAAGGATTGGTCACATAGTACAAATCCTGGGAAAGGTTGAAATACGTAGTAGTAGCAGCAATAGTGGTAACGGTCATAGATGGTCCACGAAAGAGAAACGTCCGTGTAATGTATGTAATAGTGTAGATTGGCAGTGCCGGGACAATCCACGGATCCAGGACAGTCGTAGGGGTAAATTACCTTCCCATGTGACTCCGAGTCCTTCCAATCCGTTAAACGTGTCCAAATTTCTCAATCTTACATCTTCTCGGTCTAAAGTTTAGGTCTGAACAGACCGGGTATGTGAATGTAGTATGTACTAGTTAAAACCGATGGTCAAATCCCCTCCTCCCGGTGGTTCGTGTAAGGTTTTAGACAAACTCTTCTACGAGAAGGAATTTATGATGACTCATGAAATACACGAAGATCCATACTTATGTGTGTAAACACGTGTTCGATTTCTACACTGAACGGGAATTATCTGACCCGAAGTCTTCAGACCTGTACCCCAGATGAGGTATAGTCGATTGGGACCTGGTACGTAAGGGTAGGGTCTTAATCCTTAGATAAACTCACAAGAAAATATCGAGTCTTCGAACGGACGGTAGGGAGAGACGGTGGGGGGTGGGGGGTGGGGGACGTTTGCGAAAAGATGAACGTATAGGTGGTCCAAAGAGTCATTTTTGAAATTACCATTTGTCAGAGATAGTACCAAGGTACTAAAGTAAATATTCGTCTACATTAGTCAGGTGCCCTTACCGTAGAAATCGTAAAATTTAGACTTATTCCTACCGGTACAGTTCGGAACACTAATTAATTTAACGTTCATCGATGATCGACACCATGCAATTAGTAAGTTGGGTATAAGTTACTGACAGAAGAAACAGTTCGTGAAACCATCTAAGACCTCTATCTCACTCGTTCCCTAAGAGTAAAGAACCGGCGTGTCTTGGATGGTAAACATTAGGGTTATGGGTTATACGTGATTATCAGTAGTAAAGAAACCTATGAATACACGAGCCATGAACTGTGTTTAATCGGGCTTATAAATGTTGGTGACACATTTCATTCTTCTATTAACACGGTAAAATGTCTATTTATTGGACTCTGAGTGTCTCCAATTCATTATACAAGTGACAGTACACCGATTATTCCTGTTTTTGACCTTAGTTTTAGTCAACAAAAACTGATTCTTCAGGTAAGAGAGGAATGAGAAGGGGTCGGGGTCGGTAAAGGGGGGGGGTGGGAGGGAAGATAATGTTCCATCGATAAAATCCCGGATTCCTTTGGAGAAATGGAAAAATGTAAAGTAGAAAGGAGTGACATTTTACCTTTAATGTTAATATGAAAATGTTTTTACGAATTTACTAGGGTCTCGATAATTA
The DNA here is from genome assembly GCA_006410555.1 of Capra ibex. Taxonomy (NCBI): domain Eukaryota; kingdom Metazoa; phylum Chordata; class Mammalia; order Artiodactyla; family Bovidae; genus Capra; species Capra ibex. Next base: position 958,146 of record SJYO01049859.1, read on the forward strand.
TACGATACTTTTGTAAACATTTATGATTTATAGTAATAATTGAATTATTACACTGGGTTGAAATAATTAGGGGGTTTAAGGGTCTCTTTTACTTTCGTATAAACAGGACGTCGGAGTCACACACACCTGCCTGCCGAGTGTGTCGAAGGAGGGTGTAATTCACTATCAAGTTCGTTTTTAACCTCAACGGAAACCGAAGAATGTTCCGTTTGGAGTCGAAAGACCATTTGACACGGTTACTCATACTAAGTCAACTTTTGACTAAACTGATTTAACCACCATTTTATTTTCTAGACGGGTAAAGTTATTTTGTATCATTTTTCTTTTGTGACTTCATATATATTTTGTTAATCGTGACGGAGACCTTGTGACTTAAACGACTGAGTCAACCCATAAATATACCAAGCTGAAAAGGACCGTATCTCGGTCAAATACGACATTATGATTATCTGAAGTGAAAATCAATTATCATCTTATTAATTGATTGATCGTCTCAAAGGTGTGGTCTTCTTGGGTTAGGGGTCATACCACTAAAACGACTTACCGTTTAGTCTTTATGTATCTAAAGTTAAATTTCTGATTGAGCACGAGCACCAGTACCAGGCAACACAGGTTGAGAAACTCTGTACTCGACATCGGATTATCCGAGGAGACAGGTACCCTAAAGGGTCCGTTCTTACGACCTCACCAAACGGTAAAGCAAGAGGTAAATTTCTGATTTTTTGATAGATATACTAGTTTTCGGACTACTTCACTGCATCTTCGTAGAAAGCGAGAAGATATGACAGGGACTGTGACAAAGGTGACAAAGGGGTAGATAAAGGGTACTTCACTACCCTGGCCTACGGTACTAGAAGTAAAAGACTTACAACTCGAAATTCGGTTGAACAAGTGAGAGGTGAAAGTGAAAGTAGTTCTCCGAAAAATCAAGGAGAAGTGACAGGGACTCCCGACACCTATTAAGGTCATTTCTGACCGTGTCCCGATCTCCGGTGATGAAACCTTACAATTTTAGTACTTTAGAATTTCGTGGTGTGGGTGTAAATTCGGGTCTGAGAGACGAGGGAACACCGAGTCCACCATTTCTTAGGTGGACGTTACGTCCTCTGGACCCAACCCTTCTAGGGGACCTCTTCTCTTTCTGATGGGTGAGGTCATAAGACCGGATCTTTTAAGGTGTCTGACATATCAGGTACCCCAGTGTTTCTCAACCTGTGTTGAGTCGTTGAAAGTGAAAGTGAAAAGAGACGAGGGCTGTCAAGTTGAAACAGTTTGTTTCCACTCTCTTCGACAGATGTGACTTTATTTGTCGTGGGGATATTTTCTGTTAGACGTAGGGTTGTTACAACTTAGTAAAAGTGGTTTCGAGGAGTCAAGTCAAGTCAGTGAGTCAACACGGGTTTAGAAACGTTAGGGTACCTGACGTCGTGTGGTCCGAAGGGACAGGTAGTGGTTGAGGACCTCGAACGAGTTTGAGTACAGGTAACTCAGTCTACGGTAGGTTGGTACAGTAGAAGACAGTAGGACAAGAGGAGGGTGGAAGTTGGAAAGGATCGTAGTCCCAGAAAAAGTTACTAAGTCAAGAAGGGTAGTCCACCGGTTTCATAACCTCAAAGTCGAAGTCGTAGTCAGGAAGGTTACTTATAAGTTCTGACTAAAGGAAATCCTATCTGACCAACCTAGAGGAACGTCAGGTTCCCTGAGAGTTCTCAGAAGAGGTTACAGTGTCAAGTTTTCGTAGTTAAGAAACCACAAGTCGGAAGAAATATCAGGTTGAGAGTGTAGGTATGTATTGATGACGTTTTTGGTATCGAAACTGACCTACCTGGAAACAACCGTTTCATTACAGAGACGAAAAATTATACGACAGATCCAACCAGTATCGAAAAGAAGGTTCCTCGTTCGTAGAAAATTAAAATACCGACGTCAGTGGTAGACGTCACTAAAACCTCGGGGGTTTTTATCAGAGTAACAAAGGTAACAAAGGGGTAGATAAACGGTTCTTTACTACCCTAGTCTACGATACTAGAATCAAAAGACTTACAACTCAAAATTCGGTTGAAAAAGTGAGAGAAGAAAGTGAAAGTAGTTCTCTAAGAAATCAAGAAGTGAAAGAGAACACTATAAAGAGGGTCGTTAGAACTAAGGTCGACACGAAGAAGGTCGGGTCACAAAGAGTACTACATGAGACGTATATTCAATTTATTCGTCCCACTGTTATATGTCGGAACTGCATGAGATAAGGGTTAAACCTTGGTCAGACAACAAGGTTCAGGTCAAGATTGACAACGAAGAACTGGAAGACTAAAGAGTCCTCCGTCCTGTCCACCAGACCATAAGGGTTGAGAAACCTACTTAAGAATATCTTTCGGACGTCGGTGCACGTAGTAAGAGAAGAGAATCTTATTGGTCTAAGTCTCTGACACAGTGATTATAGACCCAAGGAATTTTAAACTTTCGGTCTTCCTGTGGAAAATCATTCGATTTTATAGATCAATGACCCCGGGATCATCGAATTTCCCCGAAGGGTCCACCGCGTCACGTGGTGTCTCTGCACCTCTGTGTTCTCTGCGTTGACCCAGTCCTTGGGTGAAGTCACAAGAACGGGCCTCTTAAGGGACTTGTCTCCTTGTACTGTCCGACGTCTGGTACCCCAGCGTTTCTCAGTCTGTACTGACTCCTGCGAACACTTCGGATTTCTCAATATAGTGCTGAGAGCTTCACACCACGGTCCTTAGTGACTTCATAGTGGATTTTTACACGTTTAAGAGTCCGAGAGAGGGTTTGAGTCACCTTAGTCATCGAGACACCAACTCGGGTCGCTAGACGTAAAATTGTCTGGGAAGTCCGTTAAGACGACGTGCGGTTTCAGTTTCTTGGTGACTCAATTATTATACGTAGGGGTAGTAAAGACTAAATAAGAGTCATATATTTTGAGAATGTCGAATCGAACCTTCAGTACTTCATCTTTCAAGTCGTTGATTGTCTGTTTCGACTCAAACTATCGTCTAACTGAACGAACTACCTTAGAGACATACTTCAAAGTTTTATACCTTTTAACTCAAGACTTTACAATACTACAACCACAACCGTTGGTCATGACGACTTGACGTCTCTTTATGTCCTAGGAGGACGACAAAGGAAAAGCGACTTAAGGAAAGACCGGAGAACCTTTCCAAGGGAACTCCGTAAAGACTTTTATATTTGGAGGGGTACATTTACTCAACAAATGGGAGGACTAGTAAACAATCTTTCGTAACTTAAAACGACTTAGTCCTCATTAACGAAAACTGTTCGTATGTGTATTTTGTCATTCACTATGACTTTTGTGAACCACGTTCAGAGTTTTGAACCTTATGAGATTTAAAAATTATTACCCAGTACGGTAAACCGTGTAGAAAAGAATATTAGAATTTGTTTCAGTCCGGTTGGTTGTCTTATTACTTTTCACTCATAACTCAACTTGTGTTTACTCTAGAATAAGACTATCTCTCTGTCTTGCGTTGTGTATAATCTCTGACCTTTTACGACCCCGAAAATTATTTTCGAATGTGATCAGAGAGAGTTATGATGAATTGATCCTTCTCTGTTTAGATATTTCTCTTTTTGACCTGAGTTCTTCATTTGAAAAAAAAAGAAAAATGACGAGGTTCTTGTCTCTTTTTATTAAAAAAGTTCTTCCGCTTGTTGTGACAAATTTTTTTATCGATAGAAGGTTTACATCAACATAAAATTAAGAAATCATTAAAATTAAATACGTATAAATCGAGTGAAAAAGAAGTAAAAATTTAATATTTAAATCATAATTTACGGTTATTATTTAATTTGATATCTTCTCCTCTATCATTTTCCATTTTATACAGGGGACACGATAATTAAAGAGGTAAAAAAAAGATAGGTATGAGTTTCTCCAACGGTGACTTTTAACAAAACATATCTATAAAGGTCGGATAATAAACACGTATAGAAATTTACACTTAGTATAAAGGTAGATAATCAGAGAATGATATAGTACACTTTAACCAAACTACTTATAAGTGGTTTAAACCTTATATATGAACTTCTGTAGAATCAATTTTATTTCTCGTCGAAGTTTACAACGAGGTTTAAACTTGTACTTTTCCCGTTTGTAAACTTAAGGTACATAAAAATAAACCCTAGTACAACGAAGAGGACACTCGTGACCAGATGTCGTATTCGGTTCTATTTAATGTCGTTCATATATAAATTAATTATTATAAATCCACTTAGAACTCTTTTTTACTTATATTTTCGAAGTAAAATACAAATCATACTTTATTCCGTAACATGTATAACAGTACATAGTACTTAAAAAAGTGACATAAATAACATTTATTGAAACTTACAGTCAAATGTATCGGTAGGATACTTACAACCGACATAGTACTAAATAATTCTAAGAGGAGTAACTATTCAAAACCAACAAAGGTACAAACGATGGTATTTTCTAAGAAGTTATCGGTAGGAACATGGAATCAACAACTTATAAAAACACTAAAAAATTTATTAAGTGATCTCATCTAAGTATCTCCATCTGAAAGACTAATCTCTCGTTTCTTGAAATCTCAAAATAGAACTATCCGTTACGGTTTCGTGAGACAATTTTCTGTTACCTCTTATTTCCATCGTAGATGTAAGGGTTTAGACTTAACATATTGATAAGTTTACGAAAACAAGATTATCAATATTTCCCTATAAAACGAAGTTCTAAGTAAAGAAACAACCTCCTAAACTCTTTGGTAAGACATCCAACAGAAAAGTGAAAGAACTATCACTTCGTGTCTTCAAAGATTAAAAATTCTTCAGATTAAATATAAAAAGAAAAAAACGAATACAGAACCCATAGGATGAACTCCTTGGTGACGAATTAGATTTCAGTCTTTCTAAATCACATATAAAAGAAGATTCTTAAAACATCAAAATCAGAATATAATCTCACGACTACGTAAAAAATTAAAACATATAACACCCTCCATCCTCAGGTCGAAGTAAGAAAGTGTTCACGCATAGGTTAAAAGGGTTGAGGTAAACAACTTTTTTGATAAGACAGGAGGTAGCTTAACGGACCATGAAAACGGTTTCTAGTAAACGAACATTTATGCTAAATAAAGATATAATAATCAAGATAAGGTAACTGGAAAACAACTAGAAAAACGGTCACAGAGTGTCAGAACTGACGATATCGGAACATCATTCAAAACTTTAACCTTTCACACTTAGGGAATTAAAACAAGGAAAAGTTCTACTAAAACTGATACGTCGAGGGAAAGTTCACTTAAAATAATGGTGAAACAACTAAAGACGTTTTCGATAAGTCTTAAAACTATCCCTAATATAACTTATACATCTACTTAAACCCCTCGTAATATGAGATGTCCAGGTTTAAAAATTTTGTATATATATATAAACAGATTATCGTACAACCGGTTGAATTTAAATACTTTGAAATATCAAAATAAGTGGGTAAGTTGTGTGAATTGTTTGTCATATAAGTTCCGTGATACGTTCCTTAAGGTGTTATTTATCCTAAGTCACTAAGGGAGATCTTTAAGCATATGTACATACACACATCTACTGTATAAGTGTCCATTAACCTTAAGTTCCGTCATATTTTTACGGTGTACCTTATACTGTAAAAAGGACATCGTGGTTGATACCGTCCCTTTCGAAGAACCTTCCTTTCGTAAGGTCTATGCCTTACTCCTTGTTATAGATATTCGGGAAGGATTGGATTCTAATATTTTTAAGATAAAAGGTTAGTAAGGCAAGAATGTCTAGACAAAGTAGTATAACTATCTTTTCTTTCTCACTATTTTGCTCGAAACCACTGATACATATAAGTTTCAAAGATGGAGTAGACTACGAACCTCCGTCAGCCGTCGTGAACATGACGACTCGTTACTCATGTCCGAAGGAAGGTCGATTTCCGGGTCCTTGTTCAAGATTTAAGATGGTGAGTAGGAAAACAACAAAAACAACAAGTCAATGATTCAGACTGAGAAACGTCAAGGTACCTGACGTCGTGCAGTCCGAAGGGACAGGAAGTAACAGAGGACCTCAAACGAGTTTAAGTACAGGTGACAGTCACTACGGTAGGTGGGTAGAGTAGGAGACAGTAAGGGAAAGGGAGGACGGGAGTCAGAAAGGGTCGTAGGCCCAGAAAAGGTTACTCAACCGAGAAGCGTAGGCCACCGGTTTCATAACCTCGAAGTTGAAATCGTAATCAGGAAGGTTACTTATAAGTCCCAACTAAAGGAAATCCTAACTGACTAAACTAGAGGAACGACAGGTTCCCTGAGAGTTCTCAAGAGGTCGTAGTGTCAAGTTTTCGTAGTTAAGAAACCTTGAGTCGGAAGGAATACCAGGTTGAACGTATACGTATGTACTGATGACCTTTTTTATATCGAAACTGATATTCTTTAAAAACCGTTTCACTACAGAAACAAAAAATTATACGACAGATCCAAACGGTATCGAAAGGAAGGTTTCTCCTTCACAGAAAATTAAAGTACCAACGCCAGCGGTAGGAGTCACTAAAACTTCAGGTTATTTTATTTTAGACAGTGACGAAAGTGGGTTAAGAAATGACCGACCTTATCACTAAACGTATAGTGACATCCCAAAGGGATCACTGAGTCACCATTTCTTAGACGGACGGTTACACTCTGAGTCCAAGTTACTCCTTTGACTGTTGGGTGAGGTCATAAGAACGGACCTTTCAGGGCACCTGTCTCCTCGGACCGTCGATATCAGGTACCCAACGTTTTCTCAGTCTGTGACTTGTTGTTGTCGTTTATAGTGACACTAAGAACAATGACTCAAACTAGAATTTGGGAAACCAGACCCACCTATAATAGTTACTATTAAAGCCTTGTGTGTATACATAAGGTCATGATTCCATACTTGATTTCGATTTACACCTGGTTTTTTATTTGACGGGTGGGTCTTTCAGTATATTGGGTGTAGACTTAAATCGTCTTCTTCTTTTTATTTAGACACAGTAAATGAAACTCGTTCCGTCAACTTTCTTAAACCTTCTGAACTTATTAGATACGTGAAGAGTCGAGCTCTACATAAAAAAAATTGACATAAGAAGAGGTGAAGAGAGAAAAAAACGACTCCCTTTCCCTATCTTAGTTCCAGGTCTTGTTGGGATTGACAAAATCTAACCCTCACCCACCCTCTTACTGTAGGGGGGGTTATTGGCCCGTCGACTGGACGACCCGACACCGTCCCACGGTACGTATGTAATCGATTTACCGGACGTCAGGACGGTCGTTGGTCCGTGCCCCCGTCGTGTCGATGGGGGTCTCCTCGAGTGACAGGGGAGAGCTCTCCTTGTAACGAGGTGGGTGCGGGTGACCGGTCGTAGACACGTCGTACCTAAAAAAAGTTTCACACCGATTCCCGTCGAAAAAAAAAAAAAAAAAATTCTTATTTGTAAATAGGAGAACCCAATTGTAGGTGAATTTATAGGTGGGTCAGGGAGTTTGTGTTTTCATGTAACGACGGTGGTTTCTTTAGATAGTTAACGAAACTTCGTCTCCTTCTGACTACGGGGGAGGTGGAGGAGGGTTTGAGATCCGAAACTTTCTCAGAACAACTCCCGAAGGGGCCACCGAGTCACCATTTCTAAGACGGACGGTCATGTCCCCTGTACCCAAGTTAAGGACCAGGCCCTCCTAGTGTGTACGACGTCCCGTCGGTTCGAGGACACGGTGTTGACGACTCGGGTACACGACCTCGGGTTCTCGGTGTTGACGACTCGGGTGTACGACGTTGAGACCTTCGGGTGTGTGGGACCTCGAACACGAGACGTGGTTCCCTTCGGTGGTGTTACTCTTCAGGGTTGTGCCGTTGATCTCTCACCGGGCACGAACGGAGTTGATCTCTTTCGAGTCTCGTTCGTCGTTGCTTCTAGGTCCCGTCAGTTTTTATTTATTTAATTAATTTAGTGCAAAAAATTTTTTTCCTTCTCGGAACCATGATCCGATACTGAGACAGATCGTTCCCTATTTTTCGTAAGGACTCCACTTACACGGTTATTAGTCAGAATTTTGGGGAAGTGGTAGTTTATTAGTCTTCATAGAAGTACGGGAAACGTTATGTAAAGGGAACCAGACAGGAAAGGATTGAAATAGGGGAGAAGTTCTGGTAGGACACGAGTGACATTAAACTAAAGTCGAGACATTTACTACAATACTAGAACAGAAGTAAACTTTAAAACTATGTCACTAGCGGAGGTCTAAAACAAGTAGTGTCAAACCAAAAAAAAAAAAAAACCATAGGTCAAAAGAAAAAGTACCACAATATAAGTTTATAATAAATAAAACTACTGATTCGAAAAAAAGACAGGGGTCCGTTCACTGAGGGACTAGAAACGGGAACAAATCCGGAACTAGTCGTCCCAATGTGAGTTTCTGACACGTCAGCAACGGGAGAGAGGGAGTACCGGAGTTGTCGGTTTCGAGAAACCTTCGGAATTATATCGGTACTTCTATGTCCCAAAATTATTATTTAAGGAAACATGGTCTCAGTCATCACAACCTTTAGTCTTCCTGTTGTCGTACAGTTAAGAGAAGGACATCGACACAAAGATACCTTAGGAAGATCCTTACAATACCTTCTGTAAGCTTTTCTGTGTAAGGGATATTGTAATAACTAAACAAGAACATGACTCAAAACAACACTCCCCGACAATATCAATTCATATTTCAGCATTTCATGTTACTTCTCTTTTAGAACTCCCTACACAATAACAAATAAGACTCTATCGTTAGAGGAGGACCATATACTTACGACTAGTTCGCTTCACTTTTGTAATACCTTTTATTTACTACTGCACTTCGACTGTGTAAATAAAAGTTTCGTTCTCTATACCTAGGACATTTTTGAAAGGTGATAATTCGGACAAAGATAATAAGTTGTACTAACTACATACAAATTACTAAAAATAGACTACACAGACCCTTACATCTTTACGTTTACGAATCCAATCACATACTAAGAAAGAATTGTTCACCTAACAAAATAGGTGTTTCGTCTCTCGAAAGAAGAGTTAAATCCAAGAAGAATCTCTTAGTGGACCGTACCGAGGAAGTGGAACTCTCTCTGTCAGGTCGATGATCGAAACTGAATTACCAGGAACACGAGGATCATTGAAGTGTAAACACCTTTTCAAAATACACACACCGAAACAAGTGGACGAGTATCGTTGTAGAACGTCTTCCAGTAACAATAGTGTCAAAAACAGAAGGTCAAAGTGTCTCTTCCTTTCACTCCGTTTTTCTCCCATTTCCTTTACACATCGACACGTGACTTGATCGTCACCCCAGTACCCGAAGGGACCACCGAGTTTGTCGCTTCTTAGACGGACACTATGTCCTCTAGACCCAAACTAAGGACCCAGTCCTTCTAGGGGACCTCTTCCTGTACCGTTGGGTGAGGTCATAAGAACGGACCTCTTAGGGTGCCTATCTCCCCGGACCACCTGATGTCAGGTACCCCAGCGTTTCTCAGTCTGTGCTGACTCGCCGATTATGAAAGTGAGAGTCCTGATGTACGAGGTTGAAAGACTAATACACCGGACAAGAGACGAGAATCGATTTGTTTTACCTTCTAGTTAATTAAAAACACAAATCTAATAACCCGAAGGGACCACCGAGTCTGTCATTTCTTATTTTCTTTTCTTTCTTTCACTTCAGTGAGTTAGCACAGGCTGAGAAACACTGGGGTACCTGACATCGGACGGTTCGAGGAACTAGGTACTCTAAAAAGTTCGTTCTTATGACTTCACCCAACGGTAAAGGAAGAGGTCCCCTAGAAGAACTACGTCCCTAACTTGGACCCAGAGAGTGTGACGTCCGTCTGACTCGGTGGTCCGACTCGGTGGCCCCTTCGGTCTACCATTTCTTGGGCGGACGTTACACTCTCTGGACCAAAGGTAGGGACCCATCCTTCTAGGCGACCTCCTCTCGTGTCGTTGGATGAGGTCATAAGAACGAATCTCTTAGGGATACTTATCTCCTCGATTATATGGGTGTTTGTCTACTCTAAGGTAGTCAAAATGTATAATTAATATAGGGAGAAATCATAGGACCTTGTGTTCGGTACAGACTCTCGAGTGGAGATAGAAAAATAAAAATAGACTAAATGGAAAGGAATTGACTTGGGGGTGGGTAGCGGGGACTCCGACATCAAATGAGTAGGTAGAGGGGAGGGGGTACGGGGGTGAACGAGACCAGTATCGGCACGACACCAAGTGTCACACACAGGGGAATCAGCCCAAACACGAAACAGAAGTACAGAGTAATTTACCACAAAAAGGGGGTATCGTCATTCATCTTAACCACATAGCGATACGTCAATGTCCTCTTCCGTTACCGTTGGATGAGGTCATGAGAACGAACCTTTTAGGGTTCCTGTCTCCTCGGACCATCCGACGTCAGGTGCCCCAGCGTGTCTCAGCCTGTACTGACTTCGTTGAATTGTCGTCGTCGTCGTTGACTTGGGACGATTCTCCAGGAGGGTACAAGTTTTCTTAAGTTCCTCCCCTTACCCTTCTTCTTTGTTCTTCGGGAAATTTCACAACGACAAACTTGACTAGAATGGTCTTTGGATTATTCTGTGAGTTGGATGTCCTAGTCTAAACAGAAAAAGATAATATAAACAGTAGCAAGGGAGAATAAATAAGACTAGAGAAAGAACCCCGTATACAATAAGTATAAACCCCTTAAGGAAGATACGTAAAATATAGTTTATAGAAAACTTTAGTAAAACAGAGAAACAGGGAAGACTAAGACCTTGGGTAAAGGTAGACACAGGAGGTTGAATAAGGTAAATAAAGGATATCAAAGGTAACACGGTCAAGAAGATTACATTTACAATAGTCACCTTCCAGACTACGACTTTGACTTCAAGGTTATGTCACCGGTGTACTACGTTTTTCGGTTGAGTAACCTTTTCTGGGACTACGACCCTTTCTAACTTTCGTTTGTCTGTTCCCCTGTTGTCTCCTACTCTACCAATCTATCGTAGTGGTTGAGTTACCTGTACTTAAACTCGTTCAAACCTTCTATCACTTCCTGTCCTCTCGGACCGTACGACGTCGGGTACCCCAACGTCTCAACCTGTGTTTAGGACAATAGTATCGAACCAAAAGAGAATGTGAAAGGGATAGGGGAAATATCAAGGGATAAATAAAGATAAACGAAGAGTCGGTCTTTGTAAAACAGCACAAGACAAAACTTTAGGGTCAGACGACAGCATAGTGAAGTATAAATTGTAGAATCAAGTGATCAGGTATACGAGAACCAAAAATGATTCTTGGTTTCGTCCATGAACATTTCAATAAAGAGTAAAGACGTTTACGAGCACCAAGGGTGTCACGGAAATCAATTTAGAGAAGAAGGTGCAGTACTTACGAAAATTTCTCGGCGTACGACAAAACAAGACAGTGAGTACATACTTACTCTTTTACATGTAATCCTTTAAAGAGACGCACATATATACGAGGACCCAAGGATCCAACGAGAATTTTTGATAAAGAACCTATAATTCGATCTCCTGACTGTGGACACCGAATGATCGGTGGACTCTTAACTACCCCTCTCTCCTCTTGGGCTTCCTCGTTCGTTGGGGGTACTATTGAAGATGTGGACGTGGACGGAAGGACTACGTTGGAACTACGAACTGACCTCCCGGACTATGAGTGTCTAGAAGCTTAGTCTTCGTCGGGACCTGGCAGGTCGGAAGAGACCTACACCGGTGGAGGAGAGAGTCACCAAGACGGGTGTGAAAACGTCGTGGATGATGAGTGACGAAGACACGAACACCGTACTTAGGTCCCGGGGGGTCTCCATGGTTATACGGTGAATCGAGATTTGTCAATTTACTTTGGGATCGTCACGTGAGGGGGTTCATTCTGTGAAACTAACGTTGGTACAGTCCCACTCTAAAACTACATTTGAAAACCTGTGTAACAGAGTATAGGTTTACTCGGGGATTCTCACATTTTAGTTACCAAGAGATAGTGGTCTTAGTGGTCGATCTTAGACGTTTTTGTAGGGACTTCGGTTACGACTAATACCATCTGAAAATTTTTTAATTAATCATAAACAGAAAAACAAAAACCAACGTGACCCAGCAGAAGCAACGACGTCTCTGAAAGAGATCAACGCCTCCCGACCCCGATGAGACATAGACGTTACACGTCCGAAGAGTAACGGCACCGGAGAGAACGACACCTCGTGTCCGAAATCCACGTGCTCGACGTCATCAACGTCGCGCACCCGAGTCATCGACGACCGGGATCCCGTGCGTCCGAGGTCATCGACGTCGTGTCCCCAGGTAATCAATACCGAGTATCCGGGCTTTTATATGTCCGAAGCCATTAACGTCGTTCACCCGAGTCATTGACACCGAGTGCCTTGTCATCTGAAAATATAGAGTAATAAAGAATTTAAAGACACGACAATTAAGGGGGGGAGTTATATTATAGGAATCTCTTGGTTCAGTTATGTTTCAGAGTCAACCCACACCCTGAGATATCAGTCTGGAAACTCTAATTTGAGACTGAGGTAGTGAATAATTGACACACTGGGATTCTTTTCGAGTATATGGAGTTAAAGGAGACGACCCGATGGTAAAGGAGGACGTCCCCTAGAAGGGATAGGTCCTTAGTTCGGACGTAGAAGAAGTCAAGAACGTAACCGTCCACCTAAGAAATGGTGACTCGGTGGACTCTTCGGGAGGAGTTGATATTTTACCTCTTTTATTATGTGGTCTGAATCATAAGAAATTTTAATTTTATTTAATCAATTATATGAATTCCGAAATCTGATCACGACAGTACCCGATTTGTGAACTAATTGAAATCTGTCGTAATATAAAAATTTTGTAAAAATATTCATTATTTACGTGTAAAAGACCTTCTTTGCACTTGTGAGTCTTCTAATATTTTCTTAATTTCGGATGTAAGGATTGGGAAGATCTAGAGTAAGGAAAGGTAGTATGTAAATCCTATCTCGTCACTCATCAACCCCTGTATATTTAGTATAAAATCCTGGTGGACCACGTTAAGGAGAGTATATAACTCGTACGTTATTCACAATCGAATGGATTTCACAGGTAGGTACACTAAGGTCCCGTAGAAGACATAAAGACCGAGTGTCTGGTAAAGGACAACCGTGTCCCGTAGTATCTGGTGTATAGGACTGGTTTTACTAAATCTCTACGACAAAAATTTCTCTGTAATTACTCTCAATATTTCGGTAAATAAGATCTGATGTCTCTTTCATATTTTCGGCCAATATGAATTCATGGTTTTAATGCTCTGTTCGGGTTTCCGGTGGACCTCCTAGAAATTCCCGGTGGTCACCAGTAGTCTGGTGTGAATCTCTTGACGGTCAAATACAGACAAATATATAGGGTCATTTCTCGAACGAAAAATTTTACTGTGTCGAGATAATAAAACGGTGCCAGTCGAGCCCGAAGCAAATATGTAATGGTGTAGGAAAAAGACGAGATCCCCCTATGTCGTTCAAATTTTAATCAAAATAACGAGATAAAGTAAAAATCACAGTATATTTTATGTCAAACGTTTCTGAGTTCGTATTCGGATGGTTGCAAAGATAGCTACGGTAGTTCTTTTGTCTTATTGAGGACTTTCGTATTGTACTTTTTTTAAAGTACCGTCAAAAAGACTCGACAGAAGAAGGAAGGATGGTTCGAGATCAGGATAAAAGGATAAAGAGAGAAAACTCCGGGTCGAAACCTTAACCGTGACTGGTCAGTCTCACCGGTAATTTCTAAGGCGACTTGACTTACACGGTTCGTTTGTTTGTATTTACGGTTTCAGGACTTATTTGTGTGACGGACCTCGAGACGCTCAGTTCTCCCTACTACGAACATATCCAGTCTCCGTGACCCGGAGGGTCGTCGGTAGTTGGTGTCTACCTAAGACGTAGACTCACTGTCACGTCTAAAGACCTGAATTCTAGGTCGGGAGATCCGTCCTTCGGACTAGGCCTTTCGAACTTTTTGGTCGTTAGACATCCTTTATTTATTCCCTGTAAACGAGGGGCTCATAAAGGACAAAATTTCTTCTTCATTCTCTTGTTGCTTTAAACGATAGCAGAGGAGTTCTGAGACTAAAAAAAAATTATGATTTTTGTCAAAAGTCCCTCGTTCGGAGTTTCTCCTCTGGATACGACTGACCTTAACACCCTTCTAAAGAAGTATTGGGAATCGTTAAGAAATCTCGTGACCTCCTCCTCAGTTCTGGATACATACTGTACTGGGACTCAAGAACCCGTGAAGTACTTGGTGTCGATTAGCTATAAAAATTTAGTCGTAGTACCTAAAATACTACCAGATATAAATGGAGATCCCACGAAAGATCCAAATCTTAGAAGAAAACAAGAAAACCACGCGTTATATAAGACGATTACTAAAATATATGAGACTTAAACTATAGTGTTGGTCAAGTCAAGTCAACTCAGTGAGTCAGTACAGGTTGAGAACCGTTGGGGTACTTAGTGTCGTTCGGTCCGGAGGGACAGGTAGTGGTTGAGGGCCTCAAGTGAGTCTGAGTGCAGGTAGTTCAGTCACTACGGTAGATCGGTAGAGTAGGAGACAGCAGGGGAAGAAGAGGACGGCGGTTAGGGAGGATCGTAGTTTCAGAAAAGGTTACTCAGTCGAGAAGCGTACTCCACCGGTTTCATGACCTCAAAGTCGAAATCGTAGTAAGGAAGGTTTCTTGTGGGTCCTGACTAGAGGAAGTCTTACCTGACTATCGTGTTATCATTTATTCTTTCATCATGTTATGATTGAAGTTCGATCACATCTAAACTTGTGAGAAAACAGAAGATTTAGGTACGGTTAGTAATATAATCACGTGTAGGGTGGGAGAATAAGAATTTCGAGTGACTTCTTTTCAAACCTCTAATATATTTATATTTTATATTTAATGTATATACGTATTTTACTTATTTATTTTATATATAAGATCATCTGACTCTCTGGAAATGTATATTATATATATTACACATATACATATTGAAATATTATATATAGTTTTGAGACTTTTTCGTGATTTAAAATTTTATATATTTCTTGATGTTTAGTCAAGTCAAGTCAAGTCAGTGAGTCAGCACAGGCTGAGGAACGCTGGAGTACTTAGCGTCGTGCGGTCCGGAGGGACAGGTAGTGGTTGAGGGTCTCAAGTGAGTCTGAGCGCAAGTAGTTCAGTCACTACGGTAAGTCGGTAGAGTAGGAGACAGCAGGGGAAGAAGAGGACGGGGGTTAGGGAGGGTCGTAGTTTCAGAAAAGGTTACTCAGTTGAGAAGTACACTCCACCGGTTTCATGACCAAAGTCGAAATCGTAGTAAGGAAGGTTTCTTTAGGGTCCCGACTAGAGGAAGTCTTACCTAACCAACCTAGAGGAACGTCAGGTTCCCTGAGAGTTCTCAGAAGAGGTTGTGGTATCAAGTTTTCGTAGTTAAGAAACCACGAGTCGGAAGAAGTGTCAGGTTGAGAGTGTAGGTATGTACTGGTGTCCTTTTTGGTATCGGAGCTGATCTTGATACTTAGTCATTCGTTTTTTCTCGTTAGTATCTTTTTACTAATTTTCTGAACTCTGTATAGTGTTCTTTTCCCGTTGACGTAACCGTTATTTGCATACTTTACTTCGAGTAGAAGAAACCATCGGTCCTTTCACGTTTAATTTTGATACTATTCCTTATGTATTTACTCGTTTCGATCTTTCAAGTTCGCTACCACTTCTACACCTTGTTCTCTTTATAAGTACGTGACATCCACCTTTCTATTTAAACAGATTGAGACCTTTCGTCAAGTCATAGTATCTCATTTCAACTTCGGATACTATATCGTGAAATAGGTTCCGTATATGGAATATCTTTACACACTGGACATAAGGTCCTGTGTTCTTGTTCTTTCGAGTATAGTACAAGTATTATCGGGGTTTGACCTTTGTTGTGTTTACAACTGGTTATCATCGTGTCCTACAGAAATATGTCACTTTATGATATGACTTTCCGTTTACTTTTTTGACATTGATTGGTTGTACTTATTTAGTGTTATAACTCATTTACTTATATCATACCAAGAGAACTATATTTCAAGTTTTTCTCCTGTTTGTTCTGATATAATAAATTCCTACGTATATTAAATCGTTTTAATATTTCTTTTAGTTTCTTTATAATATTTTCAATAATACCAACTACTGTCTTCTATACTACTCCGTTTGAGTCTCCTTTCACCAAAGTCCACTCAATACGAAATGTACAGACAAGACCCACTACGACGACGATTCAGTGAAGTCAGTACAGACTGAGTCACGCTGGGGTATCTGCCTCCAGGTGGTCCGAGGGGACAGGGACCCTAAGAGGTCCGTTCTTGTGACCTCACCGAACGGTGAAGGAAGAAGTTACGTACTTTCACTTTTCACTTTTACTTCAGCGAGTCAGCACAGACTGGGAGTCGCCGGGGTACCTGACGTCGGATGGTCCGAAGAGGTAGGTTCCCTAAAAGGTCCGTTCTGATGACCTCACCCCACGGTAACGGAAGAGGTCAAGACCCACTATCACCGTACCTATAAGACAAATAGTGGAGAAACGATTTGGGATCAAAATTTGAAAGACAAAAAAAAGACTGATATGAAGTATAGAGTATTAACTTCTTAAATTTCAAATTTTCTTTCTATTATAAGACTTTTCTGATCGACTGACTACAGACTTTTAATCCTAGATATGACTCCTCAGTTTGTGAACCAACCTTACCGTTACTGTAAACCCTCAGTTTCAGACTACATCCTTCTAAGGTTTTAATCCTTTGATTTAAGATTCTAATCCTCGTATCAACAAAAGGGGCTTAATTCCGTTTGATACTAGGTTTTTGAAAAGAAATGTTATAAAAATGAAATAAAAGAACCCCTTTATATATGAATACTGAAGTCAAAGAAAGTTATTATTACGTTATATGGGTCGGACTCAATGAACTCGAATTTGTCAAGACCAAAAACTGTCCCAGGTGAATATAAAGAAGTTAATGACAAAACCAGGAGAAGGACAGTCAGAAGTATTGTAGATGTTAGTGTCCCGTCTACAAATACTACAAATAAAAGAGGAATGTTCCTGCCGGATAATTTGAAATTTTACACTTGACGAACTTTTGTTTTTTACGTCTCCAGTAAGTAATGGGTTTTAGCACTACACTCTTACCTAAGTAGTAAGATATGTCTGACGACCAGTGGGTCGTGTATGTCCTCTACTAGGACGGTACCCCAAACCCTGGAGACCTGATCTCATGTTTCAATCGGGAAGGAAGACTCTTAGTTGTTTGGGTCGGGAATAGACTGGATAAAGGTTGTGCATCCTGTGGACTTATATACCATCAGTTTTTTGACGAATGTCAGGTAGGTCAATGAATGAGGAAATTTGATACCTTCTTTTTAGTTTCACAGAAAAGATTTCGGAGACAGCCAAAAGTCAAATAGGTCTAGGACCGAATCGACCCAACTTATTGATGTGACGTTTCAATAAGAAAGTGACACCGGTACCGTCTTTCCATTTAACAATTGTTTTTTGGTCCACTCAGGTATTCACCATTAGAAGAGGTCAGAGATACTACACTGGACTCCGTGTTCAGTAGTCTCAGACCCAATTCTCAATGTTTGTCCGGACTTCACCTAGTCAAGTAGGTCAGAAAGGTAGATCTAGAAGTCAATTCAGGGACTTCAAAGAAAGTCGGAGATTGAGGATATAGAGGATGGTTAGTGGGTACCACATAAAAGAGAGACCTGTTTTCAACCGATACGATGGTCTCAAGTGGTGCGTGTAAGATCCACGTAAAATACTACACCTAAAGTGTACAGTCAGATTCCTCAATTCAAAAAAAGTCTTTTCAGAGAGAAGAGGAACTGATTTTGAGTCCTTAGGGGTCACGTCAGTATTCTTTCAAGTACTCCCGTCGGAAAGTGCTAATCGAGTGGTCACAACCTGTCCTGCTTTCCTTTCAAAGGAAGACGTACACGCCCCACGTAACACCAAGAGGTCACCGGGTACAGACGTAAACACTTAACACTATACGACTTTGATTTCTTTAACATTCCTTATATAAGACCTTCTTTCCTACTTTCGTTCCGTTCCTCTTCCTCAAACTCTACTTTTTCTCTCTCCCCGAGAAATAAAGTTCCACAGTCCTCTGTCTCGGAGGTATTTCAGACTACCCCTCTGGGACGGTTCCTCCCCGTCCTACACACAAACCGGTTACTGTTCCTCGATAAAGTCTCCCCACGTCAGGTCCAAAGACCACCCCACGACACTTAAGTACCGTAAAACGTTCTGGTAACTTTTACGAATCATTAACAAACGTCGACGACAAGACGGGAAAGGAAATGTAAGGAGTCGGGACCTCTATCTTTCGTGTTTAAGAAATACGGACCAAAACACCTAGTATCAAAATCGACATTTACGTGACATCAGATATTTTATATTAAAAATAAAGTAACAAAGATGAAGTACTGTTTAGTATTTAACAAAATTTTATTTTACTTACCTTCTTTGTTTTTATTATCTTTCCGAGAAAGTTCCTTTGACTGGAAGTATATGTCATCTTAAGTAACTAAGTCTAGACAGATCTAATCACCTTTCAAATCTAAGACTCGACATCTCCGAGAATCTCTATCCACGTACACACACATAGACCCGTAAAGAAAAGATCCCATTACATCTACCGGATCGTACACCTGACGCGACTTGGTTCGTGATTCTGACGATTGGCAGAGACCCCGAGTCCACTTCAAGGGACTTTACTCTCCAACCTTGTTCAACCCTACCGTCTATACACTACATACGGTTCAGTGAGTTAATCAACTGATAATCGGAGTCTTTGTGGGAGTTTTACAAAGAATCGTGTCTCAAGGTCATTTGTAAGTAATCAGAGAGTCGGAGTTGTATGTGGTAATTTAGACACCTACCATTATTTTACTAAAGTTTCTACAAACCTCGAGACATTAAGGTTATACGTCTATCTCGAGCACTTCCTTGGGTGAAATTCCTTACGTGAAACGTTCAATGAAACATGAATAAATTTTATAGTAGAAGTGTCTTACGTTAGTAAAAGTAGTCTGTTCTCCCTTCCCCATCACTCCCCTTCCTCACCCGACCAGTAACCTTAGTGGATCCCTCTGAAAATTTTTGTGGGTGTGGACCCTGGGTGGGACAGGTAATAGAAATTCGGACACTACCTAGGTCCTCTTATAAGAACGAATTTTTAGACAAACGATTTAAAACTTTGTATAACGATAGGTTTCTCGGAAAAGACCTCAGAACGAGTACACTAAATAAAGAAATCTGGTAGATAATAAAGGTCTTTTTCGTTACCATCTATAATACAGTCGGGAACGAGTTTAATTTAAATGTGTAACGTTTACTCATGTCACGTTTATTTTACTAAAATGGTAACTAACTTAAACGTCGAAATAAAGTCCCGGTTTTTGTGACGTAAAAAGTCTATTACCGCAGGTGAGTTGGGAAGGTCAAAGAGTCCGGTTTTTGGGACCTCAGTAAAGAGTCGAGAAGAGAAAAGAAGTGTCTGGAGTATGTCTTATGAGTCGGTTCAGACAGCCGGGAACGACGAAGAGTGCTAAAGGAGACGATCTCGAAACTCATCTAATAGGGTTATCAAAGGATCGACCGAAGGACGAAGTCAGGAACCAGGGGTCAAAGACAAGAGGTGGGTCCTGTCTCACTAGGGTTACTTTGAATTCAACCTAGTACAGTAAGGAGACAAATCTTTGGAGGTTCATGGGAACGTTGAATCAAGGTAAGGTACCTGTCACCTCGAACTACCCGATGTCAAGTACCCTAGTGTTTCTCAGCCTGTACTGGTTCGTTGATTGTATGAGGATGACTTTCAGAAGCGTACACAACAAGAGGGTCAAGGACTATACCGAGAGAGGGAGTAGAGAAAGTTCGAAACTGAGTTCACAGTATACTAGTTCCTCGTGGAACGAATAGTGATAAGAGTAATTTTAACATCGGGATGAGAGGTAGGACGAAAGGACAAAATTAAACGAGATATCATACATACATATTGTATTATTCGTCAAATTAATAAATAAAATCGTCAAAGTGTTTCCTTCCCGAAACCCAGATGAAACGAGCGAAGAGACAGGGATTGTAGACCTTGTCACGGACCGTATATCTTTCACGAACTATCTATAACGGACTATCTTTATTTTCTTACTTAGTCGGTTACCTGTTGTACTAAGTCACTAACATCCTTCGTCGTAATTATTCGTCACTGATTGACCCGGTTCCAAAAGACCCTTAAAGGTATAAGTCACAAAGGGGATGATATTTTAACCGATTAGAAAGGATGGAAAGTAGTCTAACGTTTCAATGATAATCTTGTTTATCCCTAAATAAAATTGTGAAACCTTCTTTACAAGATAGAATAGATTTATAAATCCTTTATTGGTACGTTAAACGATAAACTTAGTAAATGGAAAAGAAAGGGACGTGATAAAGTGTTTTGTAGTTATCAGTTTCCTTATTATCTTCAGAGTTCATTTAGTTAAGTCAACGAGTAAAGTAACATTGACTCCTCTCCTTTCAAGTTCTATAATTAAATTTCGTCTATACCACTAATAGACAAATTTTATTAGAGGTAAGAAAAATCCATCTCAGTAGTATAAAATGTTTATTTTTTACAATCCAAAGTTTTTATTAAACCCCTCGTAAAGTTCTATATTTTCAGTTGGATCTTATTTGTCATACTGGGTTTTATAAACTTAATTGGTTACCATTTTCGATTATAAATACTCTTAAAAGATCTGTCGGTAATATGATTTTGAAACGTACGTACTAGAATACAATAGGAGTGAATTTGAGATTTTACCTTCTTGTATACTTTTTTCTAACTCCGAAGTTTCACATTATGTAGAATGGATTCAAGTGCGTCGAATCACCCACCGTCTCGACACTAAGTTTAAAGTCAGGTAAGTTCAGGTTCCTGTTGTAAACATTCTTGAAGTCACCAAATACCCCTACCATTCTATTTTATAAAGTTTAGTCCTATCAAGATATTTTTAACCCAGTATTCGAATCTCGTAAAATACAATAGGACTTAAAGATTCACAACTGACATTTTTGTTTTCAATAATAGGATTGTTCAGTCTTTTTCTTTTTGACGACATGGTGTCTCACTGAAATGGGATCCTTGGTGTTTCATGAAAGTGTTCTATATGGCTCATTTTTCCGCAAGTGTCGTTTTTTATTTTACCGTTAAACCGTAGGCAGGTCAATTAACCTAGTTACTATGTTTGACGTACTGAGTCGAGAGTCTCACTAAAAAAACAAGGTAAAACTTAATAAGTTGTATAGACAGAGGTCTCTAGTTACTTAACTCCCACTCTAATGTTACAGTGGAGGACTAAAGAATAGACCTGGTATTATATAAAGGTTCACTTCTATAAAATAGTTTAATCGTGTATTTCCCTATACAAATCATTCTGACTGTAAACTTTAATTTACCGATGAGGAGACGTAACCTTTCTTTCCTTCACCATATGGAACGACTTTCTTTCCCTTTTTCTTCGTATGTATACACCACATACTATACACACATACACACACACATACACACATCCTACTGGGACCGTTGAGTACCTCTTAGTTTTCACTCTCTCATTACCCCACTCCCACGATAGACCCTCTAGGATTAAGGATGATAGGACAATAAAGGGTTGTTCTAGAGTCCTTAAAGATGTCAGAAGTTTATGTAAGAGATGGTTTTGTGTGTGGTGTGTTCGTTAGTAACAATGGGAGTAATTCAAATTTCCGAAACAAAAGAAAGTGTAATATCTACTAAATTCACTGGTAAAAGACCTATAGCACTTTGATAAACAACGATACTTTACAATTTTCCCTGAGAGAGATAAATCATGTGAAAAAATTTAAATCTTGGAAAGTTAGTAAGTAAATATAGGGTTGTTTAGGGTTTTATTTTCTATCTTTTGTCTCTGACACTTAGTCATATTAAAGTACTCATCTTCTACTCCTTAGAACCACTGAGATTCTCTTCCAGGTACCTTCAGTTTCTTCACAACCCTTTCTTTACTCACCAATACTGTTTACCGAGTACTCGGAGAACCATGACCGGATACACGGTAGAAACCTAATACTCGATTTGTTGTAGTAAAGACGGTGTTTACCCCGACTGAGTTACATTACACACGGTTTCCGAAACTGGAACTTAATTTTGAAAGTGAAGAAAATTACACATTCACTAATACGACTTGTAATCGGTTCTTTTTAATTTATGTGTCTTTCTAGAGTATAAACTTTTTGTAAACTGTGATCTCTTTGTTTAGTAGAATCTTAATTAACCCTACTCCTGTATGTTATAGAATTATCCGTCTTTGATGTCGGAGAACCTTTTTTCGTTTACAAGATTGATTGTGAAACTTTTTTGTTTGTTGTTGTTTTTTTTGATCGAATCTTTTTTTTTTAACGATATAAATGGTCTTGACGAAAACATTGATTCCGATTTTCATACGTTACCCGTCCTGAAGGTAAAGTTTACAAGAAAGACTCGAGACAAAGTCTCACCTTACTCAGTTCACCTTTGGGAAGGTACTTCCCAATTCAGTTTCGTCTTTATAAGGTGATTACTCCCGAAACATCTACTTCAGTCTCTAAGGTGTCACCAATTTTTATACCAGAGATTACGACCTGACGGGTCCAAGTTTTAGTTTGACATAGTGAATGATCGACACGATAGGAGTCTATATAAAAATTTAATAAATTGTAGATCGGAGAACTTCTTCCACTTTCTCTTTTGACTTTTCGACCGAATTGTGGGTTGTAAGTTTTTAGATTCTAATACCATAGGTCAGGGTAATGAAGTACCGTTTATCTACCACCTTTTCACCTTTACCACTGTGTGAAATAAAAGAACCCAAGGTTTTAGTGACGCCTGTCCCTGACGTGGTACTTTAATTTTCTACGAACGAGGAACCTTCTTTTCAATATTCTTTGGATCTGTCACATAATTTTTCGTCTCTGTAGTGAAACAACTCTTTCTAGGATATCATTTTCGATACCAAAAAGGTCATCAGTACATGTCTACACTCTCAACCTGGTGTTTCTTCCGACCCGTGGTTTCTTAACTACGGAAACTTAACACCACGACCTCTTCTGAGAACTCTCAGGGAACCTGATGTTCCTCTAGTTTGGTTAGTTAGGATTTCTTTTAGTTAGGACTTATAAGTAACCTTCCTAACTACGACTTCGACTTCGGGGTTATGAAACCGGTGGACTATACTTCTCTACTGAGTAATCTTCTCTGGGAATACGACTCTTTCTGACTTCCGTCCTCCTCTTCCCCTACTGTCTTCTACTCTACCAACCTACCGTTGTGACTGAGTTGCCTGTACTGGAACCCGTTTGAGGTCCTCTACCACTTCCTGTCCTTACGGACCACACGACGTCAGGTACCCCAGTGTTTTTTAGTCTGTGTTGAATCGTGGACTTGTTGTTGTTTGACCTTATATCTCTATTTTTACTTCAGAAAAAGTACCCCGAGAGTCCTCCTAGTTCTTCAATTGTATACATTTCGTGAACCTTGACACGGAACGTGTTCAGTTACGGTATATCACAAGTCAAGTCAAGTCAGCGAGTCAGCACAGACTGAGAAACACTGGGGTACTTAGTGTCGTGCGGTCCGGAGGGACAGGTAGTGGTTGAGGGCCTCAAGTGGGTTTGAGTACATGTAGCTCAGTCACTACGGTGCGTCGGTAGAGTAGGAGGCAGCAGAGGAAGAGGAGGACGGGGGTTAGGGAGGGTCGTAGTCCCAGAAAAGGTTACTCAGTTGAGAAGTGTACTCCACCGGTTTCATGACCTCAAAGTCGAAATCGTAGTAAGGAAGGTTTCTTGTGGGTCCCGACTAGAGGAAATCTTACCTGACAAACCGAGAGGAACGTCCGGTTCCCGGAGAGTTCTCAGAAGAGGTTGTGGTGTCAAGTTTTCGTAGTTAAGAAGTCGCGAGTCGAAAGAAGTGTCAGGTTGAAAGTCTAGGTATGTACTGGTGACCTTTTTGGTATCGGAACTGATCTGTCTCGAAACAACCGTTTCATTACAGAGACGAACACTTATACGATAGATCCAACCAGTATTGAAAGGAAGGTTCCTCATTAGTAGAAAATTATCCGTTTATCTCTTGGTTTTACCTTCGACCTCTGTAGTGGTAACATATACTCAGTGAGAATACCGTCTTCTACTACAGTAATATCTACTTTTTAGTGTCCCGCAGTGTACCGTGTCTATCTACTAATTATTTATGTACAACTTACTTATATAAATATTCACTCCCAGAGTGAATATCCGGTTCTTCTAGGTTTTGTTTAGACATACATATACTCTTATCGTTTCTTCTACTTTCGTTCGATTCTACCGGTTTGTAACCAAAGTAACAGTCGAGACGTCGAAACCTCACTCGGTCTATAGAATTTTATTGTTCCGACCTGAACAACGGTTTTTTTTTTTTTTTCCTAATGTTTAATAGCTGGACTCAGTGAGTGACAAAATTTTTCAACGCGAAATTCATTAAAAAAAAAAGAAGGTGAGGTAAGACCCACTAGACTACGTAAATTCTTCAGAGTTATCATTATATTTTACTACAACGTTAAGTGACCTATTAAAACCATGTTATTGTTTATTCCTTTATACTGATTAGACGGAAGCGGAATAGAAAAAGGACATCATTATTTGGTCGATAAAACCCTACCAACTTATAACAGAAGGGAAGGGTATGGGAGGGAAAGGATTTTGTGAAAAACTCCAAAACAAACAGTTTTTTTCAGATAATGTCGATGAAGTAAGTGTTGTACGTAAAATGTTCGAAGACTGTTCTTAAAGAAGAACTGGAGACTTTATCAAGTCTTGGTGTTCCCGAAATGGTACATTACCAATTGTAAAAGTTTGAGGGTAGGTCAGTAATGGTACTGGACCTGTTCAGTTTATTTTTGATTTCTCTTACCATTTTGGTAGATCCCTGTCAGGTCTTGTAGGTAAAATGATACAACCCAGAATAAGGTGACCGGTGACCACATCTACACCCAATATGAGAAGTTCATCAGTTGTACTTTAGTCTATTCAATTTAAAACCCACCGGTCCTGTAAGTAATCCCAAAAAGGTATTATAGCATATCTACAATCTTATCTTACTATTCAACCCATCAGTCCAACAACCGTCTTGGGTCCTAAGGTCCCGAGTCTACATCATGTCTTCTATGTTTATGAGATTAACGTCTAATTCAATTTACGTCTAAATCGACCCGACACCACAGAACCTATCGTATACCCCGTCGTATCACCTAAAGTCAGTTTAGTCAGTCCTTCGTCTCGGACCGAACCTCCTCGAGTTGTCGAGGTCCGTTCTGGACATGACGACGAGGTCTTCAGAGACATCGGACTCGGTAAGGACAAATCAGAAGGATAAGGACCGGTCGGAAAACCCACATCCCCTAGAAGACAGTGCAACAGATAGAAAACCGTCCACGTAAGAGACTTGTTTTCATATGCCCTAAACGTCCTCTTTAAATTTGTAAACCCCCCTTTTGAGGACACAGTGTGTCTGAGAGGGAGAGGACGACGATGACGTTGGTTCACTATAGGGTTCTTTTCAGTAACTATCGTTTTAATTAAAATTTCGATTTTCTATTTACGTACGAAATATTATCAAACTCTAAAACTAGTTTCCATCTTTATTATTACATACTTAAAAAAATTACCTACAGTGATAAAATTTTTACTTTACTTACAACCAGTCTTTCAGAGTTTTAACCTTCAAACCCCGGACTAAACCGAATTCAGTCACCAAGTGGTGGGACCGATACATAATCCTAATTGACTTCCCGAAGTTCTTTAAACGAGAAGTCTATTCAATTTGGTTTTAGAGACCCTCTCTTTAGAGGTTGTAACCATAGTAATTTTCACGGGGGTTCTTATATCATTTCAACGTCCTATATTTTAGTTGTGAGTCTTTAGGGAACGTAAGGATATGTGATTATTACTCTTTCATCTTTTTCTTTAATTCCTTTGTTAAGGTAAGTGGTAACGTTGCTCTTCTTATTTTATGAATCCTTATATAGATGGATTTCTTTGATTTCTGGATATATGTCTTTTGATATTTTGTGACTACTTTCTTTAGTTTTTCCTGTGATTATCTACCTCTTTATATGGTGCAAGTACCTAGCCTTCTTAGTTCTATCACTTTTACTCATATGATAGGTTTCGTTAGATGTTTAAGTTACGTTAGGGATAGTTCGATGGTCGGTGTAAAAAGTGTCTTGATCTTGTTTATTAAAGTTCTAAACATACCTTTATGTTTTTTGGAGCTTATCGGTTTCGTTAGAACTCTTTCTTCTTACCTTGACCTCCTTAGTTGAACGGACTGAAGTCCGAGATGATGTTTCGGTGTCAGTAGTTCTGTCATACCATGACCGTGTTTCTGTCTGTATATCTAGTTACCTTGTTTTATCTTTCGGGTCTCTATTTAGGTGTGTGTATACCTGTGGAATAGAAACTGTTTCCTCCGTTCTTATATGTTACCTCATTTCTGTTAGAGAAATTGTTCACCACGACCCTTTTGACCAGTTGGTGAACATTTTCTTACTTTGATCTAGTGAAAGATTGTGGCATGTGTTTTTATTTGAGTTTTACCTAATTTCCAGATTTGCATTCTGGTCTTTGACATTTTGAGGATCTCCTCTTGTATCCGTTTTGTGAGAGGCTGTATTTAGTGTCGTCCTAGGAGTACTAGGTGGAGGGTCTTAAGACCTTTATTTTCGTTTTTATTTGTTTACCCTAGATTAATTTTAATTTTCGAAGACGTGTTGTTTCCTTTTATATTCGTTCCACTTTTCTGTCGGAAGACTTACCCTCTTTTATTATCGTTTACTTCGTTGACTGTTTGTTGATTAGAGTTTTTATATGTTCGTTGAATACGTCGAGTTAAGGTCTTTTTATTTGCTGGGTTAGTTTTTTACCCGGTTTGTTGATTTATCTGTAAAGAGGTTTCTTCTGTACGCCTACCGATTGTTTGTGTAATTTTCTACGAGTTGTAGTGAGTAATAATCTCTTTACGTTTAGTTCTGGTGTTACTCTATGGTGAAGTGTGGTCAGTCTTACCGACACTAGGTTTTCAGACGTTCGTTATTTACGACCTCTCCCACACCTATTTTCCCTTGGGAGAATGTGACAACCATCCTTCCGTTTGATCATGTCGGTGATACCTCTTGTCACACCTCTAAGGAAATTTTTAACGTTTATCTTGACGGAATACTGGGTCGTTAGGGCGACGACCCGTATGTGTGGCTCCTTTGGTCTTAACTTTCTCTGTGCACATGGAGTTACAAGTAGCGTCGTGACAAATATTATCGGTCCTGTACCTTTGTTAGATCTACAGGTAGTCATCTACTTACCCGTTCTTTCGACACCATGTATATGTGTTACCTCATAATGAGTCTGTAATTTTTCTTATATAATTTTTTTTTTTTTCTTATATAAACTTAGTCAAGATTACTCTACCTACTTTGACCTCGGATAATATGTCTCACTTCATTCGGTCTTTCTTTTTGTGGTCATGTCATACGATTGTGTATATATACCTTAAATCTACTACCATTACTACTGGGACATACGCTCTGTCGTTTTCTCTGTGTCTACACATCTCGGATGAAAAACTGAAACTCCCTCTCCCTCTCCCACCCTACTAAACCCTCTTGCCGTAACTTTGTACATATGATAGTACATTCTTTTCTTAGCGGTCCGATACAAGTTACGTCCTATGTCCTACGAACCCCGACCACGTACCCCTACTAGGTCTCTCTACTATACCCCATCCTCCACCCTCCCCCCAAGTACAAACCCTTGAGTACGTGTGAGCACCGTCTAAGTACAGTTACATACCGTTTTGGTTATGTCATAACATTTCATTTCATTTTTAGTTTTAGTTTTTTTATTTTATTTTTTATTTTCACAGGGGTTCATCGAGTTGTACGTAAGTCTTATCTTAGGGTGGTCGTCTTTAATAGGACTAACCAAACAACGACACGGGTCACCAAGGGTTTATACCGACAAATTTACGAAAACTTTTGTCTAAGGATTTATGTCTTCCTAACTTAGTCTCAGAAATTCCTACCCGTAACCACTTCCTCCCCAAACCACTACACCACTATTCGCCGTCTTCAGACATAAAATTCCTATGAAATACCCTTTAGAGAAGTGACATGGTAGGTTTGAGACCTTGTTAAGACTATGAAGTACAAAACCAAACGATTTTATTTAGCTGATGATTCAACACGGTAAACCCAGCCTGATAAAATTTAGAATAACTCTTATAGTGGAAGTGAAACTAACAACAACGACAACAAATCAGTAATTCAGTACAGTCTGAGCAAACCTGGGTACCTGACGTCGTACGGTCCGAAGGGACAGGAATAGAGGTTCTCAAACGAGTCTAAGTACAGGTAACTCAACCACTACAATAGATTGGTAGAGTAGGAGACGACGGGGGAAGAGGAAAACGGAGGTTAGATAGGATCGTAGTCCCAGAAAAGATTACTCGACTGAAAAGTTTAGTCCATCGGTTTTATAACCTCGAAGTCGAAGTCGTAGTCAGGAAGGTTATCTTATAAGTCCCAACTAAAGGAAGTCTTGACTGACCAAACTAGAGGAACGACAGGTTCTTCAGTAGAGGTCGTGGTGTCAAACTTTCGTAGTTAAGAACCCATGAGACAGAAGAAATAACAGGTTGAGAGTGTAGACATGTACTGATGACCTTTTCGGCATCGAAACTGATCTGTCTGAAAACAGCCGTTTCATTACAGAGACGAAAAATTATGTGACAGATCCAAACAGTATCGAAAAGAAGGTTCTTCGTTCACAGAAAATTAAAGAACCGATGCCAGTGGTAGACGTCATTAAAACCTCGGGTTCTTTTATCAGACAGTGACGAAGGTGAAAAGGGGTCAGATAAACGGTACTTCACTACCTGGTTTACGGTACTAGAATCAAAACGAACAAACAAACAAATTATTAAAAGGAAATAAATAAAAAATAAGTAAAAACTGATAAAACCCAGAAAAAACGATACGTCTGAAAAGAGATCGACGTCGTTCACCTCTGACAGGAGATCAACTCCACGTGTCCAAAGAGGGACGTCACCGAAGAAGACAACACCTCGTACCCGACATCCACGTACCTGAAGTCATCAACGTCGTGTACCCGAGAGATCAACTCCGAAGGTCCGGGATCTCGTGACCAAATTATCGACACCACTTGCCCGAATCAAAGAGGTACCTTACACCCTAGAAGGATCTAACCCCTAGTTTGGGTACAGAGAACGTAACCATCCACCTAAGAAATGGTGACTCGGGAACCCCTTCGGGTTAGAATAAAAAAAATTACAACTCAAAATTCTGTTGAAAATGTGAGAGAAGAAAGTGAGAGTAGTTCTCAGAGAAATCAAGTAAGAAAGACGTCGATAATCATTAACGAGAGAAGAGAAGACGTCATCGGATAACCTGTGGAAGGATGGACCCCCCGAACAGAAGACCACAGTATAGATAAATGGAAAAGCAAGACAAGTACCTCAAGAGAGTCGTTCTTATGACCTCACCAAAGGGTAAAGGAGAAGGTCACCTGATGGAAAACTGTCTTGAGAGGTGATACTGGGTAGACAGAACCCTCCGGGACGCACCGTACCGAGTATCGAGGTAACTCAATACGTTCGGGGAAGTGGTGTTGTTCCGATACTAGGTACTTCCCCACTGAAACAAACTATGTTGTGTTGAGGTCAAATTGAAAGGTCTACCAAAAAGAGACAGTTGAAAAATACTCCATCATTCGGACGAAACTATTTCTGACTAGAATATTTAGACACACAACCGAAAAACCTTAAGGAACGATCTATATAAGACACTTGTGAGTACGTACAAAAATACTACTTGGTCCTTCTTTTTGTTTCTATAGTCCAAAGATTTTTGACTCAAAGTAATATCTAGAGATGATATTATATAGTGGAGTGAAAAGATCAGAGAGGGGACCCTGACTGAGAAGTCTTCCAAAGGATAATCGTTCGTAATGTCTGAAGGGACGAGAGGGTTTCCTGAAGGTCGCGACCTCACAGGAAGTGACTGTGGTGACGACCTTGTCTTCCAACCGCAGGACTAAAGGTTTACACAGATAACGGTGACCGGTCGTTATCAAATAATAAACACTACAGGATCCGGAGAGTTAACTGAAAAATAAATAATTCCTTTTTCATCTTTCTGTAGGAGAGACGTAAAAGGGGGTCAGAAGATATTGGTTCGTGTGAAGGAAACGTCACTCTTCCGAATAGGTGACCGTCTTTTCAGGTGAAGGCAGAGTGACGGTTGAGGGAGAGGGACCTCAACCTAAAATTTGAGACCCTAAACCCATGAGTGAGTACGACGGAACAAGACAAGACTCCGAGAGAGTCTTACCTTAATATTGATACTCAGTTGGATCATGACGACTTTTCTCTTACGGATATTCACGACCCGTCTTTCATCCACAAAATATTTGTGTGAAGTTGTTTATGGAAACTAAACTGGAGACAGTATTAGTTTGTCGTTTTTGTCTGGCACACCGTCTACCAGGACTCCGGTATTTAAGTTCTTTCCGAACGGAGAATTAGGTCATCTTTTCTTCTAAACAAATAGGGTCTTTTGAAAGGTCCAAACTTATACGTCTGAAAGACATCTTCTAACCCGAATTTAATCACTACTTCAGACACAGGTAACTGGTTTTTGTGAACTTGTATCGAGTTGAAATATGAAGTCAGTTGGTGACTTATATTGGTATTAGTAAGGTCAAACGAGTGTAATTTTTGTTTCTTTCTTTACAATCGTTTACCTTGAAAAGTCCCTTTTGACTTTAGTCTCACTCTTTCTAGTTTCCCTTCTTCTATAACTTGTACCTATTAGAGGGTCCTTAAGTCAAATATGGGTCTCTCGTCTGTGTGTTTTTGTTCCTTCACTACGTAGAATTTTTGTAAGTAAAATGGTACGCAGATGGTGTCCCACTTAGTTTTGTTTTATTCTTTTGTTTCCTTGAAATTTTTAACTTAACGAATAAAGGAATTTTTCATAATTATGATATCAGAAACATCCTTTCATTTTGTCCGTGGTACTTTCCACTATATTTTTACGGTACATCATAAATTGAGCTAAGATTCTTTAACCTTGTCTCTCGTTCACACCATTACCAAGTCTCCAAGAAGAACCATCCCACAACAGAACTTGGTTCATCCTATGTCGACCCGAAAAGTTTGTATCCATTTTAAAGTTTTCTTCTTTGGTTAATTTGTTTGTTTGTTTTTTAATTTGTTTTTTAGTAGTATTAGAATGTAAATGAACTTTATTTTTTATTATTTCTTAAAAAATAAATATACATGGACTAAAGTTAATAAAACAAAAGTATGTCCTGTATATTCGACTCAGATATTTGAGAGAGTCTCAGGTACGTCTAGAGTCAGAACCTAAGGTAACCGTGACGACAAATAAGTTTCGTAGTTCGAATTGAAATCAATTTTGGAAGACTCAGATATCTAGTTCAGTGAGTTCTTTTGAACAGAGTAGTATACTATAACTGGTAATAGTGAATAAGTGTTTCAACTCAAGGTTGTAACCTTTTTTAATTTGGACGAGAGTTTCCTTTTACTCTTTTTAATTTGGACGAAAGTTTGGAGATTACTCCAATACGCTTTTTGGTATGTCGTCCAATGTTGTTGTTGACGTATTTTTCTTTCTAATTTCACCAAAGGCCGACACCGTGATGACGACTTTACTTAGGTAGGTTAATTACTACTCATACCTTTCGTATACGGGAAGAAACCTAGTTACTGGAGACTGTAGTAAAAAAAATTTAGGTCCAGGTAAAAAGAAGTCAGTATGGAGTACATTTACTACATTAAAATTCCGAAAGAACCCGGGAAGTTTAAAAAGTAAACTAAACTCCAACTCACTCTAATCTGACTTAGTGAGGAATGACGAATAGAACTACTCGGGCGTCACGTCTCTGACCTTCGTCACACCGTCTTTCCCGGAGTAGGAATCTCAGTCTGACTGTCAAAGTCGGTTCCAAGATGGTCGATAATTGACACACAGGAACCTATTCAGTACATTGGATAGACTCGGAGTCTATGAGGTAGACTTTTATCCTCATTATATATGATCTATTATGTATAGAACATTGCCATATAAGAGTTATATGTTTTCATTACTAGGACCGTAGAAGTACTTACAAATGAACATAATAATAAAGGATACACTAAGACCTGTTTAGTAATTGAGAAAGGTCCAAAGTTAACGAGACCAACATGTGCTCACCCTGGAATACTGTTAGAAAAGTGAAGGAAGGTCGAGATTCTAAAATACTTCCTTTAGTGTAGACGGTGGTTGGATTTGGTGTTTGTGTTCGATCCTTAAAGACGACTCTTCATCAAGATGAAGACGTAATTACCTTTAAAGTGTTAAATGAATTTCCTCTGTCTCGTCACCTCTGCAAACGATCGTTGTATAAAGAAGTTTTGTGAGAAGTTTAAGACCCGTTTTCGTGTCAGATTCCTTTCCCTTCTTATGGTAGACAACCTTTGTCCTTTTGTCGGGACTACAAAAGGAATCATGAGTAAATAAATATGTCATAAGTGTAATCAAAATCACTTGAAGAGTATGTTTTAACATGTATTCAGTCCTACACTACCGGTTCTTTCTCTCTGGTGGTCCGAATCTTCGTTCCTCCGAGAGGACAGACGAATTGACACACTGTCCTCGTAGGGTACAGAATAGTGTCTCTTATTCTTGAAGGTGTACATCCTCACGATACACAACCGTAACGTCGTCCGACATTGTATCATTCCTGAGTCAGGGGGTTTATAAGAGAAGACGTAGGTGTCTTCGTCCGTACAGTGACACCAGAAGAACCAGTTCTCTTGACGGCCATGATTTACTAGTCTGTTTTCTACAAGTTATTGGCAAACCACCCACCTTAACCTATGTATAAGAAAGTGTACAGTCAACTGAAGGTCTCTTTTGACGTTTTCAAGTAAATAAAATTACTATTAGTTTTCTCACTAGACGGTTGTAAATAGGGTGTAGATCTTAGTACGACTCAATTTTCCTCGTAAAGGGTTTCACAAACTTGTTCTCGAGAACCTTTCTCCTCAGGTCAAGAGTTCACAAAAACTTTTTCGACCACAAGACTTATACATTGTGATGTGAGGGAGGTCGGGAACGGTGTGTACGTGTAGACCCTTAAATGTCACGTTTTATTGACCAGATCCTGAGATATTTTACGACGTCGTTTTTAAACAAGACGACACAAATTCGGTCATCATAAACTGGTACCGTGGGAATCTTGTGTTTAACTCTTCATGACAAAAACGTTCTTTACTTTCCTTCATTGTTCATATATATTATAGAAATCTAAAACTTTTAGTAACATTTTAAACAAAATCTTAAAGTCAGTCATACTTTAACCTTCGTCACAAATCTATACTTATTCTTTAAGATTTATTCCGAATTTTTATCTTTTGAGTCACCCATGCGTATCATCACAATCAGTGAGTAAACACAGGCTGAGAAACGTTGGGGTACTTGATATCGGATGGTCCGAGGAGACAGGTACCCTAAAAGGTTTGTTCTTATAACCTCACCCATCGGTAAGAGAAGAGGTCCCGTAGAAGGGTTTGGTCCTTAACTTGAACTCAGAGGACGTAACGTCTATCTACCCCTCTAATATCTATCTTTACTGAATCGAAACTAGTCACACTATCTATTAGTAAAATTTTATTTAATTATGTTTTAATTTAATTACTTTATTTGTTTTTATTTAATTATTTTTACACTGACTGTATTTTGGTGTTAAATACTTTACTGTTCTGATTGTTTTTTATTTATAAAATTCTAAATCCTTCACGTATACGCCATCTATGTAAAATTACACTCATAAATGTAAATGTAAAGATTTTAATAAAGTTGGTCATATATAAGTAACTCACGTGTAATATAAAGTCCATCCCACGATCTAAGATATTTATTTTGTCACCCCTTTTTAAGAACGGTCGTACCTCGGACGTCAGATGTGTCCTTTGTCTACGTTCGGATTATTATTTTTATCCGTAATTTAACACGAACGTTATTCAGGACTCTTTCTTCTGTCTGAACACGAGACTAAAGATAAACCTGTCGTTCTAATTCTTGGTGTGCACGGAACGAAGGACAACATAACGTCGGGAACCGTGTTTCGGACCGTGTCTCTTCAACGAGTTATCTACAAAGAACTTAATAAACTTACTTACTTACCTCCTTACATCTTCCTATACTGTATCAGTTTCAACAGTTCCTTCTCCTGGAATTTATTTTGATTGAAGACTTCCTACGAGACACTCACTTCTTTCCTTCCTTCTGACACGTCCCTTAAGTCCACGTTCCCTCCTTCGTACTGTGTATACTTATTTCCGTTCGTCCGACCCCACCAACAGTATTTCTCTCTTATCTCAGTAGGTACGTTCTACCCTATCCTTGGATTCGTTCCATCCCTCAAGATTCTGGTTGACTCTCCAAAGCGAAAATAGAATTCCAGTTTCCCTTTGATAACTCATGAAATTCGGTCACCCTTCCCATAGTGTTAGTCTAAACAAAAATTTTATCTATAAGATGGACAACTTTACCCTACCCCACCTCTTCTTCCTCCTCTACACCCACCCGATAGACCCTTCGACCAAACACCCATTCACCTTACTAAATTCTCTTTAGATTTTCCGTTTTGGTATCTTCCTGTCTCTCTGTTTCTTTCCTCTCCATAGTTCCTTCCGGGGACCTAAAGGTCAGACTTTTTGACTTTTCTACCACACAGTAAGTGACTCAAGTCTTTATTACACTCCGGACCCCCCATCTCAGAGTACCTAAGTCAATGTCAATACCTTACTTACCAACACTTACTTATTACCTCCCGAGTTCGTTTCCTTTGTCTTTTATAAATAAATGGAGTAAGAAAGAACAAAGTGTATATTAATCACTCGTGAATAAAATCTGACCCAACACCATCAGTAACGAGGAATTCCAGTGACCATTCACACACAGGGACTTAAAAAATTTTTCGGTGTTCTTTTTTTAGTCACACATTGATGTACACCACTAACTACAATTGATTTGAATGACAATTCAATGTTTATCGACACTTTTCTTCTCTTCACTTTTCGTTTCCTCTTTTCCTTTCTATTTTCGTAGACTCCCGTCTCAAGGTTTCTTATCGTTCTCTATTCTTTCGGAAGAAGTCGCTAGTTACGTTTCTTTATCTCCTTTTGTTGTCTTACCTTTTCTGATCTCTAGAGAAGTTCTTTTAGTCTCTATGGTTCCCTTGTAAAGTACGTTTCTACCCGAGTTATTTTCTGTCTTTACAATACCTGGATTGTCTTCGTCTTCTATAATTCTTCTCCACCGTTCTTACGTGTCTTCTTGACATGTTTTTTCTAGAAGTACTGGGTCTATTAGTACTACTACACTAGTGATTAGATCTCTGTCTGTGGAACATTACACTTCAGTTCACCCGGAATCTTTCGTAGTGATACTTGTTTCGATCACCTCCACTACCTTAAGGTCAACTCGACAGAGTTTAGGACTTTCTATTACGACACTTTCACGACGTGAGTTATACGGTCGTTTAAACCTTTTGAGTCGTCACCGGTGTCCTGACCTTTTCCAGTCTAAAGTAACGTTAAGGTTTCTTTCCGTTACGGTTTCTTACGAGTTTGATGGAGTGTTAACGTGAGTAGAGTGTACGATCATTTCATTACGAGTCTTAAGAGGTTCGGTCCGAAGTCGTTATACATTTGTCACTTGAGGGACTACAAGTTCGACCAAAATCTTTTCCGTCTCCTTGGTCTCTAGTTTAACGGTTGTAGGCGACCTAGTACCTTTTTCGTTCTCTCAAGGTCTTTTTGTAGATAAATACGAAATAACTGATACGGTTGCGGAAACTGACACACCTAGTGTTATTTGACATCTTTTAAGACTTTCTCTACCCTTATGGTCTGGTGGACTGGACGGAGAACTCCTAAGACATACGTCCAGTCCTTTGTTGTCAATCTTGACCTGTACCTCGTTGTCTGACCAAGGTCTATTCTTTTCCTCATGCAGTTCCGACATATAACAGTGGGACGAATAAATTGAAGATACGTCTCATGTAGTACTCTTTGCGACCTGACCTTCTTTGTGTTCGACCTTAGTTCTAACGGTCCTCTTTATAGTTATTGAAGTCTATACGTCTACTGTGGTGGGAATACCGTCTTTCACTTCTCCTCGATTTTTCGGAGAACTACTTTCACTTTCTCCTCTCGATTTTTCAACCGAATTTCGAGTTGTAAGTCTTTTGCTTCTAGTACCGTAGGCCAGGGTAGTGAAGTACCCTTTATCTACCCCTTGGTCACCTTTGTCACAGTCTGAAATAAAAACCCCCCAGAGGTTTTAGTGACGTCTACCACTAACGTCGGTACTTTAATTTTCTGAGAATGAGGAACCTTCTTTTCAATACTGGTTGGATCTATCATATAAGTTTTCGTCTCTGTAATGAAACGGCTGATTCCAGGCAGATCAGTTCCGATACCAAAAAGGACACCAGTACATACCTACACTCTCAACCTGACACTTCTTCCGACTCGTGACTTCTTAACTACGAAAACTTGACACCACAACCTCTTCTGAGAACTCTCAGGGAACCTGACGTTCCTCTAGGTTGGTCAGGTAAGACTTCCTCTAGTTGGGACCCTAAAGAAACCTTCCTTACTACGATTCCGACTTTGAGGTTATGAAACCGGTGGAGTACGCTTCTCGACTGAGTGACCCTTTCTGAGACTACGACCCTCCCTAACCCCCGTCCTCCTCTTCCCCTGCTGGCTCCTACTCTACCGACCTACCGTAGTGCCTGAGCTACCTGCACTCACACTCACTTGAGACCCTCTACCACGATCTGTCCCTCCGGACCGTACGACGCTAGGTACCCCACCGTTTCTCAGCCTGTGCTGACTCGCTGACTTGACTTGACTTGACTTTGAATGACACCACTAGTACAGTGTTATATATGTATACAGTTTATGAATACAACATGCAGAATTTGATTACGTTTCATTACAGTTAAAATAGAGTTATTTTGATCTCCAACTCCCTCGGTCGTACCACAACTTGTACACTTTTTATCAAAATTTTCAGGAATATGAAAGGGTATGTTACTATTTGTTGTAGAGAGAGATTTACACTAAAATTGTAGTAAGAGGAAAATCGGACGGAAAAATTTCTTCGTGTATTTCCTGAATTATTAGTGGTATTTGTACGTTTACTTTATTACATAGCGACTCCCAATCTCTACTAGAGGATTTTGAAGTGAGTTTTATGACTTTTGACTCCTTTCTTTTCTATTTCAGGTTTCTTACTGATTATCTCTCATCATTATCATGGGAGATGTGTCCCAACAACATTCCTAAAATTGTCTCTATTAATATCCAGATAATATAAAGGATTTACAATAGACGACCGTTATAATCATAATGATTTGAATAGTGTAGTCCTCCACTAAATCCTCTGATTTTCTTGTGTAATCAACTTTTTACAAAATCCATTGACGTATCGACTACCTGAGTGTCCATAACGTCAAGAGTTTCACCTAATCGTACAAACTCCAACCCTTTATGGTGACACCGGATGCTAGTAACTCAAATTGGGTAACCCATCTAGAATATAAAATACGAGTAATAAAGAGTGATTAGGTAAGTCCGACGGACGTGTTTATGGTTGCGGTTATTCTGTCTTAACGTGGATAAAGACTTGTATCGTCTGAGTTTGAAAGTACTGAATTCGTAATTGAGGTACACCCTT
Source organism: Capra ibex (assembly GCA_006410555.1). Lineage (NCBI taxonomy): Eukaryota > Metazoa > Chordata > Mammalia > Artiodactyla > Bovidae > Capra > Capra ibex. The sequence continues at coordinate 996,148 of SJYO01049859.1, forward strand.
ATAAGTCGATATCTTTACAGTATTTTTATACAAATAAGAGTTTACTAACGTACGAAGATATTATTAGTCTGACAGGGGGAGATAAAGAAAAGGTCACTTCACGAAAAAACAGGTTGTAATATCCACGTATTTAATGGGCCTAATTTTTCGTACATATTTCTTCTCCTGTATGAGTTAACTAGAGTAACTTGTACGTCACCTAAATTTCCCTTGAGACTGAGAAAAACTATATATCGTACGGGGTGTCCAGGAAGATCTTGTGTCACCCCTTTGTTAGGAAGTTTTTATGAAATGAATAACTGCAGTCAATCAGACTTTTTCTTGTTAAATCATGAAAGTTAAGTAAAATAGAGGTTGTTAACACGTAACTCTCAGTCGATACATAGACGGGAACAGGGTCCTGTACACGTTCCCGTTCTTCAAATTCTCAGTCAAGGATCCAGGTTATTCATATACTAACTAAACAGTCTGTTCAGAATGTATGTACTTTATCTCGTGACACGTCTGACGGTAAACTGACTAATGGATTCACAGTGAGTGTCCTCTATGGTTTCCTCCAGTCTCTACCCTTACTAACCGCAAATATCTCTTTTAATGAACCCTTTAAAACTGAATTCTCATTGACCTAATTGCGTACATTCTTAATTTCTAAAATTTTAAAATTTTTAATCTTTTTTTTTGTCTTTTACATTTATTTATTTATTTATTTTATTTCATGTTTGTCATTTTTTTTTTTTCTCATTGACCTAAACGTATTTAGACCTTTAACCTTCCAGTAAGGACCGGTTTCGTTGTTCTCGTTCGACTTCCCCACACCTACTGAATCGTAGTAAAACGTAGACGTCTTTTATTACCTTTTTAACATTTTATCATAGATAAGTCATATCACCCTGTCCTGGTACTCTTCTCAAACTGTTAGTTGACTCATCTATCTTTACTCTCTCAGTCACACAACATCCTTTTACATACCGATACATCACATACCAACATACCTACGTACCAATATATACACACACACACACACATGTCCGTACAAATAAATTAAGTAACCCCTTTAACAACTTTGAAGGTAAAGTTCGAATTGTCGTCCACTATTATGATTGTGTATAACATGCAGACATCGTCCATCGAACCTTTGGAACAATTGTTATTTTCTTAAGACATCAATCTTACACACAAGTAAGATGAGAAGGTTAGTCCTTGAGTATAGATCGTTATATTTTTTACTGAGAAAACTGAACCTCGAGAACAATCTACTACTTTTTTTACATGGATTTTACTTTCGTATGTGTGAGAATTTATTCTTATAATACCTGAAATCAAAAAACTAATATATACTACTACATATGTTCCGTCAGTTGAACAAGATGATTCGTTGATCAGTATTCTGAACAGATGTACCGATTCCCGATACCTTTGTCTAGACTAGAACAGACTACGAAAAGACACACATACGTAAATAAACGTGTTACACTACAGACCAAACCCGACCTTACAGGTAAGGAAAGAAGACGGTCCAAGAATAAAGAATCAATTCCAGTGATAAGTACGGTATCGATGAGAAATAACTACTTTAAGAAGTATTTCAAGACGAGTGGGAGTTTACGACTGGTACCGAAACGACGTGATATAAGACACAGACATACACAGAAGAGGGACCGTCGACACAAAGGAAACCCTCTCGTCACCAGAAGACAGACGACAGCGTTCGTTGTCAGTGAAGAAGAACATCACTCTTGACTTTGGTCTTGGTGGTATACGGTAAAGGACCTGTGAAGGATAATTTCAGGGGTAGGGGAGGGGGTGTCTTCGACATCAAATCTCCAAATCCTTGTACCCAAGATCCTAAACTTGCAGTCGTGACGTTGAATAACTGGTGTACAAACACCTGTAAATTGTGAAGACATGTGGTCGAAAGAAAAAAATCCTATCCGATTATTATTACGGTTGGGTGTCTCAGTAACACTTTTAATTGGTTCAATTTTATACATTTTTCCGAATCTTCTAACAAACCGTGTATTGTTCTTGAGTCATCTCCAATTGAAAAGAAGAAGACGAAGAAGAAGTACAACAATAATAACAATAATAATGTTCAGGAATACGGGGTTATAGTACACTTGTAGTGAGTCAGTGAGTGAAAGAGATGAGCTTTATCTAAGATTGTGATGTCAGGTAGTCGATCGATTATGTAGGAACTTGGACGTGAGACCCCGTTTGACTTGGTTACAGTTCGTTTCATTAACAAAACTACTAGAACAATATCTCTACTCTAAAAACACATACTTTTTCAAATTTTCGGTCAGTTTTAACTCTCATACTACCCTCCAGTCCTTCCTCACTCTGGTTTATCCGAATTTAATATCACACTCCCTATATCTTATTTATAGTCCTTTGTAAATACGTGTCATTTACGATAATTTTACCCTAGCAAATGTTAGAGGAAGGGGTTCTCGGGAACGATTGGTTACTCCTAAATCTATATTAGGACAAAATCGAGTTATTAAGTTACGCATGAAATCTTCGTTTCTCTCACCTAAACTAATAGAACCATTCCCAGGAAACCAGGAGACTACGACATTAAGACTCTTTTTACCGAACCATAGGGATTTAGAGTACAAAGAGTTACTTTTTATCCTCTCGTCTTTGAAACATAGACGTCAGCGAGACGCTAGAAACTCGCCTTTCACAATATTCGTCGTGCCTACATGCATAAATAATAATTGACTTCTTTATCTGAATATACGTTTCATGTGGTCCTCTTTGCGGTCCGACCTACTTCGTGTTCGACCTTAGTTCTAACGACCCTCTTTATAGTTAGTGGAGTCTATACGTCTACTGTGGTGGGAATACCGTCTTTCACTTCTTGATTTTTCGAAGAACTACTTGTACTTTCTCTTCTCACTTTTTCAACAGAATTTTGATTTGTAAGTCTTTTGATTCTAGTACCGTGGATCAAGGTAGTGAAGTACCGTTTATCTACTTCTTTGTTACCTTTGTCACTCTCTGAAATAAACCCCCCCCCCGGAGGTTTTAGTGACGTCTACCACTGATATCCGTACTTTAGTTTTCTACAAACGAGGAACCTTCTTTTCGATACTGTTTGGATCTGTCGTATAAGTTTTCGTCTCTGTAATGAAACGGTCGTTTCCAGGCAGATCAGTTTCGATACCGAAAACGTCATCATTACATACTTACACTCGACGACGACGACGACGACGATTCAACGAAGTCAGTACAGGCTGAGACACACTGGGGGTATCTGCCGTCGGGTGGTCCGAGAGGGCATAGACTCTAAGAGGTCCGTTCTTGTGACCTCACCAAACGGTAAAGGAAGAGGTTTCGTACTTTCACTGTTCACTTTCACTTCAGCGAGTCAGCACAGACTGGGAATCGCTGCGGTGCCTGATGTCGGGTGGTCCGAGGAGGTAGGTATCCTAAAAGGTCCGTTCTCATGACTTCACCCTACGGTAACGGAAGAGGCTAATTACACTCTCAACTTAATATTTCTTTGGACTCACGACTTCTTAACTACGAAAACTTGATACCACAACCTTTTCTGAGAACTCTCGGGGAACCTGACGTTCCTCTAGGTTGGTCAGATAAGGTTTCCTTTAGTTAGGACTTATAAGTATCCTTCCTGACTACGACTACGACTTTGAGGTTATAAAACCGGTGGAGTACGTTTCTTGACTGAGTAACTTTTTCTGGGCCTACGACCCTTTCTAACCTCCACCCTCCTCTTCCCCCGCTGTCTCCTACTCTACCAACCTACCGTAGTGGCTGAATTACCTGTACTCAAACTCGTCTAAGGCCCTCAATCACTACGTTTCCTTTTGGACCGTACGAGGTCAGGTACCCTAGTGTTTCTCAGCCTGTGCTGACTCACTAACTTGACTGATCTCCTTAACTATTAAACTTCTTTTTCCTCCTTGAGTCTTTAAAAATATTAAAATTCAGAATGTCAAAGAACTAAAGTATTTATAAATGGACATTGATTTTTGTAAGAGTTCGACCAAAATCTTTTCCGTCTCCTTGGTCTCTAGTTTAACGGTTGTAGGCGACCTAGTACCTTTTTCGTTCTCTCACGGTCTCTTTGTAGATAAAGACGAAATAACTGATACGGTTTCGGAAACTGACACACCTAGTGTTCTTTGACCTTTTAAGAAATTCTCTACCCTTATGGTCTGGTAGACTGAACGGAGAACTCTTTGGATATACGTCCAGTCCTTCGTTGTCAATCTTGACCTGTACCTTGTTGACTGACCAAGGTTTATCCTTTTCCTCATGCAGTTCTGACATATAACAGTGGGACAAATAAATTGAAGATACGTCTCATGTAGTACTCTTTGTGACCCGACCTCCTTCGTGTTCGACCTTAGTTCTAACGGCCCTCTTTATAGTTATTGGAGTCTATACGTCTACTGTGGTAGAAATACCGTCTTTCACTTCTTCTTGATTTTTCGGAAAAACACTTTCACTTTCTCCTCTCGTTTTTTCAACCGAATTTCGAGTTGTAAGTCTTTTGATTCTAGTACCGTAGGTCAGGGTAGTGAAGTACCCTTTATCCACCCCTTTGTCACCTTTGCCACAGTCTGAAATAAAACCCCCTGAGGTTTTAGTGACGTCTACCACTAACGTCGGTAGTTTAATTTTCTGCAAATGAGGAACCTTCCTTTCAATACTGGTTGGATCTGTCGTATAAGTTTTCGTCTCTGTAATGAAACGGTTGTTTCAGGCAGATCAGTTCCGATACCAAAAGGTCATCAGTACATACCTACACTCTCAACTTGACACTTCTTCCGACTCCCGGCTTCTTAACTACGAAAACTTGACACCACAACCTCTTCTGAGAACTCTCATGGAACCTGACGTTCCTCCATGTTGGTCAGGTAGGATTTCCTCTAGTCAGGACCCACAAGTAACCTTCCTGACTACGATTTCGACTTTGAGGTCATGAAACCGGTGGAGTACGTTTGTCAACTGAGTAAACTTTTCTGGGAATACGACCCTCCCTAACCCTCGTCCTCTTCCCCTACTGTCTCCTACTCTACCGACCTACCGTAGTGACTGATCTACCTGTACTCAAACTCACTTGAGGACCTCAACCACCACCTGTCCCTCCGGACATCACGACACTAAGTACCACAACGTTTCTCAACCTGTGCTGACTCGTTGACTTGACTTGACTTTTTGTACGATGTCATAAAATTTTCGTATAATATGGTATATCAAAAGGAATTGCTTCTTTCGACTATCCCCTCCCTCCACCCTCCCCCCAAGTACAAACCCTTGCGTACATTCTTAATTTCTAAAATTTTAAATTTTTTATTTTTTTTAAAAATTTTTTCTTTCGACTATTTTTGATTTGAGATTTTTGCTTAGTTGTTCATAAATAAAAATTTTCGTAATATTAATAGAGAGGGTTTTATATATCGTGGTAGGAAGTGACAATTCTATCTTTTAGGTATTCCTTACACATAGATGATGACTAAATTACTTTTTGGGTCGAAACTAAAGATCAATGTGACACGTGTTTAAACCTTTCAATAATCTCCTGAAGGAATACATTGAAAGGAAAACGGTTGAATATCTCTTTTTAAGGAGGAGGGACATAAGTAAAAACTCGTGTATTTTATACGGTCTACGACCCAACCTACACTTGTTTTCTTTCTGTTTACTATCTTTTACTTGTTTATTCTTTGAAAACTCTTACTCATATACGAGACTACTTTTTTCTTACTACCCAATCCTACACAGACCCCTTCCCACTGATGAAATGCTACCCACTATATTGGTAGAGAGTAGACTAAGGTAAGTCTAATTAAAGAGAGGAGACAAGATGAAACGAGTCATGGGCTCATCTTGACTGGAATGTCCAATGTAAGATATCCGGGGATAAAGTCGATTGTATACCGATCCAAATTAGTTACCTCAGTGACTCTAACCTCGTAACGTTCTTCTCTCTTTGGTCACACAAAACAGAGAGAGAGGGACGGAGTCCAATACAGAGGTAGCCTCTGATGTAGAGGAGGGACCGAGAACAGCCAGTACACCAAGATCGGAGAAGACACGAGGACCTGAAGTCATTTTGATGGAGGAGAAAAGTAGGGAGGTTGGATCCCAACCATCATCGAAAGACTACAACGGTTCGAGACCCAACGAAAAGGTAGAAAATAAACAAAAGAGTCGAGAAGGTGGTGTATAACAAATATCATATACATTTGTTATGACACATATTTACAGGACAAAATTTTATCAATTCTCGTCAAAGTAAAAGGACCCATCTGAGACTGACATTGTCTCCTAGTCCATTCTAGGCCTTCTTGAATGACTTCTTCGTTCTAAATTCTATTCCTGACCTTTCGATTTTCCTAGGTCTGTTTACTACGAGATCTTTCTCCTGTCAGGTCCGACTATTTGTACGTTCAGGTACTTCTTACTTATTGGGACCTGAAAGATTCTTCGCATTGTGTCAGGTCACATAGTAGTCCATTCGTACCCGTTACTAGTCAATTTCGGTCTCTCTGTTTGTCTACGTCCAAGTGTATCAGAAAATAAGGTTCACACTCTCTCTATTTGTCTATGTTAAACTAAACTAAACTTGTTTATACTAAGTTTCTAATGAGACCGATGTCAATGAGACCTAAGTCATGACCTTCCCTTCTAACAGGTCTTATTGTCGATTCCTCTACTTCTTTTCACCCTTCTCAGTTTTTCTTACAAATCTATCTCGTTTGAGTTATGTAATCATCACAGTTATAATTCTTACTCTCTTTTTTTCTTCTTGGTTTTTACTGACATTTAAAAACTCGTTGGTTCACCTAGGACCGTAATAGTTAACTCTTTTTGATCCTTCTTCGTTCAACTTCTACCTCTTTGTCTATCTTAATCCTTAAGACGAAACCAGGACAATCTAACGCTACGGAGAATCTGGAGGGTTATCTCTACATATTCTCCTCCGTCCATAAACTCAGACCTCAAGTCCTCTCTCCAATCTCTACCTCTTTATTGGAATCCTCGACAACCATATATTTACCAAAAAATTTGGTGTCCAAACCTATTACAACGGATTCTTCTCTCACTTCAACCTTTACTAAATAACGTTTGGTAGTCACTAACAAGATTTGTGTCCTAATACTTCTCTTTTTCAGTCATCTGTACTGGTACAAAATTTTTTATCTGAAAAATTTCTTGTTTCTCTTTGTAAAACACACACACACAAATTTTTATAAGATTCTTAGATTTCCGATCGGGATATATTAATTAAACTAATTACAGCTGTCGAAAAGTTTATTAAATCCTGTGTACTGTCTAACGGACTTACCAGAAACGTAGTATATACCAGATTCACTTTGTCTGGGATTAATCTTTGAGAAAAGAGAGTCTATGTATTTAAAGGGGTCTTTTAGTCAGTACAAACTACGTGACAGACTTTACTCACATGTTTATAGTTGGTTGGGCCTTTTGATGTTTCGAAATTGTTAAGTAGGAGGTAAAGGACATGGGATGGTTTCTCTCATTACCTAATAGAAAGTTCACTACTCTTTACGAGTCGAAGAGTGACAAAAACCGTAAGACACAAGTCAATCAATTGGTTTGTGTTGTACACGAAAGATATCGAGTATGGAGAAGAAGAAATCAGGTCTACGATGTGAAGATTGGGACACCAAGAGTGGTATAGAGTAGTCCTAGCGGAAGGAGGACGACCCTTTGGGGAAGAGTTGTGGTAAGGGAAGTATTCACGAGAGTGACGGTAAGGGTCTCGGTGTAGAGCAGGACAATAGACTTTTAGGATCTTTCCGAACGATTAAGTAAAGGTTAATGTAGAAGACCCAGAGATCACGAGGTCTCGTCGGTGTGACGAAATGGACTTTAGAGTTGGAGAGTCTGTAGAGGTCTTGTAGTGTTCGACGAATATAGGTACCCTATAGTCCACTAAGTCACATTTTATAAACCATATGAAACAAATCGTACACAAAAATTTGTAAGTCTCTTATTTTCTACATTGGGGTTTCATTACTAGTTTCAAATAAAATTTCTATATCTTAATATTTTCTGTGACGTTACGTTTAGTTCATAACTATGACACCCCTCTCCTTTTCATTTTCCCTACTCAGTCCGTACACAAATAACCGACATACGCACTCACATGAGTCAGCACACAAAGACTGGGGTACCTGACATCGGATGGTCCAAGGAGACAGGTCCCCTAAAAGGTCCGTTCTCATGACCCCACCTAACGGTACGGGAGGAGGTCCCCGAGAAGGACTGGGTCCCTAGTTTGAGGGTAGAGAACCCAGAGGACGTAATCGTTCGTCTAAGAAATGGTGAAGTGATGGACCCTTTGGGACAACAAATAACCGACGAAAGAGGATTAACTTTTCGTAGATTCCAAACCTCCAACCTAAATCGTTACATCTCTCATTCTGAAAAGGGGGTATGAAAAGACTAGTACGATTCTTTTTACTTTTTTTTGAGTTCCATGAGATTCACATCTCTTTTCTATTTATGTTCCGAAGGGTTTCTAGTATTCTGTTGAGATAAAGACTGTCTCTTTACATGTAAAACTCTTGACTCTTTGTCATCCTCCAAAGTTTTCTGGAAGTTCTCCAGAGTTTTGGTTCGTAATCTACTTTCGTTCCTCTACAATTGTATGGTTTATCATGTCGACCTATTTGTTTTCCACTCTTCTTTATTCTTTAAACACCAACATTTCTCCTTTCAATTCCCATTGTACTACTTTTTTTAATTTTAATAATAAATAAAAAGAATAATTTTAATATACATGTTAACATTAACATATAAAATTTCCAAAAAAATTACACCTGTTAAAAAATTCAAAAATGACTTAATAAACTTTGATAGTGTGGTAACATTTAGTCGATATGAGGTTATGTTTATTTTTCAAAAATTCTTTTCAGAAATAACTTGAACAATGTTATAAAGAGGACCAAATACAAAACCAAAAAACCGGGGTTCCGTACACCCTAGAATTGAGGGGTTGAGTCCTAATTTGAATGTCGAGGTACGTAACCTTTCACTTCAGAATTGGTCACCTGGTGGACCCTTCAGGATGTTTACATTAAAATTGTCCTTCAGTGAATTTCTCTAGTTGATCAAAACAGATTCTTATATGGGACTTTCAAACGAAACCCATCTCTTTTATTCTGGAGAAGGTTTTGTACCACATACTTTACTCTCATGAAAATTTCTCAATCTTTTTAACAAGTAGTATTTGTCGATTGGCAATAAATCACTAGCCCTATTCCTGTTTCTCTTTTCTCCCTACTTTTAATTCTCTTCCTTTTTCCCTGAGTCTTTGTGTTATCCGTCGTCTAGGACATCTTCGACCCGAGGTACTCTTTCGGGTCCCCACCCCCTGACCTCCAGTAAACACTTGTCGTCGTAATTACGAGGTAAATTTTGGTAGACATCACGGCGTTACCTTTAGGGGGTGTAACACGATTTGGTAGTTTTTTTAGACGAGGTGTGCACACGTGGTTCCGAAATCTTTTAATAGTTCATTGTCCGAACTAAGTTCGAATCTTACCGGACCTTGTCTCTCTTTTCTCCTCGAAGTGACTTCCTCTGTCCTTCCCTTTGGATTCGAAAGGAGGTGGTGTGGTGGTTAAAGACCTACATAAATCTCTTTGTCATTCTTATGCCTGACTTCTCATCTTGGTCAAACGTAAGTTTAGAATTCATGTTTCTCTCTACTGGGGGAACTGGATACTCAATATATTTGTGATTACTACCATTTTAAGTAACTCCCTTTAATAAATAAAGGTTACATCGACAACCTTTAATTTATTAAAGAGGGTGACAGAGTAGAATACAGAGGATAATACAGTACAGCCATACAAAAATCGAACATCTTTGTCATTAAATGTTAATAGGAACAACTTTATAATTAAAAAATACTTTTTCAACGTTAGAGATATCCTTTTTTTATACTCGGAACTGACTGAACACCTGATTTGGAACTCTCTTTCACCAGATGCAGAATCTTTCCTAATGGAGAACGACGGTATAAGGAGCGGTTCGTCTCTTAAAATCAGTTTCATAGATCCTCCTTTAGCAATACCTACGGATTGACAAAGGTCAAGGTGACTGGAAAGTCGTAGAAAAAATTTGACACCTAGAAGGTAGGTCTACTTTTTGTGAGTATACTTACATTTTCAAACGTATTGTAAAGTTCTAAAATAAATGACGGGATATAAATTCTTTGGGTAGACATAACACAAACGAAAATTTTTTTTGAACCCTTTACACCGAGGGACCAGACGGGTTGGGGTTTGGTACGATGATTAGGACAGTAAGAGTAGTCAACTGAGGACTTTAGGATGGAGTAGGTTTGGTTGAAGTGTTTGAAAATTCTTTTTTTTTCGTCGCCCCCACCCTCCCGCCCCTTCGGCAACGAAAAGAAATAGAAAAACGATATCCAAGATCTAAAGAAAAAAAAAAAAAAAGGTTGATAGAGACAAACCTAAGTCAGTGACAACCAACCTAACCAACCTAAGTCTGGATACCAAGTCTTTTTTAACCTGAAGAGAAGTAGGAGTCAGATGTGGTAGGAGTCTTACCTAATAAAAGTGAGTACAGGGTACCAAGAACTCACGTGAGTCTCATGATGGAGGTGACCACCTTGGACCTCTTGTAGTAAATCCGAGAGACCCAAGATAGAATAAGTACGTTTCTCCTTCAAATACTAAAGAAGACCGAAATTGGAAAATAAAGAGTATTATATTTGAAAATAGTCTTATCTATTTGTAAGAAGGAAGACTAGTCTTTAAAGACTTCAGTTTCAACACGGATCAGGGATAAAAATTTCATATATACGTCTACCTGAAGGGATCTCCAGGTCACAATTCTCAGACGGACGGTCACGTCCCCTGGACCCAAATTAGGGACCAGACCCTTCTAGCATGTACGGAGTCTCGTTGATTCGGGTACCCGGTATTGTTGACTTGGGTGCACGGATCTTGGACACGAGTCGTTGTTCCCTTTGGTAACTCTACTCTTCGGGTCCGTGGCGTAGATCTCTCATCGGGGACTAACGGAGTTGATCTCTTTCGGGTACGTGACGTTACCTCTGGGTTGTGTCGGTTTTTATTCTTTATTTATTTATAAAAATTTTATAATTTTTTATTTTTGTGTTTAGGATCCCCTTTTCTTATTTTTTTTTTTTGAACTTCATATATGAGTCTTTTTGTCTGAAAGGACAAATATCCGGGGCTTGTAACGGGTAACACCCATTTTCTATAAGTCTAAATGACGAAAGGTTTATGGTACATAAGAAAGTAGTGTTTATGGTGTAACGTCTTTTCATTTAGTCTACTTTATGACCATCACCACGGTATTAATAGTCCTAGTGAGAAAGGTAGGTTTATGTAAGGTATGAAGAGACATAATACTATAGTCGTCAAGTCTGAGAAAAGGACGTTCGGTTCTTAGAACTTCAGTCCTCCCAAACCACGACTCGAACGGTCTTTAATTTCGTAATTTCGGTTTATTATACAGTAGAAATCAGGACTTTACACGTCGTCTTACGATTCACGGAAAATTATCCACCATCTTGGATAGGACCTCTTCCGTTACCGTTGGGTAAGGTCATGAGAACGGACCTTTTGAGGTACCTGCCTCCCCGGACCATCCGTCGTCAGGTAGTCCAGTGATTCTCAGTCTGTGCTGATTCTCTGAAGTGAAAGTGAAAAGTGAAAGTACGTAACCTCTTCCTTTACCGTTGGGTGAGGTCACAAGAACGGACCTCTTAGGGTCCCTGCCCCCCGGACCATCCGACAGTAGATACCCCAGCGTGTCTCAGGCTGTGCTGACTTCACTGAATCGTCGTCGTCGTCGTCTTGAATAGGAGGTAGTCACCGGGAAACCTAACTACGGTTAGGAAAAGTATATTTGTTATGACGGTAGGTGTAAAAATCTACACACAAAAACACCTATGTAAACTTATACATATATACTGTGTATATACTGTAAGTAAACCACTGACATAATAGTTCTATATACTCCAAAAAGTTAGTTTAGTATTCGTTAATTTGTTTCCATTAATTCTAAGTCTACCCAACTTTGGTTGTAAGTCGGAAGAACAGTCGTCTAACAGAAAACTCCAACGCTTCCTTTCGACACTCTATTATGTGTCCAAGTCAACTATAATAAAATTATATATCTTCTCAATACGAACCTTCATATATATTTCTTACGTCCGAGGGTGGTTCAAAATATTGGATATCTCAATATTTTATTGAGATTATCTTAATTCATCCTTTTTAGTCAAGTCAAGTCAACAAGTCAGTACAGGCTGTGCGGTCCGAAGGGACAGGTAGTGGTTGAGGGCCTCGAATGAGTTTGAATACAGGTAGTTCAGACATTACAGTAGGTTGGTAGAGTAGGAGACTGCAGGGAAAGAGGAGGACGGAAGTTAGAAAGGGTCGTAGTCCCAGAAAAGATCCCTCCGTCAAGAAGTGTAGTCCACCGGTTTCATAACCTCGAAGTCGAAGTCGTAGTCAGGAATGTTACTTATAAGTCCTGACTAAAGGAAATCCTATCTGATCAACCTAGAGGAACGTCAGGTTCCCTGAGAGTTCTCAGAAAAGGTTGTGGTGTCAAGTTTTCGTAGTTAAGAAGCTGCGAGTCGGAAGAAGTATCAGGCTGAGAATGTAGGTATGTACTGATGACCTTTTTGGTATCGAAACTGTTCTACCTGGAAACAACCGTTTCATTAAAGAAACGAAAAATTATACGACAGATCCAACCAGTATCGAAAAGAAGGTTTCTCGTTCGCAGAAAATTAAAGTACCGACATCAGTGGCAGACGTCACTAAAACCTCGGGGGTTTTTATTTCAGAGAGTGATAAAGGTAATCAAAGATAGAATTTTGAGGTTTTTTACCGATTTAAAGAGTTCATTAGTTCGCCTATTCTCTATTCCTGAGGAAAGTTGTCTGGTATCTAGAGACGATGTGTTTCATCTTAATTTTATAGTCGGAAGTTTAATATTTCAGGGACAATATTTGAGAATTTGTCCTGAGTCATACAAGACAGTCTTAAGTCACTTACAGGACTGGATTTAAAGACCAACAATTCGTTGGAGTCAATTCGACTCTTCAGTCGAGGTTTTCACTATAATCTACTGTATTAAGGAAATCATCGATTCGTAGAAAGTTGAGAATTTTTGAAATTCATATCTTCATAAATCTTCCTAGTTTTGTTAGAATAATTACAAAAACTAATTCACTATATAGGTACAAACTTTCCTTGAACCGTATAATTTTACTCTTTACTCCACCCATCAACGTTAAATTTTACACATTACTTTATCAACTAGATCTGAACGTTAAAATTGAGTATATGATATATATTTTTGAAACCTCATACTTTTTTTAATTTAAAGTGATACAAATACAAGAACCTAAAAAAATTCTAAAAAATTTTTATAATAACCCCTTCAAAAAAGCTATCTGTAAACTCTATGAACTTTTCCTTGAGTTCGTCTACTTGAAATGTTATAATTGAAATTTTATATACTTCCTTAAACCAATTGATTCACGTATTTACACCAATATGTGTAAATTTTAAAGGGATTTTTAGTAATGATTTTAATAGGTCTAAATGTTTATCTTATTATTTGGACATTTGACTTAAATTTTCAGATTCATTCCCCACCACCGAGTCACCATTTCTTAGACGGACGGTCACATCTTCTGTGTCCAAGTTGGGGACCGAGTCCTTCTAGGGTATACGGTACCTCGTTGATTCGGACGCGACACGACACAAATCAACGAGTTAGCACAGACTGAGAAACGGTAGGGTACCTGACCGGATGGTCCGAAAAGACAGGTATCTTAAGAGATCCGTTCTTATGACCCCACCCAACGGTACGGGAGGAGGTCCTCTAGAAGGGTTGGGTCCTTGACTGGAGTCCAAAGGGTGTAACGTCCTCCCAAGAATTGGTCGACTCGATGGTCCCTTCGGGTTGATTCAGACACATGGTATTAATAACTCGGACACGAGGTCTCGGGGTCTCGGGGTTGAGGACTCGGGTGTACGGATGTCGGGTACAAGACGTTGTTCTCTTCGGTAACGTTACTCTTCGGACTGACCTCTGATCGGGGCTGAGTGAACGTTATCTCTTTTCGGGTGGGTCCTTGTTTCTTCTGGGTCGTGTCGGTTTTTATTTATTTGTTTTAATATATTTTTCTTTTGGGACAAATTTTTTATTTTCGAATTCATACCAAAGTCTGAAAATTGAAATTATCTAATTTACGATGTAAAAATTTGTTTTCACTTAGAGACTTATCCCGAAGGAACCATCGAGTCGACCATTTCTTAGGTGGACGTTACGTCCTCTGGGACCAAGTTAAGGACCCAGTCCTTCTGGGTGACCTCTTCCCTATCCGATGGGTGAGGGTACAAGAACCCAAAGGGACTACTGAGTTTACCATTTCTTAGGAGGACGTTACGTCCTCTGGACCCAAACTAGGGACCCAACCCTTCTAGGGAACCTCTTCCTTTACCGTTGTGTAAGATCGTAAGACCGGACCTCTTAAGGTACCTGTCTCCCCGGTCCGTCTGATGTCACGTACCCAAGTGTTTCTCAACCTGTGCTGACTGACTGTAAGTCAAGTGAAGCGAAGTGTATGTTTTTGAGAAAAGTTCTGTTTTTATAAGTGTGAATTATCAACGGTGGACGTAATATAGGTAATATGGTTATATTCTCCCGATTCTTTATTTAAAAAATTTCCTTGAGGATTAGGATGGTGATGAGAATATTTATTCTTCTCGGGTAATCTTTTTTTAATCGGTTAAAATTTCCCTTTTCTACGTTTGTCGGTTTTGTATACTGTTGCAAGAATTAGAGTGAGTAGTAATTTCTGTCCCCTTTTTTAGTTTTCACACCTAAGTCACTCTGTGTCAGTGACAGTATACATCGATTTTACAATTGATCTTGATGAAAAAACCTTCATCAAGATCATCAAAACGGTTTTTGACAGTACAAAATTTTTTGGCTGAACTGTAAAGGTGAAGGTCCTTAAATAGTATGTGTGCATAAACTTACTCAAGTGTTTCTGTAAATAGGTTCTTACAGGTGACGCCGTAACAAACATTAATTTCTCGACCTTACCGGTAGTCATTTCCTGTTCAGTTTATATAATAAGCTAGGTACGTCACCGAATCATGTGTCGGTGAGTTTTCTGGTCTCATTGTAACGTACATAACGAAAACTTTTTAGAAGCTAATACAATTAAATTTTGATTCCGGTTCATATCTCGACAATACTATACGAAGGTTGTATATGACCTTTCTTTTTTACTATAAATACACACGAATACGTATCCTTAAAAGACCTTCTTGTATTTATGTACGGAAAATATCCACCAACTGATATTCCTTTCACATAATCGAAGGATCCCGACGATATTGTTTCATGGTATTGTTTTAAACGATATTGTTTGACCCTCCGAATTTTTTACTGTCTTTAGATAAGAGAGCTTCAAGACCTCAGATCTTCAGTCTTTAGTTCCACGACCGGTTCAAGTAAGGAAGACTTCTAAGGAAGACGTTTCCTCCTAGACAAGGTACGGGAAGAGGATCGAAGACTTCCGACTGTTAGGAACCACAAGGAATCAGAGATTTACACAGTTAGGGTAAAGATGGAGACAGTAGTGTACTGAAAGAGGGGTGCGGAAGTACAGAAGTACACCAGAAGAAAATATTCTTATTATGAACATAATCTCAATAGGTAAATAGGTCTTACCGAAGTAAAATGAATTATAGACGTCGTTAGGATAAAAGTTTATTCTAGTGTAAGACTCCATAACCCCTAATCCTGAAGTTGTATAGAAAGACCCCTCTGTATTAAGTTGGGTATTGACTTCCTATATCTGTAGGCACGAATCTCATATTGGATTTTTAAACAATTATTCCTTTCTGATGATTAAGTCACTACGTTCCTACTACTTCACAATAAATACCAGGAACAGGGAAGACTCTATTTGTAAACCTGTTGTTTATGGTACGAAATATTTGACTAACAGGTTTAGAGTCGTAAGTTGAAAGTTAATTAAAATTGTTACGAAGAGGGGAGATAAACCTTCCGAAGGAAAACCACCTTTTCTTGTCCTTCAATTTTGAGTTAAAGGGAGTTTTTTATAAAAATAAAGTACCTTAAAGTCTTTACTTTCCCTGAAATCTCTAGGAGAACACATACGGACGTCACGAACTGTCATAGTCGTTTCTCGGGTCAGAGATACACTTGTGGAGATCCTTACTTTTTGGATGACGAGAGAATTCGACGGCAAAGACACGGTACCGTCAGGACTACCAATCTTTCGTCTATGACTCGGTTCAAAACGGAAGGATTTTAAAAGTGCTTAGACAGACACTAGTCTGTAGATTCGAAACGTATTAATGTACGTCTAAATTATAAAATTTCATGTACACACATGTATATACACATATACATACACACACTTATATACAAAATATGTTACATAATTTTATATAATTTTTATGCAAATATAATGTTGATAGTTATATAGTTCCCTGAGAAATCCGAGGTAGGACACAGAATAAACTCACCGTCAATGTTGGTGAAGAATCTCAATTTATAGTTTTATTGTTTTCATCATTGGTATATTTCCTTTTTACGGTTTTACTTTCGTAAACTAATGTGTTCGTTAGTCGATAGATTTTTTGTCATTTACCAGTGTAAGAATAACGGTAACTAGGAAAGTTTATGTAAACACGTACCTTTTCTGAGTAGTACATTAAACTAATTGTACTAATTCTTTTGTAGGTTAAATTTTCAAGATGTCGAAAAGAAACTACTGAACAGAATAAAGGTTCTATAAGGATTTCTGTGTATAAGAGGACCCCTCTTACAATTTTTGTCCTTTCAATAGAGTACATATATACCTTCTCGACTTTCGGAACTTTTATTTTCCCCTTCAAAACACCCTTAAAACGGGTTCTTTAGAAAATCTTTTGAATTTGTGAAATCCGTCGAACTTGTTTCCGTACTTAAGACACACACTTTCCTAAGGTATTTTAGTACTGTTTAACAGGGTAAGTCAATGAGACGGTCTAAAACAGTGTGTCATACTCTCTGTAATTATTTACATACAGTCGAACAGTAAGGAAGTGTCCTATAAGGGAAGTGAGTTTATTTACCTGAACAAACTCCGATGTTATCGGTAGAAACAGATTCTTTGTGGTTGTTAAACATTTATGTACAACAAACGAACGTCGTGGTTAAGTGTGTTTTGAGAAATATGGACCCGTCTTTGTTGTAACTACGAAGAAACCTTCATACTTTACAGAGGTCTTGAGAGTCTTTAGTATATCCTTTCACGTTAGTACTCAGTGAACCTGAAAAGTTTTTGACAGTCT
Organism: Capra ibex; assembly: GCA_006410555.1. Taxonomy (NCBI): domain Eukaryota; kingdom Metazoa; phylum Chordata; class Mammalia; order Artiodactyla; family Bovidae; genus Capra; species Capra ibex. The sequence goes on from SJYO01049859.1 coordinate 1,013,553, forward strand.
TTTAGTTTGGATTACATGACGTTTTTACTTCAAGACATAGTTTCCTAAAAACGGTGGGTCAACATGTCACTCCATCGAGTCTTTTAACTCCCAAATTTAAATGGGAAAAAGAAATTAGTCAACATTTCCTATGGTAAAGAAGTAATAGAGACACTAAAGTTCTTTTATAAGGGGGTATTAATTCCAGACCTTAGTATTGAAGTGTCATCCCCCTTTTTTTTTTCATAGTGCATTTTCTATTCGTAAGATGGAAATACTATAGATACTGACTCAACACTATTTTCGATTACCAACATGTCAGACACTCGTACAATTACTATATAGGGTGACCTATTCCTTGTGAATTAGTACCCGGAGAAGACGATATGAAATTGTCTTAAAACAATGGTCACTTGTCAACTAAGCCAAGGATCCCCACTCGACAAATAACGCTTTCTAGTCACCCGAGTTGTAATTTTTCTCTATAATAAATCGGGAAAATCTTAAGTGTTAAAAAATTTTGTGAACAATTGTCACTTAAAACAAAACAAAACAAAACAAAAAATGACGTGACCTAGAAACAACGTAACGTGTTCGAAAGAGATCAATACTCACCTTCGATGAGAACCAATGACACGTTTCCGAAGAATAACTTACCGAAGAGAACAACCGTCTCGTGACCGAGGTCCCGCTTACCCGAAGTTATAGACGTCGTGTGTCCGAGTCATTAACCCCTCGACCCCGAGATCTCGCGTCCGAGTCATCAGCACTGTGGGCCCGAATCGACGAGACACCGTACACCATAGAAAGACCTAGTCCTTAACTTGACACAGGGGATGGAACCGTTGGTCTAAGCATAGGTGACACAATGGTCCCTTCAGGATCCTAAGTACGTAATGTTTCACAAACGACCAATAAAGAAACAAAAGGTGAAATACTAAATAAAAAAATCTTGATAAGTATCCACATGTAGCTCTTGATTTGTTTTAGATCTGTTTTACATTTTCTAGTCTTTGGAATTATTTTACTGCCACTTTCGTCAGTCTTATCGTTAATTTAAGACAGGGTTCAATTCATTATATCTAATGATATAAAGGATGTAGTAAGTGAGTGTTTCCAATAACTACCTTCGCGACGAATAGACCTTTATATACGATAATTAAACGAGTGTTTAACGGTTTGATATATAAAAAAATCGGATTAGTTCACAGATTATAATAACGTTGGACGACATTGATTTAAAGTCATCACCAAGTTACCATCCCATAAAAGGAGTACCTGACTTGTTAAACGATAAGAAGATTTTTTATGAAAGATTTATAACAGACAGTGAACTAACATGAGTCGGTCTTAACCAAACCCTGATCCAAAACGTTTTAGTCCCCAAAACGGGTTGTCACCGATTAAACCCAAAACCAAACCGTAACACCGGATATTCTTGTACCTCCCAAAGGTGAAAGGTTCAAAAGAATTGACTGACTACTGCGTAGGACTTTGTTCTTAGGATAAAAAGAAAAGTTATTGAACAAGAGGAAAGACCCTCCCACCGGACACTTTACATCAATTTTGAACGATAAAGTTGTGACGATTTGTCATTAAGTTGGATTCGAAATGTTGACTGAGATAGTATCTAGATCCACTGACATAACTCCATTCCTCTAAATAGTTGGACATTGTATAGAAAAAATAAATCCTTTGGGGGTCTTGAAGAGATGTGACGAGGGTAAGAAGACACTGAGACAAAGGAGAAAAGAGAGACTCGGTCCTTCAAAACTATCGAGGTCCAAGAATGTCAGGAATAAGGAGTGCGAGGTATTCAGGTTGAGTCCTGAGGGTAAGATAAGGAAGGGTCTGAAGCAAATGTACAGTACACATATACGCGAGTCAGGGAACCAGTACAGGTTGAGAAACGATGGGGCACCTGACATCGAGTGGATCGAAGAGGCAGGTACCTTAAAGGGTCCGTTCTTATGACCTCACCCAAACGGTAAAGGAAGAGATCCCCTAGAAAGGTTGGGTCCCTATCTGGAGAATAGAGGACGAAACTGTCCGTCTAAGAAATGGCAGACTCGGTGGTCCCTTCGGGGTGTGTACAGTATGTATGTATATAAATTGAATATACACGGTACTAAGTACTTGAGATACTGAGGAACTAACCTTGTGCGTGGTAAAATAGATGGTGATTTTTCTAGCTATTACGATGGTTAAATTTTTAGATACGTTCGGTAGTTTACGTACTGTATCAGGTTGAGGTCTTTATAATTTTGTACTTTTTTTAACAGAACCCTAGTTACTTGATATATATCATTAAATTTCGTTCTATTTTTCCCTTATTGAAATTTATTGGAATATTTCCGTCTTGATGGAAAGTCAAACTAAATGACTAACGGATGTCGGGATGGATAGAGAAGGAAGTAAACTAAAAATGTAATGAGATTGTTTTTTTTTCACGGATGGTACATAATAACGGATGTCATGGATGTATGACTCCTATACGTTATTTATTCTCTCTCAGAAACTCGAATTCTTCAAAACCAAACCCTTTACCTATGTCTTTCGTCGATCTTTTAATACTATCTCACTGATAGTGATATGATCGGTTTTCGTATCTTGAGGTACTCTTGTGTCACTTTCCTGGAATAAGTCGGAAAGTCTTAACATTTCAATTTTTTTTATAACTTTTTCATTCTTTTTATGTCTTCAATACCTCTTGTCACCTCGTTCCGTCGAAGACCCGGTGTGAGAGTTTCTACTTACTCTTCTCAATCGGTAAACTTTCCTGTTCCGTCGTTCTCTTTAAATTGTAGCACAAGACCGTTTACGTCTCCACAGACATTTTGATATGTTGTCCTTATTGACTCGACTAGATCCTGGTCGACCACTTACCGGAACGGATAACACGTCTCCTCTACTTTTATCTAAGTCTCCTGTAACCGTTCGGTTACTTCCAGAATTCGTATTTGATTGTTCTAGTTAAATTGGAAAATGAAATGAAACAGAAAGTGAAACACAAACTATTCTTAATTTAATTGGTACTTATTCACCTATTAGAAAGATAGGAACCGAAGACTTCAAAGTGACTCTAACATAACTTATGGGTCAAAACAAAAAAGGAAGATCTCTACGGATAGATAAGTAAAACTATTTAAAGGAAAGTAAGCAGTAGTAAAAGAAGGAGATTATAAAGAAAGACTTTAAAGATGTTGCATCTAACAACTAAGGGATTTAACTAAAAGACACTAAGAATAGAATAAGTTTAAAAAGAAGAGAAGTAGAATACCAAGATGAAGTCCTTTGTAAAGGATCTTAAATAGGAGATCAGGATTGTGAGTAACAAATACCTTCTCTATCGTACTAGGATCAAAATTAAAGATTCTTACGAAAACCAAAAGAAAAATGTTGTTAGACAACAATAAATATTTGAATTATCGAAAAGTGTAATGGGGTTCTTATGTTAATTTCTTAAAATCGTATATATAATGGGGATGTAATAGAGGTAAAGGAAGAGAAAGAGACAAAAATGGAACAAATGAAACCAAAAAGAGAGAGGTAGGAATTTGTATTATCGTTAAGAAATACAAGACTACTAGGTTCCAACAAGTAAGTATAAATTCTCACCTCGAAGTTCTGGACTCATCTTCAAGTCACGTGTACCGGTCTCAATCAACTAAAGGGAGGTCCATCTAGAACATCCGTCGACCGGTAAGGCAATCTCGAAGGATTCGTGATCGGACATCCCCCAAAAAGTCAAAAACATCTCTGGTGGATTAGAGAACAGAACCCCTTTCGAAGGACTAAACACTATAACACACGTGTCCGTCCTTTTCCCCTGACCACCCTATTTTGATAAGATAATCAAAGGATACTCACATCTAACATAATCAAAGGAACACGACTTGATACTGAAAAACGGAAGTGAGTAGGAGGTGACAGGGACCACAGAATACTATTACTACCTGTTTTAGCCCCTACAACATCAATACTTACAAGACAGGTACCACCCGTAATCTCTCAACCTTCCTGGACTAACAATCACAAAATAAGGGACCTCTCTCTTAGTTGAATATAATAGAATAGTAGATAAAGGGACTAGGTCAGGGTACGGAGATGGGAGGCCTATAGAGTGGTCGTTGACGGTACTCCATTCAGAGAGGTCCCAAGACGTCGCAATCGACGTCGAAACACTAATAACACGATAGACGTTATATACTCCAGATCTAAGAAGACGGAATTCTTTAGTTATAGATGCGGAAGTAGGGTGATAGATAGTTAGTTACCAAACAAGTTTATGGAACGAACGACTTCGGAAGAGGGCAAGAAAAACAGGAAACCCCAAATGTGGAAAACCACCACCACCACCACAAATCAGCGATTCAGCACAGGGTAGGAAAACGTTGGGGTACCTGACATCGGGCGGTCCGAGGAGACAGGTACAATAAAGGGTCCGTTCTTATGACGTCACCCAACAGTAACGGAAGAGGTCCCCTAGAAGGGTTGGGTCCCTCACTTGAACGTAGAGGATGTGACCGTCCGTCTAAGAAATTACATAACGGAAAATGAGTAAATTATTATCAAATCACCCCCAAACCCTTCCATTGTACACTCAAGTTAAACAGAAGAAATTGACTTACGATATAAACGTTAAATCTAAACGTTATAAAATTGAGTTAAAGAATTCGAATGTATACCTTATTTGTATAAAAGACTTGGCATTTAATTATTCGTACTATTCTTGTAATGTTCTCTGTCTTACCGTCTTGTAAACTTTAGTCTCGATGGGACTTTTTAATTCACATGTTAGTATCGAGGATTAATTGTAAAAGTTAACTTTTACGAAGTAAAAGTATGAAAAATACCGGAATTAATTTAAAAGATTTCAGTATTCGGTTTCATCTTGTCGTTAAGTAGTCTTTTTGAACTTGGGTCCTTTGAGAGTGGGGGTTAGAGATAAAAGAGTGAGAGAAGGAGGTCTCATCAAAGTGGTTATGAGGTTCCTTAATCATGTAGGTTAAAATCTGAATCTACATAAAAATTAGATCTATTCCCGGTTGAAAAGGTGAGAATCGAGTCTTCCTATATAGAAAAATGAAAAAGTATATACCGTGTCGTGTTGACTTGGTTGTGGATTCCGAATTTTTAGACGTAAAACATCACGCAAGTCGTTTAAATAGGTCTTGAGTGATAAACGAACGAGTCAACAAACTTAAAAAGGTAGAAGGAACATTGAAAGAGTTATTTACGTGAGATTTACCTCGTTGTGGACCTTTCTCAGAGTCTATGGGTTTTTTTTAAGTCCATTTATATAAATAAGAGACTTCAATCCCCTATCGAATTTTTCAGAACTATTTGGAAACCCTACCTACTTTTCTTGGATTCCCGTACCTCTCCAAACTTCATTTTCCCTTTCTATATAGTCGTACAGTGATTGTTCTTAAATCTTCAAACGTATTATGGAAGGTTTAGAAAGGTACAAAACGTCTATCGTTTTAAAATAAGAAATAATACCGATTCACCATAAGGTAAGATAAATAGATAAGTAGACAACTCTGTGTCCAACGAGGATTTAGAACCGATAACATTTATTACGACAATACTGGTAATCCAACATACATGTAAAAGTTTAATCACAAAAGTAAAAGAAGTTCTTGTCTTAACGACCTAGCACACCATCAAGACAAAAATGAAAACATTCTTTGGAGGTACGACGCAAGGTGTCCCGACATGCCTAAATGTAGGGGAGTGTGTCGGATGTTCACAAGGGAAAAGAGGTGTAGGAGTGGTCGTAAAAATTACACACCAGAAAAACCACTATCGGTGAGACTGTCCATCCTCCACTAGGGAGTGAACACCACAACTAAGTGGAAAAAGACTACTAATTTATATAACTCGTAGAAAGGACATGTAAAACGGTAGACATACAGAAGAAACCTTTTTTAAGATAAGTCTAGAAGACGGGTGAAAAATTAACCTAACAAACCCCAAAAAACTATAAAACACAGATTCGATAAATACATAAAACCTATAATGGAGGAATAACCAGTATAGTGAACGTTTATGGAAGAGAAAAACAAAACACATACCAAAGGAAACGACACGTTTTCTAAAAGTCAAACTAAACTAAGGTTAACAAATAAAAACGAAAACAAAGGAAACGGAATCTTCTGTCTAGGTTTTTTTATGACGGTGTTAAATACAGTTTCTAACAAGACGGACACGAGAGACGATCAAAATATCAACGTCTCTGAGATCCTTCTTTTGTCTTTTCTAAAGACTTATGAGAAGTACACTTTTCTTATCCTTAAACCCGAATCCTTTTTCTGATACTGAGATGTTTCCTCGTTTCTTATTCTGAAAGTTGTTATTCCTAAGATTATAAGTTTATATGTAACACAACATATATACAGTTTTATATATATACGTAAAATTATAGATAATTCCATATATTACCCCGAAGGGTCCACTGAGATCACCATTTCTTGGGGTGTCGATTACGTCCTCTACATTCTCTGGGTCCAAGTTAAGGGGCCCACCCTTTCTAGACCTCTTCCTTCGCCGTTAGGTGAGGTTATAAGAACGGACCTCATAGGGTACCTGTCTCCTCGAACCGTCCGATGTCAGGTATCTTAACGTTCTCAACCTGTACCGACTTCACTGAATCGTGTGCACGTTCCATATATTATGTATAAATTAATTATATACACACAGTTTATTTTATATATAAAGTTGTATTCAGTTTGTCTCTTTCTATTTAAAACATACTAAAGTGAATATACATCTTAGATTTTTTTTGTTTTGTTGACTTGTTTGTTATTTTGTCTTTATCTCAATATCTATGTGTCTTATTTGTTCTCCAAAGGTCTCCCCTCTCCCCACCCTCCTTTCTTTATTCACTCCCTCTAATTCTTCATGCTTGAAGGTCGGTGTTTCATTTACTTAGTGTCTGTACTTTACATATCACACTTCTTGTATCATTCATACGTTATAAAAACATACCACTGTATAGTATTAATCTGAATAACACCACTAGTAAAACTTTACATGTCTTTATAGTTTAGTGAGACAATACACTGTTCTTGATTTTATCACAATATCTATTTGATATGAAACTTTCGTTTGTTTTCTTGAGTATCTTTTCTCTAGTTTAAACACCGAGGGTCTCCGTCCCTCCTCCCCCTCCCTCTTAACCTCCTTCCACCAGTTTTCCTTCCGTAAAGGTCAATACTCAATATAATCCCTACATTACATGCTGTACTATTTATATTAATTGTGAAGATAGACAATACATACTTTCAGCATACATACAATGTATAATTTCAACAAGTCTCATTTAGAATTCTCAAGAGTAGTGTTCTCTTTTTTTTAAAGATTAAGAAATCAAAACATAGACATACTTTGTTACGTACGAGTGGTTTACATACCCTACTAGTAAAATACCACGTTCATTTTAGTAAGACGACATGTTAAATTTGAATATGTCAGGACATACAGTTACTCTAGAGTTATGTTAATTGTCTTGTTTTTCATTTCTTTTGGAAATTTTTTTATTTAGGGTAAAACAAAAGTATGTGGAAGTCTTTTCTGGAGACATGAGTGTTTCTAGAAATAAATTCACACAAAGTATACCATATAACACTCAACTAGTTCCTTCCTACAACTCAAACTACACCATGTTTTGTCTCTAGAGTCTGTTCCTTGTCGTCCCACTTCGTACTTGACTTTTTTTTTTTTTTTCACCGTCTTTGTACTCGAGGTTCAGTCGGTTCTTTTGACATTTATTTGAGGGGAGGTCTTAGGTGTCTCTCTATCCTTTCTTGAGTTCCAAGGGTGAGATTCAAGTATTATATAGTCGACTGTAGACTCAACCAAAATACGTTACAGAGACTCAGAAAATTTTTTCCGTTTGTTTGAAGTTTTCCTCTGACTTAAAAGATAACATAGACGAAAACGACTCCTAGTTCGTCTTTTCCATAAATTCGATTCATATTTACCACCACAACCTCTTCTGAGAACTCTCAGGGACCCTGACGTTCCTCTAGGTGGGTCAGGTAGGATTTCCTTTAGTCAGGACTTATAAGTAACCTTCTTGCCTACGATTTCGACTTTGAGGTTATTAGACCAGTGGACTACACTTCTTGACTGAGGAACCTTTTCTGGGACTACGACCCTTTCTAACTCCCGTCCTCCTCTTTTCCCGCTGTTTCCTACTCTACCAACCTACCGTAATGGCTGAGTTATCTGTACTCAAACTCATTTGAGGTCCTCAACCACTACCTGTTCCTCCGGACCACGCGACGTCAGGTACCCTAGCATTGCTCAACCTGTACTGACCCGTTGACTTGACTGGACTTATGTGTGTTGTCTCAGGAGTCCTTTAGGGAAAACGACTCTCACAAAAGCCCACTCAAGAACCCCACTTCCCCTACCATCTTCTTTATATTCTGAATCTATCCTCTACCCTGACCCACCCCAAGAAATTCTAGGACTTTTAGACACCAAGACCCATGATACGTCTGATAAAGTTAAAAGGGGTTTACATCGATTTCAATTTGACTAAAATGTAAATTACGGAGTATCGAGAGAATCGTTTCAAGTTGTGGTGGTATACTATCAGAACAAGTTCGGTCACCACCTCTTTATTTCCATAACGTTTTTGATAAGGTTATAAAGGATAACCTATTTGAGATAGTAAGAGATTTTGTGACTTTCCTCTGTACTTGTCTGTGTCTTTATTTTTAGAAGGGTTTGGTCCTCCCGACTCGGTCCAACTTGATCGTCCGGGGCCGAGAATGTGTCTCCAGAGGAGGATCAGCCTTCATCCCAAATAAAGAAACTTTTCCCGACCGTACGATTTAATAATAAACATAAATACTTCGAAAGAGTATTCGTGGGAGACCACTGACCGTAAAATTAAGTTCTACAACAGAAATAAAATCCCCATTTAGTCATTTTTCCCAGACGTGATTGGACAGTAAAAGGAGAAGATAAAACTTCGAGAGACATACCCTCAATTGAAGTGGGTTTTTTTCGTAAACCTTTTAAGGATCAATCCGGTGAACGAACAAAACACTTACTGCAAACACCAGTCGATATTGTATATATCGTACGGAAGAAGAATTAGGACGGAAAAAGTACGTACAAAAAGAATAAAACCGTAAAAATACCTTCACTAATTTATAATAAACCAAAGTTCGACCACATCTTTAACGTCTCTACATCTTTTATGAGAGATCGACTTTAGGTTGTATGTGAATGGGTGTGCTAGTATTTGTGTGAGTGTATACGTACGTTGTAAGGAGTTTTTACAGGTCTGTCAAAAACAAACTAAGTCGAACTAAAAGAAAGAAACGAAAAGAAAGAAGAAGAAGAAAAAAAACAGAAAACTCACTATCTCGTTATTTCTTACCCCCTCCCGTTACTTTCATACTAAAAATCCAGTAAAAGCCCGACGAAAGATTATCTTCGTCGTAACAAACATACGGGTTCGGAGGACGAAAGTAGGTCTCAATTTACATCTTTACAACAAAGGTCAGAATAAGTTTTATTGACTTTATAAAGACATTCCAAAGTGGAAGGTTCGGAAGTAATTACAAACGTCAAAGTTTCTACTTAGCATAACGATATCTTTGAGAATTTCCTTATAAGGAAGGGGTTGGGTGAGGTGAGGTAGGGTGGTGGGTTTATCGAAATCCGACTTCTCCTACATTTGGGACTTTAAATTTAGTTTTTAAAGACTGTGTGACTAACCATAAACTATTAAACTTGACACCACAACCTCTTCTGAGAACTCTCAGGGAACCTGACGTTCCTCTAGGTTGGTCAGGTAAGACTTCCGCTAGTCGGGACCCTAAAGAAACCTTCCTTACTACGATTTCGACTTTGAGGTTATGAAACCGGTGGAGTACGCTTCTCAACTGAGTAACCTTTTCTGAGACTACGACCCTCCCTAACCCCCGTCCTCCTCTTCCCCTGCTGTCTCCTACTCTACCGACCTACCGTAGTGACTGAGTTACCTGCACTCGAACTCACTTGAGGCCCTCAACCACTACCTGTCTCTCCGGACCGCACAACGCTATGTACCCCAGCGTTTCTCAGTCTGTACTGACTCGTTGACTTGACTTGAAGGTTTTTCATAGGTGTCCTAGTTTTACAAAGAATAAGATAATATAGTACAACACACTAATGTAGTATGTACAAAACACTATTTTTAGATTGTTAAAATTCTCTTTGAGATCAAAACCAATAATGTTTGAAAGTAAAGATAACTGTGTTTCTCCTTTCGTATTTTCTCATTTCAACCCTTAATTCCGTCTTATTTTAAAAAACACTTCTTAGGATGTTGACACTCTTCTTAATTTTTCAGATAAGTTATAAAGTATAGACAGACATCTGAATAATTCTATTTTTCTTAGATAAATTAAACTAATGAAGGATCTTCCTACTTAACCTTATGAACTGAAGTAACGATGTGTAGGTCATAGACCCAGACGTAGTCAGTACAGACTGAGAAACGTTACCTGATATCAGACGGTCCGGGGAGAAGGTACCTTAAGAGGCCCGTTCTTATAACCTCTCCCATCGGTAAGGGAGTATAATTAAGGTCCGTATAATTTTTTGTCTCTGTAATAAAACGGTTGTTTCCAGGCAGATCAGTTCCGATACCAAAAAGGTCATCAGTACATACCTACACTCTCAACCTGATATTTCTTTCCATTCGCGACTTCTTAACTACGAAAACTTGACACCACAACCTCTTCTGAGAACTCTCAGAGAACCTGACGTTTCTCTAGGTTAGTCAGATAGGATTTCCTTTATTCAGGACTTATAGGTAACCTTCCTGACTACAACTTCGACTTTGAGGTTACGAAACCTGTTGACTACGTTTCTTGACTGAGTAACCTTTTCTGGGGCTACGACCCTTTCTAACCTCCACCCTCCTCTTCCCCTGCTGTCTCCTACTCTACCAACCTACCGTAGTGGCTGAGTTACCTGTACTCAAACTCATTTGAGACCCTCAATTACTACTTGTCCCTCCGGATCGTACGACGTCAGGTGCCCCAGTGTTTCTCGGCCTGTGCTGACTCGTTGACTTGACTTGACTTGACTCGGTAAGGGAGGAGGTCATCTAGAAGAGTTAAATCTCTATCTTGTCCCCACCCAGAGGACGTAACGTCCGTTTAAGAAATGGTAGACTCGGTGGTCCCTCCGGGATTTCGAATATTGACTTTTCTCTACCATAAAACCTATGTAAAAATTTATGAGATAAATGTAGAATATACTATTATTAATACTGCTAATTTCAACATAAGTCTTAAAGAGAAATGGATAGGTATCATAAATCAATGATCCTCTGTTTACACTTAATAGAGTATAGTCATAATTTTCTCGGTATTAGGTGAAAGTCCCGAAGGGACACTGAGTCACCATTTCTTAGACAGACGTTACGTCCTCGACGTCCTTTGAGCTCAAACTAGGGACGCAGTCCGTCTAGGGGACCTCCTTACGTACCGTTGGGTGAGATCATAAGAACGGACCTCTTAGAGCACCTGTCTCCTCGGACCGTCCGATGTCAGGTACCCTAACGTTTCTCAACCTGTGTTGATTTCTCTGAATCGTACGTACGTTAGGTGAAAGTTAAAGTGACACGACCAACGAAACCCTGTACATAAATAAACGACGACGACGACGATTCAGTGAAGTCAGCACAGGCTGACACACACTGGGGTCTCTCCCGTCGGGTAGTCCGAGGGGGCAGGGACCCTAAGAGGTTCGTTCTTGTGACCTCACCCAACGGTAACGGAAGAGGTTACGTACTTTCACTTTTCACACTTTCACTTTTCACTTTAACTTCAGCGAGTCAGCACAGGTTGAGAATGGATGGTCCGAGGAGGTAGGTACCCTCAAAGGTCCGTTCCCATCACCTCATCCCACGGTAACTGAGACATCTGTATAACGTATAAGTTACGTTATGGTCATAGAAGGAGACAGACCAGAAAGTAAACATTAAACCTCTTTCCAATTATTTGTTTTTAGAACGGGATTTTTCATTCTACTAGAGAATATTCTGAGTCTCTAAACAGTTTAATAGACGTTAAATTTTAAAACTACTAAATGTATATAGTCAACTTTCGTTTTCGTTTGAACTATACAAATTAAGAGGAAAGTGTAGTTTTTACGTATTGTTATCTTATTAAAATATATTGTAAAGACAGTACTAACTAAAATAGGTAAAATAGTACTATACGTCCTGTCCATAAAAAGTTTAACTTCTTACAGTGTATATCTCTACCCAGTAAACGATATCCTGTGTTTCATCGTTAACCAAGCTACAATTAGTGGTGTAGTCGAGACGGAGTCGGGTCACATAGAAGATAACTAGATTTTTCCCATAGAGAAGATGACTCTTTAGAGTTTGAAGTCGGAAGGAACAATGTTCATTTGATAGGATACTAAAGTACAGGAGTAATGGTAAACACAAGAAATCTCACAGATGATTATATGAAATTCTTCTGGATAAGTCTATTTATTGTTCATAAAATTGAGTGAAGAAATGAATTGTAGCATGAAAATAACAAAGAAAAATTTTTTTTAGGAACGTAAAAACAACACAGACCTGAATAATTATCAAGTCGAACCTCTGATAAGTTATTATTATTTCTCATGTTTAAGAAGTTTTTGTACTAAAGTTGGGGTTTCAAAGGGTCAGGTTTGTCATTCAAAAGATGGACTAAGTAGAGTCCGAAATAAAAAACACACTGATTGTGAAGAGACGGTTGGAGTACGACAAAAGGAATGAACCTACCTTCTGAGACGGAGAAGGATACCCAAAACGAATCCTGACGGTACTAGTCGTTCGTAAGGAGTGGATTCTTCTTGGTCTACCGGTACTTCTCTTCAATTATAAGGGGAGTGTACAGGAGACCCGTTAGAAGGAAGTATCTCCTGTTCACACGACTGAATGGTGAATGAGACTCTGAATTGCAATTAGGTTTATTGATTCCTGTTAAAAGGATATAACTATCGTCCGTATTCGGTGTTCCTAGGATGGAAACACGTCGTTCTTTAGTTGAAAAAACTTCTGTCGGGACTTAACACGGTATATATGGCATGGTTTTATTACAAGACTAGGTTACTTTTATAAAATCCACTTTATCTTTTGACTAAAATGTAATTTTGTGGGTATCTAAGAACCTTTAATTTTACTCATACATAGATCCCCTTTTTTCACTATTTTATATCGATTCAAGTATCGTAGGCACGATACCTCTGTAATATTAAAATTTTGAGATTATAGATATAAGGAGAAGGAACAAAAAGTAGTTTACAAATTCTTCAGTATGTCTCATAAACTTTCCAGTGACCCACCCCATTATTCTGAATCTTCCTAACTAAACTTAGAACCGTGGAAGTGTTCGTTAGATTAACGTGACCTCAAAAGACTCTATATTAACATAGTAGAAATTTTACCTCCGTTAATTTGGCCAAATTAAACGTTCTACCGATAATCCTAGTTTATTCTTATATAAACTTTCAAATGATTTAATCTTTCAATGTACGTATTTTTACGTATTGGTCGTAATAGAAGTAGTTTCAGTTTGATTAAGGGTTCAAGATAGAGTGAGGAAAAGACGGGAACCATCTCCATGGTGTTGAGAACTCGTTGTCTTATTATTCCTCCTCTTCGTTTCAGAGGGGTGAGGGACGGGGTTTATAGTCGTCATTGAAGTACTACATCTTTACGAAACTATCGACGTAGGACTGATGGTTTCTCTGGGGACTTTCGTCTAGATGAACTTCGTGACAGCTCATTAAAGGACTGAATTACTTCAGTCTTTTTTCTTTTTTTGTTTGAGCCCTTGTAGAATAGTCTGGTCGTGTACTGTCGTTATACCCGGAGAAAGATCCCGAGTCTTCGGTTTGTCTGAAACATGGATAAACAAAAGTGGGGACACCACACTTCGGACGTCCTGTCTGCTCCAGTAAAGGGTTTAGTAGACTGAGGTCGAACTTTAGTCATTGGTTCTCCTTTTTTTAGAACCTTCGTATCTCCGTAGTTTCTCCCCGGTCCGGACCCGGACGACTATTTCGGATTATAACTCACCTCTCATTACGTATACTAATTGAACTAGGAACTAGGGTCTTCCGTGAGAAGGTAGTGTTTCTACAGACCCAGGGGAGGTCTCTCCTTAATCCCATTTTGTCAGTGGGAAGGTCTGTTCCCCATGATAATATAGGTCTCAGACTAAAGACTCGAGTTGTGACTGTCTTATAAGTAAAAGGATACTTTATCAAGGTGCACTTTTCGAGAGACTCGATTTAGTACCTTTAGAATTCTCATTCAATTCGGAACAAATAGGTGTCGTGGGTAAACATTGAGGTGTCGTTGATCTTGTACCTTTTTAACTCACTTATTTGAGGTACCTTATGGATTACCATCGTCAGTAAAAATTAAAAAAAAATTACCTTTAAAATTTTATATTTGACCTTGTCTTTCTTGAAATCTGTCTGGGGGAGTATATGGGTAGTAAGACGAAATTCTTAAAACAAAACAGATAAGAGGGAGTCAAACCCCTTACCTCATCTAATAATTATAAAATTTCTTTTAGGTTCTATGGTGTAGTAAAATGGTATTTGTGAATTGTAGAGATTGAATATTCCTGTCATGTACGTATTTTAATCATTGTAGAATTATAGAAGATTTTAGGTTTAAAAAGGTAGAGTTTTTATAAAAAATTACATACAAACGATCTTAGTCTTATATATGTTCTGAGTGTTTTATCGTGTCATAAAAGGAACGGAAGTATTTAGATAACACCGGAGAGGTGGTAGGGGGAGGTAAAATAATTATGACGACTGACCAACCCTTTTCGTCCGAAAAATTATCTTACACGGTGTGAGACCTAAACCGAGTACTGACCAACAACAACAACAAAAAGTCTTCGAGTCAGCACAGGCGGAGAAACACTGGGGTACCCGACGTCGTGAGGTCCGAGGGGACAGGAAGTGGTAGAGGGCCTCAGACGAGTTTGAGTACAGGTAACTCAACCACTACGGTAGGTCGGTAGAGTAGGAGACAACGGGAGAAGAGGAGGATGGAAGTTAGAAAGGGTCGTAGTCCCAGAAAAGGTTACTCAGTCGAGAAGCGTAGTTCACCACAGTAAATTGAACTAGGGGATATACATATAGGAGGGATTTGACCATCTACATCGATCTCCTAACACATCTTAGTCAGATGAAGTTTACATGAAGTATCAATCGACTGATGAAGGATCTCGTAGAGTACCTTAGAAACTTTTTCGTGGTTTACCGCCTTTAGTTAAACCTGACGGATGTACGGTTCATATTCACTTCAGTGAGTCAGCACAGACTGAGAAACACTAGGGTACCTGACATCCTAAGACAGGTACCCTAAGAGGTCCGTTCTTATGACCTTACCCAACGGTAAAGGAAGAGGTTGTACGGTTCATATCGTGTAGGTATAAGATCTGAATGATCTTTAAGTTAGGAATTTAATTTGTTATATATGTGACAGAAAAACCAGAACAAACAAAATTACCTAGACATGACCATGTCATTGATGTGTGGATCTCTTAGGGTACCTGACATGTTAGGTTCCCCATCGTCTCTCCATAAATGAGGTACGTTTAGTCGATTGTATTATTTCGTCTCGAAAGAGGGGTCGATGAGGAAGGGGGACTTAGTGACACGATACGTGGACTATGAGTGTGGTGTAACATTTAATTTGATACGAAGTCATACTTTATTTTATTATATTTTTCATTATGTTTTATCTTTGTCTGAGTGTCTGAATCCCTTACTTAAATAACAACGGTCCCCTTCCTGACTCCCTTCCCTATTAACCCTCAAACCCTACCTGTAAATGTGTGATTGTACAAATTTTACCTATCGACTGTCCTGGACGAATATCGTGTACATATCGCGTACCTTGAGACGAGTTACCAATGTACCGTTGGACCTACCCTCTCCTCAAACCCCCTCTTACCTTTGTCTACATACATACCGACTTAGGGGAGTGACAAATGGACTTTGGCAGTGTTGTAACAAACAATTAGTCGATGTGGGATTAGTTGATATGTTTTATGTTCCACTTTTTCCTTTTTGTAATTCAGTGTTTTCTTTTAGATGATAGGTTTTATTTTTCTTTCGAAAGAAAAAGTCTCTTGACCAAATGGTTATATGATAATGGATATTGAGTCTGAGGTTAGTGTTGATTGATATTTTCACACCTCCCTCTCTGTGTCTCTCTCTCTCCTCTAACAATAGTTTAACAATCCATCTCAATTACAGATTGTCATCAAAATTTTGACTGATTATATTTTACTTTATTGTTTCACAGGCGAACTGTCTATTTATGTAAATTTCAAATACTAATGAACAAAGGGCCAAGTGGAGTTCTTTTACTGAAATCCTAAATCTGTATCAGTCGACGTCGACGTCTCAAGATCTGTTCGAAAGGAGGAGGTGGGTCTGTGTGGATCGGATCGGAACCGACCACCCTGAAAAGGTCGTTCGAGTGGAACCACCCGAGTAAAGGAGGTGCCTTTTAGTTTCGGTATCGTCTCCGACCGGATAACGGACCAACCGGAACTTCTTACAGAAAGTGGTTCCTCTCTGACTCCTCTCGTTAGTCGGACTCACAATTGATTTTATTCATACAAAAGGAACGGTACCTTTTTTTTAGTCTAATGGAGGTTAGTCTTCCCCACTACTGAAGACTTTCGGTCCACGTTTAACAAACTCCCAATGACCAAGAAAACTTAGTAGGGGTATAGAACATAGAAGATGGTCATAAAGAACGTCTTTAGTCGTCGAACGCAGAACTTGGTTGTGTGTGTGTGCGTGTGCGTGTGCGTGTGCGTATGTGTATGTGTGTGCGTGTGCGTATGTGTATGTGTGTAGACGATGATGGAGATGAAGATGGGTCAGAGAGAATTTTGGAAAGAGTCTTTGTGAGGAACGTGTCGGAACTGTGACGTCAGGAGTCGACCTCTCGTTTTGGAGGGGAAAAGAAAAGAGAAGAGGGCGGAGTATTGGGAACAGGTTTTCCCGGTCTGGGTCCAAATTTCAGTTCTGTCTTGAAAGGTAAATATCAGTTGCAGGTCTGTGATCTCTACCAGATCTTTCTTACGATTCCAGTACTAGTTTCTGTCTTTTAACTTGGGTGTACTCTGGTATCTAGGTTCTTCCTCTCTTGTTCCACTTGACTCCATACTTGGGTCTGACCTCGTGTCTTCCTGGCCTTCAGACCTTTCGTCTCCTGAGTCTCGTCTCGGTCCTTACTCTTCCACCTTCTTTCCCCGTGCGGAAGGTGTCGGGATAACCTCTCATCGAAAAAGTGAAGTAAAGACCGTCGAAAAATTAAAGAAGTATTTAAGATACCCTTCAGTTCTCACGTATCCTCAATTCAGTGTCTGGGACCTGTGTGCGATGGACCGAAACTTCGGACGAAACGGTAAATAATCGAGACACTACAATTAGTCAACGGAGTTGAAGAATTTGACGTTTTTCCTTTATTATTACGTTCAAGATTGGGTGTCTTAATAATGTTCCTAATTCATTTAATTACAGATATTTCAAAAATCTTTTGTCAGTTAAAATTTTTCGGTATTATCATTTTATTATCTATGGGTACATAGGACGTAGTTCAGAGTCCCTTATTTTTAATGATAGTACTAACCTCGAGTGAAAATAAATAAGGAGAATAAAGAGAGTTTTCTTTGGAGTCAGAACTTTAACTCTAAGTAGTAGGGATTCGGGGACGGAGGACTCTTTAGACATACGTTCTTCGTTGACAATTTTAACATATACCTTGTTGTCTGAACAAGGTGTAGTCCTTTCTTCATACAGTTCCGATATATAACAGTGGGACTAATAAATTGAATATACGTCTCATGTAGTACCCTTTACAACCCGACCTACTTCGTGTTCGACCTTAGTTCTAAAGGCCCTCTTTATAGTTATTGGAGTCTATACGTCTATTGTGGTGGGAATACCATCTTACACTTCTTTTTGGTTTCTTCGAGAACTACTTGCATTTTCTCCTCTCACTTTTTCAACCGAATTTTGAGTTGTAAGTCTTTTAATTCTAGTACCGTAGACCAGGGTAGTGAAGTGCCGTTTATCTACCCCTTTGATACCTTTGTCACTCTCTGAAATAAAAGAACTAGCGGTTTTAGTGAGGTTTACTACTGACGTCGATACTTTAATTTTCTGTGAACGAGGAACCTTCTTTTCGTTATTGGTTTGATCTGCAATATAAATTTCCGTCTCTGTAATGAAACGGTTGTTTCCAGGTAGACCAGTTTCTATGCCAAAAAGGTCATCAGTACATACCTACACTCTCGACCTGGTATTTCTTTCGACTCGTGGTTTCNCATATACCTTGTTGTCTGAACAAGGTGTAGTCCTTTCTTCATACAGTTCCGATATATAACAGTGGGACTAATAAATTGAATATACGTCTCATGTAGTACCCTTTACAACCCGACCTACTTCGTGTTCGACCTTAGTTCTAAAGGCCCTCTTTATAGTTATTGGAGTCTATACGTCTATTGTGGTGGGAATACCATCTTACACTTCTTTTTGGTTTCTTCGAGAACTACTTGCATTTTCTCCTCTCACTTTTTCAACCGAATTTTGAGTTGTAAGTCTTTTAATTCTAGTACCGTAGACCAGGGTAGTGAAGTGCCGTTTATCTACCCCTTTGATACCTTTGTCACTCTCTGAAATAAAAGAACCAGAGGTTTTAGTGAGGTTTACCACTGACGTCGATACTTTAATTTTCTGTGAACGAGGAACCTTCTTTTCATTATTGGTTTGATCTGCAATATAAATTTCCGTCTCTGTAATGAAACGGTTGTTTCCAGGTAGACCAGTTTCTATGCCAAAAAGGTCATCAGTACATACCTACACTCTCGACCTGGTATTTCTTTCGACTCGTGGTTTCTTAACTACGAAAACTTGACACCACAACCTCTTCTGAGAACTCTCAGGGAACCTGACGTTCCTCTAGGTTGGTCAGGTAGGATTTCCTCTAGTCAGGATTTATAAGTAATCTTCCTGTCTACGACTTAGAACTTGAGGTTATGAAACCGGTGTACTACACTTCTTGAGTAATCTTTTCTGGGACTACGACCCTTCTAACTTCCGACCTCCTCTCCCTCAGTTGTCTCCTACTTTACCAACCTACCTTAGTGGCTGAGTTACCTGTACTCAAACTCATTTGGGGGTCTCAACCACTACTTTCCCCTTCGGACCGTACAACGTCAGGTACCCTAGTGTTTCTCAGTCTGTGTTGACTCGTTGACTTGACTTCGTAAAAATATAAGTAAATACACTTATCAACATAGAGAATTCATTATGTATTAAAATAAAAAATATAAAATTTGGTATGCATTTCCGAAACACGAAATACATAAATAGACAAGGAACAAGACGAATAAATTAAGTAGACACAACTATATTCGTCAAGACCCAGTATATAGGTTCAGTAAGGATAATAACAATCTCATAAGGGTTACCTACGGACGTGGTACTAAATAAATAGACGAGAGGACAGCCATCAGTGAATTCAACAAGATGATAAACGATAAGATTCGTAAGAACCTGCATAAAGAATCGTTTACTCAATCTCAAGATTCGACTAAATTTTCACTTTAAAGACTCCAAATTCCATTTGAATAAAGTTTAAATGAACTATAAAAATTTTAATAAGAAAATTCCAATAACCGTGAGTCACCAATTCTGAAGTACTAAAGTGACCTTCCAAACTCGGGTTCATCACCTGGATTTCGACTTGTGGTTTCTTAACTACGAAAACTTGCCACCACAACCTCTTCTGAGAACTCACAGGGAACCTGACGTTCCTCCAGGTTGGTCAGGTAGGATTTCCTCTGGTCAGGACCCACAAGTAACCTTCCTGACTACGACTCCGACTTTGAGGTTATGAAACCGATTGAGTACACTTCTTAACTGAGTAACCTTTTCTGGGACTACGACCCTCCCTAACCCCCGTCCTCCTCTTCCCCTGTTGTCTCCTATTCAACCGACCTATCGTAGTGGTTGAACTACGTGTACTCACGTGAACCCACTTGAGGTCCTCAACCACTACCTGTCCCTCCGGACCACACGACGCTAAGTACCCCAGCGTTTCTCAGCCTGTGCTGACTCGCTGACTGGACTGGACTTGACTTGACTTGACTTCCCTCGATTCTAGGGTGTATGGTGTGACTCCAGTTTTTTGTTTTGTTTTTTGATAAGAAAATTCTATAAATCTGTTTTTAGTACAATAGTAATCGTGATGTGAACACGATTGTTAATGACGTTCAGAAAACTGTCTAAGTGGAAATTAGGAATATTATGACACATGCTACAATAAAGGGATTGAAATGACTCCCATTCAAGTCGTTAAGAGTCTAGAGTGTTGACCTAAGTGTGGATCTATGTGGTCAAGGTCATTCATTCATTCACCTTCAGTAAGTCAGTACAGACCGAGAAAAACTGGGGCACCCGATCAGTTAGATACCCTAAAAGGTCCGATATTATGATCTCACCCATCGGATAGGGAAAAGGTCCCCTAGAAGGGTTGGGTCCCTAACTTGGGTCCAGAGGACGTAACGTCTGTCTAAGAAATGGTAGACTCGGTGGTTCCTTCGGTTCCTTATGACCTCACCCATCGGATAGGGTAGAGGTCGCCTAGAAGGGTTGGGTCCTTAACTCGACCTCAGAGGACGTAGTATCCGTCTAAAAAATGGTCGACTCGATAATCCCTTCGGGGGTCAAGGTCTCAACATGATTCACTTTTACTCCAATTTTTCTTTTTTTTTTTTCGGTTTTTAAGACTGACTTTTCATAGTGTTTCTTCTATTTTTTTCAAATTAACGTCCTCTACTCTGAAGTATATTAGGTCATACTGGAGTAGAATTGATTAGTGTAAATGTATCTGGGAGAAAGATTTATTCTGCGTCAGACTTCAAGGTCCCATCTGTACTTAGAATACACCCCCTTGTGATATGTTGGTTCGTTTCCTAAGGGGAGATAGTAGGCACCGGTTTCTCTTCTTAGATTAGATGAAAGGTGTCTCGTTCGGAAGACTATGAGTCTTTCTCGAGATGGTATGTGTCTAGAGGTGAGGACTGGGGACCGGTGTACACGGGTTAAGTCAGTCCGGTACGACCGACTCGTGGGTCATCAAGATTCAGTGGTTCTTTTAAGGGAGTGATAGGTTCGTCGGGATAGACCTGTGGGAAGGTAAACGGTTACAGAAAGTGTACTTCCTTATAGATGTTGTCTATAACCTGTCTCGTCATGTCCTAGGTCAATTTGAGATTTCCTTTCTTTTTCCTTTCACTTCGTCGAGTCAGCACAGGCTGAGAAACGTTGGGATACCTGACTTCGGATGGTCCAAGGAGGTAGGTTCCCTAAAAGGTCCGTTCTTATGACCTCACCCAACGGTAAAGGAAGAGGTTCATTTGGGATTGTCAACACGATTGGTGATAACAATACTAACCCAGTACTGATGTATTCGGTATGCAAGATCTAGTAAGTTCTTTCAACTTATTATCAAGATCGAGACAGAGGTTGAAACATTTGTCTTCATTTAGTTCCAAAGACACGAATTTACAGGATTGGAAATCTTCTTCTTTATGAACGGGATTGGACAAACTGTTACCACAACACTCTTGTGTGTAGTCTGACCATATTTAGTGAGTCTATTTTGACTTGTTCTTCTTACACTGATTTGTTGGTGTTACGTTATCTTAAATTAAAAGAAAATACGGTACCCCAGGAACCTAACAGGTCACTTTAGATACCAAGTGGAGGAGTCTTTTACGTGTATTCGTACCCGTGTACGTATATGGATTCAAAGTCTTATTAATCCCTTTTTTAATGGGACCTAAGGTCTGTGTCAAAGAGAAGTAAGAAATTAATTCTCTACTATAACTTGGACTTGTAATTTACTCATATTGTTTATCATAAGGGGGAACAAAGGGTTCACCAACGAGGTTAAATCTTGACTCCAATGATTCGGTTGGGTCCTTGAGGTCGTGTTGTACACCGGTATCGACGTCGTCTCACCTTTAAAAAGACATAACTTAACAGATGTCTAGAGGTTTCACTTTTTCAAACCACGGGTAAAAGTATAAAAGACGGAGGGGGAGAGGGGAAATTATAGAGGTAAAGTCGTCTTTAAGTGAGTAGAGAGAGACTCTCCTATTTTGACTAGGTAATTTCATTAGGAGTGATTAAACGATCTTTTAATCCCAGATCCTAATCGGTTCCCCAGTCAGAATCCTTTTAAGTGACATCAGTCTCCTCGTAGTCATAGATTTGTGTACTAAATGATCATTATCTTAAAGACTATAACCACCACCTTTTTTAAACCCCCTTTTCGTGGAAAGAACAGGGGAGTTTATTACATAAAAAATGTATTAAAAATGTATTAAAATACAGGGGGTCTTTCCGTTCGATGAGGTCATAAAAACGGACTTTTTAAAGTACCTACCTCCTCGGACCACCCGATGTCAGGTACCCCAGTGTTTTCTCAGCCTGTATTGAATCACTGACTCGTACGTACGTATCAAAAATATATTAGAGTTTGATGGGTTTCCTTATATGTATTGAAGAAGAGGGTCCTTACATGTATTGAAGAAAAAGAAGGGTGGTTTTCGGTTTTACCCTTCCCTGCTGTCCTGTACGGGTAAAATATGTATTCTTTTAACTCAGGAAATCTTTAATCTTTTGAATGTCTGTAAACGTCAAATCATCCTCTACCTCGGACCTGAAATGAGGTCTAGACTAGAATTTAGGGTGTAAAGAAACGACATAGTCCTTTTGTTCACATATGTATTTTATATCAAAATTAAAAGTTTACCGGAGAAACTTCCGTTCTACATTTCACTGAAGTCCCTATCATCTCCCGGTAGGGTCCTCAGTCTCCAGGATGTCAGAAGAGAGAAATACCTACCGGAATTTGACCCATTTCCCATCTCAATTGTTAATGGAGGTGAACGAGTTTTTTTCCTTTTTTAAGACAGGAAGTGATTACCTACGGATTCTAGCTAAATTGTGACCGGTCACGGAAAGTGAAGTGTCACAGTCCCAACCTTTACGTTTATGGACCCATATCCACGTACGCTTACCGATTACAGTCCAGAAGGAGACTTTTGTTCAGAACTATCCTCCGTCGTCCCTCTCTTCAGTGGTGATCTTGGTCTTATGGTGGACTCCTACGTCTCTCAGTTCCCCTCCCTCTTTCCCGTATAGATTAGGTTGGTCAGGTAGGATTTCCTTTAGTCAGGACTTATAAGTAATCTTCCTGACTACGACTTCGATTTTGAGGTTATGAAACCGGTGGACTACGTTTCTTGACTGAGTAAACTTTTCTGAGACTACGACCCTTTCTAACTTCCGTCCTCTTCTTCCCCCGCTGTCTCCTACTCTACCGACCTACCGTAGTGGCTGGGTCACCTGTACTCAAACTCATTCGAGGTCCTCAACCACTACCTGTCCCTTCGGACCGTACGACGTCAGGTACCCCAGTGTTTCTCAGCCTGTGTTGACTCGTTGACTTGACTTTACTTTTCTGGTTATCGTGACCGAAGGAGAGTGGGAGTGACAAAAGGGAACTGTGTGTCAAGAGTCCCGAGTCTCTCCTTGTTTGACTCACAGAAGAACTGGTGTCCTCTTTTTGCCACAAAGAGTTCTCCCAGGGGTTCTGGTGTCGGAGGTTTACTGGTCCTTCTCGACCAATTTGTACGTCTAAGCGCACATGACGCACGGAGCGGAGGGGGTGGTTGGGTGGGTGTGTGGAAAGGTCCGAGACCCCGACCCGGGTCCTTAAAAGGGACCTCGTTCAGGAGTCCTCCGCCCACCATTTGGAATTTCAAACTCTTGACAACAAGATCCCCGGTTTCTGCTCCTTTTGTGACTACTCTTGGGTGAAGACTTTCTGGGACTCCTTTTGCGGAGTCTCTTTAGGATAAACTATCCCAAAGAAGATGTTGAGAGGAGAAAGGACTGGACTTTTTATGAACCACATAAAAAAAGTGGAAATAAAAAATGGAGCTACCCAGAAGGAACGAAACGCACCCGAAAGAGATCAACGTCACTCGGTCCCGATGTCGGAGAAACAACACCAAATTCTAAAAGAGTAATACCACGGATCCGAGGTCCGCAGACCCGATTCGTGAGCCCTCAACACTGAATGTCCGACATCTCGTTTCCGAATTATCGACACCGTCTCGTCCGGGTCAACGAGGTGACAAACACCCTAGAAGGCCCTGGTTCCTAGTTTGAACACAGGGGATGTAACTGTCCGTCTAAGAATAGGTGACGTGATTGTCCCTCGAGGAGGCCCTCATGTACAAAAAATTAACACGTTTAGATGTGTGTATAGATGACACACACAATCAGCGAGTCAGTACAGTCTGAGAAACGTTGGGGTACCCCACATTGAACGGTCCGAGGAGACAGGTACCCTAAAAGATCCGTTCTTATGACTTCACCCAACGGTAATGGAAGAGGTCTCCTAGAAGGACTCGGTCCCTAACTTGGACCCAGAGGACGTAACGTCCGTCTGAGGAATGGCAGTCTCGATGGTCCCTTCGGGTACGTATATAGTAAAGTGAATTTACGTGTTTACACTAGAAAAATAAAAATACAAAGGGAAAATCGTCGTGAGAGGGATAGAGGAGAGGAACAAATAGGAGTAGAGGTAACCCAGGGGTCATTAGACATGACGTCAGGTCATAGACCAGAGGGACTATTGGGACATATGTCTGAGTGTGTGTTTGTGTGTGTGAGTTTAGATGTATCTACTTACAACGAAAAACATAATGATTTTATCTTTGTATAAAATGTAAAAAAGATATAAACGTTAAGAGTGAATTATGACGGATTATCTTTAGGAGAGTATAATGTTCCAAGTCGAGGTTACATAAGAAAATTTACCAACGTATACTAAAGTCTCACGTCTACTTAGTATTTAATAAGTGAGTAAGGGAATAACTGTCTGCATTAAAAAAGAATCTAAGGTCGACGATACCTGTGACGTGGTTAATTGTACAAACATAAAAAATCCATACAAAATGAAGATCCCCAACCTAAGAACAAGTGTCCTATCTCTCAACATATTCGTAAACGATGTTATTATTAACTATAATCGTAAAACGTCTAATGTGTATAAAAATAAAAATTGTTGAAAGATTGAATAAAAGGTTTATTCCATCATAAAATTACGTATTAAGTGTACTCTTGAGAAAAAGGAAAATGTTGAAGAGTAATATTTTTAAATATAATAATCGTTTTACATTGTTCGATACATTTAGATAGTATACCTTAAAAATTTACAAGAAGTGCAATAGCAAGATCGAAAGGTCCTTGTTAACGTAAAGTGATCACAAAGCGTAGTGTTCGTTTATTGTTTATAACTCAACACTCCACGATATGTCCACGACCTCGTCCTTTGCCGTTGGGTGAGGTCATAGGAACGGACGTTTTAAGGTACCTGTCTCCTCGGACCACCCGATGTCAGGTACCCCAGTGTGTCTCAACCTGTGCCGACTCGTACGTGCGGTGTGTGCATATCCATATTGGTTCTTTTGTTTGTTTTCGTTGGTTGTTTCGTTTTGTCTTTATCGGACGGAAGTCACTCTGATAGGAGACGTATAAAACATAAAATCTATTTCTCTATCTATTATGCCTTTTGAGAGGTTATAAACGGGACGGAACGGTTGTCGGTCTAGACTATCCCGGTCAAATAGACGTAGATACTTCCACGTCTTGTTCACTTCCAGTTTCTTGTAAAAGACCCTTGTTATTGGTAAGAAAAGAAGAAGAAGAAAAAAAAAAAATGTTGTGACTCCTCCCCTCCTTTTTTTCTTCACTGGAACAATCTCGGTGTCTGTAGTTGGTCAGGCACAAACTGATCTGATACACCTTCGTAGGTCGTTCCGTGGTTCTACGTGTCTACCGAATGGGTACCGGTTCAGATTTCTTGGCAAATGTTAAGTACCCTTTACCGTCCTAAGTTTTACCTTACAAATTCCTTCTACTCTTGTCATTCTTTCGTCTATCTTCTTCCGGTCCTCTTGCCTCTTTCTTTCGGAATCCAGACACTCGACTGCCCCCCTTTTTCGGTCGAATTAATACCTTCTTTTCTGTGTATGTGTATCCTATCGAGTGTGTCCGTCTCAACGACACCTTCGTGTAAGGTCCTTTTAGAATTCTCTAATGAAATTATTATTTGGTACGTAAGAAGTCGTTCGGTAGTGCTCTAATTGATGGGGAAAGGAGTCGACCCTTGTCAGCAGTCAAATCCTAAAAAAAAAAAAAGAAGGAAGAGGGAGGGTTCGTCGAAAACACGTTCCTCTCAGTACGTTCCTGGTATCGAAAAGTTCGTGACGTGAGTTCAAAGGAGTGGAATTAAAAGGTTTGTAAGTAAAGTCCCCACTATTCTTTTCTGGTGCCAAATCCGTCCCAATGGTAGTCCCACCCGAACCCACACTAAGAGGTCGACGCTCGCACAAGTAAAATCTAGGTGACTTTTCGGTTGTCGAAGGTACCCTGTCCCCTGGGACCGGATGGTCCCTATTTTTCCCAACACAAATAAAAGTAAGAAGAGAGACAGAAAAAAAGAAAGAAAGAATTACACTCTTCCTGTGACTTAATGACGGTCTTCGTTATAGTCTCGGGATCTTTATATTTTTGTGTGAAGTTTAGTTTAGTCTCAAGAGATGACAGCTGAGTTCTAAAGACATACTTTACTATCTCGACAGGTGAACTTCGACATACATACTCGGGTGACGAGTTTGTACTTAACAAAAGTAGTTTTAGAAGAGAACTTTGACGTTGAGTACCTTCAACTTTAGTAAAAGAGACCGGAGAATCTGTTTAGGGAAGGTAAACCACCTCATCTCGTTTGTATTCAGTTGTAAAGAACTATTCTCAGAAAGTTAATTTTTTTTTTCTATGCCCACCAGTGAAGACTTTTTGACAATGTATCACTCCAATTTTCTCTCTTTGAAAAAAAGGGGAGTTTAATAGTTTCGGACATACACGGACTTTAGACGAGAGTGAAAAGATTGATGAATCGAAACCCGTTACTTTGGTTGGAAGACGTGAGGACTTAGAATCTTTATTAGTGGTCCAGGATTCTATCTGGTCTTAATTTCAAGAGACGTATTTTCAATATTTATCAGGGTTCTGACTTAAAATATATGGAGAACAGTAAGTGTGTCTTAGTAAAAGAATTATTATCATTTAATGGAGCCTCCTTATAACTTTTGACAGTAGTGGTGGGAGGGAAAGGGATGGGGGGGTCTACACTCCCCCACTCTGTCCACCGCCTTTGTCATTTCCAGGATTCTCCATCACAAGAGTAACAATAGCCCAAAACGACGAGACGTGGGGATCGAGGATCCGCCAAGGTTTAGACTGGATGAACTCTCGTCCCTGACAGTGAGTATGTCTAAACAGGGTTTAATGTGTCACCGAAACGTCAGTCCCGATTCGACCTTGGTGTTTTATGTAGGAACCACAGGGTACTCGGGCTAGACTCGGGGGTCAAAGGTCTCTATTTTACGTTTAGGTCACACAACGAATGAGTTATTTTAGTTAATGGGGGAGGGTAGGTTCAGCGTCAAATCATAAAAGTGTAAATGATGTGTGACCTCCGCGGTCACCATTTCTCAGAAGGACGGTTACGTCCTCTACGTTCTCTGTAGCCAAGTCAGGGACCCATCCCTACTAGGGGACCTCTTCCTTTACAGTTGGGTGAGGTCATAAGAACGGACCTCCTAAGGTACCTGTCTCCTCGTACCACCCGATGTCCGGTACCCCAACGTTTCTTAACATGTGTTGACTCGTTCGTACGGTTTGTGACAGAGTCTGAAAATTTTTTTCCTTCCTTTGTCTATGTAAAAGTGTTCCTATTAAAGTATTAAGAATTTTTCGTCGTTTCGAAGACCCTACAAAATATTAACAAGTACTAAAATTTTATGTCTTTTCCACTTAGGGGTCGAACAATTCCAGGTGATTCTATGTTGATACCTTACGGAAGATGACGACTCATGACGCATAGTTATAAAAGTCAAAAAAAGATACGAAAAAAAAGAGAAAGAAATAAAACCGGTTCGGTCCTCCGAACACTCTAGAATCGAGGGGGTGGTCCTTACACCCTAAGGACCTAGAAGCAAGGGGGTGTCCAGGGATTGGATACTGGGGACGTAAGTTTCACCTCAGAATTGGTGACCTGGCGGTCCCTTCAGGGAAAAGTTTATAAAATAAAGAGTATAAAGTCTAAAAAGAATCTCCATATCCTTTGCGATACCTTTAGTCTATTTCAGTATAATTTCACAGATGTGTCCCTACGGGTAAAACACCCCCTTCGGTCATTTATTAGACAAATGTAGTTTATATATCGAATGAATCCAATATATCTGGACGTGTAAAAACAAACATAGTCAAAGTATCTCTCTCATAACAAAATACACATATATGTCCTAATATAAAGTGTGTGTTTACGTCACACAAAATGTATATGTGTGTCTAATGGGTGGTTAAATGTATATGTGTGTCTAATGGGTGTAGACGGTACTTTCTTTGTACTTAAGGAAATTGCCCTCACCCTCACGCTAGTGTGCACGTTGACATCTCTGTCGTCTAAGACTCGATCGTAGGTGACGGAGATCGGTCCTTTCAGTCCTCATTTCCGTCGGGAAACAAGGTTCCCGGGGTAGCCCAAGCCTACTGAACCCTGCGGTGTAGTGACCTTCGCCGTCAGGTCTCTTCCTTAAAAACTCTACTTCCAGCGACCCAGGGTGGGGAAAGGACGCCCCAAAGGGAAAGGACAGGAATTCGCGTGAGAGGGCCCAGGGAACGGAGTCGGGGCGCTCGGACCCGACGCCTGCCGCGGGGCTGAGGGATGAGGAGGGGAAGCGACCCGAGCCCCGCTAGCGGGGGGCGACCACCCCGAGGGCCGAGGGGCCTCGGCCGATGAAACGCGCCGGGGTCGAGCTCAATTATTTGTCAATTCAAACCTTCTGAGTCGTCTGTGCAACTCCCCCTCAATGGGTTGGGTCCGTCGTTTTTGTAGGGCCGCGTAAGGACCCCTCAGGTTTCGACGGTCGTAGACTAATCTTGGTATAGAGCGGCCCTCACCGGGCGCCGAGGCTTCGAGGGCCCGGCCGCCGATAAATTCGCGCCGTCGGCACACCCGTCGCGCCGTCGGTCCTCCGAGCCCGTGGCTCCTCAGTACGAGCGTAGCGTCTCCGCGATCGATCTGACACTCATCGAGACCAAGGAAGAAGGGAAACCGGGGTAAAAACCGCTGGAGGGAGGGAGGAAACGAGAAAAGGGGAGAACCCTACGTTTTGACCCTGACAACCCCGCAGAATAATTCCTCTGCCGCCGTATGAACCCGTCTGTCTGCGAAAACACCGGACTGTAGGCTCCTTACGAAGGTGCCTTTCGGAAATGGAAACCCCAGCCTGAGGTCTACAGGTCGATCACTGTACATTGTTCGCGGAGGGAACACACACACGCACAGACAGACAGACGAACAAGTTTTCGGGGTGACCACACCGATGACTGGCGGATTAATTGAGGAGATTCTCACAAATAAAAACGGCACACTGTTTCCGACCCCTGAACCAAACATGGGTGCTCTTCGAAAAAGGGTCACTGACTGTTGCACACCGCAATTTTACACTTGAAACAGAATGTGGGCGTAAGAATTCTTTCATAGACGGGTTCTCTGACTTGTTTGAACAAACTTTAGGAGGCCCCTAAATTTTCCACAAACGGACGAACGACATTAGATCTTTCTAATTCCTACTTAAAATCCTTTCCCCCCTTTTCTTACTTACCCAATTATGGCACCTCGCGGTCAGTCGTATCGCCCAAAGTATCGTACCTCGACTGACACAATAAACAAGGACGGCAGGAAGGGAGAACTGAATTAAGACTCGTTCCTTAAGTCCAGGCGTCAGTCAAAATCGTCCCTCGGGAAACTCAGGTTTCCCTTTAGATTGACCTAATTTTTACGAATTTCTTAGACCTACAATAGAGGTGGGGGTGGAATAGGAGAAAAAAAAAAAAAATTCAAACACAAACCTTCCTTCTCTCCGCGAGACATTTTGCTCTTCTCGTCTTTAGTCGAAGGTCTGTGTACCTTTCTGAATTTTTAAGACCTCCCCGCTGAAGTACTTATCATTTACAACAATAACGTGATATTTCACTGAATTACTTTTTTAAAGACCGAGATTAGTCTGTTTCGTCCCCTCACCTCATCTTCCACTCTGTCTTCATTGAGTTTATTCTTCCTTACCGACTCCTTCTCTTTCGTCGACGTTTTTTTTACGGAAGCTCTACAGGTTATTCCGAGAGCTTTACCGAAACTACCCTAAAATTAACTAGAAGGACGTCCGAACTCCAACCGAGGGGTGTGTCCTCGCAGAGGACCGATAACCATTCCCTTTTTGATCGACCCTTATCCCCTCGAACTGTCGATAGTTTTCCGAACAGAGGGAACGAGACCCAGAGTGGAGGTGGACCGAAGAATTTGGTCGTCGGTCTGGAAAATCCGATGAGAAGAGGCCCGGGTCACGGGGTGGGATGGAGAGTGGTCCAAGACGGAGAAAAAGAAACTCCCCTCTAACCGGAGGTACTGTGACATTCTTTGAAACAACGGTACTCTTAAGTGGGGAAAACCAACTTCACGATCCATACACCGATATGGTTTATATTACACGTTAGAACAACCTTTTCGTGTTTCCTCCGGACCACCAAAAGAAAGGTCACACATAAAGACCCTGTCTAATGAAGATTTAGGGAGCAGTCAGAGGAGGATTCCGTCTGACCTAAGAAGAAGGACAACTACTACTTATTGAAGTAAAAGGGAAGGGAAGGGCGAGGGTCGAGAGAAGGAAGAATAGGTTTACCTACGGGATCTCACCTACGGGAAGAGTTCGAGATGGGAGGAGGTAAAGTTTTATCTTCCATCTCCTGACAGAGGGTCGAAGGTCGAGACTGTGTATCCATCGACGGTAAGACCACCAGAATCTGTGTTCGACTAAAAGAGGACTCCTACACTCTCTCCCTTCCCCCAGGGTAACGAACAAGTTCCGGAACGGAGTAACAATTCCCGTCTTTAATCCTAGACGCAAAGGTGAGTTCTGAAAAATATCAACACTTAAGTTGATTTTCAGGTTTAAGGACACGGAATCCGACCGAGGAACGAAACGGACTTTCCAGTTTACTGAAAGTTGGTGGAACAAACCCAACTTGTCTTAACGAAAACTCTGCGAACAACCGTACTTCCCTGGGGTCCTTCGCCGACAGGTCGGCCAACCCCACTGGAAATAAAAGGACGAGTCGGCACGGAGACAATGGACTCCTAAATGTCTCCCCCTCTGCCTTCAGAACCAGTACCGAGGACCAGTCATCCTCCGAAACACCTTTGCACCTGGGAACCACCATCTCGGTCATTCACGGCTAAATAAAGGGCAGGATGGGAGTATACAGACATTTGGATGTGATCGATGGTGTCTATAAAAAGTGGACCCACAAAAACGGAAAAAAAAAAAAAAACCGACGTAATACAAACAACGATGCACGTCCGAAAGAGATCAAAACTTCTT
Source organism: Capra ibex (assembly GCA_006410555.1). Taxonomy (NCBI): domain Eukaryota; kingdom Metazoa; phylum Chordata; class Mammalia; order Artiodactyla; family Bovidae; genus Capra; species Capra ibex. The sequence goes on from SJYO01049859.1 coordinate 1,045,190, forward strand.
ACCCCCGATGAATGAGAAACACCACACAGCCGAAGAGTAACGTTACCGAAGAGAACACTTTGTCCCTGCGATCTCACACCTGAGTCAATCAACACCGTGTACCCCAATTAACGAGACACCGTACACCCTAGAAGGGTCTGATTCCTAGCTTGGACACAGGGGACGTAACCATCTGTCTAAGAATTGGTGACCTGGTCGTCCCTTCGGGTGGTCCCTTCGGTATCAAAACTTCCAAGGTATACAAAGGGAAGGAGTCAGAAAGGATTGAACTCCTAAATTAGTCACAAAAAGAATCTCTGTTTAGATTCTACGAATTTATGAATTTTTCCGGTGGTTTCTGTCTCGAGGTCCCGCGATTCAACGGGATTCCTCTTTTCTGAACTTTCACAAGACCAACTCCTTCAAAACCATAAACTGGTTTACGGATCCCGAGAGATTCCGGGTCCTTCCACCGAGTCTCCCATTTCGCAGACGGACGTCACGTCCTCTGGGTCCAAGTTAGGGACCCAACCCTTCTAGGGGACCTCTTCCTTTACCGTTGGGGGAGGTCATAAGAACGGACCTCTTAGGGTACCTACCTCGTCGGACCATCCGATGTCAGGTGCCCCGACGTTTCTCAGCCTGCGCTGACTCGCTGAAGTGAAAGAAAGAAAGTGAAAGATCCCGAGAGATGGGAGGTCCCCGAAGGGACCACCGAGTCACCATTTCTTAGATGTACGGTCACGTTCTCTGTGTCAAAGCTAGGGACCCAACCCTTCTAGGAACGTCATCCTTTACCGTTGGGGGAGGTCATAAGAACGGACCTCTTAAGGTACCTGTTCTCCTCGGACCGCCCGATGTCAGGTACCCCAGTGTTCTCAACCTGTACTGACTCGTACGTGTGTGGGAGGTTCGTCTTGGTCTTACTCCTGACCGTCATACTTTGTGGACTCCTTGTCCTACACTATAGATTTTTAAGAGACCACGACGACACATTAAGATTTCAACTTCGACACGGTGACTTAACGTGTCTCCAACCGGTTTTAGTGTAAATCGACTTTATCGACATTGGGGTCTAGAGACATAAATTCCCTTTGGATTGAGTACCAATACATAGGACTGGCCTAATTAGGACACTGAGTCTTCCTTTCGTCCGGAACCTCAGGGGAAGAAGATGTTTCTTGTGTGACTAAAAGACACTCTCCTTGTTTATACGACTCTCACTTGTGTTTCGCGACCGGGTGTCCGGCAAAGACGGAGGGTGGATCGATTCGGTCCCTCACCACCACTCGTTCACCCAAGACGTCAGGACACCGGAGTCAAGTTTAGGGTCCCTGACGAGACGACGGACACACTGGAACTCGTTTAACGTAGTGAAGAGACATGAGTACGAAAGAATAGGCCTCTCTTATTATGGATGGGTCTCAAAACGACTCTTCTGGCAATTAGATTATACGAATCTGAGGAAATAAGACAACAAAACAAAAGTAAACGGAGGACTTGACGACTTAATGTATAGAAATCACTTTTAATATCCGTCTTACCCCTTATAGAAACAGTTTCAACCTGTGGCGGGTAGATGGACTTTTTACAATTAGGGAATTCGAGAAGTATACTTGTTTCGGTCTCTTAAACGACACGAATGTGATTTGGTTGACCCTCAACGAGAGACAAGAGACGGACCTCGAACGTCAAATCAAACCAGTTCGACTAGAGACCAGAGTAAAGTCAGAAAGGAGGGTGGGGGTCTGAGGGATGTCTCCCCCTCGTCAGAAAGGGGTTCTTCAGTCGTGACCTCGTCTTCCTTCCGCCCTCCCACCCTGGGGACATGATTTGACTCCTTGATCCGATCTTTATTTTTCTGAAGATTCATGGATCCCGGGGTATGACAGGAACGGGTATCTCGACCCGTCCAACCGTACCAATGAGGGGAAGGGTTTAGAAAAAGGATGGAACCTTCCTCCGGACGATGGAAGTCAGTCAGTCAGTCAGTCAGTCAGTCAAGTCAGCGAGTCAGCGCAGGTTGAGAAACGCTGGGGTACTTAGTCTCGTGCGGTCCGGAGGGACAGGTAGTGGCTGAGGGTCTCAAGTGAGTCTGAGTTGCAGGTAGTTCAGTCACTACGGTAGGTCGGTAGAGTAGGAGCCAGCAGGGGAAGAGGAGGACGGGGGTTAGGGAGGGTCGTAGTCTCAGAAAAGGTTACTCAGTTGAGAAGAGTACTCCACCGGTTTCATGACCTCAAAGTCGAAATCGTAGTAAGGAAGGTTTCTTTAGGGTCCCAACTAGAGGAAGTCTTACCTGACCAACCTAGAGGAACGTCAGGTTCCCTGAGAGTTCTCAGAAGAGGTTGTGGTGTCAAGTTTTCGTAGTTAAGAAACCGAGAGTCGGAAGAAGTGTCAGGTTGAGAGTGTAGGTATGTACTGGTGTCCTTTTTGGTATCGGAACTGATCTGCCTGGAATCAGCCGTTTCATTACAGAGACGAAAACTTATACGACAGATCCAACCAGTATTGAAAAGAAGGTTCCTCATTCTCAGAAAATTAAAGTACCGACGTCAGTGGTAGACGTCACTAAAACCTCGGGGGGGGCGGGGTTTTATTTCAGACTGTGACAAAGGTGACCAAGGGGTAGATAAAGGGTACTTTACTACCCTGGCCTACGGTACTAGAAGCAAAAGACTTACAACTCGAAATTCGATGGAAAAAGAGACAGGTGAAAGTGAAAGTAGTTCCCCGAAAAATCAAGGAGAAGTGAAAGACGGTATTCCTACCACAGTAGACGCATAGACTCCAATAACTATAAAGAGGGCCGATGGAATCCCATTCGTTTTAGACTTGTTTAACGAAGGACTAGATTTTTACCTTCAATGAAAAAAAAGAATTCACTCTATCTTACAGGAGAGATGGATGGAGTAGAAAGGGAAGATTTAAATAAAATTAGGTTTTGAAATGAGGATTAACAGGTTGAGGTCGAGTATGAATTTAGTAGTGTCATTTCTTTGTTGGAATTCTGAAAGTTTTAAAGTCCTTGTATTTTCGACGACGAAGTTACATCTTCGTCGGGACGTCACAGAGAGACGACGATATTCAATATTGAATCGGAGATCCTATCGATCTCCGTTCACTGGAAATTGAAGAAGTTTGACCATTCTTGAAACACAGTTGTCTCGTCGGGCTTACTTACAAGTCGACGTCCCTTCAATGGTCCTCCGTCTTACGTATTTCCGACAGCGAATCTATAAACCCATTGGTGTTTCCTCTTCCTCGACGACCCAAACTTTCATTTTTATGACCTTTTCGACCCAAACTTTGTAAGAGGTTGGACCTTCTCTAAACCCGCTCCTTAAATACTAACTTACAAAGGAGACCGATTTTTCACTGGGGTAAAGAGAGATTGTTACACAATGAGACTTTGTCTGAATCTAGAAACACACTGTCCATTTGACGACCTTCAAGAGTAAATTGTCAATTTAAGTAAGTAAGAAAGTCACAACCTGTGAATCGATCTCACACATCAAGTGTGATCTTTCTGGAGTAGAGTCTGATTGAGAGTCTCACATCAGGGGTCTAGTCGATGTAGTCGTAGTGAACCGTTGAACAACCTTTACGTTTAAGAACCAAGGACAGGGTCTGGGTGATTTGGTTTATACTCGTCATCCCAGGTAGGTCGACATAAGGTTGTTTGGGAAGTGTACTAGATTCTCTTTGAAAGTATTGAGTCAACAAGTTACCTTTCGTATTGTTTCATTGACTTAAGGATGTTAGTACCTTTATTATTTCGTTTCGTGAATTTGTCTCGAGCCAAACCGTGGGGTGAGGTCATAAGAACGGACCTTTTAGGGTGTCTTCCTCCTCGGACCATCCGACATCAGGTACCCCAGCGCTTCTCAGCCTGTACTGACTCGCTGAAGTGAAAAGTGAAAGTACGTAACCTCTTCCGTTACCGTTGGGCGAGGTCACAAGAACGGACCTCTTAGGGTCCCTGCCCCCTCGGACCATCCGACGGCAGACACCCCAGCGTGTCTCAGCCTGTGCTGACTTCGCTGAATCGTCGTCGTCGTCGTCGTCGTCGTCGTCAAATTGACTTAGAATTTTTCTACTTTTTCGTGTGTAGGACTAAAAAAAGGACGATAGAGTTCATGACGAAAAAACTAAGATCCTTTTGGCTAGATGAGGAATCAAGATATAATGGTGGAGCAAAGGTTTAAGAAAAGGGAGAAGACCCCAAAATTTCCTTGTATTAATTAGAGGTAAATAATCTTTTGACAGGGTCAATGAAGAAAAATTTTTTCTAAAGTCGTTTGATCTAGTAAGAAGAACTCGGTCTACCAAAAGAGATTGGATATTTTGCAAAATAAAACAAAAAAGTACGGTACGGGTCTCATGTCTACTTCGGGACGGGTAGTACCATTTACTTAGACAACGTGAACCAAAAATATCACGAAATACCAATTACGTCATGACAAGAAGAGGGCAGACTGAAAGTGAAATTTATTGAATTCCATCTTTGTTATAGAGGTAAAGAAACGAGGTCACACTAGTTATCTATAGTCGGACGGGTTCCAGTAAGGTCACCATCTCAGTCCTATTTTCGTACTTAGAAATACTAATTTTAGAACTACAAATAGTCCTATGAATCATTTATGGAAATACACTTCATACACCGCTCCGATCGTTACCTTCTTGAGGGTCACTCATCCTTAGATCTTCTTTCAGACTCAATGCATTTCCTTTCTCTCATCGTCACCTTACTGCTGTCGTACCGACAAAGAATCCGTACTATTACACAGACTGGGCCTCAGTGAAGTGAGTGGAACGTGTTGTCAGGATTCTGACTGACCGCAATTAGTCTCTCTGACCACAAATCGTCTCCAGCGAAGAATCTAACTTTCTATGTTCCCACACTACATCCTCTCTTGACCTCCGTCGTCTCCAATCACCAATTCTTGGACCCGAGACTTGGTACTTACTGACACAGACTTCATTGATTCGACTATATTTACCAGGACAAAAGTAACAAACACCAGAAATCCGTTTGATTTTAGATGTCTACTTACCTTAGTCCGACGTTTGCTCTTCGGGTAGAAAGAATATATGGCACTTTGATAATTTGCAATCCCAGTTCGTTCTTTTACACCGTTGCGAAGTATCTGGTCATGTCCGTGTGTCTACAATTGAGAATTCCGTGGAGAGTTTACAAGAGACCCGTCCCGTCAACTCAGGAGGACTCCAATCGCAATTAGATACGGGTTTCTTGACCTTTCACTTCTTATTGAAGTAATTACCTAGACACGACCCACGTTAACGGGAGGAACAAGATAATTTTTTGTAAAGTGGGTCACTGGAGTGAATAAGAAGTATAAAATTCACAGGATATTTCCCTTGTTCTGGACAAGATTAGAAGATATTATACATTACGTCTAAGATTGTACGAAAAACAGTCGTAAATCACGTCGTCTTTATTCGGTATACACACACTTATAAACAGTCTCCCAAGTGTATCAGGACACTTCTAACGACTTGGTCAGACAGAAACCCTGTGTTACAATTAGGACTACCTTTTGTATATTGAATTGAACATCTGGTTTCCTAGACTTTAACCTTACCATGTATATCATCCACGAGTTTAGAGGGAAGTTTCTTTTATTAGTCGACACGAAATGATGTAGTCGTAACTCACCACCACCACACTAAAACCTCAAAACAAAACCCTAAAGAAAAAATTTGGAAACAGAGACTTCAGTCTGTAGAATTTATTTTGGGGTCGAAGTTTCATCTTTTGTTTATACATTGACTAGCTTGTTCGAGAAAACGGTATCCACCAAACGTCATACCTCTAAATTATAACTAACGAGGGACCTGGTTCCAAGTCGACAATCGACTTGGAAAAGTCTTCACAAGTACATGAACTTAACTTTACTATCAAAATAAATTACAGGTTGGACAGAAGACTTCCTATATAACTACGTATCTATAAACGAACCGACGGACTATTGAACAAGAACCCCAAAAACTAAACAGTTGACCAGACTTTAAAAACAACTGACATTAACTTTAAACCTATTTTCACAAATGTAAATGAAAGATCACCATTAAAATTTACCATTGAAATTTCAATCGTAGATTTCCCATTGTGGGTGATCCCTTGTACATTGACAGTTGTTAACGAAGGATGTTCTTTAAATCTCTTTTACTGTTGGTGAGTTCATTATATAACAAAATAATATTAATTTACCATATGTCATCTCAGGTCTCTTTCCTTTCCTGAGTGCACTACTACCTGAACTGGAAATTTGCTTACCAGCTTCAGTCTAGCCGTTTCGCTCCTTCTTTTTACGTAAGATCCGTCTTCGAGTATTTATATAGTACGTCTACATACGGGTTTCTTATGACGGACCGGTCTGGTTGTCTTTCGTGTTTTACCATCTCTCCAGTCTCCACTATCTAAACTTTTGTTCTCGACATAACGTGATTCGAAACCTACAGTCCCGTTCTTGAATCCAGAAATAGACGATTCGTCATCTAGGGAAATAATTTAGTCCTCTGGTATTACGACTGAGTCTAGTTAATTGGATCGATAGAACCGTCATTCTCAAACTCACCGCTAACGAGTCGTCAACTTTTTTTTTGGACATAAAGTACTTTTTAATCTTTTCATTTCTAAAATTATAATTCCTTGTTTACCGTTGGAACATAATGGGGATTACAAAATTCCCGTGACGACAAATGGTCTGACCCCCACCTTCCCGTTCCCACCCCCACTCCAGTCAAGTCAGTTAGTCAGTACAGGCTGAGAGACGTTGGGGTACTTAGCGTCGTGCGGTCCGGAGGGACAGGTAGCGGTTGAGGGCCTCAGGTGGGTTTGGGTACACGTGACTCAGTCACAACGGTAGGTTGGTAGAGTAGGAGACAGCAGGGGAAGAGGAGGATGGGAGTTAGAAAGGGTCGTAGTCCCAGAAAAGTTGACTGAGTCGAGAAGTGTAGTCCACCGGTTTCATGCCCTCAAAGTCGAAGTATTAGTCAGAATGGTTACTTGTCGGTCCTGACTAGAGGAAATCCTACCTGACTAACCTAGAGGAACATCAGGTTTCCTGGGGGTTCTCAGAAGAGGTAGTGGTGTCAAGTTTTCGTAGTTAAGAAACCGTGAGTCGAAAGAAATGTCAGGTTGAGAGTGTAGGTATGTACTGGTAACCTTTTTGGTATCGGAACTGATCTGCCTGGAAACAACCGTTTCATTACAGAGACTTATACATCATTACATCATTAAGTTTCATTACGGAAACTTATACGATAGATCCGACCAGTATTGAAAGGAAGGTTCCTCATTCACAGAAAATTAAAGTACCGACGTTAACCGTGGACGTCACTAAAACCTCGGGTCTTTTTATTTCAGTCGGTGACAAAGGTGACAAAGGGGTAGACAAACGGTACTTCACTACTCTGGTCTACGGTACTAGAGTCAAAAGACTTACAACTCGAAATTCGGTTGAAAAAGTGAGAGGAGAAAGTGAAAGTAGTTCTCCGAGAAATCAAGAAGAAGTGAAAGACGGTATTTCCACCACAGTAGACGTATAGACTCCAATAACTATAAAGAGGGTCGTTAGAACTAAGGTCGAACGCGAAGGAGGTCGGGTCGTAAAGAGTACTACATGAGACGTATATTCAATTTATTCGTCCTACTGTTATATGTCGGAACTACATGAGGAAAAGGATAAACCTTGGTCAGACAACAAGGTACAGGTCAAGATTGACAACGAAGGACTGGACGTATGTCTAAAGAGTTCTCCGTCCAGTCCACCAGACCATAAGGGTAGAGGAAATCTTAAAGGTATTAAATAACACTAGGTGTGTCAGTTTCCGAAACCGTATCAGTTATTTCGTCTTTATCTCCTAAAAAACCTTGAGAGAACGAAAGAGCTACTAGGTCGTCTACAACCGTTAAATTAGAGACAAAGGAGACGAAAAAGATTTTGGTCGAACTTGTAGACCTTCAAGTGTCAAGTGCATAACGATTTCGGACCGAACCTCTTAAAACTCGTAATGAAATGATCGCACACTCTACTCACGTTAACACACCATCAAACTCATAAGAAACCGTAACAGAAAGAAACCCTAACCTTACTTTTGACTGGAAAAGGTCAGGACACCGGTGACGATTCAAAAGGTTCAAACGACCGTATAACTCACCCTATCCCCACCCCGATCCTTTCATCCTATTTATTAAGGGACTGGAGTTGTAAAGTAACTTAATCCCCTTCTAAAGATGTACTTAGTCTCCCGTTGTTATCCAGTTCACATCTCTTTATCATCCCGATCACTCTCCAGTCACTTCTGGACAACAATAAAAAATTAACCTCCTATTAACAAAATATCACAACATAACCAAAGACGACATGTTGTACTTAGTTAGTATTATAATATATATATGGGAGAAGGAGAAAAGATCACTCAACCGACAAACGCAGTCCACCAGTTTCATAACTTAGAAGTCGAAGTCGTAGTCAGAAGGGTCACTAATAAGTCCCAACTAAAGGAAATCCTAACTAACTAAACCAGAGGAACGTCAGATTCCTTGAGAGTTCTCAGAAGAGGTCGTGGTATCAAGTTTTCGTAGTTAAGAAGTCACGAGTCGGAAGTAATACCAGATTGAGAGGATAGACACGTACTAATGACCTTTTTGGTATCGAAACTGATATGACTGGAAATAGTCGTTTCACTACAGAGACGAAAAACCCTCACCGTCTCCCACTTTACCAATCTATCTTAATGGTTAAGTTACCTGTACTTAAACTCGTTTGAGACCCTCTATCACTTCCTACCCCTTCGGACAGTACGACGTCAAGTACCCCAACGTTTCTCAGTTTATCCTGAATAGCTGACTTGTTGTTTGTCGGGGAAGGAGACTCGGAGGGAGGTTGGGATGACGGTAGGGAGATCCAGTAGTGTCATGGTTCGACCCAAGGAACATCGTCGAAGGGTGATCAGTAGATAAAACAAGTATCATCTGTGTAGAACCTCCCTGAAACTTACTACCTATCCTTATGTTCATCCACTTCCGTCGTTTACGATGTCGGATCCCTCCATTATTCTCTTCCGTAACACACTCACAGGTACCATTTACCTTCACTAGTCGGAGAGGTCCCTTGTCCACCGATACATATATAAATCACACGTAAGATTAATGCGTTCCGAAACTTAGAGTCCAACTGAAACTTACCTCCTTAACTTGTCATTACGGACTAATTATGTTTTAGTCCTTTGGGACTCCAGACTATCCCGTGGTGATGTTCTTAAGTTGGTACTTTTATCCAGTCCCTGTTGATTTCAGAGAATGTTAAACCTAAGAGTAACCTAGGAAAACTCTCCTACTTTCCATCTGCAGTGGGGTGTATTTAGAGGAAATGAAGTACATAAGATGATGATACTTTATGGACATGAAACACATAGTCAAGTCAAGTCAAGTCAGTGAGTCAGTACAGACTGAGAAACGCTGGGGTACCTGACGTCGTGTGGTCCGAGAGGACAGGTAGTGGTTGAAGACCTTGGACGAGTCTGAGTACAGGTAACTCAACTACTACGGTAGGTTAGCAGAGTAGGAGACAACAGGGGAAGAGGAGGGTGGAAGTTAGAAAAGGTCGTAGTCTCAGAAAAGGTCACTCAGTCAAGAAGCGTAGTCCACTGGTCTCATAACCTCAAAGTCGAAGTCGTAGTCAGGAAGGTTACTTATAAGTCCTGACTAAAGGAAATCCTAACTGGCCAAACTAGAGGAACGTCAGGTTCCCTGAGAGTTCTCAGAAGAGGTTGTGGTGTCAAGTTTTCGTAGTTAAGAAACCACGAGTCGAAAGAAATACCAGGTCGAGAGTGTAGGTATGTACTGATGACCTTTTTGTATCAGGACACACATATTTTGTTATAGTTTTATTGTGACACAAAACTCAACCGATTAAAACTCCTCGTTCCATACACTGTGTTCCATCATGTGGAAGAAACCTTCGTCCTCAAGTCTTACCACTACTCCTTCCTAACCCTTCCTTACGGTCTTCATTCATTTTTTGTTTAAGTAAAAACCACCTCTCCTTCCTCTCTACTTTTACTTCTCGTGAATATCTTTTATCTTCCGGTCTTCACGCGGTGTAAGTCATCTATACACTTGTCCGATTCTATGTTAGAATCAAAGTAACACCTAGAAAATCCATATAGGTACTTGTTTTCTTTTAGACATGAAGACAAAGGTCTATCACACATCTCTGTGTACAAGTCGAAAGGTATGTTTTTGAGACATTACGAGATTATCTTTGTCACCTACGTTGACACGTGACGAAATCCTAGGTCTAAGAATATAAAGTACGTCGGTCGTGAACAACTCCCGGAACGATAAGTCCCACTACCCTTCGGTAAAAGGAAATTTTTTTTTTTTCATAAATGAAAATTAACTTCTTATTAACGAAATGTCATAACACAAGTAAAGATGGTTTCTAGCTGTACTTAGTCGACATCCAAATAGGTACAGGGGAGGGTGAACTTGTAGGGAGAACGAAGGGAGGGGAAAAGTGAAGAGATCCAACAATGGTTCGGGACTAGACTTAAGGGACTCAGTATGATTTCGGTAAAAGAATTACTTCCGACTGGAATTGGTTTACAATGGATTATAAGAGAACGATTACGAAAACATTTGCTCCATCACGAGAAATTTCTTGGTTTCTATGATCATCCCTGGGTACCAATATAAAAGTTTTATAACTAAGCAAATGTAGGTGTCAAGTCAACAAACCGGACTAGACTTTCACTGTGACAACATGAGAACCCTTTTAGAACATTAATTCTCACTGTGTCTGATAAAAACCAAGACCTTATATCACCAAACACAGTAGAGACTTAACGAACACGAGGACTTTTTGACGACAGTTTCCTCGTACCGTAAAGAAAGGATACAAATACTTTTGTCGCAACTAAGTCCCGAGATCAAAATTCTATTGAAACGTCCTTTGTAACAACTGTAAGGAATTACTAGATTGTATAGTGTTCTAAAAAAAGGAGGGTGACCGAGACAGTGTCTCTACGTTATAACAGAAGGTCTAATGTTATAATAATATCACTTTTCACAATAAACGAGTCAACACAGGGTTGAGAAACCCTGAGGTACCTGATATCGAGCAGTCCGAGGAGACAGCTCCTCGGAACCTTAAGAGATCCGTTCTCATGACCGCACCCATCGGTAAGAAAAGGAAGTTGACTAGAAGAACAGGGTCCATACCTTGGACCCAGAGGACGTAACGTCCGTCTAAGAAATGATAGGCTCGGTGGTTCTTTCGGGTTATAACAATATCTTATAAGAGATTATAAGTTACATTTATAGGAGGTAGATTAATTACAAAATTCATTTACAGTAGTAAAATTTGACAGAACTTTTCCTTTTAATACGAGAATCTGTTTTAAAAGTAGAAAGGTACCAGTTATAAATTTTTTCTCTTTAAATATCTTAAGGAACTTCATCAGATTAAAATGGAAGAAAATGATTTACAATAATTACCGTCATTTTGAAACCTTTATAAAGTAGATTTTATGAGTCGAATAAAATGTACGAATAAAAGAGAGGGGACGGATGTGACATTCGGGGAACTCTCGGCATAGATAAAAACAGTGACATATATATCGTATTATGTCACGAATCATGTGTCGTCCACAAGTTATTTGTAAGTGGTCCACTTACTCACTGAGTTCGATGGGTAGACGTTGTAATAAACCTTAAATAATATTTAACTCGTCTCACCCCTCGAAGTCGAACGGAATATAAACCATATTCGTTTTATCAAAACTCAGAAAAAAAAAATAAAATTTCAACAAATATTACTCGTTATAGGGATCCAAGGAGATTCAATATAGTCGTGCCCCGGACTCTTTCCGGTTGTTTGACAATGACTTTAAATTGTCTATCACATCAGAAAAGTTCAGGAACCAAATTGAAGATGGTGACCTTACAAGTAGTACCGGAAGTTTAGATAGACTGGGGTACTTGTGTTAGTGACCGACCATTATTAGTATCACCACTTATCAAGAGTTGGACCATAAAGGAGGTTCCTGTCGAAGAATAAGAAGAGGACAAAGAGGAAAATTTTCGTAGGTGGTTTGATAAATGATTTCTCGATTATCTTTAACTCTTTTATTTATTTACTTTGGAAACCGAGTCATGACCTATTAATTCTAATAGAGAAAGTGTCGTGCTAAAGACGAGTTTAGTTCCTTTCGACCCAAAATTAAACACACACGTTGATATAATGTCCATTTCTAAACTATAGGTAAGCCAAGAAATTTCCTCTTCCTTTACCGTTGGGTGAGGTCACAAGAACGGACCTCTTAGGGTCCCTACCCCCTCGGACGACCCGACGGTAGATACCCCAGCGTGTCTCAGCCTGTACTGACTTCGCTGAATCGTCGTCGTCGTCGTCGTCCAAGAAATTTACGACTGAAACTAGAGATGTCTCTGGAGTGACCTAGATTCCTTTGCTTAGACCTTTAACCGTAATCTGGTATGAGACTGGTTGAAATTTTTAGGATCGTATCCTCAAAACAGTTCGGTATCACTCGCAAACTAAGTTTTGAATGACAAGTAAACAAAATTACATAGTTCTCGAAAGGAGTTGTGGAAACCTATTCATTTGTAGTCAATTACTTCAGATTCTAATACCTTTCGAACGACACCCGTCGTAAGGTGTACGAAGGTCTCTACAAGTTCAAGTTAAACATCCAAGAAAATCGAAAACTCAAATTAAAGTCCACTGACTAGGATCTCATCGAAGTACTAAGACAGAAATCGGGTTCAGTCTGATATCTAAACGGACGTAAAATTTATAACGAGATACTGTTTAATCGTGAAGAGATTCCTTAAAGTAAAATCTTTATGTCTTTCCGTGTACAGTGGGATTATAGCGATAAGATTCAGATGATCTTCGTCTTTAGACAGAGAGGGGGATGACAGTGAGAAGAATCGGTCGTAAAGGAACCATAACTAGGAAGATCAGAGAGTCAGCAAAATATCTCTTTGCATATGTGTTACCCTTTTACGACATATAAGACGAAATTTGGTCCTCGATATTACTGTACTGATGAAGTCAGGTGTCAACGGAAAATGTTTTCAACAGGGAAATCCACGAGTTTAACGTTTATAGTGAAGTGAAGGCATTTAAAAATATTTTGAATGAACTCTTAAGAAGAAAATCCAAAATCTTACTTTCAATATGCTGCATAACGGGAAAAAAAAAAAAAATTTCGGTAGAAATCCTGTGTGACAAATAAACTTCAAACTCCCAGTGGTTCGTAGAATCGAACCATTCTACCCTATTGGAACTTAGACTGTAAATTCTAACAATCTGGAATTGGAAAGTTAATTTTCCGAAACAAAGGTTTTCTAATCGGTGTATTCATTTACTTTCTTTGGCCGTCACAACTTAGTGAGTTTTACCGTTCAAGTACGTTGAGAAGATGATGTTTCGATAGACCGGGAAACTACGGCACCGAGGTATGTGTCTGAACAGTGGTGGAGCTGGAGGTGTGGTAACGAGTTTTAGATGTTCAGAAGAGTCACGGCAGATCTGTTTTCTCTCAAGACATTTAGGTGAGATTAGGTTAGACTGAAAAGTTGGAAAAACAGTATTATATTGGGTCGTGCCCAGGTCATAAGATCGGTTCTACTGTATTTATAGGAAAAGAGTAACTATAGTGAAGGAAAAAGGGTTTACAGAATAGACCGATTGTAAGTAAGGTGGATAGTCTTCTCGATGTTTTTAAGAGAGAAAAACGGACATAACAAGATTTTTTGTTTCTTTAAGTCTCGTATCTATAATCTGCGTGCACTGAAAGTCCCTCGACTAACTGAAGACATGAAGTCGTAGGTACGAACAGTTTATCTCTACTGTTATGAAAGAAGATCCTGATTTATTCTCTATGTATCGTAGTGTGACCCGTTCATTATTTATAAGCTATTTAAATTACAAATTTTTATACCATAAGGAAGACACAAAGATTTTCTGGACAATTTCGGTAGGGTTGGGACTTGAGGGTTGGACGAAATGAGACGACAGAAAAAGGTCTGGTGGACAGTCGAAGACTTTGGGTGTCAGGTAAATACCCAAAGGACACGATCTCACATTTGGGGCATTCATTTTTCCTTACTTAAACTCAGTCAAGATTACTTCGCCTACTAGGATCTTAGATAATATGTCTCACTTCATTCAGTTTTTCTCTTTTTGTTTATAACGTAATAATTACGTATATGTATCTTAGATCTCTCTACCATGACTACTTGGGTAAACGTCCAGTCGTTACCTCTGAGTCTGTGTCTTTTGTCTGAAGACATGTGTCGTCGTTCTTCCTCTCCCATCCTTCTTAAGTCTCTTGTTACGACTTTGTATATGTAATAGTATACGTTCTATCTAACGGTCACCCTTAAACGACATACTGAGTCCCTCGAGTCGTGTCATGAGACTGTTAGATCTTCCCACCCTACCCTACCCTCCACTCTCCCTCCAAGTTCTCCCTCCCCTGTCTACATATGGATACCGACTAAGTACATCTACATACCGTCTTTGGTCGTGTTATCACATTTCGTTAATAGGAGGTTAATTTTTATTTATTTAAATTATTTATTTGAGTTATTCCCTTATCTAGAAATAAAGTGAGTGACTACATAGAGTTCACGATCTTCTCACGGACCGTGTATCATCCCTACATCTAAATAATGTACTTAATTGAACAACCGTGATTAGTGACCGTAAACCCCCAATTGAAACAAAGGTCCGAGATTTGACATTACCAAAACTCGTCCATAGTTAGTGATTTGGGAATACGAAAGTTGTTATCGTTTTTTTTTTTTCTTCTTCGACGAACATAAACTTCCGGAAAACTTAAAAGATCATCGTGCCGAAGTCTCGTTTTAGATCCCATCGGTTACTAAATGGTAGACGTCTCAGTGAGACTCATTCGTGTTACGAGAATTCTCAGTTGTCCTCACCGTAAACTGAGGATTCTCTTAAAGAATCAATTTCTACTTTTACATCGTACTTTAAAGTCAATCTCTCGGAGTTGAGACCTCTCTTACTGGTCCATAAAATAAGTGTAGGATGAACACTACTTTCACTTTCAGTGAATCAACAAAGGTCACGAAACGTTGGCGTACTTGATATGTCAGGTACCTTAAGAGGTCCGGGCCTCTTATGACCTCACCCATCGGAAAGGGAAGAGGTCCCCTTAGAAGGGTTGGGTCCCGAACTTGGTCCCAGAGGGTGTAACGTCCACCTAAGAAATGGTTGACTCGACTGTTAATTAGAATTTTCATTTTGAAACGAATAGAATCTCTCTGATTCTTTCGTACAATAACAACAAGAAGAGTCACAAAAGAAACCACTTTGAGTAACAGATGTACGAAGATATGTAAGACCAAAAATTTCTCTAATGTTGATATAATGTTTGATTATATATATATTATCTATTTGTTGTTCCAGTATGATATTTCGTGTCCTTTGATATAAGTTATAGGATATTAATAGGCATTACCTTTCCTTTTTTCTAATTTTGATATTTATATAAAGATTAAAGTTCAAAATGACGTCATCTTCTGTAGTAACCTAATATCTTTTCGAACTAGTAACGAAAAAAATTTTCTTGAACAGAATTGGAGGAACACATGTTATAACTCAGAAAAATTATTTCTAACCTAATCCTTAAATTATCACCGAAAGTTTCTGAACAGAAACGTGTCCCGATATCTCAAGCCGATTCCTTTGTTTACTAGATTAACGTAAGAGAGCACGATTTTTACGGATGTATTACTCTGATCTTTTATCGTCTACGGTGACACCTCACTGAGATTTCGAAGTTCCTGGTTGATTTCAAGGAAAATAAATTACTGGCACATATTATTCCTAGTATTTCTCTTCGGTGTTTACCTCAGGGAAAGATTAGTGAATATAGGTAAGTACAAAAGGAATTCACCATAACCACCAAATCATCGATTCAGTACAGGCTGAGAGCGTTAGGGTGCCTGAGATCGGACGGTTCGAGGAGACAGGTACCTTAAGAGGTCCGTTCTTATGACCTCACCCAACGGTAAAGGAAGAGGTAAAGGAATTCACAAATTTACAGTTAACGGATCGTCTGTGTTAAAACGTTGTCCAGCAATTACCAAGTCTATTGTCTACTCTAACGAGATTTACGATTACTTTGGTGAACGAGTCACTTAGTAACTACAACTGCCACTTCTGATTAGTCTTGAAAAACATCAACTTATATTTATACTATAGAATATTACCCAGTCTTCCAAAGTCACTTTCGGGTCGTTTCTCCGACCACTATTCCTTGGTGCAGGAGATCAAACACGCACGTATGACACAGTGAAATCAGTACAGGTTGAGAAAGGCCGGGACACTTGATATCGGGCGGTCCGAGGAGAGAGGTATCCTAAGAGATCCGTTCTTATAACCTCACCCAATGGTACGGGAGGAGGTCCCTTAGAAGGACTGGGGCCCTAGTTTCGGTGTAGAGAGTGTAGAGGACGTAACCGTCCACCCAAGAAATGGTGATCGTGGTGGACCCTTCGGGATGATCGAGATCAGATGGTCGCGTAGAGTACGATTTAGACATATCGACACACCGTGTGGGTGCTAAACAGTAGAATTCTTCCGTTACTTTTGGTTGTTCCTACCACATGTGCGTTGTCCGGACCCTCGTCCCTCCTAAGGGTAGAGCAGTCGAATAAGACCCTTTCAGAAGGGTATCATTTAATTTAAAAACTGGTTAATAAACGAAATTTCAGTTCCGAACTGGTACTCCACTATGAACCATTGATACTCACGATCCGTCTAATATTTACTATTGAATTACGTTTCCTGTTTATAAGTTGTGTCAAAGAAAAAATTTTTTAAAATAACTTTATATGAACTAAATGTTACAACACAATTAAAGAATTTTCAACATCAGTTTCGAGACTCTTGATCTTTTATCTATGTCAAGTGTCCGAAAATCGTGTTGACAATCTGTTATCTCATGAGGGTGATAATTGAATTCAGTTTAAGTAAATTGACTTTTCATCTCCCAATGGGTCATAATCTAAGTGTGATAGAATTCGACGTCTACTTATTGTGTAAAAGTGTCTGTGTCTCTGTCTAGATTATTTACAGAAATATCAGGTCTTTCGGTCTTTTTAATATATCTAACAGGACGACGATGACGATGACGATTCAGCGGAGTCAGCACAGACTGAGACACACTGGGGTATCTGACATCGGGTGGTCCGAGGGGGTAGGGACCCTAAGAGGTCCGTTCTTGTGACCTCACCCAACGGTAACGGAAGAGGTCACGTACTTTCACTTTTTATTTTCACTTCAGTGAGTCAGTACAGGCTGAGGATCGCTAGGGTACCTGACGTCGGATGGTCCGAGGAGGCAGGTACCCTAAAAGGTCCGTTCTCATGACCTCACCACGGTAACGGAAGAGGTATCTAACAGGATCATATATTTAAATAGTAAAGTTTATACAATTCGAGAAACCCTTCGTCACTAAGGAAACAAACATACACTTAACTACCATATAAATCAATTACGTAAATAACGGAAAAATTTAAAAAGTTTCATTACACAAATAAAAAATGACAAGACACAGAAGTAACGAGGTTCCCGAAAACGATCAACACCGTTCACTCCCAACGAGAGATCAACACCACAGGTCCGAAGGGAACAACGTCTCGTGTCCGAGAGCCCAAGGACCCGAAGTCTTCAACGTCCAGGGACCGAGATCTCGTGTCCGAGTCATCAACACCGTGTACCACGGTGGCACCGAGTCACCAACGGGGTGTCGTACACCCTAGAAGGACCTAGTCCCTAGATTGGACACAGAGGACGTGACCGTCCGTCTAAGAAATGGTGACTCGGTGGTCTCTTCCGGGTAATCTATGGGTTTGATACGACAAATTAGTCCGATTATCATATCCAAATATCCTTTGTTGTATGACGTAACTTATAATGAAGTACATTTATATTTCAATTCTGTGACTAATGAAGAAGTTAGAAAGTCTACTTATAGATCTAGTTGTCATTTTTTGTAAGTACAACCTTGACCTGTTCTTTTTATAGTAACCAATTACGGTGGAGTCCTTGAATAGAAAACTTTTTCTCTTTTATCATTTACTTTATAAGTTCTGAACTCGAAAACTTTTATGCATATTACTGTATTGGTCCTGTTAAAAGAATTCATGGACAAAAAAATTACGTCGACCGTGTTTAAACGGTAAGGAAGGGGTGGGTGGCTCGAGACCCTACTAAAATTATAATCTTCTCTACTGAATTCTTTTGTTAGGTCGTCTGATATACACAATTTTTCAGAAGTTTCAGTGAGAAATTTAGGGTCTCATTTGAAAAACTGTAGACCTGTCTATTTCTACTATGAACTCTAGAAAGGAACATAAGGAACTACCAATGTTGGGTCTTTCTTTTGGTCATTGGACATAGAAGTAAAAGATTGTTGAGAATTGAATCAAGTGACTTTATGGTGGAGGTAAAATTGAATTAAACGTCTTCAGTGAATTTACTAACGGTTTGTACCTTATCTTTAACTTAAGGACTTTTGAAAAAATCTAATAATTGTACATTACAAACCTTATATATCCTCACCGAAAATGGATTTCCGAAATCATCCATGTTCATAGGTACTTAATAAGAAGGGTTGCACGTTTCATATGCAGTCCTAACGACTCCATCTACGGATCTTTACAAACCCCTTCCCTCCTGGTTAATTACCACTGCTAAATGGATTATCATTGTCCAAATTAAACCGACGAAAGTGTACCTAAATACATATCTTAAGTACTTTGTTTCACAGAGTGGATGAATCTGAAATCTTCACTTTCAGACTATAATTCACCATCTAAAAAAAGAACATTAACCTTGAAGGACACATAGAGACATCACTTACTTGGTATATGTGTATAAAACTATGAACCTTGTGAAATAATGTCTGTAACAAGTCACATCAACGAAGTTGACGGGTCGTTAATTTTAGGGGTTTGACAAAGCAAATCGTACTCAATCACACGACGACAAATTTTAAGAAGGTGGGGAACCAAATTTTTACGTAACTAAATAGGGGTATATGAATAAACCAGGTTATGGTAAAGGGTTTTCTGCTCCCTTATTACTACCTCACACTTGGAAGCAAGTTCCTACGAACACGTAAAGGTGATGAAGGAGGTAAGAGTGAGACGTCGTTGAAGAATCTTATAGACACACGAGTGTTCAAGTTTCGTCCACCAGATCGATAAAGTCTGGTAAAAATCTTGGACAGTGGATTTAAAAGTGGTGAACCCATTACAATTATATAGTGACGTTCTTCGTTCTTTCGTTCAACCATCTAAGTGGAAAGACGAATGGATTGTCTTGGACGTTAATGGATCCCTAAAGAATAGACAATTGAATAGATTAAACCGGTCATTGGTTCTTCATTCGTTTACTCACGTTTACGTATAAAGAAGGTCTACTCAAGGGAACTGGAAAATCTAAAGTAAGACCACTGAAGGATTGGAAGTCGTTCCATCTAGTGACTACAACCCTCTCCTCTTCCGACCAATAGTCCAACGACAAAAAGACAGTTGGTCTTTAAGTTGTTTATAATTATCTATCTTTTAAGGAAAAATAAAAATTTACTGAGCAAAAAGGAAATAGAATAAATTTTGTTGGTCTAGAAGGATTTCCTTTAGTCGATTTAGTACTTCGTGGTGGGAATCTCACTATTGATTAGATAGTTCATGTGTCCATTATCAATTGTCATTCGATTGAATGACTTAGTGACACGATATGTGGCCTATGATTGTGGTGTAACATTTAGTTGATATGATGTTATTTATTTTGTTACATTTTTCATCACGTACGTATATACGTAGTTTACTATACATCATCTTACAAGTATCTTCGTGTCAAGTATTGTCGAGGTTTAACCTATTTTAAACACCATATAAGTATATTACTCTATACACCATTACTATTACTTGTTCTAGGTTGTATCGACCTTGAAGTATTTATAATACAATTCATTTTATTTCGTCTACGTCTTCGTTTTTTTTTTCATTTATTTATTTTATATCCACGAAGATTTATTATATAAAAAAGAACTTAAGAAGATTGTAAGTTTTACTGAGGAGATTGAAAGTTCCACTGACAACATTACCGTGAGTTCATCTTTCACCCTGGACAAATTGTTAATCTAAATACACATGTTCGTAGTATCCACTTTAGTGTCTCCCCGAGTTTACATATTTGGTCCATAGGACTTCAGGTACACGACCCGACTGAAGTAAGTCCTAATGAAGTAAACCCTTGCTCTTTCGTGTTGAACTACGACACACAAGATCCTTTGTTTGACGATTCAAAGTAGACATACTAAATAAATTTTCGATCGAACTTTAATCCTTCTCCCTACTCAAAACAATTTACTTGAACCCTTCCTATCTATACTCTCGTCACTTCATAAATGACCAGTCAACCCTTTTCATATACATCTATACTCCCTTCTGACAACTTCTTCCACACTTATCACAATCACACAGCCGAATCTTTAGTTTACATGTTGTCAGGAAAAGGGAACAAGACTAAATAATCATAAAGCTGATGTCAAAGAACGTTGCCTGTTCGTATTATAGGTGACACGTAAATCCACGGTTTAAGTTTCATTTTTAGTATACAAAGACACTAAAACATAGTCGAGGTAGTACGAAGAGTTTAATGACGGGGTCTCCGGGACGTTATCTTCTTAAAGTCTCCGAAGGTACAATCATCAAACCAGCAATTTCCCCCTTTTTTTTTTTTGGAATTTTTATAAAGTATCTAACAAATAAGAGATAAGATTTCTCTCATAAGATGAGAGAAGAAACCGGAAATCCTACCCTCCTTTCGTCTTACTTTATATCATAGGAAATGATAGATTATCATACTTCATCTCAAGAAGACTTAAGTCTAAAATTTTGATGTCGAGTCACAGGGGTGGGAATATTGTCGTGGGTCCCACTCAATGACACGATGGCACTGTGGCACTACTGAAAACAGGGACTTCGTTCACGCGACCACTGACTCCGTCCCCGACGACAGAGACGAGGGCGGTCCGACAGGGTCCCAGTCCCCTCTTCACGAGACGTCCCGAGATAGTACAGGGGTGTCCGGGAGTTCAGTGTGTCGGGAAAGTCACACGAGTATGCATGGTGGGTGGTCGGTCCCATAACGCACAAGTTTTCAGATAGGTCAGTATTGGGATACCTGACATCGGGCGGCCGGAGGAGACAGGTGTCCTAAGAGGTCCGTTCTTAGGACCGCACGTAACGGTACGGAAGGAGGTCCCCTAGAGGGGAAGGGTCCTTCTAGAGAATACAGAGGACGTAACCCTCCACCCAAGAAATGGTGATCGCGGTGGACTTGGTCCCATGACTTCGGACGGGTTTCACGGTCGTACAGATGTACTGACCCAATCGATCCCTGGGACTGTAAACTCGGGCCAGAAAGGACTTCCCACCCCAGCCCCTCTTCCCAGCAAAGTGACCCAGAAGTAACGACACGAAAGAGATCAACATCTCTCGTACCCGACGAGAAGTGACACCACGTGTCCGAAGAGTAACACCACCGAAGGAAACAACACCTCGTGCCGGAGATCCGTACTTCCGATAGACAAGGAGTTTGTATTCCTCAAAAGGGAGGGGAAGGAGGGTATTGAGGGGGGTGTAAGGGTGAGGTACAACCTGGTGAAGTCAGGTGACCGACAAAGGATCTATACAGAATGGAACTATTTGTTTAAATGGAAGACTCAACGGTCGATGGAGACTCGGATTTCGGGTTCCACATACCTCTTCCCATTGGAAACAAAGGTTCGGGGAGGATGGGGGAGTTTTCCGTATTAAAGGAAAGGAGGTCTTGTTACCTAAGGATTCACCGGGATCACCATTTCTTGGGTGGAGGGTTACGTCCTCTGTATTCTCTAGAAGGACCCAGCCCCTCTGGAGGACCTCCTCCCGTACCGTTAGGTGAGATCATAACAACGGACCTCTTAGGGAAAGGAATCTTAATTACTCTTAGTGAGTACCGGGGAAGGTATCCACTAAGTAATAGGTTATCTCTTCGTCGATTATTCCACCAAGTTCTACCACGAATTACTTGGTAGATACTTGAACTGAGTTCCTACGTCAGTAATGGAGAGAAGCGGTGTATCGAGGACTCCGTACTCATTTTCCTCTACAATTGCAACTCTGTCCGTATGAGACATTCCAGTTGATTAGGTTAGGATTCGTAGTACATAGGCATAAGTGTTTTTGAGATGTGCCAGGTATCTGGTGTCTCTATAAGGTTGTCATGGAAGAAAGAATCTCAAACTGATTCACATTCCTCTCTAAGATCTCACTCAAACGACACAGAAACAAACGTGTTCGTATGATTGAACACGGGTCGAACGTGTTCAATGAGTCACTTAGATGCGTAAGATGGAAAAGATTAGGATCATTTCAGAAGTTTTATTCAAAAACGTGACTTGTTGATTCATGACACTAACATTTTAACTAGTAGATGTTATAAAGTCAAGTGGAACACTCATTAAAAATCTGTAAAAATCACTTAACCAACGTAACGTGTCAGATCCCTTATCCGGAAGTAAGTCTATTATTGTAGAGTCTATAATGTATAGACAATAATAAGTCTATTATTGTAATTCGGATAAAGTCCCCGAAGGGTCTACCGTGATCACCATTTCTTGGGTGGACGGTTACGTCCTCTGTATTCTCTGAGTCCAAGTTGGGGACCCAACCCTTCTAGGGGACCTCCTCCCGTGTCGTTGTCGAGGTCATAAGAACGGACCTCTTAGGACACCTGTCTCCTCGGACCTCCCGATGTCAGGAACCCCAGTGTTTCTCAGTCTGTGCTGACTTCACTGTGTACGTTCGGATAAAAATTTCAGAATTAGAGAGGATTTGTGAAAATAATACTACTGACAAGAAATCCGAGACAATCCTTCATGAGGATTATTTTTGAATAAAATTTTTGTTTTACCCACCTCCACCCATGTTTTAACTCTCCAGTGTTACTCAGTTCTTATAACCTTCAACGGTAGACTTCTTGAGTTTGAAGGATAGTCCGAAATCTTTTTTATTGATTTTCCGGTTCATGACTCATCGTCTCTTACATGACTTTATTACACTTAAGAAACTAGACACTCAACGTAGAGTTCGGATCGGTTTATGAAAGAAGGTTCATTGGTTTAATCGTAAACACTCGATCAAACTGGTCCATCCTGAGGTCGATGGGTCGTTCTCCTAGATCACTATGGGATAGTAATCTGGGGTATTTGAGGAAAAATACAAAACCAAGTCTTTTGTAGATAAGTTCGATAAGACGATTAAATAGAAAGACAAGAAACCATATAGATAATAAATTAAGAACCAAGTCAGAGTTATATTACCCGGAACATACCTGAATAATTTTTATCCAAAAAAAACACACACAAAAAAAAAATTCTGAGTATGTAAGATTTTTATCCTGTGAGATCAGAGTAAAATCCTAGATCTAAAAAGGACCATGGTTGAGAATAGATGTTGGTCGACAAATTGTCAATCTGTTCAATGTATAAGAAAGAACGGGAGCCAAAGAATTAGGAGTATTATTTTCTCATACTGCTTTAATAAGGGATCCAAAGAACGTCAAGTCATCAGATTGGGTGAACCATAAATAAAGAAATTCCGTTGTTTCCTAATACCTTTAATCTGAAGATGGAGTTTGAACAGTCACGTAATCTTAGTAGACGCTTAGAAATTTTATATAACCACGAACGTAGAGAAAGGAGTATCTAAGGTTGAATTACCTAGACCCACACAGTGCCTGAACCTGTAGAATTCTGGAGGAGTATTTTCAAAGGGTCCCCTACACCCCATCTGGAAAATGTGACGGTCACCACTATTACCTCCGGATCTAAACTGAGCCTTAAGTAATCTTGTCCGGGGAGACCCATTGAACCACATCAAAAATAAGGGTATCAGGATAAGGACAGTCTCCACACATACAATCAGCGAGTCAGTACAGACTGAGAACACTGGGGTATCTGACATTAAGTGGTCCGAGGAGACGGGTACCCTAAGAGGTTCGTTCTTATGATCTCACCCATGTCAAGAGAAGAGGTCCCCTAGAAGGGTCGGATCCCTAACTTGGGCCCAGAGGACGTAAAGTCCGTTTAAGAAATGGTAGTTCGGTGGTCCCTTAGGGTAAGGACAGTCTTGGATGGAAGATGTCAGTGTTTCGGTCTCAACCTGTCCTACACCAAGATTGTCACAAAGATGAATGATCGATAAATGAATAGTCAGGGTGAACAAGATTTTAGTAAATTTGTGAACCACACCTTTTCGTTACAGTTGATATTCTATTCTGACGTATGGACTGTGTATCAGGTACCGAACGATGTCAGGTACCCCAACGTCTCTCAACCTGTACTGACTCACTGACTTGACTTGACAGGTACTTTGGATCTATACTAAATTAGTATCAACGGTGAACAACTCTCGAAAGACATAAGTTCCGTGACTCCAGAGATGTAGTCAATAATAACTAAAGAATATTGGTGTGATATTTAATATAAGGGTAAAACGTCCACTTCTTTACTTATAATCTATCTAACTGAGTTCAGCGTCTCGATCTTTCATCACTTTTACAGTTTCTGAAGAATCGGACTTGAGACTGGACGATGTGATAGACCGGAGAAAGGGTTTAATTGACAGACCCCTTGAAAATTGAGACCAGACTGAACCAAAGTTTCCGACCCTCTTCACAAGGTCAAGTCTCGAAAGATTCAGGATAGAAAGACGTCGTAGGAAGGGTCCCCAATGTCCGTTACTATACACGAGAGACATTTACGGATTGGTCACGTATGGAGGAGTTGAGTCCGTGCAAAACAAGGACTCCGGGGATGTCGTCACAGTCGTAAATGTTCTTTTAGAGGATTCCTGAGGAAAAGTTGCACACAATTGTATCAGAGTAAAGGTGTTAATTTATCAGACGTTTTAGAATGACAGATGAGTCAAACCAGAAACGTCCCATCTTAGTCAAAAGGATTTTCGTATCCCTAAGTTCGTTAATTCCCTCTGATCAAAACGTGGTTTATAGTCTTTGAACCGACGTGGTAAAGACCGTTCCAGGGAATAAGAGTTTTCCGACGAAACTTCTATCACGACTTCCGACAAACGACGGGAGAACCTGGGGTTCTACACGGGATCTCCAATTATAAAGTGTATAAGATCAAGTCATAGAGTCGACTCTGTTCGTTTTCCAAGGTTTCCTGTTTCTTCGTGTGAAGACTGGGAAGGTTTCACGACCTGTGATCGTTTCTGTAGCTGCAACGAAACAGGAACTAAGAGGAATTGAGGGAAAGGACACAGACAAAATATACAGGGAAAGACCTTTCAATTGACTATACACTTTTAGGTACCCTAATACTGAGACTTTCGTCGGCCTTTTTATGTCCAATTGTAGTCACCTTAATTTTTTTTTTTTCTATTCTTGTCGTCGTATATATTTTTCTTTCCCTTGTGTCTAGTACAAGTTAATTTCGGGTAGTCGATTAATCACTAACTAGAACACAACGACTCAGATAAAGTCATAAGTATTCTACCTCTACGTAAGAGAAGTGTCTCGACGGTTCTGTTCACAAGCTTCCCGAACCATCCAATCCCCAAACATGATAAGGGGAATTGTAATTTTTGTCCAGGAGATAGTAAACATCTTACCTCGGTGGAATTTTATTCAAAGATTGAGTTCAATAAGGAAAATGGTCGTAACTCTGACCGGTCCTTTTAAGGATAGACGAGACTTATTATCCATTTTTCTATCTGACTCTCCCTCCCCCGTTTGAACACAGTACTACAACGAAATCTTGGGACATCAGTAAGTAATCTTAGTAACGACTACGGTCATGATAAGGAGGACTACCTTTTCCACTCCTTCTTATTCCTCCGTGTTCGGTTTAAACAGGGACGTGTTCACACAAGGATACGAGTCAAAAGGTTCCAAGATTTATGAACGTACTTAGTGAAATTCACGATTTATTTGATATTGTCTAACAAAAGATCACGTTTCCTGTATCAGTAGAATTCCACTGAGTGTGTCAGAAGACCATATGTAAAGAGTTTTGAAAGAGTCTTTGGTTTTTTTTTTTTTTTTACAACGTTTTACAGAGGACTAGTAGACTAAGAAGTCCGTACTTTCCCCTTCAGGGGTGTACCAAACGTACTTCAGGTTTCAGGTTTAATCTCTAGAAGTGAGTTTACTTCGAGTAAAAAAACTGAATTGTATCAAAAGTAAATGTTGAAAGATAAGACATAATCTAGAATTTTTCCCCAGTTTTATATGCCATTGAAATCTAAGAGTAGACAAAAATATACATAGTAGAATAAAGAGAAGAGCCCGAAGATTTCTTCATTTGTCTAGTAAGGATTCTTGATCTTATTGTTTGGTCGATCCAAATCTACCACACTCCCCCGTCAGGTACACTGAAAAACTAATACAAAAACCTGAAATAATCATTAGGTACAAAATACTATCGTAGGAAACACACACAAAGGACTAGGAGTCAGTCAAAACCAGGAATCAGTCTTCCTGATAGGAACGACCAACAGGATGTGGGTCACCAAGAGGAAATTTTTATTTTCAATTTTTAGAGAAAATGGAATGATCTCGAAATTTTATCTACGGCACCAAAAAAAAAAAAAAAAAAAAAAGGGTTGCTATGAGATTAAACCCTTTCATCAGTGTCCTTTACCATCCCGGAGAAGACCAGGAGGCGAAGGAAAAAGTCCGGGTTTCGGAAGGGGTTTTAGTTAAGTAATATTTTGGGTAATCTCCAAAATATTCGTGTCAACTGTTAAGACATTGTAACAACCTTCCTCATACATAAACTTAAAATTTGTGACCTAAATTCAACTAATAAGCATGTCTCCCTGGAATCAGACCTTCGTTCTGAAGGAGACAAAGGGACGTCCAGTTTACCCTTGAACCCGTAAACCCTCCAGACTCTACTCCCTTAAAGAGAAATTTGGACACCTCTTTCCACTCACAAATAGTGAGAGAATATGTATATTGACCAACATGCGAAACCGATTTTCAAAAAGCATTTGGAAATTACAAAGAAATATTTCTCTAAATAGAAACTCAGAACCTCGGACACCCGTTTTAGATGGAAGGTTAGTAAAGTCCCTCGTGTCTATTGAAAATTTAACATATCGGACGTTATCTCTGGACGGGAACCGATAATGTTGGGTTGTATGTGTAGGGAAAAGAAGTTTTTTATGCGGTTCTACGATTTCCTTGTAAAATATAGAAAAAAAAAAAGGAGGGACGAAGAACATTGACGAGTAGGGGTTTGGTACTTTCCTATATCAGTTTCTTATGGTTCATGGAATTTTGTTAGGATGACGATACTTACAACTTGAAGTCACAGATTGTTTTCTTCAAAAACGACATTTTGGTACCATCGAGGTGAGTGACATCTGGAGAAGGTAAACTTTCGACAGACGACTGTGGTCTAAATTACGGACCGGAACTCAATATTCAACAATGTAGAACATAGTAAAAATACTGATTTGGTGTGTGGTGGTAAGGGAGAGGGTTCGGGGGAGTTTTACGAAACACCGTAAAGAGTTTAAGGAAATTTTATGAGTGAAAACTTATTTTAAGCGGTACAAATTATTCGATTCTGAAAAGAACAGTCATTATTATAGGATGTCTTTTCATACTATAATTTGAAGTTTCTACCCCGTTGTTTAAGAATGCGGTCCAAGAAAGGACGGCCTTAACCGGTCCTTCCTCACTTTCAGAGGTCCCTGTTTGTTCATTGTCCTTACCTATCCTTTTACTCTCTATTCCGTCGAGACGATTAAGCTTTTCCTTTCCTCAGTTTTTCCTTTTTTAAAGACTTTCTCTACTCTTTATAACCCCAAAGATATATTGTTACTTTCTTTTCTTATAATTTCTATACGTCCTTATACTTAACCTTGTTTGAGGTCTTCTATCACTTCCTGTCCCCTTGGACCACATGACGTCGAGTACCCCAACGTTTCTCAGCCTGTGCTGAATCGTTGACTTTCTGTCTTTGTTCCCCATTTTATAAATTATATTTTACTGTTACAGAGTAGAAACAGGATTCACGTTCTCCTTGGGGTTCTAATTCACCCTTTCGAAATGAAATTTTACATCCTACGGTAGTAATTCTTTTTTAAGTCTAATAGGATTAAGTTACTTGTATTCGGTACGTACCTGACCTCGAAGTTCTGACAGTATCGTCGTTTTTTTACCCCCCTTTCCCCGAGTGTTTTTCCACATCCACATGCTACGTACGTCAGTCTATGTGAGTTGTCTTACTTTCGTTTCATTAACCTAAACCAGTCTTCTCGGTAATCGTCAACCTCGACTGGAAGACTCTAATCGCAATTCTACTTGTCAGGAAACTCTCCTTCTCTCGTGGTCAAAATCGACAAATTTAGTACTTCACCATTGACCTCCTGATGCCCCAGTGTACTTCACAAAAGGGATAAAGATTCTATGCTACTCGTCGATTCTTTCCTTTCCCTACGTCCTTCTACCTACAACTACAAAGAGGAATCTAGTCTCGAACCAGAGTGACAGACTACAACAATTGTACCCCTTTATAGGAGAACTAAACTTTCCTCTCGTAATAATAACCGAAGGACTTTAATCTTCTGATCCTTATACTGATCCTCTAAATAGTGTAGCGACCTTTTATTTAGAACCTTGGTGAGCTTTAGTTGATTCTGTGTGTGTTTTTGTCTCCACAACATAATCAAAAGTTCCCGACGACATTGTTTAATGGTTTTTGATCCAATGAACTTTGTTGTCCCTAAATAAGAGAGTACCAGGACCTCCGGTCTTCGGGGTTTAGTAATACAGTAGTCCCAAATAAGGAAGACTTCCACGACTCTCTCATGAGTAACATGTAGACAGAGAATCGTAGACCCCCTGTAACCGGTAGGACCGTAAGGACTAAACATCTGTGTAGTTAGGTTATAGATGGAGACATAAGTGGAGACGTCACACAGAGACACGAAGATTAGAGGGGAACGGAAAGAAAACATTACTGTAAACAATACCTTAAATCCCGGGAGGGTTTAGTTCCTACTAGGGTTGAGTTCTCGGAAGTGAACTACTGTCAATGTTTATTGGAAATGTGTCTCTTCCAGTGTAAGTATCCAAGTCCCCAGTCCTGAACCCACATAGAAAAAACGTTCCTCCACTCCCTGTGATGTTCATAGATTATCTTGTAGAGACACCGGTTGTACTTCAAAGGGTACACTCTGAGTAGTCACATCGTAAACTCCTTGAGACCGAACCCCGGTCTGTCGGACCTAACCTCTGGACCAAAATTGAGTCGTCGACGCAACAAATTTTGGAGACACGGAACCGAAAGGGAGACCTTTTCACTTTATTACCACGTAGTATGATAAGTGTCCCAATGGTACTCAAGACCTTAATTACTTTAATTTCTCGATTATCACGGACCGGGGGTTGATTCAGTATCCATTTATCCTGAAGTTCAGGCGATTACAACAATGGACATTTATCTGACAGGGGGGTCCATGGATGGTCAGTCCACAGAAACTCGTTTTAGTTGATAATTTAGTAGTTTGCGTTATTAAGTCTATTGTAATTGGTATGTATCTAAAATACATACACACAACACACACAAAGTTTTCTGATAATTTTAACGTTTCTTACTTTGATCGAAAACCCCACTCTGATCACCTGCTCGGGTGTTCACAAGAAGTGTCCTAATGTGTGACACTCACCGAAAAGAGACGGAAAACAGAAGTCAAGTGTATCTTTCAATTGGAAGGGATCGAGAGACCACGTCATATCTTTACAAGTGAGGACTCTCCACTGTCTTGGAAAACTTTACAATTAAGTGAAGACACACGAATGTTACTGAAGGGAAAAAATAAAATGGACGACACTATGTACCCCCTCGAAATACCTCTTGATTTGACAAAACTCCCGGGGGTGGGGACACACACAAACCAACTCAGGCTGAGAAACGTGGGGTTACCTGATATCGGACGATCCAAGGAGACAGGTACCTCAAAAGGTCCGTTCTTATGGCTTCACCCAATGGTAAGGTCCCCTAGAAGGGATGGGTTCCTAGCTTGGGCGTAGAGAGTACTGAAGACGTAATCATCCAACTAAGAAGTGGTGACACGGTGGACCCTTCGACAAATCTCCTATTATTACGATTTATTATCTTGTTTCATACAAGTGAGTCACTCTTGTGAAAAAAATGTAAATTCTTTTACAACAGTAAAAATAAATAAACCGACACGACCAAGAGCAAACACCGGGCGTCGCAGAAACAACGCCGTACGACGTCGTACACCCGAGAATCGACACCGTACACCCTAGATCAAGGGACTGGTTTATAGCTTGGACACGGGGGACGTCACCCTCGGGTCTTAGAATTGGTGACCTGGTGGTCCCTTCGGGGATGTACACTGTATAAAACTAGGCATAGAAATTATGATCGAAAAATAGGTTTCAAGACTATGCTTAAAGAATCGGTCTATTATTGTCAAAAATAAAATAACTCTATATCAACTAAATGTTGTAATATACAAATTCTACATGTCGTACCACTAAGTGTTAAAAATTTCTAACATGAGTCAAATATCAATAATATTTTATAACCGATATAAAGGGTAGATATGTTATATAGGACATCGAACACATAAAACATGTATCCTCAGCATGGATATTAGTGTAATGGTCTATTATTAATGAATTTCTTTTTAGGTCATTTACGGAAGAAAGGTAAAACCTTTGATGTTTCCTTTGTCAGGATGGGTGAGGGTACGACAGTCTCAAGTCGGATTGTCTCTTCATTCTTGTTTTACTCAGACGTCTTGACGTGAGTCGTCAGTGACCAACACCCGGATAATCCTGTATTTCAGACCCAAGCGACACAACACTAGAGTAACACGGAGATTTGAGACGGGTGTCCGCAGACATCGTCCGATACAAACAAACTCTGCTGAGGTAGTCCCTAGCGGACGACAGTGATTCTCAGACGACCACGACCTCGACCGGCAGACGGAAGAACGGTACAGATTGCTTCATCTTTGTTCGCGTTGATTACCAGTCGGACTGGTTGTCCGACGTGGTTTCCGAGGTAGGTTCTTCCTTTTCTTCTTTCCATGCCTCTTTAGAAGAACTCGGGACACTCCCCTCGATCACTACCAATGGTCACTTCTTCCTACTTCAAGTTCCCTCTCATTCTAAACCGGGAACGGAACTAAGTTAGAGTCGATTCAGAGTTCAAGAGGATTTGTACTTTCATTCTGAAATCGTCTCCTCTAACCAAGTTATGGAGATACTATTCTGTATATATATATACTTAGGTCATTAACGGAGTTGAACCTAGGACGACCCTTTGAAAGTATCTATAATAAGTCAACCCTTTACGTTGACAATTCATAATGTACCAATAGAAAGTCATTGGATACATACTAAAACGAAATGACTTCATCGACAAAATATTTTTAGTTCTAGAAATAAAATATTCTGGGAGAAGCAAACTGTGTTTTCATGGTGATCTTTCACAGTCGTAGGAATTAGTATGTGTCAAACTCTTATACGGCACTAAAGAAACGGAAAGTGTAGGTACGAAATCTTTACCCTTACTCTTCTCTTCGTTTTCTTCAATATAACTACTTTATTAGTAGAAATACCAAAAGTTCCCTTAAATGGGTGTCAAGAGAAGACGAAATAACTGCCAAGTTTTTACAATCATTTAACACGTCACCGAATAAAAGAAAAATAATCTTTTTCATAATAGGAGGAATATAAGAAAAATTTTTTATAAAAATGTTGATACTACTTCTTATAGGGTCTTATAGGGGGTTAGGATAGAGTGTATAAAGGTATTGAAAGGGTATTAAGTCGGACAAGACGTAGTAATTCTCAAATAAAAGAGAGGTGGGGTTACGGTATGTGTCAAATTGTCTCACACTATAAAAAAAATTGAGTCTCCTTTATTCCTATTACCATCTTACAACGTGACTAGTTAACATCATATTAGTTCTAAATACATTGCGTCTAAAAATCTAAGATGTCGTAAAAACCAGTATGGACCCCGACTATAAAGTCGTGTACATATTTGAACTAGGAGATTGAAAAAGAAAAGAGTCCGTGACTTTTCTGTCTACTTATAGAAAACCGTTCTAAGTTTCCACTACCACACTTTATGTTCCGGTTCGATTAGCCGTAACTACTACACGGTCTACGTTCTCCCCTATTTTACTCGGTTCTAAGATACTACTTTGACTTCCATTGTCTCCTTTCGTATTAAACAACGATGCAATTCGTTTACAGGTTGTCTCCCTCACTATAATCTTCAAACACAAATGAATACCGAAAAGACCATCGAGTCACTATTTCTTGGACGAACGGTTACGTCTTCTGACCCCAAGCTAGGGACCCAACCCTTCTAAGGGACCTCCTCCCGTACCGTTGGGTGAGGTAATAAGAACGGACCTCTCAGGGGTACCTGTCTCCTCGGACCACCCGATGTCAGGTACCCCAACGTTTCTCAGTCTGTACTCATTTCGTTGAATCGTACGTTAGTACATGTCGTCCTGGGCTCTACGGAAAAGGAAACTCGTCTGGTTTAAAGTCTCGGACCTCCATAAGCCCATTTTAAGTCCTGAGAAGAAACTTTGATTACGACAAATCACAATCAGGAAATCCAAATAAATTTAAAAATTTAAGATTATGACGGTGTGATACTTGGAGTAAGCCTCTTCCGTTACTGTGGGGTGAGGTCATGAGAACGGACCTTTTAGGGTACCTGTCTCCTCGGACCACCCGACGTCAGGTACCCCAGTGATTCTCAGCCTGTGTTGACTCGCTGAAGTGAAAGTGAAAAGTGAGAGTACGTAACCTCTTCCTTTACCGTTGGGTGAGGTCACAAGAACGGACCTCTTAGGGTCCCTACTCCCTCGGACCACCGACGGCAGACACCCCAGCGTGTCTCAGTCTGTACTGACTTCGTTGAATCGTCGTCGTCGTCGTCGTCGTACTTGGGGTAATTCCTTCATTATGAGTAATTTATTCTGTTCCGGATCTTCTTTGTAGAAACTTCTGTAAACTTCTAGAAGACCAGGTTAGAAGAACAGAAATTGTTCTTCTTAATCTTTCCTTCCCTTAATATTCCTGAACGGGTTCAAGTATATCGATTGATCACTAGAGGATCGAACGACAAGAGGTAAATTAGGACGAAAGAGAATACTTCCTACGAATTAGGGCAGTATCTACCATTTGGTTCGATTTTTGTTTAGACTAACAGAAAATTTTAAAATCTTAGTCTCCGTAGTATCCCACGAAAATTGATCTCAAAAAGAACAAGAGGGTTAGAGTAGTCCCTTACCGCCGTCGACGAGCCAGAGTCCCTGTTGTGTTCGTTTCCTAGACCCAGTTATAAAGGGAAAGACCTTATTTTTAGTAACTACTCTTTTGACCCCATTCTTAAGTGAAAGCGACCGTGGAAAGACTGGTAGACTCAGACTGTTTATTAAACACCGCATTTGAAGTCGACGGTAAAAGGGAAAAGTTTTAAGACATCCTTTTTTTTTTTCATGTATAACGATGTGAAAAGGTCCTCATTGTCCGTTTTTTGTCTGTCCCATCCTCCACTCCTCAGTATTATGAAATGAAACTTTAAATAAAGGACATTATCTACACTTGGAGTTCAGTTATTCAGATTGGATTCGTGGCCATATGGTATCTATGGTCATAGTCAGTCCATAAAAACACCTGATTCTCTAATTAGGAATGGGGAACAAAGACTAAGAAAGTATCTAGACACATACCCAGATAAAATTATATAACCAGTACCCACTTGAACTACTTGTTTTGTAGAAGGAAAGAAAAAGGGAGAGGGGAAGGAAGAGTGGGGTATCCACATTGGAACGAGTAAAAGACACCAACGACAATAAGATAGTGTACTTATCAGAAGGAATTAAAGCCAAACAAACTCAAAATAGTTTTTTTGATAGTATGAAGTTCACAAGACCCTAAAAAAAAAAGAAGGGAGATGAGATATATTGTAGTCTAAGTAGATAAATTTTACTCAAAAGTAACGATGTGTTATCAAATAACATAGTCCTATGACGCGCTTCTAGAAGGTAACGATAAGTTGGGAAGGATCTCTAAGGGTAATAAATTATACGTCTTTAGGTAACCAGTCTGAATCCCGGGACCTTAGGACCATGTCGAATCGGTGGGACGATGGAAGTACGTGGCGACAGAGATGACGGGGACTAGAAAACTGAGAACAAAAGTATTCGGACGGTCTCTTATCACTGTCCAAAGGGAGTGTTCGTAAGAGAATAAGGGTTTGGAGGGTTATACGGGTTATATTTGAAAGTCACCGGAAACAATGACTCTTTGTTTTCGTTTCTGTGTAGGACCCGTGGATGTTTATAGTGAGTTCTCAACTCGGGATGACAGATGAACTTTCCTAGTTCTGTTTACTCTCATCCCTTGACTCCTCTTCCGTGATGATTTAGTTGTTCGGGGGAAGTATATTGTGAGGACCTATTACTGTGCTTGTAGATTCACTCCTATCAGACAGAGTGACACTGTCTTAAACCACTGAAGATCTTACAGGGCCCCCATTAAAAAGGTTATTGTGAATCCTACCAATAGACTGGACAGACTCGGTAACAGTTTCCTAGGAATACTTATAAGGAGATCGAATCTATACGGCAAGTGAACTCAAACTCAACCCTTTCAGTCTTCGTCTTCTATAATTCTTCTCAACCGTTCTAATGTGTCTTCTTGACGTTTTTTGTAGGAGTACTGGGTCTATTGGTACTACCACACTAGTGAGTGGATCTCGGTCTGTAGAACCTTACACTTCAGTTCACCCTGAATCCTTCGTAGTGACACTTGTTTCGATCACCTCCACTACCTTAAGGTCGACTCGATAAAGTTTAGGATTTTCTACTACGACACTTTCACGACGTGAGTTATACGGTCGTTTAAACCTTTTACGTCGTCACCGGTGTCCTGACCTTTTCCAGCCAAAAGTAAGGTCAGGGTTTCTTTCCGTTACGGTTTCTTACGAGTTTGATGGCGTGTTAACGTGAGTAGAGTGTCCGATCGTTTCATTGCGAGTTTTAAGAGGTGCGGTCCGAAGTTGTCATGTACTTGACACTTGAAGGTCTACAAGTTCGACGTAAATCTTTTCCTCTCCTTGGTCTCTAATTTAACGGTTGTAGGTGACCTAGTAACTTTTTCGTTCTCTCAAGGTCTTTTTGTAGATAAAGACGAAATGACTGATACTGTTTCGGAGACTGACACACCTAGTGTTCTTTGACACCTTTTAAGACTTTCTCTACCCTTATGGTCTGGTGGACTGGACGGAGGACTCTTTAGACATAAGTCCAGTTCTTCGTCGTCAATTTTGACCTGTACCTTGTTGTCTGTAAGGCTTAGTCCTTTCCTCATGCAATTCCGACATATAACAATGGAACGAATAAATTGAATATACGTCTCATGTAGTACTCTTTGGGACCTGACCTACTTCTTGTTCGACCTTAGTTCTTAAGACCCCTTTTTTTTCTTAAGACCCTCTTTATAGTTATTGGAGTCTATTCGTCTACTGTGGTGGGAGTACCGTCTTTCACTTCTCTTTGATTTCTCGGAGAACTACTTGCACTTTCTCCTCTCACTTTTTCAACCGAATTTTGAGTTGTAAGTCTTTTGATTGTAGTACCTCAGGCCGGGGTAGTGAAGTACCGTTTATTCACTCCTTTGTTACCTTTGTCACTCTCTGAAATAAAACCCCCCGAGGTTTTAGTGACGTCTACCACTGACGTCGGTATTTTAATTTTCTGTGAACGAGGAACCTTCCTTTCAATACTGGTTGGATCTGTCGTATAATTTTTCGTCTCTGTAATGAAACTGTTGTTTCTAGACAGATCAGTTTCGATACCAAAAAGGTCATCAGTACATACCTACACTCTCAACCCGATATTTCTTTCGACTCGTGGTTTCTTAACTACAAAAACTTGACACCACAACCTCTTCTGAGAACTCTCAGGGAACCTGACGTTCCTCTAGGTTGGTCAGGTAGGATTTCCTTTAGTCAGGACTCATGAGCAACTTTCCTGATTACAACTTCGACTTTGAGGTTATGAGACCGGTGGACTACCCTTCTTGACTGAGTAACCTTTTCTGGGACTACGACCCTTTGTAACTTCCACCCTCCTCTTCCCCTCCTGTCTCCTACTCTAACAACCTACCGTAGTGGCTGAGCTACCCGTACTCAAACTCATCCGAGACCATTAACCACTACCTGTCCCTTCGGAACGGACGACGTCAGGTACCCTAGCGTTTCTCAACCGGTGTCGACTCACTGACTTCACTTGACTTGAACCTTTCATCTGGATGAACCTTACGAAATCTCCAATATACGGGGTATAAACGAAATCTTTTAGAACCAGAAGATTAGGAGTCAAGAAGGAACGTTAAACCGTAGTACAGAAACCCTATCTCTCTCATATCTTCATAATCTTCCTAGTAAGAAAGGTAAAGACAAAAGATGAGAAACAACAATCAAAGGGAAAAAAACAACAAACCAACAAACAATAAACAAACAAAGGGTAAAACTGGAGAAGGATCGTTCCTATTTGCATCGGAAGTTAGTCCTCCCCTTTTATCAGTCTACAAAATCAGAAAAGTATGTACGGATCCATAGACTATGAATCAAGACGAACGAACGTTTATCTGAGATCAAAAGAGTTGTGTAGTAAAAACTACAAGGAAAAAATTCCATTATCTTGTACTTGTAGGTCATTTATTCTAAAGAAAGTAACGGGCACTACACTGTCTGTTGGCTCGTAAACCAATGCACACACCTCCTCTTCCGGTTGTGGTCAAAAAACGGTATTTCTGTCCCGTTGTCCATTCGAGACTAGGAACTCCGTACGGACCTCCCCCTGAATTCGTACTCCCACAGACAGAGAGTTGATCTCTTGAACGACCTTTGTCAACCTACATCCTGATTTGCCACGAAGTCTCCTACTGAGAGATATTAACCAGATTCCCTAGAAGAAAGTCACAGTACTATGGGTACATTACACACCGGGGTCCCGACAGTAACAGTATTCCAGTAACGACTCAAATCTTGCTATCACTTAATAAGGGTCTTTCAAACTTTCCTGAACCTTCTAATATAATTATGAAGGACAAAATAGACATATGAAATATAAAGACCCCTATCCCCACTCTCACCACCTCTAGAGGGTGTCTGGTCTCCCTTCCTCGAAATTCTCTTTCCTTTTTTGACTATGATTCGTCTTCACTACCCCTTGTTTTCTTTCTTTTATCTAATTTTACGACTATTTCTACGAAACAGAACGAAGTCCGGCTCGGCAATCAGTAACTAGACTTTCTGGAAAAGGTTCAATAGATATTATGTTTCTTTTTCCTTCTTCTTTTCTTTTTCCGTTCATGACAGAGTATGTCTGGAATAATTTGAATTATGTTATAAGTTCTGACACAGATTGTAATACACTTGTATACAGGAGAGACCTTTCAACCGAAGATACACCGAGACGTTGCACATTTTACATTCCTTTACATAAAGAGAAGAAAGGATTCTCGTGACCTACTCACAATATCAATCCGGGAAGACTAAAGGTCAGAGACTGAGAACAGAAAAGAGGACTATTCAAAGTGTAACTAGGGTTCCTGACATGTACTCATGGTTCACATTATCGAGATAAATTTAGGTCATGACTATACTCCTCCCCGCCCCTTACACCCGTCTTTAGTTTCCGTTCTGAGAGAATACGGAATACGGACACTTGGGTATCCATATAAATAAGAGGAAAACTTGAAGGAAACCCGAAGGGACTATCGAGTCAACTATTTCTTAGGTGGACGTCACGTCCTCTGGGTGCAAGCTGAGGACCCAGCCCTTCTAGGCGACCTCTTCCCTATCCTATGGGTGAGGTCATAAGAACCCGAAGGGAAAATCGAGTCGATCATTTCTTAGGCGGACGTTACACCCTCTGGACCCACGCTAGGAACCCTACCCTTCTGGGGAACCTTTTCCCTATCCGATGGGTGAGGTCATAAGACTAGACCTCTTAAGGTACCGGACATATCAGGTACCCCAGCGTTTCTCAGTCTGTACTGACTCGTTGACAGCGAAAGTGAAACTTGAGTGAAATGGCTATTAAATAATTCTCGTAACTTAAACACAGAGAGAAAAATCTACCTTCTTCGGTTGTTTCGTCATCTCCATTTTCTCGTAGAGAACAAGAACACTTGACGTACACGGCATACATATTCGGGACAAACGGTAGATGGGTTCGTCTGAAGGGAGGACCGAATAATGACACGCAAGTACTGGGGAACAGAATCTTCTACATGTCAACTTACTAATCACGGTTTTAGAATTGACGATTATTCAATTATATGATCCTTTAATTTAACGTATCTCTTTTGAGTGGTTAACTTAGAAATTATAAACGGTAGAAAAGTCTTACCCTCACTACGGGATTACTTAGAACTACT
Source organism: Capra ibex (assembly GCA_006410555.1). Lineage (NCBI taxonomy): Eukaryota > Metazoa > Chordata > Mammalia > Artiodactyla > Bovidae > Capra > Capra ibex. The sequence goes on from SJYO01049859.1 coordinate 1,083,808, forward strand.
GGGCGGAACGTTTAACTTTAACCATACATACACTCAAAAACACTAAGAATGAATGGACTTGTGTCCAAAATGAAGGATTTCTACAACGATTATGGCTTATCCATACCTTAGACATACTTCTCGGTTAACACTGTTGAGAAATTGGCAGTCGTATTGTAAATACAGCCATATGTTTCATTAGAAAAATCATTTTTGAAGACTTAGATTAGGTTTATGAAAAAATTTTCATACGTAGTCCACCTAAACAGACCCCTGAACAGATGTGATGGCCTGGATTGATTGGATTATAGTTTAGACATGACCTATTCACTTTTAGGTTAACACTGTTGATAAAAGGATTTGAAATCGAATCCTTTGTTAATGTTGTTATATGTTTTATTAGGAAAAATTATCTGTGTAGACTTAGATTAGTTTTATGAAAAAATTCCCACAACTGGTCTACCTAAACAAACCCCTGTACAGATGTGGAGGACTGGATTCATCAGGTTGTCATTCACAGACAAAAATTTAAACGTTACATTACCTTTACCGTAGATATTGAGTTTAACCGTTAATTGGTCTTTAGAACTCGTAAAGTAACTTTGAACCTTCCACTGATAACTAAAAATACGTATTTCATATTTACCGATGATCTTGTTTAAACGTAGAATTCAGTGGTATCTTGTGATGTAGTCTATGTAATTATAACGAATCTTCAATTTAGACTCGTTGTCCAGTCCGTTACATCAGGTAGAAACATAATGAATCGTAGTCTTCCTCCTCGACTTATAATTAGGAAACACATTCGGTTGAACTTCCTTTATACAGACAATCTACTGACTAACATATCTGAGGACCGGAGAAGAAAAAAAAAAGATTAAGAAAACAACATTAAGCCATCGTATTCGAACCATATTTCATTTTGGTTTGTTTGTCAATTCTCCGAGTCAATACAAATTCGTTTCGAACAGAAACAAATTTTTCTACGAGTAAGAAATGTCCTATAATTCATATAGTTTAGAATACTAACTAGACATTGTTGAGACTCTTACCTCGTTAAAAAAGGAAATGCTTGTTCCTTTACCACTAAGTTTTTTGGAGAGTAGATGGGTTCGTCTCCAAGTCAAAATTCTGAATTCGGATTCAGAGTCTGGAAGGTTTTGTCCGAAGTTCACTTTAATGAACATTAAAACTTACTGAAGAATTTTGAAAAAATAAATAAATTGTCAAAGAACTCATAAACGATAAAAGTCCCGTGTCTTCACTCTAAGTATTAAGTCACTGTAGTACCTCAAATTACAGATCGTCCCTCTAGTTACAATTTCATTAGTGTTTCGGATTATCGACTACAATGAATGTTCCAAAAATAAATCAAATCTCCAAGTCTATTACGGAGACTCATTCACTCAAAGACTGAACTTGTATTTAATACTCTTTCGTGAATCTCTATTGAGTTCTTTTTCCCACAGTCAGATCTTACTACCCTTCTTACAAATAGACCCTCAGAGGACATCTTTACAGTTCGTTTGGAGACACTGGTTCTTCCAGTATCCTTGATCTCGTTGTCGCCTAACTCTTCACCATTTGCGGAACGAACCACCTCATGACATCTCTTACCGTACGAATACTCTAAAGTGTGTTTATGGATCCGGGTCACTCTACCCTTCCTCGTCTCCGACGTCTATAAGTAGAAATGGGGTTGGAAATACTCTTAGTTTTACGTATCGTATCGTAAAATCGTTGGCATTTTTTGGACGTTATCTCTTCGAGTAAATTATAAGAAGGTTCATTCTTCAGGACTGAGTAAACAGACACTTTGGAAAGTAGGAAACACTACAAACAATGATAACATTTCTATTTAAAAAACTTTATGGTCTAATCTATTAGGACTTTCCAGGTAGGAACGAGACTCCGACAAACCAACGATCCGTTGAAACGGGGAGGAAGTACTTTTCGAGGAAGGGTTTCATTTAATTGTAGACTTGTTGGAAGAAAGGTTGTTGTAAGTTTGTTGATCATATAACCGTCTCCAGTTTTGTGAGTTACATACATCTTAAGGTCACTCTACTCTATCCGTCCCTTCGTGACTTACAAATTACACGAAGACATCTGAAGATGTTTCAAGATTTTTTTACTTCTTTTTGTCCTCATTAGGATTCAGAACAAATATAATCTGAAACACGTAAGATCCTTAAAAACCGAATATCTTTATTGTACGTTCAAAATCAATTTGATTGTCATTTAAATTTACTATTTATTGTAGTTTCACTAGTATAGACAATTTTCTTACAATTACCACGATTAATACACGAGTAATCTGAAACGGTCACACAAAGATGTATACTGAGGTATAAGTATTCAGTACTTATCTAAATAAAGATGAGCTATTTTGGTTGGACAAATTTTTAAAACTTTAAAGTGTCGTCAACGAGACTTTCTCTACTTCTCTCCGTCTTTAGATTTAATGGATCTGAAATACTCACCAAAGAATTGGGTAGACACGGAGGGAGGTTGTAAATATCTTTATCAAAAAACGTAAAGTTCATTTTGAGTACGACGTTTGATTCACTGTACGGATGTTGCATTAAAAATAGTGTTTTAGTGAACTTGTTATAAAAAGGCATGACATAGAGTTTTCTTCTTCCTTTCCTTTTCTTTTTTTCTTGTTTTTTTTACTGGAATTTGAAATTTTTGAAGTGGTAAACTTTCGGACCAATAATTCTTTTTTCCGTATTCTACACCAAGGGGGTAGTTTAGACTATACCCCTACCCTAGTCCCGTGTTCTGTGTCACAGTGCATATATATTCTCCGTTACCCACCCGTGTTCACTTCGACTTTATCTTCCTAGTCACCTCTTTTCGAAACATTTCTTAGACTTGAACTCAATCCAGAAACTTCACACATCCTCTCATCTCTCATTATCAATCCGATTTTCGTTCACTGGGTGGAGGTAACACCCAGTAAAACTTTCAGACCAATTACTTCAAATAAAACTATATCCCCTCGCCGTCCTTCAGGGGTTTCCGAAATTCGTCCCTCAGGGTCCCAAACCTTCTGACCTTACCAATCCGTTCTACTTAATGGACTTCCTTTCAATCAGATGACTTGAGTTATAAATTTTGGACCAGACGTGTCTGTGGAAGAACCAACGGACGAACGGGAAAAGTGACCTCGGAGAATTCTCGTCCCTGATATAAAGTACAAGTATAGTGGTCAAGAATAGAGAGTCCACGGGTGCACTGTCGGTTCACCTACTTCACAAATGTCGACTGTCAGGTTGCGTCTTAATTTATTTACGACTACCTCCTGCATCTACTCCTCAGAATGTAGAAAGTCAACATCAGATACTTCACCCAAAAATTAAAACTTAATTGCTGTTTGCGTTGGACTCCTCTCGGAATATGTAAAATGAATATCCCACTGATAAGTCTTCAGATTGTAACACCGAGGACAAAGCACAGGAGTCTTGAAGAAGACTTCATAAACTTCCTCTTGAGATGGTCGACACTTGTGGGTTGACAAGATTAGGTCTCCACCGAGTCTTATTTACTTATTTATAACTTTAGTGTTCGAAAACATTATGTAAAACAAGATGGAAAACTAACAATTTCTAGGGATGTAACTCTAGAAGGTTAGTTAAAGAAACTAAAAAAAATTCCAAAAAAAAAAAAAAAAAAAAAAAATTAGTGTTCGATAGAGAAGACTGTTCAAGAAGACCAATAGTCCTCTTTTTGTATCGAAAAATGTTTAACATAGAAATAGGGATTGTCATTTCCTTCGGTTTTTTATTTATGGTTAATCTGGATGTTAAAAATTTTTACATAAGAAAAGAGAATTTCGACTCTTTCGGATAAGTTAGAGGAAAAAATAAACGACCAAACTCCTAACATATAAAGGAACTCCTACAGAACTAGTAACAGGGTTACTGGTTTTATAAATTCTTAGACGGGTCCGATTACTATCTTTTAATCGAAGGTAAAGTCAACCCGTTAAAAATAACAAATAAAAGAAGATACCGATCGTATCAATTCATAAATGCACTAGTCAGTTAGTCTTCCTTCCAGATAGTCACACGGTAGACATAGGATCCCACTTAGAATTAATCAACACAGTAACTGGACTTATTTCTATACAGTCTAGATAGTTTAAACGACGAAAATACAACTTTTATTACAGAATAGACTGTTAACTCTTGAGTTTATTAATTGTATAGACTTTTTTACTATCTCTTCCTTCTCTTAAACCACACAGAAAGTTTAATTGAGAATTTGGGTACAGAGGTGGAATATGTATTTAATTTCTACTGAAATTTTAATCAACTTAAATAGGTGACTCATCTACTCTAATGAATTACCATAATAACTGTCGTTACCTGTACTCAAACTCGTTTGAGGTCCTCTGTCACTTCCTGTCCCTTCGGACCACCCGACGTCAGGTACCCCAGGGATTCTCAACCTGTGCTGAATCGTTGACTTGTTTTTCTCTACTCTAATGACAGTGTTGTGTTCGTTACGATTCGACATAATATTGTTTTATATATTAATAATCTAATGTAGTCATAAAACTCATAGTACAAGACTCTTCCTACATCTGTTTTTCAATACAGGTTTTCTCTCTGAGTATACTACTCTTACTCTCTAGGTTGAACCGTCGTGGAAGTCTTTCTAGGAATTCATAAATTTCTCCGTATGGATCGGACGACACTACCCTCCCCTGTTAGAAAAAACTGGGGGAGGGTCTTCTTTTGGGTTAAAATCTCTTTATATAATTGGAATTTGAAATAGTGTCGGTTTTGATATTTTATACTCGGTCACTTAAGTGAATAACTCTTTCCACTACCGTCCACTGAGATCGCCATATTATCCTTACATGTAGTCCATACTTCACCCAAATCCACAGACTCCGGTAAAGGAAGTTCAAGTTAATATGAATCAGTGAACCTTACTAAACGTTAGTCAAGGGAAATTCCGAAAGTTTCCGTATTTAACTTTGTTACTAATACTCGAGTCAGTCAGACTTTCCCACTCCCCTCTGCACATTTTGTTTGTTGACATTCAAAAGTGACTTACTTCCCACTTACTTCACCTTTGCATTAATTTTCCCGGACTCTCCACGTTCCTCCTGGATAAGATATATAAGTCCCCGCACTACCCTCCTCCATTCCCAGTTGGTCATTCTGACTTTATATTACCTTTAACAATATTAGGACCAGTAGTCATACATCGAAAGAGTAAACTTCAGTGTTGTACCTGATTGGGAAAGAGAAAAAAAAAAGAAAGGTTTACACTATCCTTTCGTTTCTATAGGACAATCACCTAGATTTGAGACTTTAGCTGTGGTTAGTCTTAAGAAATGTTCTTTTAGACAAGAATTGTTTACCGTAGTGGAGGACGAGAGAAGGAGCTGGTTTCGGAGTCCGTAGAAAGGACGGACTTTTACGGAAAAGACGGTTAGAGTTGAAGAAAGGGTGGGGATTAGGACTAGGAAAGGCACTACTAGGAAAACGTGTCGGTCTGGTTAGCTGTGGGAGAAGCAGACTAAGAGAGTTTAGAGGTCTAGTCTTCTTTCTCTTAAACTCATCGAGCAGATGGGGAGACTCATTACCCGGGGACTTACCCCTACAACTAATGAAACCAGTCGTTAAACTGGTCTAGAGATTGGCCTGACCGTTTGTCCTTCGAGTCCGTCCGGGTACCGGGAATAGTTCATGCGTTTGTGTCGGTCGTCACTCTTGAGTGTTACTCCATAGACTTTCTCTTGTCTTGCCGAAGGTATAGTTTAGGAGGGGCTTGGGAAAACACCCTTCGGGAGGGTTTCCTGACGGGCAGGGCTTACCGCATTTCGTCCTGAACCTTTCGAGACAGGTCAGGAGTGGTGTACTGAGGTATCGGTAATAGGGTGGAGGTGTTTCATGGTTTGGGCCTTCTCCGTCTTCCTGACGATTCCACTTAACAGAAGAGGTGTATCGGTAACCGTCTTACGTACACGCCATGGTTTCCCACCACACTACGTTCGAGAGAAAGGACGACGAGAACATCAAAGGACACACCGACATTTTATCTTCCACCCTATTCCGTGTAGCAAGAGGTCCTTGTGAAAGGAGATTAGCCGAGGAAAAATTCGAAGAGTGAGCCGTCACAAACAGTGGGAGACGAAAGGCAAACGTACAGAACAGTGCATAATAATTGATTTGTGTTCAAAAAGGTAAAAATTACGACGATACGAAGACATGGAGACCATTCAAACTAGCAGTACAATACCCTCCCCTCCTGTTCCCAGGGACACTAAGGGAAACATGGGAGGGGTATGATTGGGTGTGGGGGGTATGTAGGGGGCGGGGAACATAACGTAAGAACAGGTCCACCACCATATTTTAAGAGTTCAGACAGAGGAGACTGATTACGGTCTTATTAGGTTACAGAATTTTCTTTGAATATATAAATGATAATGGTGAAGTGAGTTTTCGTTAAATTTTACACCAAATACATTCAAAGTAAAATTTTTAGAGTAACCTTATACGTTCGACCGAGTTACTAATTTGATGACACAGTAGAAATACGTGTTACTAAATTTAGGTCCTCTTACTGGCTTTATAAATTCGATGAGTGAATGTCAACAGGAAAGTGACGGTCGAAGGTCGAAAATCGACTATTCCTCCAGTCTGTCTATGTTTACACACTTGTTCGTTTAATCTAAAGTGAAACTCAGAGGAGGTAATATAATCAGTGGTTCTAGGTTATAAGACAGGTAACGGGTCTAGACACAGAAAAAACAGAACAAAACAGAAACCCCCAAAAAACCATCATTAAATAGTTATTATCCTTTTTCAAAAAGAAAAGAAAAACACATGGGTTTCAGCTCAATGGCTGATCCTTTGGCTTATCTCGACATAAAGTGACAAGGACTCATTGAGGAGGTATAGGGAGAGACAGGGTAGTCAGAGGTCGTTTTCTGAATGAACGTCGTCTGTAGAAACGAGGAGGGTAGAGTCTTGGAGGTCCTGTTAGATGTCCTGTTGGACGTTGGGATGTCTGGTTGGGAGACCTAGAGAAGTTTTGTTCACGAGGACGGGGTGACCCCGGGGAGGGCCCAGATCCATCCATAAATCTCTACCTCAATCCAAACCGAGACAACGAAAGTAGTCTACCATTAAGCGTCTTCCTTCGTGAAGTATAGGTATCCTCAAGGAGTAGGATCCCTCGGAAAGAAGGTGAAAATGAAGATATGTTAGGTGGAGGCAAGCCTTGAGAACTGAACTCAACCGTACACTCTTCTTTAGGCAAAGGTTCACAACGTGGATGGACTTGATTGAACAGTACCGAATGACTTCTGTCAACATTCCCTAAGACTTCGAGTCTGGCCAAAGTAACCTCTTTCCCACAACTCTAGTAGAGGTAAACTTTTTCATTATTGTTACGTACAGAAGGTACATTAGAACAACAATAATTTAGTTTCGGGATAATAGGGGACAATTTGATTACGGGGAGAACCTTCCCTATGTGTGGAGTCTCCCCTACATTCACTTTAGACTTAATTCACATTCAGTGACTTACTTTCACGTCCCAAGACTTGGGTCGAGACAAGAAACCGTACACCACCAATACTCTTTCCGTACATGTCAAAATGGGTTAAACATGTAGGTCAACCTCAGTTAATAATCACTCACTGAGACCGAAGTCAATTATTTCAAATTTAATAAAAAAAAATTACTATCGTTATTGAAACAAGTTTGAGTTGGATGAAGCTCTTCGGACATAATAGTTTAGATTCTCTTGGCAAGGGAACTAACCAACACTTTCCTTACGTCCGTATGGAACAAACTAATGTGAAGTAAAATAACTTTAAACCTCTGTCACCTAAAAAAAAAAAAAATTGTTTAACCACCAAATACCGTTGGTACTCACTTCGTTCACATAGTCGTGGTAAAAAGGTTGTCGTAAACGAGTCAAGACCAGAGAAACAGTATGAAACCATTAAAGACGTCATAAGGTTTGTAAAATAAGAATTTACCACTAGACACTAACTACTAGAAACTACAATGACAACGGTTCTCTAATACTGAACGACTTTCGAGTCTCCTACCAATTGTAAAAATTGTTATTTAATAAAATTTCAATTCCATACATGAAACAAAAAAATCGGTATTATGATAACGTATAAATGATCTGATACCATATTATATTCGTACTAAAATATACGTGACCTTTTGGATTTTCGAACGAACTGAGTGAAATAACAGTATAAGGGAAAATACTGTCAGACCTTTGTTCGAACTTTATAGAGGTCCCAGACGGACGCACGTATAAGAAACCACATTTACTTCAGATTAAAGACATGTGTACATTTATTCACAAACTCCCTGAAGGGACCGTCAGATTGCCAATTCTGAGACACAAGGTTCACGTTCCCGTGTCCAAACTAGGGACGAACCTCTTGATTCTAGGACGTACGGTGTGTCACACCGGTTCTTATTATTTATTTGTAAAATTAATTGTAAGGTTATTTTTTATATCAAGACAAGGAACTACAGTTCCTCTGTCTTATCCTCCCGTCCCTGACCTTATTCACCATACGCACTCAAAACCAGAGATAGCGTCTGACACTGGAAGGGTTAAAATTATTAATTATAAGAAGATGGGTTAAAGAAGTGGAGTTTTCATTCGTATAATTAAATTATTCTACTCGGTGGTGACTTTCGGTGAGTGAGAAGTACTCATGTGGAACACACAAGTACCAGTCTACCTCCCCCAAACACTACTGTCTCGACTTAGTTAATTGTGGTTAGTTAATTCGAGGTTAGGATTCTTTTAAGCTCTATCTTATAGAACGAGGTAGTCGGGGACTTGTGGTAAAGTTTTATAGAGAGGGAGACCTTTGTTTTTGTAAGGATTGGGTTCAGACTTCCGGAAAAGGAAGAAACCAATCTTTTATAAGTAATGATTTCTTAACGAGACGAGGTTTCGGGTTTCGTTCATCCAAAAACTCTCGTCTTGTAGCAAACACTTCGTCATACTCCGACTTAAATCCGAAAGACAATCACCACTGTCAAATTGACCTAATAATTATGTGAACCCTTCTGTGTTTTCTCTTTTACAGGATGCATAATCTTGTTCTACAGTCCTTACTCGAAGAGTTCTTCTCCTCCCGCTCGTGACTTCTCTGGATCTAAAATCACGAAATTAATTAATGTCTGGTCGTCACCGTCCCCAGACCACTATCTCGGTAAAGGGGTGTTTCTCGTCTACGGACCTGTCCATATCAATGAGTGTAACGGTCACAAAAACGAAGAACAAACAAACAAACCCCCCAAAAACAAAACAAACAGAAACAAAAAGGAAGTGCAATAGAGGAGAGGGAGAATTGAAGACCGTCAAATCACTCACAGTGTACCGTCCTTCGTGCAAATAAACTTTGTCGAGAGGATCCTATTGGTCGAAAAGGAGGTAAAAACATACATTTTCAGATTTTGATAGAACCGTATTTGGTCTAAAATGATAGGAAAATATATCGACACAGTTGGAACCGTTGTAAATTTTCTTTTCTTTGAAACTTTACCAAAGAAGTCCTACATTCGTACCATTTCGGATTACCTGTACGGATCACCGACCAGAGGTATTCTGAGGTTTGGACTCGGTAAACGGTTTACTTTTCTAATGTAGTTACTGAGCTCGTAGGTTATCTAATAGCATTAATTGATGGAGTATTATTCGTACCGAATATATACAGTTACATAAATGAGTTGTACATCTAAGTATAATGACTGTCCGAGACAAGATCGACAAACTTAATGTAGTTACATCCATACTTTTCCCGAGTAAAAGAAAATACTGAACCATGAACACCTGACATAATGGATAGATTACTCCTTTTAAATTCTTGTACACCATCTTTTTTTCCTGAAGTTTCACGTTGTTTGTAGACTTATACACGATGTCGATTAAGTAGAAACTTTTCTTTCACTTTCACAACGAGTCAGTTCAGACTATGAAACGGGTGGTCCGAGAAGACAGGGACCTTAAGAGGTCCGTTTTTATGACCTCACCCATCGGTAAGGGAAGAGGTCCCGTAGAAGGACTGGGTCCCTAGCTTGGACCTAGAGGATTTAACGTCCGTCCAAGCAATGGTAGACTCGGTGGTCCCTTTGGGTTAAGTAGAAATCTCACTAAATTAGATTATTCTTGGTACAGTCGGAGTTCCGAATTATTTCCAACCGTACATCTACGAGAGATAGTTACGAGAGGTCTCTCGACTGAAAGACCTTGAGTTCTTAGGAGAAGTTCGACCAGAAGACTAAATTCAGGAGATAGGACGAAGGAAGGAAGTCCACCACACGGTCAAGAGAGACGAGTCCGTCGCGGTACCTCGGGTCGTGGAAATCAGAAGTCAGTCAGGGGAAGGCACCAGGGTCCGCGATACTACCGACCAGTCGGAAGTCCTAAGTCAGTCGGTTAGCAGAAATGGTGTTCGGGTTCACAAGGCCCAACCTTGGTCGGAAGGAGAAAGCGCCAGAGTCAAAGGAGAGGTGGGGGACATCGAACCCCGTGTAGTCGTAGGTATTGTGGGTTATGTACCAGTCGTTTGTCGGGAGACCCCTTGGGAAAAGTCTCGTTACACAAAGGTCGAGGACGACACAGGCGGGTCGGGGGGAGATACGAGAGGAGAGAGGACCAGTGAGGAGGAGTTGGTGGAGGGTCTTGACCGGGAGGTTTCCTACAGGGGTCGCTACGGAAGTAACGGAACCTGGGAGAACCCCTGTCTCTTCAGTTCCTTCACTTTCTTTACAAATTCCTGAAGGTTGACGCCGTTGGTGGATGACACGGCCGTTCCTTCCCTCTCGTCTTGAGGAGACCCTGGAGCTCGCGGAAGAGGTCAATAAAGTTGTCGTTTCAACCGTAAGGAGTCCTCTTGCGTCTGGTACTACTAGACCTGCGATTAGTTGACAACTCTTTCTAGTTACCATTCGATGGATGAAGAGACCGTTGACGTGGGTGTTCCTAAAGTCAGCATACTTAGGTCTCTCAGAGAGTCTTGGGAGAGGTCTGGGGAGTATCGACATGAGAACGAAAAAAGGAGATAGTCCCCAATACCTCTGTTGAATTGGTAAATCGAATACCTCAATTGTCGCATGGAACCAATCGATAAAGATTCCTGACCGGGTCACGACGGGAGAACACTGTTAAGAATTTTCCCGACGCTCTCGATAACTTTAAGTTACCCAACGCCGGGGGCCTCGTGACGTCCATCCATACATCCCGACATCCGAGTAAAAAAAGTACTTATCTGTACGTACCTAGTATGATGGGTAGATTATCCCTTCAATTTTCCGCACCATCTTTCTTTCTCGAAACTTTACGTTGGTCATAAACTTACGATCGGCATGAAAATAATCAATTAGATAGTCCATTAACTTAGAGATCTTCAGAAATAAAGACACAACCGGAGTTCCGAATTACTTCAAAACGGTCCATCCACAAAAATTCACTCCCTTAAGACTTAGAGAAGGTGAAGTTCACTTATACGGACCGAAGGAGAAGGTTCTTCCCTACCTAAAACGAACATTAGTAGTGACCTTCAGGACCATAAACCACACTATTAAAAACAAACCAGTTACAGTCAAAGTTTTTATACCTTGAATTAACGATTCTATTCGGACTGGCCTCCTGAACCCGAACGTAACCTCCTTTCGAACAAATGACTGATGAAAAAGTGGAAGATCTAGATGGTTTCGGTCGAGGGGCTGTGTCACGGGGCGGTCAATGGTTTAGACGACTGTTACGTAAACTCTTGGGGAAGAGATTTCTAAGAAAGGCGAGTAGTGGTCGGAGACATTCATGGTTGATAATCTTCGACTATAAGGTTTCATGTGCGGTGTATCTCAATAGTGGAGGACTTAATTGGAACGAACATAGAAACTGTCATTTCCTGTAGACTTATTCTAAATAGTGATTCTTGGTGACGTCACATTTGGAGTTGAGTTTGACCCCTTTCTAATAAAAATGTCCTTGATGAGAGAACTTAAACTCTTCGTTATAGTATATCTTTTCAGGAAACAGAGAGTGAATTAGATCGGACCCTTTCGGGAAACCTTCTTTTAACTCGGTTTTGTGATACGAATTTTTGGAAAGTTTACAAATTAAAGGATTGTGTTTTAATGAATCGAGTATTTTTATTATAAAACGTAAAACCCCCTCGTTTGTATTAAGACTTAGAACGAAAACTACATTTATAATTTATATATAGTTAGTGTTCGTCCTTTTGTGTTTAGTAACATTTGGGTATGTTATAGACTAATCAGACACTGGATTCGCTAAAAATTTCCTTAGACTCTTCAGAATTAATATCCATAAAAGAATAGTAACATTAATATCAATAACTGATCCACCAAAACAAAGGTATCTACCGAAGAGAAGTTGGGTGTAGTAGGCTATATATATCTCTAGGTAAACCTTTAGGAAAACGGATTGAAGACATTCATCTTCTAGGACGATTCGAATCCGAAACATTCTTTCCCACCGTTTCTCTTATTCCCACTTTAAACTTAAAATCTTTACCTTTCTTTTTCAATAAGACTTTACCTCTTCATTTTATATACCTTGTGATACGGATTGATTAAGTTATTACTGATTCGACTCGTAAATACTTATCTCAAGAATGTGTATAATTTTTTTATCATTATATGAGTACCTATATCCAAAGACAGGACGCAAAAATTGCAAAGTGAAGACATATCTTCATTTTGAGGTATATTGTGTATTGTCGGAAGATCTAAAAACTAGAAGTATAACTTCACTAACGTTTCAAAGGATCATTGATGAGTCAAAAGATATCTTCGAAGTTTAAGACTTCCGGAAGACTTTGGTGGTTTCTCCAGTCGGTTTGTTTAGTACTAATGTGAAGACAGTAGGTTAAGTTATACGTAAAGAAACATTCCCTCGGAGTGTTAACCAGACTTTAGCAGACCACCATAATTTAGAGTTTCACCACTGTCGAAGGTCATTGGGGAACTTTCCGTTCAAGTCTACTCAGGTGACCACCCAAAATAGGAGTCAGTCAATAACACCCAACGGTGGAATCTGAACCTTTGCCGTTGCGTGAGGTCACAAGAACGGACCTCTTACAGTACCTGTCTCCTCGGACCGTCCGATGTCAGGTACCCCAGCGTTCTCAGCCTGTGCTGAATCGTTGACTTGGTGGTGGTCGTGGAATCTAACTCTAGACCCTCACTTCTACCCTCACACAAAGAAAGAGTAGTCAATCACCTTCGTTGAAATAGACTAGAATTTTCTAACGTCAAACACCTCCTCTTCTCCGAATAGACGTAAAATCTCCTTCATTCCCTATCGACCTTCTCCTCTATTTATCCTTCTTACTTTTCTTGGGTTTGGGTAAAAAAAAGGGTCAAAACGAGGGACCGGGAGTAAGTGTACCCTGATGGTTTGAGAGCTGGGGTTGAGAGAGAGTTGGGTGCATCTTGAATTAATAAAATTTATCTATGTATAGAATTCAGACTATGATTGTTATTCTAAACTCAAATAAACGTCAAACCTAATAGAGGGAGTGAGGCGAAGATATTAATGTCAGAAAGACTTTTACGAAAAGGTATTTTATCCGATGTTTCACTCTAATAACTTTTCCGTTTAAGGACCCGGGATCGGGACTCCTTAGAGGGAACCACGACTCTTTTTCGAAATAAAATCGTTCATAGGTCTACTCAACGTTACATTATTTTACCATACTATATAACTTAGAATTGTCCCTGAGTAAGAACGGAGGAGAGGGCCTCTCCGTGGGTACTTGGTTCGTTTTCCTTATCGTACGTGATTGTCAGATCCTCCTAACAAACGTAGATTAACTTAACTGATCTCCAGAGAGACCTTCGTGAAGGAAGAAATCCAGCACTTCCTTCCCCTTAAGATCAATTGGATGATTTACCATCTAACCCCTCACTGATCTTCTTGATGGCACCCTGTTTTACCGGTTGTAATAACTCGTGGACTCAATTAGTGAAATAATGTCTAAGATGTAGTCAACAAAATAGGAGAACTTAGTCAGGATCCTCTATGATAATAATTGTATCTATTATTGAAATACAAATTGTGTGATTTATAAACTGGGGTCTTAAGATTGGTACCCAAAAAAAAAGAAGAGGTATGAAGAGATCCTTGAACCGTACGACTGACAGGTCTCTTTGTTTCTCCAACCGGAACCATCAGTTCCTGTTTCGATTAACCGTCTGTTCAGGACTGGAAACGGGAACAAAATCGAAACTGTATAATAGTTAACGGAATAAAGAACGACGGAGAGGGTGAACATCTTATGGAAGATGAAAGACAAAGCGATTTGACTTAGATACCGAAATTTATTTAATTCTTGGATTTGAGGGATCGGCTTACATTCGCTTCATCAAAAGGATGAACCTGGGAACAGATAACACTGGGATCTTGGAAGACCTTGGGTACACTGGGTACATGGGAAACCAACCCACTACGTCGGTGGTGTTGGGGAGTCTAATATGACAAAACTTATTTAAAACTTTAGGGATGACAAGTATCACAAACCCCCAAGACAAAGTCTCGTAATTTGGATTTCTAACATCTTGTTCCGTGGAAGAATTTAGAACGAAGTCTGGTAGTGAATGTCTCGTAAAAATTTCATTTTACCTTCGTTCAAGTTAAAGAGGAATCCTCTTAGAGGAACCTTAGACTGTGTGGATGCTTACAAAAGTTCCTACGTTGAAAAGAAAGACTTCTATGTAAAAGAGAGTTCCCACTCTAACAGGAAAGAGAATGGAGAACGATCGATAACGCTTCCTCCCTTGTGAGTAAAAAGTAGAGAGGAGAAGAAAATGGAGGTCAAGAGAAAAGTCAGTAAAAACGAGGACCCGAAGAGAGAAAGTATTTGTTATCTCAAAATACCCCGTTTTTTTAGATTGCTAAGTGTCCAGACTTCGGCGATACGAGATGGAAGAGTCATTAGCGATTAGAGTCATTGATCTCAACGTTTACGTGTGGTGGAAATAGGAAAGATACCTTATTCTCCGATAGAAGAGCTCGACTTCAAGGTCTTGTCAGGTGCAACTCCTTTTTAACTTGAGCTGAGTCGTTACTTCCTGACGTAAGGATTCTCTTCGTGTAGTGTTTCACTTTACACTAACACGGTTTGTATTATCCACGAATAGACCCCAGTGCGGTCTGGAAATAGGTCATTGACCTTTCGAAAGAACTACGGTGGCAGAGTGTCAGTCTTCTATTTACCCCCGCCCCCCACCTAAGACATCTCGTTCATAAACCACAATAGAAATTTTTAAATTACATCCGTCATAAAAAGAGGAGTGATAGAACCTTTGAGAAGGTCGAGTAAAAGTCAGAACAACAACCGTGTCTAGACTTTCCAAACAAGAACGGTATTACTCAAAACAAAATAAAACACATACAACCCAAAGATTACAATAAAGAACTGGGATCACGAGTCCAAGAACACCCACAATTAGTTGGTGTATGTTACAATAGAAATCCACCTTCTTCTCCTACTGACGAGTCCTAGTTTTGTTCTACCACCGGAGTACTTGGAGACAACTAATCGGGGTTCATCAGGTTCGATTTCAGGATACCAAAATACAACTTACCATTATCGACTAGTACATACCGTTACAGACTGAAAGATGAGTCAATAATAGTTGTCTGAACTTTATTATAAAATATACAGGTTTATGGATTTACACGATTTGACCTCCGTTAATAAAGATCTATCAAACTTAAAAACTTTCATCTGTTTAAAAAACTTTGACTACTGGTCGGTGTGTTAACAAAACATGTATGAATAAAGGAACACGTGAAAAGACATACGTTTCTTTCGATATTTAAATGAGTAAAGTTATTTGACCTTATCGTCTTAGAGTACACAATGACAGTTAAGTAAACTGGGGACGAAACCCAACTACA
The DNA here is from genome assembly GCA_006410555.1 of Capra ibex. Taxonomy (NCBI): domain Eukaryota; kingdom Metazoa; phylum Chordata; class Mammalia; order Artiodactyla; family Bovidae; genus Capra; species Capra ibex. The sequence goes on from SJYO01049859.1 coordinate 1,099,729, forward strand.
CTATCCCAGTTCTATATTGTATATGATCACATTCCACTCGTTTACAATTAATACCGCGTAAGACCTAACAGTGGTTTTACTTTTTCATCTTTAGACACTTTATCCTGGTGTCCATTTAATTATAGACTACGAAAAGTTCTGAGTTAAAAGGAGAGAGTCTGGATATGTAAGAGGAAAGGACCCTCAAATTACCCTCAGGTCACCTATTCTGGATACGGTCTTGTTGGAGTTAATACAGATTATATTTTTAGTAAGTAATCATTTGATAACCAAGTACGGAAAATGGGAAAGGAGGGGACAAGAAATAAGTCACTACAAACTGAAGTAGTTTTGTGTCGAGACACCTGACCAAATTCGAAGACATTCGATGAGTCTTCTCGCAGATTCACTCCACCCGTTCGATTACCAGTTTACAGAAATCGTGGTCCTGTGAGAATTTGTGAGAGGGAATAAATTTTTTTTATTTTTTCTGTAAGTTCCGAGAGTAAGTAAAGTTCTGGTTCTCGATGTTTTGTCTACTGGGGTTTCGTCTGTGAGGAACTCACATCTTCAGAACCACAATTTGAACTGTAGAGGTCCATTAGTCTACTTGAACTGTCTTATTCACAGTAACTAACCGTAAATGACAAGACCCTATAAACCATCATGACGGAATGGAAAGGAAAATTGACTTTGTAAACTAGACAAAGACTCATCTTATATCTCTTTGTCTGAGGTGTACATTCGTCGAAGGTCATTTGGTGTCTACTCGACCTTTCCCGACGACTATTCTTATACAACGTGTTTAATGAACCGCATAGTTTTACGAGACGTCACATAGATTGGGTAACTTGGACACACTATAAAGGTACACCAAATTCGTTCGAGAACGGTCTCCAATTGGGAACGAGCACACATGTTCCCCTACTGTAAGTGAAGTCACGTCATCATTGACGACAATTGGTTCGTCTCCCTCCACGGAGGACTTCACAGGGACACTTCACCTTTGTCTGGAGAAATCTCAGAGAATCATCGTCGTCATCGAAGGAACCATCGAGTCAACCATTTCTTAGGCGGACGTTACGTTCTCTGGGACCAAGCTAAGGATCCAGTCCTTCTAGGGGACCTTTTCCCTATTAGATGTGTGAGACCCTAAACCCCGAAGGGACCACCGAGTCTACCATTTCTTAGACGGACGTTACGGCCTCTGGACCTAAGTTAGGGACACAACCCTTCTACGGGACCTCCTCCCTTACCGTTGGGTAAGATCATAAGAACAGACCTCTTAGGGGTACCTGTCTCCTCGGACCACCCGATGTCAGGTCCCCCAACGTTTCTCAGTCTGTACTACCTCACTGATTCGTGTCGTGTCGTGTCATCGTCACCATAAATTTGGACATTCGGCCCTTAAGTCGAAAATGCCATTTTGACAATAGGAACCCTCTCCCAAAGTAACTTCGTAGTGTATTTAGATTCGATTTTCGACTTGAAGTTGTCGGTCACACGGAAGGTTAGAGAGTGTGTATTGGATATGTTTCTCTCTTCCATAATTAAAAGAGTTTTATTAGAACGTAAACACTTCATGAAATGGTAAATGTGTTATATTGAAGTAAGAGAACGGTGACATTAAGTCGTTCTACCCTAGATAATGACAAGGTCGAGTAGACTCTTACCGTAACACGAAATTTTACCGATGTTCGACGAAGTTAAGAAATTCACTCACCAAAGGTACCATATAATGGCATTTTGACACACAGAATTGATGGAAATGATATCTTCAACCATTTCGACTTTCGAACTTGAGGGTCGGAGGGAACATGGATCGTCATCAGTACACTGGTATAAGACCGATAACTTCAGAATAAGTCGATACATCCCTCTAGAAAAGTCAGTCACCAAAGTTTAAGGGGGTAGTTTCATAATTGTGACACAGAGTTCTTGGTCTCACACTAAGACAGAGAAAGACACGACTGTCGTCCCTCCCCTTTCTTATCTCCTACATCGATTGAGTCGGTAAACCAACTGGGACGTTATTTGACTACTCACTCCTGAGACTGGGCATAAGGACCTTACCCAAGTTATATTTCAGAGGATCACTTTCTGTTCTCGAGGGGTTGTCAGGAACCATTTATAAATTCGATAACATTGGAAACCTCCTCTAACGATTTATTATTTTACGATCTAATAACGACCCTTTACGATACAAAATTGTTTGAGGGAAGACAATTTTTGTTGATTCAGAGTACAAGATTCAACAATACGGTTTACACCTGTGTGTGTCCGACACCACCGTCATCGAGAGAATTACCCAGGATTAATGTCATCAAGACTACTTGTTCCGAGTCGGAAGATAGTAGAGTGAGTTACTCCCCGAATCGGGGAGTAAGAGAGAACGAAGAGACTTACACGAATTAATGATCTGGAGATAGTACACGACCCCTAAGGGACCACCGAGTCTACCATTTCACAGACGGACGTTACACCCTCTGGACCCAAGCTACGGGCCCAGCCCTTCTAGGGGACCTCTTCCTTTACCGTTGGGTGAGGTCATGAGAACGGATCTTTTAAGGTACCTACCTCCTCGGACCACCCGATGTCAGGTACCCCAACGTTTCTCAACCTGTGTTGACTCGTTGAAGTGAGTGAGTGGTACACGACTTCTAGTATTTTCACGGTCAGAGGTCCCTCTGCTAACACCACCGACGAGTCGCCGTTTCTTTGGCCCGAACACAGTACTGGTTTCTACTACACCAATATGTTCTTTTCTTTGTTTTTGTTTTGGTTTTTAGTGGAGACTCAGAAGTACTGACTCAAAAGGGATTGTAATCGACACCTTAAAAGACAGTTAAGTAAAAATAAACGAACTGAAGTCAAGTCAATTCAAGTCACGTTAGTGAGTCAGTACAGACTGAGAAACGTTGGGGTACCTGACGTCGTGCGTTCCGAAGGGACAGGTAGTGGTTGAGGGTCTCACTAGGGTAGGTCGGTAGAATAGGAGACAGGAGGGGAAGAGGAGGGTGGAAGTTAGAAAGGGTCGTAGTCCCAGAAAAGGTTACTTAGTCAAGAAGGGTAGTCCACCGGTTTCATAATCTCAAAGTCGAAGTAGTAATCAGGAAGGTTATTTATAAGTCCTGACTAAAGGAAATCCTACCTGACCAACCTAGAGGAACGTCAGGTTCCCTGAGAGTTCTCAGAAGAGGTTGTGGTGTCAAGTTTTCGTAGTCAAAAAGGCACGAGTCGAAAGAAATATCAGGTTGAGAGTGTAGGTATTTACTGATGACGTTTTTGTTATCGAAACTGATCTACCTGGAAACAACCGTTTCATTATAGAGACGAAAAATTATACGACAGATCCAACCAGTATCGAAAAGAAGGTTCCTCGTTCACAGAAAACTAAAGTACCGACGTCAGTGGTAGACGTCATTAAAACCTCGGGTCTTTTTATTTTAGAGAGTGACAAAGGTAACAAAGGAGTAGATAAACGGTACTTCACTACCCCGGTCTACGATACTTGTATCAAAAGACTTACAACTCAAAATTCGGTTAAAAAGTGGGAGAAGAAAGTGAAAGTAGTTCTCCGAGAAATCAAAAAGAAACGAAAGACTCTATTCCCACCATAGTAGACGTATAGACTCCAATAAATATAAAGAGGGTCTTAAGAACTAAGGTCGAACAAGAAGTAGGTCGGGTCGCAAAGAGTACTACACGAGACGTATATGCAATTTATTCGTCCTACTGTTATATGTCGGAACTGCATGAGGAAAAGGATAAACCTTGGTCAGACAACAAGGTACAGGTCAAGATTGACAACGAAAAACTGGACGTACGTCCAAAGAGTCCTCCGTCCAGTCCACCAGACCATAAGGGTAGAGAACTTCTTAAAGGGTGTCAAATACACTAGGTGTGTCACTTTCCGAAACCGTATCAGTTATTTCGTCTTCATCTACAAAAAGATCGTGAGAAGGAAAAAGGTACTAGGTCGCCTACAACCGTTAAACTAGAGACCAAGGAGACGGAAAAGATTTTGGTCGAACTTGTAGACCTTCAAGTGTCAAGCACATGACAACTTCGGACCGAACCTCTTAAAACTCACAAAGAAACGATCGCACATTCTACTCACGTTAACACGTCATCAAACTCGTAAGAAGTCGTAACAGAAAGAAACCCTAACCTTACTTTTCACTGGAAAAGGCCAAGACACCGGTGACGACTCAAAAGGTTTAAACGACCGTATAACTTATGTCGTGAAAGTGTCGTAGTAGAAAATCTTAAACTTTGTCGAGTTGACCTTAAGGTAGTGGAGGTGATCGAAACAAGCGTCACTACGAAAGATTCCGGGTGAACTGAAACGTAAGGTGCTATAGACCGAGATCTAATCACTAGTGTGATGGGACCAATAGACTCAGTAATTCTATAAAAAACATATCAAGAAGACACATAAGAACACATACAAACTGAAGTCAGGGATAATAGAATGAAATGGACATTCTTTCCCTTTACTAACGACAAGGTTTTCAATGTCCCAGTTGGTTGAGCCGACTCCGACCTAAACCCTACAAAGACCTCATACAGACTACGACGGAGGTGGTCCATGAATGAATGCGACTACCTAGTAGTGTCTTGGACAACAAACTCCCGTCGATTCTTCCCACGACCTCCTGTCCTCGATCGTCTCTTCCTCCTCCTTCTCTTCCTTCCCAGTTACACTGTACACGGAAGAACAGAGGGAGTGACCGGTCACTTGGACCAAGTGACCCAGAACTACTCCCGACTTTGTTCTCCCGATTTTTGTCCTCCTTGACGGAGAAAGACTACTTTCTGGAACCCGTTCCGTCCGTCAAATACCGGGTGTACAGGTGAGTATTACTTGTCTGTTGTCATTACCTTTCCGAGTATCACCGATTTTAATCATCTCCAATAAAAAAAGGATATTTTCAGATCTAACTACCGACGACTACGACGGAGTCGTTGAGTTGTTCTGGGAGCTCCTGTGTCTGAGAATTGAAAAGTGAGGTTGAAAACATCGAAACCGAAAGACAAGAAGTCAAACAAAGAATTACCAGTGTCTACCGGCACATCGAGAACTTACCCTACAATTGGTAAGTTCCTCTCGTCTTCACCTTTCCACCACGTCAGTTATAGACGAAGAGTATGGTTCGTAAAGCCAAAAGAGGTTCCGAAAGATCACCTGAGGTTGATACCGAGTAAGTAGTCTTACACCAGTTTACCAGTGAAACTCCACGTTCCCTCCGACCTTTTGGTTCAAAAATCGAAATGGTTTTACCGTTTGGTGAGGTCATAAGAACGGATCTCTTAGAAGACCTGTCTCCTCGGACCTCCCCCGATGTCAGGTACCCCAATGTTTCTCAGTCTATACTGACTTGTTGACCCGTGTTTTGTCTCATATCCCTCAATTCCTTCTCCGTCCCGACCGACAAGGTAAGCACGCGGGGTCCCGTTTTATGTCTACCTCCTTAGAGGTACCAAGTTTCGTCCCATTTTTGGGGTAATTTCCGTCATTTTATATTTCGAGAGAGGAAAGAATACTTTAGAGAGAGAATTACACTACATAAAACAAACAGTAAATTACAACAAAATTCATTTCTTTTTAATTTTACAATTTTATAATCATTTAAAATGGATATTAGAAATAAAGTATACACCTTAGTGACTTTAATATGTTAAATATAAAGTATTCAGTATATACGTGTACAACGATAACAAATCAGTGAGTCAGTACAGACTGAGAAACACTGGGGACACCTGACGTCGTGCGGGTCGAAGGACAGGAAGTGATAGAGGACCTCAAACGTGTTTGAGTACAGGTAACTCAGTCACTACGGCAGGTTAACAGAGTAGGAGACAACGGAGAAGAGGAGGACAGGAGGACGTAAAGTAAGGATGGTCTTGGTAATCTTTGTGACGTGTTTTAATCGAGCTAACAGAAATTAAGTGAAGAAGTACGTACACATAGAGTTGTCGTATAGAGTGAATACTCATTTTGTCTATCTTCTTTTCTTTTCTTCACAACGGGATAGAAAAAGAAAGGAAGATACAACAACGAAAGTCACAAGTCAAGTCAAGTCAGTGAGTCAGCACAGGCTGAGAAACACTGGGGTACCTAACGTCGTACGGTCCGAAGGGACAGGTAGTGGTTGAGGGTCTTGAATGAGTTTGAGAACAGTCATCTCAGCCACTACGGTGGGTTGGTAGCGAACGTCGTAATGTACCTACGATTACGTGTCTTCCTTGTGATCATTATTTCACAAGGAAATGACTACACAGGACCAGTAAACACCTCGAAACACACACCTTTTAGGGTACCTGTCTCCGTAGACATCCCAACGTTTCTCAGTCTGTACTGACTCGTCTGTACGTCCACACACAACCTTCGTGCAAGACCAAGTCTCACACACTGAAGGGTCCCGACAGTCACAGTGGATCGGGGGCGGAAGTGAATTGGGGGGGTGAAGGAGTCAGAATTCGCATTTCACGTAATACAGAGTGGAATATGAGTGAAAACGAAACTAAGTGACTTGAGGGCGTGTAGTGTTTAGGTGAACTTAGGAACTTAGGATACGAGTGTCCCGTTGTATTTGTGAGACACGTTTACCCCTCGGCACCTTCCTCCTTACGTGTCACGTATAAGGAAGACGAACACGTGTACAAGGTGAAATGCTAGTTTGAATTGAAAGTTTTGATCTCAGGGTTGTGTTTAAAGTCTTAAAGTTCTACCGTCGACGGACTCGTAATTTGGTCCGGACTCACAACTGGGGACCCGATAGAGTGTCCCAGAACTTCGGTCAGGACCGGTCTCTTGTATCTTTACCTACTACCTAATCGATTACACGAAGGGTGTTCGGGTCCAGTAACAAATTGGGGTTCAACCGACTGGAGGGTTGCGTCTACCTCCGTCAGAAACTGAGGTGTTGTGGGATTCCCGTCTTCTCTTCGTGTAAGCATCTCGTGTAAGTCGTTTTAATTACCACCCCGTGAAACTGATCGTTCATCTTCGATTTCTTACGTCTCCTGATCAGAGACACACAATTACGGTCCTCCAATGGTTTGTCTTAGTTTATCTTCTCCCGTCCCTTGATGTTCAGAGAAGAACCCTCCAAAATTACGATTATGTTTGGATTAAACTTGAGTTTCCCTACAAGGTAAAGTCAACTTCCCTAGGACTCCCCTCCTGACACTTTGAGGACTCATTAATGAAAGATTTGCCGAAATGTTAAGAAGTAAAATGGCGTGACGTTCGTGTTGTGACGGTCTGAACTTTTTGTTCTCATCACCTAAGTCCCTACCAGGTGTCTTTAGTACCTTACTATTGTCTTTTGTGGATGGGTCGTAAATAGTGTCCGTCTTCGAGAAGACTCTCATATTGTTATTTGTTAAATTAAAGTATAATTGAGATACTTCACCCGACGACGATGACTGACGCTTGTAAAGGATCTTTTCCTGTGACTCCGTGTTTCTTGAACTCAGTAACGGGTTTCAGCGTATCGGTCATTCACCGACTTCACCTTTTGGATTGGGGCCCGGATCACGGGAACGTGAATTGGAGCTCAATTGGTGAATTGGTGGGGTGAGGGAGGTTTTTGACCACAGTAACAGAAATCTGACCGCACAAAATACAAATGGGTCTGACATAAGAGAGATGTCATAAAGAGATGAGAAGGTGTAGGATGTTGGTTTTACGAATGTTTTAACTTACTTTTTTTTAAAAAAAAAGTAGGTAAAAAAGGAAACTGAGAAAGTCTCGAGTAAAAACCCCATTTTATTTAATAGTGAAGTTTCTCATTTAAAAGACCGAGAATGTTTACGTCGTTGGCAGAATTGGAGTACGAGTCAAATAAGATTAAGTCTATAAAGGGTAGTCGTACAACTTCATAAAAATTAGTCTGACACGTGTCGCTTACTATTCAATACTCATTATAAGAAGGTTAAAGAAGATGTAACATTTATCGTTTGATAGGACGTAGTAGAGTACCAGTCTGGTCCACGTACCAAGTGTCAGTCACTTCTTTCGACAAGTGTGTTCAAGTGTGTAAAATATTGTCGTGATGGTAATATTTTAACGTGTTAAAAAAAAATGTTGGGTTACCGGTCAATTACATAGTACAAGAAGTACTTCACCTAGTTTCGATACCCAACCACTGTGTGTCAAATTAATAAGAAAGAAATGTCACGAATGAATAAGACAGGAGGAGTCAAGAAGTCACCACCGCTGAAAGAAGTCGAAGATTAAACTGTTTGTTTTTGAGATCTGAATATCTCTTACCTTTGACTGGTCCACTTGAGTTTCGTCCCTCTAAAGAATGTCAGGTAGTTGTTCAGTATGTTTTGGGGTTCTGTTCCTTTTCAAGTTCAGTCATCTCTCCCCTCTTTACTTCTGTTACGACCTGGTCTTTGTTCTACTTCAAGGACCGAATTTAGTAGATATCGATACCTGATCGGGGCAGGGATCTCTTCTTCCTACTCATTTTGTACAAATCTCTTCTGTTTTAAAACGAGTGTGATATAAATCCACGAAGGGACCACCGAGTCTACCATTTCTGACGTACGTAACGTCCTCTGGACCCAACCTAGGGACCTGACCATTCTCCTCTTCCTTTTCCGTTGGGTGAGGTCATAAAAACGGACTTTTTAAGGTACCTGTCTCTTCGGACCCCCCGATGTCACGTACCCCAGCGTTTCTCAGTCTGTACTGACTCCCTGATTGTGAAAGTGTGAGTTCACGTCTTTCTTTTTATATAGGTGTAAGAAAACAGAGAAGAAAGGAAGGAACGAAAGAGGAAGGGAGACAAGGGAAGGAGGAAGGAAATAAGGATACTTAGACCAGAAGGAATGTTCAGAGGTGAGACGACCTACCTCTCAGCCCAGGATCTTGGAGTTAGGTCAGGAATCCCAAAGACACGATCCATTGTGATAGAGAAAGAGTATGCATGTGTCACAAAATCTAAAGAAGGGGAAGAAGGACGAGGAGAGGTACTACGACAAATCAAAAGACCCGCCACACCTCCCTCCACAACTCTTTCTTCAAATCTGGGAGTCCATCTAGGAATTTGATAGGAGGAAGGTCATAAATGTCGTAAATAGAGTAGATGGACCCGTGACTGTAGAACCATAGACGTCGATCTTAAAAACTGACTTCTTACAGCCTAGACCAGAGGAAGTACTTTAACCCCCTCAGATGTCCTGGACCACCTGGTGCGATGACGGACCTGGGAGTGGAACCGGGAGTGACTACGACTGAGGACTCTAGACTGACATTTACGGAAGGATTGGGAAGAGAGTCGAGGTCTCAGTGAGACAGGAACTGTCTCGTTCGGACTGTGATGGGTGGAGTAGGGAGGAGTCCTGTGCGTACGTACGTACACTTCAGTGAAATCAGTACAGACTGAGACACACTGGGATACCTGACTGACATCGGGGGGTCCGAGGAGACGGGTACTCCGAAGAGGTCCGTTTTTATGACCTCACCTAACGGTACGGGAGGAGGTCCCCGAGGAGGAGTCCTGTCTCCCCTTGTTTATAGGTGACACTGTGTACCGTCAGTTTCTTTGAATCCTTCGGTCTAGTCAGTGAGGAGGAGACGAGTTTGTGTGTCGTGTTTATGAAAATAAAGTTCAATCGAAAAACGGGGTTTGACTCTTTCAGACCTTCAACAAGAGGTCTCAAGTTTTACCGTTCCTGACTTCGTAGACAGAAACTGGAGTTGGACGAATTGTATAACCGGAGTAAGACCGGACTTCACCACTGAGTCTCGAGTGTAGAGGTTCGGACGAGGAGACTGAGGATCAAGAAAGAAAGAATATTAAAAACTCCTTGTCGTAAGAGACATGATAGGGGACACAACAGGTGTCACCAAACTATAAGTGTCCCTCAGCTAACGAATAAAGTGGTAGGAGGGACCCGTACGGAGTCACAAGTCGGGACTTTAACACTTCACAGTTCTTTCGTGTTAAAATTTTCTATTTTAATTTCTCTAAATTCTAAACGCTTCGTAGTAGGGAATAAGATATATGGACCCAAATATATAACAATTGATTACTCAGACATATATTAAACCAGGAGTTTATGACCAAAGAAAAACAGTTTCAGAGTTCAAGGTTTCGGTTTATATATTTATGGACTTTGTTTACTTTACTTGACTAGTAAGTCATTGATATTTTATTGATACTTGACGAATTGTAAAGTATGTGATAGTCCTATCATTACGTTATTTTCTGTTTCTACTGAAACTCTATATCTTTGTCTTTTTGTCCCCTTACCACTGAGTAATTACTTTATCCCTTATATTCTTGAAGGAACTGTCCCTGTCCCGTTCTTCATACGTAAACTAAAATCTGTACTGTTCAAGTTGAATTGTGTTTAATTTTTAGGTAAAGAATCTTCATGAACTTCTAACAATTCGACCTTTCATTGTGTTATGTAAAATGTAGAAAATTTTACTAGTGAACGTCTATAGATATGAAAGTTTTGTTCTTGGGTCTAAAACCATTTCTTCGAAGTTGTCTGGTAGAAAACTCTGAAGACCAAGGTTGTCTGGTGGAGAACTCTGATGACCAACATTTATTACCCACATTGGAATTCTCATCTATCCTTTTCGTCCATCTCTAACTCCTTTCTTCCCCTTATCATCGTAAACGACCTACCTGTTCCTCGTAGACTACCTACTCCCTAGACGACAAGTCAGTGATTCAGCACAGACTGAGAAACACTGGGGTTCCTGGCACCGTACGGTCTGAAGGGACTGGAAGTTCCCTGTCGTCAATTGTTTACTTTTCACCTTCTTGTCCTTTACGACATAGTATTTTCGGTTTCTTTGTCTCTTGAAAGTCCGTATTCTCGTCGGTCATCCCAGTTTACGAAGATACTCTGTTTCTGTCCCGGTTTTTTTACATGGAGTCTAAGTCGTTATACCTCCAGAAGTCACCTCATTTTCCGTCCGACGTTGTTTAACTTCCATTTCCTTCTGGGTACACCATTTTTCTGTACCCAAGTTACGGACCCAGTCTTTCTAGAGGACCTCCTCCTTTACCGTTGGGTGAGGTCATAAGAACGGACCCTTTAGAGTACATGGAACTTCTGTTTCTTCTAGAACCGTCCGATGTCAGGTCCCTTAACGTTTCTCGACCTGGACTGACTCGAGTTCTGGTCTACTTAATCTTATCATGGTTGTCTTGACCACTACACCATCCTTTTCGGATTCTAAGCGGTTCAAGTTTAAGGTCGATGAGTCGTGACTCCCACCCACTACGACCTGTTTACTCCAATAGAGCCACTTGGAGTCGAAGAAGTTAACATTTTACCCAATATAACTCCTAATGTACTCTACTGTGTATGTTGGACCGTGTAATCTCTTCAAAGTATTTGTAAATAAGTAGGACAAGAAACCTTCGGTGACGACGATTCAGTGAAGTCAGCACAGGTTGAGACACGCTGGGGTATCTGTCGTCGGGTGGTCCGAGGGGGCAGGGACCCTAAGAGGTCCGTTCTTGTGACCTCACCCAACAGTAAAGGAAGAGGTTACGTACTTTCACTTTTCACTTTCACTTCAGCGAGTCAGTACGGGTTGAGAATCGCTGGCGTACCTGACGTCGGGTGGTCCGAAGAGGCAGGTACTCTAAAAGGTCCGTTCTCATGACCTCACCCCACGGTAACGGAAGAGGCTTAAATTTGTACACATGTGGGTACCGTCTAAGTACAACTATATACCGTTTTGGTTATGTTATAACATTTCATTTTTAATTTTTCATTATTATTATTTTAATTTAATTTTTTTTAAAAAATTACGATAGTAAAAGTAAAGAGATCAGGTTACGTAGTGGTACGGAGTAAAGGAACTTTATGTGTACCTTTGTGTTTAGAGTAAAGTTTTTTACAGGTTATGTACTATCGAGAATTCCCGTTTCTTCTCAATTTTTACGATGTTTTTACATTCTGTGTGATATAAAAATATTAATAATAATTATGTCATTTAATAATAATATGAAACGGTAAGGGTAATAAAACGAAGTAATGTTAAAAGGACTTGGTACCCCTTTTGTTTATTGAAGATGTCTCGTTAAGTTATAACTTTGGTCAGTCGATTCTTTATGGGGATAGGTAAAGGTGGAGGTCACTCAGTCAGAGGTTCCTCTCTCCACTGAAAAGTCAAAGGACACCGACGAATCAGTGAAGTCAGTACAGACTGAGACACGTTGGGATACCTGATATCGGACGGTCCGATGAGACAGGTACTTAAGAAATCGGTCCTCATGACCTCACCCAACGATACGGGAGGAGGTCCCCTAGAAGGGTTGGGTCCTTGACTTGGTCGTAGAGAATCCAGAGTTCTTAACCGTCTACCTAAGAAATGGTGATCGGGGTGGACCCTTCGGGAAAGTCAGAGGTCAATGTAGATTAATTACTCAGTTAATAGTGTTTCAGATTAGTTAATGGAAATTCAGATTAATCGTATTTCGTAGTAGGATGGTACGGACGAAGGTTCTGGAAGAAAGGTGTTTATAGGACCGTCCTAAGTCTCTCCGGTACATTCTCTTCCCCAAGTTTTGAGGAGGTAATGTAGACTTTCTAAATGTGATATAGATCTGTGTCGGGTGAACAGTAATCGTTCATAAGGGTTCGTCTCTGGAAACCCTTTTTAAATAAGTAGTTACATCAATGTTCACAGTAGTGTGTGCAAGCTTAACGGAGTAATGAACCGTTAAGATGTTCTAGATGTATAACTGGCACATTTAACAGATGTGTCGTCTGAATCCTTGACTACTTTAATTAGGGTAATCTTTCGAGAACGAGACATATTTTTTCTTTTATTTTAAAAAATTTCGCGTCCGTCCTTTCCCACTACTTTCATCAATTGAGAAAGAGACCTATTCTATTATCTCTTCTACTTTTTCCATCCGTCATGACCTTTTGATCGAGGGGTTGCGATGAGACACAAAACGGCCGGAACCATACATGATTACAAAGTTTAAAAGGATGAAAATTAATTACTTATGAATACTTCAGGGGAACACGACACGACACGAATCGACGAGTCAGTACAGACTGAGAAACATTGGGGTACTTGACATCGGGTCGTCCGAGGAGACAGGTACCTCTAAGAGGTCCGTTCTTATGACCTCACCCAACGGTACGGGAGGAGGTCCCCTAGCAGGGTTGGGTCCTTATTTTGACCCCAGAGGACGTAACGTCCGTCTAAGAGATAGTCGACTCAATGGTCCCTTCGGGTACTACAGGGGAACGACGACGACGATTCAGCGAAGTCAGCACAGGCTGACACACGATTTGCAGTTATTGTATGACATGGAGGACACAAAGAAGAGTTCCACTAGTAAGTTATAGAGTTGGGACCAGTGTGTAAATTTACTGGGTCGTTTTAAATTTTTTATGACTACTTTCTGCTGGGGTCACCGTGTCACCTATTCTTAGGTGGACAGTTACGTCTCCTGTACCCAAGTTAGGGACCAGGTCCCTCTAAGGTGTACAGTACCTTGTTGATTCGGACACGCGGCGTTAAGGACTCGGACACGAGAGTCGTTCTCTTCCGGTTCATGGCGTTCCTTCTCATCGGGGAGAACGGTGTTGATCTCTTTCGGGTTCGTTTCGTTGTTTCTGGATCGTGTCGGTTTTTATTTATTTTAAAATTTTTTAAGACTCCGTCCCAGGGTAGGACCCAGTTAATAATCATAGTCCACCCTCACCCGACGGTAGTCACAAATAAGTGTCCAGGGGGTTCAGTAAGAGAATACGTTGGTCACAAAATTTTCGTTGACACTATAGGGGGAAGAGGTCATGAAGGTTTTATCGGACGGGAAAAGTGTTCAAGACTTCTTACACTTTTACTCCCCTTTTTTAAAAAAGACTACCCAACCTCGTTCATTAAGGTAGAATCTAAGATAGAACAATTGTCCACACGAAGAATCTATTTCTGTGGTACAGGAAGACCTTCTGTGACCTTTCCGGAATCCCTTGCATGGACCTAAGAAGTTTTACTGAGTGAAGTGAATACTTTTCTACAGTCAAACATTTACGTAAAATGCTAGACAGGTACACCTTTATGGTGTGTCAAGTAAGAGTCTCCCGTTGTCGATACAGACATTAAGGCAAAGATCAGTCACGTTAAGAAAATGATTAAAACTCAAAGACGGAGATATTCTTAATAGGTGTCTGGAAAAAGGAGGTCTAATGTGTCAAGGAGTACTAGGGAGGGTCTCAGAGACTTTTACTCGTGGTGACCTCAACAGACAAACAACCCAAAAACAAAAGTTGTGTAGAGTCGGTAAATCGTCAGTACCCGAGGAGTGAACTTATCTGTTAACTATTTGTATGAGAACCGGTTTTGCCATCCGGGGTTCAATGCTTTACTGAGAGGAGACTAACCTGAAACCATGGGTCCTTCGGGTTAAGATTTCTTTAGGACTCGTTTTTGTTTGTTATTAACAAGGGGTCAGGAAACGTTTATTCACAGAAGGTCCTTGACAGACCGGTAAGGCGAGGCCCTCGATAGAGCGATCACGTTTACAGACGGCCGGTCTCCAAGCGGAAACGCTATACGTAAGATCTTTATTCAGAGGACTCTCGCCCCGGGTGAGGGTCCACTCAGTGAAAAGAGAGACAGAGACCTTAAAGGGACGCCCGAAACGGTAAAGACCCAGACGAAGATATCGTCGTTTCACCGATTTTGAAAAAGTGAGTGTAATCCTATACCTTGGTCTCTTAGATTTGAATCCTTTTTTTTGCTCTTTTTCGAGTCCATACAGAAAGTCTCAAAAAAGTCCTCTGGACGACGGTAAGGGTCCCCAAAGAAAATTTGTTCCAAAAATTTACAATTCTGACTCTATAAGAAGTTTATAACCTGAATTCTTTGTGTCGACCAAAAATGATCCTATATTATTTGGACCCAAATAGTCAAAGATCCCCCGAAGGAACCACCGAGTCACCATTTCTTAGGCGGACGTTACGTCCTTTACGTCCAAACTAGGGACCCAACCCTTTTAACGGACCTCCTCCCGTACCGTTGGGTGAGGTCATAGGAACGGATCTCTTAGGGTACCTGTCTCTTCGGACCACCAGATCAGGTGACCCAGCGTTTGCTGATCGTGTATACGTACGTAGTCATAGATCCCAGACTCTTCAAATTCCTTTATTTAGAGAGGGTGTGAGACGGAAGTGCAGATTGTGAGAGTTATTAACCGATGTAGGACGGAAACGGAGGTGTAGTCCGTCTCCAACCGGTCAAAGGAAGAGAAGGAACTGTAAGGTTCTCCATAGGTCTCCGTGTGTAAAACAGGAATCCAAATCCCCTCACAAAAGAAGGTAAGCCCCTCTTAGTGGTACCACGTCTGGACATTCGGTCCGAAGGTCGTTTTTGTGAAAGAGAAGAAAACGAGACTACTATTAACCCTTGTCCTTCGGGCAAGGTTCGGTCAGGTCTTTTGGTTGGTTTGTTCTACACGAATAACTGGTAGATGCAACATTAAGTCTTACCAATCTCTTGCGTGTCAGGACACAGCAGACTATGTAGTACTAGGGTAGACCACTGTCATAATTTTATAGGGTGGGAAACTGTTATGTCGGACCCCTTTAGTTGATGTGACAGGGAGACGGGTTACACTGACACTGGACATAAGTTAAAGGGAGTCAGTATACTGAGTTACCGTAACAAGTCAGTGAGTCAGTACAGGTTGAAAAACGGTGGGGTACTTGATATCGGGTGGTCTGAGAAGAGAGGTATTCTAAGAGGTCCGTTCCTATGACCTCACCCAACGGTCAAGGAAGACGCCCCCTAGAAGGGCTGGGGACCTCCCTAATTTGAGTCCAGGGGACGTAACCGTTCACCTAAGGAATGGTGACTCGGTGGACCCTTCGTAAACTGAGAGTCCAAGTGGTTTAAGGTACACCCACGACCACGGGTAGAGTTCGTGTAGTGACGGACGGAGGGTCGACGACACCTCCGATGTCAAGACAACCGGGGTAGTCCGTACACTTCAAACGAGTGTGTCGACGTAGAAGGTCCTCCCCTGTGTGTCTGTACGATGTGTCTGGTCGGACCCGAACCCACTTCGCGAAGTGGTCCGAAAGGAAATAGGGTAGTGATGGAGAAGGGTGTAATGGATTCTTCGTAATAAACGTAAATGATCTGTAGTCCATGTTTCCCCAAACTCCTTCGGTCAATGACTTTCAACAAAATCGGGAGAACATGAATGGGACTGGGAAAGAATTCAATTTTTTATTAAATTTGTTGGGTGTAAGGATCTAGTACTGAGGACGACTAGTTCTTACTCTCCGACAACCCTTCCGAAGGTACCGAAACTTCAAACCTAGGGCATCCAAGAGCAGTACGGGACGTCAAAGTCTCTCCTGGTCTTTCCGGGGAACCGACGGGGGGTCGAGATTCGTCGACGTGGTGACCGACCCCAACCCGACATCAGTGAGAGTAACGATACGGGAGTCCTCCAACCACTCCGACGGGGCAAGGCTTGTGACACGAGTCGGGAAACTATGTCCCAACTTCAGTTTGTCTCACAAGTCTGGTCAGTACCTCACTCTGTGTATCAAGTCGGTTTCTTTACACAAACGTTTGTTAAAATTTTATGTTTGAACTAGTCTTGTCTCGTCAGGAGACTTCGGTCTGAAAAGTTCGAGTTCAACTCCACGGTAATGAACGAATCATTGTTATATTGAGACCCATTGGAAAGACTTGACAATGAGTTGGAGAGACATGGAACTAAGGAAGTAGACATTCTACCACACACACACACGCACACACACGCATACACGTGTGCGTGCACACACACAAATAAGTCAGTACAGGTTGAGAAACGTTGGGGTACCTGACATCGGACGGTCCTAGGAGACAGGTACCCCTAAAAGGTCCGTTCTTATAACCTTACCCAACGGTACGGGAGGAGGTCCCCTAGAAGGACTGGGTCCCTGGCTTGAACTTAGAGAATACAGAGGACGTAACCGTCCGTCCAAGAAATGGTGATCGTGGTGGACCCTTCGGGGTCACTTTTATTACCAAGAATAGATTATTCCAAGCTACATCTGTAATTTAGAGAAATGGACATTAACTGAATGTTATAGACACGGGTCGTACGACATTCTTGAGTTATTTACACTTCACAAGGAAGTTCATTATTGGAACCATAAGGAAAGTGAAACTATACGAAAGACCAAATCCTCTCCTCCTCTCCCTGAATGTCGGTCATAAGTCCCCTCTCTGTGACGTCTGTGAAATAGACTTCGCTAGCGATAACGTTGACCACTTGGTAACCCCTAAAAGTTACTAGTAAACAAACGTTTGTGTTAACGCGGGTACTCCGATCCAGTAGCGTGTAGTAGAGAACACTGAGGGTTCCATCTGATCTTTATAAAAATTTTTCGTTTTGTTGTTTTTGGTGACATGTTCATCCTATTGTCGAGTATTACACCCAAGGTCTCGGTCCGTCGAACTCAAACTCCAAATGTCAAGTGATCGATACACTGGGAGCCGTTTAAGGAATTGAAGAGATTTGGACAAGGATCGTGGACGTGTTCCCTTTACTGTGACACTGGACGACACTCTTTCGGCTCTATTGTTTGCGTTACACAGATCGTTTCACTGGTCGTACGTCTCTCACACGATGCTCAGATCGATAACAATCAAAGAAGGCAAAGTAAACATTTATTGTTTTATAAATGTACCAAGTTTATAGTTTTTTTATTGTTTATTTGTGACTCTTCACAACTGAAAAGTACTCTAAACACAATGTGTATTTCATGAATCTTGTGTGGGACGGAGTGGAGTGTGAAAGGGTTGTCCCTTGGTGGAAAAATCAAAGGACACACGGGAAGGTCATACAGAAATACACCTAATTTCGTATCTCGACTGATATTAGAATGAGAGAGGGAAAGAAAGTATTTTCCATAGTATAGTATATGTGATAGTACATGAAACGAAAAGAAGAAAACGTAAAACGTTATATAGGACCTCTGAAAAGACGTAGTCAACTTTCCTTGAAGGAGGAGAGTGTTTACTAATTAAAAGGTAACATACCTATATCTCAAGTCTCTTGAACAGAAAATAACTGGTTGTGAACCCAACAAAGGTTGAAACATAATAATTATGTTCGACACAACGTTACTTATAGGAATAAGTATATCGTAAAAAATTTACCTATTAACGTGGACTCCTAATTAAGAGTCTTCACTATAATTATATATAGTGACCCAGTTTTCCAAAACGAAGTTCTAAAACGACTTTAACGGTGTGTCAGGGTACCCACCCATAATAAATGCTAAAACAGTCGGTTCATATTTTCACGAACAAAGAGACTTCGAAACGACATCCGGTTCAAAATATAAACGTCTTGAGTATCCATTTTTTATCATAGGGACTTATCTTAATTAAACGGAAAGAGAAGTAGTCCGATATGTAGAAAAGTATACAAATTTCCGATATACATACTTAACAAAACAAAAGGTAATTGATATAAGAAACGGGTAAAAAGTTAACTCAGAGAATCTCTAAAGATACTACTGAAATATATAATCAGCAGGAAATAAAGACCATACTTATTATTTGTAGAAAGGGTCAAAACAGTAAGTAGAAAACCGATATATACACCGTACAAAGATCATCAGTATAAATGAAATAATAAGTAAAAAGATTGTCAATACTTTAAGATCTGACCCTCAATCCTTAGGTCTCTCATCGACCCATACCGTCAAGACCTCTATTTAACGGACCTAAACTTAGGGTCGAGACGGTGGTTCTTCGAAGATGCATTGGACTCTTATTAATGAGTAACAATGACACCGAATCAAAGAATAGAAAGTTCATACTACTATGATCATCTTTTATAGAGTATTCCGACTATATTTTTAATTTACTCTATTACTTATATTTTGAATCTTCTCTAAGACTGTATTTGATTCGTGAGTGTTTTCAATCGTTAATAGTAAGTTAAATAAAATTAATTTGAATAGTTAGACCTTTTTATGGGTTTGTGAGTAATTATCTTTTAAATCCGGACTGACAATTTAACTTTGATAGGTTCCTTAAGGGGACATCAGGTCACCCATCCTGAGGTACGAAAGCGACGTCCCCAACACCCCAATTAGGGACCAACCTCTAGGGTATCTGGTACGTCGTGTCGGTTTTTTTTTGTTTTATCTTTTATAGGGTTTAGAGGAACAAACCAACATAGGTAGACACAAAAATTATAGATATAAATTATGTTCAATTATCTATAAATAAATACTTGATAAGAACCGGTTCATACCAGAAAATAAATAAGTGAGTAAATTATGTCCTCAATAAAAAACTGAAACGTTGTACCCGGCCCACAACGAGGCCCTCTATATCATATTATGTCTCGGACAATGACTTCAGAGACGGGAGTCACTCGAATGTCAGATCACTCCTTATAGTTGTTCATTTACCGTTCTCGTTAAGTCGGTTTAAGAGACTCCGGGTGTCACGATTTCCGTCGTGTAAGGGACTCGGATTGGCCAGTGAACACGTGACCGAGGTAAACGAGGTCGGAGTGATTTTTGACGAGGAAATTAAGACGCGTGAGAAGCTGTAGTTGTCATAGAGGGAAACATGGTTTAGCAAGGGTAGTCGAAAGTCTGCACAACTTTGTAAAGGAAATTTACAACAGAGTCAGGAGTCGGAATGAGGTCTGTGTGGTGAGTGAAGGTCGGAGTACCACTCTTTACAGTGGATTGGATATAAGACTGTTGAGAGTTCAAATATAGATCCTATGTCTAGAGAAAGGACTCGGGTTACAGGTTAATGAATCAGTTGTAGAGAAGAACTTTTATAGTGTTCGTGGGGTTTGATTTGTACAGGTCTTGTCTGAATGACTAAAGAGGAGGGTAGGGGTGGGTTGGACGTGGTGATGAGTAACTCAGTACGACAGACGCAACACACTCGAGTCAGTGAGTTAGTACAGGACGAGAAACGCTGGAGTACCTGATATCGGGTGGTCCGAGGAGACAGGTACCTTAAAAGGTCCGTTCTTATAACTTCACCCGACGGTAAAGGATGAGATTCCCTGGAAGGGTTGGGTCCCTAACTTGAAAGTAGAGAACACAGAGGACGTAACCGTCCATCTCAGAAATATTGACACGGTGGACCCTTCGGGATGAGCGACTCAATGATTCAGTTTTGGACCCTTGGTATGAACTAAGGAGGTAATCACAGTAACGATGTACGTTACATTGACGTACAGACCAACCATAATGGAAATTTTATACGGAGTTTAGACGGGTCAAGACTGACAGAGATGACACTGGTGTAATCGAGTTTAGTGATGGGAAAGACGGGGCGTAGGTGAGAACAGGTGAGACGTCATCAGTTCATGGGTAGGTTGTTGGTCCCTTTAGAAAACTTTTGTGTTTAGACTCACAACGATGACAATAGTATAAGGAGATTCCTAAGGGTAGTTCGATTCCTAGTTTACGTTGGAGGAGCAGTTTCGGTTGTTCGGTACTCACCGAGGACGGACAAAGAGGTCTACGTAGAGTGAGAGGAAACACCAGTGAGACGAGGTATTCGACATGGAGGTTGTACGGTAGAGTCCGGGAAACGTGAACGAGGAAATCGTGTCTTGTGAGAAGAAGGTCTGGGAGTGTATGAAAGAGAGACTTAAGTAAGTCCATAGTTTTGTTTATCGTCGAGGACAATAGTAAAAAAAAAGAAATGACACATTGTTTAGTAATGTTTTGTCCTCGAATTTGGTTATGGTTAATAAAGAAATCGAGCTTAAGCCGCAACTGTACCGAGTCAACTCACCAACAGCGCCTAGAGAGTATACCTACATCCGTTTACACCAACCCCGACCCCAGTAGTACTGTTGAAGTGAGTACAAACAGTGAACTCGACCCTTCTGGGTTCGTCGCCCCCCTGACCTCGTTAACTAAGAGGAATCTTTAGAGAACACACACACACACACACACACATGTGTGCATGAACACATGAAAGGTGTACCACCCGAATCCTATCGACCGGAGTATGTATAACCATTTTTCCGAGGATCCCGGTCACAGAAATCTATTTGGTCGTCTGGAACTTACCCGAAGAGACGACGACGACGACGATTCAGCGAAGTCATCACAGGCTGAGACACGCTGGGGTGTCTGCCGTCGGGTGGTCCGAGGGGGTAGGGACCCTAAGAGGTCCGTTCTTGTGACCTCACCCAACGGTAAAGGAAGAGGTCACGCACTTTCACTTCAGTGAGTC
This sequence comes from Capra ibex, assembly GCA_006410555.1. Taxonomy (NCBI): domain Eukaryota; kingdom Metazoa; phylum Chordata; class Mammalia; order Artiodactyla; family Bovidae; genus Capra; species Capra ibex. The sequence goes on from SJYO01049859.1 coordinate 1,120,949, forward strand.
AGTACAGGTTGGGAGTCGCTGGAGTACCTGACGTCGGGTGGTCCAAGGAGGTAGGTACCCTAAAAGGTCCGTTCTCATGACCTCACACCACGGTAACGGAAGAGGTTGGATCGGAATTTTCAGTATGTCCGAGTGAAGGGGACACAAGATGAGTAGTTTCCGTAACTGTTTCTGTGGTGGTCGAAGTTTTCCCCAGTGTATCTAGGGTAGAAACTATCAGAATTATACTTTATTTAACACTTACGTAAACATGTCGTGGTGGTACCTGTCTCCTCGGACCACCCGAGGTCAGGTGTCCCAGTGTTTCTCAGTCTGTACTGCCTCACCGACTCATATGTGTGTGTGGAAGAGACTCTCCCAAGTCAGTGGTGGGAGACGTTCTTTGGGGGTGGAGGTGGGGTCGGATACCGTGAAAAACAGGAGAATGGGACCAAATACAAGGAAGTGTCGAGTGTAGAGAATTGGTTATGACGTGTAACGTAAAAATCCTATAAGAATAACATAGAGTGGGTGACCCTGTATCCGAGGTGCTACCAGTTCTACAATAGAACACCGGGGTCAGTGGTCCTGTTAAGGACTGTGTCTCGTCTAGGAGGCATTTATAATGACTTACAACCGAGTAAGTAACCCTCATGTACGCTCTTCGAGAATTCATTCTGAACCCTTTGGTCCTCTACTGGATTTTAAAAGCTCATCACTGGTGACGGCAATATAAAAAAAGAAGCTGGACTACTTGGCGTCCTATATTTGTTCGACCTCCTAGGTACCCAATTCTTACGTCAGGACAATCAAATATAAAGAAGTGAGTTTCCTCGGTGTAACAGAATAAATAACTGTTTTCCTAAGGAACGATGTCGTCCGCAAAAGAACGGACCCGGGTGGTGTTTCACAGGACCCCACACTTGATGAGAGGACTCCAAAAGCAAAGGGTTTCGACCTTTGGAGAGAAGTACCGTCCCTCTACGTCCGTCCACACGTAGTCACCGAGAAGTAAATTACGTAAAGACCAGGTCTAAATCTGGGGGACGGCTCAACTACATGTAGAGAAACTAGATCCTTTAATGAAAGTTCGACTCTAACTTTGTGAACCTTCATCCGAAATGAACTATTTGTGTAAAGTAGATTCTCAGGTCTTCTGCGTAATATTTATGAAGAGGTGAGTCGGATTATCGAGTCGTCCCACTTTCCGTCCACCATCCCAAACATGTCTGTGTCAGAAATACGATGTTTTCTAACAGACAGATCACTCCATTTCCCAGACCCCTCCCCCATGGCCCGTGTTTTCCTCGATAGGTTCTAATGAGTGGAAGAAAGAATTATAAATACCTCACGAAAGTAAAGTCATTTTGTAAGGAGAACGTATAAGACAATAAAGGAGGATTATTAAGAGAGTTCGGGATGGAAATAAAACGGAGATTTATAGGTCCATAGACCATGTCACTTCCGTTTTGTAAGTCCACAAGTGTGTGAAAAGTCATTAAAAGTCAAAACAAATTAAACTGTTGTAAATATATAACCCAACCGGTTTTTCAAGTAGATCCACACTTGAAGTACCGATTGGACTTATATTCGAAATTTTTATGTAGGTCCGTTCTTGATCTAACGGATTAACGACTGTAAATGGATCTCGACGATATAAATTTTTTATTTATATAAGAATAATTGAATTACATAGAGATTTACAGATTGTTAGTAGTCTGATAATGTAGGTATTTGATACCTTATTTGATACTGAGAAGTCTAATAAAGTTTCTCCTAGACTCCACCCCTCTTTTCTATCGTATTCTGTCCTTCACTTTCACATCGACACCGAGTCACCGTTTCTTATGTGAACGGTTACGTCCTCTGCTCCCCATCTAGGGACCCACCCCTTTTAGGAGACCTCTTCCTTTACCGTTGGGTGAGGTCATAAGAACGGACCTCTTAGAGTGTCTGTCTCCTCCGACCCCTCGATATCAGGTACCCCAGTGTTTTCTCGACCTGTACTGAATCGTTAATTTATTGTCGTCCTTTCTCACCGCTCTGTCTCTAAGAATTGGGTCAAAACGATGAGTGACAGTTTGAAACTTATTCGTCTTATTAAAAGACAAAAATCCAAGGACAGACATTTTATATTGACTATTGTGGACATCTTAAATGGGAGTCACCATTTTGTTTTCAAACCAAAAAACAAGCAAAAAAAAAAAAACTCTTTTATTCGAAACCTTTACCAGATTTTTTTCATCACCTTTTGTATTTTGTGACGAATTAGTTTTTTGGAAATAATTCACAAAACCCGACTTGACACAGGGAGGTTTTAAATATACGACTTTAAGATTGAGTCATGGAGATTGTCATGGAGACTTACACTGACGTAACCCCTCAGCAATCCCGTCCGGGATTAGGTGATATTAATCACAGAAATATTCTTCTCACTGACACTTGTGTGTTTCCATGGTTCCTTTCTAGTTTACTTCTGTGTCCTTCCTCTGGAAGTGGATGTTTCGTTCCTCTCTCCGGAGTCTTCTTAAGTTGTAAATATGTCTGTGGATATGTAAAATACGTCTGTGGATATGTAAAGACAACAAATTCGGACACATGAAAGAATACCGTCAGGATCGTTTGTTTTTTTATGCGACTCGAACTGTAAATCTCCGCACATTCAGGAAGACTCCGTTCTCACCCTAGACACTTCTGGATGGGTACCCTGGTCCAACCTAGTAAGTCTCCTACTTAACTTTAGTGACAGATCCTCCCGTGATTTTCTAGTTTCCGTTTGTAGACCACGAGACAAGATTCAGGTTTCACACTCAGTTAATCACACGTGTAACAATTACACCCCGACGATAATTACACTTCCTACAATCTCTTTGAAGATATCAGTTACGGTCATAGTGCCCTCGTCCCAGGATCAGTGACTACACACTGTAGCACTTCTCAGAAAGACCAACCAGGGGTCATGACTGACGTGAGATCCTAACGGTTTGTTTCCTGACATTCAGTGAGATGTCGTGAACGTAACTCAAAATGGAAGGTAAGTATTAGGGGTTCAGACATGGTATGAGACTTGATCAATAAGTGACTTCGACCAGAGTCATCGTCCACTCTTTCTCATTCCACAGGACAACAAGTCAGAGGGTCAACACAGGTTGAGAAACACGGGGCATCTAACGTCGTACGGTCCGGAGGGACAGGGAGTGGTAGGGGACTTCAAACGGGTTCAAGTACAGGTAAAATAGACACTACGGGAGGTCCGTAAAGTAGGAGACTACGGGAGAAGAGGAAGACGGGAGTTAGAAAGGGTCGTAGTCCCTGAAAAGGTTACTCAGTCGACAAGTGTAGTCTACTGGTTTTATGACCTCGAAATCGAAGTCGTAGTCGGGAAGGTTGTTCATAAGTCCCAACTAAAGGGAATTCTAACTGACCAAACCAGAGGAAAGACAGGTTCCCTGAAAGTCCTCAGAAGAGGTCGTGGTGTTACACGTCCGTAGTTAAGACGCGAGACGGAAGAAATGGTATGTCGAGAGTGTTGACAGTACTGGTGACCCTTCTGGTATCGGAACTGATATACCTGTAAACAGTCGTCTTATTACAGAGGTGAAAAGTTGTATCATAGATCCAGACAGTATCGAAAGGACAGTTCTTCGTTATCGGAAACTAAAGTACCGAAGTCAGTGGTAGACGTCCCTAAAATCTCGGGTTCTTCTCCCTTAAACAGTGTTGAAGGTGGAAGAGGGGAAGATAAACGACACTTCATCATCCCGACCTACGGTACTAGAATCAACAAGGTTATAAATCAAAATTCGACTGAGAAAGTGAGAGGAGGAAGTGGGAGTAGTTCTCCGAGGAATCAAGGAGAAGCGAAAGACGGTAATCTCACCATAGTAGTGTATAGACTCTAACAACTACAAAGAGGGCGGATAGAACAAAGGTCGAATATTGAGTAGGTCGGACCGTAAAGAGTACTACACGAGTTGTATATCCAATTTGTTTGTCTCACTGTCGTCTGTCGGGACAACAAGAGGAAAGAGTTAGAACTTGGTTAGTCAACAAGGTGTGTCCCAAGATTGACAACGAAGAACTGGGCGTATGTCCAAAGAGTCCTCTGTCCATTCTATCAGACCATAAGGGTAGAGGAATTCTCGAAAGGTGGTAAACAATACTAGGTGTGTCAGTTTTTGAAATCGTATCACTTACTTTTTCTCCACTTACAAAAAGACCTTAAGGGAACGAAAGAGATACTAGGTCGTTTACACCGTTGAACTAGGAGACCAAGGAGACGGAAAAGATTTGGGTCAAACCTGTAGACTTTCAAGAACCAAGTGTATTACGACTTCGGATCGTACGGTCTAAAATTCGTACTGGAACGATCGTACTTTTTACTCACGTTAACAGGTTATCAATCTTGTAAGAAATCATGATGGGAAGAATCCTTAACCCTACCCCTAACTGGAAAAGGTATGACACCGGTGACGACCCAGAAGGTCTAAACGACTGCATAACCCACGTATTACACAGTATGGTGACCATATAAATCCCACAATAAAGATTTTGGTTCCTTAATTAGAGAAACCTCTTCTGTGACTTTGTTTTACGATTGTACTATAAGATTCATTCACTATTTCTGTTTTTTTCTGTCCTTGTTTATTAGGTCAACTTCCGTCGTCCGGATTGATTATGATCTTTCCGATCTAAACATCTAATGTTTCTAGGTATTTATGTAATCTTCCATTTCGGATCTCACTAAGGATTTTGGTCACTATTTGGTCACGTCACTGAGTCCAGTCACCACTAGAGCTCAAACTCAATACGTCACATTACCTGTGGGGGGAATGTGGGTCTAAAGTATCTATAGGTGGTCTAGCACGGTTCGACAAAAAGAGTTGAAGTACACTTACACTCTCATTAGACCCTATGAAAATTTTTTGTAACCACGGACTTCGGGTAGGAATCTTTCGAACTAAATTAATCACACCTTACCCCCCAATATTAAAATGTGTTAAGGATAAAAGTGATAACCTCCTAATACTATACGTTAGTCATCACTCTGGAAGGACAAAGAGATCCAGTATTTCCGCGTAGACGGTAACGGAGAACTAATCCCGACCAGTCAAGGTCTACTCCTAAATCAAATTACCTTTTCAAGAGCGTCTCTTAAAAAGTCGGTACACCAGAATTTATCTACATTTATAAGTTTGAACTACTTTAGTCCAAGAAATTCCTCAAAACCGTCGAACAGAATTTACAAAAATTGGACATGAAAATCTTCTGACTTCGAATAGTTCACAGGACTAAAAGACTCACTATATCCGCTTCCAGTCTGAATGTTTTTACCATAGAAGTCAGTACTTCCGACGACTTACTGTTCGTTCAGAACATTCTTATATTATATTCACCAAGTGGTCCTCTAGTCTCCGATCTCTTTGTCTCTGGACTCAGACAGGATCTGGTTTCTAGTTCTTGAAAGAAGCAGAAGTACACGAATAAGTAAATAAGTAAGTATTTTGTAAACGACTCATGGGTAATACAAGGTCTGTGAACTATGCGTTCGACTCGTTCTGACTCTTAAAGGAATCGAGTGACTACAAAAATAGATCCTGTATTTAAGACAATCAACCTCCTACTACCAAAGACAAAATAAAACAAACCAACAAAACCTATGGTAACATAGGAATTTCGGATCGTTTATCAACTGTTATTTATAAACTACTTACTTATTTTTTCACTTATCTATTTAACTAATTCACTTTATATAGTAACGTTCCGTGAATACTGTGTATATCCCTTCTTGTTCTACGATATTCCTATACATGTACTTTTTCATTTAATGTACTTCCCTATCCCCTTCAAGAGACTCCTTTTTTTAGATACAACTTTTATTCTAATCACGCCACTTATTCTTTGTCATCTAAATTTTCGGATTTCTAACACTCTTTTACCCGAATAGAACCCGGAAAGTTCAAGTCACACCGATCTCCCTTTTCACCTCAACTTCTTAATCTTCTACCCGGTACATCTCACGAGATTTGATGTACAGAATCAAAGGATAATGTTAATATCGTTTACTAGTGTATAATCACCGAATTTTGTTGTGTCTAAATAATAGAACGTCAACATATCCAGTCTGCAGACTTAGCCCAGAGTGACCCGATTTTAGTTCCGAGACCACCCCGATCTTAGGAGAGATCTCCGAGATTCCCTCTTAGATAAAGGGACGTAGAAGGTCGAAGGTCCCCGACGGATGTAAGGAATCACTTTGAGGATAGAAGTCTGGGTCGTTGTCACCCATCTCAGGAAGAAGTACGAAACTTAAAAAGGACGGTGAGTCTGACGTATAGAGAGACTTGGTGAGAAGACGAAAATTCTCGAGTGTACTAACCTTACCCGAGTAGGTCTAATTTATGTCTTATTAGAGGAGAATTAGTGTACGAGTCTCATAGAAACACTTCATTGTATAAGTGACTAAGACCCCTAATTCTGTGTACAGAAACCCCCAACAATGAGACGGATGGCATGGTACAGTTCTTTAAGTCTGAAATAAAAGTTTTGTCTCTCTTTGATGATTTCTCAAAGTCATCCCCTTACTTACTAGTCGAAACGTAAAATTTTGAAAGAGAGGCCTACTAAAGGCCTTTGGTCTAATCTTTCTTTAACGACAGTAGATCCTCTCTAGTTTACAAAAACATCTGGTCTCTTTACAGACCTTTTCTACTTCCCATCTTCCTAAACTCTCAGTAAACGTCACTATTTCTTTTACAAAATCACCAACTAAGATAAACCCCCTACTCCAAGCTATTGTGTTTATGGTGACATCAGAGACCAATCCCACTAACGTGTTTACCTCCGTGACAAATGGTTCCGTTATTTATGTCTCCTTGTTGGAACTCTCTTCACGATCCAAACAAACCTCTTTGTAATTCAAGTACCTTAGAAGGGACATCGAGTCTGCCATTTCTTAGACGAACGTTACGTCCTCTGTACCCAACCTAGGGACCCATCCCTTCTAGTAGACCTTTTCCCTTACCGTTAGGTGAGTTCATAAGAACGGACCTCTTAGGGTACCTGTCTCCTAGGACCACCCGATGTCAGGTACCCCAGTGTTTCTCAACCTGTGTGTCTTTTGTGTGTGAGAATTCAAGTGTTCGGTACTTCTGTAAGTGTACATCTAGAGGTTAATCCCCAATATAGGTTCCCAAATTTTAAGTCTAAAGACCCGACGTCTGAATAGAGACCCACAGGAATTGTATATGTACCTGTGGTTTGGGAACCCCTTTTACATCTCTCTTTTTCTTTAGGTTCCTATCGTTGAACTCTTTTTTGTCGTAAAGACTCTGACGGTTTTCTGTTCCTTAGACGGGTCCTCTCATCCTCGTTTCCTATCTCCCCTTTCTTCGTTACTTTCCCCGGACCACAGTAAGTCAGGTTCCTTTCTCTGATAGAATTTCTCGTTCTCACCAGTTGGAGTAACTACCGACACTTCACCAGTCACTCCATTCCTGACTTCCTCTGGTTCCCTCTTCCGGAGAACCTCAGTGACAGCTGAAACCGTTTTCGATACTGGAATCCTGTCCTCTCAACTCGACACTGACCTTCCATTCCTTGTTTTATCAATCAAGTCAAGTCAACGAGTCAGTACAGGTTGAGAAACGTTGACGTACTTAGCATATCGTGCGGTCCGGAGGGACAGGTAATAGTTGAGGGTCTCAAGCGAGTCTGAGTGTAGGTAGCTCAGTCACTACGGTAGGTCGGCAGAGTAGGAGACAGCAGGGGAAGAGGAGGACGGGGGTTAGGGAGGGTCGTAGTCTCAGAAAAGGTTACTCAGTTGAGAAACGTACTCCACCGGTTTCATGACCTCAAAGTCGAAATCGTGGTAAGGAAGGTTTCTTTAGGGTCCCGACTAGAGGAAGTCTTACCTGACCAACCTAGAGGAACGTCAGGTTCCCGACTAGAGGAAGTCTTACTTGACCAACCTAGAGGAACGTCAGGTTCCCTGAGAGTTCTCAGAAGAGGTTGTGGTGTCAAGACTTCGTAGTTAAAAAGCCGCGAGTCGGAAGAAGTGTCAGGTTGAGAGTGTAGGTATGTACTGGTGTCCTTTTTGGTGTCGGAACTGATCTACCTGGAATCAGTCGTTTTATTACAGAGACGAAAACTTATACGATAGATCAAACCAGTATCGAAAAGAAGGGTATCGTCTCACGTTTGATGAAAAAGGTCTTTCGACCGGGGGTTTTTTACTTTCTTAAACCCTCCATCAATGTTCCTCCTTGACTCTGCATAATAATAAAATCTTGTCTCTCTTTGTCTTTATATAGAGATCCTTAACGAATTTCACAGTAACACTTCCGCCCCCACCCCCCTCTTCATTCTCATCTATCTTCCTTTTCATTCCAAGTTTTTCTCACAAGATAAACAAGTGAGTAAACAAATGTAAATTACAGCTCCTGAACTTATGTAAGATGATGTTTACCTTCCCTCGACCATCACTTCCTCTCAAAAATTACCTCCTTTATCAATTGTTCCCGAGTTTCTCTACGACTGTTGATCTCGAAACCTCTTCCCTAACCGGAATGGTAGGGAGGTTTTATTTTTAATTTTCGACGTAATACCTTTCGTGTCCACGGTGAAGTCCTTTTGTCCCGTCCTTCAAATATCCTAAGAACAAAGTATGGAAGACAAGAACCAAAAGAAAGCCGGTAACTTATTCTACCATTAAGTTCCACTACGAAGTTGACCCTCTCGGACCTTACCACTTGGTTCTGTCTTTCTTTTCAAGTTTCGGTCTTTTCGTGTCGATTCCCACTCTCCCTTCCAATTTTCACGGTTTTTTATATGTAACTTTAAGTTTTTCCTACTCCTTACTCAGGACTGTACCTCACACTACGACATTCAAGTCCTGTATGTTTAGTGTCCCCACCCTTTCGAACTAAATACTCCACGAACGGTGTCCTTACCGACCCACCTGACCGAATTTAAACGTTCCTTTATCCCGTTGAACTTCAACACGGTCTGAGAGACTCCCCGTGTCTCACTTTCTAACAAGGATCGAAGTCACTCAGACATGTGATAAACTTTTTTATTCTGATTAGTCACTCTTTAAGGACTCGACCTACTGAATGATCAAAAGAAGTGGAATCCGGCTTCCAATTTAATATTACGTTATGTTCTTAATTTGTTTTTTCAACTCAACTTTTATGTTATGTCGTACACTAGTTCACAGTTTACTTTCTACCTCATTTTCCTATTCATGACTCCAAGTTTTCTCTCTTTCTTCATTTATTTAATTAGACCAAACACTTCTGAAGAACCTTTGTTCGTGTGTATTACCAGTAATAATTGTCCATACAAAATAATAGAATCAATGTTGGGCCTTCTTTCTGTACCGTGTGGTAACGGGTATCTGACGTCCTACTCAAGGACCTCACTCACCAGCTTTACGCTGGGAACGGAGTTTGTCTACCATCCATAAGAAACGGTAAGGGGCGACCACAGGGGTCTACCGTTGACATAACGGTCCTTTTACTGTTTCTCCATCCTCGGAGTAGAGGGGTGGGGTGGTGGTGGTCGACACAAGACTTGAGTCTTACTTTCCTTTTATAGATTTACCTAATCCGATTGGAATGACCCTTTGGACTTACGACGTGTCAACCGACTTGTTTACAGTGCTCCTTGGTATAAGGTATGTTCTCGGACGGTTGGTGTATTCCACAAGGAAGTTCGCTCCAGTCCCTGATACAAAGTCCGAAGGTAGAATTTTGGAAACTGAGTTGACCTCCCACCTCCAGACGTCACCACACCTACGTCAAAATCTAGTCTTCGGAGAAAACTGGAATCTTTGCGATTATAAAGGTCGACAAAGACACGTCAAAGCAAGTTCCTCGTAACTCTAGAAACCTGTCAAATTACCCGCTTCCACACACCTGCGACACCCTCTGGCTGCCGTCACACATGGGTGTCTCCGAACGCTTCTGGGGCTCCTACTGACACCGTTGTTAAAAGTCACGCCATGTCCATTAGGAGGGTACCGGACCATACCCAAAGACACACGGAAATATTCGTTTTTCTTCTTTTGCACGAAGGACTGGGAGTATGAAGGTTCACACCTATGTTTTTTTAGGTTTATATCACACACTAGTGAGGAGAGATTGAAATTTCCTACAAACTATTGAAGTCTTTCTTTCTTTTAACCGTACTCTATGTGTCACAGAAAGACAGAAAGGACTAAAACTAACGTCCGTCTACGTATTTCTTAGTTGAAGATACATTACTACTGTTACTGACGCCTCTGATAAGTCTACTCCTATTGACACTTGCACTAGGAGCAGGGGGAACGGCGTTGTCTCACCACCTTCTCAGTCTCGACCGTGCCTGCCGTCCTATACCCAGACATGAGGTGTACATATGAACGTCTACTCCTACTCACTTTTACTAGGGGTGGAGAGAAGGGTGCGACCTCACCATCTACCAAACTCGGTCATGTTTCTCACCGGAGACCCAGACATAAGACAGATTTAATGTAAACTCGAACTTTCTTCAATTCACGACTTAGTCGTAGAGTTCTATTAAACCTGTTTGACGGACCGAAGTCATCCACAGATGCCTTATCTGATCTGATAGTCCTATTATCCACTAATGAAGACTCCAGTTATCTTCTCCCCTGGGGAACCAATAGTTGGAGACCTTCTACTATCGTTCTAACTTTGATGTGTAATTGAAAACTTCAACTTAACGGTCATAATCCAGACCATTAAGCTAAGTTTATAAACTTACGGGTCCTTCTGACCTTTTCAAGACAACCTTGAAAAGAACCTAGAGATGGACCCATATTCAAGAGTCCCCCTGGGTCGTAAGACCTCAAACGGGTTCTCCATTTCTAGTCTCCATCAAGACTACGGTACACCCCGACCACAACTCTGAGACGAAAGGTCATGTCTCGACTTCAAAGGTATGTTAATAACGAAATACACCTTAGAGAGAGACTTGATTTGTTTGTCCGAGGTTCGTCCCGTAATGAACACAATGTCTAAGAGTGAACGTTTAGATGTGGACTAAAAGATCCTTTTCCTATGTCTTTACCATCGGGGGAACCGACTTTTTGTTAGTAAATGTTAGATGTCCAAAGAAAACATGTGTTTCTCTTTTAAGTAAGACACATAGAAGGTCCCTCAAAGGGTTCCTCCGTAGGGTCTCTCGTCGGTTCTGAGGAATTTATGAAGGACGGAATGGAACTAGTCCCGACCACTACTTGTATTATGAAATTTAAAAAGGTTTAGAAAAACGTGTAAGGGAGAGAATCGATAAGTATTATTAGGACACTCTATCAATCCCCACCGTAATATAAGTGAAATATCTATTCTTGATTCATTTTATTTGTTCCGGAAAACCGTATAATCAACGACGACGACGATTCAGCGAAGTCAGCACAGACTGAGATACGCTGGGGTATCTGCCGTCGGGTGGTCCGAGGGTACAGGGACCCTAAGAGGTCCGTTCTTGTGACCTCACTCAACGGTAAAGACAGAGGTTACGTTCTTTCACTTTTCACTTTCACTTCGGCGAGTCAGTACAGACTGAGACACACTGGGGTACCTGACGTCGGGTGGTCCGAGGAGTCGGGTACCCTAAAAGGTCCGTTCTCATGACCTCTCCCAACGATAACGGAAGAGGTTATGATCAACGATCGTCTTGATTTTGGGTTCAAAGGGACTGACTATCTTTTAATACACCAAAAAAAAAGTGGTACAGTGGATTGGGAGAAAGAAGGGTGTAAGGGGAGTGATGGGTGTAGTGAAGAGGGTGTAGTGATGTTTCGGGTCTTCAGTTGAGGGATTGAAGTTTCGTATTGATTAGAATCTTTTACTTTGAGGAATTCATCAATAAATAATGGGTATATAAACTTAATTGTGATATCTCTCATCATATTTAGTCATTAATTATAAATTGTTAGCCAAACTTTTATCGTACAAAACAATGTAGTCATTAGTACTATAAGAAGTTATGGTAACTACAATGTATAAATACATAGTTATGATATATAGAGGTAATACGAATATACACCGATACCCTGATATGACTTTATCTCTATTATCCTTATTTGTTTGATTAGTATTGATGTACGAATATTTGAGAGGTCAAACCTTTTGGAGTGGTTCAGTATAGTCAGTATATGTCAGTCTAAGAAAATGTGTACTTTCAGTGTTCATGAGTATTTAATTAATTTACATATCAACAAAAGTAAACTTCCTGAGAGTAAATTTAAGAGTACGGTCCTCTTAAGTGAACATAGTGTTTATAAAGTCGGAGAACCATAGACTCTAAGAAGTCTTCACAAAGTCCCTTTAGGGGTTGGGTAGAATGTCGGTAACCCTTTTTTTTTTTTTTAGGTATGGTCGACATTTACTACAGGATATGTGTTCCTCAATGAAGACACACACTAGATTCGTATTGTGGTGAAGACACCTCCATCGGACGAGAAGCCGAGTGGACCATTTAACCTTGACGGAACCCAAAATCCACGTCCACATTTTTGTCGGTAGAGGTTCACGACGGTTTCTTGTGTACGAAAAATAAAGGGTTCGCTACTGTAAGGTAGGTACTCTTCAAAAGTACAAAGAACCGTCTTTTTTTTAACCGAGTAAGATTTGATCTGACCGACAGAGACATCACCACCTTGGTTCAGTTTTCAAAACTTTGTAAAGAAGGAATCACCAGGAAATCAGACACCTAGTCGAAGTAACATTGAAAGGTTGACCCGTTAAACGACAAGGTATCTTGTTTTGGGAAGTGACACCCCACGTCTTTCTGAAAAGTCCCCCCTCTATCCACTCAAAATGTTATTGTCAAAGGGGTTGTTAATCAATGAATTGATTACATTTATTATTATTTCAGAAACTAAGGAATGTATGTCTAAAAATTGACTATTCGAACTTCTAAGTCCTATTAAGTAAGTCAACGGTTTGGGTGAGAGGACAGAGTGGAGAAGAAAGTGTTAGATTGAGGGTGAAGGGTTTTCTTCTCATGTAGGGAGTGGGTAGAGTATACAGGGATACTCTATCTTTTTGGTTCTTTGTTAAGGTTCAAAACATGAGTCAACATGAATCTGAGATTCCGGAATATTCAGTTCACCAGAGGTTAAGAAAAATGGTTGTCGTAAATTTCTACAGGATTAATTAAAAGTCCATTAAATTGATTTCTGATCATACACAAGAAAAACACCGTATTTTGAGTCTTCTAGCTCCTTAACTCACTGTAACGATACTGTTTTAAGGAAGATAAGAATAGATGAATGAATACACGTATTTCAAAGAGTCGTCGATGTAGATATTTTTACTTTTCATCTTTACTTCAGTTATGACTCGGGATACAAAAAAGATCGTCATTCATTATAAAATTGTATCCATATCATTGGTTAGTTAATTAATTTTTCTTCGGGGTAAGTAAAGTGACTCTCTACGAAAAGGTTATTTTTAAAACAAATAATTTATAACGATTTAAAATTATACAAATTTACATGATGATTTTTGCCATTGAGTTAGGTCTTCTTAAATAATTTGTGAATCTGGAATACTAGTTTCTTATAAATTACAAAAATTTTGAAGTTAATTATAGAAAACTCATGTCGTTTCACACTTTTTCACTAGTTAATTTTGAAGGTACGTATTTTTAGGTAATGTAATCCAATTTTAAGATATCGTCTTTACTTTATCTTTATATCTAATTTCGTATTTTCCCCCACCCCCCTATACCCTTGAGAATAGATGAGTAAAACGGTACTTGGATTTTTAGGAGATTCTTTATTTCAAATAAAAAATTTTTGCTTCTTAGTTTTCCTTATAGTATTTGGTTGGTCGACAATTCCTTTATATTTGTAACAGTAATGAACTATGGACGATAGTGATGTCTTAAATATACGGTAAATAAAAATTTTCTTCGTGTTATTAATATAAAATTTCACATTTATAAATGTCGTACGACCCTTTGAATAGGAAATCAAGTCAAGTCAGCGAGTCAGCACAGACTGAGAAGCACTGGGGGATATGACGTCGTGTGGTCGAAGGGACAGGTAGTGGTTGAGGGTCTCGAACGAGTTTGAGTACAGGTAATTCAACCACTACGGTAAGTTGGTAGAGTAGGAGACAGCAGGGGAAGAGGAGGACGGAAGTTAGAAAGGGTGGTAGTCCCAGAAAAGGTTACTCAGTCAAGAAGTGTAGTCCACCGGTTTCATAACCTCAAAATCGAAGTCGTAGTCAGGAAGGTTACTTATAAATCCTGACTAAAGGAAAGCCTAACTGACCAACCTAGAGGAACGTCAGGTTCCCTGAGAGTTCTCAGAAGAGGTTGTGGTGTCAAGTTTTCGTAGTCAAGAAACCACGAGTCGAAAGAAAAATCAGGTTGAGAGTGTAGGTATGTACTGGTGACCTTTTTGGTATCAGAACTGATCTGTCTGGAAACAACCGTTTCATTACAGAGACGAAAAATTATACGGTTTAAAAAGTGAGAGGAGAAACTGAAAGTAGTTACATAGGAAACGTTGATGAATTTGAATTTTCCTTTGTTAAATCTACAGTTTGATTTTGGAATGTTCCTCCGTACTAAATAATCTAATCTGTTGGTCTTTTAGACTTCTAATGGTGGGGTTTTATACGATATATATAAAGATGGATGTCTTGTAAAAATTATAAAATTTACATGAACCGACGCCATCCAGAATCAACGTCGTGAGACTCTAGAAATCAACACCGTGTTCTCGAGAATCAACGTCTTACACCTTAGATCAAGGGACTGGTCCCAAGTTTGGGACCAGTAACGCTTACGTCTCAGAATCGGTGACCTGGGGGTCTCGTCAGGGAGGTGAATGTCATAAAACATGTGAGTAAGGAAGACGGGAGGTCTGGGGTAGAAGTTTTGAGTTCAGTTTCGTACTATGAGGAAGACTTTGGTAAAAATGCCAGGACGGTACCCCTGGGGGAAGAGAACCCTGGAAACAAGTAGGGAATGGACATGATGGGTAAACCATGTACGTGTAAGTAGGAACCTGATAACAAACTTTAACCATTAACATAGGTTGGGGATGGAACTTATATTAAAATTACTTTAGTTTTTGATATAATTGATAGAATTATAATAGGTAACAAATAATGTTTGTGATGAGATGAGTATCTATGTTGTCAGTTCTCATGTAGTGGTAATAACAACAACAAGTCAACGATTTAGCACAGGATGACAAAATACTTGACGTACTTGAAACACTTGAGGTACTTGACGTCGTACGGTCTGAAGAGACAAGAAATGATAGAGGATCTCAAACGAGTTCAAATACAGGTAACTTAGCCACTACGATAGATTGACAGAGTAGGGGACGACGGGAGAAGAAAACAGAAGTTATAAAGGGTCGTAGTCCCAGAAAAGGTTACTCAACTGAGAAACGTAGTAATATTCGGTTAAGTTACAGTAATAAGTAATTTATGTTTCTCCATGTCTCAGTAACAATTATTCTATGTACCTTCTGTTCCAGTACTGTCTTATTTCATGAACTCCAGAACAAATTCTTTGTGTCTAGTGAATAAAGGTCACAAGATACATAAACATAGTTTTGAAATCGTTATAAAATTTTTTATAAATAACAAGTGTACAGACACTTATGTTCCTACCCACTTTTCGACTTCAGTTTTAAGATTAGAGGGTAGGTCATATTCTACAAATTCTTACATTTGATCTATATATCGTAAAGAAAAAAGGAGAGAAGGAACAAGTTGGTTCAGATGACAAACCGGGAAATGATCTTTAAATCCCGGTATCATAAAAAGTACTTTCCATGAAAACCACCCCGTTTATCACTCTTCCTCAACTAAGATTGATATGTTAGTCGGAACTCTTTCTATAATGATTTAGTAAAGGAATTGAACGGAAAGTAATTCAACTCGATATTACAAGTAGAAGAAACATCTAAGTTTTAAATAATTCTTACACGACAAATATATTTCTACAACAAAAATTGATTGGGTAACCTTTATCCTATGAAAAGGTTAATAAAAAGAACGTAATCGTTACCCAAATGATAGGTTTGGGGAAACTGTTTAACGAGAACTTTGGTTGTAGGTCCAAACATTAGGTCGAGTAACCTGACTCCCTACACCAGGTCTCGTTATCGAAACCGAATCTCAAAACGAATCTCGTATAAATACGAAAACACGGTTCGATGTAATACCTATACTCTTCGTTTGGAGATAAAACCGGACAGACGGGACCCCGGTAAATAAGGTCTATGACAGATCTGTCGTTCCTGACAAAGTGGTTAATCGTGAAGTGTTTCTTACTTGTCAAAGAACAAGTATATAACTAAAAACCGGATGTTTAGTTTCAGTTATAAAAAATCCGATTTGTTCTAAGAATAAAGACTTAATTTTAAACGGTTTATTGTTATAAAACGATCCTCCTTTTTCCTTTTGAAAACTCTTGCGGAACGGCCTACTACTGTAAAAACACAAGGAGAACCTTTTCATATTATTCTCATTTTATTAAGACCTCCCTTGTTCCAAACACTGTTACTCTGTCGACCTCCTTTTACAAATTTAAATTTCTCTTACCTCTCTCTTTCTCCGGGGTACAACTAAGTATCTAATTTTTAGTATACGGATACAATATGAGGGGGGACTCTACGAGACAAGAGTCTATTAAAATTCTCCACTATAACATCGTAACCGAATATCAAGTGGTTCGCCCAAATTGATTCTCAATGTAGTCACTCTTAAGTTGAGATTGTCGGTCTACCGGGGAACGAAGGATGAATAACTTAAAGAAAGTGACCCGAGTTGTCACCGGCTTAACGGATTTTCTCAAATATTCTGGAAGGATTCCACATGAAGGGTGGGTCTGTGTCCATCTCCACTGGTCCGAGAATGAAGACAAGGACTGAGATAGTGTGGTAGTGTGCCCAACACGCCTGTGTTACTCGACTTCGAGAAGAGAGAGTCAAGGACTCCCGACGGACCGTGAACGAGGTCATAGAGGTACTGACTGCGATGAGACAAGTGAGAGTCCTAGTTGTAGAATCCGTACCTAGGCGAGTCGTGGGGGAAACTGTTGGTCATGATGTTACCTGAGACACTGGCTCAATCCCTACCGTTGTGGAACTGCATGATGGCGTTCGGGACCTTGCACCGAAGCGACTCGATACTGCATTCAGAAGGGTCTTCTTTTATGTAACAAGTCGAAAGCGACTGGTTAACGAAGGTATTCAAAGTAAGATTTACTACACTTTTTTAGTCATCTTACTTTTAAGTTACACTTGTATTCTAACCGAATTTCTTCTCCACATCGAACTCAGAGAAATCTATTATATGTCGTCAGACACTAGTTAGGAGTCGTCGTACGTCAATCACCATCTCAAAACCGTTTATGGAGTAGAGACACTTTTCTTAGTAGATTCTAAGACTACTTTGATTTTTAATTTAAAGTCAAGTCAAGTCGATGAGTCAGAACAGACTGAGAAACGTTGGCGTACTTAGCGTCGTGCGGTCCTGAGGGACAGGTAGTGGTTGAGGTTCTCAAGTGAGTCTGAGTGCAGGTAGTTCAGTCACTACGGTAGGTCGGTAGAGTAGGAGCCAGCAGGGGAAGAGGAGGACGGGGGTTAGGGAGGGTCGTAGTCTCAGAAGTCGTTACTCAGTTGAGAAGCGTATTTCACCGGTTTCATGACCTCAAAGTCGAAATCGTAGTAAGGAAGGTTTCTTTAGGGTCCCGACTAGAGGAAGTCTTACCTGACCAACCTAGAGGAACGACAAGTTCCCTGAGAGTTCTCAGAAGAGGTTGTGGTGTCAAGTTTTCGTAGTTAAGAAGCCACGAGTCTGAAGAAGTGTCAGGTTGAGAGTGTAGGTATGTACTGGTGTCCTTTTTGGTATCGGAACTGATCTTCCTGGGATCAGCCGTTTCATTACAGAGACGAAAACTTATATGATAGATCTAACCAGTATTGAAAAGAAGGTTCCTCATTCACAGAAAATTAAAGTACCGACGTCAGTGGTAGACGTCACTAAAACCTCGGGTCTTTTTATTTCAAACTGTGACAAAGGTGACAAAGGGGTAGATAAAGGGTGCTTCACTACCCTGGCCTACGGTACTAGAATCAAAATACTTACAACTCGAAATCCGGTTGAAAAAGTGAGAGGAGAAAGTGAAAGTAGTTCTCCGGAAAATCAACGAGAAGTGAAAGACGGTATTCCCACCATAGTAGACGTATAGACTCCAATAACTATAAAGAGGACCGTTAGAACTAAGGTCGAACACAAAGAAGGTCAGGTCGTAAAGAGTACTACATGAGACGTATCTTCAATTTATTCGTCCCACTGTTATATNCGGAACTACATGAGGAAAAGGATAAACCTTGGTCAGACAACAAGGTACAGGTCAAGATTGACAACGAAGGACTGGACGTATGTCTAAAGAGTTCTCCGTCCAGTCCACCAGACCATAAGGGTAGAGAAAGTCTTAAAGGGTGTCAAAGAACACTAGGTGTGTCAGTTTCCGAAACCGTATCAGTTATTTCGTCTTTATCTACAAAAAGACCTTCAGAGAACGAAAAAGCTACTAGGTCATCTACAACCGTTAAACTAGAGACCAAGGAGACGGAAAAGATTTTGGTCGAACTTTTAGTCCTTCAAGTGTCAAGTGCATAACGACTTCAGACCGAACCTCTTAAAACTCGTAATGAAAATGATCGCACACTCTACTCACGTTAACACGCCATCAAACTCATAAGAAACCGTAACGGAAAGAAACCTTAACCTTACTTTTGACTGTAAAAGGTCAGGACACCGGTGACGACGTAAAAGGTTTAAACGACCGTATAATTAAATCACGACTGAATTCCTGACTCATGGGACGACGGTGTGAGAACTCCAGACCAAAACCGATTGGATGGTTCTTGGAGAGATCTGAATAAAAGGAAGTACAGGGGAAACATTGTGGACGAACTGACTACACTCACCAATAAGAGTGACTGGAGTTTTAGGGGGTAGGGGTCAAGATCACTTTAATAGAGGATCTCACTAAAAATGAGATGTTTTACGGTCGAGTTCGGATGACGGAAGGACATTCAGTGGATTTAAGAGATTTTGCTAGGTGTCTGACATGGACGGGGGAAAGTTTTCTTATCGTAAGTAGTGAAAATCTCTAAGTAAAAACAAAATTTGTTCTATATTCTTATTATTTATTGAATGAGACTAGGTCATTGATGTTATTAGACAAAGAAATTTACCGAGGCAATCACTAGGTATTTTAAATGAAATAAAACGTTACTGTTACAGGAAATAATAACGACAGTTAAGGTAGTCAAACTCTTTGTATAATGAAAAGGTATTAACATCAATCATAAGGAAAATAAAGATTGTTACAACATTTAGTCAGGGATGGGTAACGTTGGACTTCGTTCGTAGGACAGAACACTTACAATTTCTACAAATTCCAGAGTTTATAGACTAACTGTAAGAAAGGGAGGACGCGTACGACAGTATAAAAACCATGGACATTCAGGTATTTTTTTAGTCCAAAGGTGTTTAGAGTCCCTTGTAAGACCTAATAACTACAAAGGGTAGTACGGTCCAATTGGAAGAAATTCGTACAAAAAACTTCCCCTCAAAAGTAGAAAGATTCTTCATAATGTGTACAAGATGAAAGAAACTTTCTCATATAGTTTCTTCCCTTGGAAACAGTAACGACTACGTTCTTCCCAATAACACAAAATAAATAAATAAATAAGTAAAATCAAGGGTCCAGACCTGACATGTCAAAAAGAAACAGTGCTAGTGGCCGGAGAATCGAAGGGACATTCCAATCATTGTCCACACTCGGTTCTCTACTCCCGGAGAATTGAAGGATATAGATGAGACCATCTCAGTGATTAAAAGATCTGTGCAGGAATTGGAACATAGGTGGTCTTGATACGACGGAGACTTTAGACTTTGTAAATTACAAAACAGAGTAGTGTTGATGGGTCAACGAGTCAAGAGTAGGAGGGAACACTGGTGATTAGATCAGAATTTGGGGTAGATCTGTGTCAAAACCCTCTTCCTTTACCGTTGGGTGAGGTCACAAGAACGGACCTCTAAGGGTCACTACCCCCTTGGACCACCCGACGGCAGAGACCCCATCATGTCTCAACCTGTGCTGACTTCGCTGAATCGTCGTCGTCGTCGTCTGGGTCAAACCCCCGTAGATAAAAGGAAGACCAGACAAAACGAGGAGGATACAAGTCAAAAAAAGGAGATTAGTTAGATATAGGTAAAAACTGGTGAGAACTATCATAATAGTAACAGGAACGAAAGATGAGGAAGATCTTTTTGAGGTAGAACCCTACTTGGGATAATAAAAAGATACATTTGAATGGAACGACCCGTGGTATCTCTTTTAGCACGATTATTAAGTCCTTGCCCATCGTAATATTGGTGTGGGTCCAGAAGGTGGGAAGAGTCGTCCAGGTGTGTGGAGGGGTGAGAGGTGTCCCATCAAATTTTACAATCTGTTGTAGGAGGTCGAGAAATAGAATAACAAGACGGATGGAATAATCTACCGTCCTCGAGGTTGACCTATCTCTTATAGGTTCGGTGTCTATTCTTAGAAGAGTCCAAAAAAAAAAGGAAGTTTCAACATGAATACATGTTTGAATAAACTACGAGTCAAGTTGGAGACAGAGGGAGAGAATTATGTATTTATAGAAATTCTAAGAGTAAATTTTTCGTTTTTGTGTCTTTCCTACGGGAGTAGAGATGTATGAGAAGAGTAGATGTGAACGATAGAGTCAAAAACTCTATCGTTTTAAAACTTAAGGGGTTGACCTAAACAAAGGATCCCGATGGTAGTGTTTCGTGGTGTTCAACCTACCAAATTCGTCGTCTGTAAATAAAAGAGTGTCAAGACCTCCGACTTTCGGATTCTAGTTCTACAGTTGTCCCAACCAAAGGGAGAGGAACCGTCATCCCCAGATAGAAGACATAGAGGTGTACCAGAAGGGAGGTACGACCTGACTAAGATTAGAGGGGAAGAATATTCCAGTGGCCAGTATGACCCAATGTCGGGTAGGATTACTGGAGTAAAATTGAATAATTGGAAAAACTTCTAAGACAGAGTTTTACGGTAGTATAAAACCCCATTAACTTTAGTCCTTAAAGTCGTGCACCTAAAACCCCCTAGTGTCAAGTCGGGTATTGTGGTTTGGAGACAATAGAACAATGGTTTTGACAAAAGTGGCTTCAAGTAGAATTTGAAGTAACTCAAGGGAAATGAACTTTGTCGGGAATTTATAACGACGATGGTCACAACGATAGAATAAAGTGTCAGACAGAGATGTAACCCACTAAAGTAAGGGAGGACACCGAAATCTAAAGGGGAGGTAGGACTACCGAATGTTTATGAAATAAATGTCGGGTCCAGAGGGAGACTTGATCCAAAGACACATTGAGTCAAGTCAGCGAGTCAGCACAGGTTGAGAAACACTGGGGTACCTGACGTGGGGGTCCGAAGGGACAGGTAGTGGTTGAGGGCCTCGAGTGAGTTTGAGTACAGGTAACTCAGCCACTACGGTAGGTTGGTAGAGTAGGAGACAGCAGGGGAAGAGGAGGACGGAAGTTAGAAAGGGTCTTAGTCCCAGAAAAGGTTCCTCAATCAAGAGGTGTGGTCCACCGGTTTCATAACCTCAAAGTTGAAGTGGTAGTCAGGAAGGTTACTTATAAGTCCTGACTAAAGGAAATCCTACCTGATCAAACTAGAGGAACGTCAGGTTCCCTGAGAGTTTACAGAAGAGGTTGTGGTGTCAAGTTTTCGTAGTTAAGAAATCGTGAGTCGAGAGAAATACCAGGTTGAGAGTGTAGGTATGTACTGATGACCTTTTTGGTATCGGAACTGATCTGCCTGAAATCAACCGTTTCATTACAGAGACGAAATATTATACGACAGATCCAACCAGACACAATACCGAGTCGACCATTTCTTAGGCGGACGTTACACCCTCTGGACCCAAGCTAGGGACCCAACTCTTCTGGGGGACCTTTTCCCTTTCCGATGGGTGCGGTCATAAGACCGGACCTCTTAAGGTACCTGACATATCAGGTACCCCAGCGTTTCTCAGTCTGTCCTGACTCGCCGAAACTGAAAGTGAAAGTCCAACCAGACACATCGATCAACTGACGTTTGTAATATATGTCGAGTGTATAGGTTCGGAATATAGGGTAGAATAAGGGTTAGGAGACAAAGAACGAAAACTTAAGAGATGAACCGTTCACTTTGTTATAGAAGGATTAGTAATTTGAGTTTTCACACCTTTAGAAGGATTTCTGGAGATGTCCACGTAGAGGGAGTTTCGGGTGTTGTACGTTAGTCAGACGTCCAAGGTAATAAAACATTTCAAGAATAGAGACAAAGAAGAAGGGGTAAGGGTGACGGTACGGGTGACACGGAACCCGAGAGTAGTAAAGGTAGACCCGATAATCAGGAGGATAGTCAGACTCTGGAGATCAAAACGAGTCAAAGTTAAGTAAGGTGAGTGAAGTCATACTTCTATATACTATTTAGATAACGAATTTAAACCACAACAGACGGATATCAGAAGGTCTATTGCTAGTTAAAGGAACCGTCCCTCCTTTTACAGTAAGAAGTAGACCGAAAATTACCGGTGTGGTGGAAGTCGAAAGAGGAGACTTGGAAAATAAAACCAATCTACGAAGAAGACGTCTAATAGGTTATCGGAAACGAAAAAGAAAGACAAGTCCACAACTAAAACGACATAGGGTAGATGGAAATCAAACTCAAAGATCAGTAAAATAAATGGTACCTTAGGACTCTTTGATTGTGGTATATAGTCCGATTTATTTATTAACACACAAGTCAGTAAGTCAGTACAAACTGAGAAACGTTGGGGTACCTAATATCGGGTGGTCCGAGGAGACTTGTACTCTGAAAGGTCTATTCTTATTATAAAAGGTCTATTCTTATCACATCACCCAACGTCAAGGAGGAGGTCCCTTTATTTACTAATGACCTAATCATTTATTTACGTACGTCTTATGACTATGAGAACGAAATCTTTCGTTTACAAAAAAAATTTCCTCCCTTATTGGGTATAAGTTCACTTGTATATTAACCTTAACGGTAATTTCAACTGTCCATCACTTTTGTCCGAATTATTTGTAAAGTTGATGAGAGAGGTATCCGTCAAACTTGGGTAAATCTTTTGAAGCGTCACTTGTTTATTTTAAATAATATATAAATGTACGATCAAATAAACAATACATAACTATAAGAACCCTTTGTTCAGTCTGATACGGATATCTTCGACGTTAGAACTTTCTTTGATATCAGATGTTACTTGAATACCTAAGTTTAAACCTCAGTATCCATCCTCAGTTTACTTCTATGAGTATACGGTATGATTCATTGAACCCGTATTAGGACTCCTACAATTTCCTTAGTGATTCCTCGTATTGTACCAGAAACACAAAACACCTCTACTTAAAACTCCCCTGTTGTTGTCTCTATTATTGCCTTCTTCCGATAAAATACCAGGTTCCTCTACTACTTTTTGACTTGACGTAGACATTATGATCTCCGTCTCTTCCTCTATACTCTACGTCGAGTCAGAATTCTTGATTGTCAAGTCATTACTTAACCTCTGTCATCTCGTATTCCAGTTCACGAGTCAAGACTTATTCTGAAGAACCCAAACTTAAGACTATTTAAGGAAGCGAATGGTAGGTGTACTGAGGTCCGTTTAATTAATAGAAAGGACTTAGAGTCAAAGAATAGTATTTCACCCTATTATTATTATGTGTGAAGTATCCTTAAACCTTTTCCAATTTACACAATTAGCCTCTTCCGTTACCGTGGGGTGAGGTCATGAGAACGGACCTTTCAGGGTACCTGTCTCCTCGGACCATCCGACGTCAGGTGCCCCAGCGATCCTCAGCCTGTGTTGACTCGCTGAAGTGAAAGTGAAAGGTGAAAGTACGTAACCTCTTCCTTTACCGTTGGGTGAGGTCACAAGAACGGACCTCTTAGGGTCTCTGTCTCCTCGGACCACCCGACGGCAGATACCCGAACGTCTCAACCTGTGTTGACTGTACTGAATCGTCATGGTCACCGTTTACACAATTGTACACGTCTCATAAATCTTATCCCAGGTCGTATTTCATTTGAGTGGTATCTACTTTTTATACGTCTGTCTTTCAGTTTCCTCTGGAGGTCACCTAACATCCGGTAGTCTCTTCTGGACTTTACACACACACACACACACACACACACACACACACACACAATCTTCCCCTCTACCCCTTAGAAGGGTTTCTTCTCAATTAAGGTTCTTCTATTGCTAACTGAAGACCCATCTCAATAGAACGGGTTTTATCTAATATATTTTATATAATTACACTCCCACCTCAGACTTGACCTCTATCTTTAAATCCATGGTAGTCGTGTATGGTCTCGTAGTGACTTCAGAACTCTCACGAATTCCGGTTAGGTCCTCCACATATTACTTTCTCCTTTCTTGTCTCTTTTACCTTAGGATCTTGTACGGTTATAACTTCTATATCCGTCTCTTCTGGAATACTGACATGTCACCTTTACTCTTTATCTAAATTCCCTGATAAAGACTATCTGTCTCACGGACTACTTGATACCTGCCTCCAAGTACTGTAACATGTCTTCTGTCCTTAGTTCTGTTAGGGGTTCTTTTTCTTTACGTTTTACCGACAGACCCCTCCGGAATGTTTATCGACACTTTTCTTCCCTTCACTTTTCGTTTCCTCTTTTCCTTTCTATATAGGTAAACTTACGTCTCAAGGTTTCTTATCGTTCCTTTCTATTCTTTCGGAAGGAGTCGCTAGTTACGTTTCTTTATCTCCGTTTGTTATCTTTCCCTTTCTGATCTCTAGAGAAGGTCTTTTAATCTCTATGGTTCCCTTGTAAAGTACGGTTTTACCCGAGTTATTTCCTGTCTTTTTCCATCACTGGATTGTCTTCGTCTTCTATAATTCTTCTCCACCGTTCTTATGTGTCTTCTTGACATGTTTTTTATAGAAGTACTGGGTCTATTAGTCTTACCACACTAGTGAGTGGATCTCGGTCTGTAGGACCTTACACTTCAGTTCACCCGGAATCTTTCGTAGTGATACTTGTTTCGATTTACCTCCACTACCTTAAGGTCAACTCCATAAAGTTTAGGACTTTTTACTACGATACTTTCACGACGTAACTTGTACGGTCGTTTAAACCTTTTAAGTCGTCACCGGTGTCCTGACCTTTTCCAGTCAAAAGTAAGGTTAGGGTTTCTTTCCGTTACGGTTTCTTACGAGTTTGATGGTGTATTAACGTGAGTAGAGTGTGTGATCATTTCATTACGAGTTTAAGAGGTTCGGTCCGAAGTCGTCATACACTTGGCACTTGAAGGTCTAGAAGTTCGACCAAAATCTTTTCCGTCCTCTTGGTCTCTAGTTTAACGGTTGTAGACGACCTAGTAGTTTTTTCGTCCTTTCAAGATCTTTTTGTAGATAAAGACGAAATAACTGATACGGTTTCGGAAACTGACACACCTAGTGTTCTTTGACACCTTTTAAGACTTTCTCTACCCTAATGGTCTGGTGGACTGGGCGGAGAACTCTTTGGACATACGTCCAGTCCTTCGTTGTCAATCTTGACCTGTACCTTGTTGTCTGACCAAGGTTTACCCCTTTCCTTATACATGTCCGACATATAACAGTGGGACGAATAAATTGAAGATACGTCTCCTGTAGTACTCTTTGCGACCCGACCTTCTTCGTGTTCGACCTTAGTTCTTAAGACCCTCTCTATAGTTATTGGAGTCTATACGTCCACTATGGTGGAAGTACCGTCTTTCACTTCTTGATTTCTCGGAGAACTACTTTCACTTTCTCCTCTCACTTTTTCAACCGAATTTCGAGTTGTAAGTATTTTGATTCTAGTACCGTAGGCCAGGGTAGTGAAGTACCCTTTATCTACCCCTTTGTCACCTTTGTCACAGTTTGAAATAAAAAGACCAGAGGTTTTAGTGACTTCTACCACTAACGTCGTACTTTAATTTTCTACGAATGAGGAACCTTCCTTTTAATACTGGTTAGATCTGTCGTATAAGTTTCCGTCTCTGTAATGAAACGGTTTTTTCCAGGCAGATCAGTTCCGATACCAAAATGGTCACGAGGACATACCTACACTCTCAACCTGATATTTCTTTCGACTCGTGACTTCTTAACTACGAAAACTTGACACCATGACCTCTTTTGAGAATTCAGAGGACCTGACGTTCCTCTAGGTTGGTCAGGTAAGATCTCCTCTAGTCAGGACCCTAAAGAAACCTTCCTTACTACGATTTCGACGTTGAGGGCAGGAAACCGGTGGAATACGCTTCTCAACTGAGTAACGACTTCTGAGACTACGACCCTCCCTAACCCCCGTTCTCTTCCCCTGCTGTCTCCTACTCTACCGACCTACCGTAGTGCCTGAGCTACCTGCACAGACTCACTTGAGACCCTCAACCACTACCTGTCCCTCCGGACCGCACGACGCTAAGTACCCCAGCGTTTCTCAGCCTGTACTGACTCGCTGACTTAATTTGACTTAGATTGAGAACAGAGATCCGAAAGACCTCACACTGGGTTCGGAGTGTAAAAGTCCGAAATGAGTGATTATGGTAGGATCGTATCACTTTGTCCGGGCAAGTTGTAAGATTAACTGTGGGACTGATTATAAGGAAATATGGTCGTTCGTCAGGAAGTGTAACGATTCAACTAGGAACGGGTCTCGGTCAAGGAAAGGTCGGTTAAGTCTACATTCGTGTTGTCGGATGTTTAATGCGGTGAGATTAGGATGTTGGTTAATCTTCTGTTACTTGATCCTTCTGCAATCGAAAGATCTTCTCAATCCCTCTCTATCAAAAGACCACGGTAAAACAAGTAGAAACCGTGAAGAGTCGTACCTTTTGACTCACCCTAACAGAAGTTGACGAAGATGTTCGAAATCTAAAGTTCCGTTATCTTTAAATAAGTAAAGAGAGAGAAAAACAATTAGCTTCATATCAACTAATTGTTACGACACAATCAAAGACCATATGTCATTTCACTAAGTCAAATTATATTGTATATTATAATAACGTATTATATATACATAATTAAAAATTACCGGATTACAAGTTCTTTTGGAAAAGGTACTTGGAAAAGAAGTAAATGGTGTCTCTTAAACAGTTCGGGAGAAACCGTCACATTGTATTTTTACTTGTTAAGACGGGACCTTAGTCTGAAGGACCCAAAGTAACGACTGACCCGGTGAGGGATCGACACACTAGAACCTGCGTAAAAAAATTGGAAATAGAAGAATAGTCATTTTACCCCTATTAAACTCTTTAATTTTCTATCCTTTAATTTGTAAATACATTTTATGAAAATCGTTGATAACTGTGTCTCATTCGTGAGTTATGTATGCAATACAATCGATATAACCTCGACGTATAATTTAAATTATTTAAAAAATAACAGTAGGTGAAAAGTGGTCCGTCAAATGATTTACCACTTTGATATCACCGTACACCCATTCTACCCATATCAGGAACTGAAGATCCCCAAATGGTAGACTTCCAGATAATTTATTCGTTAATATTTTCCCTTGTCAAAAAGTAAAACATTCTTCT
Organism: Capra ibex; assembly: GCA_006410555.1. Taxonomy (NCBI): domain Eukaryota; kingdom Metazoa; phylum Chordata; class Mammalia; order Artiodactyla; family Bovidae; genus Capra; species Capra ibex. Next base: position 1,148,607 of record SJYO01049859.1, read on the forward strand.
TGTTACTCTCGACTATCCTTTGTCTAGACAATCAGTCACCCTACTCCTTTGTAGAGGGATTTCTTCACTACAAATTCGAGTCTGAACTTTATCATCACCCCTAAGTGGTTTGGTTCCCTATATATCATGCATACACACATACTCACACATATTACAAACACATTACTCTTCCAGCTCCTCCGTCCCCTTCATATCTTCACAGGTCTTTCATTTGTGTTGTATTTTTTCGGGACACCACCCTCCTTTGTATCCGTCACCTTTACCTGTCCTCTAGTCGTCCGACCTCATATCTGTCCCTCTCTGATTGAACCTTGTTTAGATCAAATCTGAAATAGAGTTTCCGTCCCTTCTGTTTCTAAAATTCGTCCCTTCACTGTACTAATCCGATGAGAAGGGGAAACGTAACTCGTGAAAGGAAATTTCTTTTAATATATCTAAAGTTAGAAAAGGTAATCTACTATTGAAACTCAAAGAACAGAATCAGAAGAACCCAACGACATTACTTTATGGTCCCTGGTCCATCGAAACTTTGTTGTCTTTAAACGACGAGTGTCAGGACCTTCGACCGTAGAGTCTAGTTTCACGACCGTCCCGGTCCACTCCCGGGAGAAGACCCAATGTCTGAAGAACGACATAGGAGTGTACCAAAGGTCCCTGATCCCTCAAGACACCTCAGTGAAAATATTTTCGTGATTAGAAAAGTACTTCCGAGGAAGGTGTCCGGGGTGGAAGATAATTATTTCGGTAGGGTAACCCGTAATCCTAAAATTGTACACTTAAATTCCCCTCTGTATGTGTAAGTCTGGAATGGTAAGTGGTACATATTTTCAGTGAGTTACATACGATGCTTCAGGGTAGACACAGTGACTGATTTCTCTACTCACAGAAAAGGGTCTGTTCTCAACGTCGGACGAAGTCCCCTGGAGACCTTTCTCTCAAATTAACAGGTCTAATTGTCGAGAGGGTGACTACGGACTGTCATTGGTTCAACCGTTTCTTTCAAAACAAAATAACTTCATATCAGCTAAATGTCACAATACAATTAAAGACCACTTGTCTTTCGACTAAGTCTATATATATATATATATATATATATAAGAAAAATTTTAAGAAAAGATAATATCTAATGTTCTATAATTTATATCAAAGAACACGATATGTCATTCTGGAACAACTAATAGATAAAATGTATATCATCACACAATAGACAATTTGGGTTCGAGGATTAAATAGGAAGAGGGTAGGAAAGGAGAAACCATCGGTATTCAAACAAAAAATACAGACAAAACACTCAGACAAAACATTTATTCAAGTACACAAAATTATCTTTCAAAATTAATTTGTCGATTGATTTGTAGATCCAACAAAATCGATTTAATCAAAATTGATTTGTTGGACCAACAAAATTGGTTTGTTGGTCCAACAAATCAAGTCAGAAAAAACACGTTTTTACTCGCACCAATTTTTTTAGTTTTACAGGTTTGTTGTATTTTCTATTACGTTCTTTTTTCGTTCGGACGGTGATGAGGTCTCTAGATAGATAAGTGTCAAGGGGAAGAGTTCCCACTTGTGAGACACCCAACAGATAAAAAGGTCATTAAAAGATACGTCTATCTTCAAACAAAAAAAAAAAAAAAATAAATAAAAGCTAATCCGTCACCTCACTTTTCCAATTCTACGTCTTGTCCCGAGTTCAGAACTTTAAAGATGAATTTAATTAATTGTATACATTTTACGAGTTTTGTCACGGACCGTATATTCCGAAGACTTCCCAAGTCAAGTCACGTCATCGAGTCAGCACAGGTTGAGAAACGCTGGGGTACTTAGTGTTGTGCGGTCCGGAGAGACAGGTAGTGGTTGAGGTTCTCAAGTGAGTTCGAGTGCAGGTGACTCAGCCACTACGGTAGGTCGGCAGAGTAGGAGACAGCAGGGGAAGAGGAGGACGGGAGTTAGGGAGGGTCGTAGTCCCAGAAAAGGTTACTCAGTTGAGAAGCGTATTCCACCGGTTTCATGACCTTAAAGTCGAAATCGGAGTAAGGAAGGTTTCTTTAGGGTCCTGACTAGAGGAAGTCTTACCTGACCAACCTAGAGGAACTTCAAGTTCGCTGAGAGTTCTCAGAAGAGGTTGTGGTGTCAAGTTTTCGTAGTTAAGAAGTCGTGAGTCGGAAGAAGTGTCAGGTTGAGAGTGTAGGTGTGTACTGATGACCTTTTTTGTATCGGAACTGATCTACCTGGAATCAGCCGTTTCATTATAGAGACGAAAACTTATACGATAGATCCAATCGAAATAGTAAAAAAAGAAAGAAAAAAATGTGTTTACCCTTATATAAAATGTATACTAGACAATACGTTGAACGAAAAATTAATAATTATACAATTGAAAACTTTCGAGTGATACAAGATTCGGGAAGTATACGAAATAAAGTAATTAAAGAGTATTGTTGGAAACCTGCTCCACACCACTTATAGGGATAAAATATCTGATCCTTGGTTTGACCCGTGTCTCTCCAATAACACATTACAAGAGGTCCAATAGTTTAGACATAAATTTATGACCGTCAGAGTGAAAACACGGAAGTGAGAATTGAAGAAACGAGATGAGAGGAAGTTTATTTAACGGACTAAAATCAGAAAAAGATAAATAACACCCACCAAAAAACATATAAAAGAGAATCTGGTTTCGACTGTTCTTAAAGTCTTGACTTTTAGTACTTCTTCTCTAGGTCCATGAGTCTTGATAATAACTTCTCTTCTTTAATTTACAATTACGTCTAAATTGATATTTTATATGTGGACAACTTCGTTAACTTTTCGTGTTTACATATCTAAATCTTGTAAGACTGGTTTTTTTGCAGAGTTCAGGAAGGTTCAACCGACGACTCCGATGCAAAGCTAAATGTATAAGGTTTCTCCTATAAATGTCTGACAACAGCAGTATAAGCCGATTCTTCCATTCTAGTTTGAAATCATATCTTTTATATTACCTTATAAAACTTTTGATTGGTTCGTAGGAAAAAATTCAAATTAAGAAATCTTTTCTACCACGAGTATTCTATTTCTTCTTATTATGAGTTGTTTAGAAGTTTACACATCCTTCGATCTCCCAGATCTCCTTCTTGCAATTGACCTCTTTTTAGGGAAGTTAACTCATCGTTTACACTCACAAACACCAATGTTTGTCTTGTTCGTGGAATTCTTAAGTCTCGTATGAAAAACCCTGAGAGGACCACTGTGTCACCAATTCTGAAACAGGAAGGCGACATTACCCGTAACCAAGTTAAGGATCAATCCCCATTGATTCTAAGGTGTACGGACACCACGTCGGTTTTTTTCTCTCTTCTTAAGTCTTGTAAGAAAAACTGACTCTAACACCATCGTCCGATAAATTAGAGATAAAGAAGTCTTAATTTAGTACGAGTCCTTAAAAAACCATTAAGTGACGTTACAGAATCTTGCTACTGATGAATGACAATTCACATAAAGATTTCATTGTTACGGTACTTTAATATATGTGACGTATACTTTAACAGACGAAGGAAACATTAGTATGTAAATTAGACTGTGAAACTTTTACACAAACAAAAAATTATAAATTAGGTCTAAATCACCAAACAAAGTAGAGACCCTATTTATATCTTATATGAAAGACATTAGTCATACTACGACCATTTTACGAGTGAGAGGGAAAAGGCTATAGTGTTAGTGGACAAATCCATAGGAGGAAGGTGAATTTTTTATTATGAGGAAGTGACAGTCATAAATATAATACGGATTAACATATTAATAAAAAAATTGAAAACATAACACCATATCGGATAATTGTTACAACACTATCGAAGTTCACTTGTCACTTCCCTGAGTTGGTATGCATATATGTACATAGGTAAGAGGGGGTTTGAGGGGCGGTGTATTGACTTGTCTCAAGGTACACGATATGTGATCCAGGAACAACTAATAGGCAAAATTTATCTCGTCACATATGCACAGGTAGGGTTTGAGGGATTGATAGGGAAGGGAGGTAGACGGGGGGTTAGGGGTCGTTGTTATATTGAAACAAATATCCAGTTATGTAACGGAGATAAGTGTTCGTGTGAGTGAGTTTCTCACGTCAACCTTTTAGGAACTTCAGTAAGTTGTTGATAAATTAACACCTGAATGATACACCGGTCTGTGACAAGATCCACGAATCTTATGTAAACACTTGGTTTGATTGTTTCTAAGAATAAGAGTACCTCGACTTTCAAATCGTCCCTTTTATCTAATTTTTATTCGTATTGTCGTTTTTTCCCTTCGATATCTGATAAATTTTTCACTGTCCACGATATCTCATTTTACTTCTCTCATCTCATCGTATTCCGTTAATCCTCAGGACCCGTCTACCGGTATAAATTTTTCTTTGAATCCCCTGAGGTGACCATCAAGTCACTAATTCGTAGACGGAAGATTACGTTTTTTGAACCCAAGTTATGGATCAGTTCTTTTATTTTAGGTGTACGGTGACCCGTCGATTCAAACGTGTGGTGTTGATGACTAGGACACGTGTTGACGACGACGACGGCGACGATTCAGCGAAGTCAGCACAGGTTGAGACACGCTGGGGTCTCTGTCGTCGGATGATCCGAGGGGACAGGGACCCTAAGAGATTCGTTCTTGTGACCTATTCGTGTAAATGACGTTACTTTTGGGTAGAGTCGTGTTTTTTTAATTTTATTTTTTAATTATTCAAATCCTATCCGAAGTGACTCTTCTATTCTAGAATTATTTCTAAACTTCCTCTCCTTTATCAGTTTATATTGACCGTCTTCCTAGATAATTTCTGTTCAGGGATTCTACCCTTGTATGAACGTGTAACCCGGTTTCATTTCGTCGTCCTCTTTTTCAATCACTCCAATAGAACTTAGTCTATTTTTTTTTTTTTCCGGAGTGTCGGATACTATTCTCAAACTAAAAAAAGTTTCTCACTGTACTCCCTGGTAACCTTACAAAACTTATCTTCTAACTGTATAAAATTATATAAAATTTACTGATGAGACCTATAACAACCCTGTTGTAATACTTTCAATCATCGTTTTCGTTCTTCTAAACAATTTTGGATAACGTTCTTAGATCCACTCTCTACTACCGTAAAGTCTTTTCCTGTCAACATCTAAGTTTGTTGAGTCAAAAACGAGACTCGTTGGTCTTCTTACCTCAACGATAGTCGACTCTACCTCTTTTGAGGTCCATCTCGTCCAAACCTCTTCTTCTGGTAATCAATTCAAAATCTAATACAAACTCTACAGATAAACTGTAAGGTAACCGCTGTATTTCATCATTCAACTACAATACTCAGACTGTAAAGCCTTCCTCCAGACCTTAATTCGAAATTCAAACTCTTTCGCTTTCAACGAATCAGTACAGACTGAGAAACTCTTGGGTACCTGATGTGTCAGGTACTTTAAGAGGTCCGGTCTTATGACCTCACCCACCGGAAAGGGAAGAGGTCCCCTAGAAGGGTTGTGTCCCTAGTTTAGGTCCAGAGGGTGTAACGTCCGTCTAAGAAATGGTCGACTTAGTGTTCGACAATTATTTATCTACCACGAATTTCAGTATCCTAAATTATAACGTATTCCTGCTCCTTACAATCCAGGTTACTTAGTTCTATTTAACCTACACCAGTTTGTCTTCTCCTGTTCTAACTTGTAACTGTAGAATCCTTAGTCACTTGATTTTACCTATCCTTACCCGTTTAAATTAAGTCTACTGGTAATATAGATGATGACACCTGTTCTTCGGGAATCATCTTTACTTCATCTGGTTTATCAGTTGTTTTCTCAGACTTTACGTCATGAACCCATGTTAGAGTTTTTGTTATCTTATTAGAGTCAAACAAAGTTTTCGTTTAGTAAGTTGTAGCGTCATTGGGTACAGACACGGGGTTGGTAATTCCGGTTTCTTTGACTTCTACTGACCAAGATACTTCTGGATGTTACGGAAGAATCTTGACTGTGAATTACAGTCTACAGGAAAAGTAGTAGTCAAGTCAACGAGTCAGTACAGGTTGAGAAACGTTGTGGTACCCGACGTCGTCCTGTCCGAAGGGACAGGTAGTGGTTGAGGACGTTGAACGAGTTTGAGTACAGGTAACTCAGTCACTACGGTAGGTTGGTAGAGTAGGAGGCAGTAGGGGAAGAGGAGGACGGAAGTTAGAAAGGGTGTAGTCCAAGAAAAGATTACTCAGTCAAGAAACGTAGTCAACCGGTTTCATAACCTCGAAGTCAAAGTCGTAGTCAGACAGGTTACTTATTAATCCTGACTAAAGGAAATCCTAACAAACCAAACTAGAGGGAAAGTAGTGTCCCCAAATCTTCCGTTTTCATCCTTCAGTTCTCTGTAGGTCTTTTTGTCCGTTCAAACCGGAGTCTCATGTTTTACTTCGTCCCGTTTCCGATTGTCTTAAAACAGTTCTCTTGTGTGACCAGTCTCGTTTGTGGGAAAAGGTCGTTGAGTTCTCTACTGACATGTGTACCTGTAGTGGTCTACCAGTCATGGTCTAAGTCTAATATAAGAAACGTTGTTTTCTATCTCTTCGAGATACGTTAGTCGTTTTTATTCTGGACCTCGACTAACACTGAGTTTAGTACTCAAAGAATAACGTTTTAAGTCCAAATTTATCTTCTTTCATCTCTTTTGGTGATACAGTAAGTCCATACTGGACTTAGGTTAGGGAATACTAATATGTCACCTCCACTACTTAGCTAAGTTCCCTAATCTAGACTATCTCACGGACTTCTTGATACCTACCTCCGAGTATTGTGACATGTCCTCGGTCACTGGTTTTGGTAAGGTTTCTTTTATTTACGTTCTTCCACTTGACAAACAGACTCCTCCGAAATGTTTCGACTCCTTTCTTCTCTCCTATCTCCGTTTCCTCTTCCCCTTTCTATATAGGTTGACTTACGTCTCAAGGTCTCTTATCATTCCACTCGATTCTTCCGGAAGAATTCACTTGTTACGTTTCTTTATCTCCTTTTGTTATCTTACCCTTTCTGATCTCTAGATAAGTCCCTTTAACCTCTTTAGTTCCCTTGCAAAGTACGTTCCCACCCGTGTTATTTCCTGTCTTTACCAATTCTAAATTGTCTTCGTCTTCTCTAATTCTTCTCCACCGTTCTTATGTCTTTTTTTGATATGTTTTTTTTTCCGGAATTATTGGGTCTACCACAACAGTGAGTAAATTCCGACCTGTAGAACCTCACACTTCAGTTCACTCTAAATCCTTTGTAATGATATTTTTTCGATCACCTCCACTACCTTAAGGTCGACTCGATAAAGTTAAGGATTTTCTACAACGACAATTTCACGACGTGAGTCATACAGTCGTTTAAGTCCTTTGAGTCGTCACCGGTGTCATGACCTTTTACAGTAAAAAGTAAGGTTAGGGTTTCTTCCTGTTACGTTTTCTTACAAGTTTGATGACATTTTAACGTGAGTAAAGTGTACGATCGTTCCAATATGATTTTTGGGAAGTTCGATCCGAAGTCGTCAGGTACTTGACTCTTTAAGGTCTACTTGTTCGACACAAAGTTTCTCCGTCTCCTTGGTCTCTAGTTTAACGGTCGTAGACAACCTAGTACCTCTTTCGTTCCCTCAAGATCTTTTTGTAGATAAAGAGGAAGTAACTGATACGGTTTCGGAAACTGGAACATTTAGTGTCGTTTGACACCCTTTAAGAATATATCAACCCTCATGGTCTGGTGGGATGGGTAGAGGACTCTTTGGACATATACACAGTTCGTCGTTCTCAATCTTGAAATGTACCTTGTTGACTGACCAAGTTTTAACCCTTTCCTCATGTTTTTCCGATATATAACGGTGGGACGAATAAATTGAATATATGTCTCATGTAGTACACTTTACGACCCGATCTACTGAGTGTTCGACCTTAGTTCTAACGATCCTCTTTATAGTTGTTGGAGTCTATGAGTCTACTATGGTGACATTCTCGACTTTCACTTCTCCTTTATTTCTCAAAGAACTACCCCTACTTTTCCTCTCACTTTTTCGACCGAACTTTGAGCTGCACTTTTTCGATTCTAGTACCGTAGACCAGGGTAGTGACGTGCCGTTCATCTTCTCCTTTTCCTCTTCACTAATAGAAAGGAACCCGAGGTTTTAGTGACGTCTTAAACTGACGTCGGTACTTTAATTTTTTGAGAACGAGGAATCCTCCTTTTGATACTGTTTGGATCTGTCGTATCTGTCTAGTGACACGACTGTTTTCAGGTATATCAGTTTCGATACTAAAAAGGTCGTCAGTGCATACCTACACTCTCAAGTTGGTATCTCCTCCGACTCTCGGTTTCTTAACTATAAAACCTTAACACCACGACGTCTACTGAGAACTCTGTCGTTCTTCTAGTTTGGTCAGTTAGGATTTTCTTTAGTTAGGACTTATATGTAACCTTCCTACCAATCATTTCAACTTCGAGGTTATGAAACCGGTTGACTACTCTTCTCGGGTGAGTAAAGGGACTGCGACCCTTTATAACTCACGTTATCCTCTTCATCCACCGTCTCCTACTCTATCGTAGGGGTTGAGTTACGAGTACTTAGACTCGATTGACACCCTCTACCACCTTCTGGCTCCTCAGACCACACGATGTTAGGTACCTAGGGTATCTCACTCTGTGTTAATTCGTTGACTTGTTGTTTTATATATCTACCACGAAGTTCAACGTCCGGAACCGCTCTGGTGATTTTTTAATCACACCAATCTTTTCCCTTCTAGTTTCTGATTTGAGTTCTTTGAAGTTATCTTTCACCAGACCCCTTACTCCTCACCTCCTTTCTTCTTACATCGGTCCCATTACGGTGTCTTGGATTAATGAGTCTCACACAAGACACTGGTCATCTTCGTTACAGTGACCCTTCAATCCTAGAGTCTGGGATGTTGTTTTGATGACTCAGTCTTGACGTAACACTGTTCTAAGAGATCTATAAATATGACATACCAAACTCTTCGTGATAAGATCTACCGTTTTTTCTTTTCTCACTACTTGACACAGTTTACATGATTATATGCTTTCTCCTACATATCTGCACTGGTGACCGAAATCGTAATATTTCTAGTGACCGTGGAAGTCTTCTCCAAAACTCATTTTCTCTTCAAAACGACCCTCACCTCTCCCGTCGTCGTACTGACCCAATCTAAATTCTCTTTTACCCTTCTCTTCTTTACCTTTGTTGGTCTGATCTTTTGAGAAATTTCCTTAAAACGAAGATTGACCCGAAGGGACCATCGAGTAGACCATTCCTTAGACGGACGTTACGTCCTCTGGGGACGTAAGTCCAGACTTACGTCCAAGTTAATGACCCAACCCCTCTAAAGGACCTCTTCCATCTTATGGGTGAGGTCATAAGAACTCGAAGGGACCACCGAGTCTACCATTTCTTAGTCGGGTGTCACGACCTCTGGACCCAAGTTATAGACCTAACCCTTCTAGGGACCTTCTCCCGTACCGTCGGTGAGGTCTTAAGAACGGACCTCTTAGGAGTACCTGTCTCCTCCGACTACCAGATGTCAGGTACCTCAGTGATTCTCAGCCTGTACTGGTTCTCTGATTTGTGTTACTCCCGTTTCTTTACCTACCGTTCACTAGTCTGTTCATTTTGGTTCTTTAATAAAAATAAGGGAATTCTACCTTCTTTGTTCTTACCTAAACCTACCCTTACTAGATTCTAGATAGAGATTGTATTCGACTTGGTTTCTTATATTACAGAAAGACTGTTCTATGTGGAGAGTTAAAGCCGTTTACTTTTCTTAAAGTTTATACAAAACACGTAGAAACTCTAAGACAATTCTTACTAATACGTTAAGTGGTTTGTCTTTTGTATATTTATGCCTTATTCAAAGAAATTCTAAGAACAATCTATGACTTAGTGGGTCATAGTCAACTTCAATTCAGGGCGTCACATTTGTCAACACGAAGATTTTGTATTTTTTAAACGACACTACAAGTATGTATGGTTCTAAGTGGAAATTTTTTTTATTTTATTTTACAAAATTTGAGGATACGTTAGTTGTCCACAAGTGGTGTTGATGTCGTTCTTTTAAAATTTTCTTGGAAGGTGTTTTAGGATCCTAGAGTTAACACCAAATTAAAACGGTTCCTGTCAGATATCGTAACTAGTGTGTATCGAGAAACAGCGACGGGGTCAAAAGGAACCCTTTACATTCGGTAGTAGGGACCCTTGTAAATTGACGACTCCACAAATCTAACTGAAATTATGATGAAGAAGTTTATAACAGACAGAAAGGGACAATAGTTTCTAAGTCTCCTGAATCCTCTTCCGTGTCTTTCCGGACTCTGGGTCCAAAAGTCATGGTTAGAAACGGTGTCTAAACCCCTTTTATTAAACTATGGAAACATAGGGTTAAAGGAACATACATTTTATTCTAACCCGAAGTATATATTACAGATGTATAGGAAGATAACAATTGTAAAATTCAGTGGAACGACGATTCAGTGAAGTCAGCACAGGCTAAGACACGCTGGGGTATCTGCCGTCGGGTGGTCCGAGGGGGCAGGGACCCTAAGAGGTCCGTTCTTGTGACCTCACCCAACGGTAAAGGAAGAGGTTACGGACTTTCACTTTTCACTTTCACTTCAGCGAGTCAACACAGACTGAGAGTCGCTGGCGTACCTGACGTCGGGTGGTCCGAGGAGGCAGGTACCCTAAAAGGTCCGTTCTCATGACCTCACCCCACGGTAGCGGAATCACTTCATATTAAATGTATTTTATTTTACTTTTATAAAATCGTATATCAAGGTACTCAAAACTGACAATATAGGTGGAAACATTGGTGGAGGAGTTTGTTTACGTTTTATAAAGGTAGTGGAGTTCTTTTAAGGGAGCACGGGAAACTTAGTTAGGGGATGGTGGATCCTCCATTGACGACTGGTCTAAAGAGACTGGTGTCGAATCAAAGTGGATAAGATCTTGAAATATATTTCTGTTATCTCAGTATCTCATATACCCGAAGGGTCCACAGTGACCACCATTTCTTGGGAGGACGGTTGTGTCCTCGCATTCTCTGTCTAAGTCAGAGACCCAACCCTTCTAGGGGACCTCCTCCCATACTGTTGGGTGACGTCATAAGAACGGACCTTTTGGGGTACCTGTCTCCTCGGAACGTCCGAAATCAGGTATCCCAACGTTTCTCGACCTGTACTGACTTTGTTGGTATATGTGTACGTGTGTATGTCATATTTGAGAAACCACATATAAAGTGAGTCCTTTTACAAAAACTCTAAATAAACATAACAACGGACATTGTCATCAAGCAAGGGAAAATAACGATTGATTATAAGAAAACACACTTATCTGATGTTAAACAGATAAATGAGAGGACAGTCACCTGTAAACAGTAAAAGGTAAAATTCGATAAGACGAGTTTCAACGATATTTTCGGAGAATGTCTAGAAAAACACTTGACGAGAATGACTAGAATACGTCTTTACTTAAACGACCGGTACCCTCACAACTGATAAAAATCTTTGACGGTTTGTCAAGAGGTTTCACTAACATGGTAAATGGGAAGGTGGTCGTTACGTACTCTCAAGATAAAAGACATGTAGAAGTAGTTGTGAAAACTATCCTAAAATTAAAACAGTAAGTTTACCCAATTTCACAATGGAACAACAGTACCGATTTTTCGTATAACTGTTACCTTTAAGATTTAAAACACTCAAAACTTAAACTTTATTCCCACTATTTTAAGTACAAAGAAAAGAAGACGAGACGTTATTTCCTTTTTTACAAAGACGTACATTTTCCTTTTCAAGTCGACCCTTCTAAACACTACTCTTCAGCCCTACAGTACGACGTTTGTTGAAAGAACCTAAGATATTTGCGAGACGGCTGACGAATACTTTTCCCCCTTATAAAACGTAAAAACCTTTGGATACCTTGGGTGATGTCATCGAGACCCAGAGAACCTCCTGAGATACTTGATTATATACAAAACCTATTTTTCAGGTACCTCGTCTTTCCATATGACTCTTTGTCTCGAGATCGAAGGTTACAACAAACTTAGTTGGTGACAGAGATCGTGATTGGAGAAGGTCACCTATCGCGATTTTTATCACCATCTCAAGATATTGGACGAAGAAACTTTTTTAACAAAAGGACGGAAAACCGGAGATTTTAGGATAGTTTGTCGTTCAACTGAAGGTGGAGTTTGTTCTAGTAAACCGGTACATGATGAGTCGTTCCGATGACTCTTTACGTGTTTAAGCATAACGTTATATTACAATAAATCACTACGACGAAAATCACTTCGCGATAAATGTTTCCCGAAGGGTCCACCCCGATCACCATTTCATGGGTGGCGGTTACGTCCTCTGGATTCTCTGTGCCGAAGATAGGGACCGAACCCTTATCTGGATTCCTTCCGTACCGTTGGGTGAGGTCATAAGAACGGATCTCTTAGGGTTCTTGTCTCCTCGAACCACCCGATGTCAGACACCCCAGTGTTTCTCAGCCTGGACTGACTTCGCTGAATCGTGTCAGGTGTCGTGATAAATGTTCCCTTTTCTTTCATGTTCTCTGTGGCAAATATATTGGAGAAAGAATTAGACATCTGACCAAGTCAATATACACACGGTTAATAGAAGTTTCATAAGAACTCTTCACCTTTCCTTTACAATATTTCAAAGAGGGTCTCACCTTCCTTCTTCGTCACCATTGTTGTATATTCAGATTTCGTTCTCACCTTTTAATCAAAATGAAGTATACTACTGTCAAGATTGGTATCTCACCATCAACTTAACCCAGGTATAACTCATCCAAAGACTGGTGTCAACTTTAGTATCTTTTCTGAGAATAACTAGTAGTCACAGACGGTATACATGTCTTATCCAGACACTCGATGGATTAATTTTAGGATCGGATTTCTGAAGGAGTTTCGGAAAGTTTTTATTTGATTTACGTTTTAAAAGATACAATTATTCAAAATTAATAACTACAACACCCATTAATACCGACTAATGTTATGAGAAATTTCTCCACTATCTACAGTCGGATAGAGGAAAGAGACAAGAGTTTCAAAACCCTACATAGAGAATCGCTTCCTTTACAACGGTTTTGGTGAAGGTGTCGAAGAATAGGAATCGGAGACCGACACAGTTCACTTTTATTTTCCCCCCAAGTCAAGACTAGGATTTCGGACCGGACATGGGTGTCACCTATTTGTAAAACATCTACTTTGTTTACACTTACCGGTCTTGGTTAACGAAAACTACGGAGTCAGAACCTGGTCATCTTCGTAACGGTCCCCTTCACCTCGTACTACAAAGAACCGAATATGACGGAGGGTTCTGACGAGGGCTCTCTGCCATATTTATCCAGAGATCCTCGGGACTGACCATCCGATATAACTATCTATAGTACACCCCTTCCCCGTGTTTTCCCTACACAGAATTTATTGGACTTTCAGTCTTTTCTTCACACTAGTTTAGTGTTTCTCGGGAAGTCCGATTCTCAACGAAACCACTTTTTGGGATGTCCAACTGTAAAAAGTAGTACCTATTGAGTCTCGGTGGATGAATGTAGATACATGGAAGACCGGAATCATCTGTTTCTACTAATCCAGTTGGGACCCAGAAACTTCTCGCTTAGTGAGAAGAATGAAAAGGTGAAACGGCGTAGGTGTCTGGTTCAGTGTAAGAGGTGGAGTCATACCCTACAGGTCTGAGACAGACCAGTACCTTTCCAGGTGTCGACTCCATCTCTTAGATTCGAAACCCAAGTGAATCCATAAAAGTAGGAGTAGAATCTTAAGAGTACAAAGAACACAATTCCAACCTTTAAATCATAAGACTTAAAGATCGTAACGGAAGGTAAAAATAAGAGGAAGGAGGAAAGGGAAACTTTTAAGGTGTCTCGTAAAGAATTTAAGAGTGATTAATACCCATGTGGTTTCTGTGAACGACTTACTTACTTACTGATTTATGAGGTCTATAGATGAAGATTTAGAGTGAAACTCTAAGATTAGGTGGTACCCTAATTGAATCGGATAGGGAAAGAAAAAAGTATTTCATAAAACCGAAGGTCCTGTTTGTTGATGTACAAATATATACACACACACTAGTCTTTACTATTTGTTCTCGTTTTTGATATCCCAGTTACTAGACTCCGGACCCGTCAATGAGAATTTCTCTATTAAAGGATATATGAGTTCATTTATAATCCTAAAAAGAAGGAATAGTGACCTCGTAGGTGTGTGGTGTCACTCAGTCGAGGGTACTGGTCACAGATGATTTCTCATAAGTGTCCTGATCTTGTTTCACAGTACATAAATTTAGTAGACGGGTTTCGTCCAAGGAATTGACAAAGTACTAAGACATGGGAGTAGACATTTTACTCCTATTACTATTTCGAATGGAGTTCTCCAATTACACTCCTAAGTCAATCAGTTAAGGTGTTTTATGAATCTTACTACGACCCGTACATTAGTAAGTCATGTACAATCTGTAACAGAGGGAAAATACCACAATCTCTATTTCCAGAAGTTTATTGGTGGGACCAGACTGAGTACAGGAAAAAGTGTTCGTCATTTATATAAACAGGAAATGGTAATTCAAGTGTTCGTTTCAGTTTCCTCTGGTGATCTAAGATCATACTCCCGTTTCACCCCGTCTATATTGGAATGTCAACTCAAGTCATTATTACAGATCCCTAGATTCAGTCATACAAAGAATGTTTTATTGTAGTAACCTTAAATACCTACTATAACTATCTATGATAGCTTATTAAAGGTTGATTTATATAATTTGTCCATAACTTCACTCCCTGCATGTCTCTACGGAGCCCAAACTAGACCTAAACAGAGACTTCCGACCTCAACTTCAATGTCCTTTACAACTAAGTTTTGAAACGAGTTTCTTCCCATACCCAGTTTACCCATTCATACTGAATTGAAATCCCATTTTTCTTCCTTCTTTACAGGTACTCTTGACGGGACAGTATACTCAGAAGAAATAACAGAGAGGAGAAATAAATTTTTGTTTTGTTTTTGGATTTTCACAAATTTCGGTAAAATGTAAAAAAAAAGAACCGACTCGGTGTGATCGAACACCCTAGAATCAAGAGTCCGGTCCCTAGCTTGCACCCGGGAACCAACATTTTCGTATACCAAGAGTGGTGACCTGACGGTCCTTTAAAGGGTTTTGATAAAATAGAAATATCACAAAGGGTTTACCGATATTTGTGTTCATTGGACCCCTGTATATAAGTCACCGACTCGGGACTTCACGTGTCGAGACCACCACCAGTAACATCTAAACATCTAAATGGCACTGTTACCATCTTATGGTTATCATCTTTTTATAGAACTCCTTTCAAAAGAAATAAAAGGGGATTAAAATTGTTTCGAAGACTTACCGGATCTCCTCCACGACAGACACAGGTAGTTCTCTCCTCTTCCGGTTTCGGTAGAGGAATTGTGGGATTAAAAGGTGGACTGAGTTTTAGGGATTAAGTAGGAATGGGTTGACCAGTTTTTCATGTTTGAGGGCCAATATTCTATTTGTGTATGACACCTACATTATATGTTGTACTACTGAGATCAATTGTGACGACACACTATACAAACTTTCAGTGATTCTCTTATCTAGGATTTTCCAGGGTAGTATTCCTTTTTTAGTAAAAACATTGGTATACTCCACTACACACAATTGATTTGAAACACTGTTAGTAAAACATTATATATATGTATATATATATATACATACAGTTCAGTAATACAACAGGTGGAATTTGAATGTGTCACAAAATACAGTTAATATAGAGTTATTTTGACCCACTTTTACCCTTTTAGGGATTAGGTAGGAATTGTAATTCAGTCATGTATTGAAAAATTTCTTTATATTTAACGAACCATATTTATAATGGATACAACGATTAGTAACCGTCTAAATATTAGTTCTTACCATGACCTGAAGAGTTAAAAAGTAAGACTGATCTTTATGAACTCTTGTAAGAGTCTTTACGTGTACGGATTCTAAGTGAAAATTTCTCAGTCGACTATCACCTCTTTATCTCCTCTCCTTGTGGATTATAAAAATTTTCGTATGGTCAGTGTTTGTACACCAGTACTTACCTTTGATGACGGTTTCACTCTTCTTTCGACTGGAACGGTAGTTTACAGTATTAAAGTTTTAGACTGGGACTTCGAACGACACACCAGAACCCGATCAGTGAGGTACGGAGACTCCAAGTCAAAAGAGTAGATATTTTTATTCCTTCCTATTTTTATAGTAGAACCTTAATCTAAAAATCAAGTTTTTTAAGTGTCGAGATTTACTAAGTGGGTTTAGAAAAATTTTCACGAAACCAGACCCTCTCTGACTCCCTCTTTATACGTTTTTTACACCACCTTTTTTAACACAAATAAATAAGAAAAAAGTATAAGAAACTATAAAATATTATAATTTTATCAGTTACGTTTAAATATATTTTATATTAATACTTCCATTCCGAAGTTGTTTTTTATGTACGTTAGGTCCAAGCACAACCTGAAGGGACCACCAGGTCGGGTAGGTGGGTGGTCACGTCCCCTACACCCAAGTTAAGGACCAGACCCTTCTGAAGTGTACGACACCCCGTTGATTCGGATGCGTGGTGTTGACGACTTCGGGTACACGAGATCTCGGGTAAGAGGCGTTGTTCTCTTCGGTGACGTTAGTCTTCGAGTACGTAACGTTGACCTGTAATCGGAGACGAGTAGTGTTGATCCCTTGCGGGTATGTCGTTGCTTCTGGGTCGCGTCGGTTTTTATTTATTAAAAAAAAAAATTATTTTTGAGTACGGGGGTACACACGGGTACGAATCCACTACTTGAAATTTAATAACGTAACACACACAAGTCAGTAGGTCAGTACAGGTTGAGAAACACTGGGGTACCTGATGTCGTGTGGTCCGAAGGGACAGGGAGTGGTAGAGGACCTCAAACGGGTTCAAGTAGAAGTAAAGTTAATAATTACACAGAATTTATAGTAAGGTAAATATAAAAGAAATTTTTCTAACTTTAGATATTAAAAGATGATTATTTTTAATAGGAACCTAAAGAAGAACCGGAAAACCGATTCTAGTTCACATTTTTAATGGGAACCTCTAAACCCCACTTGTTTAATGGATTCATTATAAATATTCATTTTAAGTTATTTACATGATCTCGATATGGAACACTTTCCCAAGTTATTTATAAATAGTTTATAGTCTCTTGATATGTGTGAAATGAATACGGCAGAAAGAGAAGAGTCTTTGCTTCGGTCTCCGACTGGAGAAGCTGCTACAATAATGTAAGTATTCTCCTCCTTGGTCTTTTATACGTTGACTTGACTTTCTCTTTGAAGAGTCTCCTCGGTTTTACTAATTACACTGACTGAAACATTTGACCCGGAGAAGGAATTTAGTACGAGGCCACGAGTATTCGGTTTTTCATTCTTTATGAATAAAAGTTTATCTTCTAAACCAGTAAAAGACTGATTTACATTGAAGTAGACTTTCTGTACACTCATAGACTCAGTGAGTGAGTGTGGGGTAGGGACTTTCGTCGTCCCGTATCTTCTTTCCACGCCTTCCCCGTAGTCTGGGAGCGTCTGACTCAGAGTCACAGACAAGGAGGGATCTACACAACATAAAAGACTGAAGACGTTACGACTCAAGAGGTCCCGAGGCACAAATGAAACTTCTGAATCATACTAACGAATATATCTCTGCTCCGTGTCTAACCATGTTTTATCAACGGGTCCTTAACAGTCAAGGGAAGGTAGACGAGACCAACAAGGAACGGAAGTCCACTGTAGTATGGTGGGAAAAGTTGTATCCTCTTAATATAAATAGTTCCCGGACACACTTTCTTTTCCAGTATTCAGGAGTCTTTCATTCTGGTTCCTACTCTTTAAGAGTACCAATCCTTTAGGAAAGGAAAAACAAAGAACTAGTATTATCAGAAGTCAAATATTTGAAAAACCCTGAAATGTCAGACCACGAATAAGGATTCCCCTTTTTTACCGTAATATTGATAATTATTTTTTATATTGACTGTTACAATAAATCGGAGTAGTAAGAGAGGGGTTCGATTGATTTTTCCATACACAAAAGGAAATGACGAATAAAACAAGGACTATAACAATCTTTCATAAAAAGGATGAAAGAAGATACTTTGACTTTTCATTTTCAAAATCAACGAGTCAGGACTGAGAAACGTCGGGGTACCTGACATTGGATGATCAGAGGAGACAGGTACTCTAAGAGGTCCATTCTTATGAACTCACCCATCGGTAAGGGAAGAGGTCCCTTAGAAGGGTTGGATCCTTAGTTTGGGTCCAGAGGACGAAACTTCCGTCTAAGAAATGACAGACTCGACAAAAACGGACAGTCAAAGTGTTAAAAGAAGGGAGTCCAGTTTAAATAGAAACTAACTGGGTATGAAGGTAAAATAATTGAACTCGATATTTGTGCAACTGTAAAAACGATCCTGATCAATAACCTCTTAACCCAAAGAAGTAAGAAGTAATGACGGAAATTTCCCTTACTTTGATGGTTTCGATAGAGTAAATACACTAACTCTTTGAGTCTTTGATGTTTTAATACTACCTTTAGATACTTTTAGATCGGTCAACATTTACACGTTTGTGTAGGTACTTTCTGTAGTTTATACAACAAGTTTTCGATCCTATTTCTCTTCTTTTTTCGATTGGTTTTAATTTTAGTGTTCTCAGGTGAAAATAAAACAGTATAAATTTTTTATAAATATGAGTAATAGAACTTGGGTCACTTTATTTAGAAAGTCTTCTAGAATTTGTCCTTTTATTAACCAACTCTTAAGGGACCACTAGATCATCCAATCTTGAGACATGAAAGTGACG
Organism: Capra ibex; assembly: GCA_006410555.1. NCBI lineage: Eukaryota > Metazoa > Chordata > Mammalia > Artiodactyla > Bovidae > Capra > Capra ibex. The sequence goes on from SJYO01049859.1 coordinate 1,167,524, forward strand.
GTTCCCGGATGCAGACTAGAGACCACGTCCTTGATTCTAGGATATTCGGTTCACGGTTTGTTTGTTCTTTTCTTGACTAAATCTATCTTCAAATGTAAGTCAAGTACGTAAGTAAGTACGAGTCAGAACAGACTGAGACACTGGGATACCTGACATCAGGTGGTCTGAGGTGACAGGTACCTTAAGAGGTCCGTTCTTATGACGTTGTTCAACGGTAAAGGAGGAGGTCCCCTTGAAGGGTTGGGTCCCTAGTTTGGACAGAGAACACAGAGGACGTAACCGTCTGTTTCAGAAAGGGTGACGCGATGGGAATGTAAGTCTTCCTGTAGTTTTCACTGAACAGAAGAGTAGAGACGTTTCAAGTTGACAAGAACATACCTAGGTTCTAACAAGAGACTCCTCCAGAATTATTATTAAATAGTATAAGATAACAACAACAAGTCAGTGACTCAGGACAGGTTGAGAAACGTTGGGATACCTGACGTCGTACGGTCCGAGGGGACAGGAGGTAATAGAGGACCTTAAACGAGTCAAAGTGCAGGCAACTCAGTCACTACGATAGGTTGGTAGAGTAGAAGATGGTGGGAGAAGGGCAAGACGAAAGTTAGAAAAGATCGTAGTCCTAGAAAGGGTTACTCGACCGACTAGTGTAATCTACTGGTTTCATAACCTCAATGTTGTAGTCAGGAAGGTCACTTATAAGTCCTAACTAAAGGAAGTCCTAACTGACCAAACTAAAGGAACGAGAGGTTCCCTCAAAGTTCTCAGAAGAGGTCGTGGTGTCAAACTTTTGTAGTTAAAAAGCTGTGAGTCGGAAGAAATACCAGGTCGAGAGTGTGGGTATGTACTGATGACCCTTTTGGTATCGAAACTGAGATACCTGTAAACAACCATTTCACTGCAGAGACGAAAAATTATACGAGAGATCCAAACAGTATCGAAAGGAAGGTTCCTCGTTCACAGAAAATTAAAGTACCGACGTCAGTGGTAGACGTCACTAAAACCTCGGGTTCTTTTCTTTTAGACAGTGACGAAGGTGAAAAAGGGGAAGATGAACGGTAATTCACTACCCTGGTCTACGGTATTAGAATCAAAAAAAGTATAACTCAAAGTTCGGTCGAAAAAATGAGAGGAAAAAACGAGAGTAGTTCTCTGAGAGAATTAACAAGAAGTGTAAGACGGTAATCTCACCATAGTAGACATATAGACTCCAACGACTATAAGGGTGACCGTCAGAACTAAGGTCGAACACTCAGTAGGTCAGACCATAAAACGTTCTACATGAGACGTATATTCAATTTATTCGTCCTACTGTGTTATGTCAGAACTGTATGAAGAAATGTTATAACTTGGTCAGGTAACAAGGTACAGGTGAAGATTGACAACGAAGAACTGTCCGTATGTCCAAAGAGTCTTCTGTCCATTCCACTAGACCATGATGGTCAAGAAATTCTTAAAAGGTCAAACAACACTAGGTGTGTTTCCGATATGTATCAGTTTCTTCGTCTTCTTCTACAAAAAGACCTTACCGGAACGAAAGATGTACTAGGTTGTTCACAGTCGTTAAACTAGAGACCAAGGAGACGGAGAAACTTTAGGTCGAACGTGTAGACCTTAAAGAGTGAAGTACATGACGACTTCGGACCGAACTTCCTAAAACTGGTATCGGAACGATCGTACACTCTACTCTCGTTAACGTGTCATCAAACTTGTAAAAAAAAACGTGATGGGAAGAAACCCAAACCTTACTTTTGACTGGAAAAGACGAGGACACCGGTGACGACTCAAAAGGTTAAAACGACTGTATAACTCACGTCATGAAATTGTCGTAGTAGAAACCCTAAAATTTATCAAGTCGACCTTAAGGTAGTAGAGGTTACCGAAACAAACATAATTACGAAGGATTCCGGATGAACTATAGTGCGAGGTCTTATAGGATCTCGACGACTAAAAAATTTAGAGTTCAGTTATTTCATAGACGACTTCTGAATGATGACTTAAATGATCTTAATAAGTTTCTGTAAGTAGTCGAGACAACCGAGTCATGATGACCTACGTTTTATGTCAAATAAGATAAAAATTCCTGTTGATAACTGAGGGTATAAAAATCTGATCATCCGTAAAGTAGAAGGACTATCGAGTCAACCATTCCTTAGGTGGACGTTACACCCTCTGGACCTAAACTAGTGAGCTAACCCTTCTAGGGGACCTCTTCCCTTTTCGATGGGTGAGGCCATAAGACCGGAACTTATAAGGTGCCTGACATATCAGGTACCCCAGCGTTTCTCAGTCTGCACTGACTCACTGAAAGTGAAAGTGAGTTCGTAAAATAGATTTTATAGACATACAAAGAAAGAAGTTCTTAACCTTCGAACCTAAAAAGTATAATTACAAGAGGGATTCTTTTTCAGTAGGTATCACTCAGGTGGTACTTTGTAAAGAATTTAAGTAGAATAATCTCTTCTTTAAGTGTTTTATCATTTTATTATACTTGAAAAACTGAGACATACCGAAAATTTGGAGATTTCTCTGGACTCTATTTCGAATTGAATTAGAACTTTATCTAAGGTTCAATAAAACGAGAAAATTTACATTCCAGGAAACCAATTGACCGTAAAGGTGCTCTATCGACTTGTTAGATATCAGTACCTAAATAAGAAACCATTAACTGTTATCAGACACATAATACTGTACAGGTTTATGACCCTACTGGTATTATTTTATTAACCGGAAAGATAAGTTAATACGTTTTTTACCTTTTTCGGGGAGGGATGGGTATAATTTGACCAAATATAAATTAAGAGACATCCGTCGTCGTCGTCGTCGTCGTCGTTAGATGTAGTTAATAGATCCATAAATACAACGTTTCTCAAAGAGAACCTCCTCTGTACTCCTTCAATGTAGTCAGATTTAATTTTCGACGAATTTATACAATGACTCTAAAAGATTCGTTTCGTGAACCAAAATAAAGATAAATAAAAGGTGTGATTTCATTGATACTGGTACGAATAATTCATATTATGACAGCGAAACTAATGGGAAAACAAACGCACACAAAGTCGTCTGGGGTCTAGTGAAGAACTCCTCACAGAACCGGGTCGGGTTCTTAACAGGAAGTCGGGAAGAGACTTCTCCTCTATTCGATCCAGTGGGAAGGTCATGACCAAAACAGTATCAGAAGCCGAAAGTACTTTTATATGATAAGGGTAAAGGGAGAACGGACTTGCAATTGTATTTGCCGGGATGTAAAACGGAGTTATCTTATGGACTTGAAACCAAAGAAGTCGAATGACGGCGTTTGATCAATAATTTTACAGTTGACTCGCTTTAATGTAAATCATTCCTAACGGACTCTCTATATTTCAAATACCAAAGGAGGTCTCGTCATCATCATCTCTAGTTAGTCATATTCATCGTATATCGTATAACTGAAGGACGTCTCAAAATAAAAACGTAATATTTTCGATTAAATACGAACGAAATAAATGACTTTCCTATAATGTATTATGTTGCAGGGGAAATACTCTTGAGTACCCTCTATAGTGACAAGTAAGAGTCAAAGTTCAAGTAAAACAAAGAGAACCCTTAGTTCACTCGAAAAGAATGTACGTACATTAAATTTTAGGTCAACAGAATAAGTTGAACGTTTTTATATTGGTTTAAATACTGAGTGGAACACGTGACTATCCAGGAGGACGTACTAAAAACACGTAAAAACAACGAAAACGGAAGTGAACGGAAACGGTACGTAAGAGTTAAGAGGAGAGGGAGTAAAGGGAGTCGTCGAGAATAGTTGGGTGTATAGTTCAAGATAATTCGAGAAAGACCTCGTTGAAACTCATTCTTACTTAATTAACTAGATGGTAAAAACAAATAGTACGTTGAGAATCGTACTACGTGGTCTACGATTTTTTGTAGTCTTCTTAAAATTTCTCGACACCATGGTTACAAGATGTGATGTCAGTAATGTCAATATCACTGTAGTAGGGACTGAGGGAACATATCGTCAAATTTTGTCTTGTGAAAAAGTTGTTTGATGTAAACCAAGTATATCAAAGTAATTTACCTGTAGTTCTTTGAATTCACATCAATTATAGTTTGACATAACACTTAAGTAACATAAAATTCGTACAGTGTACTATCTAATGTAGATGACTTTTAAGTATTAAAAATACTTAATCGTCATCCTAAGTCTAAAAGTGATACTGTAGAAATGAACCCTCTTTCTTTGAAGATGACTTTTACTATCTTTCTCTTGTCAATCGATCATACCCTCTTGTTACTTTTGACAAAAGAATGAATTGTCTTCCGGTTTCAAGTAGCCTCCCTTTTTTACGCCGAGAATTTGAAGTTCTTCACGTAAAAGTAACAAGAAACAGAAGAAAACCCTAAGAACTGAGGTCCCCGAGGAGACTTTGATAAATGGTAACGAGCAGGAAGGAAAATTAGAGAAACTTGTGACAAATGCTTAAAGTAGGTTTGACATAAAAGAGACACTGGGAGATTAGGACATAGAAGTCAATAGACCGGAACTGAAAGGAAACTTCCCATTTTTGTTCTACCTAAAGAAAAGCACTTTTAGTTTTATTGAGGTGGTGTATGAATACGACAAACACGATTACACCGTTGTGACAATTCTCCAAAGAAAGAAGGTTAATTTATACAGTCTCAACCTTAGACTTAGGATGTACGATTAAGTATTTTCTGAGGTGACTCCCTGTCAACACCCCTGAAACATCTTCAAGAAGTACATAAGTCCTATACTCGGATAAGAGGATATTGTCACAATGTCTACAGAAGAAAGTAACCTCCTGAAAGTGGGAGGTCACCGTAAGAAAAAACACTCAAACAAAAATAACCGACACGGTACACCGTACACCCTAGAAACAAGGGGTTAGTCCCTAGTTTGGACGTAAAGGACGTCATCTTCGAGCCTGTTGGTCCCTTCAGGGAAAAAATCAAAAAATAAAATAAAAAATAAATGAATAAAACCCGACACAGTTCAGAGTTAACGTCGTACGTCCTTGAAAGCAACACCATACGCCCGAAGAGACATTGACTCCGTGTTTTCGAATCAACGGGGTACCGTACACCTTAGAATCAAGGGACTGGTCTATAGGTTGAGTATAGAGGGTATAACGGTCCCTAAGATAGTCTCATCGAACTCCGACCTCCACTAAAATAAAAGAAGGTTTCTTTTATGTATACATATAAAAATTTCAAAGACCCCATGGCTGAGTCCTAATACAAATTTGACCGACGTAAGAAACGGTCCCGAAGGAGTCAAGGTTAAGGGCGAATGAAGATCCCGAGACCAGGAACTCAGAGTCGGTTTTTGTGTTGAACAAATGGAAACAACAAAGACTTAAGGTTAGAAAAAGGGTCGGATCATTGTACGACGGGATGGAGAATCGAGGAGAAGGACTAAATTCTTTACACAGTTCCTCTGACAATTGGGTTTTCACGACTAGAGTGGAGTGACCTGAAGGCGGCGGAGGGACCAGAATCGGATCAGCATAAAACAATAGAACAATCAAGAGGTCCCAGAAGTTCACCTAAAAAATTGAAGTGAAAATAAATGACCAAGTCGAAAAGAGTAACAGGAGTCTTTTTCCTAACCAATGGTAATAAATTAGGTAGTAATGAGAAGACGTCCTTAAACACCATATAAAAAATTAGAGTAGAAAGAACTCAGAAATCTAAGATTAAAGAAGATTTAAAACGATAGAGTAAAGTTTCATGATACGGTGGTTTCCCAGAGTAAACGTTGCGATACCTGACATCGGACGGTCCGAGGAGTCAGGTACCCTAAGAGGTCCGTTCTAATGACCTCACCCAACAGTCCGAGAGGAAGTCCCTTAGAAGGTTTAGGTCCCTAACTTGGGTTCAGAGAATACAGAGGACGTAACCGTCCACCCAAGAAATGGTGATCACGGTGGACCCTTCGGACATATACCAAATATATCTAAATACTTTGTATTGAGATATATAAGATAGACACAATCTATACATTGTAATGACATTCTTAATAAAAAAATTTGAGACGTGATATAATGATCTCATCAGAAAAACAGAAATGTGGGAGTTTAGAGTTGAAGTATCAGTAAAAGAGTCCTTTCGAAAAGGTTTGATGGGACTAAGTTAACACCGTTGATACATAGAATGAGGTCCTTAAATTCCCATGTTTTATTTAGTGAAACGAAGTAAATAAATTCATACTAATTTAAACTGTAAAGGTGAGAAGGAAGACGACCTTTTAAGTAGCCAGTAAGTAAACAACCTACCCAAGTCCCACCAAGAACGAACAGGTCTACAAAGAACAGTCTTTTATTCCTATACTGTATACATTCATAAATCAGGTAACACCAGTGGGACTACTGGAGTACCAATTTCAAATGTTCGAATAAACTGTAGTTCACCAAAGTTTGAAAGGTACGGTTCTGACACATAACCTCTGTGACTGTTTAGACGTCGGACCAGGGACTATCGGTGGAAGGGACCCCCGGGAAGTTTCTAAAACGATGAACGGTTTTGTCGACAATCTCTAGATCAATACCAAGGGCGATGAACTTTTAATACGATTGAGATAGGAGAAGGATCTGACCTCCTTTCGAGAGGGAGTTTCCATTATTTTATAAGCACAAATCCCTGTAAGACCTGAACCGTAATGTGTATTTGGAGGAGAATCTGTTCTCTAGCGTTCGTGAACAGATGGAAGACCTTCCCCTTCTGTCTTTTTTTCCGTCGTTTTTTCTAAGTAGTATTTATAAAGTCATTTAATAGAACGTCATAGTCAGAGGAAAGGAGTTATTACCCGAAGGGACCACCGAGTCTACCATTTCTTAGGTGGACATTACGTCCTCTGGGTCCAAACTAGGTACCTAGCCCTTCTGGGAGGGTCTCTTCTTTTACCGTTGGGTGAGGTCATAACAACGGACCTTATAGGGTACCTGTCTCCTCGGACCTCCCGATGTCAGGTACCCCCAGTGTGTCTCAACCTGTACTGACTCACTGATTGTGTGAAATAGAGGTATTATCCTAGAGGTACCAATGTCTCTAGTATCGATGAAAACTAGTGATCATATCCGAATTTTCGATTGTAGTACAACAACAGTCAGTCAGTCTACACAGGTTAAGAAACACTGGGGTAGCTGGTAACGAACAGTACGAGGAGGTAGGTACCCTATAAGGTCCGTTCTTATGACCTCACCTAACGGTAAATGAAGAGGTCCCCTAGATGGGTTGGGTCCCTAACTTGGGTCCAAAGGGCATAATGTCCGTCCGAGAAATGGTAGACTCGGTGGTTCAGAATCTTCGATTGTAATATCGACCGTTATTATTAGTAAGTTATTCGGAAACAACTTAATTACTTAGTTTCTTATTTATTAAATCAGTTTTTATAGTGTATTTGATTTTATAATCAGTCATCCTTTTCTGGATTTTAATTTGCAAAAAGACAGAACGTCGACCGAGGTTATATACTAGACTAAGGTCACTTTTACTTTCTACGCGTGGAGTTCTTTGTTTTAAACCTTTCTCGGTAACTTCTGATGTAGTTACTTAAGTCAAGTTCCTTTACGCTTGGCACGGTTTTGCCTCCCTGACACCAAGACGACCTGCCTCTTACACACACAAGGACGGATTTTCTCAAGTTCCCTCAACGGACACTTTATTTTTTTATCTTTTAAAGATTTCCACTCTTGTTGGAGAAATTGTAGTAATTCCTGTTTTTATACGTAAACCCTCAATAAATTAAACTTTCGATCAAGAAGTCAATTAAAAGTGATTCGAAGATCTAATCGGTATATTTGTTTTCTATTTTTACCTTGCTTATCACCTTTACCTGTTTAGTCGGAAATACGCAGTAAATCGTGTGTCAATTAGAGATGGAAAAGGAGATTTATCTCGATATCTGTTATTTAACATTACTAACGTAATAAAAATCAATATTTTTAAAATGTATTTCCCTTTTCAAATGTCTTCATATTGTTTGTAGGTCTTTGAGTGGTACACTTACACACACACACATATACATTTATATATATACGTTATTTATGAAGTCTTGGGGAAATATTCTTTTTATTATCTCATGAAACATGGTGTAGTAGAGGGACGTTTTTCGGGTCCAACTAAGAACAGAGGGTGTGTTGAGTCTATGTCAATGATAGAAGAAGGGTAAAATAACTATATATTAACTACATGTCGTGACATACTTAAACTCATTGTATTAGTAAACTGAATGTAAAGTGAATGGACTAATAGTGTCATTCAATCCACTTGTGGGTAGTAGAGTAGATAATTATGTTCTAATTTCTTAAAAATTTTTTATACGAAAGAAACACTACTCTTGAGTCCTAAAAGAGGTAATTGTTGAACGTATATTACACGTCGTCATAATTAATATAAATGGTACAACATGGAATATAGGGCTCCAGGAGAGACATCGAGTTTACCATTTCTTCGACGGACGTTACGTCCTCTGGACCCAAACTAGGTACCCAGTCCTTCTAGGGGACCTTTTCCTTTACCTTTGGGTTTCATCAATAAATAGAACATTAACCTTTAAAAATGGAAAAACTGGTAGAAGTAAGTTAAAGGGGAGAAGAATGGGGGGGCAGGAGACCAACGGTGTTTATACTAGAGAAAGGGATACTCAAACAAACAAACCAACCAACCACAACTTCACATTAGTTGGATATTGTGAGACAATCAAGAACAATGTGTTGTATCAATAAACTATAAAGATATGTAAAGTTTTCTTAGTGGTACTATGCAGATCAATAGTAGTCAGTGGTATCTTTCTAATTTATCAATAACTGATGCAAGGAATGTGACATGTGAGACATGGGGACTGAGTATGAAACATGAAGAATTAGAAGGAGTGGAAAGGAGCGGAAGAAAATGGGAGGAGGGGAATGTCAGTGAAAGCAATTCAATCCTCACAAAGGAAGACCAGGTATAAAAAGTGAAAAAGGTTTATGTAGACACGGTTACCCTTTTATAGGTTACAACAAAACCTACCAAAAAATTAAAGATATTTACCATAAGTGACTTAAAATTAAAAAAATTAAAATTGAAATGATAGGAGTGGTCACCGAGTCTATCATCTCAACCGGACGTTACGTCCTCTGAGTCCAAGTTAGGGACCCAACCCTTCTAAGGGGACCTCTTCCTTTAAAGTTGGTGAGGTCATAAGAACGGACCTCTTAGGGTACCTGTCTCTTCAGACCGCCCGAGGTCTGGTTCTTTTGTCTAAGAAGTGAAAAATGTCGATTAGTAGACTTTAATATAAAGTTATAAAACGAAAAAAGTTCCTTCTTGCTGAAATCGGTAGAAAGATTTTGACTCCTAAACGATCCAGAAAGTAAGACTATCTTAATTAATCTTAGGATTATCTATTCATTCTAAATCGATTTGACAATTAATAGTATTCTAATCGATCTAATTAAAGAAAACTTTTAGTATTGAATGAAAAAATAACTTATTCGTCAAAGGATGTTGTTTTACAGACTTTGTTAATAAGTCAAAGGAGTTTCTAAAGTGCCGGAGTTCAAATAGTAAGTTGGTATGAAAGTTGTTTCCAGACAGATCAGTTTCGATACCAACAAGGTCATCAGTACATACCACACTCTCAACCTGATATTTCTTCCGACTCGTGGTTTCTTAACTACGAAAACTTGACACCACAACCTCTTCTGAGAACTCTTAGGGAACCTGACGTTCCTCTTGGGTGGTCAGGTAGGATTTCCTTTAGTCAGGCTTATAAGTAACCTTCCTGACTACGACTTCAACTTTGAGGTTATGAAAACCGGTGGACTACGCTTCTTGACTGAGTAAACTTTTCTAGGACTACGACCCTTTCTAACTTTCGTCCTCCTCTTCCCCTACTGTCTCCTATTCTACCAACCTACCGTAGTGACTGAGCTACCTGCACTCAAACTCATTTACGACCCTCAACCACTACCTGTCCCTCCGACCGCACGACGTCAGGTACCTCAGTGTTTCTCAGCCTGTGTTGCCTTGACTGTCTTTAAAAAAACGTAAATGTTTCTTTTAAAATTTTTTAAGCATAATGTTCGCAGAAAACGGGAAGAATCGTTTGTGTCTTTGAGCTTATACGACTGTTGTATGTACAATTATAAAGAGTCTTTAAAATCCTATTGACTAAATAGGATATATGATTGAGACAGAGAGTGGATAGATTTTACAGTTAGAATACAAGACATAAGGTTCGTCGTAAACATCGTTTTTTAAGTATGAGTCCTGGAGACAAAAGATGGACAAAGAGATATACACCTTATAAGAAGTCGAAAGACATTAAAGAAGTCGAGACAGAAGATTAAAAAGTCAATAAAAAAAAGTCGATGTATATCTGATATAGGATATTGGTTACTCGTAAAAGAGTTTAAATAAAATTAATATTTGATTAATATTAATTAATATTTATTTAAATTAAAGATAAACAAACTCACCAAAAAAAAAAAAATTCAGACAAAAAAAAGAAAAGACCGGATGACCTACGAGGATAAAGATAAAGAAACTTGTACGACCACCACCAAATCAGTGATTCAGTACAGGTTGAGAACACTGGGGTACCTGATATCGAACGGTCCGAGGAGACAGGTACCCTAAAAGGTCCGTTCTTATGACCTCACCCAACAGTAAAGGAAGAGGTCTCCTAGAAGGGCTGGGTCCCTAGTTTGGACCTAGAGGACGTAACGTTCGTCTTAGAAATGGATCATTCGATGGTCCCTTCGGGAAACTTGTACGATTTGTACAAGTATATTTTCAGAGAGAGTCTAACTGGATCTTATATATCAAAGATGTGTACGAGTAAGTGTACCGTAAAAAAAGAAGGAACTCATAATTATCAAAAAAAATATAGTCCGGACCAGAAGTCACTTTAAACAAAGGACACCCTTGGAACACATAAGACCCATCTCTGCCATTAGGATCCCAACAAACAGAGATCCCTATAGGACAACAACAATAGTGAAACGTGGTCAAAAAGTACATTTAAAGAACTAAACCTCAGATGTAAAACATAAGTACCTATTACTGTTAGTTCCAGGGAGGAGGACATATATAGTGTACGAACTTTTGTGACCACAGAAGACCGACTGAAAAGTTTGGATTGGCACTCAAGGAGTGACTCTGTGATCTGGTGTCACTTTGGGAAGAACGACTGAGAAAGGGAGTACCTTCGTGAGGATCCGTAGGTCAAAAGATGTCTTACAAGGCAAGGTGTAAAGGTGTATGTGACCTGACTGGGGGTAGTACTCCGACTTTAGGAATCCTACAGTAGAAAGAAAAGCGTATGATAAATGAATCCCACCTTCTGAGACGTTGAAAGAGGGACAAGTTGATTAGGTTGGAGGGAGAGGAATACACAAAGATGAAGAGGGTCTGGTTACCAAGAGTTAGATCAACGATTAACATAGTTATAATTGGACTATAATTGTATAATCGAAAAAGATTCCCGTTTTATCTTTATATTGTTTTGTCTATAGGTGGGGGTTTAGTTAATTTGACCTTGGACACACCACCTAGGACCCAACGGTACCAAGAAAAAAAGAAGAAAGAGAGGGAGAGATGGAAACGAAAAGAAAGAGAGAAGAAAATTTAGAAGACCGATAAGGTTAGATAAATCGGTTCCAATTTTTGGAGATAGGACCTGGGTCCAGTCAATTGTGGAGACTACTTTAGAGGAGGTCGTAGAGGTCCGTGGGCAAGAGATCGATACACAACTCGTTCAGGGGGGACGAGAAAATCGCGATTAGTGTAAATGAGAGGGTTGTGGTCTACTTGTAGGGGAGATCAAACCTTTAGGTAGAATACAGAATTTGGAGTGACAGAAGGGTCGTGGACCTGTCATAGACCATATAGTATCAAGTTGTCCTATTTTCCTACTCATTTAACTGCCCACCACCTAACTGGGTTGTAACTTCGAGATAATTAGTAATTCTAAACTATTAGGGGAAACAAAAAGAGATCCTAACGGCAACCTTTTTTTTTTTTAAACTCAACAACCAAAGGGACCCTAGTATACCTTTCTTTTTGTGGTCGTGGAAGGTCTCTGTCAAGAACGAAGGTTTACTTTTCGTTGTACGAAGTACTTTTAGGATAGTTGGAGACTTCAGAGAGAGAATTTAGGTGTTACGAAGAAAAAGAGGAAGTTAACGGTGCTACAAGGGTAAACAATAAGGGATTACTCCTCAGTCGTCACTCCATGCGGTCCTGAAGAAAGGGTGCGTCGATTACGGTTAGAGACCGATCGTTTTGTTTTGACTTAATTTTTCTCTTACAACCAATTTTTCTGAAATTTCATTAACAGTGTCAAGAAGTATACTACTTATACAAGACCGTCAAGGTAATGGTGATCAGACTTGGTACGTTAAAACGAGAACAAATGTAGGGACACAGAACAAGTCAGTGAGCACTTACGCTCGTGCGTAAGTAAGACGTTCATGAACGGCTTGTGGATGGTGTTCGTGTCTTGAGACGAAAAATTCAGAATCGAAACACTAAATTGAGATGTGAAGGTCTCCTTTTTTACATAAACATTGGTTTTTGGTAATTGAATTTAGTACACTTTAACAGAGATAAGTCAGTATAAAATGGTTTTTGTTTTGTTTTGGGTCCTTAAAGTATACCGGTTTGAATTATGTATCGGAATACTTAACACATTCTATTCAGTCGGATGTATTATTCGATTAGTTGTCTCGACTAACATGTGAAAATAAGTAATTTGTCGTACCACGAATTTTAGACTCTCAAAAACTTTTCAAGACTGTCAGGAATTCATTTTTCTTTCTCCTCTACTTCCTTTGTTCCTCCTCTTCCTCTTCTTTTTCTTCTTTCCGAGTTTGATGTTCCCTTTTTACACTTGAGTTTTAATTATTTTAAAATTAATTTACAATTAAATTAATGGTTTTACGATTAAATACTAATTATTTATTATTTTAAATTAATTTACAGTTAAGAATACAGAAGTGATTAAATATAAGAAAAATAATTATTTGAAAAGTGTGAAAACATTTATTTAAATTAAAAGGAGTAAATTTTCTTTAAGATTTCTGACATGTACTAATAACTCTCTAGTGTTATGTTTATTAAAGTTTTCGTTTAAAAAAAGTGACGAAGTGAATAACAAATTAACCTCCTATTAGTTGTGTTACAACACAAGTAAAGATGGTATGTAGTTGTACTTAGTCGATAACTATGTGTATGCAGGGAAGGGAGAACTTGGAGGGAGGGTGGGGAGATCCAACAGTGTGTCGTGGTTTAACTCGAGGGACGCAACATGTCGTTCATGTCTTTTATCTATACCTGATAGATAAAAGGTATACCATTACACATACAAAGTCACGATGAGAGAGTCAAACAGGTGGGAGAGGAAGGGGGTGAAACAGGTTTCAGACAAGAGATACACATAGAGAGATAACGATGAGACGTTTATCCAAGCGGTCATGATAAAAGGATCTAGGGTATATCTACGCAATTATATTCTATAAACAGAAAGAGAAAAACTGAATGAAGTGAGACATATTGTCCGATTTCTAAGTGGGTGGAGTGATCTTGACTGAGTTTAAGTAGGAAAAAATACCGACTCATTATAAGGTAACATATATAAAGAAACAGGTAAACAGAAAGTTCTCTGTAGATCCAACAAAGGTACAGGACCTATAACGTTTATCACGACGTTACTTGTAACACCATGTACATAGAAAATCGTAACACCAAAAGAGTTCCATATACGGGTCATCACCCTAACGATCCAGGATACATCAAATTGAGGATCAAAAATTTCTTTAGAGGAGTGACAAGAGGTGTCACCGACATAGTAGAAATAAGGGTAGTTGTCAAGTTCTCCCAGAAGAAAAGAGGTGTGGGAGAGGTCTTAAATAACAAACACCTAAAAAAACTACTACCGGTAAGAGTGGTCACACTTCACTATGGAGTAACGTAAAGAGATTATTATTCGATAAACTCGTAAAACAGTACAAAAATAACCGGTAGACATACGGAAGAAACCTAGACAAATCCAAAAGACAGGTAAAAAACTAACTCAACAAACCAAAAAACTATAACTTGACGTACTCGACAAACATATAAAACCTCTAATTATGAAACAGTCACCGAAATAAACGTTAATTAAAGAGGGTAAGACTCTCAACAGAAAAGTAGAGTTAATACCAAAGAAAACGATACGTTTTCGAAAATTTAAATTAATCCAGGGTAAACAAATAAAAGTAAAAATAAAGGTAATGAACATTCTCCGTTCAGTATCTCCTAGAACGACACTAAATACAGTTTCTCACAAGACGGATACAAAAGGAGATTCTAAAAATAAAAAAGACTAGAATATAAATCCAGAAATTAGGTAAAACTCAAGTAAAAATACATACCACAAGTCAAGTCAAGTCAAGTCAGCGAGTCAGCACAGGTTGAGAAACACTGGGGTACTTAACGTCGTGCGGTCCGGAGGGACAGGTAGTGGTTAAGGACCTCAAGTGAGTTTGAGTATAGGTAGCTCAGCCACTACGGTAGGCTGGTAGAGTAGGAGACAGTAGGGGAAGAGGAGGACGGGAGTTAGAGAGGGTCGTAGTCTCAGAAAAGGTTACTCGGTTGAGAAGCGTACTCCATCGGTTTCATAACCTCAAAGTTGAAATCGTAGTAAGGAAGGTTTCTTTAGGGTCTCGACTAGAAGAAATCTTACCTGACCAACATGGAGGAACGTCAGGTTCCCTGAGAGTTCACAGAAGAGGTTGTGGTGTCAAGTTTTTGTAGTTAAGAAGCCGCGAGTCGGAAGAAGTGTCAGGTTAAGAGTGTAGGTATGTACTGGTGACCTTTTTGGTATCGGAACTGATCTACCTGGAAACAACCGTTTCATTACAGAGACGAAAAGTCATACGATAGATCCAACCAGTATTGAAAAGAAGGTTCCTCATTCACAGAAAATTAAAATACTGACGTCAGTGGTAGACGTCACTAAAACCTCAGGGGGTTTTATTTCAGACTGTGTAATGGTAACAAAGGGGTAGATAAAGGGTACTTCACTACCCTGGCCTACGGTACTAGAATCAAAAGACTTACAACTCGAAATTCGGTTGAAAAAGTGAGAGAGGAAAGTGAAAGTAGTTCTCCGAAGAATCAAGGAGAAGTGAAAGACGGTATTCCCACCACAGTAGACGTATAGACTCCAATAACTATAAAGAGAGCCGTTAGAACTAAGGTCGAACACGAAGTAGGTCGGGTCTCAAAGAGTACTACATGAGACGTATATTCATTTATTCGTCCCACTGTTATATGTCGGAATTGCATGAGGAAAAGGATAAACCTTGGTCAGACAACAAGGTACAGATCAAGATTGACAACGAAGGACTGGAAGTATATCCAAAGAGTTCTCCGTTCAGTCCACCAGACCAATCCTTCACAAAATTAAAGAAAGAAAATGTACATCTTCAAGTCAAAAGGGTCTTGGTGAATAACTTCTCCAACGGGAAAGAGGTAATACATAAGAACGTAGAAAACAGTTTCTAATCCACGGGTATCCCCGTACCAAAAAAGAGACCCGAAAGATAGAATAAGGTAACCAGATATAAAAACGAAACACAGTCATGGTATGACAGAATTACTGACATTGAAACATCAATTGGACTTCTGTCCTTCTAACTAAGGAGATCGTAGTAAAAAGAGAGTCCTAAAAAAAAAAAAAAGGATAAACTCCTAGAAATCACAAAGGTGTGTTTAACACTAAAAAATTTAAGGTCAAGACACCTTTTACGGTAACTATTGAACTATCCCTAACGTGACTTAGACATCTAATAAACCCATCATATCAGTAAAAGTGTTATAAGAAAGTTAGGTTCTTGTACCATATAGAGAGGTAGACTAATACAACAGAAAATAAAGAAAGTAGTTACAGTATCAAAACACATATGTCCAGAAAACAGAAGAATCCATCCAAATAAGGATCCATAAAATAAGAAAGTCAACGTTACTACTTAACTAAAGAATTAAAGAGACTAAAGAACAACAATGATATGTCCTTACGTTCCCTTAAGACACATAACTAAAACATAGGACTTTGTAATGATTTAAGTGACTATTCGAGATCATTGAAAAACTATCGTAGAAATCTTAAAAGATACATATCATAGTACAACAGACGTTTGTCACTCTTAAAATGAAGTAATAGTTAGACTTAAGGAAGATAAAGAAAAAGAAGAGACTAACAGTAGCAATCCTGAAGGTTTTGATACAACTTATTATCACCGTTCTCACTCGTGGGAACAGAACAAGGACTAGAGTCTCCTTTATGAAAGTCAAAAAGTGGTAACTCTTTTACAAACGACACCCAAACAATATATACGGGAAATAATACAACTCCATCCAAGGAAGATACAGATAAAAGACTTCAAAAAAAAAAAAAGTATTTACCCACGACTTAAAACAACTCTCGAAAAAGACGTAGATAACTCTAAAGGTATACTAAAAATAGAAAGTTAAATAATTATACTTCACAGTGTGGTAAACACTAACTAAACGTTTATAACTTTTCAGGAACATAGGGACCCTATTCGAGTTGAACTTGTACGACATACTAGGAAAATTACACAACAACCTAAGACAAACGATCTTAAAACACCTCCTCAAAACGTAAATAAAAGTAGTCACTATAACCGGATATTAAAAGAAAAACACACACACTACAGAAATCAGACCATAGTCCCACTACCACCGGAATATCTTGCTTAAACCTACCCAAGGACGTAGACGTTAAAAAAAACCTTCACAAACTCTCCTTGTCCGTAACCGAGAAGAGATTCCTAAGAAACTATCTTAAGATAGTTTTTAATAAACTATATTAAATGGACACTTCGGGACCCGAAAACGAAACCCCCTCTGAAAAAAAGATAGTGTCAAAACTAAAGTCACTAACACTAACAAAACAAGTTTTAAAGATAAAGAAGGACTAAGTCAGAACCTTCCAACTTGAAAAGATTCTTAGATAGGTAAAGAAAGACCAACAGGTAAAATAACCGTACATCAACGAGTATTATCAGAGAATAAAACACAAAGAAATAACAGATAACATTGAAGAGGAAAACGTAAGGATTGAAACAAATAAACTCAGAAGAGAGAAAAGAAGAAGTACTCAGACCGATTACCAAACAGTTAAAAAAAATAGAAGAGTCTCTTGGTCGAAAATCTAAATAACTAGTAATGATAACATAGAAAGTAAAGAAAAAGTAAATAAAGACTAGACTAAAAATACTAAAGAAAGGAAGATGACTGAAACCCCGAAAAAAACAAGACAAAAAGTCAACTAAATCCACATTCCAATCCAACAGAAAAGTTACAGAAATAACAAAGACCTCTATCCTAACATAATGATATTTGAAGGGAGAATCTTGACGTAGGTTTTCCAAAAGTTAGTAGCACAAAGTAACAGTAAATAAGATCCACAAAAAGTAGAGGAGAAACTAAAGAAGTCATTGGACAACCAATAAATCCTCATATAATAAATTAGAGGTACACAGACACAAAAATGTCCAAAAAAAAAGGGATATTAACTATAGATCAGAGTATCGTAATACCAGTCTTTTCTACGAACTATACTAAAGTCAAAAGAATTTAAATGACTCTGAACTAAACACTGGGTTCTACACTAGATAGTACCTCTTACAAGGTACACGTACACTCTTTTTTTCACATAAGAAGACGTAAACCTACATTATAGGACTTCTATAGTTGACCAGGTAGATTCCGTTACACAGTAAATTCCGAACACAGGGAATAATTAAAGGACAGAACTACGAGACAGGTAACCACAATCACCTCACAATTTCAGGGAATGATAATAACACAATGACAGTTAAAGGGTCATGACAGTTTAAACAATGACAGTTTAAAGAGTCAAAGTCACACATACACAGAGATCTATACTTCACCTAGAGAATATCTGTCGCATTTATATCCAGAATGAAAACATAGGTAAGTCGGTCAGAGACAGAAAACCAATCTCACAAATTGGATAAATGTAAATTTTATTAATAAGTATATATACAAGGATAACCGTAAAAGAATTAATAAAACCTAAACAAAAACAATCAGAAAAGGAAGAGAATACAAAGGATGAATTTCTATAAGAAAATCGTAGACAAGATTTCGACTAAACTACCACGACTTAAGGTAATTGAAAATGAACAGACATTTCGAAAACTAAGAAGGTAGTTAAAACTTGCTCTAGGAACGACTCATCTCGTTAGAACCAACATCTAAAAAGGGAAAGTAACAACAACAATAACAAGTCAGTGATTCAGTACAGACTGAGAAACAGTGAGGGACGTCGTGTAGGACGGTGAGGAAAGACCGGGCATCTCAAAGACGACTTTTTAGTCGACAATTCGAATACCCCAAAAGGAACTTACAATGAACGACGAAAGGAGAACGACGAAAATTATAAAAAAAGAAACGTAAATTAAAAACAATCAAACTAATTATACACAGAATCAAACAAAGAGGAACCAAAATAAGACTACCCTGAGAGACTCGAAGAACCTGAACTAACTGATGAAAGGGTACAATCCGTTCAAAAGTTGATATTAGAGAAGTTTATAAAAGAGTCTGGGACAGAAAAGAGAAGAAGAAGACTCGGGGGATATTAAGATTACAACCACGTGAATTACAATAGGATCTCCACCGACTCTGATAGGAGTTATAAAAATTAAGTAAAAAGAAATAAGACGAGAAGTCGTCAATAAAAGTAGTAAGATAGAAGGTCGAGTGAATAGGTAAGGAGACGGAGTCAATAAGACGAGAACTAAGGTAGGTGTCATAAAAATTAAAGTCAGTAACACAACAAGTAGTGACAAACGAAAAAAGAAATAAAGAAGAACCAGGAACAATTTACATAATTCATAAGAACGTAAAAGAGGTAAGACAAAAGTTCTAAAACCTAGAAATGATAATAATGAAACACAAGAAAGAGTCCACCAAACGGACAAAGAAGATAACTAGAACACCCAAAAATGGAACAAGGAAGTGAACGTGTTATGAAGAGACAGAAAGGTAAAAGAATTGAATGACAAAACTTCAGAGAAAGGGGTCCGATATCCCAGTATCAAGGGAAACCAAAACGAGAGACGGGAGTCACTCACTCCAACCAGGTCACCGAATTCTTCCGAAGTACAACCCTCCCTGAACACAGACGCAAGACCACCCTTCTCCACTCAAATAGGGGGAGACTACCCGTCCCAACACACTCCACCATACAAAACCCTGTAGACAACTACTAACTAACTCAAACACAAGAATATAACGAACAACAAACCCACTTCGTAGAACTCCACCCACGACGGTCGTTAACCCCACCACGGTCCAGAACCTATGTCTACTTTCAGAAACACCCTCAAGAGTAACTAATTATGAGGAACTCCAGTCATAAAGAAGTCTTCGGATCACAGGACTTGAGTCACGAGGGTAGGGTCTCAGAGTTCGAGTTGGAGACCAGTCTCTTACTTCTGGGTTGTTCGGTAAACAATACCGTTATTTCCCGTAATTTTGTTTTTTCTTGGGTCGTTCGGTAAACAATACCGTTATTTCCCGTAATTTTGTTTGTTTTTTGGGTTGTTCGGTAAACAATACCGTTATTTCCCGTAATTTTGTTTGTTTTTTGATTATTTGTTTGTTTTATTATTCTTTGTTTTTTGTTTGGGGTCTGTTTACCATTATCGTTTAAGTCTGTTTATTATTGTTTTTGTTTCCTTGTATGTGTGTGTGTGTGTTTGTTTTGGTTTCGTATGGTTTCTTTTGTTTCATGGTCTCTCACTGGGTCACTCGTTTCCTTTGGCTTTTGTAGTTTGTTAATTTTTACTTGACTTTGTCTTTTCTCTGGTCTCGTCTTTCGGTCCATTCCTTATTTCGTTTCCTTTCTTTTCTTTGTTTGTATCACTTTTTTTCTTTTCACCTTTTCGTTTCAATTTACTTTCATATAAGTTTTCTAGACATACACTATATATATAATAATTATATAATTTATATAAAATATATATTATAAATATATTTATATTTTAATATAACATACAAAAATATATATTTATATAATACATATATATATATTATTGTTGTTCCTTTCTTGTCCTTGTTTTAGTTTTCTTTGTATTTTTACGTCTTGATATCTTTCGGTTTCAACTTGATCTTTATATATTTCCTTTATTTTTCACACGAATTTTTTTTTTCTTTTTTCTTTTTCGAGAGTTTACGGGTTTATCTCTATTATCATTATTTAGTCGTTAGTGTCGTTGTCTCTTTTTTTAGGTCTTGATGTCTGTTTAGTTTTGTATTCTTATGATTATTAACAGAAAGTACACAAGGTATTTTCATGTCAGACACAGGAAAAGGGACGACACTCGGTATCGTGTGACGGCAGATAGATCCTTCGGGAGGTTATACCGTAACC
Organism: Capra ibex; assembly: GCA_006410555.1. Taxonomy (NCBI): domain Eukaryota; kingdom Metazoa; phylum Chordata; class Mammalia; order Artiodactyla; family Bovidae; genus Capra; species Capra ibex. The sequence goes on from SJYO01049859.1 coordinate 1,187,991, forward strand.
ACCAGATCAGAAACCTGGACGACACCCTGATTAATCGAGTTTGATTAGACTGGGATGAGGACGCACAAGATTGGAGGTTACAGGTGTCGACGGTCTCGATCTCATGAAAGAAGAGACCTTTACGAGCAATAGGAATATATATACTGTATCTGTGTCTCAGACGGATCCACTAACACACCTAAATTAGAAGTCGAACATGTCGACCACCTTTCCAAAAGTTTGGAGAAGGAATCGGTAAGGTAGGGACCTAGAGTTAGCACTCCCACGAAGGGAGTACCTAGTCTGTCATTGCTTAGATGGACGTTGCGTCCTCTGAGTCCAAACTAAGGACCCAATAGTTTTAGGGACCTCTTCTCTTACCGTTGGGTGTGGTCATAAGATTGGACCTTTTAAGGTACCTTTCTCCTCGGACATCCCGATATCAGGTACCCCAACGTTTCTGAGTCTGGTTGACCCGTTGATTGTGAAAATGAAAGGGAAAGATACACACCCAGTAGGTGTCTTCAAACGAGGACTCCGACGGGACCTCCTGAACCCAGACGAGGTCACTCCTGGCCAACACTTCCACCGCACCGACGAACATATCACCCCTAGGGTCACCGTGGTTCACGAGTCCCTCCGCTCGTTGGTGTCCGTGTCCTCTATACCACGATATTCCTAAGAAAAGATCGGAGACCGTCGAGATGGGGTCACTTCTGGATCGTACCTCCACCACGGTGACGAACATAACGTCCCTGGGGTCATCGAGATCCACATATCCCTTCGGTAGTCATTGTTCACGTCTTCTATACCGTGATAATCTTAAGAGAAAATCAGAGACCATCCACCACAAGTTTCCCGGAGGGATTGACCAGGACTGACGAGTCGTGTCCTCCGTGAGTTTTCCGTGGAGACCGACCCCACGAAATGAAAACGAGTCGCTCAATCCGTAAGTTTCCCGGTGGGAACGACTCCAGAAAAGGATAACCAGCGATCACACACCCCTCTCTCTCCACTGGTACTACCGAGGTGGGGAACGTTACTGAGTTGTGGGACGGAGGTATCGACGGGTCGTGAGGAGGTTTCCGTGAGGAGTGGTGGCTGAAGGAGCGAGGGTAGGGGAGACCGGTAGAAAGGTGTCAGTTGTCGACAGGAGCGAGAGGTTAGGGGTACGAGGACGAGGGTCGGTGTCACGTAAAGTCACCTGAACAGAGGGACAAGTCCCATGCATCCTGGTGTCGTACTTAACAAAGATACTAAGAGTCAGGTAAGTCTGACAGTGTTTAGTCGACGAAGTGAGAGTCTGTGGGAGTTTACAAAGGGAAAGACAGCGTTGACTAACTGGACGTACGTCCACAGAGAGGACGAAGTCGAGTGGGTGGGCGATCCATGTCTAGGCCACGGTGAGTGAGAAGAGGGACGGGGGACGAAGGAAGGAAGTAAGACGGTTCAAAACGTACTTTGATATAAAAGGAAAGACTACTAGTCCCTGAGGACGGTCATGAGTCGACCAAGAGACACTCTAGGAGACGTAGACTTCTATATAAGGACTGTAGAAACACCTCTCTCTACATGAGCCAAAGATGGATGAGGAGACGGTAGAACAGAGGGGAGTTTTCTTTTTAAATTCTTCGTTAAAAGTTCACAAAAAAAAAAAAGGATCGTTTCTTTTTTGGACAACCTATACTGTACATAAAATTATAATCCATCCTGTGTCTCTACCTCAAGATTTTTATTGTTACAGGTTGGGAAATCCCATATTTTATCGTAACCGTGAGTTCTCTCATGGATAAAGGAAGGGCGTCTTCAGACTCAGTTAGTCTTTCTTAATCCTACAAGTTACGTATCTTTATGATGTGAGAGAAGGATCTGTTAGGTGACAACTTTCTTAAAGATTACATCTCGGAAACTTAGTTCCTTCTCAATGGTATGATTGATGACTCTTAAGGAACGTAGGAACACTTAATATTTACAGTTTGTTCTTTTCTCGACTCCGAACTACTCTAGGGACTCCCAGTCGTATTACTAAATAGTCTCAGGGAAATGACCTTTACCCCCCTTGTCACATCCAACTGACTGACAACTGTTACTCTGAGAGGTTGAACGAGGTCTCCACTACATAGACCATCTCGTAAAGGTCGTCCCACGTGGTAACTCTGTGGTCTTTGACGGGTTGTCCTTAGTCGTGTCTCCTACTTAATGGTCTTTGACCCCCTTTCCTTCTGGAGACCTCCGATTCCGAATGTACCAAGTGGAACCTAACTCCAAAGGATTCTTCGCTTCAGGAGTGAACCAGGACGGTCTGACTTGTGTCATATTGGCCGGGAGACTCTCCGGTGGGGTGTTTAAGTTTCTCTTCCCACACACCCCCTCATCAGGAGACTGTGAGTCCGAAATGTAAGTCAAGTAAAATAACTCGAGGTCGGTAATGGTTTCCTGGACCCTTTCGACCTACCTGTAAGTACAAAGGAACCCGGATTACCCTTTCTTTCGAATCTCTTAGTGATGTAAAAATAACAAAAGGAAAAAGTATGAATTTTGAAACCAACGAATAAATGAGATGAATACTGTGTTATCTGTATATGGATATAGTGACGGTTCTCTATAGAACAAAATGTAGTAACAGAGGGGTTCCGGAAAACTCATCCATAAACTAACATTTGTGTCGTCTTATGACGTAGGTTTTGGGGTGTTCTCGTCGAGGACTCAATCACAGAGCTATAAATACTTTTTGACAGGTTTTACCACTGAGTAAAACCTGTCGAATTCAAATCTGAGTCGAATTCAAATCAAATTTTCTTTTATTTTAAAAAACAGAGAGACAGAGACAAACACCTACACAGAGAGAGAGTATGTGTTTGTGTGTGTTCATTAAATATCTTGTTGGCAGATAGGAAGACAAGTGGTCGGGGGAGGGTCGGGGAGGTGGGAGTGGAGTACAAGTAATGGTTGATGATATGACTCTCGTCACTTTACCAAGTTCTCTTACCTTACCACACCGAAAAATTATCATCTGTTCAATGACTTGAGAATTTGAGGCTCTGTGTGGCGTCCTATTATTATAGAGGAAGTATCTTAACAATCCAACTAAGTAACTCTATCACGTATATTTCTGGAACCGTGGTTTCTCGTTATTCACCAACGACAACAATACAATAGTACGTTCCGATAACTGTATTTAGAAAAGTTTAAACTGAGATTACATACACTGTAATCCGTCGGTTCTCCTAATTTGGACTTTTACTTCCTATTGTTATATACTATCTCAAAGAACCATGAGAGGAAATAGATTAACCACCTAAGTCACTAAAAAAAAAATTCCCTCCGAAAACACACACACACTCCGTTTTATATGTAATATATTTTAAATGGTAAACTAGTTAAAAATTGTTATGTCAAATCACCGTAATTCATGTAAGTATAACACGTTGGTAGTGGTGATAAATAGACGTCTGTAAAAAGTAGTAGGGTTTGACTTTGAGAGTAATTTGTCATAGAAAGGTAAGGGACGGTGGGGTTGGTACCATCGGTGATAAAATGAAAGATAGAGACACTGAAACTGAACAAAATTTTATTATCGGTAGGATCATACCATACTTCACCATAGAGTAACACCAAAGTTAAATGTACCGGGATTAATTAATAATTACTACAACTCGTAGAGAAGTACACCAATAACTAGAAATCATATAAAAGAAACCTCTTTAAAGACAAATTCAGGAAACGGACAAACGACCATAGTAGTGACAACCCAACATACTCAAGAAATATATAAGACCTTTCATTAAGGAATAGTCTATATACGAAACGTTCTTCAAAAATTTCAACTTCAGAATAAGTGGATGAAAAGGAAAACAACGGACACGAAAGGCACAGTAACTTAGGTTTCAGTTACAGTGTACTTCGAAAGGGGATACAAAAGAAGACTCTCAGAATATGAAATAATCAAGAATACAAATCCAGAAACTAAGTAAAACTCAATTAAAAACATATACCACTCTCAGGGAACCTGACGTTCCTCTAGGTTGGTCAGGTAAGACTTCCTCTAGTCGGGACCCTAAAGAAACCTTCCTTACTACGATTTCGACTTTGAGGTCATGAAACCGGTGGAGTACGTTTCTCAACTGAGTAACCTTTTCTGAGACTACGACCCTCCCTAACTCCCGTCCTCCTCTTCCCCTGCTGTCTCCTACTCTACCGACCTACCGTAGTGACTGAGCTACCTGCACCCAGACTCACTTAAGGTCCTCGACCACTACCTGTCCCTCCGGACCGCACGACGCTAAGTACCCCAGTGTTTCTCAGTCTGTGCTGACTCGCTGTCTTGACTTGACTTGACTTTCCAAGGTTAAAGTAAGAAAACGTTACACTTATAGGGTGATAGTAAACAACTAGTTACTAAAAAAAAAAAATTGGTACACGATCGGATGATTTCAGTTAGATGAACCTTTGCTGTTCTCTTTTCTCCTAGTCCTACTGTGCCTTAGTAAAGTGTGTAACACAAGATGATACAAACAAAAGTATCGATACAATATCTATAAAGATGTAGGAGGTATATCGTAATACTTCATCATCATAAAACAAGGTTTTTCATGATATCTTAACTTTTATCTTTATAATGATAAGAAGACTGGTTTTTCTTTTAACAGTGATCAAATTGAGTCCATACCGGTTAAAACATAACAGTACTTATTAAAACATAAACCCTTCTAAAGAACTGACTGTTTAGAACTAAACTCGTTATCCCACGTTTTTTCTGATTCCAACTCATTAGAAAGTTTACCTCTCTTATCTCATTAAGATTTCAAATTTTTCCTCTTTTCTTCCTTTGAGTTCCTTTTTTTCATATTTGACCTCTAAGATAATTTAATTGATAATATTTGTTTAAACTTTATATAAGATTCTCACATGTGTTTTTTTTTTCGACATACCGAAGTAGTAATAAATAGGGTATGATTTTACCTTTATAAAGATAAAATTTTAACTTGTCCCTCCTACGTTCCCTCCGAGTTTTCCCTCCCCTATTTACATATGAACACCGACTAAGTACAACAATATACCGTCTTTCGTTGTGTTATAACATTTCGTTAATAGGAGGTTAATTTTTATTTAAAATTTTCAATTTGTTGTCTGATTCTTTTACTCTTATAAGTGTGGACGTCAATTAGCTGTCACCCTGTCCTATTGTTGAGATCTTACCCTATCACTGGGTAAAAGGGGAAACAGTAGTAGAGACTCAGATAAGTAAGGGCTTCGGGTAGTTGAATAAAAGGTTTAGAAGGACCGAAGTGAAAAGACAAACCTTCCTTTTACCCTTGTTTACTTACTTACCCCTTTCTGTTTTTCCTTTTGTCTAGATAAAAGTACTTCCTGGAAAAGAAAGAAAATAAGTAATTTGACGTTAACAGTAATTGTGTAAAAGTTTCTATTACTAGTTGGGTTACTTCCACATACAAAACTACCACGGTCAATTTACAAAAGAATCTCTGGGTCACTCTATTTTCCTAATGTTCTGAGTCGTCTTAGGATGTCTCGACACATAAACAATCAACGAATCAACACAGGTTGAGAAACACTGGGGTGCCTGACATCGGGTGGTCCGAGGAGACAGGTACCTTAAGAGGACCGTTCTTAGGATCTCACCCAACAAAGTAAAAGGCCCCCTAGGAGGGCTGGGTCTCTAGCTTGGGCCCACAGAGTGCAACGTCCGTCTAAGAAATGGTAGACTTGGCGGTTCCTTCGGGGACTTTTTGAAATCCTCAAGGGTTTAAAGTCCTCTCCCATTTTATGTTTAATATGCGTTTTATCCTTTCAGCATTCATTTAATTACATGTTGTATCTTAAGAAGGTCCCCGAAGGGGCCACCGTGATCACTATTTCTTGGGTGGACGGTTACTTCCTCTCGATTCTCCACGTTCAAGCTGGGACCCAACCCTTCAAGGGGACCTCCTCCCGCACCGTAGTGTGAGATCCTAAGATTAGACCTCTTAGGGTACCTGTCTCTTCGGACCGTCCTGTCCTTCGAACCACACGGCGTCAGGTACCCCAGTGTGTCTCAGCCTGTGCTGACTTCGCTGAATCGTACGACATACTGAAAGAACTGTCTTCTCTTCCCTAAAAGACGGAATTGGTAAAACACGAGATTCGAACCAGTGTTACAAACAGGAACTCGTCCAGAGTCATTAATTACTAGAATTCCCTTGTTTTCTTACGTCAAGTCACCCTCAGAAAGTGACCCTCACCATTTCTAGTCGGACTTCGGGAGGTGGTGGTCTAGTAGTAACCTACTACTACGACATCGACATAAGTAACCTTCCTGACTACGACTTCGAGGTTATTAAACCGGTGGACTACGCCTCAGTTGAGTACCCATTTCTGAGACTACGACCCTTTCTAAATTCCGTCCTCGTCTCCCCCTACTGTCTCCTACTCTATCAACCTACCGTAGTGAATAAGTTACCTGTACTCAAACTTGTTTGAGGTTCTCTAACACTTCCTGTCCCTTCGGACCGCACGACGTCAGGAACCCCAACGTTTCTCAACCTGTACTGACCAGCTGCCTTGTTGTTATTCTCTACTACTACAACTGGAAACTACTGAGAGTACTGAAGTCGGTTGATTTCGAACCTGACAATTGGCAGGTTCGGCGAAGTACTTATACATATATGGGAATTGAATTTTGAAGGGGTCACAACGACAAGGTCGACTATGACGAAACCCTTTCTAGGGATTACAAGAGGAACAACGTTCATTTTTTAGGAAGAAAGAGGATACGAAACCGAACCACACAGAAAACCGAACTGTGAATGGTTCTCCGTTTGGGTCAAAAGTCCATTACTAGGATAACTTTATATTCTAAAGAGAAAGATAACTTTCTCTTTAACTCAAAAGTGACCACGTTGTACAATAAAGAAGGGTCACGTACCTATAAGACTTTCCCAATTCCGGAGGAAAGTAGTTTTTATCTTTCATGTTCTCACTTTTTTTTTTTAAATAAAAGTTTTGTTTTTCACTTTCTCTTTATTTGGTTTAGTTCCTCGATGGGTAAAGGAGGACGTGTTAAAAAATTTCGTGCGAATAAGAATAGGACGAAAAAAGGACAATGAAAAGTAAACCGATGAGGTATAGAGGTGTGTGTCCCTCTGAACTTGAAGGAACTTAAAGAAACTTAGATAAAACATTCAAACTCAACAAGAAAGGACCGTTCCAAGCTTACGCACAACTATTTTCCTACGTTCAAATGTTTTATTACTTCAAAGTCGACTGGTCAAGGGATTAAACCTTTAAATTCCCTAGTGACTTGTAAAGACACGAAAGTAAAGTAGTAGCTTTTCGTGGTTATATCACTAATGGAGGATCATAAACTTCTATAAAATCGGTTCACAAGAGGATGTCGAAGGGTCTTTACTACCCGAAGTTCCTTCCGACACGTGTACGTATTAATCACACGTTTGATATATGACGAAAGTAGTCTAAGACTTTCCTTGGGTATTCGGTTTTTTCGAAATTTTTCTCATTTTCGATGAGAGACGAGAATCCCACTGTCTTCCTTCATGTTTTTAATTAAGTGTGACCTTCTTAAAGTCTTGACCAATCTCTCGGTTTGAATTACGTCGGTTATGTTACCCTCGCGGTATTTTCCGTTTGTATAGTCTCTCGAAGTAAAGGTCCAAGTGAGACGTCCTTAGGTCCTTTTTCCCCTCTACTTACTCGGTCGTCGTCTCTTTCGAAGGACCTTCTCCACTCTGAGTTGTGGGAGAACAAGATAGAGTCCCCAGAGCAGGTCAGGACACTTACAACTCGTGCATTTCACCTACCAGTAAACAAAGAAAAGATTTTACAATCGGTAAGTCCAATGTTTCGACTTTAGTTAGTACATTCTCAAAGATTCATAAAGAATGGGAGATACGATTGTTGAAGTTGGTACGAGGAAAATTTTGGACTATCTATGTTGTTGCTGTCACAAAAATTTATTCCTCGTATTCGTCACACTGAATGTAACAATAATCACCAGGGACGGAGGTAGAACATTTGACTGAATTTTTTTTACTTCGACCTAAACGGTCGGGGAGGTGGGGGCTGAAACAGAGACTCGGAGTGTCAGAGGTAGATCGACAGTGAAACATGGTCCCTCTGTCGAATTAAAATGGTGACGGACTTGTATTTATCAAGAGGTCTTACGTTTAAATACTTTTCTCTAAACTTCTTAATATTGGTGTAAACGTAAGAGATTCCATGAAGTGGGAAGACGATCGTCCTTATTAAAGTCACGGATATGGTGTTTTTTTTTTTTTTTTTTTTGGAAATAGAAGAAGTCTACCATAGTGATATAACACAGTCGAAAGAACGTAAAGGACAAAGTAGAAGGACGAGTTCCTAAACGTATGAATTAACTGAAGTGTCCTTTACATGAGTGTATCCACTATTAACTTTATGTACACAAAACTTCATTTTACTAATACGAGGTTTTTGATTTTTGCATAACCACCTAATACTCAATACCTACCCTCGAAATCGGACAAAGAAGAATCGGTTTTATGGAAAGAATTTATATGATGTAAATCTTTATAATTTATTTGTGTTTGACTTTACCTTGAGTTTACTTATTTGACTTTGAGTCACAAGTAAATTGGTCTCTGAACATGATGTGACACTTACCTCTAACGAGTCAAAAACAAATAGTACACTAAAAACATGTTAACTGACCGGGTCTCTCTTTTCAGTACCTTACTAGTTCTTTTTTATTAATAATACATCACGTACCACTTTTATCCAACTATTTGAATCATCATTTGTCACAGTCCCCATAGTCCTAATAAAGGTGACCGTTTAGAACGGACGATTAGACAAACAGTAGAGGGATCATACAGTGAACGAGGAGGAAAATCTCGGGTCCGAACGGAGATGGAACTTTGATGGACCCCTTGACATAATTTTTTGTGACTACGGACCCCGAGTTTTGATCTCTAGAAATAAATTACCAGAGCCCAATTTGGACTTTTGAACCTAAAAAATTTTAAAGGGTCCACTAAAATTACCCGACGGTCCACTTTTCGAAGACGAAATCTTGGATTAAACATCACAAAGTTGTCTATCACCTACTCTCCGAAGGACCAATACGATTTCTTACAGAGGTAAAGTTCCAGAAGACCGTTACAGAATAACAGATTTTTTTTACGAATCAAAAGAGTATGGACAGAACGGAACTAGAAGGAGGAGATAAGTAAGTAACTCATGAATGCTACACGGTCTCTGTTATATTAAAGACTGATGAGAGGATCGAGGACTCATAGGAGTTCGGGGTAAAATTTTTATGGATGTCAAAGTTCCGTTAGAGTTTAAGGAAAGATGGAGACCCTTGACTGGGGACGAGACGGAAAGACAGAACAGGATCGTTACCGAGATAGGTATAAAGATGGGTGTAGAGTTAAAACTTTTTGTAAAAACAAATTATTTATTTATTTTCCTTTATAGGTGAATGATTTCTTAAAAATAACAGTACTATCATTAATCATAATCAAGTCCTAGTTTGTTTTTTTTACCTGCGGGGAGAAGATCCAATTACACTATTATATGTGTTCTAGATCTTTAAACGTTGGGGTTTAATTCTACAGTCAACGATTGTTTATAATGGTTTTTTAATTGCGTACTTGGATCTGACAATACATGAAATACAAAAATTACTTTACTTATTGTAGGATACTATTCCAATTTTGTACAAGACGTAAATTTATAACTACTCTATCTAAATTTACGTAACTTTAACTACTAATTTTAATAGCAATAGTAAAACAAGAAAAATTCTAATATCAAGACAAAATTTGTTCATAATATATGAGTTTTAACTTTTCAGTTTTTCAGTCGTTTCATGTTTTGTTCCTAATAAATATTATTATTTATAATAATAAATAAGCGGTGGTTTCAGTTGGTGACAATTGTACAATTGTACTTAGGAGATGTTTGAGTAAAATATATATTTTACCCAATTATTGTATGTGTCTTAAATGATAAGTCTGTGAAATTTTTTGAAGACACAGGTAGAAATTCTGAAGTTTCGAGATGGACATCGACAAAAGTATAGTCATTCCGTATCATTGACCTATTTGGACCGGTCAATGTGTTTACAAGACTCCCGACTCTATTGTACGTTTATTTGGAATATATAGTTACACACTTTTGACCTGTCTGGTGTCCCAAGTTTTTTCCTTCATGGCAGACGTATCGATTGAACGTGTAAGTGACAGGCTCAATGTCGTAGAAGCCTCAGCGACACACGGTGCGTGTAGTTGAGAAAGTATTTTTTTACCATTCATTATCTAAAATACTGAGAGGAACCAGAGGATCGTTTGTAGACTAGAAAAGATGTATCTCGTCTCTCCCGGCCCATACGGAATGCCCGTCCAGGACACTCGGAGACCTTAAAAACGAATAGAGTAGAAGCAAGGGAAACAATTATTTCAACGATTCCGTAATAATATGGTCAACTCTCGGACACCGGTGTCCTCAAGGGAAAAGACTAAGATCGGAGACTTGTCCCCTTCTCAATACGGAATTTCTTTCTTTTCGATGTAAGAAACAGAAACGAAGAATTCTACCAACCAAATCTTGGTGTCACGTTAGTTCAAAGGAAAGTACTCGTGAAATCTTTGGACTTCTTTTGAGGTCGCCATATGTAACCCGTTATAGCGACTTCTGCTCCCATCAAAACTGTTGTATCACTTCAAAATGTTCTCCGCAAGAAAACAAATCTTTTTACGTCAAATCCCCTAAAGAGACCACCAGGTCAACATTTCTGATGCATGAAGATCCACGTGCAAGTTAGGGACCAGACCCTTGCTTCTCGGGTGTACGAGGATGTTGTACCTGTTTTTGATTTTAAATTTTTTTCTTTCTCTTTTTTTTTACTTAAAATAATAAAATCAATTCTCTTCGTTTGTTTTAGGTGTATCAGGTTTAGAATCCCTGTCAAACACAAGGTTTCAATTATCCTTTAGGAATACACCTCGTGTGAATTTTAGTACTGACCCAAGGGTCACATGATATTTTTGATCGAATTGGGTATCACTTGGATTTGTTATCGTAATTATAAGACGATCAAAGGATAATAAAGAGACACATTAACTGACACAAAAGTATGTACACCACAAGAATCTACGGGTTTCAGGTCTTCTCTCTATTGAAAAATTAAGGTGTGCTGAAAGGGGTTGAGAGGTCGAGCATGTTCTGATCTTTAAACGATGGGGAAGAGAGGAATACCTCTTCCTTTGTCGTTGGGTGAGGTCATAAGAACGGATCTCTTAAGGTACCTATCTCCTCGGACCACCCGATGTCAGGTACCCTAGTCTCAGCTTGTACTGAAACACTGACTCTTTAGAGAGGAATATCTCTTCTACTGCCGGAAACGGTGGAGGGTCACCCTTTTACCCCTGTTCCGCTACTAGGGATGTCCATGAATCACCCCCATCTCTCACGTGAGACATCCGTAACCTTACTTGTCCCATTTCTTAAGTACCGTACTCAAACATCAGACTTTAGAATACTCGGTTTTACCCCTTTCATGTCTCCACCGAGTCTACTATTGCTTAGACGGACGTTACGTTCTCTGGACCCAAACTAGGGACCCCTCCCTTCTAGGAGAGTTCTTCTCTTACCGATGGGTGAAGGCATAAGAACGGACCCTTTACGATACCTGTCTCCTCGGACCACCCGAAGTCAGGTACCCCAACGTTTCTCAGTCTATGATGACTTACTGATAGTGATTACAAAGGTTTGAGGCGGACGTCTAGATCCTAAGAATCTTTTCTAGAACTACAATTAACGGTATAAGAGAAGTTTTTATTCACTCCCGTAACACTAAATGTCCCAATAAACTTAAAAGAATCCCTTGTGTTCTGTCGTTATCTTCTTTTTTTCTTTCCAAATTAACCTATCTCACAAATTACAGGATGTATTACAAAAGAATTCTCTCGTGTTAGAATAACATTTTCATTGTGTAATAATTTCTTTTAAAGAATCTTTATATCTGTACGCCTTTACTGTGTTATGTATAAAAGATATCAAGATAGTGGACCCCGTTAGTAACGATTTAATCATATCTAGGAAGATCTTAAAACAGTAAATTTTACATAAAATATTTATATTAAAAGATATTCATGATAGTATGAAATATTTGGTAAGGGAATAGACGAAAGATTAAATTTTATAGAACTTATTATAGACTCAATACTTTGGTAAAAATTATTACTTAGTAAAAATCACTGACGTGACATAAGACATTAAATAAAATTAGCCAAGGTATATCAACCTGTAACTCTAACAAAAAACGAAATAAAATGAAAGAAATGTCAGTATGTCTATTGTGATAGTGTTTGTAAGTAAATGTAAACAACGGATTAATAAAAGGTAACGTTCTTTACGATTTTCTTATCCATCTAATTTTTTTTTTTTGTATATAAAGCTGAAAATTGGTTCAATGGGAGAACATTTTGTTGTATAAAATTAAAATGGATGATATATCACTCCCGAAGGGATCACTGAGTCACCATTTCTTAGACGGACGGTTACGACCTCTACGTCCAAGTTAGGGACCCAGTCCTTCTAGGGGACATCTTCCTTTACCGTTAGGTGAGGTCATAAGAACGGACCCTTTAGGGTGCCTGTCTCGTTGGACTACCCGATGTCAGGTACCTCGACGTTTGCTCAACCTGTGTTGAATCGTTGATTTGTTGTTTTGATATATCACAGTACCTCGTGCTTAAAGGGTCAACGTTATTCGATATACTACGGATAGAAACATCGAATAGTTCCAATATGAATTTTTCCTTCATCTAAAGGAAATCAAAGAGAGAGGGGTTGTAATGGAGACTGTAAGATATTGTTCAACGTCTTTCCGTCCATCGTATATTTTCCTTCCTTTTTTGAGAAGATGAAAAAGGGGAACCCTCTGCAGTATCTAGTCAGTTTCTGACATAAAGATAGATGAGTAAGAGACGAACGATCAACGTACCAAAGAAGTATTCAGTGAACTCGAGACTCAAACAAAGGAATAGGTTTTTACTACTTCTACTAATACTATCATAGAACTTTTCAACAAAACTTCTCATTTATTCTAACATTAATATTTCGTTGGTAATTTCACGTCCGTCGGCGGTCTGTGACTTGCTTACAACCTAAGAAAGAAAGGTCGGGGTTTATTTACTAAAGGATTCCTCCATATTGCTGAGGATCACTTGTGTCCTTCTATTATTATTACCGGTAATTGTAAACACTCGGAACCGTACTTTTTCATCACTTTCGCAATCAGTGAGTCAGTACAGGTTGAGAAACACTGGGGTATCTGATATCGGGTGGTCCGAGGAGACGGGTACCTAAAGACGTCCGTTCTTATGACCTCAACCAACGGTAAGGGAAGAGGTCCCCTAGAAGGGTTGGGTCCCTAGTTTATGTCCAGAGGACGTAACGTCGATCTAAGAAATGGTAGACTCGGTGGTCCCTTCGGGTTCGGAACCGTAGGTGGTAGAGTAATTTAGGGATTGTCAAGTCAAGTCAAGTCAACGAGTCAGCACAGACTGAGAAACATTGGGTTATCTGACGTCGTACGGTCCGGAGGGACAGGTAGTGGTAAAGGACCTCAAATGAGTTTGAGAACAGGTAACTCAACCACTACGGTAGGTTGGTAGAGTAGGAGATAGGAGGGGAAGAGGAGGGCGGAAGTTAGAAAGGGTCGTAGTTCCGGAAAAGTTTACTCAGTCAAGAAGTATAGTCCATCGGTTTCATAACCTCAAAGTCGAAATCGTAGTCAGGAAGGTTACTTATAAGTCCTGACTAAAGGAAATCCTACCTGACCAACCTAGAGGAACGTCAGGTTCCCTGAGAGTTCTCAGAAGAGGTTGTGGTGTCAAGTTTTCGTAGTTATGAAGTCAGGAGTCGAAAGAAATAACAGGTTAAGAGTATAGGTATGTACTGGTATCCTTTTTGGTATCGGAACTGATCTGCCTGGAAACAAGCGTTTCATTATAGAGACGAAAACTTATACGACAGATTCAACCAATATTGAAAGGAAGGTTCCTCGTTCGCGGAAAATTAAAGTACCGACGTCAGTAGTAGACGTCACTGAAACCTCGGGGGGTTTTATTTCAGACTGTGATAAAGGTGACAAAGGGGTAGATAAACGGTACTTCACTACCCTGGTCTACGGTACTAGAATCAAAAGACTTACAACTCAAAATTCGGTTGAAAAAGTGAGAGGAGAGAGTGAAAGTAGTTCTCCGAGAAATCAAGAAGAAGTGAAAGACGGTATTTTAGGGATAGTGGAGGAACGTTTGTCAATGACGATAACAAGGACAAGAGATAGACTCTTTTGACTGAGAACCCTTCGCATTGAGGGAATGAGTGTCGGTGTGTCGACGACTTATGACCCTGACCTTAAACTCGTGTTAAGACAGACGAGAGTTCCGGACTCGAAAAGACATAATACGACGACTCCCTTTCATCCATGGTTCCTTCTGTCACCAAATTCTTTTTGGGGCCTAACCAAAAATCCTCATGGTTCCTGGAAAAGACTCCGACCACTGGTGCAGACAATCTAGACCCTCCGTAACGAACATTGAAGACGATCATGGTAATACTTAATAGGATAAAAGTCTTACTAGTGAAATATCTTTAGAACATCTCGACAACCCCACCCTCTGACTTTCCCAGTGACCGAAACGCCGAGAGGTGGGGTCCCGAGTCTTTTTCCCTAAGTTAATAGTTTATGAATCGGAAAGAGATTCGAGAGACAATGACCACATTGATTCGGATGGAGAAGGTCCAACTCACGGCCTTCACCCATAATCTTTCACCTTGGTGTGCCACCGGGTACACCAATAACTCTTTAAGTGGACAATAGTGGGAGAAGGATATTGAATAAACATCTCCTTGACATCTTTGAATACCCTTAATCCACCCTTTCATGTACCCCAAAACACTCCTGTTCCTGTATTCGATATTACTTACTACCTAAAGTCGATGGACCACCGTTCCTCACGACCGAAACGTCACCCTAGAACTGAACCAGAACGGTCGAGAAAGAGTTCAACGAATCATTCTCATCTCCTAACCGATACCGAAGGAACTACAAGAAATACTATACTAAGATGTAAAATCTTCGTCTTCCTGTTTTTTCATTCCAAGATGAAGAGTTTATAGACTAGAACACCTTTAATTGAATTAGACTTTGAAATTTGTTTAATAGAGTGAAGTGTCGGACTTTACCCTTATTATCTTACTATTGACAGGTGTACTGTTTATGAAAATCCGTGTAAAGTTCAACATCTAAAGGACTTTTTCTTACTCCTCTTTTATCACTTAGTACTTGTCTAAAAACATACAAGTGTCAGTCACTCCCCTTTGTAGAAAATGGTTATTTGGAATCTTACAAATTCTTTACTTCATATTTTAACCAAACTCCCAAAATAATCAAACAAAACGAGGAAAGTCAGTCGAACGTTAAACGTACACTCGATGAATGTCTTCTTTACACAATAGTGAGACATAAATTACTTCCGAATAACTCGGGAACAAGGAACAACCCGAGACGACCTGTTCTTACGTCCCGCTTTTTCTACCACTCCCGGACTGAAGAACCTCGAGTGTGACTTACACCACCTATATTGAAATTGTGTGTAGACTTATAGGACTTCCCAGTCTCTACCTCGGACCTTTAAACGTAAAGATCCACTATAAAAGTCCACTACGACTACGACGATTAAGTCCCTGGTGTAAACCTCCTGGTGACAAGGGACTTTCTACCTTTCGATTAAGTTCATTTCAGTTCACTTTTACAATCAACGAGTCAGCAAAGACTGAGAAACACTGGGGTATCTGACATCGGATGGTCCGAGGAGACAGGTACCTTAAGAGGTCCGTTCTTATGACCTCACTCATCAGTAAGGTCCCCTAGAAGAGCTGGGTCCCTAGTTTGGGTCCAGAGGACGTAACGTCTGTCTAAGAAATGGTAGACTCGGCGGTTAATCTCATTTGTACATTCATTTTATGGTCCATCACTCGAGACTTCCTCCATTTATTCCTCGACTCTGTCTTGTATTCTTCCTTTGTAGGAGAAATCTATGGTCAGACCAGAAACTACGTCACTACAAATTTGATTTCGGGACCAAGAGTCAGGACCAACATGTAACTTTAGTGCACTCATGGAATATTTAGTATGGATAAGAGTTCCGGGGTCGGATCTGACCAATTTAGTTTTGGAATTACATATTTCACCCCGGACCATGTCCAACTCTTAATACCGTGGCTTCTGACTCTTATTCGACCCGTGTCCCTTACACCGTCATTTCTGGTAAAGTCCGTGTCCCTTACCGTCCATGTTTTCTGTTCTCTGTCCTCTCTCGAACCTAGATTTTCTTACGTACTTCGTCCTCCTCTTCTCTCCCCGTTTCTCCACCGAAGATCGTTCTCCGTTGACAGTGTACAACGACCCAAAGGTCCCGGTACTGTTACTTAAACTAACAGAAAACAAGGGGAGGCCGTCGGTGACTTCTGAGGGTTCGTTTCCTCAGGCACAGTAACAGGTTAAGTGTAAAACTCTCCTCCCGAAAAAGACTTGGCTACGTGTAGGAAAGGCCTACAGGAACTGGTACTGTCCCCCGAAGTAATTAAATTGAAAAGCTTAACTGAAGTTTTTCAGTTATGACTGAAAAAGAGGAAGTAGGAAATTTTGACACTCGGGGTCTAAATTTGTGTTTGTTCTCAAATTTAACACTTCCTAAAGACTCCCCTTAATCAAACACTGGGGTGTTTATTAAACTCCCCGATGTCACCTCCGAGTCAACTCTCGACCATAGGGTCCGTTTAATCTCTTACTTTAGACTCGATGTTTTTAGGGAGACCCTTGATCCCAAGGATGGGTCAAGAAAGTACCTCTCCCTCTCGTCACCAAGAACAGAAATAGTACATTCAACCTCCCCCAGTGAGTGCCAAGACTTACTGCCCGATGACAGGGGTTTATCTTCAGGTGTATAGAGGTGTGTGAGGGAAGTGTACGTGCGGATGAGAGATGAGAACTAGACATATAGGAGACGAAGACGTTTTGCCTGATGGAGGGAAAACGACGTTCTAGACATGGTTACACAATTTTTTTTTTTTTTTTTTTTTGAGGAGACAATACTGTTCGTTCAAAACTCGGTTCTGACTTTTCAAGTTTAATATACTCTAGAGTAAGTACGTGTCCAGTTACGTGTCTCCTCCTTTACTCTCCGTGAAATCTCGTGAAAACGCGTCTACGATTTACGAGTCGTCGGAACGAGAACTTCGTTTACCCACCCCCGAGGTCGAGGCCCAAACCATCGAAGTTATATTATAGTAAAGGGATTAAGAACCTCTACGTAAAGTAGACTGGAAAGAAAGGAGGACATGGGAAGAGAAGAATTTTATGACATCGTACAATCGTTTGTCGCACTGTTTACAAGTGTATGAGTGTGGGTCTCAAGTACGTATAATAACATGGTAAAACAGTGTAATAACGGTAAAACGGTAGAAAAGTTTTTTATTTTTTCCGTTTCAACTTCGGGAGTAAAGTGGGAGGGGTCAAGGTACGGGGAGGGAGATGTCCATCTCCTTACAGCTGAGACTCTCACTGTGGAGTGGAAGGGATTGTACAAAAATATAAAAATAAATTAGACGGACATAGGTATTCTATGGTATATTCTCACTAACGGGTGAAACGAAAAGATACTAAAGACGTAAACGTAAGAAAATAGAACTGTAACCATACAAAAGTCATATATACGTAAACCTGTGTACGTCGAGATCAAGGTGGATAAAATAAAGACATATTAATATAATAAATAAATCGATAGATAATAGGTTACAACTTAAACAACAGTAATAAAAGGTAGAGTTTGTGATGATCTTATTTATAAGAAAACGTATTCCCTAGACCCGTGGAAATTTAAATGACTTAAATCGTTCAAAAAGAGACTTTAGTAACATTGTTAAATAGAGAACGAGTAGAAAATACTCTAAAGGGTAAAGAGATGTAGTAGGGATTTTGAACCATAACGGTCTAAATGACTATTTCAAAACTCTTACATAATAATATACGTTTTGCAATAAGTAAATTTTTAAAAATTTAACTTGACATGAACTAAATGTTATGACAACAAAGTCCACACGTCGTGTCACTATATAGATATATATCAGAAAAAGTCTAACGAAATGTGATATCCAGTAGAGTTCTATAACGTATATCAAGGGACACGATATACCATTTAGGAATAACAGATAGTTAAAATATGTATCACCACATATAGACAAGTAGGGTTTGAGGATCAAATAAAGAAGGGGAGGAAAGGGGAATACCATTGGTATTTAAACGAAAGATACAGACACTCCTACAAAACATTTATTCAACTAAACGTAATAAAAAAATCTAAAGTGTACATTCACTGTAGTATATTATTAACGGAAAGAAAGCGACTGAATGAAGTGAATCATATTATTAGAGATCCAGGTAGGTACATTTTACCGTACATTTACCGTAACAAATTAAGAAAAAACAATGATTATAAGATAATTTATATTTATGTCTATATAGTGTAGAAGTAACAACTGAGTAGACAGGTACCTGTAAATACGACAAGGGTACAGAACTGATAACGTTTATCACGATGATTCTTGTAACCAAAAGTACGTACGAAAAAAAAGAAAACAAATTCAGAAACTAAATATATTAATATATTTTTACTTATATTAAGAGAATAAGTCAAAAGATAAACTGAGAATTCTATCGGAGTTTCTTTTGGCTATGTACACTGGAGACTTTCGACTAACTTTCACAACTGGCAAATTGGTCTAGAGTCCCAACATAAGATTAAACCCACGAAAAAATTTTATATATATAAAAAAATTAAATTTACATAAATAAAATTAACTTCCGATTAATGAAATGTTATCACATAGCCAATACGCACGAAAAAATTAATCTCAAAAACAGAAAAGACCTATAAACGGGTCCTTACCCCGACGACCTGTTATACCATTGAGATAAAAAGCAAAAATTTCTTTTGAGGTATGACAAAAAGTATCACCGTCGTGGTCGTCACATCCTCCCAAACGAAAAGAGGTGGGGGAAAGGTCGGACGAAATAAACATCTGGGAAAAAGAAAGAAAAATAAATAAATAGGACCGACACGAGACAGCAGCAACGATACACGTCCGAAAGAGATAAACACCATGTGTATGGAGAGATCAAAACAGAGAGTCCGAATCAACGGGACACCATACACTCTAGAATCTAGGGACTGGTCCCTAGTTTGAACACAGAGGACGTAATCTTCCACCTAAGAGTTGGTGACCTGGTGGTCTCTTGAGGAGACATCTGAGCTACTACCGGTAAGACTAGTCATACTCCACTAAGGAGTAATATCAAAACTATACGTAAAGAAGTTATTAGTAACTATAACTCGTAGAAAAGTGTACGAACAACCAGTAGACTTATAGAAGAAACCTCTTTACAGACAAATCCGGAAGACGAGCAAAAAACTAACTTAACAAGTAAAAAAATATGACTGAACATACTCGACAGACATATAAAACCTTTCATTTGAGAACAACCGTATCGTTTTGAGTAAAAACAAAGTTAAAAGGACTAATGATGGTTCTACCTTGTACAAAAACATTCAAATAGCTGGTAAGTACATTGGATAAGACATTTAAGAGTACACGAAACAAGTAAAGGATACCTAATAGAAAAGTACAACTAAATATCGTTAAGGAATATATAAGATCCGTAATTGAGATACAGTAAATACTTCCCTTGTACAATCAGTGCGTCAGTACAGGTTGAGAAACGTTTGGGTGACTGAGTGACATCGGACGGTCCGAGGAGACAGGTACCTGAGAGGGTCGGTTTTTATGACCTCATCCAACGGTAAAGGAAGAGGTCCTCTAGAAGGGTTGGGTCCACAAACCAGAGGACATAACGTCCGTCTAAGAAATGGTAGACTCGGTGGTCCCTTCGAGTACAGTCAATGTACGTAACGCTTAAAATACGAAACTTAGGTACCGAAAAAATAAAATAAAAATCACAACGACAAAATATACGTTTAAAATTTAGATTACGACAGTTTAAAATTTTATTCAGATAGCAAAGACGAAACTACAGTCAAAATTTGTCAATAAGGGATGAGAGTTTATAATTTCGATAAAAGGAGTGGAAAGGAGATTTATAAAATTTCTAAAATAAAAGTGGAAATCCAGAATTATTAGTCCAGAAATATGGACACCTATTGACTAATAGTTCATGATAGATCAAGTCAGAGAAAAAAGTGGACGAAGGAAGACAACGAAGGAAACAGGATACAGGTCAAGGGTATATACACAGTGAGACAAAGATTCGAGAATTGAGAGTATATAACAAGCTAGACATATGAAGTATTTTGAGGTATATATCGTAATAAGGAGTGAAGAATGAGAACCCGAGACCTAAGTATATAGAAGAATGGGTTCATGTGAACGAGAATGAATAACAAATTGTTAAAGATGACGATAAATCATAAAGACAATAATAAGAGAGTTTGTGTTGTTTTAGAATTATGTCACGTTAATGGGTAACTTATATTTGAAGGTTAGGTTAAGGATCAAGAATTGTGAAAATGAACCTTCTTTACATGAGGTGAAAATGAGTGTAAATTAGTCGGTCTTATTTGACGTATCAGTACGGAGTCGATTTTTCCTATCTCTACATCCCTACATATTACAAATACGTAAGTCCCATTACCGTCATTATGGGTAAACTTTCTCCTTATTATAATATATGATGTTACATATAACTCAAAACATACTGACTTTTGACAAAGTAAATTTAAAGTTAGAATTTACTATCGAAGTCAAGTCAAGTCAAGTCAAGTCAGCGAGTCAGCACAGGTTGAGAAACGCTGGGGTACTTAGCGTCGGTATGTATTTATAAGATTTAACTATAATGAAAAGGAGTCGTGAAATGTCTGAATGGAGTGACTGAAGGTCACAACGATTTAGTACACGACGACGACGACGACGATTCAGCGAAGTCAGCACAGGCTGAGACACACTGGGGTATCTGCCGTCGGGTGGTCCGAGGGGACAGGGACCCTAAGAGGTCCGTTCTTGTGACCTCACCGAACGGTAAAGGAAGAGGTTACGTACTTTCACTTTTCACTTTCACTTCAGCTAGTCAGCACAGACTGAGAATCTCTGGGGTACCTGACGTCGGATGGCCCGAGGAGGCAGGTACCCTAAAAGGTCTGCTCTCGTGACCTCACCCCACGGTAACGGAAGAGGCCTTAGTACACGATACATTCAGATTAACAGAATGGGACATCCATTTTAAGACAGTAAGGAAAGTTCTGCAAAGAAACAGAAATACAAAGTATCGAAAT
Organism: Capra ibex; assembly: GCA_006410555.1. Taxonomy (NCBI): domain Eukaryota; kingdom Metazoa; phylum Chordata; class Mammalia; order Artiodactyla; family Bovidae; genus Capra; species Capra ibex. The sequence goes on from SJYO01049859.1 coordinate 1,209,386, forward strand.
GACACGAAGCATCTGTACACTTAACTAAAAATAAATAGGAAGGACTATGAGTCTCAACGTTCAATCCCGTTCCTAGATGTTATAAAGACACTTCTCTCTTGTCATTTATAAAAATCCAAAACACCAGAGACAAAGTTGACGAGTCGAGATAGTAACATCGTACTTTCGTCGACTTCTGTTACGTATTTGTTTACTGACACCGACGTAAGGTTATTTTGAAATAAGTGTTTGTAACCACCGTCCGACCGAAATCAGGTACCCGATATCAACAGTTGGGGGCTACGTTTCGGATTACTAAAAGAAATTGAGATATTCTAAGATTGGATAATAAAGAAGTTTTTGATAATGAGATAGTAAAGGAGGAAGGATCAAAAAACAAACAAAAAAAAAAGAGATCGTAGGGACAATGAGATCACTTTCGACCTATCTAAGTTAGACAGGATACACTAATATTGACGAGAAAGTGTAAAAAAAAAAATAGAGATACGGAGACACTACTTAGGACTTAGTCAAATAGTTGAAGAAGGGTAAGTGAAGTAGATACAGATCCCACTGGTTCAGAGTCAAACGGGTCGTGAAAGGGTCAAAATCGTGACTTCAGGGTACAAGGTCTTTGGAGAGTCAGGGTCTGTCTGGTTCTATGAACAAGTGAAATGGACACAGGTTCGGTATCAACTAGGGTATATAACTTAAATACAAAGTTACCAATTCAAAAATCAAGATTAAAAAATTTAACCAAGAAAAACCATTAGTGGACAAGAATGGATTAGAGACGGGTAAAGACAAAGTTCATAAGAGTATGAAAGGATGTCTATAATAAGTAAATAAAAAATGAACTACATAGGAATTCCAGTGAAAGTTTAACAGGATAATAAAATCGAATTTGACTCCGTTTAGGTAGAAAGTTAACAACTAAAACAACGTAAAAATAAAAAACAAATATCAGTAGAAAGACATAAAACCTTCATACACCATTGGGTAAACTCTACCAAAACAACCATCTAACGAATCAAAAACGAAAGATAAACGACAGAGGTTACAACACGAATGAAGATGTAGAAGGACTCCAAGGAGGTCGGGTCTTTGTTCAGATATAACTATCGACTAAGTCCGGGGGTTATTAAAAAGTGTAAATCATATAAGTAATGATTCAGTTGACCGGAGAACCGGGTCTAAGACCAAGATCCTGACACAGATCGGGTCGTAAAGAGTTGAATCGTTACAACATGTAACGTGCTACAAATCGTCGTAGAGACCAGGGTCGGGTGATTGAGATCGTCGTGGGGACAGGGGGAGTAACACTGTTGTGTTTCGTAAAGGTCTATAATGTTTTGTACGAAGGACGAGGGGAATGGTTCGAGTGTAGGGGTCCACTCGTGACGACCAGATAGGAGTCCGTCAAGAATCGTAACTAGTAAACCAGTAGAAAGCACCGCGACTCCTACCCTTCTTCGTATAGACAGGGGCGAGAACGAAAGTTTCTAGTCTGTATCGAGTCTGAGAGTCTAATGGATATTCTCGACTTAATTATTTATGAAGACATGGGATTTGGTTGTCGGGTGGACTGGTGGGGAGGTCAGAACGAGAGTGAGTCAAGACAAGACAAAGACTGTGTCTTTCCTCGTAAAGAAAAACTCCCAACGATAACAATTTAAAAGAGTAAAGTATAAGACAGTAACTGTACACAAATCCGGTCATTAAGGAGAAGAGACAGAATACAGGGAGCGAAGGGAAATCCCAGTATAGAAAGGAAGAAGAAAAAAGAGAGCAGCAGTTAGTTACACTAATGCATTTAGTTGTTTGATCTCCTTTACACAGTCGTAGTCCCAACTACTCTACGAACTTCTTAATCAGGTCAAAGAAGATCCAGAGATAATGGTGGGAGTAGGGACAGGGTTGAATAATTGTGTCATAAAAAGTTTTACACTAGTAATTTGGTCGTTGTAGTTGAAGTAACTTGACCTAAGAATTACTTTTAAGAACCCACCTCGGGTTCTGACTGTCTTATACAAGACCCTCAACCTGGGTCGGTGAACATGTAATTTGTGTGGGAGGTACACTACGACTACGGACGAGTTTAAACTCTAAGGGATATTATTCTACCGATCTTTGAACTTGGTCACCGAGAGTTGTACCGGCGTGTAACCTTGACCGACAAATTGAAATTTTATGTGGCTACAGACTCGCGGTGGGGGGTCTCTATGACTAAGTCGACCAGACCAGAACCCGAGTCCATGAGAAAAGAAAATTCGAGGAGGTTTTCTAAGTGTGTAGGGTTCAAACGAAATCAATAAATAAATGACGAATTGGGTAAAACTACTAGTACATGTGGTTCGGATTGGGTCACATAGTCCTTGGGATTCACTTTTAACCATTTAAAAATCACTTATCTCAAATTTCACTCAGACCAAACCTTAACCTGAAGAACCTAAACTTAGAGTCACGACGGGTAAAAGTCGGTACACTAAAACTAGTCGAATGGGAGAGACGCGGATTCAAAGGGGCCCACATTTTTCTCTACTTAATGATATGGATGATGAATAATTCCAACAATATTCCGAATGCGTCAAAATGTATACTTACAAAAGTCTCATTACGGACAACGTATTGCTTTCGATATGTTTTAAAAAGATTTTTCTAATAAGCAGAGTATTCGTTTTACACGTTTCTTAAACGTTTTGTTTTAAGTCAGTTTTAGTCACAAAACTCTTACCCTTAAAAAATTTCGTAAGTTAAAAAAAGAAAAAAAAAAGTATTATCCTAGAAGATGAAATATACTGATTAAAAGGGGTTTTTTACGATATACGAGAAATTTTATAATTAAGTCATTTTTGATTAAAATAATTTTAAAAAGTCTTAAAATGATATATGGAAAATTTTGGTCGATCACCTTGACATTTTGGTCTCGAGTCTTAGCGATCAAAGATCAGTCTAAAATTGATGTTTTTGACTATTCGGTTGTTATTTAACTTAGGAATACATTCATGACCGTCTCTAGTTTTCTTCGACTTTATTTGTAGACGACTTAAACTAGATATTGTCTGTAAATCAACTTTCTTAAGTACACTTTAGATCATTTTTCAGAGATTACGCTCCAAATCCTCCGAATTGAATGTAATTATGTAAAACCAAACAGTCACATGTCCGTATGAGGTTTTCTTGATGACCGTTAAAATAAGTAGTATTGAAACTTTCATCAACTCAACTGAAATAGTGTTTTCCTGTAAGTGGGCTTTCTTGGATTAAAATAGTGTACATGAGTGTTGACGTACTCTGTCGTAAAGTCCGGACCCACCTAAGAAAAATTATCGTCTTGATCGATAGGGTTGTGTCATTCCGACTCTATGTGTGACAAATTATTCGATCAAGGGATTCCCTACCCCAACCCCCTCCCCACTCAAAGGTTTGATAGACAGGAATTAATAGTTCGTTTGTTTCCTTTCTGACACTTCCGCTTAAACAACATGGAAGACTAAAGATTCGTTTCAGGTGGACATCGATGGCGTGTTTACTTTTCATCTACCAAAGTTAAGAGGTATCTACATCTTCAATCGATTCAACTCGTTTGTAACTAACTTAAACTATTCGTCCCGTTCCTCTCTCCTTCAAAGTCTTTCGTCCGCTTTATTGGTGTAGATCCACCGATCACCTGTACTTTTTCGTCCGTATTATAGATATGTAGGACTGGGAGGATGTCGGGGTAAAAAGAGGGGAAGGTGTGTCATTGAGGACGATAAATTAAACGTTCGGTGTGTCTGGTTTTTCTTTCTTTTTTTCTTTAGACGTCCATGTAAGGACTCCTTACTGCGATGCAAATGGGAAACTAGTCACTCTTTTGACCAACAAGAGAAGACCAAGTAATGCCTATGTGTCTGTCCATCAATTAGGTGGTCTCTACTTCCTTATAAGGGAAGAACCCGTTCGTTACACCTTTTTGATCTTTATATAGTGTAGAAATGTACACATTATACACACAATGACAAACGTGACAATTCTAGACATAGATGGACATCCGATATTTCAGACGTAGGCATTCATTAAAATTAATTTTCTTCTAAGATGAATTGTCACATGAGAAAGTCAATCAGATTGTTTATACAAAGAAATTCACACGATCTGGGTGTCTCCTCTGTTTTTCTCGACACCAATTTTACGGCCCGCAATTTGACATCCGACTCCGACCCTCAGAACGGGGTCCCAGTTAAGACAAAAGAGTTCGAGGGACCCAACAAGACAAAGAGGAACAACGAAGGGGTGTTACTCAGAGGTAATGGTTTAGGTGACCTAATAAAATGTCCTCTGTGGGTGAAAAATTCGATGGACGAATTAAGGGCCTTTGTAACCTCAACCACTGGGGTCTAGTCGATCAAAGGAAAGACCGAAATTATAAGATACTCAACTTATTTAAGGTATCAAGACCCATATATCTTAGTCCCATTTCAAACCATTTACCAGAAGACACATCCGTCGTCTATGCCCTACACAAACCTAACCTTCGTCATAGATCTATTCCCTTCACCCTAGTCTAAAGTCACGTATTGTTGGTCGACTTTCCAAGACCTGATCACGCACACACATGTCTCCTTTGACCACTCACCAATTTTAAATCATAGTTTCTCCCATAACTACAGACGTTGAGTGAAACTTTACGTAGGTTTTTTTTTTTTTTTCTACTTACCTATTTATTTATCTTTCGTTTTTGTTCTCACCTTTATACGATTGTTTACATCTGAGACTCCTCTCCCCCACATAAAATCATAAGTGAAAGTTTTTTGAAAGTCTGTACCAACATTATAAAATATTACTTTTCACCCCATTTTTCAAATTCACAGTTTATCTGACTCATTTGTCTCGACCCTTAAAATTATGAGGTACAGGATATAAGAATTGGTCACACAAATAAATATGTCGAAGGTAAATAGATGACTCTATAGTCGTTTTTCATAAAAGGGGAGATTTACATATATCGGAATAACAAGAGGGGAGAATATTTTTTCTATGTGTACTACTACTTATAAAAAGTTTTTATACTCTTTCATTTTACATATCTGTCATTATCAAGATGAGAGACTTCTTTTAGTGTCAATTGTAAAATCATTATTAAAAAGTTCTGTATGGGGATCTCTCACAAATTCTAGAAGATATGTACGGAGAATATCGATTCGACAACGATGAAGAGGTAAAAGAAGAGACGGGTGGGTCGAGACTGGGAAGGAAATTACGTACCGAGATTAAAAAAAGGAAATTCTTTGGAAGGTGAAAAGTGAGAACGGGATGAGAATGTGGGGGAACTGAACGGTACAGGATGGAAGTCGTAAAGAGAACAGTTACGGAACTTTAAGAGTAGTTCGTGGAGATTATAAGTTTACGCAAAAGAGGGGTTAATAAAACATAGGATGGTACAATAGAACGTATGGAGTTCGACGGCTATGTACAAACGACAGTCTGAGTATTAAAATGACCTCGAATTAGACTAATTCCGTTTGACAGGAGGACTAAATTACTCATTGAAGCATCAAATTTTGTTTTAAGAGTGAACTAAGTTTTTATTCCTATAGACACGGTTAGGTAAAGTCGATTTAGTACCTTTTGTGTCTTTAATATTGTGTATCTTAATAAAGTCTTTTATATTCGGTTGGAGAGACGTTCAAAATGGAATCTAAAACAGTAACTGTAAAGGGTTCCCGAGTATTATTTACTAAACCATGTCAGAGATTGTCTCGTCCCCTTCCAAGTCCGAGGGATCTACCCATAACCGTCAAAAATACCGATAAAGATAAAGTACCTTTATTTTGATCTAAAAACTAAGAAATTCTCGTTTTTCTTTATAAGAAAAGAGTATAAACTTTTAACAGAAATCATTTAGATGAAGTTGCTCAAAGGAACTCAAGTGGAAAAACGTGATATTTAAAAATTTACCACAGGATAAAATATCTTTGTAGAATTAGGATAATTTTTGAAAGTCCCTTAGAGTTTATTATCTAATTATCCGCTCTATCAGACCCACTATTTTTCATATGAAAAGAAATCTTGAGTTTTTATCCAAAAAAAAGATAGAGGAAGGAAAATTATATCGTGACAGAACTCGATATACCTATAAACTTAGTGAAAAGTTTGAAACATGATTCCTTTATTCCTTGTATTATTGTGACCGATTGTAAAAGGATTCACGAAGGATATATGGTCTGTTACCATACAAAATTTTTATAGTCAAGTCATTTAAGAATGTTAAGACACTCTATATGATGAAATGGGGTAAAATACCTAGACCTTTGGTTTCCGATTTATTGAGTGTTAGTCATTTACTCACCACCTTGATTCCAGGTTTGGGTCTGAAAGAGGTCTCGGAGACGAACTTGGTAAGGTGAACCGACTGAGATCTGATGTTTCTTTACCGTGATCTTGTCGGATCTCCATCCCGTACTACCTTGAATAGTAAAGTATTTAATTTTAGTCCAATCGAAAGAGATCCACCCACAATGAGCCAATCATAGTCTAATGATCAATTGACACGATTTACCTACGACACTCGGGAAGAAAATTCTGTATACGAAATTGAAAGATAATTTTTTACGAAATTGGAAAATACTTTTTGTAGTTCAACTGAAGACGAAGGAAGGGAGAAGACACGTGTTGTCTAAAAAAAAGAAAAACACAGACAATTCGTTTTATATAATTTCCTTTAAGCTTTTCTTTTTATTAGGTGTCAGTTTTGATAAAGGGAGTACAACATACTGGTAAGTAAGAAATAGATGTTCATTTATATATTTATAAAATTATATTAAAAGTCTCGTAAAAAAGTGGATTCAAATTAAGTACTCGTAAGAAGGTACGACAATGGACGACGAGTATCAAGAAAATTACTAAATTCAATAGTATTAACTAAATCTGTAAAAAAAACGACGGTCCTTAAAAGGGTTAATCTTTTGACATTATTTGTAAAAGAACGTATATTATTACAACCAACAAAAGCATTAATTAAAAAACCATCAAATACCTATATCTTTGTGACTTTCTTATTCTCAGTTAAAAAAGTGTAATTAATGAATTATCACTGATCAGGCAAAACACCAGAAAACTGTGTGACAAAAATATTAAACGTAGTGACCGATTAATCAACTATAAATTTTAAGAAACTGTTAAAGAGACACCAAAGTACGAACTAAAGAAAGACTTATAAACATTTTCTTGTCAAGACATACAAAAGGAACGGCAACCTCAAGAGACTAAAGTACTAACCAAAACTAAAGGACAGAGTAGGACAACAGACGAATCAACAGGAGTTAGGTCTGGGGGCGAGGCGGCGAGGGTTCCGACATCAAATGGGTAGGTAGAGGGGAGGGGGTAGGGGGATGAACGAGACCAGTATCGGGACGACACCAGGTGTCGCACACAGGGGAGTCTGTCCAAACACGAAACAGAAGTACAGAGTAATTTACCACAAAAAGGGGGTATCGTCATTCAACTTAACCACATAGTGATACGTCAATGTCCTCTTCCGTTACCGTTGGGTGAGGTCATGAGAACGGATCTTTTAGGGTACCTGCCTCCTCGGACCATCCGACGTCAGGTGCCCCAGCGTGTCTCAGTCTGTTCTGACTTCGCTGAATCGTCGTCATCGTCGTCGTTCTGTTATAATTTCTTGGTAAAATTTATTTAAAAGAAATGAACGACAACTTGTGAAAGTTAATGTAATCCAATGATAAAGGAGAGTGTCTCCTAAATACCTACATGTCCCTCACTTCCCGATAGATAACTGTAAATTACTATAGAAGTATAAATTTAATAAATTTTATATAATAAACCCGTTTATTAAATATATAAAACAAAAGATAAATAAAATAACGACAACAGATAACAGTGTACCGTCCAAATAGAGGAAATACTCGACCAGAGGAGACGACATTTAAAAGAGCTTCAGTTGTGGAAAGACCTATTTTTGACATTAGTTACGAGACGACTAAAAGGAACATTGAGATGAGAGATAAACGTTAGATGATACTGAATCTCTGTTTTAAGTCACACTTCAATTTTATTATAAATACACCTATAAGATAAAGGGACAAAAACAATAAACCTATAAGATAAAGGGACAAAAATAATAAAAATCTAATACCGTATAATACCGAAAGAAAACTCGGTAGGTATAGATACGAACATAATAATATGGAAAAGTTAATAACAACATATTATATAAGACTATAGATTATCTCGATTAGAGGAAATTAGAGGAAATGAGTAACTACAAATATGGGTACATAAAAAGATTCATTTCAAATATTAATTCAAGAAGTTTGTAATGATAACACTAAGACAGTGAGAAAGTCATAGTTTTTTTTTTTATCACATGTCATAGGTCGAAAGGAAAAGTTACATCAAGACATATCTCAAGTTAAATGAAAAGTATACAGTGTGAAATCTCTACAAGAACAGATAAGTTCATCGGGGTGTATAAGAATCTTACTGAAAAGTCAAGTCCCGTCTCAGAACGGTTTCTTATCTCTCGTCAGATTTGTCTTTTTTCAATCGGTAGTCATTTTGAGATCACGATCTATTCTGACATGAGGTCCCTCAAAGGACTACTAGGTCACCAATCCTGAGTCGTGAAGGTGACGTCGCTCATCCGTACCCAAGGTAGAAACCAGTTCCTTGATTCTAGGACGTTCGACGGATTACGTTGGATTTTTTTTTACTACTTTGACATAAAGGCAGATGGGTCACTCGGTTGATCAGTGACCACTACTTCTCCGAGGAAGAAAATAAACGTAACAATAACAATAATAATAACATAATAACAGTAAGGTGAAGTGAAAAGGGAACGACTCTCCATTTTCAGTAAATTTCGCTTCTCTTTACACACAAGGAATCTAAAAGTACGAGAAATTTCGTTAAGGAAGTCCTTGTTTATGGTTGAGAATAAGAGAGTACTTTATGAGAATTATTGGTGTCGTACAAAAACAGTCAAAAAGGTATAAAATTCTGTTTTAAAATTTGTTGTTTAGTACGTTTCGAACTCACTCAATATAAGTAGGTGATCCGTACGTTTTATAAAAGGATTATATTTGGAGAAACTCCACCGATATTTAGTAGTAAACTGTGAGGAGGTAACTTCCCCACTGATTAAGAGACTGGTAATTTAACACTTTACCTCGTGAGGGTTTAGTATACTAAGACAGAATTTTGACAATAAAGTAAAATTTTAATAATAATATACATGGTACACAAATAATGTATTTTGAGGTCCCAGGGAACACTTGTGTGTGTACGTGCGTGTGTGTGTGTGTGTGTACTTTTGGTTCTTGTACCCTTCAATGTCGATAATAGGGCGAATTAGTAGAAATTTTCCTCAAAGGAATAATAACCCCAATTATTCTTTATTCTATATAACCTAACCCTAAAAGGGTATTGTAGAATACCTTTTGGGTTTTACTTTAAAAACCGGTTGGATTATATAGAATAAAGACTTTAGATAAGACCTTTCACGAGCTTTTTACTGAGGAATCAACGGTTTGCCCTAGAAAAATTAGAAGAGTTATCGTGAACTTTCAGAAGGAAACTAAAGACGTCATGGTAGGAAGGGACCAAAAGGAGGGACACGGTCATTGTTAAGAAAGAGTTAAGGGAAACTTGCACAGAAGGTAAAACCATTGTGAGTTCCATGGTAGTAAACGTTCGTGAGACGGACGGGATGGAGGATCCATAAAAGACAGTGAAAGTTTCGAAGTCGATGATGGGAGACGATTACTGAGTGTACACACCGTAGAGTTTACGGTGGACTGGGTCAGACTTCAGTAGTCAAGGTCAAGGTCAAGTCAGCGAGTCAGCACAGGTTGAGAAACGCTGGGGTACTTAACGTGGAAAGGGGTTTAGACAAGAAGAAGAATATAACATGTTAAACCACGTCGGTTCTACCACATGGTGGTAGACGAATTGGTGGGACGGAAATAAAGACGACAGATTATAGAGAGGTAACGGTGGATTGAATTTTCGCGTACGTGTAAGGGAAGAGAGGTTGGTATCAGGTATCCGACGTAAGCCTTAAGTCCGGGAATAGGAAAGCCTGGCCTGATAATCAGAACGTGGAGTGTGAGGAATTCAGGAAGAAATGAGACGACGATCTTACCAGAAAGATTTCGTGTGTAGAGTAATACGTTGAGAGACCGAAGTTTGGGAAGTCCCCCAAAGGATTACGGCATCACGTCCCAGTCGTTTGACACGAGACACCCGACTTATGTCGAGTAAAAGTCAAAAGTGTTTAGTTCACAATACCCTTGTACCAGTGTGAGCAAGTAAAGATGTAACTGACACCAACTAGAGTCCGCTGTTGTCATCTCAATATGTCGAAGTTGTTTATGCTACACCAGGGTCCTCGGTTCTTATAAATGTTAGACCGGGAAATGTCTTTTAAAACGAGTACGGATTGGGTCACCAATGTCTGACTTGAGACTCTATACTGTGCACTCTGGAGGTAGAAAATGGACGTTGGGGATGGAGGTCCGAATCGAGAACGGTGTGTGGGGAATTTTGACTGGGAGGTTGTCACGGACACACGAGTGTCAAAGGGTCGTGACTTTCAACTGTAAAGACGTCACTACCTCTGTAAAGACACCACTGCCGTCCACACGGACGTAACAGGTTACACTATTGGTGATCGGTGCACACCCATAACTCACGAATTTTACACCGATCCCTTTGATTTCTTGATTTACAATGTGACATAAGGTGACATTAGTTACATTCAAATTCGTTTCGGTGTACACTGATCACAGATGATGCAGTCTGTCTCAATAAGATCTGTTACAGTGGCCGTCATAGAAACCAGTGAGATTGCCCTTATAAATTTTATGAATCTTATGGGACAGATAGACCCTCTGTGTAAAGTTGTCACTTAATTCCGAGTGGAAAAGACTCCTCCGTAAAGACTGAAGATTCGGGACCAGAGAAGTGTTTCTTGACTCCCAAACATGACACAGGAGTATAAAAAAGTATACTAGTCCTTTTTTTTTTAAAAATTGAGATTAGATAGAGGAGATTGTCTCATTGTCAGGGACTTACGTCTTGGACCGCGTTGAGTAGAAACAGACGAATTTTTCGGGAATTAGGTTACCGATCACACACGGTCTTTGAATTAATTATGACCAGTTTATCTAATTAAGGTGTAAGTTTGAAGAAAAAGTTGTACAGTCAGAGAAAAGAAGTAACTATCGAGAAACTGTTTACTTCTTACCGACGAACACGTTCACGATTTTATAGGATCATTGGGGAGGGGGGAGGTACTGTACAACTGAACAAAGACCCTTTTTACCGACTGATGTTAGGGGAGTCGGTGGACCGAAACAAATGTGTAAAATTTAAAGTGAAAGTATTATCGTAGAAACTCTGAATCTCAGTCTTTACGGTGTAAAAAGATTTTCGTCATTACTTGTTAGGTACTGGTTAGGCGGTTGGATGAACAAACTGGAGATACTGTAGACAAGTGACCCGGAAAAAACTCTTGTGTGCCCAACGGACACCGAAGACACTGGGGATCGATGACATCGATTGGCCAAAAAATAAATCAGCATCGTTTAAAATTGTACTAGATTTGATTCCTACAGTTCTTTGAAATCTCAAACTTAAAAGATGGATATACTCGGGTCACACAACTCAACACACACACTGTGTTTTCTGCACTGTAAGTTGTCAGGAATTCTCCTCGTCGGTTTTTTACAGTCACAGCCAAGACTCTCACAACCTCTTACATCGGGTCTGTCCACCTAAAGTTTCAGTCGGTTTTTAGATGTTGAGTCGTGTAAGCGTCACAAGTCTTATAGTTTCGTTTCGAAGGTGTGTGAAGGAAAACTTCAAGGTGGTATTTATGACTGTTAAAATCCTTGAGGAAAACCGAACACATCTTAATTCTTGTGAAATTCTGTTTAATGAAGTTCCACGAAATGTGAAAGAGTTGTGACTACACAAAAGTAAACAACTCCAAATTTTAGTTTACGAAAAATTCCAAGATGATAGAAAAAATATCAGATTACAGAATAGAGGCATCCTAGTTCTTATATCTCTTTTTCCTATTTCATTACGTACTACTACCACGCCAAACAAATCGTCTAGTGAAGAGAAAAATAAGAGAGTGGTTCATCAGTCACAACGGGTATGCGTGAGGATCCTTAGTAGACGGAGGACCTAGTCGTGTCACTTACCAGAGGTCCCGGTCTGTCAGACACATGTTTAGGTTCGCCATGGAAGACGATGGAGGAAGGGGAAAAGTTTGACGAAGTGGGAGTTACCAGGTCAAAGTGGAAGACATTTTGTCACCGTTTCTATCGGAAGAGAGACCTACGGTCAAGTCAGCGTTGTCTACGCTGACAAGTCTACGATCAGGCTGAGAGACACTGGGGTACTTAGCGTCGTGCGGTCCGGAGGGACAGGTAGTGGTTGAGGGCCACAAGTGAGTCTGAGTGTAGGTAACTCAGTCACTACGGTAGGTCGGTAGAGTAGGAGACAGCAGGGGAAGAGGAGAACGGGAGTTCGGGAGGGTCGTAGTCTCAGAAAAGGTGACTCAGTTGAGAAGCGTATTCCACCGGTTTCATGACCTTAAAGTCGAAATCGGAGCAAGGAAGGTTTCTTTAGGATCCCGACTAGAGGAAGTCTTACCTGACCANACTACGGTAGGTCGGTAGAGTAGGAGACAGCAGGGGAAGAGGAGAACGGGAGTTCGGGAGGGTCGTAGTCTCAGAAAAGGTGACTCAGTTGAGAAGCGTATTCCACCGGTTTCATGACCTTAAAGTCGAAATCGGAGTAAGGAAGGTTTCTTTAGGATCCCGACTAGAGGAAGTCTTACCTGACCAACCTAGAGGAACGTCAGGTTCCCTGAGAGTTCTCAGAAGAGGTTGTGGTGTCAAGTTTTCGTAGTTAAGAAGCCGTGAGTCGAAAGAAGTGTCAGGTTGAGAGTGTAGGTATGTACTGGTGTCCTTTTTGTTATCGGAACTGATCTGTCTGGAATCAGCCGTTTCAATTACAGAGACGAAAAGTTGTACGATAGAACCAACCGGTTTTGAAAAGTAGGTTCCTCATTCGCAGAAAATGAAAGTACCGACGTCAGTGGTAGACGTCACTAAGACCTCGGGGGTTTTTATTTCAGACTGTGACAAAGGTGACAAAGGGGTAGATAAAGGGTACTTCACTACCCTGGTCTACGGTACTAGAAGTAAAAGACTTACAACTCGAAATTCGGTTGAAAAAGTGAGAGGAGAAAGTGAAAGTAGTTCACCTACGGTCACTTGTAGTTTATTCGTTTGTGGTGTTTTCGAGAATCGTGACTCGGATGGGGGCTTACCCGCGAATACCCTACAAACTATAAAACAGAACAAATTTTACGAAGTGTGGAGTTTACGTTTATGAAAGTGTTGGAATTTCAGTCTTTCAAGAACTAAGGGAAGTTTTACCAAAACTTCCAAGTTTTAAGAATAATTTTTCTAGTCATCGTATGAAAGATAATTACGAGTCTTTGTCGACCCTAAAGAACCTCCTACCCCTTCTGTCTTGGTTTATAATAGTCACTTGAACTCATCCTCCGAAACTCAAAATCTTTTACTTAATAACGGCACCGTACAAAGAGGAACTGAGGACTAGATGGGTCTCTCACCGTCGTCTCATCCCTGGGGGAATTTGTCCTTGTTAAAAGGGGGACAATGTGTCCTCGATGGTTTCTCCATACGAAACTGATGAAGATTCAACGGTCTAGTTTAAGGGTTTTGGAGTCTTCTCCCTGCTATCGGAGAGACTTTTTTATATCTTTTCATGTGGGTCTCGAATCTTTTCCTGTGTAACGATCACCTAGTTTGCAAGTTTACAAAGATTTATGAGAAACTCTGGGATACCTGACATCGTGTAGTCCGAAGAGACAGATACCCTAAAAGGTCCGTTCTTATGACGCCACCCAACGGTAAAGGAAGAGGTCCCCTAGAAGGGCTGGGTCCCTAGTTTGAGTCCAGAGGACGTTCGTCTGAGATGATAGCCTCGGTGGTCCCTTAGGGTTCTTGTTTGAAATGATTTTCGTGTCATAATGAGATCGTATACACTATGCACGATTCAGTGAAGTCAGTACAGGTTGAGGAACACTGGGATTCCTGACATTGGGAGGTCCGAGGAGACAGGTACCCTAAGAGGTCTGTTACCTCTTACCTCACCCAACGGTAAGGGAAGAGGCCTCCAAGAAAGGCTGTATCCCTAACTTGGGCCCAGAGAACGTGATGTCCGTCTAAGAAATGGTAGAATCGGTGGTCCCTTGGGACATCGTAGAAAAATTATCCGTTTATTATAAGGAAATAGAGCTATTATGATATACAACAAATTGGAAAAGGGAGATACACCTAAAAACTTAAGATAAAAAAAGTGATAAAAATTGAGAGTCTTGTTAACGGACGTACTGTATTCTCTCCTTTGTTCACTTTTCTCATACACCTGTCACATTGAACCTCGAGAGGATCCTCCTTTACTATAAAACACACTGTCCTTGAATCGTCCCAATCTTATAACTACACCTTTTTAAGGGACTAGTAAACTTCAATAGTAATACTATTTTTACTTTAACCGTCTGGACTCGACTAAACATTAGTATGTTAATACAAATAATATATGATATAAGGGTGTGTAAATAAACCAATAGTATGTTCCCCTTTCTATCAAGAATATGAATCTGTTAAACCCCCTTAAGAGACCACCAGGTCACCAATCCTGAGACACGAGAGTGACAGTTCCCAGGTCCAAGTTAGGGATCAGTTCCTTGATTCCTTCTTCGGTGCGTCGTGTCGGTCCTTTCTTTCTCTTTGTTTTTGCTGTCGAAACACTAAACCCTCTGTGTCAGCACACGAGTATCTTGTCAAGACGCCAATTCCAGAGAGGAAGGGTGTCCTTAGGAAAAGGTAAACGGAAATACGAGGTAGGAAATTAAATCCCAAAAGATTACGAATAAGAGACTCGGTGGACAGGTGGGGTTTCTCTCCATGTGGTGACATAAAAAAGAGACATATGATCCATACCTGTTTTGTTTTGTCTCCCCTTTTTATAAAAGAAATAGGGAAACTGTATGTCTCAACGACACTTTAAAGATTTCTTCTTTAATTTTAAGATCACCTTCATTTATTTTGCCGGGGGAGACTCAGAATATACGCCACAAGAAACTTCTTCCTATCAGATCCTCGATTCTTGGAACGAACAGTTCGACATGTTTTCGGGTAGGGAGGAGGACGACCCTACAGGGTAAGTTCCTTCGGAGAAGAGAATCCTCAAGGATTTACGTTGAGGTTCGAGACGACAGAGACCAGATTCCCCGACAACGTCCCCTGAAGGGAACACCGGGTCACCAATTCTGGTGGTCCCAGACTAGGAATCACCAACCCTTCGATTCTAGGGTATTGGGAACGTCGTGTCGGTTTTTATATTCCTCGACCACCCAGTACACTCTGGTATTTCTTGAGAGTCGATCTCGAGAGTTTTTAAGTGTCCTTATTAGCAGATTGGTAGTAGAATAAGAACGAAGAAAGAGTTTTTTTGGACTATTTAATGCAAAAGGTAGAGGAAGTGGAGTGAGAAGGTTTATGTGTGTGTATGTGTATGTGCGTGTATGTGTGTGTGTGTGTGTGTGTGTAGGTGTTTTTGTGACTGTTTATATTAATGATTGTTTAAATCACGTCTTTAAATATCGATAATACTAGTGTACAGAGTAAAACTCAACCCTTTTATAAGACATGTTTAATCTACGTAGGGGAGGGGGTGAAGTACGTGTGTGTAATGGAAAATTTTTTAATTAAAAATTCCTTTAATTGAGACCTAAGGTCGTAAACTGTCGAAACTTTTTTAACAACTTCAGATAACTTTTCTTTTTGAAACCCCGTTGGATCCTCTCAACCCTAATAAACTTGGTGTCACCCCACTTTTCGGTTGTCCCTTTACTGAATTGTTAAAGACCTCATGTTTTTTGTTGTACATTCGCAGGACTTCCTACAATCGTCGTATCGGAGTCCTACTGATTTTTTCATCCCCTGATCCCCACTTAATGTCGGTTCTCCCTCGTATTACGTTTTAAGAACCGGACTATTTTGAAGGAAACCCCAAAATTACATTTAAATGTTCTCTTGACGTGAAATTTATTGTAAGAGACTTGTCTTAATAATTGTCTATGGGAGGTCGTTAATTTACATCTTCTTTGTTTAGTCTACTCGGTTTTACAAAGAAAAAGTAAGAGTTACCGTTCACGAAGCGCAACGTACGGTGTGATACTTACCACGAGGGACTCCAACACGTCTCGTGTTAGTCGAGTTGATATGGACCACGAAACGGACGTGTTTCGGTGCGAACCTTTACTCTCTTTTGCCTTTCTTCCACCTTTGGGATGGCTTGAAGTAAAGGGAAGGAAAGATGGTGGAGAAGTAGTGAGATCGTCGTCGTCATCGTCGTCGTCGTAAGATCCAAAACTCCTTGTTCTCATTTCCCCTTCACCTTCTCTTCCTCCACCTTTATTTATCCTTTATCCTCTCTACCGTTGGGTGAGGTCATAAGAACGGATCTCTTAAGGCACCTGTCTCTTCGGACCACCCGACGACAGGTATCCCAGCGTATCTCAGCCTGTACTGACTTCGTTATCGTACGTACGTACGTAGCCTCTTCCTCTACCGTTGGGTGAGGTCACAAGAACGGACCTCTTAGGGTCCCTGCCCCCTCGGACCACCCGACGGCAGAGACCCCAGCGCGTCTCAGTCTGTGCCGACATCTGTAATTCGTGTCTATTAATGTCCCGAACTCTTGAGAAAAAAAAAGAGAAGGACTCGGGACAATTCTCAAGACACAGACTGGTGTCTCTGTCGTAACAGGAACAGGTCGAAAGACGAGTGTGTTATCGACGAAAAATAACCGGAAAGAAGTCCTCCGTCCACCTGACCGGGTGTCATCACTACGCTTGTTCAACGACGGCGACGACGACGACTAATCGAAGTCAGTATAGACTGAGAAACACTAGACACCGGACGTCTGGTGGTCTGAGGAGACATGTACCCTAAGAGATCCGTTCTTGTGACCTCACCCAACGGTACGGGAGGAGGTCTCCTAGAAGGGCTGGACCCTAACTTGGATCCAGAGGACGTAACGTCCGTCCAAGAAAATGGAGACTCAGTGGTCCCTCCGGGACGTTTGTTTAACTAGAACCGAATTAATTTATAACACTAGAAACAGTTTAATCCTCACTGAATAAATTTCCTCTAGGTTTCCTTCTTTGATTTTGTAAATGGATCGTTTCCCGTTTCGTAAGAGTAAAAGAAGATTCCGAAGGAATACTGAATGGAAGGGGTGGGGTGGGGGTTGGTGTCATTAAAATATACATATGTATGTCAATTCATCGTAGTTCATGTAAACGTAACAACCCACATGAACAAAATAAAAATAGAAGAATCAAATCCCAGTTGTTTAGTAAGGTTTAGAACTAATATAGTTGGTGACAAAAATCGATCAAGAGGGTATAAACATACTAAACATTTATCGTCTTAGGAAGGTATAGACACGGATTGTACTTTTAATTTTATTTATTATCTTGTTTGGATTTCTGTTACCTCTAACTCTGTTCAACTATCGTTTGATAATTAAGTGTAGTTACTTATCCCAAAATTTGTTTACGTCAACTGATGTACGGTACTAGTTAACGTAAACCAATTTTGGGATGAGTCTCCTACAGTTAATTACCAAACGATAGTTGGACAAAGTTAGAGGAAACAGAAAGTCAAGTCAACGAAACAGAAACTTTTACTTTCACTTTCACTTCAGTGAGTCAGAAACACTGGGGTACCTGACATCGGATGGTCCGAGGAGGCAGGTATCCTAAGAGGTCCGTTCTCATGACCTCACCCAACGGTAAAAGGAAGAGGTCCCCTAGAAGGGCTGGGTCCCTAACTTGGGATCAGAGGGCGTAAGGTCCGTCTACGAAATTGGAGACTCGACAAAAATCCAGGTAAGATAGTTACGTCAACTGATATAAGGTAAACCTCTTCCGTTACCGTGGGATGAGGTCATGAGAACGGACCTTTTAGGATACCTACCTCCCCGGACCATCCGACGTCAGGTACCCCAGTGATTCTCAGTCTGTGCTGACTCGCTGAAGTGAAAGTGAAAAGTGAAAGTACGTAACCCCTTCCTTTACCGTTGGGTGAGGTCACAAGAACGGACCTCTTAGGGTCCCTGTCCCCTCGGACCACCCGACGGCTGATACCCCAGCGTGTCTCAGCCTGTGCTGACTTCACTGAATCGAATCGAATCGAATCGAATATAAGGCAATAGTTACTCCCGAAAGGACCACCGAGTCAGAAATTTCTTAGACGGACGTTAAGTTCTCTGGACCCAAACTAGGGACCAAACCCTTCTAGGAGACCTCTTCTTTTTACCGTTGGGTAAGATTATAAGAACGGACAACTGTCTCGGATCACCCGATGTCAGGTGTCCCAGCGTTTTCAGTCTGTGTTGAATCACTGATTTCGTGGTGATGTAATAGTTAAGTTTATTAAAGACAGACATTCTATCTAGAGTCCTGAAGGGACCCTCAGGTCACTAATTCTAAGACACGAAGGTGACGGCCCTCGTACCCAAGTTAGGGACCACCTCCTTTATTCTAGGGTATACGACACGACACACCGGTTTTTTTTTCTACAGAGTAGAAACAAGATTGGGACAAAAGGGTTGTTGGATAAGTGTGTTTACAAAGTGTACGTGTCGGGAACTTTATGAGTTTTGTTTGAAGAGATTTGGTCAAGGGAAGGGATGAATACGGTAAAAGTAGTTGTGGAGGGGTAGAACAGAACCTCTTACCTTTCTCGATATCAGTAAAATTGAGAGAGAAGGGAAGAAAAGGATATAGGACTGACCGTGATTCGTAAAATCAAGTCTTTAAACATACAGTACAGGGTGTGTTCTTTACTGCTACGATCTAACCAACCCATTTGTATTCTCCGACGAACACGGACTTTAAATAACGGACGACTACCTATTCCCCACGGGGTGTCGGGGGTTCCGAAACACGTGGTCATAGAGTTGACTGGACATTGTGGACCCGTGTATGTCGATCCTTCAAGTTTAAATCAGGTAAGAAAGAAGATTTACAGAGTATAAACGAGAAAATGAAGGTAAAGACGTCGATGGTAGAACCAGTCAGGTCCAGCAATAGAGTGTGAACCTAATAACAATTGTAGGAGAATTGACGAGAGGAACGGAAAGGGCGTCCAAGCAGTAACCACCACAGTGACTGATTAGATAAAGGGGTGACGAAGACCGTACTTGGACATTAACAAAGGGTAGTGGTTGCTGTCAGTTTGAATTTAAGAAAACAGTTATAAAGTAATTCCTTCTCTTTAATAAATCCGGGTAGAATGGACAATTTGAATAGAGAATGTTTAAGAAGGTTGTTGGAGTCAAGTTCAATTTAAGTGTGTAAGTGACGGATAGTGGTTGTCGTAGTCTAAGGAATATAAACAAGATGGAGGTCTTCTAGGACCACCATCACTTAAGTATCAAGGAAATCATCAAACTATCAGAACTCCTGGATGATACACAACCCTGGACACGGTAGAAAGTGTCGTCAGAAAGGACAATCGATTTTAAAAAAGTTAAAAAATTTATTCTTTCAACTTTGTATTAGTTGAACCAGTTTTTCTTTTTAACTAGTAATTCACTCCTCGATTCGGAAGTTTAGAGTCGGATTGAAGTCCATTGTGTGAAAAATATGACGGAAACATCATGCGACTTGAGTGTAAAGAAAGGTTTGAGGGTTAACCCGTCAATTTTAAAACGATAGTACACTATTAGAAAACTGACAAAAAACAATCAGAGACTAAGAATGTTAAAATACATCGACGAACGGACAAACAGAAGACAGTAGACAGGTTGACACGACTGTTTGAAACGTTTTGGACCTGGGGATTATCTATAATCCACAGTGAACAGAGACACCTATACTGTAGAGTTAAAGATTTAAAAACGGTTTTGCAGTATCATGGAAACCGGGTGGACACGATACATTGTGACACAAGTTCATTAACTTAAATGTAATTATCGGAAATAAAAGACGTAAACGGAAATGAGAAAACGGGTCAATAAACTATCGAATTAAAAAGTCAAGTATCTAATATTATAGTTTTTCGGGGGTACGAAGGAAATCGAATACTATCAGGTCCGACAGACCGTCTAAAAGGTTCTTTTAACTAGTGAAATTTATTCTCTAGATCAAGGTATTTAAAAGATTATTAATAAAGGTTTAGATAAGAATTGAAGACTCGTTTCATTCATCAGTCGATTCAAGAGTAATTGGGTCTAAACCCGGAATTATTTTATACTGATTATATTAAAGTATATTTGCATAGAAAATTTTAAGGTAATGTACGGGTCTTAAGTACTACGACTCTCCAAATCTTTTGTTTTCATACCACACACTAAGACCGGGAGATCTTACCACGATGGGTTAAAACATCGGTGATCGGTGTGCACTTTCACCGAGTCAGCACAGACTGAAAAACGCTGGGGTACCTGATATGTCAGGTACCTTAAGAGGTCCGGTCTTATGACCTCACCCATCGGAAACGGAAGAGGTCCGCTAGAAGGGTTGGGGTCCTAGTTTGGGACCAGAGGGTGTAACGTCCGCCTAAGAAATGGTCGACTCGGTGTTCCCTTTCGGAAATAGACACACCTTGTGTTATTTGACACCTTTTAAGACTTTCTCTACCCTTATGGTCTGGTGGACTGACCGGAGAACTCTTTGGATATACGTCCAGTCCTTCGTTGTCAATCTTGACCTGTACCCTGTTGTCTGACCAAGGTTTATCCTTTTCCTCATGTAGTTCCGACATATAACAGTGGGACGAATAAATTGAAGATACGTCTCATGTAGTACTCTTTGCGACCCGACCTTCTTCGTGTTCGATCTTAGTTCTAACGGTCCTCTTTATAGTTGTTAGAGTCTATACGTTTATTGTGGTGGGAATATCGTCTTTCACTTCTCCTTGATTTTTCGGAGAACTACTTTCACTTTCTCCTCTCACTTTTTCAACCGAATTTCGAGTTGTAAGTCTTTTGCTTCTAGTTCCGTAGACCAGGGTAGCGAAGTACCCTTTATCTACCCCTTTGTCACCTTTGTCACCGACTGAAATAAAAACCCCCGAGGTTTTAGTGACGTCTACCACTAACATCGACACTTTAATTTTTTGCGAATGAGGAACCTTCCTTTCAATACTGGTTGGACCTATCGTATAAGTTTTCGTCTCTGTAATGAAACAGTTGTTTCCAGGTAGATCAGTTCCGATACCAAAAAGGTCACCAGTATATACCTACACTCTCAACCTGACACTTCGTCTGACTCGTGGTTTCTTAACTACGAAAACTTGACACCACAACCTCTTCTGAGAACTCTCAGGGAACCTGACGTTCCTCTAGGTTGGTCAGGTAAGATTTCCTCTAGTCGGGATCCACAAGAAACTTTCCTTACTGCGATTTCGACTTTGAGGTCATGAAACCGGTGGAGTACGCTTGTCAACTGAGTAACCTTTTCTGAGACTACGACCCTCCCTAACCCCCGTTCTCCTCTTCCCCTGTTGTCTCCTACTCTACCGACCTACCGTAGTGGCTGAGTTACCTGCACTCAAACTCACTTGAGACCTCAACCACAACTTGTCCCTCCAGACCGTACGACGTCAAGTACCCCAGTGCTTCTCAGTCTGTACTAACTCACTGACTTGACTTGACTTGACTCGGTGTACACCGATAAGTTTAAAATAATTACTCTACATTTATTTTAAATTTTAAGTCAAGGAGTCGACATGATCGTCGGTGTAAAGTCACGAGTCATCACCTTATACCAATTACCGATGTGTATTCTATCGTGTCTATATCTCGTAAATATATAATGTTTTTTTTTTTTTGGACAATCTGTCGTGAGGAGACTTTCAAATATTCATCAAGACAACTTTCTATATACAAACTACGTTAAGTATGGTTGACTACTATATAATACCTCTTCCTTTACCGTTGGGTAAAGTCATAAGAACGGACCTCTTAGGGTCCCTGCCCCCTCAGACCATCCGACAGTAGATACCCCAGCGTGTCCCATCCTGTACTGACTTCACTGAATCGTCACCGTCGTCGTTGTTTACTATATAATTGATGTTCAAGACCGTTTATTCTTCGATTAAATCCCAAAATAAGTGGTGAAATAAGTTGTGAACCACGAATTATTCACGAGTCTTTACAAATTGTTCACACACATCTTATTTGTACCGTCGAGGATATCCCTGTGAGTCAACAGACGGTGTTTTTATAAAAAATTTTTTTGTTGATTTATAAATTCGTCACATACTCCTTCGTTCGAAAAGATATGTGTTTATTAGATGTAAAGTACTTAAGACGGTTTAAGATTTATGTCTAAACACCGTTTAACAACTGTTAGGGACACGGGGATGAACCTGTCGACATTTACTGTAGACGTAGTTTAGTGGGTCCTCAATAAATAAAAACTTTACACGTGACTCGGTGAAGATTCGGGTTTCCCATCTTTACAGTGGAAACAAGTGAAGAGTTCTTTTTGTAAAAATTCTAGGTCGCGACTGACCCTTTCATTTTCGACAAGAAACCCCAGAATAGGTATTAAGGGAGAAGTAAAGTTCGAAAGACTGTCAGTAGTGAAGAACGGAGGTAAGGATCAGTATTTTGTTTGTCCTTTCGTTAAGGTAACGAAGTGGTCGGTCAACCGGAGAAAAGACGGTATTTTAAATTTAACTAATAAGTTAAACACAAATACTTGAGACACCAAAACAATAATGAAAAAGTATAAAGTTCCTGACACTCGAAGAACCGTGTTATCCTGACAAACTAAGTCAAAATATTAGGGTAAAGGACCCTGTTCCAGGGTGTCCTCTATTGGTAATTCAAACAAACGAATAGTTATTGATAAAATTTTATGTATTTGATTTGATTATGTACACGATTAATAGTTTACATAGATTCTAATATAAAGAGGAATGGACTTTAATTCAGATTCTGTTAGTATAATTATTATTTTGTATTGATTAATTTTTGTTTTGTTGGAGATACTCACTGGAAAAAAGTTTAAGGAGGAATCAAGTCAAGTCAAGTCAACAAGTCAGTACAGGTTGAGAAATACTGGGGTAACTGACGTCATCCGGTCCGAAGGGACAGGTAGTGGTTGAGGGCGTCGAATGAGTTTGAGTACAGGTAACTCAGTCACGACGGTAGGTTGGTAGAACAGGAGACAGGAGGGGAAGAGGAGGGTGGAAGTTAGAAAGGGTCGTAACCCCATAAAAAGGTTACTCAGTCAAGAAGTGTAGTCCATCGGTTTGATAACCTCAAAGTCGAAGTCGTAGTCAGGAAGGTTACTCGTAAGTCCTGACTAAAGGGTCCCTACCTGACCGACCTAGAGGAACGTCAGGTTCCCTGAGAGTTCTCAGAAGAGGTTGTGGTGTCAAGTTTTCGTAGTTAAGAAGTCGTGAGTCGAAAGAAATATCAGGTTGAGAGTGTAGGTATGTACTGATGACCTTTTTGGTATCGGAACTGATCTGTCTAGAAACAACTGTTTCATTACAGAGACGAAAATTATACTACAGATCCAACCAGTTTCGAAAAGAAGGTTCCTCATTTACAGAAAATTAAAGTACCGACGTCAGTAGTAGACGTCACCAAAACCTCGAGGGTTTTTATTTCAGAGAGTGACAAAGGGGTAGATAAACGGTACTTCACTATCCTGGTCTACGGTACTAGAATCAAAAGACTTTCAACTCAAAATTCGGTTGAAAAAGTGAGAGGAGAAAGTGAAAGTAGTTCTCCGAGAAATCAAGAAGAAGTGAAAGACGGTATTCCCACCAAGGTAGACGTATAGACTCTATTAACTATAAAGAGGACCGTTAGAACTAAGGTCGAACACGAAGTAACTAGTGACCTAGTAAGTTATGTCAGGTCGCAAAGAGTACTACATGAGACGTATATTCAATTTATTCGTCCCACTGTTATATGTCGGAACTGCATGAGGCAAGGGATAAACCTTGGTCAGACAACAAGGTACAGATCAAGATTGACAACGAAGAACTGGACGTATGTCTAAAGAATCCTCCGTCCAGTCCATCAGACCATAAGGGTAGAGAAAGTCTTAAAAGTTATCAAACAGTACTAGGTGGGTCAGTTTCCGAAACCGTATAAATTATTTCGTCTTCATCTACGAAAAGACCTTAAGAGAACGAAATTGTTACTAGGTTGTCTACAACCGTTAAACTGGAGACGGAAAAGATTTAGGTCGAACTTGTAGACCTTCAAGTATCAAGTGTATGACAACTTCGGACCGAACCTCTTAAAACTCGTAATGAAACGATCGTACACTCTACACACGTTAACACACCATCAAACCCTTAAGAAACCGTAACGGAAAGAAACCCTAACCTTACTTTTGACTGGAAAAGGTTAGGACCCTGGTGACGACTCAAAAGGTTTAAACGACCGCATAACTCACGGCGTGAAAGTGTCGTAGTAGAAAATCCTCAACTTTATCGAGTTGACCTTAGGATAGTGGAGGCGATCGAAACAAGTATCACTACGAAGGATTTCGGGTGAACTGAAGTGTAAGGTTCTACAGACCGAGATCCACTCACTAGTGTACTAACACTAATAGACCCAGTACTTCTGGAAAAAACATATAAAGAAGGTACAAAAGAACGGTGGAGAAGAAGTGTAGAAGACGAAGACAATCCAGGTATGGTAAAGACAGGAAATAACACGGGTAGAAACGTACTTTACAAGGGAACCATAGAGATTAAAAGAACTTCTCTAGAGATCAGAAATGGTAAGATAACAAAAGGAGATAAAAAAAGAAAGAAGGGGAAGAGGTCCCCTAGAAGGGTTGGGTCCGTAGTTTGGGTCTAGAGGGTGTAACGTCCACCTAAGAAATGGTCGACTCGGTGTCCCCTTCGGGTATAAACTTTCAACGAGTCAGTACAGACTGAGAAACGTTGGGGTGTCTGATATCTCAGCTACCTTAAGAGATCCGGTCTTATGACCTCACCCATCGGAAAGGAAAGAGGTCCCCTAGAAGGGTTGGGTCCCTAGTTTGGGTCCAGAGGGCGTAACGTTCGCCTAAGAAATGGTTGACTCGGTGTTCCTTCGGGTTCTTATGACCTTACCTATCGGGTAACAAGGAGGTCGCATAGAAGGGTTGGGTCCTTGGCCCCAGATATCCCAGCGTGTCTCAGCCTGTGCTGACTTCGCTGAATCGTCGTCGTCGTCGTCGAGGATGTAACGTCCGTCTAAGGAAAGGTTAACTCGATAGTCTCTTCGGGTCTAAGGAGGATCGAGGAACGTTTTAGTCTGATAGACTGTATACACACGACACTAGTACCCCGGAAATATTACCTTGATCCATCTTCTAAGACAATCTTATGGATCTTTGTACGGTCCTTCCGACTTATAGTATGTAAACTTCACAGATGAATCAATTGGACCTCTTAGTAGATATCTATTGTCCTTTGGGGTTCAGGGGACCTTTATGTAGACGGGGTGTATTTCGGTCTCTTTCCGATCTCGTCTCTAAGAGTTACACACCAGACTTCTGGGGAACCCTTAGTGGTTGAGGAAAAGTACCTAACCTGTCCTAACTACGATAGATGAATTATGATGATTCTACAATAAACGGAAAAAATAATAGTAAGAGAGTACTTACAAGTCACCTTAAAAAGTCTCTGGGGTTTTAATATACTTTTTCGATTACAATATGAAGGGAAAAGGTCTATGTATATACATACTCCGGTATATCGTGTATAAAGTGGGGGGGGTTTTTTCTGATACAGTGGTGTCTAACTTACATCTGGTTTATCCTCTTATATCGACAAAAGATGATGGGGTATGTAACTTCTGTAAATGTTTTTACATTTTGTCACGATACGAAGAGTAATTTGAAAAACAAAATCTTTTGTATAAAAAGTATTTTCACAATAGGTACGATTATACATTATTAAATGATAACAGTAAAATTTACTTAATTATTTACTTTTACAAGAGTCGATGATAGGTGTAAGTACTTTTGATAAATCCTAGAAGGTTATAAAGAAAAAAAAATTTCACATCAACTAAATGTTACGACATAATGAAAGTCTATATACTCGAGTCACGAAGTCGACACACACATATATATACATATAAGAAAAAGTCTAAGAAAAGAAAATATCCAATAATGTTTTATAATTCATATCAAGAGACACGACACGACATCCAGGAACAACCAATAGATCAAATATATGTCACACATCATACGTACACAATCAGGGTTTGAGGATCAAATAGGGATAAGTGGGGAAAGGAGAAACCATTGGTATTCAAACAAAAGATACAGACACCCAAATAAAGACAAAACATTTATCCAAGTAAGCATATATATGTATGCATATATATAAATCTAAGGTGTATATACACTATAGTATACTGTAAACAGAGTAAACAGAAAGGGACCGGATGAAGTGACTCATACTATTAGAGACACAGGTAGGTACAACGACGTTTACCGTAATAAAGTAAAATAAAATACCAACTCATCATAAGGTAATATATATACATGGTGTAAAAATAGGTAATAGGTGAGTAGACGACTACCTGTAAATCCAACAAAGGTACAGAATTCATAACATTTATCACAACGTTACTTGTAAAAATCCACACGTTACATCAAAACTTTAGTTTTCGAACTCTTAGAAACATAATCTTATACCACTCATATTTGTTTTAATTACCGGAGACCTATTACTAATTGACTTCTTTCTTTTCTCGTTTAACTTGGGACAAAGATTCGAACTGGTCTTTTGAAACGATTTTTACAACTGGTGACAATAAATAAGTTAGTTGATTAATAGGTATCGAGAAATCTCTAACGTAGATTCAGAAATGAGAAAAGAGTGTTTAGTTTGGTAAATAAACTGTTTATCAACGGTTGAGAAAAGTCAACGTATGTTTAACAAAATAAAGTATTTTATAAATTTTACAGTATAGATGTTACCAAAAGTTAATGTCAAGTCAAAAATTTAACTAAAAATACCCTCACATCAACTAAATATTACTTCACAATGAAAGACGATATATTATTTCACTTAGTCAATATGTATATGTATATAAGTAAGAAAAATTGTAAGAAAAAGGTATATCTAGTAATGTCTCATGACTCATCTCAGGGGACACTGAATTGTTAAGTTGTAATTAAACTCTTGTACCGTACAGACAACCGTTGAACCCGACTCACACCAGTGTCGTATACCAACGATGAACGCTCTGAACGACGGTGACACTCAATAACGTTTCTCTTACCTATCTGACTACAGGTTTAATTGCGACTGATAGAAAGGTTACCGAATAATCAGACAAGTCGAAGTGTCCTACATGAAAATCCATTATATCCGATAATCCCTGTAAGCATAATTTAACTAGTGAAAATATGTTCTTACGTTACAAGTAAAATTATTTTTGACTGATAACTTCTCGTAACCATAAGTAGATGTACACGGACACACACGTGCACACACGTACGTGCGCATACACATACACACACATACAAGAGTTTATAGAAAGTCTGAGGAAGAAAGTTAGTCAGAATAGAATCCGAGTCTCTTCCAAACGGTGACGATTAACGAGATGTGATTAGGTACAGGGACCGGAAGGGACCACCGAGTCTGCCATTTCACAGACGGACGTTACACCATCTGCACCCAAGCTAAGGACTCAGTCCTTCTAGGGGACCTCTTCCTTTACCGTTAGGTGAGGTTGTGAGAACGGACCTTTTAGGGTACCTGCTTCCTTGGACTATCCGATGTCAGGTACCCCAGCGTTTCTCAGTGTGTACTGACTCGCTGAAGTGAAAGTGAAAGTGAAAGTGAATTAGGTACAGGGTTCTAAGGTCTGATTCAGTTTGACAAACTACTACATGAAGAGACGAAGGACTTCGAACAGAAGACCGAACAGAGGACGAATATTGGTGAAAAGTTCAGAGTAGTGGATTCATTTTTCAGACAATAATAAAACCACTAGGTTGGAACGGAATGGGCGGAAGTTTCTGGTGTAGCTGTCAATACACCAAATTACTGACAGTGGGTCAGCCTGTCCCACGTCGACCCTTAACGACTGAGACACTCTGATATCTGAAGAGACAGAGTCAAGGGGCGAGTCACTTCTCTTTATGAATAGACAAACAGACAAGTAGAGGGTCTTAATACATCGGAGACTCTAGGAGGAATAATCGTACGAAAGAGGGCAACAAAGGTGGTAAGAGTAGAAAGTGGGGTGGTTTGGGACGGACGAGGAGTCCGTCATAAAGTCCTAGTGAGGTTCACGTGTTATTAAAAAGAACAGACCTGAAGAATAAACCACGAATTTTATGTGACGGACATTGTTAGTAATATGATGTTTAAAAGTTTTTTTTACACAACAAGAAGGGGTTTGTCGGAACTCAAAGAACTCTCACCTCTAAAACGGAATAAGTAGAAACTAATATCTTACGGAACAGTGGATTTTTCATGAGTCATGTCTACGTTTTCTAACTAGGTTGTAAATCAGGTGTGTAAGGTACACGGTTCGTGGCACGATTCACGAAAACGTTTTTAGTAGATTAAATTAGGAACTTGAAGTCCGAGTTTTAATTCTTTCCTGTGTAGGTTCTATTGTGTCTTCAGGTTCGCGTTGTTGTCAACACCGACCTTTGATCTCGACAAACCGAGACTCGGTTTGTGGTAACAGATAAAGTAGTGTGACAGAGGGAATCATTTATAAAGAACTAATTATCGAGAGTGAGGAGGAGTAGTAATAGAAGGAGGAGAGGGATTAGTTATAGTTAGTCATAGTACTATATTTTACTCATATAAAAGGAGAATTTTACTTTTATATAAACATGTTCTAATACAACGTAAGAATCATACCGATCGGACCCCGGTCGTCCTTAGGGACAGGGAGATGATTGTGATATCGTTTCATTAAAGTCTAACGAGATTCCTTAGAATCCTTAAAGTTCCTCTACTTAGGTATTCAACCCCATCATCTTTACTCAAAGACTGTGGGGTCGGAGATGATCTCACTAAAATTGAATACAGATGATAATTGTGTTTAAAGTAAATTTTTTTTCAGAAGATGTCGAAAATTTTGAAAATTTTAGTCGATATCAGGTTAAAGTCTGGAACCCACGACACGACAATGTGGTTAGGGTCTTTCACCAGTTTTATACCGGATTAGTAACGATCCACAGGGTACGACATCTTCAGTCTCGTTTGTGACTAGATCCGTCCTGATGGGGTCTCGGTCGGTATGTCGACACTTACCGTTTAAATGAAGTGGTTGAAGTATTGAACTTTCTACGATGTCTTTAACTGTACGCGGTTTTATAAAGACGTAATCTAGTCGCTACCGATATAGACTTACGAATGGGTGTCCCGGACTTTCACTTTCAGTGAGTCAACACAGACTGAGAGGTTGGGTACCTGTTATGTCAGGTACCTTAAGAGGTCCGGTCTAATGACCTTATCCATCGGAAAGGGAAGAGGTCCCCTAGAAGGGTTGGGTCCCTTACTTGGGTCCAGAGGGTGTAACGTCCGCCTAAAAAACGGTCAACTCGGTGTTCCATTCAGGAACTCTATAGTGGAACTCCATAATGGATATATGGACAAACCTCTCCTAGAGAAGTCGGGAATCTAGTGAGTGAAACATAAAGATTTGGACTCGCGAGAATAGATATTCTAGTTGCATTATTCGTAGGAACGTGAGTACGAGTCAGTACAGAACTGAGACACGTTGGGATACTTGATATCGGACGTTCCGAGGAGACAGGTACCCTAAGAGGTCCGTTCTTATGGACCGTATCCAACGGTAAAGGAAGAGGTCCCCTAGTAGGGTTGGACCCCTAGATTGGGTACAGAGGACGTGACGTCCACCTAAGAAATGGACGACTCGGTAGTCCCTTCTGCATCGTCAGTACACTCCTGATTTAATCTATTATATATCCTTCAGAGTAGATGGAACGGACTTTGTACAATTAGGAGTTATTTCGTATCGGTATTAATAGTTAAAATACCTCGTCCGGTTTAATATAACGATTGACTACCTTTTATATTTAAATTTTCTACTTAGAGGTTCTTATATGGAGTTTGAGTGAGGAGAAGTAGTCTGAAATTTCTCAAAACCCAAGGTTGACTAAGACGACTCTAACGGACATTTGACTATCCTCTCAAGTATCAAAGACCACAGGAAAGTAAACCAAGGCCCACTACCGACCAAAGAGGAACCCGAAAGAGGTAAGTGTGACGTCTCGGATCCCTTGTTTAGTCGAATCGTAGAACACGTGTGTAGGTCGGCAGGGTACACCCTTTCGCATTTGAGTCCGGGCAGGGTTATCCCGAGTAACAGGATGATCACAAAATTCAAGACGGTAATCATTTTCTCATAGTGAGAGGTAGAAGATTTTCTGAGTCGAGGGGCACGGACCCTAGGATTTGGGGTCTAATAAAGGTAGTCGGGGTCGGCGTATACTCGGGTACTTCGTCCTATAAGTCAACCTTTACTCGGGTCAGAACACACCGTCGGTATGGGAGGGAGTGTCTCTCTACCCTGGGAGACGTACTGCAGTGGTGTTCTCTTTTGGAAAAATGATAGGACGAAATAAAAGTACGTAATGACTCCTACTCTTACCCGGTTTTCTTGGATGGATTAAAGTATCACTCTTTTCGTCCATAAATCGATTTTAGGGGTCTCTGAGCAGTTAACATCATGATTTTGACACAAAAATTTAAAATAATCGAAGGTTTTAGTTTTTTCTCCCCTCTAATGTAGTAGTCCCTCCCTAGAACGAAATAATCGAAGGTCTCAGTCTTTTTTCTTTTCCCTTTAATATAGTGTGTATTCTTTCTAGAGTGTGTAAAAGACGGAACATAAAAGGAAAGTATTGGAGAAATAAATTGACGACCCTTTAATTCCCCTTTGAGTGGTATAGTTTTTTGTAACTAGGATCACTGAATTTTAATTTTAGACACCAAAAAGTAGAAGTCCTTTTACTCTCGAATATGAAGACGAAAGAAGTCAAGACATCCGTTGTTGTCAAGGATTCAAAAGTACAGGTCCTGTACCCTGTGAAAGTCCTCCATCTTCATTATAAAACGAAATAAAAACTCTTTATTAATTTTACCCCCTCCCCCGTGTTTCTTCATATGTTGTTTGTGGTTACCTAGGTATTGGTTCTGAAAACAATGTAAACGAACTTCAGAAAAAATTATACATTTCTCATTTGACATATGTCTTTCAACTTTAGTCTGTAGTAAGGAGGAGTCCGGTTAAAGGGTGGTACCGCAGGGTTTCTGTCAGAGGTAGTACTAAAGTGACACTAAGAGATGGGTGGTTCCAGTCACGACCAAACAGGACTGAGCACACCGGTCCTAGGGTTTAGAGTCTTCTACCTCTACTATTGACGAGGTCAATTCTCAGTGGGTGACGACGAGTGACCTAGAAAGTGGAGTATATGGCTAGACCAGTGAGATCCGAGACACACATAGTTCTTGTCTGTATCGGATGTACCGTTCGGGATCGGAAGACAAGGGATCAAGGGTAAACCGGAGGAGTTCCACTTTCCACTTTCGAAAGGGGTTGTTTTCTGTGAATTCCAGTCAGAACAACCTAAATTCTCTGTGTTGGGACGTTCTCTTAGGTCCTCCTCTTGAAGTTCTCAAGAACTGGAGGTAGAGTACTTAACGTTTATTTTACGGAGGAGACCGATCCCTCCACTAAAATTACTAGATTCATACGTACGGACGTACTATTCAGTGAAGTCAGTACTGACTAAGAAACACTGGGATACCAGTCATCTGACGGTCCGAGGTGTCAGGTACCCTAAGAGGTCCGTTCTCATGACCTCACCCAACGGTACGGGAGGAGGTCCCCTAGAAGGGTTGGGTTCCTATTTCGGACCTAGAGGAGGTAATGTCCGTCTAAGAAATGGTGACTTGATGGTCCCTTCGGAGGATTCATATCAAGATCGTTCAGTATCTCCGAGTCACTTTGAAGTCAATTAAAAACTTAGTCCAAAAGTCTGAAAAGTTCCTTTCGGTATTTAGACTTATTAATGCACTTTAGTGAGATCAAAAATGTACAAGGGGGAAAAAAAATTCAAAATGTAGATGTCTTTTCGAATTCGTTATGATGTCGGTTGTTGACATAAGGGAAGTCGATCTGAGTGGGTCAACAATTGAAAAACGGTACAAAATACATATATATACGATGGAGGGTGTATCGAGTCTACTATTTCGTAGATAGTCGTCACACCCTCTGAACCCAAGTTAAGAACCCAGTCCTTCAAGGGGACCTCTTCCTTTACCGTTGGGTGAGGTCATAAGAACGGACCTCTTAAGGTACCTGTCTCCTCGGACCATTCGATGTCAAGTATCCTAACGTTCTGAGCCTGTACTGAATCGTGATAGAAAGAAAGAAAGATACATATACACATTTACTAAAGGACTTGGTTGCTTTCATTCAATACGTTTAGTACTCTTAAGTAGAGATCTTTAAATTGGTATATGAAGGATTCTTATTCGTGGAAGAGGTAAAAATTGATATTACGGTAATAGTGTGGATTCTTTTCATCGTTAAAGAAATAGTAAGTTGACGGGTATACTTTTAAAGAGGTTAATGGGGACGTAATAAAATATGTACAAAAGCAAGTTTAGTCTTAGGTCAGTTCTAAATGTATAACGTAAAGTAACAATACAGAGAAACCATAAAAATTAGATCTTCTCAAGAGGATGGGAGAAAAAAAAAAAATTAAAAATAACCTCCTATCAACGAAATGTTACAAAACAATGAAAGACTTGTGAGAACCTGCATTTAACGTCGTTCTAGAAAAAACTGAGTGGAGGATCTCATTACTTTTATTTTTGTTTTTATTTGTTTACCCTGGATTAATTTGGATTTTCGAAAATGTGTCGTTTCCTTTGACATTTGTTCTATTCTGTTGGGACACTTACCCTCTTTTATATACGTTTACTATTCCCTAATTAAAGGTTTTATTTGTTTGTGGAGTACGTCGAATTATAGCCCTCGAAGGGGTCACCGAGTCATCATTTCTGAGACGGACATTTCGCCCTATGGTCCCAACTTAGGGACCCAGTCCTTCTAGGGGACCTCCTCCGGTTTGGGTAAGGTCATGAGAACGGATCTTTTAGGGTACCTAACTCCTCGGACCGTCCGATGTCAGGAATCCAAGTATCCTGTGCTGACTTCGATGAATCGTACGTGTGTACGTGTCGAGTTATAGTTTTTATGTTTGTTGGGTTAGGTTTTTTACCCACCTTCTGGATTTATCCATGAAGAGGTTTCTTCTCTCTGTCTACCGATTCTCCGTGTACTCTTCTAGGAGAACACAAAAAATTTGACAAAAATTAACAATCATTATTTCTACTAAATATATTTAAACACATACATACACATGTATGTGTGTGTGAGTGAGTGTCCGTTGTTTTCGTTCAGGTGTCCAGTCGAAGTATGACACACACACACACACCACCCCCCCCCCCCCNCCCCCCCCCCCCCCCGCCCCACGTAGAGACATGGGTCCATATCAGACAGTTTCCAGGGTGAAGGTTTTCGTCTCAGTTATACCAGACAGAACCGGGTATAATACCCGGAGGGACCACCGAGTCACCAATTCATAGACGTACGTTATGTGCTCTGAGTCTAAACTAGGGTCCCAACCCTTCTAGGGAACCTCTTCCCTTACCGTTGGGTGGGGTCGTAAGAACGGACCCTTTAGGGTACCTGTCTCCTCGGACCGCCCGATGTCAGGTACCCAACGGTTCTCAGTCTGTGCAGACTCCCTGATTGTGACCGGGTATAATCACGTAAACTAATAGTCCCTACCTTTCTGTTTTCTTCCTTCATCTTAAGAAAAAGAGTGACGATAATTACCTTTCAGAATCGAGGAGGAGACACGCTTTGAGACTCCTCCTCCACCTACTCTTTGGAGGAGGAACCTTCTTCTTAGATCAACGTTTACGAATACCGACCCGAGATGGGGTTTGGATGAGTCAGACCTTAACGTGAATAAAATTTTTGTGGAGGTCGACAATCAGACTTATAATTTCACACTCTTGATGATAAGATTCCTGGGTGTCTGTTTAATTCTTAACCCGGGATCGGGACCGTTTAAAATCACTTTGGTTTGGTATTTTACAATAGTGACTGTGTTATTTAGGAGAACTTCGGGTCTTCCTTCTAGTCTCTTCCGAAGTAGCCCCCTGTATCTAAGACTCACCTCAAGTTACTACTATACCCAATTGGTTACTTCTTCCTCTCCCTTTGGATACCTTTACTCTCTTCGTCTACGAGACGGTACACTGCAGGACTTCTAAACCGTTTCTCCTACTTCCTCTCAGAGTAGCGTAGGCACCACTTCCCAAAGGTAAAAATAAAAAAAAGACTTCCTAACCTCTCGGTGACTTCCCGGAATTCGTTGGTACTAGGTCACCTCGTTTCCTTCTCGTACGAGCCGTCCGGACTCTTCTCTCCTAACCTCCGTCTCGTCAAGGTATTCTCTAGGGACTTCGATGTCTCCGTCCTTCACTCCCGCCGTTACGTGACCCCGTCCTCGACTTCACGTCCTATCTCTTCGTGGTCCTACAAGCCCCTCTACACCTGGACCCTCCGTTTCTTTCCTCCGATTTCGACGAAGACCCGAGAGTCAAGTCAGAGGACACTTAGCCACTGACGCCACGGACAACCTGTAAATCCATTATTGCAAGGAATCCACCAATGGACCAGTCCTCCCGGTACCACTCTCGGAGTCTGGGTCCTTTCCGTTACGTCACTCGAGTCTTACCCCACTCCTCTACCGACACCTAGTCTGTCTCCCGCACCGACCTAAACGGACAATTTCTTTCGTTCACCAATTGGGTAAACTTACCCACCTTGGTTGGTGTCCCCTACGCCCAAAACAACGACGAGACCCAGGAAACGGTTGTAGGAGAGAGGTCACCAGAGAGAGGAGAAGAGGTCACCAGAGGATTCACCTCCTGGGAGGTTTCCTCCCAAGTTCTGTCAAACAACTTCTACTTCTCTTTAACAATATATAAATGATATGAAAAAATTTTAGAGTAGAAAAAATAAAAACAAATGTAAAGTATTACCTATTTCACATGAGGGTTTCATTATATCTACCTACCTACCTACCTATGTATGTATCTATCTATCTATAGTGATTATTTATGGGTCTATAATCCTCGTGTACGAGTTTATATATAAAAAACGATGGATGCTGTCACTTTTCAGAACTTACTGGTGAAAAGACGTACTGTTTCGAGTCCTTTCCTGAGTTCTTCCTCTACTCCCTTGTGCCCACTTCCAGAGCGTCCGGGTGACGAGTCTCTAGTGACCGGAGAAAGTTTGTCAAAACGAGTGACTATCTTGGGGTTCACTGTCTTTCGAACCTTCCACAAGTTCAGGGGACGGAAAAGGACAAAACTTGTGCAAATCTTAGAATTCTGTGAGTCATAACCTTCTTAGAAACTCCAACTAATTGAGTAAAAGACGAAAGGACTCTTCGTTTTTCTTTTTCCGTCCAAACTCTTCTTTAAACCCCAGACTCCCTCTTTTCCCCCTTCTTTCACCTCTTTTCGGTGGGAAAGAAGTGTGTAATTGGATCTTGACCAGGACTTAGAACGTCCAATATAACAAAAAGACCAAGAGACTGAACACACGTCCACAAAACCCCCCGCCCCTTCTTCCCACCCCAACTCTCAATCGACAATTTCCGTTCTTTTTATTCGTCTTGGACAAAGAACTGAACGGACGATACCCTAGGTGAGAGTAGGATTGACGGTCACACAGACCTCATCTGACCAAAGACTGCCGTCCGCTACTTGAGTGAGGTCCTTATGGGTGGAAACCGGTGGACACTAGCATGCCGTACCCGAGGCTCTGTCTTGAGGACTACGGGTCCGTATACAACAGTCGTCGCGTCGGGACTCGAGACCTGGGTAAACACGAAGTAGAACGCGAGGAGTCCCACCTCGTCCCGCTCCGAGCCCGAGAGGACGGTTTCCGTGAGTACACGACTCGCTCGTCTTCCGTCTTCGGACACGGTAGACAGAAGTGTGATATGGGTCTGGGAGGACCCTTTCCTTCGGAACCCTAACACGCTTCCGGGTCGAAGTCCGGTTTAACAAAAGTGAGGGTTTGTGTAAAACTGAACACAAGACTCATTTAGAGTTCTCCGAAATTTTCCATGTCGTTTCAGTTGCGTCGGTGGTCTTGGTCTTATGGAGAGGAACTCTGCGTCGTCCTGACCGAGAACCGAAACACAGTGAGTGAGGGGAGTCTTGATCTGACACCTCAAGTAGTAAAAGACAAATAAAAATAAATAAAAATTAACCTCCTATTAACGAAATATTACAACGTAACCAAATATAACACTTTTCACTTTCACAATCAGTAAATCAGTACAGGTTAAGAAACGTTATGGTACCTGACATGGAGACAGGTACCCTAAGAGGTCCGTTCTTATGACCTCACCTAACGGTAAAGGAAGAGGTCTCTTAGAAGGACTCGGTCCCTAGCTTGGGCCCAGAGGACGTAACGTCCGTCTAAGAAATGACAGACTCGGTAAAAATAATTAAGGTGTGTTTTTGTACTTAGTCAGTATTGATATATATATATACGGGAGAGAGAGATATCGGAGGGTGGGAGGAGGGTAGGGTGGCGAGATCCAGTAGTGTCTCGTAGTCCGACCCGAGGGATATAATTTGTCGTCTAAGGGTGACCGATAGATAAAATGTCTACTGTTACATATATACAGTCACGATGAGAGAGTTAATCAGGATTGGAGAGAAAGGGGTACAGGTATCAGGTAAGAGATACAGATGTGGAGATAAGAAAGGGATGTTTATTCAAGTAGTCATAATAAATTATATGCTATGTAGTAGAAAAATTTAACTCCCTGTTATTCTCAGTATTGACGATTTGACATTGTTGTTATTATGTGTCTTATAATATTAAATCCCCTGAAGGGACCACCGAGTCACCATTTCTTAGGCGGACGGTTTTGTCCTTTGTACCCGGGGTAGGGACCCAACCCCTCCATGGGACCTCTTCCTTTACTATTGGGTGAGGTTAGAAGAACGGACCCTTTAGGGTACCTGTTTTCTCGAACCGTCCGATGTCAAGTACCCCAGAGTTTTCTCAGTCTGTACTAAATCGTTGGTTTGTTGTTTTTGTAAAATAAAAAATTATAGTTAAATAAATAAAATTAACCTCTAATTAATGAAATGTCATAACATAACCAAAACGGTATGTAGTTGTTCTTAGGCGGTGTCCATATGTGTACAAGGGGTAGGACTTGGGGGGAGAGAGGAGGGAGGGACATGGTAGGGAGACCCAACAGAGTCACGTGGTCTGGGTTCGTAGGTCATAGTACGTAGCTTGGACCTGATCGGTCAGGTCCAAGCTACGTTTTTGTAAAATTAAATCTTAGTCTTTTCGTTCGAACGAGTGTCCGATATGCATATTTGTCCGGTCACGATATCCAACATTAATGGTTTACCTCTACCCCATTCTAACGGGTCGGATCCCATCTCCACTCCTGCCCTACTCTATTCCTATCATCTTCTTACACGGACCTAATGTTTCTGTCTTCAAGACTATAGGATTGATCCATGACGACGACGACGAAGATTCAACGAAGTCAACGCACACTGAGACACGTTGGGGTATCTACCGTCGGGTGGTCCGAGGAGACAGGGACCCTAAGAGGTCCGTTCTTATGACGTCACCCAACGGTAAAGGAAGAGACTTGATCCATGACGATGATCTTTATTACTCAACTCTTTCGACTTAAGGAGGCAAGAGTAGTGTAATGGAGGGTTGAGTGATTAAAAGGAGGACATCATAAAATAAAGGAACACAACGTGTTGTTTTAACGGGTCCTACTCCTTCTTTTTCGGACCATAAGTTCACGTGTTTCTTACTCGATAAGTAACTTAGGAAGTAGTAAACGAATCTTAACAAGAACGACCCCCTCCTCGTCTCGCGATTTGTAAATAATATTGTAGGTCTTCGTGACTCCACAATCGGTACTAAGACATCGTCTGCATTACATTCTAGTTTGTATACCAAATTCTTTTAAAATTTAATAACATTAAATACCTTTCGACATCCCTCATCCATGTTTTTATTCCTTTTTATCTATAAGTTTATGTTTGGGGTACAATGTAATGGCTAAAAAAAAAAATCAAATCAAAATAAATAAATAAAAATTAACTACCTATTAACGAAATGTCATAACACGACCAAATACGGTTTGTAGTTGTAAAGTAACAACCAAAGAATTTTTTTTCTATTAACATGTTGCTTAAGAAAGGTCGAGATGGAAGACAATTACTGTAGAGTTCTTCCTGATATACACTTCTTTTTATCCGGGGAGAATAGAACATAAGAAAGGAGATTTACTTCTCCTTTTTATGATGGCGATATACTACAGAACTTTCGGAATATAATTAAAAGACCGAGTCTTTTAATCAATGTATATGGTTCTCGTATGCCATTTTCTCCAAATGTGGTTTTTGTCACCAAAAACGAAAACGTGAATAACTAATGTTGGATGTATTCTGTCTCCCCCTTTCCCTCTGCGTTTATTGTAAAAATAGTAGTAATAATACAATAGCAACCGTTTATTATTATATAAGAACGTGTATAAAAGGAAATATTCCTGAAATATTTTTATTCCCCCTTTAACTTACAAATAATAATGTATTACTATTCTAGTAGAGTTCATTCTATCTAAACCCATTCATAGATATGAAGGGAACTAAAGTCCTTGTTTAGTAGTACAAAGATTTGACTGAAGTACCGAAAAATAATAATTTAGAAGTTTGGATAAGTCTGTGATAGTCGTTCGTGTCAATGGGAGGTTTAGGTTAATTTGTAAGTTAAAAATTTTATATTAGAAAGATTCACACGTATAAAGAAGAGTAAACCTTTCGATTTAAATACAGATGGGGAGTCTCCGTCTGTGACGATGTGTAGAAAAGGACTCTATTTACGTAATTTTTTCGTAGGAGGGGTTCTTCGGTAGGAACCGGAGATTATTTAATTAAGTAAAGTGTTATAAATATTTCACGGAAGACACACTGCCTGCGTATACATGGTCTTCGAACCTAAGTTTCTGTTTCTTCGGTGTCAGGTGGGAGTTTCTCGAGTTCCAGATCTCCCTCTTTGTCTAAGGTTGTCGATTTTCGAGACTTCTGGCTCCCTTCGGTTGGTGGAAGCGACCAGAAATCCCTGACTCCAATCTGTACTAGTTAGATGTGACCCGAAACCTCGTGGTCGTCCTCACTTGGTCCACTTTCTTTTCTCTCCCTCATAGAAGGTCCTTCTGTCCCGTATAAGACCCAGTACCGTCTAAAACAAAGCAAAACGTATAGTCCTTCTTCAACAACCCCTCTCCTTTGTATTCTGACTGAAGATTTTCAATTGTAAAACCCTCTGAAGGGTCCACCGGGTCGTTAATTCTGAGACGTGAAGGTTCCGTCCCCTGAATACAAACTAGGGACCAGTCCCTTGTACCGTACTAGGGGGTACGGTACGTCACGTCGAGTTTTATCTATTTAATTAATTTTTCAAGTGTAAAAAGAGGAGAGAGAAAGAGAGGAAGCATTGGTAGGTCATTTTAGGTCCCTACCAGTTCCACGAGGGACCACGGTCCCAGGTCGGAGGAAGGTGGAGACTGAGACGGTAACGATCCCGTAATTATTCGGGATCAATAGTTACTTGGACTCGACGAATCCGGACGTGTCGGAAGTGGGGGAATCGAAGGGGAATTCTCGTGATCCGTCTTCGAGATGTCTAGAGAGGGTGGAACTGGGGGAACCGGGCTTGAGTCAGTGTACCGGTGTCGATCACAGTTCTCCCCGACCTTTTATAGGATAAACCACATCAACATACGGACCGACTTTTCGTTCTTTAGAGAAGGATATCTTACCCACAACCGTTTGAAAAAGACGTTTCCCGGTTTATCATTTATAAAGTCTGGTGTGTGTCAGAAACAGTCTCGAAGGGACTACTGAGTCTACCATTTTTTAGACGGACGTCACGTCCTCTGGTCACAAGGTAGGGATCCACCCCCTCTAGGGGACCTCTTCCTTTACCGTTGGGTGAGGTCATAAGAACGGACCTCTTAAGGTACCTGTCTCCTCGGACCACCTGATGCCAGGTATCCCAACGTTTCTCAGTCTGTGCTGACTCGTTGAATAGTGAGTGAGTGAGTGTCAGAAACAGTACCTAATAACAACAAGAAGACGAAAAAACAAAAAGAATGTTGAGAAATTTTTACACTTTGGGTAAGAATCAAACTCCGAGACATTTTGTCCAGTATTCAGTCTAACCCGTGTGTTTCACACAGTTCGGATACCTTCTTTTCTTTTAATAAATTCGTCTTTTCACGGGTAAGGGTCGTACTTGCGATGTTCTAATACTTGGTGAACCTCCTTCTCTAAACGGAGTAAGTGGACAGCTCCGATCGTGTCACGAACCAGGTGTCTCATCTACGAATTACACCTACTCACTCCTTACTTACTTACTTACTTACTTACCTCCTATCCCCTCTAATTATCGATGGTAAAGAATATTAGGGTATAACATGGTTACTATCAGAGAATTGTATCTAACAGTAAACTTCTGGGGTAAAAGAGGTCTCGAACTTTTTGTGAGATCGGTTCTCGTCTGTTCACTTAGACGACCCAAAAGGTGGACGAAGTGGGGGAATCGAAGGATCTCAGTTCGTCGGGTGAAGTGGAGGGTTGGTGTCTACGTTAACCCAGGGTTTATAATCCCTCTCCTGGAGGAATTAGTGTCGAGGGGCAGGAACTGAAGGTGACGTCCGTCTGTTAGGACCCTCACGTTCCTCCAATGCCTTGGTTTCCGGAAGGTCCAAGGAGGGAAACTGTCGGTATCCCCGTCGTCCTCTCGGAACTGAACCAAAGTGGGAAAATTTATAGTGTACGAACCGCCCTTACAGTCGTCTTCGGAAGTCCGACTCATCTGTGAAAAATCAAGGGGAGAAGGAGGAGGAAGAATGAGTTATAGGACTCCCGTATTCTCCTGAAAAGAACAGATTTAGTCGGACCATCCCACCCCACCCCCCTTCGCACCTAGTGAGTTGGCAAGGGGACCTGCAGAGGAACGGTCCCGAGTCTTTCACGGTCTCCCGAACCTGAGAGGAAGGACTCGTCTGTGTTGTCGGGTTTCATTCCTCACCAGGACAGGGACCGGGGACCTTCTGGAGGAGTCACTCTGGTGGGAGGGTGAAGTAAGACGTCCTCAGTCCATTGTCGAGACGGGTCCAAAGGAGAAAGTTTAGTTGTGCCCTAAAAAAAAAAAAAAGAAGGGTCGTCCTTTTACATGGCGGAGGTTTAAGACCGTCGTGTCTAACACGACCGACCTTAGTAACTGTCTTTCCGTACAAAACAACCGTTTGTCGTCTTCTCCACCGGTAGTCTGTGGTGTCGAGTCAAAGTAACATCGGTCTCCCACTATTCGTCTATTTTTACACAGACAGTAAACGAGATCTACCCCGAAGAGTGTGTGCCGAGAAGGTTGCAGACGACAACGATCGCAATTTACTTCAGAACGTTGTTTTGGCCTTGGTGTCAGGATTAACTCGCGTCTACTAACTACAGTCAGAACCGAGGACTGTTCGGACCAGAATGTGAAAACTACTTCTCGTTTAAAGTAAAAAAAAGGGGTTTCGAATTCTCGATTGTCCTTCACCCCTAAGTACACTTTAAGGATGTGTCTGATCTCTTTCCCCCGATACGATGGTAGTTGGAACGGAAGAGTTTTCCTTAAGACCGTTTCACCCTGGTTACTGTTCCCGATGTTCAGTAGACTCCTTTAGGCTTTAAATCAACCACGGAAGCCGGGAGAACATACTTAACCTCAGAGAGTACTTTTATAGTGTCACGAAAAAGGGGTGAGGGAAATTGATTTGAATGTTACTCCATTAATTTTACCTGGATGGTTGTCGTACTGAGACCCGGTCAGCGGATTGGAGAGACACGGAGTCGAAGGAGACGATTTTGTTACTCTTATTATTATCATGAATGGAGGATCCAAACAACACTCGTATTTTAATATGTATGAATAACCCATAATTATCATTATTTATAATAATTTCTAAATTATAAATAATTATAAAAGTATAAAATTGTAATCTCTAATGAGACACATCTTTTTATCTACCCAAATACTTGTATTCCGGTTTAGTACGGAAACGAAAATACATGTCCGACTCTCTGACAACCCTTCCTAAAATCCAACTAGCTTTGTTCATATATGTTCCGTCCTGTGTTTGAAATCTATAAAACTACGAGGATCTTTAATTACTATTTACTCCCCGTCCTCCTGATCTACCAAGGAAAGTTATTTTGATATAGAAAATTTTACGAGGTAATTTCTACTAGTACTTATAGTTACCTTAAAATCACATTTAAGTACTCTGTGTGACTTCTTCAATCCGAAGACAAAGTTTGTCTTTACAGACCCTTCCTGAGGTAAATAGAACCTTTTAATACAATTTTCAAGTTTAGGTACGAAAGACAAACAATAAAGGTAGGTAAATTGATGGCCGAGTGAAGATTCCGAAGGGTCGAGGACGTCCTTAGGTCTCCGGGGACGAGATCTGAGTCGCAAATCATTTCGGACAAACCCCCCTTTTAAGATTTTCGAGGCCGTAAGATTTTCGTCAGAGTAACTCATCAGTGTGGCGGTGGATCACCGCGTTTCCGATTTATGCACGTTCGCTAACGGAACTTCGTACAAGAGCGGAACCACGACGACGACGACGAACCAGCGCAGACTGAGACACGCTGGGGCACCTGACATCGGGCGGTCCGAGGAGACAGATACCCCTAAGAAGTCCGTTCTGATGACCCCACCCTACGGTACGAGAGGACGTCCCCGTCCTGGGTCCCTAGCTTGGGTCCAGAGGGAGTACCCTTCGTCTAAGAACTGGCGACTCGGTGGTCCCTTCGGGAGATCGGAATGACAGCGAATTTTTAGTACAAAAGAAAGATGATAACCTTAGCGTACAATTCCTCTCTTCACTCCACCCCACTCCCTCTTTTTCTCTTCCTCTCTTTTAGTCCCCTTCGTCTGTCTAGAAAGTAACCAGACTCCGCAATCATCGCCGACGAAGACCCACTTTTACACCTTCTCCTGACACCAAGTGACCGTTTCAATTTTAACACCAGGGTCCCCAAAACCAATTCTGGTACCAAGGTCTTAGTTCTTTGCTCGAACTTACCCCGGAGACGGTAAGTGGCCGATACCTGGAACTCACTTAATGACTTGACGGGGTACGGAACCAAAGAAACAGATATGTTACCCCTATTGTTATTGAAGAAACACCAAATAATACTCGAGGATCGTTTCTTCCGTTAGGTATCGTAATAGATAACAGTACTGACAAAAATTCTCCTTCTACGAGGTCTTTGACGAGAGTTTCTAGTCCGCCACGTCCTGTCACGCGGGTTACCAACTCGTTTGCCCTGTTGGTCTAAGACTAAGACGGGTTTTCATCGACACACTGGAACCCGCCTAGTGTATAGGACAAAGGAAAGGACGTTTTACTTCTCGAACTTAAGTAACTAGTAATTCCAATAAAAAAGAAAGAGTTTGTGACATTTAGATTCCGTTCAGAAGGGTAATTTTGACCGGGTGGAAATTCCAAGTAAAACTAGAAAGAAAAATGGTTTCGGGTCTCAGTTCGCAGAGGGTCCGTAAATAAAGATGTTGAAGACCGTCTACTCTTTATCGGTCGTTGATATCGATGTTGATGACTATGTCAAAAGTGACATAGTCAGTGTTCCTTATTTGGTTCATATATAAACCAGTCCTACTCTTGGGTTACCTTTCAGGATCTTTGACTTCTTATAAGGGGGCAGTCTTCGACCAGATCCTAAAGAGTATGTAAACTTCTCAAGTCTTGCACAAAACAAAACAAAAAATAGAGACGATTGATCGGAGGAATTGTACTGTCCTTTGGTTGTTTTGGAAACTCGACATGTTTAAGTTATATATGAAATAATCATCACAACGATTCAGACACGGTGGGTACAACTAATTTGATCATTGACTAGAACGAAGGTTCTCGGACATTTACGGTGACTTTGAGTGGATGACGTATATTCATAATTATTAAGAGATAAGACAACAAGGTTCGGTCCCTGGTAAGGTGATCTCTGTGGAACGAGACTCTACTATTGATACCACCGGGTCTTTTCTAATAATACTTTGTCACGAAGGACGGGAAGTAGGATTTGTCGTGGGTACGTCCACGAGTCTGTAAATCTCATTAGTCTTGTTTCCGTAGGACCTAGAAACACTCCCACCCACATGATTAAGGAACACCTAGGACATTGTTTAGTGTTTGATCCACTGCTGGTTGTTATATTTAAATAAGAGAATCTCAAAACCTCCAACTTCAAAATTTTAGTCCCACAGGTGTTCCGATGTAACAGGGGTTTTCGAGATCTCCTTTGAGGTCAAAAACGGAAAAGGTTGAAGACCGTTGAAGACCCCGAAGGGATCACCGAGTCTACTATTTCTTAGACGGGT
This sequence comes from Capra ibex, assembly GCA_006410555.1. Lineage (NCBI taxonomy): Eukaryota > Metazoa > Chordata > Mammalia > Artiodactyla > Bovidae > Capra > Capra ibex. The sequence continues at coordinate 1,254,071 of SJYO01049859.1, forward strand.
GTCATGTCTTCTGGTCTTAAGTTAGAGACCCAGTCCTTCTAGGGGACCTCTTCTCTTACCGATGGGTGAGGTAATAAGAACGGATCTCTTAAGGTACATGTCTCCTCGGGTCGTCCGATGTCAAGTCTCAACGTTTCTCAGTTTGTGTTGACTCAGTGTGTGTGTGTGTGTGTGTGTGTGTGTGTGTGTGTGTGTGGTAAAGACCGTCGGAGGTCGTAAGAAACCGGACACCCACGTAGCGAGGTTCGGACGGAGGAGGAAGTGTCCCGTAAGAGCAGGAGAGACCAGAAAAGGAGGAACATAGAATAGAATGTCCCTGTGCTCAGGAACCTAGATCACGGTGGACCATTTAGTCCTACTAGAGGAGTAGACTAGGATTAATATGTGTTGGGAGACAAAGTGTATTCCAGTGTACGTGTCCAAGACTCTGTACCTGTATACAAAACTCCAACGATGGTAACTTTGCTGAGTCAACTCATCTCTTCTGTCCCGTCTTTAAATTTTTCTGTTCGTCAGTCGGAGACGTAGAGTCAAGGTGAGTGGGTACGACTTAGTCACTTTTTTTCCCTTTCAGTGCGTCAGTACAGGCTGCCAGACGTTCGGGTACCTGCGATCGGGTGGTCCGAGAACACAGGGACCTTAAGAGGTCCGTTCTTGTGACCTCACCCAACGGTAAGGGAAGAAGTCTCCTATAAGGACTGGGTCCCTAGTTTGGGCCCAAAGGACGTAATATCCGTCAATGAAATGGTAGACCCGATGGTCCCTTCGGGTACGACTTAGTGCCATCGGGGGTTTCTGTAAGGTCAGGAACGGTGCCTTAAAGCCGTTGAGTTATTTGCACACTCCTATTCTCGTTCTCTCTAGGTTCCAGGGTTACCAAAACTTAGTAAAACACGGGTTTATGTGGTCCACTACAGTGTGGAAGGGTAAACATGACCGACCCGACCAGTCAGAGGTATTTCTTTAGAAACTTCTTTGTTTTGTCCTACGTAACCCTGTAAATTGTACACGTCGAACTTTTTTAGGGGTCCCACTAAGGCGGTGTGGGACACGGAGAAAGAAACAGAATTGGAGTTTCATCTGGTAAGTTTTATAGACATAAATGAGATAGTCAGTTTTTTATTGAAGTCAGTCACTGTTACACGAATATGAAGAGTTCAGCTAAAACAAAAATAAGTATAATCTTTAAACTGTGCCCAGGTGACAATACACAATCAGTGGGAATGTACATAGTAAATTTTATAAGATCTTCAATTTTTTTTAAAACTCAGCTTTAAAGTAGACTTGTCATTCTACAAATGTATATTCGAACTATAATAACTTTATGCTAAAAAGGAGGGAAAACTCTGTAAAAGAAAAAAAATTAACTTCATATGAACCTCTTCCGTTACCGTGAGGTGAGGTCATGAGAACGGACCTTTTAGGGTACCTACCTCCTCTGACCACCCGACGTGAGGTACCCCAGCGAATCTCAGTCTGTACTGACTCGCTGAAGTGAAAGTGAAAAGTAAAAGTACGTGACCTCTTCCTTTACCGTTGGGTGAGGTCACAAGAACGGACCTCTTAGGGTCTCTGCCCCCTCGGACCACCCGACGGCAGATACCCCAGCGTGTCTCAGCCTGTGCTGACTTCGCTGAATCGTTATCGTCATATGAACTAAATGTTATGACACAATCAAAGTCCACATTTCGTTTAACTAAGTCCATATATATATACATGTATATTTATATATTAAAAAGTAATGTCAAATAATATTCTGTAACCTATATCAAGGGACACGAGATGCCATTTCGGAACAACAAATAGACAAAACATGTATCATCACGCATAGACAATTAGGGTAACAACAACGAATGAGCGTTTCAGTCCAGGTTGATAAAACGCTGGGACACCTGACATCGGGTGGTCCAAGGAGACAGGTACCCTAAAAGGTCCGTTCTTATGACCTCGCCCAACGGTAAGGGAAGAAGTCCCCTAGAAGGACTGGGTCCCTAGTTTGGGGGAGAGAACGTAATTGTCCGTCTAAGAAATGGCGACTCGGTGGTCCTCTCGGACATGAGAATTAAATAGAGAAAAGGGAGAAAGAGGAAACCATTGGTACTTAAACAAAAGATACAAGCACTCAAACAAAGACAAGATGTTTATTCAAGTAAAAATAATAAAAAATCTAAGATAGATATCCGTGATAGTATACTATAAACTGACTGGAGTGAGTCATATTCTTAGAGATCCAGGTAGGTACAACGACGTTTACCGTAATAGAATAAGAAAGAATACCGATTCGATATAAGGTAACACGTATATAACCTTATATATATATATAACTATATATGTCTATATCGATATATATATAGTGTAGAAGAAATAGGTAAGTAGACAATTACCCGTGAGTCCAACGAAGGTGTAGAACGGATAATATTTATCGTAACGTGACTTGTGGCTCCACGAACATAAAGTTTAATTCTCAACAGTAGAAAAGGTCTATAAACGGGTCCACACCTAAACCTCCTAGTATACCATTAAGATAAAAATCGAACAATTCTTTGGAGGTGTGACAAGAAGTATAACCGACGTGGTTTAATGTAAGGGTGGTTGTCACACCCTCCTAAGGAAAAAGAGAGGTAGGTAAGGTCATAAAGAATAAACATTTGAAAAATTATTGCCAGTAAAGTTGTCCATACTTCACTATGGAGTGACATCAAAACTAAGCATAAAGAGATTATCACTAGAACTCGTGGAAAAGTACATGGACAACCGGTAGACATACAGAAGAAACCTCTTTACAGATAAATCCAGAAAACTAACCCAAAAAACAAAAACAAAAAACAAAAAAAAATCAACATACTTGACAAACGTATAAAACCTCCCAAAGGGACCACCGAGTCACCATTTCTTAAGGACGGTTACGTCCTCTAGGTCTAAGGTAAGGACACAACCTTTCTAGAGGACCTCTTCCCTTACCGATGAGTGAGGTCATAAGAACGGACCTCTTAAGGTACCTGTCTCCTCAGACCGTCAGATGTCAGGTACCCCAGTGTTTCCCAGCCTGTGTTGATTCGTTGATTGTGAAAAGAAAGAAAAGTAGAATATAAATTCAGAAGTTCGGTAAAACTTAAATAAAAACACAGACCACACTCCCTACCTCAGTAAAACTAAAACGAGAAAGTTAGTGATATTGAATCTATTTTTCTTTTTTTATAGAGTGGCACACTTTTATATTTTCGTTAAAAAAAGCATAACCAAGTGTAGGAAGAAGTTGAAGGGAGACCATCATTTGAACTTCAAAGTCAGTCGACTTGTTAGTTGTGATCGGGGTCTCCTGTTGTCTATTTGGTCTTACCACGAGGTCTGGGATTTGGCTCTCAATGTCCTGAGTGCAGTGACTGACATCCCTTCTCGAGAAACTCCCCTTTCTCTAGATTATATCAATAGATGAATTTGGGGTAGAGGATGTGGTCTGTGTGAATCTGGTTTGTAGTTTTTTTCGTCCGTGGTAACAAACAGAAGAGAATCGACAAAGGGGAAGGGTCCACTGGACACTACAACGTTTTGGTCAGTCTTATAAGACCGGCCTCTGGATGTAGGGGATACAGTGTAAGACAGAGGAACAACTACAGTACCATAACTATCTTGTCTACAATTGTGTAGTAGACGTTACTACTCCCCAAGAACTTGACTTCCATTTAATGATCCCAGACCACCCTTGAAAAAACCTAATCTTATTCTTTGTCTTTCAAGACGTACACTCGACTCTGAGATTTGAGGTTTATGTTTGATGTGTTCTTCCTTTCTTTCAGTACTAAGATACTACATTCCTCTTGTACTCTACATCTTTTAGACCCAAACCTATAGGTAAGATGGTACACGAACTTGAGGTATATGGAAAGACATTGTTCTTCTTAAATGGTCCGAAACCCTCCTAGTTGACTCTATAATGTGTACCTTAAAAACAAAAATTCACACTAATAATCAAGACTATTATCTTAATCATTACCTATATTTTATGGTTTGAGGTTTTACAAAAAACGGCATATCTGTTCGTTTGTTTCTTTTTATAACTCTAGTAGACATGGGATTTATTCATTAGAATCATTTCGTGTCTAAAACTTGATCTATCACCGTTTCACGGTGTATGGTCGTGATTGTGTAATCGTCCCTTAGTGATCCTGGGAGACCTCTTTTATTTCTTACGTACTTACTCACCCATACACTTTTGGGTCTCGTCGACTCCAGTACGTCGTGGAACCTTTTAACTCCCACGGACTCTTTTCTCTCACCGATCCACAATTCTCGTCCTATCTGCGGTACTTTTCCAACTTTAACTCTTGGAGTCTCAAAATTACTCTTTTCCACGTTGGTTGTCATTTCTTGGGTACTGTTGTTTCTACTCTCTTTAACGAGTAAAGTACCGTCCCAGAACGACGACACTGAAGGTCCTCTCCTTTTGTTCCCTCCAGTCCTGACGCCTCACTAATATAATAAATTAGGACTAAATTTTATCACTCACGTAAAAGAAGGTTCAAGTTTTCTTTACCTTGTCTTTACCCAACTCTTCTTTCTCCATACTCCCTTCCTAAGGTGTATAAGACATTTCACTCCAAAGTTTTTAGTAGGTACAGAGACACCTACCTACACTTAGAGGGTATTGGAAGGTAAAGATTACAGATCACAAAAAAAAAGGGGGAGTTTAGTGTGAGACCGAGGGAGTGACTGGCCGTCGATCGACAAGAGACAGACCTACCCGGACAACTTTAGAAGGAGAAGATTCACCAAGAGCAGTGTGTCTTGAAGAGTTACGACCCTTCCTTCAGAGAGCTTTTGGGGTGCCTACCGGAGGAGAGGGGTGGGGGTAGGTGAGGTACATCTGGAACGGGAAAGTCAAAGATTGAAGGGCAGTTCCCGTCTTTCCTTGACGGTCCGAACCACAGTTGCGCGTAAATGCACATAACTCTCCCTACACCCCCGACTCCTTTTTTTCTTCTCTTGTAAAGACAGGACAAAAAGGATACGGTTCCTCATAGAAGGAGTCGGCAGTTCTTACAAAATAAAGTTTAAAGTACACAAACCGTTTCACACACGAGAAAACGACCAAGTATGAGAAAAAAAGATACTTTTATCTTATCGGTAATCTTTGTCATCTACTTTTATTCTAAAGAAACCCCTCTGTGAACCTCTATGTCTTTTTACTTTACTGAATACAACATAGTGGTACACGTGTAATTTATAATAGGATTCTAGGTTTATTCGGGGATCTTTCTCTAGATATTTTTGTGAAGTTAATAGACATTCAAGTAATCTGTTTTACATTTAAGGAGTCTCTAATGGGAGACTAAAGTATATGAATTACGTCCGATTCACTTAGTAGACGAAAACAAAATAACTGATGTGGTTTCGGAAACAACACACCTAGTGTTGTTTGACTTTTTAAGAATTTCTCTACCCGTATGGTCTGGTGGACTGGACGGAGGACTCTTTAGACATGTGTCCGGTTATCCGTCCAGTTCACCAGAGCATAAAGGTAGAGAAATTCTTAAAAGGTGTCAAACAACACTAGGTGTGTTTGTTCCGAAACAATATTTCATTGTCAATCTTGACCTGCACCTTGTTGTCTGACCAAGGATTAGTTCTGTCCTCATTCAGTTACGACATATAACAGTGGGACGAATAAATTGAAGATACGTCTCATGTAGTAAGCTTTACGGTCCGATCTACTTCGTGTGTGACCTTAGTTCTAACGACCCTCTTTATAGTTATTGGAGTCTATACGTCTACTGTGGTGGGAATGCCGTCTTTCACTTCTTTTTGATTTCTCGGAGAACTACTTTCACTTTCTCCTCTCACTTTTTTAACGGAATTTCGAGTTGTAAGTCTTTTGATTCAAGTATCGTAGACCAGGGTAGTGAAGTACCGTTTATCTACCCCTTTGTCACCGTCTGAAATAAAACCCCCCGAGGTTTTAATGACGTCTACCGCTGACTTCGGTACTTTAATTTTCTGCGAACGAGGAACCTTCTTTTTGATACTGGTTGGATCTGTAGTATAATTTTTCGTCTCTGTAATCAAACGGTTGTTTCCAGGTAGATCAGTTTCGATACCAAAAACGTCATCAGTACATACCTACACTCTCAACCTGATATTTCTTTCGACTCGTGGCTTCTTAACTACGAAAACTTGACACCACAACCTCTTCTGAGAACTCTCGGGGAACCTGACGTTCCTCTAGGTTGGTCAGGTAGAATTTCCTTTATTCAGGACTTATAAGTAACCTTCCTGACCACGACTTCGACTTTGAGGTTATGAAACGGGTGGACTACACTTCTTGACTGAGTAAACTTTTCTAGGACTACGACCCATTCTAACTTCCGTTCTCCTCTTCCCCTACTGTCTCCTACTTTATCAACCTACCGTAGTGACTGAGTTACCTGTACTCAAACTCATTCGAGGCCCTCAACCACTACCTGTCCCTTCGGACCGTACGACGTCACGTACCCCAGTGTTACTCAACCTATACTGACTCACTGACTTGACTTTATTTAATATAGGATTCGTTTACACCCGATTTAAACGACATTTTTGACATACGTTATTGTTTTTGGGTACCAAAGTCTTGACAAATAATAGTTGTAGGATAGTCGTAAGGTGATTGTAGTTCTTCAGTTTTTAAATGTCTTCTTGTTTGAAGTCTTTATGAATTTCTCAGTATAAATTAAAGGAGTAGGCAATTACCAATTCGGTAGTCTCCGGTACGGTTTCTGTTTTAACATGAATACGTCCTCGATAAACCAGTCTATTGGTCCTTCTACAAACTTCCAAGATTAAACATTTCACTACCACTAAAAGTCTGGACTAGAAAGTCCTGTTTCCCTTGTGTTTTCGGCTTGGCTAGTTATATGGACCTCTCAAGTTCCACTGAGTCGTAAACCCTCTGCCCGGAAGCGGCCGATTTGAAATGGTTAGCGACTCACTGGACCGAAGGGGATGAAGTCAAGTTGGTCTTCCCTCTTGGGTCACCCTTGGTCCTTCCTCACGTCTCGTCGTCCGCGGGCTCTAGCGTCTTCTCTCTCACTACTACGCGTCACCGTAGCTATCTCCAATGACGGGTCCGCGACGAGTCAGATCGGAGGCCCCCTTCGGTCCGTGTGTGTGTCGATGGTCTCTGGGGTGAACGCGGTCGACAAAAGAAGAACGATGTAATATGGAGGGTTGCGCTCCGACTCCACCCAGCAGATGGCAAAGGAGAGGTGGAAGAGTTCAGCGACTGTTTTTACATTCCCCAACAGTGTCACCCCCGACGGTGACGAAGAAGGCGACGGTCGGGGAGGAGGAGGGACCCGAAACTGGTCGGACATCGTCGGGAGAGGACGGGGTCCTTGAGTTAAACACCACTCTCCGTGCAAGGGTGTAGGACAATTTCTCCCCGAACTACGAGGGAAGTCGTAGTCTCCGAGTCGGTTGACCTTAAGTATTGTCGGGTAAACGGTACTTCATCTGTCCCTCCAAAACTCTTATCTAAGTACCGACCCAAGTTGTGAGGAATTCTTCGATTCTTTTAGCAAAGAGAATTATAGTAGACAGACTAGTTAGTACCTCTTTAAGTTTGTTAAGTCGGGTAGTCGGTCATACAAATACATATATATTATTACCGACTAAACACAACAACACACCGTCTTTGGTTGTGTTGTAATCCAGGAAGGGACCACCGAGTCTACCATTTCTTAGAAGACCGTTACGTCCTCTGGACTCAGACTGGGGACCCAGTCCTTCTAAGGGACCTCACCCTTACCGATGGGTGAGGTATAAGAAAAAAAAAAAAAATCAAAAAATAAAAAAATTAAAATTCTAGAAATTAAGAATGTACGCAAGGGTTTGTACTTGGGGGGAGGGTGGTGGGAGGGGTATTGTAGAGACACCCAGTAGGGGTACGTGGTCGGGGTTCGTACGACATAGGACGCAGTCTGTATCTGACCGCTAAGTTAAGAATGTACTATCGTATGCACAATCTTACGGTAAGAGGGTTTAGTAGGGTGGGAGAGGGAGAGGGAGACTCAGGTTTTCAGGCAATATGTGTAGACACAGAAAAAAGGACAGAACGTATGTCCCAGCAGTAACTGTAGAAAGATTTAAGGTATATATACACAATCATATGACATAACCACAAAAAGAAAGACCGAATGAGGTGAGGTATAAGAACACACCTGTTAGAGCACCTGTCTCTTCGGATCACCCGATGTCAGGTACCCCGGTGTTTCTCAATTTGTGTTGACTCACTGAATTTCAAAGTGAAAAGTTATGTTGTAACATTTTTATAAAATTTATAAATTTAATTTTATTTAATTTTAATCGTTAATACTTTTCTTTACTCAGTCCTTTATACCCTCAGGAATAAACCCACCCCTCTCTGTCTTCCCCTTGTAAAAACTCCTTTTTTTTTTTTGTCCAGGGACTAAAAAGTTTAGGAATTCCTTTGTCTCATGTGTGTAATTTATGTATTTAATACTAAGTAGATTTATAAATCTGTCACAATTGTCTCTACTTTTCTGAAATGAAGTCAAAGTTACAGATAACATCTTGAACGACAGATGGTAGAACTCTTCGACACAGTATTCATGATATAAAAATCAGTCGACGGTACTTGAGATACAACTGTTAGTTTTTGTTACTTTCAGTAAAATAATATATTAAAGATTGTTTTTCCCCAAAATTCTGTAAAATAAAAGTCTGATTTTATTGACGTGGCGGGGGGGTTTTTTTTAAGAGAAAAGGTTCAAATGATCCACATCGTCTAGTTAAGATAAATTTCTCTTTTTTGTTGAATAGACACACACATACACACTTCAAACCCTCCCGAACCGAACCAGTACTTCTTATATAAAGATAAAAGAAATTCGTTGTCTTTAGTTACTCCGATTTATGATGATAACAAGATACTTTCAAACTTAACGTACTCAGATTAGGTTTAAAAGTGGTCGGATAAGAATGGAGTCCCCACCATTTAAATAGACCGAATATCTTCTTACACGATAGAAAAGTCAGAAAAACGATATGAAGACCAGTCAGGACCCGACTCACCTAGGACTTAAACTTGTTGTACTCGGTAGTGAAGCCGTCCTCGACCCGACAGGGTACGTCATGTGGTGGGAAGTAGACGGACGAAGGGAGAAGTGACCCGTCCTCATTCCGACTGAAGGACCTTATGAAAGGGTAATGTATACGTAGAGGAGAGTCGGAGTATAATAGGAGACTACAGTGAGATGTACCCCAAGACAAGACCCGTTATCACTGTCACCATCCTTGATTAAAACAAGGTGTCCATCTTGGTTGTTAAGTCTGGTATAAACTCGTTACTATACAATAGAGTTGTATCGTTATTTTTTTCTTTTAGATATGCACCATTTTAACTAGTCTCCAAGTTCTTTCTTGTTCCTCCTAGTCTCTGTATCTCTTTCTAAACTTATTTGATAACAATAAACGGTTGAAAGGAGTACTAATTTTCGTAATATACGCTAGTTCATTTTAGTAAAAGAAGAGAATAAGGTACCAGAGGTAAATCCTTTCTTATTCTCGTAGGTATGATCCCCAAGTAAAAGGAGTACTCAATTAATGTTTTCACTATGATGGGGTAGAATTCCTCGTTTTAGTTCGAGTTTCAATAAAATACAAAATAATAAACAACCGACGTGACCCAGAACCAACGAAAGACGTCCGACAGAGATCAACATCACTGGTCTCCGATGAGGGGTCAACGTTACGTGCCCGAAGAGTAACGTCATCGAAGAAAACAACTCCTCGTGTCCGAGATCCGTGAGCCCGATGTCATCAACGTCGTACGTCCGAGTCGTCAACACCGAGTTCCACATCAACGAGACACCGTACACCTTAGAAGAGTTTAGTCCCTAGTTTGGACACAGGGGACCGTGTCCCCTGTCCACCTAAGAATTGGTGACGTAGTGGTTTCTTTAGAAGTTTTAATAAAATTTAGGTAATCAATGGGTTCTAAAAACCCACAAAGTAAAGCAAACACAAAATGTTCACTTTGAAATGTTTTTACTCTGAACTTTCTGTTCCTTGAAACTTTTGTTAGATTACTATCAGAGAACATAATAAATCAAAGAGATGTCAAAAAACATCCAAAATCTCATATAACGTAATATTTTTAATTTTTGTCCGAAAGACCATTCTACAAAGATTATTAGGTCCTCATTCTCCTAATCGAGTTTCGAAGAGTCAGAGTCGTGACAACCCTGACTATTAAGAATCAAAGTCCCCAGTCAGGACCCATAACATCCTACCAATTGTCGTCGAGACCGAAGATAAGTACTCAACAGTTCTCGTGAAAGAGTCAGTCGGTAAAGTTAGTTTCCGTAAACGTCTGTAACGTTTTTGACGGGGTTAAACTCTTAGTGACCTAATTGGATTATAGGTTCTGTATAAATTTTGGTTCGTTTTAGGTCAATGGTTATTGTCACTATCCCATAATGGTTAAAAAGGTATACTTTTATACATCTACTTGATCGATGTTTTTTTTGTAAAAGAACTATACATTAAAGAACTACAGACAGGATTTACGGTAGAGTCAGAAACAAATTCATATATATAAACTAAGTGACGGAAATACATTCAACGACTTTCGTTTTTTCTAAAAGACCTTAGACCTCAACAATTGATCTTCAAGTCTGCTACATCGATTTCATAAAAACGTAGAAGGGTCCCTGATACCTTTTGTACAATTCAAATATAGTTACTTCTACATATTAAGAGTCCTTCCCCTTTTATACTCCAGATTTCCTTTAAGTGAAGATAGTTCTCGTAAAGATGTTAATGTAGATACATTAATATCGCGTTACCCATCATCAAACCCGATTTGTAACATGTCTGTAAGGAACTTAATTTTACCAAGTTAAAATTTAACAAGTTGTAATATTGCTACGTAGATCGTCTTTGGTTTGAAAGTAAAAACTAGAAAGAGATCCGATCACTATATACCATGACATGAGAGTCCACTACGAGTCTCGAGGGTCAGTCGACTCGTTAGTCCTCCCATTTGTCCAATTTGTGGTCATGTGAATGTTGGTGAGATATGGATCTGTCGGTAGGACAAAAAGAAAGTCACACCATAAGTTATTTAATGTACTCTATAAGTTGTGAAATAATATTTTGTCCAAAACACAATCTACGAAATCGGGTTGATTGTCGATTGCATTCCCAAGACTCGTGTAAATTCCCTCTGACCCGATTCGATTTTACACGACATCCACTCCACTTAATATACGTGAAAGATGAAATCCATAAAAGTCAAATACTACCTAAATAACCCTACGTTGGGATAGTATCCCTATAGTATGCCGAAGGGTCCACCGAGTCACCATTTCTTAGACGGACGGTTACGTCCTCGGCGTCCTCTGCACCCAAACTGACGACCCAGTCCTTCTAGGGAACCTCTTCTTTTACCGTTGGGTGAGGTCTTAGAAACGGACCCTTTAGGGTGCCTGTCTCCTAAGACCGTCCGAGGTCAGGTGTTCTAGTGTCTTCTCAACGTGTTCTGAATCGTTGATTACCGTCACTATTTGGGGCAGTATTCACCTCTTTCTAGACGTGTTTATATAACTGTCTACCTTTTTTTATCGTTTAATGTAGTTTATTGAAACCTTTTATTTAAAACTCATTAAACTCCACTTTACAAAAAAAGTGAATTTTATAGAATTTGAGACTCTGGAAGATGTCATCTAAGACTTTATAGAAAAGAATTCCTATTCGTCTTCGGACTAGGAATTTAGTAATTTTCAATTTTTTCAGGACGTTTGATTACATTCCACAATCATTATCCTCTTTACTACATTTAATACACTCTTGAGAGACATAATAGAAGACTTAAGAAGGTATTTAGATTTTAACAACATTTTTTATTTCATTCGGAAATTTTCCGACACATTTATTATCCGTGACTATTCCTAGTTAACAATTCCCTTTTTTCGTCTTAACTATGACTTTCATAAATTGTCGATCTTAGCGAATCCTTGGTTAGTCTTACCGATGACTACCAAATAGAACGACTCGACCACACATTGTGTCCTTTTTTCATTTCACGTTTCGTCTCGAAGGGTGTACATGTTTTGTATCCCTGTCTTTTCTAAATACACACAAATAAATATATGTAAAAATAGTTATATATGTATCGAATCTCTATATGTATTCTTTGACTATTGTCACCAACTGACTGAGATCTCTCCTCAACTTATTCGAGAGGTACGTTAAATAACAAATTTCGTCCAGTTAAAACTCTTATTTTCCCTTCTAATAATTAGTAATAAGGTCTTATTATTCGTATTTGAACACAACATGACAATTCAATCCATATACTGGGAGGATCTGGACCCCGTCCTCCCAAATCTCTCAGTCCAAAATCTCCTCCTAAGTCAAGTCAAGTCAAGTCAAGTCAAGTCAAGTCAACGAGTCAGCACAGACTGAGAAACGCTGGGGTACTTAGCGTCGTGCGGTCCGGAGGGACAAGTACTGGTAGAGGGCCTCAAGTGAGTCTGAGTGCAGGTAGCTCAGGCACTACGGTAGGTCGGTAGAGTAGGAGCCAGCAGGGGAAGAGGAGGACGGGGGTTAGGGAGGGTCGTAGCCTGAGAAAAGGTTACTCAGTTGAGAAGTCTCGTCCTAATGAAAAGGGAAATAGTATTTTATGTAACAAGAATAGGAGAAAAATTAAAAGAGTTTCGTTTTTCTCGGGATCTTTTACCTTACTTATAAGTCAGATGTTACTTTAGTTATACCCTCTTACATTTTTTTTTTTTTTAAATTGGTAAAAACGGAAAGATAGTAATAATAATTCCTTCTTTAAGTTGATAATAACAATTCTACTTCCCACTTGGACCCACAACTTTTAAAATTGATTATTTGAATGATTCTCACTATTGTTGGTTTTGAAGATTTGGATTCTTCAGGTACATTATCTAATTATCAACACCTAAAGCTCGGTAAGTCTTTCACTTGTATAATCAGTGAGTCAGCACAGGTCGATAAACACTGGGGTACCTGATATCAGGTGGTCCGAGGAGACAGGTACCTTAAGAGGTTCGTTCTCATGACCTTACCCAACCGGAAAGGATGAGGTCCCCTAGAAGGGCTGGGTCTCTAACTTGGACCCAGAGGACTTAACGTCTGTCCAAGAAATGGTGACTCGGCGGCCCCTTCATAATCATTTGTGTCTCCGACAACGATTAGACACCGAGAAAGAAAGGAACAGAAAGTTGTTGGTCAATTTCAAACCCCCTGTGTCCCGTTCCCCACCCCTCCATTCAGTTTGAGTTTGTAGTATTGAACTGTTACAATGGGTCGTCATACGACCAAAGTCAGTGTTACGATATTTTAATCCTGTATTGTAATTACTAACATCGAAGTCTTAAACCAGTGAACCTCTTTTACTACAATACACTGATCACTCAATCTTTTTTTTTAGTGTTACCGTCTATTAGTATCTTGCATATAATGCAACGTTAAGAACCAGATTCTTTTAAATGTACGTAATTAAGTAAATTAGGAAAATAATTTTTTTTTGTTACTCCTTATCCATGACTATGTTAAGAGTAAAATATCTACTTCTTTTACCTCAAAGTCTTTCCAATTCATTGAGCGATCCAGTGTGTTATTCATTCATCAGCCCAGCTTCAAACTTGGGTTCAGTCATGAAAGTCTCGGTCCCGATAATTGGGACTACAATGTGACGGAAGACCCAGACCCAACCGTGGACCCTGAATTTAATGTTAAGGTTTAGTTGGTGCAGGTATAAAAATTTCATTTTCGTCTCGTACGCCAAACTATTACCCAATCACACAAAGTACCTAAAGGGGGTTGAGGAGGGGTTGAGGTCGGTTTTAGGTTCTACATTTCAATGACACTGATTTTTCCTACAGTGAGTTTAGGAAACCAAAGACAAGACAGTGGTTACGTCACTCTCTCCACTTGATACATAAAGGTTCCGAGGTGAACGAAACATTTTTATCCTTTGGGAGGGTTCAAGGTCTATGAGAAATTTTACAGGATGTCTATAACTAAACAAAATAGAAGGATTGTCGGGATACTGTACCGAAATGATTAGGGTATTATCTCCTTTCGTTTGACTCCTTTAAAAACATAACTATTAAGAAAAAGGTAAAACATAATTCTAAATCAGAAGGTATCGATACTAGAGCCCTCCGTTTCCGTCTTGAACAGAAGTGGACAAGGAAGAAGGTCGTTGGTTTAAGAGGGACCAAGAGACCAGAAGGACGGACAATGTGGGTCCCTAACGAACTCCTAAACTCTTTTAGTACACCTAATTTTTTTACGAGTTTCCTCCGTTCCATCTTTCGTTCTATAAGAGTCGTTGAACCTATATCCCATTATTTAATTTCCTCATTTTAGTTGGACCTTTTACGGCGAAGGTGAACCAAAAGAGGAGGATAGATCCAAGGATTGGGGGTAGAACGTTCATGTGTGTGTAATATCCAGTCATGTCTCTCTTTAAGAATTGTTTTCCTGCTAAAGAAAATTTTTAATGGCAAGTGTCTTAAGTCGAGTCACAGTTGGACTTGTTAAGGGGTTTATATAATCTTGACGTCTCCAAGATATGTTTCCTTTTACTCTGTCAAAGACCTGAAACATCGGGTTCTGTCTGGACTTAGACGTAGAGACCGGAATGTCAAATACCGACACTCGGGAACTTATACGATGAATTGTAAAGATTATTCTCATCAAAGGAAAGTAACTCGGGTCCGACTCTCAGTACCTCGGTGAAGTGTTTGAGGCGGAAATTGTGTACACTGTTAAGACCGTCTATTAGCGATAATAGGGGTAACATATCTGACATAGTGACTCCGGGACACTTAGTTACTCCTAACGTTGGTTCAAGGGTACGAGAATGGTAGTGTAGGAGGACGTCAAAGTTGGAGTCACGAGAAAGGAAACTTTACCTTATTTTGTTACGGTAGGAAGTTTTCTTACTGTACCCCGTTGTATCTATTGTACGGACCAAGTCTTAGTTCGTGTACACAAATGTGTGATTTGTCATCGCGAATAATAATACTTTCTTTCATTGTACCCCCATATAGTGTCACGGAAGCCACGATGTACTGAATTCTCCTCTTTCGTCAAGAAAGGTTGGTCTCTCCTAGAGACCAAAGAACCATAGACTCACCCCGGAACTCTCTTCTTTATACGAGCCCGCACACCGTTACTATCCACTCACACCCTTTATTCTTTTGGAAAGATCCACTTAAAAATTTCGTGTCTTTACCTTTGACAGTACCAATGGACACTAAAAAAAACAAAACGTTAAAAGACTTTCTTGATGTCTTCAAGTTGAGGGTCGAAAACCCTCTTTTTTCCTTTGGGTGGTACTTAAAAAGGTCCAATGAATCCTAATATCAGAGTCTCTTCCACTGTCGGGCGGGAAAAGGATCCATTGTGGGACTAAGATCTGTACTCCCTGTTTTTGCCATCGTCGTCTGACCTCTTTGGTCGAAGACCTTTACTCTCAAAGGTCGGGGAAGGAGAAGTGGAAAGGTCACAGGGTCTGAGATGTGGGGAACTTTTGTTCACGTCAACTGGACGATCAGACCAAGGTTGACTTAGTAAATGTGATTTATGCATAGCTATTCGTCTTGTTTTGAGTGAAATACCGAATATATATTTTTGCTCACCCAAAAAGACGGTGTAGAGGGGCACTCGTTTGTCTACCTGAATTTATATGTATACTTGTTCTTGTCCGAGCTTTTGGTGTCTCTACAGTTTACACCGATACGACACATTTCGTGCGTTGGATTTAAATGTCTTCTCGAACGAAAGTAAAAACTTTGCGTCAAAGAGAAATTCTCGGAGTCGACATTTTATACCTTCTTCAGAAAACAATCAGTGAAAGTGTAAAAAAAGTTCAAGTTGTTTTGTCTATTTATGGTTCAAGTCTCATTTAAGGTGTTCTCTCGATCTCTTTGTCACTCTCCATTCTTCCTTTCTCTTCAACACTGAATTGTTGTTTTTTTTTATGGTTCAGTCAGATTCTGTTGGTTTTTTCTTCAGACACATAGTGTCGGGAGGGGAAACTTCTTTCAGAGTGTTGAATAAAACGGTATCTCCTTCTATTTACAATGTTATAGAGCACTTGGTTAGTCGTTGCGACTTCCGGAGTTTGGTCCTTTGGAAATTTCACATCATAAAATTTAACACGTTCACTCTGAAGTCCGAGAGTCGCTCACAAAGAAAGGACACGAACGTCCTACCTTTTCGTCTACACTTCAGGGAGTACCGCTTCAAATTGTGTCCCCCGTTGGGGTACCTCCTCCAGAGGTAGTTGTCGGCGGGGAAGTTCCAGGGTCCTGTTTTGAGGGGAAGTCCTTAGGTTCGGTTTTTCTTGAACAAGTTGTTGGTTCCTTTACGCTCGGGAGGACGTCCTGACTCGTTGAGCGGGTTCAAACCTAGGGGGTTCGGTGGAGACCCCCACTTTGGAAGAGGACTCCTTTTCGGACTGTTCCTCGGGTTCGGGGGTAAAGACTTCGGTTGCCCTCACTCAGGGTCCAAACCTGGTGTCCGATTGAGCCGGTGGTCTCTGAGGCTCCACTTTCGTCCTAAAGACTTTGGACATCCGGGGTTCGGGTAGTTGAATGGTTTTCTTCTGCGGTTTGGACGTAAAGGGACCGGAGGACCCTGATTTGGAAACGAAGGGTCACATTTGGTTCTGGTACTGAATTTTGGTCCGGGGTTCGGCCCCAGTTACGGAGGTCGGGACCTTTTACTTGGTTTTGTTCAGAACAGTTTCAACCGACCCCGTTTTCCGTTCAAAGACAGTCGAAGTGTTCTAGACCTGGGGTTCGGGGAGAAGGGGTTTGGACAGAAACCGGTCTTCGGTGGGTACTTATGTCTCCTAGAGGTCCTTCTACTCTCGGGGTGGTTCTGACGCCGGGGTGTCTCTCCTGGGGACCGGGGGGACCGTCGGTTCCGGTTCAGACCGGGAAACTTTGGTCGGTCCCTTCTCGGTCTCTTATTTCTCGTACCTCCACTCTGCAGTCATAGAGGAAAAGGACCT
This sequence comes from Capra ibex, assembly GCA_006410555.1. NCBI lineage: Eukaryota > Metazoa > Chordata > Mammalia > Artiodactyla > Bovidae > Capra > Capra ibex. The sequence goes on from SJYO01049859.1 coordinate 1,271,130, forward strand.
CAACAAGACTTTGGACGACGTTTGTCTCCCCGGGGGCCTCCGGAGGGTTCTTTATGACTTCTCTTTTCTCTTCTATCCTTCTACCTGCGACGATTCTTGTAGAAGGACTCATTTTAATGAGTCCTTCTCAGCCGGAGACCCCGAGGAGGACCGTCCAAGAGCTTCTGGGGAAGCTTCGACTGTAGTTGTCCCGGGACCTCGGTTTCAGTTCTGTTCCTTTTCCCCCTGTTCTTAAGTCGCTGGGGGTCCGTCTTTGGGGACGGAAGGAACGAATGGGACCCTGGGGGAGGTGGTTTCGGGTCGTCTGGTGGGGTGCAACTGGACAGCTTTAAGGCTTTTCGGTGAAGACCTTTGTCACTCAAGAGAAGAGGAAACAATAAAGTATACAAAAGAAGGGTAGTCTCCCACAAGATCGAAGACCCATTTTTAAACATCGTTCCTTACTAAGGTAGTGGTCATGAGGACACACGTACTGCTGAAAAGGAACCACCAAAGAAAAAAGACCACACCCTGTAGACTCTCTCAACTTTAGGAATCAGCATAAGACACTCCTTCACGGACCTCCCTCTACGAAACCCCCGAACCCCTCCTTATGTAGGTAAACTAATGATCCGTCAGAACGAATTACTACTGGTCAAGGAAATGAAGGAAACAACCCAAAGTAAAGACAACTTAATTCTCACTCCACACGAGGGAGAGTATGGTGTTTCCGTAATCTTCCACTCGTTTGGAGGCTCAGTTCACCGACTCGGGTCCCCTGTAAACTGACAGTGCCGACGTCCCGCGATGACCGTAGGTCCCTCGTCTCCGGTCTCTACGACGATTTGTGGGATGACTTGTGTCCTGTCGAGGAGGGTTGTTTCTTAATAGATCTGGGCTTACAGTTGTCACGTCTCCAACTCTTTGGAACAATGTTTACTAAAATTTACAGGTGTTTAAATAGTACACAGAGGATTCAGGTCATAAGTTTCTTCTTTACGTGTCCTGAGCACTTTACCGTGAATGACAAAATATAAAATCGACGAGAAAAAGTCAGTCGTATTTCAAAAGACTTGTAAGGACTAACTATCTCATCATGAAATCCTATTATTCGGTCTGTCTCCCTGTGTAACAAAAGGAAGGCCCATTTATCAAATTAAAAGATGGTCTCTACAATGGTGGGTCCATACCGTATGTTATTTTCAACTACGACTTACTGAACCATTTCTAACCATTGGGAGGCTCCCTACTTTCTTCGAGTGAATACGAACTTTACTATTTCTGAAATCCGTTTCTTACACGTTAACAACAAATAGTACTCTTTTCCTTTTCCTACCAATGTTCACTGGTGTGGTGATGATCTATATAGAAAAACGAATGTTCTTACACTAGATAAATTTCGTTAAGACTCATATTTCCATCAAACAAAATAAACCCAGGACATCTTCGTAAAACGTTATACAGTAAAAGGACTCTAGTCATAAGAGATACAGTTTGGTGTCTAGTCATTAGTTTACGGGGTAATTAGTGAGTGTATCTTTGTTCAAACTTCACTGGGGAGGTAGTAGACAAAAGATCTTGCTCAGGAATACACAGTAGGTAGTACACAACCAAGATTAATTCTGTCCCTTAATCTTTCCCAGGAAATCTTCTAAAAAAGAAATTTTTTGGGTTTGTAAAGACTCAATACCTAGTGATCAAGATTATGACTAGGTGTTGAGTCGTTACAAATCCAAAAAAAAAATTAGAAGATTTCCTGGTAAAGATTAAGGGACAGAATTAAAAAGACACAGAGTCCACTTTTACTCGAGAGTATTGGTGGTAAAATACCGAGACTAAAGTACAGTTTCTTTTGACAGGACTACGTTTTATCTTTAGGAACTCTCCAAAGAAGGTGCAGGTGGTAGAGATAAAGGTGACGTGACAGACCAAACTTACCACCATGAGTCTGCAGACGACAACACGATAACTTTACGGTCACTTCGGGAGAAAACCGAGACATTAGGGTCGTTCCAGTCGGACCTCGACTAAAAGTCACTTTATGTCGAGGGTCTCTGAGTTCGTTTTAACGAGTCCTTCTGTTCAACTAAGAACGGGAGAAAGAGGAAGAGAAACGTTGGGACAGGGGTAGGCCTACACGGAGGGGTGACGAGTTCACAGGGTACTTTGTCAATTCTAAGATTTAGAAGAGTAGTTACATTGGGTCGAGATGGGAGACTAAGGAACTATGCATAATTCAAAGTTTGACAAGGGAGAAGTAGGTGGAGAAGGTCTTTAGTTTTGAGTTAGAAAAAAAAAAAAAAACCACCCTCCACCCTAAGACTTAATAAATTTTTTTATAAAATACAACCCCATATCAGCTAATCGTTACAACACTATCAAAGTCCGTTTACCGTTTCCCTGAGTCGGTATACATATACACAGAGGTAAGAGGGGATTTGAGGGGAGGGTTGGTCCGACGGGGTATTGTAACTTGTCTCAAGGGATAGAATTATGTCATCCAGGAATAACCAATAGATAAAATTTATAGCGTCACATATGTACAGTCAGGGTTCGAGGGATCGACCAAAAAGGGGGCAGAAAGGGGGTTCCGTTGGTATTTAAGTTTTGAGTTAGAATAAACTTGACTGTAGTTCAACAACAGTCATATTTCGTTAGGTTAAGTATTGATTAAGACTCATTGTGGGGAAATGTCGTTAGTGTTAAAAATTTTTAGCAAATTAAAAATTGACTAAAAAATTCATCTTTAATATAGACCGAGTTTTTGTTGATATTTTACTATATGTCACATTTCGTGAAAATCAGTCAGAGGTGGTAAACGACCCAGAGGTGTCTTTGGTGAGAAGATTAACGATATAAACAGGTTTCTAAAAAATACGAATGGGTTCGTTTATGTCTATATCTATAATTAGGAGAACGGAAAATGACTTCTTTATTTTAAGTCATACGTAACGAAACTAGGAAACTAACATAAAAATTTTACTTTTATGTTAAGGACGGATAGAAATGTGTAAAATTATTCTCCAATGACAACTCGACGGATTATAAGGCCATTTACCTACTGAACGGATTAACTATATTGTTAAACATAACAAAAGTTTGAAAACGAGGAGTTTTGTCACGACGTCTTTAATTGAGACATATACACAGTAGTATTTTTACTTGTGAACAAAGGACTTGTTTCTCTTAAAGAATTATCAGTCCAGACGACTGAGGATTAGGGCGGTGACGATAACAAGGTATGATTCATCAAATCGCAAGGCAAATCCTTCCTACTTTTTTTATGGTCTCAAACTTTCATATAGTATTATAAGTTTAATTAACTTCGAAGTAGATTGAGACATCCAAAAGTTTTGAGATCTTGAAAAAAGAATCGGAAGATGGACTAAGGAAGGAAAGGTCCAAGTGTAAATTAAGGAATTTGGAGAAAGGGTTTAGATGGAAGGTTGAAAATAGTAGAAACAGGTTATATAGTCGGTCATTCCCCTGAAGGGACTACCAGATCCCCAATTCTGATACGAAAGGTTACGTCCACCTGTGCCTAAGTTAGGGACAAACCCTTCGATTTTAGGGTATATAGAGTACCGGTTTTTCGGTTTAGTATTTTGTCTTCGTTATGAGATTGTTTAAATTATTTTTGAAATTTTTACCAGGTGTAGGTTTTTTTTTTTTGGAAATTTTTATCTTTCTTACGAATAGTAACTAACTCATGAAGAATGTATAATCTATGTACAATGGGGACAAATAAGGAGGATTCTTTGATTACCTTTACCCTTAAGATGGACCTTTGATTTCGAGTCTCTCCAATCCCCTGAACGGGTTTAGTTGTTACACTGATCCACCTCTTTAACCAGGACCTGTAACCCGTGTCAGGAGGATAGAGAGACTAAAGTCTCTGACACTGGGGAAGTAGTGGGAGGGATGATGAAAGGGGAGAACTTTATATTCTATAACACTTTACTATTTAGTTCGTATTTGCTTCGGGTGTCTGAGAAGAAGGAAGAGGAAAAGAGACAAGAAACCAACTTTTAACAGTAAAAAAACAAAACGATGTATGGTGGTATTTATGATGTTTATGGTATTTATTCTAGATACATCTCGTGTCTTTATTATATAAGAACAATCAACAAATTTAAACAGAAGGGTGGTTTCAGATTAACCTTAAATCATAAGTATGAGAGATAATCAAGTCAAGTCAAGTCAGCAAGTCAGTACAGGCTGAAAAACGTTGGGGTACTTAAACGTCGTGCGGTCCGGAGGGACAGGTAGTGGTTGAGGGTCTCAAGTGAGTTTGAGTCCAGATAGCTCAGTCACTACGGGAGGTCGGTAGAGTAGGAGACAGCAGGGGAAAAGGAGGACGGGGGTTAGGGAGGGTCGTAGTCTCAGAAAAGGTTACTCAGTTGAGAAGCGTACTCCACCGGTTTCATAACCTTAAAGTCGAAATCGTAGTAAGGAAGGTTTCTTGTTGGTCCCGACTAGAGGAAATCCTACCTGACCAACCTAGAGGAACGTCAGGTTCCCTGAGAGTTCTCAGAAGAGGTTGTGGTGTCAAGTTTTCGTAGTTAAGAAGCCGCGAGTCGGAAGAAGTGTCAGGTTGAGGGTGTAGGTATGTACTGGTGTCCTTTTTGGTATCGGAACTGATCTACCCGGAAACAACCGTTTCATTATAGAGACGAAAACTTATACGATAGATCCAACCAGTATTGAAAGGAAGGTTCCTCATTCGTAGAAAATTAAAGTACCGACGTTAGTGGTAGACATCACTAAACCCTCGATGGGTTTTATTTCAGACTGTGACAAAGGTGACAAAGGGGTAGATAAAGGGTACTTCACTACCCTGGTCTACGGTACTAGAAGCAAAAGACTTACAACTCGAAATTCGGTTGAAAAAGTGAGAGCAGAAACTGAAAGTAGTTCTCCATAAAATCATGGAGAAGTGAAAGACGGTATTCCCACCACAGTAGACGTATAGACTCCAATAACTATAAAGGAGGTCGTTAGAATTAAGGTCGAACACGAAGAAGGTCGGGTCACAAAGAGTACTACATGAGACGTGTCTTCAATTTATTCGTCCCACTGTTATATGTCGGAACCACATGAGGAAAAGGATAAACCTTGGTCAGACAACAAGGTACAGGTCAAGATTGACAACGAAGGACTGGACGTATGTCTAAAGAGTTCTCCGTCCAGTTCACCAGACCATAAGGGTAGAGAAAGTCTTAAAAGATGTCAAAGAACACTAGGTGTATCAGTTTCCGAAACCGTATCAGTTATTTCGTCTTCATCTACAATAGGACCTTGAGAGAACGAGAAAGGTACTAGGTCATCTACAACCGTTAAACTAGAGACCAAGGAGACGGAAAAGATTTTGGTCGAACTTGAAAACCTTCAAGTGTCAAGTGCATAACGACTTCGGACCGAACCTCTTAAAACTCGTAATGAAATGATCGTACACTCTACTCTCGTCAACACGATATCAAATTCGTAAGAAACCGTAACGGAAAGAAACCCTAACCTTACTTTTGACTGGAAAAGGTCAGGACCCTGGTGACGACTCAAAAGGTTTAAACGACCGTATAACTCACGTCGTGAAAGTGTCGTAGTAGAAAGTCCTAAACTTTATCGAGTTGACCTTAGGGTAGTGGAGGTGATCGAAACAAGTATCACTACGAAAGTTTCCGGGTGAACTGAAGTGTAAGGTCCTACAGACCGAGATCCACTCACTAGTGTGGTAGCACTAATTGACCCAGTACTTCTAGAAAAAACATGTCAAGAAGACACATAAGAACGGTGGAGAAGAATTATAGAAGACGAAGACAATCCAGGTATGGTAAAGACAGGAAATAGTTCGGGTAGAAACGTACTTTACAGGGGAACCATAGAGATTAAAAGAACTTCTCTAGAGATCAGAAAGGATAAGAGAACAAAAGGAGATAAAGAAACGTTACTACCGACTCCTTCCGAAAGAATAGAGAAGAACGATAAGAAACCTTGAGACGTAAGTCTACGAATATAGAAAGGAAAAGAGGAAACGAAAAGTGAAGAGAAGAAAAGTGTCGATAAACATTCCGGAAGGGTCTGTCGGTAAAACGAAAAAACGTAAAGAAAAGGTACCCCTACCAGAACTAGGGACAGAGGACATGTCACAGTGTTTGGAGGTAGGTATCAAGTAGTTCGTGAGATAGTCTAGATCCGGGAATTTAGATAAAGAGTGAAGGTGACATATTAGTATTCCCTAAACTAAATCCAGTATGGACTTACCAGATCGTCAAAAGGGATGAAAGAAGTTAAATTCAGACTTAAACCGTTATTCCTCAAGTACTAGACTCGGTGTCAGTTAAGGTTCAGAACAAAATCGACTGACATATCTCGAAGAGGTAGAAACCGACGTTTCTCATATTAGTTAGACTAAAGCCACAACTGGTAGACCACTACAGGTACACATCTCAGAAGAGAACATAACGACCTTCTCCCACAAATGTTATACTGGTCACGTAAGAGAACCGTTTTGAGATAAACGGAAACGGGACGAAGTAAGGTATAAGGTTCCGGTTTAAACGGACAATGGGGTCCACAAAGAACTGAAGGATGAAAACGTAAGGTCAGGGGATATTACTTTTCCTGTGGAAAAACCCCACAATCAAGATATTCCAGAACATCCAGAAGTATCTTGGTGAGTTGAAGTTGAAGAAGTCGCAATGACCAACCCCGTATCTGAACCTAATGACACTATGACTTATGAGAGATATCGAATTGTTAATGAAAATTGTTTGATATATTGGGTAAGGTTATCTTAATAAGAGTTAACTTACTTCGAAACTATGTTTTATTTATAATATAGATATACTTTACTGGGTATGACATCTAGATAGGGTAATGAATGAACATTGGTATCGAACTTATATTGGACAATGAAAAGACTCGTACCCTACTGATCGAAAAGAAAAGAAGTCTTAGTAACTTCCATGTTTTCGGATTTGAATTTTTTTTTTTTTAGGTTTATAGTTTTACAAGAGACTTGATTGGAAAAGACACCAAGGAAAACCAAGGACTCGATCATCACTTTCCGGAAGGAGGGTCTGTGGTCACACACACGGAGTGTCGTTTCACACTCAACAATTCCTGGGGATCGAACTGACGTCCACATGTATATCCCCAATTATTTTAGATGACCCTTTGTAAGTTATGTTGGTAAAAAGACCAGAACAAAAATTTCGATCTCTCTTTGATTTTGAGTAGAAAGGTATCCAATCAAAATTCTTACTAGTCGAGTCCCTGAAAGGATCACCAGGTCACTGATTCTGAGGTAAGAGGGTTACTATCCCCCTGTTTAAGTTAGGGACCAACCCCTGGATCTAGGGTGTACGGTGTTGACTCTCAAATTTACGATGTTGATTTTCTAAGACGTTGTTTTTAGTTTCTAGGGAGTACGGCGTTGATTCTAGGTCACGTCAGTTTATTTATTTATAAAAAATTTTTCTCTCTCTCTCTCTCCCTCTCTCTTACTAATGGAACTGTTGACTTCCCCATTCTGGTCCCAAGGTCACCCGTTATTGTTTCCCGATTACTACACCGACTGGGTGAGGGAGAAGTAAACATAGTGAAATTGATTAGGTAAGACGTGATTGAACCTTGATTTTCCACGAACCCAAAAGTAGTTGTTCGGTGAACAAAGATCCTCCCCGTTCTAAAAGGTAGTGTCTGAGACTTTGAGAGTACAGAGATGAGAAAGAGAGAGGAAAATGCACATAAGAGAATTTTAGTGGAATAATCTAACATATAAACTTTTACAAACTATAGTCACGCACAACTAGGATTGGTGACGTACTTTTTCCCTAAGTTACGAGTTCGTGTAAATTCTTCACACTCCGACTCACCTAGGAAATGTCGTCCTAAAGGAGTTCGTAATGATGTGACGAAGTACGAACCTTAGATTCTTGTTCCATGGATTTTTGTAGGGTCTTTTTAAGGAGACTTTGTAGAGAGATAAAGTCTTGTGACTTTTTCGACTTAGTTTATGATACTAGAAGAGTAAGAATCAGAAAGGAGAGGTTCCAGATAGATATGCTTTACTGGGTATAAAATCTAGATAAGGCAATGAATGAACATTGGTATCGAACTTATATTGGACAATGAAAAGACTCGTACCCTACTGGTCGAAAAGAAAAGAGGTCTTAGTAACTTCCATGTTTTCGGATTTGAAATTTTTTTTTAGGTTTATAGTTTTACAAGAGACTTGATTGGAAAAGACACCAAGGAAAACCAAGGACTCGATCATCACTTTCCGGAAGGAGGGTCTGTGGTTACACGCACGGAGTGTCGTTTCACACTCAACAATTCCTGGGGATCGAACTGACGTCCACACGTATATCCCCAATTAATTTGGATGGCCCTTTGTAAGTTATGTTGGTAAAAAGATATTTGGTCGAGGAGTCAGATTAGGGACAAGAGAACTTATTGGATATGGGACGACATAATATTGTCGTACGAAACCCCCAAAAATAGGTTATAAAAATAGTGATAATATTTGCTAGAAGTACCAGAAACAAAAATATAGGACCGTATATTAAAACGTCATCTCTTTATACTTTGGTGGGACTTGAGAGGAGAAACTTTTACTGAACGAAAAGACAGACCTAAGGGTTTCCTTAAAGACAGAAATGATTCCAAATTTTAAATCGGTTCTACATAGACACAGTCAGTAAGATAGTGGTCATAAAAGACTCTACTATAAGGAGAATCAAGAGTCCCTAAAAGACCAGGTACATGTACCTCCGTAGTGGTGAAGAAAACTAGACTGACTACCTACTGTTTACGTAGATGAGTGAAATTAGGTCACACTATTTACAAAGAAGGGGAGTCTCGACACTAAACTCAAGACTCATAACGAAAATTAGTCGAGTGGACGTTTTACTTCCACTCGACACGACCAGAACTCCCGTCAGAAACGCCCCTTGCACTTATGACAAGGTAAAAGACTGTAGAACAAATCTCGCACACGTGTCCGTTCCGGTTGGTATCGTCGAGTAAAGGGCGAGACAGAGACCCTTTTAGGACAACACCATAAATCCCGAAGTGTGATATCTGAAACGGAACTGGAAGGGGTCCAATAAGTAAGGTGAAGGGGTTAGACCACACATAATCCCTCGTAGGTATCCAAAGGGATCTTATGGACAGAGGGGATGATGGTGGTGGTAGGGTAGAACGGAGACTCGGGTGTATTGTTCACCCTTCGGAGTGAACGGAGGACACCGTGGTCTGAGAAGACAAAGAAGGGAATCAGTGATTAAAATTTTCAAAGAAGTTACTTCAATAAAAGGAAAAGAACACGTCACCGACGTTGACTCAAACCCTCTTATAAATAGAACGGAATAAAGCAAAAAGGATAAAATAAACCATTAACCTTCTCTCTGTAGGACATTCAGGGAGGGAGTAACAAGTTATGGTTGATTCGTAAAGTCGATATTAGGTCCTCAGTCGTCATAAAGGTTTCCCTGGAACACTTCAAGTGGGGAGCCGTCCTGTCCGTCGTTCTACCGTCTTTCCTTTGAGTACACTGCAACTCACGGACACCTCTCGAAACAACACCTGGGAGACCTGACCGGAATGGCCCGTACCTGTGAACATACTGGTGAGGGAAGATGGGGGGTGGGGTTCAGAGGATAAGACTCCTCAGAAGTCCTGTGTCAGTTCTTCCCCACTCCCCCGATGGGTTACCTCCGAAGGGAGTCTGTCAACTATTGCAGACTGGAGATGGCTGATGTTATGGGACTCTCGTTAGTATAAAATTCGGAATCGTAGGTTAGTCGAATATAAATCTGATTCTCTCCTTAACTTATGGTCGATCCTTCTACTTGGTCCTTTTCCTTTTCTGGTGTCCCGACTGAGGACCCCTTCCGTCTCAGGGGGAGAGGTCCTAGTGACAGTGGTGACTTTCAGGGGAGTCTTATAACTTCAAGGACAAAAGAACGACCCCGTAGTTTTAAGTAAACCGGTAGTTTTAAGTAAGAATTACCGAGTCTGTGGTCGATCAGAAAATTATAATTAAAACTGTGTTAATAGGCAAGAATAGTAAATTGAGTGTCCTTTTTCAAAGGAAAGTCACTATCAGTGGTACGGACATTCTGCCTGACAGCGAAAAGGAGTAATACTCTTCTCTTTAAAGCCATTTTGGGTCAAACCTCGTTGTGTGGTACTGAATGGGACTATATTATTAAGAAGGACACTGGTTCCCCGTCTTTAACCGTATAAAATTTCGGTGAATGTTTCGTTTCATACCTTTATAACGGGTTAGTTGACCGTAATATAATCGTAAGTGCATTATATACACGATCTAGTCTTTTCGATACCGGTGAATATTGTATTTACTTATATAACAAAATATTACTGACTGACCGAGTGAATGAGAATTTCATACTTTACGTATGTTTTACTAAATTATATATTGTTTAAACCAGTTGTCATAAATGAAGAAATTTATTCGTACGTTTCGACAAGTCTCTCATTTAGGATTCTCAAGAGTAGTGTTCCTTTTTGATAAAAAGACAAAGAAATTAAAAATAAATAAGGTATTACCTACAAGTAATTTAGATGAAACCATTAGAAGAGTACGACATATACAGTTTAATAAAACAACCTGAGGAATTTGGATGTGTCATGACATACAGTTACTATAAAGTTATTTTGACCGTTTTCAATTTGTACGTTGGGTATCTCTATTTTCGTTATTTTAATTTATCGTTAAATGAGCTCCTGTCTTCCCCCATTTTTTATTTCAATGTCGATTCTCAGTTTATGTTTATATATACTCAGAGTATTAGTTTATGGATGGTCGAAAAGGAATTAAAGTTAACACGAACGTGAAATTTTTCAAAAATTTTTGGAATCTATCCTTCTAACCCTGTTTGTATGTAAGTCAGGTTAATGACCTGTTCTCTAGAGAACGAAGTATATTAGACGATTTTCTTAAGGGTTAGGTTCGGTTCAAGTCAAGTGAAGTCGGTGAGTCAACACAGGCTGAGAAACGGTGGGGTACTTAGAGTCATACGGTCCGGAGGGACAAGTAGTGGTAGAGGGCCTCAAGTGAGTCTGAGTACAGGTAGTTCAGTCACTACGGTAGGTCGGTAGAGTAGGAGACAACAGGGGAAAAGGAGGACGGGGGTTAGGGAGGGTCGTAGTCCCAGAAAAGGTTACTCAGTTGAGAAACGTACTCCACCGGTTTCATGACCTCAAAGTCGAAATCGTAGTAAGGAAGGTTTCTTTAGGGTCCCAACTAGAAGTCTTACCTGACCAACCTAGAGGAACGTCAGGTTCCCTGAGAGTTCTCAGAAGAGGTTGTGGTGTCAAGTTTTCGTAGTTAAGAAACCGCGAGTCGGTTTCTTTTGGGAAAAATAAAAAAAGTTTCTTAACCTTAAAGTACTATAAGTAAACGGTAACTTCCGAGGAAAAAATTGAGGGCTATTATCGATAAAAACTTATACTACTAAAGCTTACGTTTTTTATGGAGAAACACGTACATACAAAATCAGAGTTTTGTTTTACTTAATTGAAACTATTGTGTTCTTATCAAGGTCTTCTCGTTTTATACGGAGTCCTCGTCTTTAAGTCGATGAACTAAAACATTTTTTTATGGACTTTTATAAAATAGGAAAATAATTATCTCATTCGTGTTAGCTGACTCACTGATTTCACTTGACTTCGTGTTAGTACCACCAGACCGTACCAAGATTTCGGGTCTCTTGGTAGATCTTGTTATCTAACAAAAAGACTGTACACTCTTTGTTTTTTCTTTTTTTCAGGTATGCGACCTCTTAGGTTGACTGTATAATTGATCATTTATGTATCCATTCTTTGGATAAAGAGAAGGTAAATTTAACGGTGATTTCTTTTGTCTAATATGAAGTACAACAGACCGTTTCGTGTCCATCTTTTTTTGTGGGTTTCTACGATAGTTCTTTTTCATTGGCTTCTACTCTGTAGACAACAACTTTTTTTGTTAGACATGTTTTTGGGTACACTCCAAAAAGAAAGGGGTTTCGTTCTTGAACGTAACATCTTAGTCGACAAACGTGAACAATTGTCTTCAGACGTAGAGAGACGTCGACACAAGGACTTGTGGTGTTGTCGAGAAAACCACTCGCACGAGGTCCGTTGGCCCGTCCACAAAGAGGTCCCCGGTGTCACCCAGACAACTCCATCTCTCCCCGTGTCCCTTCAAGAACGGTGTATTGTGGGAGGTGAGAGAAAAGAACCAAAAGAAATGATCTCGTTATTCTATCTAGTAGACTAAAAGGCTTCGTTGGTTGGGGACACCACTAACCTAACGACGTTGGTCCGTCGATTTTTAGACAGGGACATTTTGCCGTTCCGTCTATTTATAGTGTCTCTAAGCTCCTCACAAACTCATAAACAAGGGGAGTAGATCTTACTTTCAACAAGTTGACAACAATCCACCCCTTTCTTCGAAGATCCGTAATGAGATCGTTACGGCTTTTCTCGGGGAGAGTCACCAAACAAAAATTTAGGACGTTATCAGGGATAAAGAGAAGGTTTACCAGTGGAATTTGTTCAACTCTATGTAGTGCATAAGAGTCAATAATTCCCAGATCGGAGGTTGAAGAGGGACAAGAGGTTAGAAATCGAAGAGCAAGTAGATCTACCCCATTCTTCCGGTGTGTGTGTGTGTGTGTGTGTGTGTGTGTGTTATGTCGGAACTGACCGAGGAGTCGATAAAAGAAAGTTTTCGACAAAATATACCTTCCTTAAAATCCGTTCAGATATTTTATGTCAAGTGAGCAAGTACAATGAGAGTCAATTTCTCCTAAAACATCTGGTCTATTTTTGTCAAACTGTTCGTCCTTTAGAGTGCGAAATTCTTCGATAGAAACTAAGGAGACTTCTGAACTCAAGAGTCGGGAGTTCTCCTCCTCAATCACCACGAGACCGACTCACCGTACGTTCCAAAGATCTAGTAATAGAAAACGAGCTAGAGATAGATGGTGAATCCTTACGGACGAAAGAGACGACTGAGACTCACTAACAGATTATCAGGGAGACAAACTCACTTGTATCAAAGAATCCGTCACGTCGGACGATAATGTTTTTATAGTAGTTAACCACTGAAACGTTGTTGTCTGTAAATAACGAGTGTTAAGACCTCCTACCTTTCAGGTTCTAGTTTCTTGGTTGTATAAGTCTCAGACCACTCTCGGGTGAAGGACCAAGTATCCACCGACAAAAGAGACACAGGAATGTACCGTCTTCCTCGATCTTTCGAGAGACCCCAGACAAAAAATTTCCGTAAGTAGGGTAAGTGATCCCGAAACGAGAGAATTGGATTAATGGAGGGTTTCAAAGGTTTATAGTAGTGTTATTCCTAATCCAAAGTACATTTAAAACCTCCTTGTGTTTATAAGGAGACGGTGAGTTTAAACGTTTACTCTCGGGTGGTGAGGGGGTTGGTAGTCGAAGGGAGGATAAAAGAACGAAACAAGAAGTAAGAGTAGAAGATTCGATACAAAGGAAAAATTTTTAGAATAAGAAAAGATAGGGACAGGTGGTAGTGGTGTTTAGAGAAATAAAACCCCTGTCACTTCGGACCCCTTATTTTGGACGTCTTTTCGACTCTAAATACCTCCGTACTCCGAGTTTCTTCACTGACTTGAGACTTGATGATTCTTTCGTACCGATTTATGTACGTAGTTGTACTAAAACTTTACTTTTTCGAATTCATCCTTTATTTTCAACGATTGTACGAGGACTTTTTAGACCTATTTAAAGTAAGGTTTACGGTCGGATCCAAAGTACCTGTTTAAATTACCAGGGGAGTCTTCTATTTCCTTATTGGGTACACTGGACTTAAGAGTTCCAGTAAAGAACGAAATTCGAGGACTCAAATTGACCCTAGTAAACCGTTGACGGCGGGACTGGGACAAGGTATGGCGTTGTGGGTTTGTTCTGGACCGAGAAAGGAAATTAAAAGTGACACTTGGTGAGTGACTTCCGTTCTCACACGCACTCACTGTCTGAAGTCACTTCCACACACACCTCTGTCTTCAAGTGTACCGATCTCCACATTCTACCTTGAAACCGTTGGTAGTAAGAAGTTTTCGTCAACCCGTGAAACGTTGAGTTAGAAGACAGGGGTGGTGTCACTGAGTGGAAGAAGAAAGAAAAGGAGTGAAGAAACTGAGGAGAAAGAGTTACCATTTCTTTTTACTCTTGTGAGAAAGGTAAAGGAATAAGTCTTTTCAAGTGAACAGAGATTAGGCTTAGGACCTAGAGTCGACCCCAGAAAGGAACGTGTATTTCGTCCTCAAAGCATAAGTTTCCGGTAGAGTGGTAGAGAACTCTCACCCTCCTCAAACGTCCTTCCCTACCGGTCCCCACCCCTGTCGCCTTTAACAAAATAAAATATAACGCCAACTATACGTAAAATAATGATCCTTTTTTTAACTACTACTTATCTTATCTAGGTCCTCTCAAACCAACCAAGACTATCTTCATGTCCTTGACTTAACAAGGTTTATCATGATATCAGTCAGTCCATCAAAATAAGAAAACAAATGAAAGTCACAGATTATTGGTCCCTAAAAAATTTTTAATTCTCACGACCTCTCACCAAAAGAAGACAGTCTAGACCCTAAACGTTCAAAAGTCTGAAAACGGACTTAATTTTACATTGTTCCTGTCGGTACCTTTGGATACAGGGAATGTACAGAAGGTCTAGTAACACTGTAATTTACCCAGGATTTCTTTTTCTACTGGGTTTACCTATCCACAAGGTTAGTTGTCACTTATACAGTATATGAGTCTTCTTCGCTTCTCTTGTAGTTTCAACCCAGAATCAGGAAGTTTCAAAGAGTTTGAAATTTAACGAATCCTTACGGGGACTTCGAAGATCAAGTTCTTCGGACTCTGCCTTGGGTTCTTAGCCTTATCAATAGTTGTAATGGTTCACCAAGACAACGTTTAACAAAGACCTGGTGTCAATTCTATATGACGACAAATACTCTTGACAAGGTCAGCCCCTCCCCATTTCCCTGATTACCTTCTCCTTCCTAAAGATTCGGTCTCTATAAAAGGACATTTGTTTTCCTTATGACTTTGTTACTCTGTTCTATAATTTTCAATCACTAATGTAGTTTTGTACCTTTACTGACTCACTAGACAAATTCATTTGTTTATCATAGGCTCACAACTAGAATTTTTAAACGAACCAATCCCTTTCACTCTTCCACGATAAGTTTATAGATGGTAGGTCCACCGACCATGACCTCAAAACTTTCAGAAAATGACCTACTGTCTCTATAGGTCCCCACTGACCCCCATAAACCTTGGGAGTCCTCGAAGTTGATCAATTCGACAAAATTTCCGACCACCAATTTAGTATGTGGGGTCGACCGACCATGTGGGGCCGACGGCCGGTCGGACCTCCTCACGTCACACGGGGGTGCCTTGTGGACAGTAGTTCCCGAGAACGGTGAACGAGGGAGATAGAGGAAAGAAGGAAAAAAGACAAGAGTTAATAGAAGAGAAAGGTAAAGAAAAGAAGGGAGACGGGACGTCACCGGTAGCCCAATCGAGTCGTAACACAAAGTGTACGGTGAATATCAATGATAAGTAGTTTAATTTTTTGGAATAAATCGTGATGACCACCACACACACACAAGATCAGTGTGACTGAGACACACTGGGGTACCTGATATCGGGACAGAGGAGACAGGTACCCTCAGAGGTCCGTTCTTATGACCCCACCCAATGGTAAAGGATGAGACCCCTAGAAGGACTAGGTTCCTAGTTTGGGCGTAGAGAACGTAGAGGACGTAACGGTCCGGACAAAACACGACAACAACAACAAAAATTGGTGACGTGGTGGACCCTTCGGGGTGACCACCATGAGTTCCGTTTCCCTTTTCACGTTACGAGTCTATTTCTCTGAAACCTTTGGACTTAGTAACACATAGTGACATTCTTGATGGTGATATAACTACCGCCGGTCTTATTGTCCTCTCGGATGTCAGGACGGATCCCATCGGTGGGAATAAAGGAACCCTCTAGAGGTACGAACCTCTAACACCCAGGGGAGGTGACTTCGACTGGTCCTCCCGGTTCCCTACTCGTTTCAATTTTCGTGACCCACTAAGATACGAGACTTAGACTAATCACGGGTTCGCGTTGACACGACTGGATCAATGGGGAGGAACACACACGACACGTGCGATTCAGTGAAGTGAGTAGGGAGTGCTGAAACACCCCGGGATACCTGACATCGGACGGTCTGAAGAGACAGGTACCCTAAGAGGTCCATTCTTATGACCTCACCCAACGGTAAAGGAAGAGGTCACGTACTTTCACTTCAGAGAGTCAGCATAGGTTGAGAATCGTTGGGGTACCTGATGTCGGGTGGTCCGAGGAGGCGGGTACCATAAAAGGTCCGTTCTCATGACCTCACCCCACGGTAGCGGAAGAGACCCATACAATTAAACGATTGGAAGTTTTATTCGGATACAAGTGTATCTTGAATCGTTAAATCGGTTCCGTTTTCTTTTGATTTACAAACAGGGCTGAAGTGAAGTGAAAGGAGACATCACGACAAAATCAACTCCAAGTTTCGGTACGTTCAAACCTCTTTTCAACAGAGTTCAAAAGTACGACGTCTGTCTAAGGACGAGAATATTCGGATTACTCTCTTCCTTTCCCATCTACATCGTACCTTTTTTTTTTTTTTTGTCTAAAAAAAGTTAGAACAGTGATATAAAAACATTCGACCTTTGAAAGAAAAATTAGAGCGACAACTTTAACCATACGCTTGAACGTCTTTTGCGAGACTTGTGGGACACTAGATACTCTTTCACTTTACATAAGATTTCTGTCATCACGAAAAAACCAAAACTTTTTACGTTCGTAAATGTGTTAACAAAAAGTAGTCCCTCTTAAGTCTCGTCTACTAGACAACGATCTCTGAGTCCCAGATCATGTTCGAGTTGACGAATGATACTGGGATTCCTCCCAAGAACCGAAAAGTTCGGAGGTCAAAAGAGTAGACAATTACCTCTATTCTTTAGTCAAAACACAGTACCTTAACAACACTCCTAAGCTACTTTTCCATATTTTATATGATAATTTCAAGGACTACATAAGACTTCTGAGTCTAGTAGTCGTCTTTAAATTAATGTAAATAATTTCCTTTTTACTTCTATTACAAGTTTATTTCTGGAGTAACTTTTTATCTACTCATTATTTCCCGTCGGTAGTCGTCAGTGGAGACCATAGTTGGTCATGATTATTCTTGTAGTAGGTTAACAACGTCTGAAATTTAGTGAAAAATAAAACAAAGGTACGTCGTACGCTCTAAAAGTAAAAGTGTCAAAATTGAACCAAGAGAAACTCTTCGTCAATAGTAGGACGTAGGTTCATAACGACAGAAGAATCCACACTAAAGATGGTAAACAAGTGATGTCTCAGGAGGAAAGAACCGCGACCGGAAAGGACTTAAACCCCTCTAAGAAACACGCGTCCAACCATCACCTCTAAATCAATCTGACGACAAAGACAAACACGTCGCCCGAGACCCCCTTTCTGTCCCAAGTCACCTCACTCCCTCATCGACTCACGACCCCCTGTCCCGGAACTACCGAACAGAAGTGGTCCTGTGGGGAAAGGAGGACCCATAACGTGGAGACCTCGAGACGAGTCGAAGAGGGTGGGTTCTTGAGGTAGTAACAAGGGTACTAGAGACCAGTATGAATATGGCGAAGTAAGGGAGGTCCATGAGGGGTTTCTGGAAAGAACGGGGTCGTTAGAGACAGAAAACTCGCATCTCGAGAGACTGAGAAAATATCGGGAGAGAGAACACCAGGTAAACTCGAAGACAAAGAAGAAATTCATCTAGAGAAGAAGTTTAGACAAAAATCCCTAAGAAGTACCGAAAATCCCTAAGGCGTACCGACCAGGTAGCACCTAAATGAAAGAACGAAATGTCATACAAATGTCAAAAAGAAACAAAAGTAGTTATTAGAAAAGGTGTTAAAGATCTCTAAACTCCACTCGTCTCAACGATCCCACCCATTAGGTGGTCGGTAAACTGATCTTTGCAAATTAGTATATAGATTCCCTTTTTGTAATCATTCGGTAAATTGACAGCATTTCGTAGTTCTAATCTTTTTCGAGAATTGTCCGACAGAATTTTCTTAGTAGATTTCAAACTTAAATGTGTCACTTTTTAAGTTGGTAGGAGTACACAACTATCATATATACACAGTCACATCTCGAACGTGGACCATTATTATTTTCTGTTGGTAGACTTTCTTCTATTAACAAATGCAAAGCGAAGAACTTAATACAATGTTCTTTTTGTTACAAATGTATATTACTCATGAGAAGGGATAAATATTCCTGAATATTCTAGATTTCTTTCTCGAAACTTTTTACATAGACTCGTGGAATTTCCCTGTGTATTAAGTAATAAACCGTAACATTTTTAATGTATCAGAGTTTTTACCTAAAAATGAACCTAAGGTCTGAACTCCATATTTACGATATTCATATATTAGGCCTTAGGTCCAATTAATTTCGACCCAGTTTTAACAAAAATGAACTTCACGAAAGGTGAATGAACCCCCCTTTAGTTATTTAATTTCAGTTTTCTACGGATACCCTATTCTTAATAAATTAGAAACTATTCATTTTAGCTGTGTTAAAGGTATTCTAAAATATCCATATATCTAGTCTTATCCAACACGTAGTAGAGAGTGAAAATAAAACCACCTCTTAAAAATTTTTAAAAATGACTTCATATATCAACTAAATGTTACAAAACAATCAAAGTCCATATGTCGTTTTACTTAGTCGATATATATGTACATGTATATCGGTGACAAAAATCTAAGAAAAGGGCATATCTCGTAATGTCTCATAACTCATCTTAAGGGACACGATGTGTAATCCAGAAAAGATCAATAGATAAAATATATATCATCAAACGTATTCAATTAAGGTTAGAGGGTCAAATAGGGACGAACGGAAAGGGGGGTTAGAGAGTGAAAATTTACTTGTGACTAAGTTTTGTATATAAGTCGTCCATAGAGAGATATCGTGAGTGATAATTTGTTTAAATCCCCGTGTCCTACTTGACAGATTTCTATATACGTAAATGATTTCTCAAAAAAAAAGGATTCAGTGTCGTCACTTGACTACGTTCAATGAAGTCGTAGAACTAAGTTGTTTCTTATAAATTCATTTTCGGGTCAAACGTTATCGTCATCGTATAAACAATTATAAGAGACGTTTTTACTTTTCTCAGAAAAGTATCAGAAGTTTACCGGATTAGTGGGTTACCCTTTTGAAAGACCTTTAAAGGAACCCTAAAAAACACAAGACACTTACTTGTCTTTTTTCTCTCTCGACTTAATTGATATGATGGATTATCAAATAAAAGTATAACTTTAAGTGGTTTTATTGGGTAAATTGAAAACAAAAGTTCAAAAATGGAAAACCATTAAATTTTATTAAAATTTTCCATTGGTGTAATGACTAAATTAATCCTATTCATATGGAGGGACATCTTCTTTCGAGTGTTTGAAAGAAAACCAATTTTACGAACTTAACAAATAATAAAATTGAATAACAATAAGATAAAGTGTATGTCGTAAGGTTTTACAAAATCTGAAGTAGTTAGTTAAACAATTTAATGTTAAGTGGATTTTGAAACCGTCGATGGACGAAATCTATCAAAATTAGTCTAAAAGAGTATACCAGTGTTTTAATCGGATCGTTTATTTAAATATTATGTAATTATACAAAAGAGATTATTAACCTTTAATCTAAAATAAGATTCAACGATTCACCGTCTGACCCAGAAGGTAATCTTCATTTAAAAGTAAAAGAGTCTTATCGAGTGTACTGTTGACAGTTTTTTAAAAGAAAAATGGACAGTGAAGAATTCCACACCGGACAACTGGTAAATGTAGTCTTACCCAAATCCCTGAAATGTTTTGAGTTTTAGTGACGACGGAGTGTTAAGATGGTGGTGGTATCGGTGAAAAAACTTAGTCTTGAAGACCGAAACTCCGGTGCAATAGAGGTAAAAATTACTGACGGGTCCTTTATGAATACGTGCAACTGTTATCTCTTTTGAATTCAGAAAAAACAAAACAAAGAAGAAAAAAAAATTTAGTCGGGAAAAAATGGCCCGTTTCCGGAAAAAACCACAGAATTTCATTTGTTACCGAACAAAACTCGTTACAATTTTTGAGTAAAAGGAATCCATTCAGGGTCTATCTCATCCTTACTTTCCATCTCTGTAGTCTCTTTTCCTGTTGACCATTTGGTCCGTCAACCGGACTCGGTAGTAAGGTGTGTTGAAACAGTATCTGCGACCCGACCGGACTTCACGATGATCTCGACCGTAAACAGTCAGTCGAACACATCTTAGTCTCTTTTGAAGACCTGCTGTAAATAAGAGGGTAGTACGATCTCTAAAGTCGGTTAGAAGGATTTTCTCAGTTCACGAGAATCCTATCCGGGTTTGTCCATTTACGTATCTGATACGAACTAAAGCCAACACCGTTTTTCTGCAGAAGTTATATTGTTGAAAAGAAGTACCTGGTCTCAAACTCTCATGGATTTTCCTCTTTGCTAACGTTTGTCCTCTGTGTCCCTGGAAACTTCTGCTTGAAACAGTTGAGTCAAAACGAATCTTGATCCGGACGGGTGTGAACAAAGGAAAACGGATTCTTCTGTTAAGACAGGACTTATTGAAAACTCCTGTTACTGTAAAAGGACTTCGTGGATTTTTTAATTATTGTTGATGTTTGTCTTTTCTTTGTTATTGTGCTTTATGTAGTTTGGTTCCACGGTTCATGAGATCTCTTTACGACACTTCTTTCAGAAGAGAGTGAGTAAGAAGACGGAGGTCGACCCATGAAATAAAGTGATTTATAAAGTGTAGTGGGTGTACGATGTATGAGACTGGAAGTTTCGAGAATTTAATACCGAGGAACAAAAGTGGGACTAAATCCAGACACTACTTGTTCAATCACTCCCTATACTACCACGAGTTTATTCGAATGAAAAGGGTGTAACAAGGACGTATCTAGTGTGATTGGATCAATTTTACTACATATATTGGACTCAGGGAAACTTTCGGAAGACAAATTAATTTTGAACAAAATTTATCTATATCTGGAGTCCGGATTTATTTTCGTAGATAAACATAACGAATCTGTGTGGACGTGTCACGAAGACCCTCGAAGGTGTTTAAAATCACTTTGGTTTACCGTTACCATCTATTATAAATTGGTGTGTGTATGTGTGAGTGTATAATTATCGTAGACATGTCCGGTGAACGAGAGGGAAGTGTGATCGTAACAAATTACCTGTTATTCTTCCATTTACTCTTCCTGGATAATATAACGTGTCCTTTATATGAGTCATAAAATATTGAAGGATATTCCTTTTCTCCCGAAGGGCCCACCGTGATCACCATTTCTTGTGAGGACGGTTACGTTCTCTTCATTCTCTACGTTCAAGTTAGGGACCAGGACCTTCTAGGGGACGTCCTCCCGTGTCATTGACTGAGGTCATAAGGACGGACCTCTTAGGGTACCTATCTCCTCGGACCACCCGATGTCAGGAATGTCAGTGTCTCAGACTGTGTTGATTTCGTTTAATTGTACGTACGTAAGTATTCTCTTTTCTTAGACTTTTTCTATATATATATATATATATATACTGACTTAACGATACGACTTGAGGATTTTGATTTCGTAACATTTAGAAGTTGGAAAATTTTTTCCTCTTTTTTAACCAAATTTACCATTTCAAATACAATATACGGAAAATGGTGTTATTTATTTTCAAGTTCAAAAATTTTTTATTTTATTTTTTTTTTTTTCTAAAGACTGTGTACGGGGATTCACACATTTTGTCGATCATCGATTTATAATTCAAAAAACCGATGAGGAAAATTTTCCGTTTTTAAGTTTCTTTGTAAAAATTACTCACTTACTACGACATTTTATAAAACTGGTTTCTTTTCTTTTCTTCCATTCACTCCAACGTTACCTCTCTTTCCTTATTCTCGTCATTTTCTCCCCTGGTCCCTCCATCGGTCCCCAGGTTGAAATATAAATATCTGGTGCACTTCCTGGATTCTGAAAACGGATTTATACTCATACTGGACCTATCTAAACTACAAACCCTTCCTACCAAGATCTTTGTTATATTTCTTCATTCTCTAGTGACGTCATTAGGTCCGTCCTCGAACCTGTTTTCTCCGCCGTCATCTCCACCTTTTTCTCTCACCTATCCTCTCTTTATAGCTGATCTTTTACTACCCAATCGAGACGCTCTTCTGGTACTAGAAAGAGAACTTGTGCAAGTTAGTCCTCTCAGGAACTCGGTAGTGTTTCCGTCTATCAATGTTCCCAGACCACGAGTCTCGTCAAAGTCAAGAGAGAGATGTAACAACTATCGAGTCATACTCAGAACCCCGGGTCACGAAAAGACTCACAAATGTAAAGCCGAACAGACTGTGCGACAATAGATCTAGACACGACAGGTTCTGTCATCGGTAATCGGTGTCCCTCGTTAAATTGAAATTTAATTTGTTTATTTAGATTTTAAATCAATAAATTAACGTTAGTAGTGTAAAATTTACAAGTCATCGGTAGATACCGATCACTGATATCATATTCTGTCGTGTCTAAAATTTTAAAAGTAGTAGGGTCTTGTAATATGGTGTGTACGACTAGATTACCACGGAGTCAATGTAGAGGTTTTGACTTAATTATAGTGGTTGTTATAGTACGGTTAATGTACAATGTACCAAGATCAATAAAGACATGGACTTGAGAACACATGACACTGAAGACACTTTCGTTCATGGTATGGGATGAGTAGGAGTTCAGGGGAGTGTGAGTCGGTTTCCGGAAACATGATACACGAACCATTCGTGACGAACTTACTTACTCATTGACTCGTTCTATTATAGATTTTAAGACAAGGGTTTTATACATCTTTTTTTAGTGAATATATTAGAGAATGTGACCACTCTATTGATGACTTTAAACCTTCGTCTCTTATTATATTCGACCAAATATTCTGTCGAAGTCATTCTCCCAAATAATGGGTATTAATTTTGTATTAGTCTCCTTTCCGTCCTCACCATCTTTCCTCTACCACAGGAGGGCTCGACGGAAGACAGAGATGATGTGAGTCGAAATTACTCTGGTCGCAAGTCACCCATCGTGGATGGTGGTCCATGGTGAAGTACCTCTGTCATTGTCCTCATTGTAGACAACGATATCGTAGACACAAAGATAGGGAGTTCCCGGTCTTATGGACCGGTCTATTGGTACTACAACAACTCGGAAGACCGGTGTATCAGAAAGACCCTGACCAGTGATATCCTTGAAAGGGTTCAGAATCAGTTGTGGGTTGGACATAAACAAGTAGTCATAAAAATGTTCCCTAACGGAACAGTGTGTCTTTCTACCCTCCCAGTCTTATCTTTAATTCGTAGTCACCTCCCGGGTCCTCCCCACTACTCCGTGTACTTTGTCCTGTCTTCTCCGTTTTGAACTCATCTTCGTATGAGGAGGAGGAAATAGGGTCACCGTACATTCCAGTTTGTACTAAAAAGACAAATTCGTGTTTCTTCCTTTAGCATCCACTCCCTATTAATAAAACCTGTGCCACTTAGTGACTCCTTACCCCGTAGGGACTACCGAGTCGTCATTTCTTAGGTGAACGGTTACATCCTCTACGCCCAAGTTAGGGACCCAGACCTTCTAGGGGACCTCTTCCTTTACCGTTGGGTGAGGTCATAAGAACGGACCTCTTAGGGTACCTGTCTCCTCTGACCGTCCGATGTCAGGTACCCCAGTGTTTTCTCAGTCTCTCCTGAATCGTTGATCTGTTGTTATTGTCATCAACATCAACACCTGTCGGCGTTTATCAAGAAATCATGGTTCGTACACGATCCACGATACACCCTGGGATCCCTGGACGGTCTCTCCATTGTTTACGACGTGGTAAGAGGACTGTGATCAGAGTACGATCCTCGGTACCTGTTCAGTCACCCGTGTATATGATAGGGACTATTTAAGATTCCTCTCCTCTCGTGTCCGATGACCCATGACACTCAACATTGTAAGAACCCTTAATTTCCTCCTCCTTGACTGTGGATTCGTCTGTGGGGGTCGGGAGAGTCTTTTCTCACAGTTAGTCCAGTCACTTCCTTCTCCGACGACGACGACGACGATTCAGCGAAGTCAGCACAGGCTGAGACACGTTGGGGTCTCTGCCGTCGGGTGGTCCGAGGGGGCAGGGACCCTAAGAGGTCCGTTCTTGTGACCTCACCCAACGGTAAAGGAAGAGGTTACGTACTTTCACTTCTTACTTTCACTTCAGCGAGTCAGCTCAGACTGAGAAGCGCTGGGGCACCTGACGTCGGATGGTCCAAGGAGGTAGGTACCCTAAACGGTCCGTTCTCATGACCTCACCCTTCTCCGTTCTCCGACTTTTCTTCCCGACCACCTCTCCCTCTATTCGTGCATACTATAGACCTCTCTTTACTCTCGACTGTCCCCGGGGTCCCACATGAAAAGGCATTGAGTTTCTCATAGACACCCTCTTCACTGTTCCACACCTTTTATGTTTTTTCATGACTTTTCTAATTTAGGATGTGTGACAAGAACCAAGGGATCTTTACCTTTGCTAGAGTAGAGAAATAAAAGAGAAAAAGATGAGATGGGATACAGAGCGAGGGGATGTCCTTAGACGGTAAGTCGGTCACGCATCGTCAATCTGTGTACGAAAGACCTCGGTCCGATACACCCACAGTCAGGGTCGAGACGAGTGGTCATCGACAGTCTGAAACCTGTTCAATATTATTAGACGTACAAAGGAGAAGATGTATACTCTTGTTATTCCGATGGATGGAGATTCAAAAACTCCTTAATATCCTTATAAAGGTTTTCGTCTTGAAACTCTTATATCTACGGACCGGGTATCCTTCATGGGATGTTTACAATAAACGATAGTCGGACCCGATTTTCCTGAGAACAATCTATCGTACCTTTATTCACAAATTGGATGTGAAGGTTCCCTTTGTTGAATGTCGGAAGAGACGCTTGGTTAAGTGATCCTCAGTCTTGATCCTTCTGAAAAAGATTCTAAATCCGTTTAAAAGACACACAAGATGTTCTATTATAAAAAGAATCTCTAAAGAATTCTAAAACTCTTTTAATAGTCGATGGACAATCTTTTGATAATGTTATACCATTTTCTAAAATTCCCTTTTTTTTAGACAGGATAGTGTAGGTTGTTATTTAAGGGTTCGTTATAAAGAAATTTCTAATTTCTATTAATAGTCTTTGTATTACTGTCCTGAAGACATAAAAAAAAATAGAACCACATCAATTTTTTTTTTTTCCCGAAGGGTCCACCGTGATCACCATTTCTTGGGTGGACGGAAACGTCCTCTATGTTCTCTGTACCCAAGTTAGGGATCCAGACCTTCTAGGGGACCTCCTTCCGTACCGTTGGGTGAGATCATAAGAACGGACCTCTTAGGATACCTGTCTCCTCGGACCACCCCACGTCAGGTGTCCCACCGTTTCTCAGTCTGTGTTGACTTCGTCGAATCGTACGTGTGTACATCAATTTTTTTGGGTTCATAACGAGTACAAGGAAATAAAATAAACCTATAAGATGGTCAAAATAAAAAGGGAAAAGAGGACTATAATATAATATTAGGTAAGGTAAAAAAGGGTAAAACGTTACTTCTGTGACTCCGAGTCTTTGATTCAAGTCAAGTCAACGAGTCAACACAGACTGAGAAACACTAGGGTACCTGACGTCGTAAGTTCCGGAGGGACAGGTAGTGGTTGAGGGTCTCAAATGAGTTTGAGAACAGGTAACTCAGTCACTACGGTAGGTTGGCAGAGTAGGAGACAGCAGAGGAAGAAGAGGACGGGAGTTAGAAAGGGTCGTAGTCTCAGAAAAGTTTGCTTAGTCAAGAAGTGTAGTCCACCGGTTTCATAACCTTAAAGTCGAAGTTGTAGTCAGGAAGGTTACTTGTGGGTCCTGACTAGAGGAAATCCTACCTGACGAACCTGGAGGCACGTGAGGTTCCCTGAGAGTTCTCAGAAGAGGTTGTGGTGTCAAGTTTTTAGTCAAGAAACCGTGAGTCGAAAGAAATATCAGGTTGAGAGTATAGGTATGTACTGATGACCTTTTTGGTATCGGGACTGATCTGTCTGGAAACAACTGTTTCATTACAGAGACGAAAACTTATAAGACAGATCCAACCAGTATTGAAAGGAAGGTTCCTCGTGCGCAGAAAATTAAAGTACCAAAGTTAGTGGTAGACGTCACTAAAACCTCGGGTTTTTTTAATTCAGACTGTGACAAAGGGGTAGATAAACGGTACTTCACTACCCAGTCTTACTGTATTAGAATCAAAAGACTTACAACTCAAAATTCGGTTGTAAAAGTGAGAGGAGAAAGTGAAAGTAGTTCTCCGAGAAATCAAAAAGAAGTGAAAGACGGTATTCCCACCACAGTAGGCGTATAGACTCCAATAACTATAAAAAGGGTCGTCAGAACTAAAGTCGAACAAGAAGTAGGTCGGGTCGTAAAGAGTACTACATCAGACGTATATTCAATTTATTCGTCTCACTGTCATATGTCGGAACTGCATGAGGAAAGGGTTAAACCTTAGTCAGACAACAAGGTACAGGTCAAGATTGACAACGAAGGACTGGACGTATATCCAAAGAGTTCTCCGTCCAGTCCACCAGACCATAAGTGTTGAGAAAGTCTTAAAAGGTGTCAAACAACACTAGGTATGTCAGTTTCCGAAACCGTATCAGTTATTTCGTCTTTGTTCATTAAATGGGTTTTAATACATTGATCATACTTCTCTACACCGGTTTTAACTTGGGACTCGGAAAACTGATGTCTTAGAATAAAACTTAAGACTATAAACTCGGAATTTTTTTTTACATAAGGGTAAGTCACGAACCTTGTGACTCTATATGGCTTTCCAATTACAAAAGAGTCTTAATGGGTAGATGACTCTCAAGACGTCCTAAATTATTTATAATACCCCTTTTCGTTAAGTTCACACGAACCCTTTATAACGTTCCTTTCCGTCAAAAAATTACAGTCTAGAAATTATATGACGACTCATGATACTTATAGTTCGTCTCTTATATCAAACTTCGTTAAAGGTTTAGTATAAACTGGTGTCTGGAGAAAAAAAAAAGGGAGGGAGAGAGTTTTATCGAGTCATCCTGGTTACAAGGGTCCTTGATCGAAACTTCCTTTACGACGTACTCTATTTACGTTAAGTTTAAGTGACCACTTTTTATAAAACAAACGATTCAACAAAATGATATGTCTCGTCTTTGAAGTATTTTTCCTTAAACTTCAGTGACAAGATTCAGAATTAAACGAACTCTACCCCTTCGACTCACTCTTGCCGAAACGTTTTTATACAGTGGTCATTTCATCCTTCACCCATAAGAACGTCGAAGATTGTCGAAGTCGTTGAAACAACAAGTCTCGGTCGACACATTCTGTGGAAGAGAGTCTCTCGTGTGTGTACACGTGTGTGTTGGAGTCCCTGTCCTCTCTCCACTCCTTCCTGTAACCACTGAAACCACCGTGGGAAAAGTTATATTTTAAACTCCAAGTTTCCGACCTTCATTTCATTACGATTTCGAATTTTTTAATGACCTTTTTTTCATCAAAACGTACGATTTACCAAGGGACTAAGATACTACGGGTGGTCAAAGTCGTGGTATTTATCATCACTGACTAGTTGGACGTCAATTATTTTTAACCCAAATTACAGTTTTCAAGGGAAGTTGAGACAGTTGAAGTTAACTAGAACCTGTTCATTAAAGAAACTGGTAGAAGAGTAAACGTTTTCCTCTCCCATCTTGACCTAGTGGGGACTCCACGGAACGTCGAGACTTTTAGACACTTTAATTTCCTTATCCACCCAGAGTCTAGAGTTCTGACCAACAATTAAGGAGTTCCTTTTATCTCTGGACAGACCTATCGTCCCCGTACCGTCATTCTTCCGTCGTTGTCTTTGTTATTTGAAGTCTCCAATCGGTGTCGGGAGTCCTTTGGTCTATCCACAGATCCGAGGTCGGACGTCCGGCGACACAGTACAATGATTTAAGTCCTACCCGGACTTTATCATTCACATCCGGTACTTACCGACCTTTATTACTGTCGACAGTGTTTCACTAGAAGATCCCAACGGTCCCGGTCTCGAGGACTCGGTCTCAGGTGTAAAAAATTTCAGTGTTTATGATGTATTCTCTTTCTAATGTTGGAAGGAGGGTACCCACGTATTACGGAGTAATTTTAACATTGAAGAGGCAGAGACCTTTAATCCGACTGAAGAATGGAAGGACAAAAACAGGACAGAGAGTTCCACTTTGAAACAGCACCAAATTGCCCATGTGAAAAGTGACGGATGTGGTAGAGTTAATTTCATCTGAACCCTTCCGTTTGGTTTACTGATCGTGCACTTTACTGAACTTAGACTTTTAGTCCTTCAACACAGCGATAAAGATAAAATAAAAATTGAGTTCGTTTTTCGGAGTGAAGACTTTTTGAGAGCAAAGGTTGAAAGAAAAGGATCGTAAATACTGATAAACCTCTCTATTCTCCCCAAATAGAAAAGTTTTTAACCGTGAAAGTATCATTTCGGTGAGGATTAGTAACTACGGTTTACTTCTGATCAGCATACTAGTAGGTCTCACCCCTCAATAATACACAAATCAACAAACTTTTATATCTTAACGAAAACGACTAATGCCCTCACCTCGTCACAGTCACACGGAAATATTAATATAACAGGAACCCACCTATCTTCATTGAACCCTAAAACACTTACTTTCTCCTGTTCGTACTCCCCCGGTGATTCCCCGTCTCTACGATGTAAAGACATAAATCTACCCCGACGAGACACGAAACCTCTGGGGACCTAGAGTACATATTTTACTTCAGAAGTATTAAAACCTTACGGTGGTCGTCGGACTCTGTGTGATAAGAAGGAGTTCATCTTATCAGAACGGATCCCGTTCTTAAAATCGGAGGAACTAGAGATCAGTGACTTTTCGTTCATCGTGTGTGATCGGTGACCTTGTCGGTTTTAGTTGGGGAGGAGAGGGTGGGGGTAGGAGTTAAGGTTTACGAAGGAAACTTCGACCATAACGGTTGGTGGAGGTAAACCTGGGAACTCGTCTACGTGTACCCATAAGAAAAGACGGATCGTAGGATAATCCTACCAGTTCGTCTCGTGAAACGTCAGACTCAGAAGTCAAATTTTAGAAGACCCTTGTAGGATACATCGTCCTTTGGACGGGTATTTTCTGTGTGATTATCAACTTGAGTGATACTTGAATATCTCACCGTTAAGGTGTATAATATGATAGGGTCGTTGAAAGCAGGATGAAGAGAAAACCAGAGGTCTTCCGTCCCCAAAACGAGTTACTCCAGTTTTGTTCAGGGAGAGATAAAGGGTGGTAGTGTATAGGTACAAGGTCGGGTACACTCTGTAAGAGTGGAGTCTTGGTAAAGTTGTGTTAGTTTGGGTCGAGACACGAATGTAGTCGCTGTAGCTAGTTGACTCCAGAAGAGGTTTGGGGTAGTTTATCTAACGACAACTGTGTACTGGAAGGTGGGTGGTTGGCTCAGGGAAGGAACTGTAAAAGCACCTAATAGGTGTTTCTTCTGAGTTGTAAGTTGTGTCTCAAACGGACCCAGTTAAAGGTGAGACGAGATAGAAGGTTAGGATTCGAGGAGGAAGGAAGGAGGTTGAGTCTCTAGATTGATACTTATTAAGGGAAGAAAGGGCTTTCAATAAATAGTCGGAACGAGTCCGGGTCTTAGTAGAGACGTGCGTGTACGTGTGTGTATGTACACTCACTCGTTGGTATATGAGTGCTGAAACCCCTTAATATTGTCAGGAGGGAAAGTGTTTTTTGTTGACCCTCTGACAAAGAAATAACCTCTTATCAAGACGGACTACACAAATGCTTATTCAGACAATCAATAACTGAAAGATAAAACAGATCAGAGAGGAATCGACGAAGAAAGTAAACCTGTCATTGTACATATAAAAACCAACAAAGTTACAACTCTATGACTTTTTTGAAAGTTTTTCTTCTACGATTTTAAAATAGTGAAATCCCAAATCTTTGTTTAATGTATATATATATATCTCTCTCTCTCTAAAATAAAGGTCCCTACCATCTTTCTTATACTCTGAACTGATTCCTTTTGTTCTAAGAAAATAGTCCTGGAGTACTAAAATTCTAAACGTAAGGAAGTACTTAGTGATTTGAATAGACCTGGAGTCTATTAAAGAATAGAAACTAGTCTTAACTCCTGAAAAATTTCTCTATAAGGCACGAAACAGTGTGTGTTCCGACTGTTCTTATTCACTAAGAGAATAAGAGACAAAGTTTCAAGATACGTCTTCGTCCTTCTATCGAAGTATTAGTTAGTTGTTTAAAAGATACGGTTTAATACACTTTCCGTGTTTTTATCATTTGAGTGTTCTTGAAAGTCAGGATGTTAAAATACCGACAGAACTCTTTATCTACATTATCGGATTAAGAATCCGAGAAACGAGGTCTTTCCATATCCTAGTCAAGTCAAGTCAGTGAGTCAACACAGGTTGAGAAAAGCTGGGGTACTTAGCGTCGTGCGGTCCGGAGGGACAGGTAGTGGTTGAGGGTCTCAAGTGAGTCTGAGTACAGGTAGTTCAGTCACTGCGATGGGTCGGTAGAGTAGGAGACAGCAGGGGAAGAGGAGGACGGGGGTTAGGGAGGGTCGTAGTCTCAGAAAAGGTTACTCAGTTGAGAAGTGTACTTCACCGATTTCATGACCTCAAAGGCGAAATCGTAGTAAGGAAGGTTTCTTTAGGGTCCCGACTAGAGGAAGTCTTACCTGACCAACCTAGAGGAACGTCAGGTTCCCTGAGAGTTCTCAGAAGAGGTTGTGGTGTCAAGTTTTCGTAGTTAAGAAGCCACGAGTCGGAAGAAGTGTCAGGTTGAGAGTGTAGGTATGTACTGGTGTCCTTTTTGGTATCGGAACTGATCTGCCTGGAATCAGCCGTTTCATTACAGAGACGAAAACTTATATGATAGATCCAACCAGTATTGAAAAGAAGTTCCTCATTCGCAGAAAATTAAAGTACCGACGTTTATCCATCAGTTTTATTTAAGATAGAGGAAGCACTTAGATGGAAACGGACCAAGACAAAGAAAATACCTCTCTACCGACCATAAGTCATAAGATATTTGAAAGTAATTTCTAACGAGGATTAGTGAAACGGAAGGAAAGAGGTTAGAAAAGTCAGACGGTAGAGGATTTCAATAGACGACTAGAAACGGAAACACTAATAGTGGGAAGTGGGGATGAAGAGTAAAGGGGTGGGTAGGTTAATATTTTCCCCATTACACCATAGTAGTAAAAAAAATGCAAAAAAAAAGAAATTAACTTCATACCAACTAAATGTTACAGTACAATCAAAGTCCATATGTCGTGTCACTAAGTATATACATATATATATGAAAAAGTCTAAGAAAAGAGAATATCCGATGAAGCTTTAAAACTCATAACAAGGGACACGATATGTCATCCAGCACCAATCAACGACAACAAGTCAGCGATTCAACACAGGTTGAGAAACTTGCGGGTACCTGATGTCGTGTGGTCCGAAGGGACAGGAAATTATAGACGACTTTAAATAAGTTTGAGTAGAGGTAACTCAGTCACTATGGTAGGTTGGTAGAGTAGGAGACAGTAGGGGAAGAGGAGGACGGGAGTTAGAAAAGGTCGTAGTCCCAGAAAAGTTTACTCAACCGAGAAGTGTAGTCCACCGGTTTCATAACCTCGAAGTCGAAGTCATAGTCAGGAACGGTACTTATAAGTCCTGACTAAAGGAAATCCTATCTGACCAACGTAGAGGAACTACAGGTTCCCTGAGAGTTCTCAGAAGAGGTAGTGGTGTCAAACTTTCGTACTTAAGAAACACCAAATCGGAAGGAATACTTGGTTGAGAGTGTAGGTATGTACTGATGACCTCTTTGGTTTCGAAACTGATATACTTGGAAACAGTCGTTTCACTACAGAGACGAAAAATAAACGATAGATCCAAACAGTATCGAAAGAAACGTTCCTCGTTCGTAGAAAATTAAGGTACGGACATCAGTGGTAGGTGTCACTAAAACACCAATGGATAAAACGTAAATCCCCGAAGGGACCACCAAGTCTGCCATTTCGCAGACGGACGTTACACCCTCTGGGCCCAAACTAGGGACCCAGCCCTTCTAGACCACACATATACAATTCGGGTTGGAGGATTAAGTCACACCATAGTAGAATTACTCTAAAAGGGACAAAATATTAGTGGTCCAAGAGAATAGTGTTGATACCAACCTAGCACATTCCAAACCAAGGATGTCTTTCCTGTTCTTTATTGGTCTTCCTTGACTTTTATTTCATGTTTGACTCTCGTAGTCGATCATTGGTTATGCTCCCAGTTTTTGTTCTATTCGTTCAACACGAAATTCTTTCTCTTAAACACTATTATCGTGTGAGGTCCATGACCCCAGATCGGGGCCAACCTAGGTCGTAGGTCCGTTGTCCAACGTGTGGAACCATCGTGTTACTGATGAATTTAATGGTCAGAGAAGTGTCGAAAGATACAGTGGGACAACGGGAAGCTTAGTATGGTCTAGGGGTGGTAAATCAGACGTGGTCACTAAGAGTGTGAACTGCACGTAGTCTTGTTGGACCTTTTGCAATTCTACGTCTAAAGACCTTGGGTGGGGGTCTTAGAGATTTAAGTAATCTAGACCCTACCCCGAACTCTTAAACATAAAGATTGATCAAGAGTTTACTACGACTATGATGATCACAACCCAGATGCGAAATTCTCTATAACAAGTTACAATTCATCTTCTTTTACCTATTTACGATAGAGATTCAATAAAAAATTCTAAGAAAGTCGTTAGATACATTTTGTAAAGAAGGATAGAATTAGATTTGGAAAATGGTGTAGTCATCATGGTCGTAAGCGACCGAACTCAAAGTGACAAAGAAATTTCCTCTGCTATCGTTTTGATCACAAAGAATTTCGTACCAGGTATCAGATGTACGTAGTCTTAAGGGACTCTAAGATCCGTTCTTACGTCTAGGGACTCGGGGTAGACTCTCGTAGACTTAGTCTTAGAGATTTCTACTCAAGGATCTTGGACAAATAATTTATACGTGGTTTAGTAAGAATTTAAGACTTTTGATGACGATGTCTAGGTTCAAGTTATCAGTCGGAATATGAGTTAAAAACTTGTTCTTTTCAGACTGTTCAATTATTGTCGGATTTTCCACTAAAGAAAAATCTTGATCCCTACTATAAATTCAACTTTGTAGATTTTTATAATTGATAAAATTCAAAGTTTTATCGATATTATCCCTGAAGAGACCACCAGGTCACCGATTCTGAGGTACGAGGGTCACGTCCCCCGGATCCAAACTAGGGACCATCTAGGGATCTGGGGTTGTACGACGTTGATTTTTTTCTCTAAGACGTACGGTGTTGACTCTGGGTCGTATCAGCCTAGAATAATTTGATATCGGTACACTATATTTATATATCGATACGTTATATTTATATATCGGTACACTATATTTATACATCGATACGATATATTAAATAATTACATAGTGGATATTACTTTATTCCCATGGGACTTTCAAAAAGACACTAACGACATGTATGGAATTAAGAAGGGGTAGTACATGATTGAAAAACCAGTGATTCATTAACTGAACGAACATGAACAAATTACTAAAGATCAATCTATAGAGATTGAATACCCCAAAGAAATTTATATTAAGAATCGAAGATTTCAACGTCTTTCACTTCTCCTTGATTTTTCGGAGAACTACTTTCACTTTCTCCTCTCACTTTTTCAACCGAATTTCGAGTTGTAAGTCTTTTGCTTCTAGTACCGTAGACCAGGGTAGTGAAGTACCCTTTATCTACCCCTTTGTCACCTTTGTCACAGTCTGAAATAAAACCCCCGAGGTTTTAGTGATGTCTACCACTAACGTCGGTACTTTAATTTTCTGTGAATGAGGAACCTTCCTTTCAATACTGGTTGGATTTGTCGTATAAGTTTTCGTCTCTGTAATGAAACGGTTGATCTACCGATCAGTTCCGATACCAAAAAGGTCATCAGTACATACTTACACTCTCAACCTGACACTTCTTTCGACTCACGGTTTCTTAACTACGAAAACTTGACACCACAACCTCTTCTGAGAACTCAGGGAACCTGACGTTCCTCTAAGTTAGTCAGGTAAGACTTCCTCTAATCGGGATCCGCAAGAAACTTTCCTTACGATGATTTCGACGTTGAGGTCATGAAACCGGTGGAGTACACTTCTCTACTGAGTAACCTTTTCTGAGACTACGACCCTCCCTAACCCCCGTCCTCCTCTTCCCCTGTTGTCTCCTACTCTACCGACCTACCGTAGTGGCTGAGCTACCTACACTCAAACTTACTTGAGACCCTCAACCACTACCTGTCCCTCCGGACCGTACGACGTCAAGTACCCCAGCGTTTCTCAACCTGTGTTGACTCGCTGACTTGACTTAACTGACTTTCATCGTCAACCGGGAAGTTGTTCCCACAATAGGTGTTAGATTCAATTCATACGGGGAAACTCGTCAGGATGTTTTCTGACGTAATCTTCAAATCAGTTTTACTTGTGATATTATGTTCAACATCTACAATTTCAAATGGTCCTATTCATATTCATTATATCACAATCGTTTTGTATAGTCTTCTTTACTCTGACCCTCTCAAATCTACTCGTATCGAAGAATATAGAGGATCAAGGAGTTCTATTGACCCAACCACAGGTAATATACAACCTGTATTTTATAAAGTAAACACTTAAGAACTGTGTACACCTTTCTCGTTTTACCCCAAAATGATTCGGGTAATAGGAAGGGAGGGGTCAAAGTAGTACGATTTTAAGGTCATAGTGATTGAAAGTGCCAACGTTTTAGACGTAAATCGTTCAGTATAATAAACGTAGACCATAGCGACAAAGTGTATACTGAAGAATGATCCGATGGTCGTGATAGAACGAAGTAACAGGTGTTCAATATATTGTTACTAATTGATAATGTACATATATACATATCCGTGTGACATCGGCTCATTGTTGCTAATGAGTCACTTACCTGATCTCCTCGTCAATACCCGTTCGAGTTATTGAACGGGTATTGAGGTTCAGACTAATTGAGGTTTCCTGTTCCAAAACTGACCTTGAGATGTAACCGACGGATAGAACCTGAGAAAAGAGGAAGGGTAATATATATATATATATTATATATATATTATATATATATTACGAAAACAACTCCAGAATTACTTATACTTACAACCGTTATAAAAAAGGACCTTTGTTTTATTTTCTTTAACCGACTTTATTATCAGTATTTAAACAGGAAAGAGAAGTTTCTAATCGAGTTATAGTTAACTTATCAAGTCATATTTATAGTCCCCTTGACTCTTCGGAACCTCTCAGACTTACCGGAGATGTTCGATAGTTCAGTAGTCATAGGACCCGACAGAAGAGTATCAACGTTTCAAAGGTATTACTGGTAATAAATAAACGACTCGTGGATGAACGAACGTCTTAGACAAGGACCATGTGATACGTGTAATAGAGTAAGTTAAATACATCGTCCATATCGACAAGGGTAAAATTTACTCTCCTTCCATCTCCTGAATTCCAGAGTGGAAACTATCAATCGGACCGATCTGCCGACAAAGCTGACTCGGTACGATTTCCTTACCTGAGATTTACAGACCTTCGTATTAGAGAAAAAAAATTAAATAAATGAATAAACCGACGCAGTCCGGAATCAACACCGTGTGTACGTCATAACGTGTCCGAAGAGAGATCGACTCCGTACCCGAGTCATGAACGTCGTACCCAAAGCAACGGAGTACCGTACACACCAAAGGACTCGTTCCTAGTTTGGACGTAGGAAGCGTAATCTTCCGTCTAAGAATTGGTGACCTGGTGGTCCCTTCAGGGACCTTCGTGGTAGAATGTGAACTTTAAAGACACTAATCTCTTAGGCGAAGAATCGTACAAGACAGAGGATCTTTAAAATCAGAATAAAAGGTGACTTTAGAAAGATATTGAAGGAAACCACAAATATGACGGAGACATCATACAAGTTTATGTACTGAGTAGGAGTTTAATCAGAAAGTACATAAACTCCGGTCGATATTAGGGTGGACAAAGGAGTGGAGTTAGGGCAAAATAAAGATCCTACACGCACGTGCACGTACGCTGGGATACCCGGTATCGGATGTGCGAGGAGACAGGCGGCCTAAGAGATCCGTTCTTATGGTCTCACCCAACGGTAAAGGAGGAGGTTCCCTGGAAGGACTGGGTCCTTAGATGTAGAGAATGCAGAGGAAGTGACCGTCCGTCCAAGGAATGGTGATCGTGGTTGACCCTATTTATGGGGATCAGATCTATCAAAAACTGGTCAGGTAAAGAATAGATAAGTTTTAGGAAAGAAAGTCAGGACGTGAGGACTGACCTGCCTGAGAGAATAAAGGTTTCTGAATGACAGAAAGTCAGTTAGTGACTAAATTTTAAATTAACATGAAACTGGATCACTTAAAAAGATACCTACTGAAGAATAAGGTCAAGGTTCAGACTACAATTTACAATAACAAATATGATTAATACAGTGAAATACAGATATAAACGGACAGTAAGAAAGACAAGTCACGGGACATCGTAAGTTAAAGTGACGAAGTACGACTTTTACTACTACTAGGAATCATACTTATAATCACTATTTGTACTTAATGTTTTATTTAGGAAATACAAATTAGGAACG
Source organism: Capra ibex (assembly GCA_006410555.1). Classification (NCBI taxonomy): domain Eukaryota; kingdom Metazoa; phylum Chordata; class Mammalia; order Artiodactyla; family Bovidae; genus Capra; species Capra ibex. The sequence goes on from SJYO01049859.1 coordinate 1,308,091, forward strand.
AAAACAAGATTCTCGTTCTACGTTCTCTTAAACTGTAAAGGATAAAAAAAGGTCGTTTTCTAGAGAACACATAAGTAAATAGATAAGTTGTTTATAAATCACTCACTGACGGTATCAAAATACGGACCCTTATGTCGTTATTCTTACTACATATATCAAAAACGAAAGTATATCGGATGTAGGATCAATCTTCTCGTCTATTTTGTGTTTATTTACCTATTTGTTTAAGTCTCTTACGAATCACAACACTTATTTTGTTTTGGTTACTACGTTGGTTCACTAACTCTTCCATCGTCTGTTCCACTTCACTAAAATCTACTCTAACAGTCACTTCTGCAGAGACTCGTCTATTATAAGTCCGTCTCAGTACTTACTACTTTCCTAGGTTAATGTGTCGCTATACCCTTTCCTAACAGACGCGTCTCTCCTCAATCACTGTTAATGAATCCGTTCTTAGTCGAACTGCACCAATCTCTTACGTTCAGGAATACAGTCGATCTTATGGATACACTTCCCTCTCACCAAGTTCTACTCCGACATTGTCATCCGCGACTGGTTTGAGGAACCCAAGATCTTCCAGTATCAAGTCTTAAACATTATCCTTCGGTGACTTTAACCTCCGTAATACTTCTTCTTATAATATGAGATCAAATGTAAAACCCTGAAGAGAAACTGACGACACACCTCGTATTTTACATCTGTGTATTCTTATTTAGACTTCTGACTAATCTTCTGAAAGTCCACTCTTTACTGATCCCACCCTCTCTATTCTTCTACTTAAGTCTCATACAAAGCACCCATCGTGCCTATCTTTAACAAGTGTACGATCCATATCCCTCATTCTTTTGTGTTTTATCCTTAGTTATACTCACCAACAATTTGTGATATAACTAATGTAATTACAGTGGTTAAATGATAAACCTGAAAGATGTTTTAATCTACGCGTTACATTTACACTATATAATAAATGAAACGTATTTTATCACTTCTTTAAATAATTAATCTAAATCCTTGTCATTTTGAACCATAACAAACTAGTCAATCTTAGTAATTCGTTTCGTGTGTCTACTCCATTTACTCCACCTCTTTAGAAATAAACACTAAGGGTTTAGACTGACTCAACACTTGACAGTGCCATCATATAAAGTTACACTCCGGAAACCTTTAAGAGTCTCAGGGAATCTAGGAGAGATATAAAAAAATTAATAGAATAGTAAAATCACTTTTAGATTTTTTTTTTAATTACATTCGTACTTTCACAATCAGTTAGTCAGTATAGACTGATAAACGCCTGCGTACCTGACGTCGGGTGGTCCGAGGAGACAGGTACCCTAAAAGGTTCGTTCTTACGACCTCACCTAAAGGTACGTGAGGAGGTCCCCTCCCCTCTGACTCGTACGTTGACTTAACTTGGAAGACAAATTTGGTCAGACAGATGTGTCGACACGAAGGTCGATATGACCTAGAACCAGTGAAGTATGAGACAGGTACGTGATGTTCCTTCAAGACGGAAGAAATAACCGTCAAGAGCAAGAGAAAGGAGTTAAGTACAGACGAACCAGACTACCAGATTAAATGGGGAAAGTTTTGGAATGTCAAAATCGTCCTTTTTAGACCGGAGGACCTACTTGAATACTAGTCCGTTAAAGGGAATTATCAGGAAAAGAAATATTGTGAAGGAGAATGAAATTTTTCTTTTTTTTTTCCGTAGATAGTGTTTCATTAAAAGTGTTTTATAAGGTGTAGATAGTGTTTCATTAGGTTTTGACTCTAAACAAACCACACAGCTCAAACCCCACCCCACCCCCACATACAAACTACACAAACAAAACAAAACAAATGAATCAATGGTTATAATTTTTTAACCTTCTAAAGTGTCTTTTTAGATCTTGACAAGAGGTGTATAAATGTCATCCGACCTTAGGACATCGTCACTGGGGTAGTTCTGCTGTGTTTAAAGGACGAGTGGTCAGTTAAGGGTCGTTATGTATGTTTACGCACAACGACGGACCGAAGGTGACTTTCAACTGAAACCTCGTAGACGAAATCTACAGGGAGATAAACGAGTATAAGACTTCGATATTATAATAGAGACGTAGTGGTTACAAATGAGGAAGAGACGAGTATCTACAATATAAAGACCCAATATAACTAAAAATAAAATTTTTACTACTAACTGAGTTTTGTAAGTGATAGGAAAGTTGCATAGTTAGTCAAGTATACTCTGAAAAGATTTGGAACTCAAGATCATCCTGAAGGAAATGAGGATATATTCAAATTCATATAAAAATTTTTTTAAAATCGGAAACTTCTTTTCTTTAAGTTAATAACAGAAGACGCGGTTACGTGAGATAGAATCTTTTTTCTTTCCATGAGATATTCATAGTCGAAGACTGTTTTTTGAAAAGGATATGTGACTGAAAAAAGGAAAATTATATTATAAAACATCTTCCTTTACCGTTGGGTGAGATCATAAGAACGGACCCTTAAAGGTACCTGTCTCCTCGGACCACCTGATGTCAGGCACCCCAGTATTTTCTCAACCTGTGCTGACTTACTGATTGTGTGCGTGTGCCGTGATGAACATCCTAGAGTCGACGGACTCGTCCCTAGTCTGGGTCCCGAACCGTCATTTTCGGTGTTCAGAATTGGAGACTTGGGGGTCCCTTTAGGGAATTGGAAAAATTTTTTCTTTCTAAGTCTTCAGGCGTTAGAAGTCAGTTTAATGACGGGCTAAACTTAAAGTACAGTAAAATACTTGACTTTTATTTTTGTAAATTGCGAAGTTCTAATGTAGATTAATATTTTTATTGATGTATTTAACACTTTAGGTTGTTTCAATAACCCTTTCATTTAAAAATTCTTAATTTTTTCTAAGTCTCTGTAACTTACAGTTTCAATCTAGACTCTACCCCCTTCAAATTCTATCACTAGTTTCGGAAAGAAATGAATAAAAGGAGATTAACTAACATAAACAAAACTAGAGATGAAAAGTGGAAGTAAAATTAAAGACGAATTAATAGATACGTTTGTCCTTGCAAAGTCATAATGAAAAGAAAGGTGCAACTGCCTTATAAGATTCGACTGGTTGTAAAAGAACCATCAAACGAAAGTTTCGTTTCTCGAAAAGTGATTACATCAATGTCATGAAACAAAAGTTGATTTAACTAAAGGTTTTAAAGGGTAGGAGACACCCAAATGTAGGTGATACCCGAATATTTAAGAAACTTCTATTCTTATCTACTGAAACTTAATCCGTTCTTTTTCTTAAGACGTTTTGATCAAAAAGATTCGGATACTGGGTCTATCCGAGTATTTATGAAAGTTTAGGAATGGAAACTTTCGATGACTTCTAGAAGACTTTTGAACATTCTACGAAACTGTATTTACCGTTATAGATGAACTTACGGATATAACATTTATTATAAGATAAAATCTAGTTTGTCGTTACATAAGCTAGTTGACAGTTAGTATCTTCTCATTCAAGAAAAAAAGTCGTTAAATTAATTTATCCCACGACATAGTGATTGTATGATATAATTCCTTTGTGTGTATGTGTGTTTTACAGAATATTGGTATACTTTTCTAGGAATTGTAGTGAACGTTTGTAACTTTACGTTCAATTTTACAGTATCGTAAAAAAATGTATAGTCTTAATTCTGGTTTTGTTACACTATTATGGAGTGACAGTCCCTCCAATACCATTTTGTCCACATTAGGAGGACACAATCTTCTGTGTACTTAACTATTTGAGAATTGTTTACCGTGACAAATGGTTTCACAAAATTACAAGATAAAAAGCTAGGTGCTTCAGGTGAAAGATTCTTAAATGGGATGTGCATATAAGTTTGAACACTAGTTTGTATATTCATGTTCTTATTAAAACATTAACATGAACAGATCATTGGGTTTCTATAGTTTTTTATGTTTTGTTTGATTTCAAGGGTTATCATTTGTATGTCCAATGATTCGTTAAGATACGACCCGTATATAATTATCATTTTTCTTTACTTTTGTATACAGGTGTGTTTTTGAACATGTGTTTACAAGTATGGTTGTAATAAACATTGTCGATTTTTTACTTTTGTTAAGTTTTCAGGTAGTCGACTTTTTATCTATTCATCTACACCATAGGTATGTCACCCTATATTTGCTCGGTATCTTTCTTACTTTAGAACTATAGACGACGTTGTACTAACTTGGAGTTTTTGTTGGTTCACTTTTTTCGTCAGTGCTTTCCGGCATATAACATACTAAGATAGTTATACTTCTTGTGTCCTATTTGTTTAGGTGACTCTGGTTTTCATTTAGTCACCAACGGATTCCGTCCTCATTCCCCCTCTCCTACCCCACTCCTTTTATTATCCAGTCGAAATAAAAACACCACTAAGTACACAGGATTTTAATCTAATCCTACTACTAACGTGATTATGTTTGTATAACTAAGGTATCTTAACATGAGGAAAAAAGAAAAAAACCAGACGTGGTGTGTCTAGAATCGAGGGGTTGGTCCCAAACTTGGACACGGGGGACGGAACCCTCCCCCATCAGAATTGGTGTCCCGTCGGTCTTTTCAGGGATTTCATATGAGAAATTTGGGTATATCAAGAATGAACTATTTTATTAAAAGTTTTTTTATTAGTTTAAAAGGTAGTTAATACTCTACCCAGTTTATTTACTATGATTTAGATATGTTACCTCTTACGGTGTCAATACTTTTAAAGTAACGGGATAAACACGGTCATTTCTCTTTAGAAGATTTTTTTAAACAATATTCTCGTTTCATGTCTTATGACATACATGATTCCAGGTTAAATACACTGTTGTACGTACCCTATAAAGAACTTTCTGTGTATACTCCGACTATTGTCAACAGAAACCTTTTACCCTCTACCTTAATCTTACACTCTACAAAGAAAAGTCATAAGGGAGAATAGAAAAGAATTCGTAAAATGACACGTATATAAATAAGGTGTTATTTGATAAAAAAAGGGATTTCCCTTTTCTCTCCCCTTTTTTTTCAGACTTAGTCATTCTGTACTTTATGGGACGATACATACTATCTACATTTCACAACACCCCGTCTGTGTCTACCACTGTCACGTCTGGGTGGGAGTCAAATGATAAATTGATCCTTCTCTAATTTAAATTTTCACTGTTGCATTAAATACCCTTGAAATGTTTTGTATTTTAATCGTATTCTTTGGTACACACTCACGAGACACATGTCTACTCTCTCAAGCGGGTCGTCGTGAGCCGACGTACCACAGTTCGGTCTCATATTCCTCTCGTTGGTGTGCTGTGAATTTTTTTTGTCCACCGAACAGTCTTCGAACGAACATCGTTTTACCAGTGTTCACGTCGTATCGTACAACAAAGTTCGTGTTCGCCTTCAAATTTTTTGAAAAAAACACACACCGGAACGGTACATCTGGAAACCCGAAGGGGCCACCGAGCCGTCATTTCTTAGACGTCGTCTGTAATCTCTGTGCCCAAACTAGGGACCCCAGTCCTTCTAGGGGACCCCCTCCCATACCGTTGGGTGAGGTCGTAAGAGTGGACCTCTTAGGACACCTGTCTCTTCGTACCGTTCACTACCAAGCATCCCAGTGTCCCTCGACCTGTACCCACTTTGCTGACTAGAGTGTACGTACATCTAGGCTCAAAGGGATGGTTCCTAACTTGGGTACGGGGGACGTAACCCTCGGGTCTCAGGATTGGTGACGTGACGGTTCTTTCAGGGATCTTTTGAAAATTTTCTTTAGCATGATCCGATATGGACTTCGATTGTTACTATAATATGTAGGTGATACAGAGTTGTTTTTAATTTTCTTTTTTTTCGGATCATTCCAAACTAATAGGATCAGAGAGATGTGTATCTCTGTATTTTCACGGGAACTTCCAAATTATTCTCGGACAGGGTACGTCTTTTTTTTACCAAGATCTACGATCCTATGAAGAATTCGTCTTGTGGGGACAACGCATATTTATCATCCATGTATGAGAAAGATTAAGAGTATCGGTAGGACGTACAATCCTTCGTCATCAGAGTAAAATTGTAGGTCCCTTATATTTTGGGTCTTTTCGTTTTATGTAATAGGTCACGGGATGTTGATGATGTTCGACCCTAACCATCAGTTTGGATCTAGACTTACTAAGGTCGTGTTCGTAAGATAGTTTGGTAAGGTGAAGGGTACGACTTTTGAACGAAGACCACAACAAGTCCTTAGTTCTTAACTCTTCCTTTACCGTTGTGTGAGGCCATAAGAACGGACCTTTTAAGGTACCTGTCTCCTCGGACCGTTCGAAATCAGATGCCCCAGTGTTGCTCGGTCTGTGCTGACTCGTATGTGTGTGTCCCTTGTTCTTTCATTTTCGTTACAAACAAACAAGTAATGGACTTCCCGACCTGTTCCTCAGTGTGAAGGACTGAGAATCAGGTAAGGTTCTATAGGATTGACTATAGGATTAATACGTATAGGATTAATAAGTATTAACCAAACTCCTTTTCGAAAACGATAAATGTCAACTCTACCCCTCTGACGGTACATAGTTACTACATCGATCTAATTCACTATCGATTCTTATCCTTACAAATAATTTCTTGATATTACAAGTCTACGAAGACGTTCCACCCACATATACTGGTAAAGTGTCTACTCTTTTCTTTCCGAACCCCTACAGTTCGTTGAATGAGTACCGGGGTTTTGACTCATTATTTGTTAATTTACTTACACTCACCACTTTAGACTTAACTTTGAGTTTTGAGAGATCCGGTCTTGAAAAGTAAGAAGGGAACCGGTACTTCGGTGACTTCGTGTTATTTCTATATATATCTTTACCGTTTATATTCTGTAAACAAAGGTCTTTACATCGACACTTCCCTTACTCTTTGTCGTCGACAATTGATCTCACTCCCTGTTCCTTCATTCCTATAACAACACAAAGAAATTGCATGTCCTCTAGTTTGGTGCAAATTCTACCCTTCACGTAGCATTTCTGACTTTATGTCAGGTCTCGTGTCTCATTCACGAATTATTAACAAAGAATGAACTACTTTCACTTCCTCAATAACTAATTACCTCGTTTCAGATATTTTTTCGTCCGTACAATACTTGGTTCTTACCGTCGATCATAACCATTCTTACTGTAAAAAAGGTCTCTTAGTCTCCGTTTCCTTTATTCCCTTCGTTCTACTTTCCTCTAAAATTCAATCTTGTTTTCCATTTACCCCCACCAGGTCATCTCACGAGAGGTACTAGAACCATTTTATTTTCCACTTCATAGGCACCGCTTGCTCCTCCCTCACTCTCCCAGGTCCTTACATCCCTCGAAAATTTGTTGATAATACCATTTGCACTATTCCAGAGGCACTCTGGTCTAAGACTTCTCCGACACAAATCCATCCACATTTACTGAGCGAACCCGTCTGTTAATGATCCCTGAGGTAGTTTATATGTGAATCTAACAAGAATCACGTCTCAAATAGTCGTATCTAAGTCCTTTATGGTCTGTTAACGATCTCGAAAAACAGGGTAAACCTATTTGTTGTCGGTATACAGCTGGATGCGTTCACATATCTTCTATTTTCAAATATAAGGTGTAACGGTTGAGTTACCGATTTAGAACCCCGTCACATCAGGTCAAGTCAGTGAGTCAATACAGGCTGAGAAACACTGGGGTACTTGGTGTCGTGAGGTCCGGAGGGACAGGTAGTTGTTGTCGGCCTCAGATGGGTTTGGGTACAGGAAACTCAGCCACTACGGTAGGTTGGTAGAGTAGGAGACAGTAGGGGAAGAGGAGGACGGGAGTTAGAAAGGGTCGTAGTCTCAGAAAAGTTTACTCAGTCGAGAAGTGTAGTCCACCGGTTTCATAACCTCAAAGTCGAAGTTGTAGTCAAGGAGGTTACTTGTGGGTCCTGACTAGAGGAAATCCTACCTGACCAACCTAGAGGAACATCAGGTTCCCTGAGAGTTCTGAGAAGAGGTTGTGGTGTCAAGTTTTCGTAGTTAAGAACCCCGTCCGTGTATTATTAAGGGGTTATTTATTGACTTCTGGAATATTTTTAAGTTTGATAACTAAAGTTTTATTGAGTTCAGTCCTATCGAGTCATTATTAAAAAGAAACAGTGTAAGGAGTAGGAATACACTAGTAGAAAATACAAATATGAGACGAAGTCTGAAAAGTTCTACGAAAGTTATGTATAGTCGAGTAGATTAGAAATTTGGAAATACTTTATCACCCCCAGTATGGTGAGGGTAAACTGTCTATCTTTTTAATTTAGTGTACCTTTAATTTACTAAACGACTTCTATTTCCTGACAAACCACATTTCGACCACCATTTTAGTCAAAAGATTACAGACTGAGTTAAGATTCTGTAGGGTTGTTTTAGTACTGATCTTTAATTGAGATGTCAGTTCAAAAATACCGCTAACCCCTACTATACTATGTAACAAAACCCCCTACAAAATTATAAATAAAATAAATAAACCGACATGACCCCGAATCAACGTCGTGTACACTAGAAACTAGAAAGCTAACACCGTACGCTTGTGAATCAACACCGTATGTCCTAGATCAAGGGATTAGTCCCTAGTTCGGGGCCGGAGGACGTAACCCTCACACTACAGAATCGGTGACCTGGTGGTCTCTTCAGGAGTATCATAGAAACCAAAAGAATTTCTTAGGTACCTAACTTTTCCTTTAGGTCTTGGTGTTGAGTTCTACGAGGGATCTGGAGCTCCTGGCACTTCCAATGTTCGTGGAGGAAGTAGTTTTCGGTAGTCACAGTCTTAGATTCCCCATCTAAAGGACTCAGGAGTATCTAGAAATGTAATGTTCTCATAACAGTGTTATGGTCCTTGGTCATAAATAATTTTTGTTTTTTTTCTAGAGTTCATGTTTCAAACACTTTATTGTGTTAAAGGTAAAAGATATATATTCATATGATGGTGACAGTTTCAAAGAAGCAATTAATAGGGGAGGGGAAGAGGGGTGAGTAAGAAGGGAAGGGGAAGTTAAGACGAAAAGGTAAATATCAAAATCTAGGACTGTATTGCAGTGGTGAAACCCATCGACCACAAAGTCACTTGGACCTTGGTGGGAAGTCCCGCCCCGTCTATTACGGACCCCTGACTACCGTCTGAGTACCTCCGGGGACGGTCCGTAAAGGAGGATCATTTTACCGGGTTCACAAGGTGGGTACACAGTCTCGTGTACTGAACACATTCCGGAGATGATTCGAGGGTTTTAATTTCTCTTACTTTTTAAGTTTAGTCTTCAACAATTGAAGGGTCTAAGAACTCTCGACAAAAGTGTAGGATCTGTCAAGACGTTAAAGCGAGGGGAAGCAAGTGTTGAGAAGGGTAAAAAGATATTGGTCATACTTGACGAGGGATGACATGCATGCCAGCCAAGAGAAAACAAAAACGATAATCCGTATGAAATTTTAATACCAATTCTTAAAATAATAGTTTGAATAATATAGAGAACACCTTCAAGTTCACAATGTTGATCCACATTCAGTTTGAGGGTAAGTCGAAAAATCGTTTTACCGGTCGTAGATGAACTTCGGAATCAAGTCAAGTCACGTCAACGAGTCAGTACAGGTCGAGAAACACTGGGGTACCTGACGTCGTGCGGTCCGGAGGGACAGGTAGTGGTCGAGGGCGTCGAATGAGTTTGAGTACAGGTAACTCGGTCACTACGGTATGTTGGTAGAGTAGGAGACAACAGGGGAAGAGGAGGGTGGAAGTTAGAAAGGGTCGTAGTCCCAGAAAAGGTTACTCAGTCAAGAAGTGTAGTCCACCGGTTTCATAACCTCAAAGTCGAAATCGTAGTCAGGAAGGTTACTTATAAGTCCTGTCCTGAAGGAAATCATACCAGACCAACCTAGAAGAACGACAGTTCCCTGAGAGTTCTCAGAAGAGGTTTTGGTATCAAATTTCGTAGTTAAGAAGTCACGAGTCGAAAGAAATATCAGGTTCAGAGTGTAGGTATGTACTGATGACATTTTTCGGTATCGAAACTGATCTGTCTGGAACGACCGTTTCATTACAGAAACGAAAAATTATACGACAGATCCAACCAGTATTGAAAAGAAGGTTACTCGTTCCTAGAAATTAAAGTACCGACGTCAGTTGTAGACGTCACTAAAACCTCGGGTTCTTTTATTTTAGACAGTGACAAAGGTCTTCACTACCCTGGTCTACGGTACTAGAATCAAAAGACTTACAACTCGGTTGAAAAAGTGAGAGGAGAAAGTGAAAGTAGTTCTCCGAGAAATCAAGAAGAAGTGAAAGACGGTATTTACCACAGTAGACGTATAGACTCCAATAACCATAAAGAGGACCGTTATGACTAAAGTCGAACACGAAGTAGGTCGGGTCGTAAAGAGTACTATATGAGACGTATATTCCATTTATTCGTCTCACTTTTATATGAATTCCGGAATTCGGAATTCGAGGATAATTTACCAGGTCCTTGTATTAAGGACTTAGACCGAACCCTACTCTCACCCGTCATCCTATATTTAAATGGACGAATCGAGTGACGTGGACTCGCCAGGACCTGACAGGTCATCAGAACGAGATAGACGATGATACACCGGGTATAGGGACGTGTAAAGAGTCTCCTTCTTTAAGGTTTACCAGAAAGTTAAGAACATTTCGGTGTCTGATGGATCCGTTATAACTATAGAGACTCTGAACTCCCTATTCTGGGTTTATCTATCTATCTATCTAACTAGTCTCAAAACCAACAATTGAGAGTTTAAAATGTAAAGATTAAGAACTATGATTGATTTAAGATTTGAACAACAAGAAAGGGAAACAAACTGAAGTATATAAAATCTAGAAAAGTACTAAAATAAAGTTCGAGGAGTTAAGGTTTAGTACTCTGGAAAAAACGGGACAATTGGACATAGTCAGTAGATAGAAACCCCCGGATAAAAGGTGATTGAGGACCTACAGATGAAAGGACGATAGACTAACAGTTTAAGACTTTGTACATAGGTTTTGTGGTGAAATAAACTTAAGGAAAGATCTAATAGAATATCAGAGGTCTCAATTATAACGGGATTATTTTGACTTTTGTCAACAAGTTATAAAGCGATTCTCCGTTTCGTGGTTAATCTTTTCAACCTGAATACTTTTAGACAATCATGCAGGTAAACTTGAATCGTTATTAAAGGTAGAGTACTGAAATTCTCGTACCTGTCTTGTATCGTCTTTCCCGTGTTTGTAGTATTCTATAGTTGATTCAAAATATAAGACCGGTTCAAACTTAAGGTGGAGACAACGAATGACTGAGAGACTTAAACCCATCAAAAGAATGAATAGTTTACCTTTGATCTATTGTGGATTTCTTCACAATACATTCAATTTATTTTAAGGTACACGTTTTACGGATTTCACCAAGGATCGTTTTTTTTACTAAATAATTACAATTTTAATTAGAGTCTTTAAAGGATATCTAAATAACAAAGACAAAGAAGAAATAAACGAAATAATATTAAGTCATAGGTAAGAAACGAAGGTACTGTAGTCTGATCTAAAAACGAAAACTCTTAAGACTATAATAATTAATATAAAACTGTGTTAAAAACTTCAAATGTAATTCTAAAATTTCGGTTAGTATAATCTCATTCCGTTCAGATGGACAAAAAACGGAGGGACTTTTTGATTCTACGAAAAGGAATCATAATAAAACATACGTACGTTTATATAAGGAACATCATAAACTTTCACTGGTATCTAAAACGTTTCGTTTTATAGGGTAACGATTTATGATCACATTGTATTCTTATGAAATCACACACAAGGGAGTTCAAATTACTTGTTCTGTGAATATCAAATCACAGAGTAAATCGGACAGTCTGATAGAGATTCTCAAAAGGTTTTCATTAAACTTTTTTGTTTGGTAGGTCAAGAGGCAGTGGGTCGAGAGGGAAGGAGACCAAACTGACGTGGGAGTCCGTGCGGGAGACCACCACCACCACCACTCTACCGACAGCATCAAGGGACTCCTGGGGAACCTCAATGTTCAGGTCCGTTAGTGGGGTGAAAGACCTGTCGAGTTCAATAATATTGGTCCCTTCTCCCTAAACTACGGGCCGTTCTTCTTCTCGTCCCCCGGCGGGGTCGTCGGGGTAGTCTTTCGGAGGATTAGGACACATTTCTATTTAGGCATCGTGTGTCTCAAGTCCCATCCAACCCAAGATCAGCTGGGTCAAGTCGTAAGGGGTTTGGTACAGATATTAAAGAGTGGAAGTCCGGAATCTAGTGAGAGTACACCACCCCAGAGGGTGAACACTTTTGTAAAAGGCACTTTTCTACAGTTTTACCGATTATTTATTAAAAAGAAGAGAAACCTATTACCAAACAATCCCGAAGGGACCATCGAGTCAGCCATTTCTTAGACGAACGGCACGTCTCTGGGTGCAGGTTAGGGACTCAGTCCTTCTAGGGGACCTCTTCCTTTACCGATACGGGATGTCATGAGAAAGGACCCATTAGGGTACCCGTCTCCTCGGACCGCCCGATGTCAGGTACCCCACCGTCTTAGCCTGAGCTGAACCACTGATTTGGTGGTTACCAAATAATTATAGGTAAGTGTCACCGAATAAGAGAAACACATTTCGAAAGTTCAGTGAATACTAAGATAGTTTGGTATAATAAATATTTAATTTTATTGTTAGACGTAAAAGTAGACAGAGTAAGTGATCCTAAAAATTATAAACAAAATGCTTTCTTCTCCATTCATTATTATGGAATAATCTGTTTACCAGGACCCTGTAAGCATTTACTGAATACTTGTTATTATTTGGGTATTTTTATCTAGGACTAGAGTACAGATTAAGGTTTTATTTAATGATTATTAAAAATTTTCAATTTACATTTTTGTACATAGGTTAATCTTTGTCCTCTTTTATATTCCAACTATTAATACACAAGAGTTAACTGATACGGTTTCGGAAACTGACACACCTAGTATTATTTGACACCTTTTAAGACTTCCTCTACCCTTATGGTCTGGTGGACTGGAAGGAGAATTCTTTGGCTATACGTCCAGTCCTTTGTTGTCAATCTTGACCTGTACCTTGTTGTCTGACCAAGGTTTATCCTTTTCCTCATGTGGTTCCGATATATAACAGTGGGACGAATAAATTGAAGATACTTCTCATGTAGTACTTTTTGCGACCCGACCTTCTTCGTGTTCGACCTTAGTTCTGACGGCCCTCTTTATAGTTATTGGAGTCTATACGTCTACTATGGTGGGAATACCGTCTTTCACTCCTCCTTGAGTTTTCGGAGAACTACTTTCACTTTCTTCTCTCACTTTTTCAACCGAATTTCGAGTTGTAAGTCTTTTGCTTCTAGTGCCGTAGACCAGGGTAGTGAAGTACCCTTTATCTACCCCTTTGTCACCTTTGTCACAGTCTGAGATAAAACCCCCCGAGGTTTTAGTGACGTCTACCACTAACGTCGGTACTTTAATTTTCTACAAATGAGGAACCTTCCTTTCAATACTGGTTGGATCTATCGTATAAGTTTTCGTCTCTGTAATGAAACGGTTGTTTCCAGGCAGATCAGTTCCGATACTAAAAAGGACATCAGTACATACCTACACTCTCAACCTGACACTTCTTTCGACTCACGGCTTCTTAACTACGAAAACTCGACACCATAACCTCTTCTGAGAACTCTCAGGGAACCTGACGTTCCTCTAGGTTGGTCAGGTAGGATTTCCTCTAGTCGGGACCCTAAAGAAACCTTCCTTACTATGATTTCGACGTTGAGGTCATGAAACCGGTGGAGTACGTTTCTCAACTGAGTAACCTTTTCTGACTACGACCCTCCCTAACCCCCGTACTCCTTTTCCCCTGTTGTCTCCTACTCTACCGACCTACCGTAGTGACTGAGCTACCTGCACTCAAACTCACTTGAGGTCCTCAGCCACTACCTGTCCCTCCGGACCGAACGACGTTAAGTACCCCAGCGTTTCTCAGTCTGTGCTGACTCACTGACTTGACTTGACTTGACTCCCATCCCTTCCGGAAGAATTTACATTGAGATCACTGTTTAATAGGTACTTTTTTAATTGATTAGTTTAAGTTCTTTTTCATCAATCGGAATTTATAGTTTTTTGAAATTGAAATACTGTTTTTCTGTTTTTATAGAGATTGTATATTTACATTAGTCTTTAAAAGTAAATAGTCTAAATATTCCCTTGATTAATAGGGATGGAGTTGGGGTTTTTTTTACCGACCGTTTTCTTTTGTGCTCGATTCGGACACTCTAAAAGAGGACAGTTCGTTACAGGGTTCACTACCCACATCCCTGACCTGTTAAAAATTTTGAGGTTCTCCTGATCCTATCACTCGTCTCTCACCTCACTTCACTTCAGAGAGTCAGCACAGGCTGAGAAAGGTTGGGGTACCTGACATCGGTCCGAGGACTTTCCTATCATAAAAATTATTAATGGTATTGTCTCCGTCCTTATGGATTTTTCTTAATCCTTTGAAAAATATATTATATATTCGTCATCTTTTCACCAACGGTCCCCGACTCAACCCCCCTTTTTCCTCTCCACCAACCAGTTTCCCATTCTACATATTTCAGACTCCTAGATTTTGTCTTGTACCACTGATGTCAACTATTGTGATAGTCGACTGTTGTGATATGTCGACATATTGACTTTAAACAATTTTCTCATGTTGAATTCATAAGAACGGTGGGAAGGGTTTTTCTGTTTATGCACTTCACTATCTATATAATTAATTGAACCACCCCTCTTTGAAAAGTGTTATATATACACATAGTTTAGTAGTGTGATATGTCAAATTTTAAGATAAACAGTTAATATGTAGTCATTTGACCCACCACCCCCCACCCCTCTTTACCTTGTCAATTTTTAGATACAGGGCACTATGACTCTCATAATTTAAGAAATTTCGTAATTAAGTTGGGTGTTACGTAAAGGAAGTAATAATACAAATTTTAGGAGTAAAGACGTATGAACCTTACCAGTCAAGAACGTACCACTTCTAAACAGAATTAAGTGTCATAAAAAACAAAACGAAGCATCCATGGTTGTTTCCTGGTTACTGAAAGAGTTGTTGACGGGACGGTGGTGGAGGTGGTAGGGTAGGTAGGTCGGTTGGTGGCAACGGTCGTAGAGTGGGTTGTGTTAACGGTCGGGGTTCAGATGGAGGGTCTTTGTAATTTGGAGGGAATCTGGAGTTCATTCGTTTTCTAATAAAGCGGTAAAGAAACAGTCAGAGAACAGTCCTTAAAAGTTTGATACGAACCGACTCACGACTCCCAAGGTACACTGAGACCACCTCGGTGTCTTCACCAGTCAATCGTCCCTCTTCTCTACCGAATCGTTCGACGAGAGTGTGGAGGTATAGGAAATCGTCAAGAATAAATAGACGAAACCGTTACCAAAAGGGCAATTCTCAAGTAAACTCCTTTTAAAGATCTCGGAAAAAGCTTCAAGACTTCGTAAGAAGTCCAGTTGTGTTGGTGGTAGAGGAATTAGAAGTAGTAAAGGTGGTGGTGATGGTAATAGTAGTGACGGTGGTAGTAAAAGTACGGTGGTAATATGGTGGTCATGGTGGTGTAAAATAACCACCGGACATTACACGATCCGTGAAATGTATATATTATTAGGAATACTGAAATAACTCACCCATCACAAAAGTAGTAAAGTGTCTACTCATTTACCTTGAAATGTCTCCAATTCACTGAGAGTTATCGTCTGGCAGGACATACGAAAATTGGTGAGACGATTTATTGGAGGATATTCATTTTTTTACCTCCAAAAGAGATTCATTGGTCTAAAGACTGACACATAAATTTTTTGTCCTTTGAATAAGTTCGGGTGAGAGTGAAAAGAATCTACCATGAAAAATCTGTACAGTTTTGACATATACAACAATACGTGTCCGAGAAATAGGCACTAAATGGTCTTCTCGACCGACTCTTTTGTTGTTCGTCTTCTGACCCTATCTTACTTTATAACAAAATTTCTCTTTATCTGTTACCGTTCGTATCTAAGATAACCGTTCAGTCTCATCTAGAAGTTAAAGAAGAAGATTTTTTA
This sequence comes from Capra ibex, assembly GCA_006410555.1. Classification (NCBI taxonomy): domain Eukaryota; kingdom Metazoa; phylum Chordata; class Mammalia; order Artiodactyla; family Bovidae; genus Capra; species Capra ibex. The sequence continues at coordinate 1,324,199 of SJYO01049859.1, forward strand.
ACCTACCAATAGGAAATGGCGTACCAATTCCTATAGGCGTACCAATAGGAAATGGTGTTTATACGGTTTTTATGAATCGATGTCAACAAAGAGGAAGTGAAGTCAGGGGATGCTCTAACTACAAGTAATGTAGATTTCATGAATTATAGGTATTAGGAGTACTATCTGAGTCAATTATAGTACAGACTAACTGTCGAAAGGAAGTTACGACTATTAATGTTAAATCTTGTTCTCAACTTTTGTGTGAACAGTACCCACCGATCACAATGCAAAGGGAAATAATCCGAAACTACCCCTCACTCCCCCACGACAACCAATTTTCGTTTTGAGGTCGACTGATCTTCTACAATCTCGTCAAATGATAGAATGAATGTTGGACGTAAAATGTAAATACAATTGGTGTACGGAAAGGTCCGTAAGCTCAAATACTTAGGATCAAATATACTGTTGGTCGATGGTTTCGTCTTATACTCGGTAAACGGATGATTGTATACTCACAGTTTATTTATAATTGAATTAATTTTATTGATTATACACGAGAATATATTTGAACTAAAGACATATTTAACGAAAGAAAAGTGTACATAATTTAGGATACAGAAATAGGATGAGACTTCTTAAATTGGGTAATCTAAAACTAGAGTCATGAAAACTCCGAATAATATTACTGAGATAGGGCTGTCTACCGAAATTAATCCGAAGACCTAGGACACATTAAGATCACTCTTTAAAGTCATTTATGGAACTCATACTTAAGAACTATTAACTATTCCGTTTTTCTGACCATTAAGAAACTGACTTCTTTAGTAACTCCACCCAAATAGTGATAAGGACAACAAACTCCCAGGGGTCCTGATCAGGATTCAAACCACGAGTTGGCGTTCCTGTGTGTCCTGGATCGTATGTCCTCATGAACACCGATTCCAAATAGGATCAGTATGAGAAGATTTGAACCGTCACCTGTCTCATTTTGACGAGGAAAGAGATCGATGTTTTTACGTTATGTACACACCATAACGAAGGGTCTCTTCGGCTAATCTCAGTAGAAAGATAACTTTCGACGGTGGATCCGTGGAAGACGGATCGTTGATGGTTTTATGGTCTGAAGATCTTCATTTCGTCCACAAGTGGTATTCAGCACAACAAATATGTCAGATCCGTGTCGTTTCGTGAGAATAGTAATCCGTTGAAAAGGATAGTCACGTTCCTTACGAAATCTTCAACTCAAAGGTCTATATTCGGTTGTCTGATAGAACCATCTTCTAAGAAAAATTTTATCGTCGAAGTCCGGACGATGCAATTGAGAAAAGACATTTGGACGGGGATCTTAGGTGACACTATTCCACTCCTTATGTGTCCACACCTTCCTTCTTGTTTAAAGTTTGTCTGGCCTTCGGACCTCGTGACGTCGGATGGCTACAACCAGTTTAAGGGTGTAAACATCCTTTAAGAATGTTTCAGTTTTTCTCAGGTGGTTGGTTGGTCCAAGTTTAAAAACGGACATTGTAATCTTTAATCGTTTTAGGTTGTCAACATTATTTGAATTGAAGTAGGAATAAAGGTAAAATAATTCCTGAGGATTAAGTTTTCAGACTAAGTAAATTCTCAATGGTTGAGGAGTTTTACATATAAGAGTCTGTTTTTTTTCTACGACTCTGTGTTCTTAAATCTACAATGTAACGGATCTATGCGACCTTGACAGTCTAGATTTTCAATCTATAGTCTACTTCTACTTTCGATTCCTTATAGACAGTCTTCTAATAAAAAAGTTTTCATTTTTACACCATATACCACATTCTGAAAGTCCGAAGGTAGTCTCTCGGGTTCATTTTAGGTTTTACTTCTTTATAGATCCAACCTTTGAAAGGGGGTTCGTCCCCTTCGATCTTTTCTGTGTTTCTCCTTTACTTTCATTTCATCCAGAACTATCAGTCTGAGTGTTTAAATATAAAGTACGCTCTCCCTTTAAATATCTTACTAGAAATTCATTTTAACACTTTCTACCCACAGAGACACGAAAATGAAACGTGGTGGTGAGAAGATCATTACTAAAACACTCCGTGGTCAAGCACGGAATCATTATCTTCAAGTCCTTAATAGTCACTTGTTTTATTTCTAGGGATGGGTGTATTTCGTCCACCGTTCTCTGTATTCCCTTTTTTATTCTTTGATCATTTCCTATATCTTAAAATCCTTTATAGCTCACTATACCCTATTTCATCTCGTCCAATCCACCACACTCCCGACCCCTGTCACACAACGTTGAAATTTTCCTCTCTACTCCCAGCGAGGGGAATATCCTTCAATATGAACTCTTTTCTGAGTTCCGTCATTTCCGCAAATTTCGTACGTGCATAGACCTCCTTCTGGTAAGATTAGTTTCTCCTGTCTGTCCTGTTTCAGGAGCTTACAGATCCCTGAGCCTTTCGCCATTGACTCCGACTTCAGCTACCTTTCACATCATCTCTGTCTGAGTACGTCTGGGACGTTCAGCACTATCTCTACTACCGAGAATAGGATTCACTGTACCCTTTGCGACTTCTCGAACTCACCGACGACGACGACGACGATTCAGCGAAGTCAGCACAGGTTGAGACACGCTGGGATCTCTGCCGTCGGGTGACGAGGGTAGGGACCCTAAGAGGTCCGTTCGTGTGACCTCACCCAACGGTAAAGGAAGAGGTCACGTACTTTCACTTTTCACTTTCACTTCAACGAGTCAGTCACTACAAAAGTCCGAGTGCAAAACACTCATAACGGAATTAACAACAGACTTTTCTCCATTATCCGTTTACAACTTCTTCCTTTTGGTCAATCCGTCTAGGATGTCTTTACGTCCGTTCTATAAGATTGGTCCTACCACGTCACCTCTACTACTGTCCCCAGGTCTAAGGCCTACATGAAACTTCCATCTCTGGTGTCTTAAACCTGAACCCCATACTTTCCTTTTCTCCTAGGTCCCGCTGAGGTTCCAAGACTCGGACTCATTGAGATTCCTACTACACAGGTATTGACTTACTCTGACCGACTTACACTCGTTCAAACCCTCACCCCTTTTAGTCCTGTCGGGTCGACACGTTTGAACACCACACGTACGTCCGTCTCTACAACTCCTCTGTTAATCCATATTCACTTCTCGATCTTCCCTCAAGACTCAAAATTTATACACAAACAGTACCCACATATGAGGTACGAAGTTCAGTCTGTGACAATCCTAGTGTCTCCTTCATGTAAGGATCTTGGTTCCTAATCTTTTTCTTGGTCACGAGTTTACTCCCTGACCGAGAGTTCTCCGTATTTACTGACTGTTCCAAGTGTATAGGGGGTCCCACAACTCAGACACAACGAATTCCGTTCCTTTTCTTGAAGATTACACCTAGTTTCTTTCTTAAAGTCTTCTAGTGTACCGGTAATAATGGACGGATGAAGGATCTTCAGTGAACATTAATATAACAAGTCCAGTCTTAAAAGGAATTCTTACATTTCTCAACCTCCGTTCACTCTTAAATTTTATTATTTGTATAAAATTTTCTTTCGTCAACTTCGGTTTCAATATCACGTAAAATTCAACATAACAAAGGGGTGGATCACCAGTCTTTCGTCGATCGAGGTACAAGATAAAATAAGTCTACAGACTTCTCCTTTACTTTACCCAGTCTTCTCGAGTAAATAGTAAAAGTCACAAGTTTAGTTGAAGAAATCCCATTGTATAAAGAACCACGGTGAAATTTTTTCATTAATATTAAAATTGTTACATTGACTAATAAGTATACTTATATCTTGGTTATCAACTTATAAAATCATATGTTCCGTTTAATGTACCAATAATTATCATTACTCTGTCCTTTTCACTTTATTATTTTTTATTATTGATTACATTTACTGATTTCAACTTTTTCCCTTCAAATTGGTCTAGAATAAAAATCCAGTAAGAATCACATTCTAAAAAGACCGAGATTTTAATCTCCTTTACATTCTTAAGTGGTAACATTGGAAAAAATAATCAATCTTTATAAATTGTAAAAGACCTCAAACTCTGAACGGCATAGTCAGTACGTGAGGGTCTGTCTGAATGGATTCAGGTAACCGAATTTGTTCAGTATTAACATATTAAAGAGTACGCAATTTATGTCCTTCTGCACAAGGTCTCTTTTTAAGTGACCTAAAGTAAAAGTCACTCCCGTCCGTACCTTGTTTCACAGTGAATCTAAAGGAGACAGAAATTTTTAGTTTGACTGTTTATGATTTCAGTGTCTTATTTCCAGTACTTACCGTTTATTCCATATTTCCAGTTATCACAGGGTAGAATTTTACCCTTTATCTCAAGATTATCGAAAGACTCGTACTGTCAGTATTGTAAGTTAATTAAAACGAAAAGAAAAAATTAAGACATACGATTTCATCTTTTTGTTTCTTGATATCACTTTCTGGAGAACTTATCTGCAGGAATGACATTGTTGACTATTCGGAGGAAAAGAAAAAGTGGGCGAGGGAGACGAAGTAAAAGATCCTGAACCCAACACTGATCAAAGTAACTAACAGACAAAGAGAGACAAACCGAAAAGAGTTACGGACATTGTGAAAAAAAGAAAAAAATGTCAAACTAGACCCAGATAGGTACTGCGAGTGGAGGAAGAGGGGAAGTAGAAAGAAGGAAAATAAGAAGTGACAATAAGGATAAGAATTATAATAAAGTATGAATCACTTATAAAACGACAAGATATACACAACTTAAGTCTGGATATATTTTGATTTTAAATTTACGATATTACAACCCAGGTACTTATATACGTACGTACATTTGTAATAGATATTCATTATTTACCAAACTTAATTCACATTCATCTATACTTACTCGTACGATGGGTCTAGAAGTAAAACGTTTATAAACAATGAGAAGCCACACAAAGTCCTTCAATTGACGTTCAGGTCATCAGAAAAATTGAATTATAATAAAAGTTTTTATTATTTGTCAAACGAAATCATTATTTACGATCAAAGAATCACAATGATTCTGTCGTAATTGAATCAGTTTTCAGGATATGGACTGTTCTTAATAAGATTGTCGAAGGATTTTTACTGTCAGTATTATTATTTAATTGATTGTTTCTGTATTAGAGTAGTATGGTTCCCAAATGTCAGAGCATCATCCTTACTTCACTTTACTTCACTTCCTTATCTCTGGACGTTCATTGACGACATATTAATGTCATTAGGTCTTATCAGAGACATCACTCGTTACATACTGTATACCTCCATCGTTGACGTACTCGAACCCTCTCAACTCTATTGAAGTGTCTCCTCCCTCACAAATTCCTCTTAGAATTTCTAATTCCTCCCGGAGGTGTCCCCTACTACTCTTCCCTCCTAATGAGGTCTCTTCCGGTTATCGTACCCGATTCGTACCTCCTTGTTCTTTGGTCAGAAGTCTCTTATTCACTTAAGTCACCATTATAGACTTTTCTTTTATATTCTTCTCCTTTATACTTTTTATTTTGACATTTTCTCGTCCTGACTAGAAGTCCTGGACATGTGATACTTTTCCTGTTATCCGAAATAAGATATCCTACAGTTACATAAAACTACAGACTCCACAAAATGTAGAATACGAAAATTAATTATGAGTTAAATGATTTCAACTATCACATTCCCGGATTAAATAAAATTCACGAATTTAAGTGTATTAAACGATACGATAAATATGTGGGTCATTAAAAATAAAGTTATTTTTAATAATAAAAGTCCCCCTAGAAACTAGTTACTAACCTGTTGAGTCTGATTTAAGAAAGTATAGTTATGAATACGAGTATTATTTGAAGTAAATGTACAAACTGTAACGTACATACTTAAATGTATGACTTAAAATAAAAATTCGTAAAGACTACGGACTGACTTGTTTAAAGTATTGAAATGAGTCGTTTTGGGAGGGTTCTTGAACATTTGTTGAGTATTTAGATAATTTAGTATAGGTCAAGGAAATTTATCAGGTTAACGTAAATGTTAACCTAAAAAGTCTACGAAAATTTCTTTGTATAAGTAAAAAATTTTACAATTCGTATATTTTCCGTTCCTCTTATTATATTACTCATGGGTATATGGGGAGGGGTTGAAGTTGTTAATATTCGAGTGATGGTTAGAACAAAATAGATATGTGATGGGTGAAGGGAGTAGAGCATAATAAAACTTTGATTATAGTTTGTAGTATATTAATGTAAGTATTTATAAAGTCATCCATAAGGATTTTTATCTGGGAAACAAAATTATATTTTGAAGTTCGGTGATAAGTCAACAGAGAATTTAGGACACACCCAGAAAAACAAACAAACTCATTCTTAGGTTCGTTTCAGACACCAAATATACAGAACGTCAAGAGAAAGTTCGATATCCAAGGAGAACGTAATGAAAGCAAAGTGAATAACGTCGAATAAACAACTTATGTAGTTCAACAACCACCCGTAATATCAACGGGTGTCAGATGTGACACGACTAACGAGGGAATATCATTCGCATATACAAGGGGTAAGGAGACATTTGACCGACAACCTATATCTGTTCACGAACTAGTTTAAAACAAGATAAAAGATTTACACGAAGAAAGAAACAAATCCATTCTGTATTCTGAGGAAGGATTCACTACCACCTAAAAAAAATAGTCCTCGAGTGTCAAAATCGACTGAGACAAAACACTCCGGTCGTTAGTATCTGTAAGTTGTGAATTCTCAGGGATCAAAACTTGATTTTATTATTCGGATTGAGTGTTTATAGATTACACTGTTTAAAGAATTTGTATTGTTTGTGAATTTTATAACTTGGGGTATGTAATAACAGGGTTACTAATCTTTTAAATAAAGTGTCTAAAAACATAGTGCCCAAACTTAATGAAGTAGGAAAGACATAAATTAAGACTTAGAAGATTCTAAGTCTTCTTTTTGTTCACAGTACGGTACTAGTTAGAGTGACCCGCAAGTGTGAATGGATCTATCATTCGATACGTATATACAATTAAAAATTTACAAGTTAAAAAATTCACTTAAATAATCTATTTTCAAATACTGATGTATATACATAGATTCCATAAAGAAGGTCTCAGTGTTCCTGTAGGTGATTCGGAAAAAATACCGGAATCACTATCGTTCCGAGAAGGACAAGTGTAAGAAGTTTACCATAATTAAAGTGAAATCTTTCTAGTGAAACCGTCGACTTATTTCTTTCCTGAAATTCCCGTCTTTTTTTACTTCGTGTTAAGAGTAATGATTTTCTGATAGGGCTTCCGGTGACGTCCCGAGGTGTGATCACTACCATCTTAGGACGAGAACACAGATCGTCCTGTCCCCTCCCTCTACTTTCCCCTTCGTATAATATCCTTTGTAATTTATATATCTTGACTGCCTTGAACTAATTAAACTGTATCGTTACATTTTCTCACTCTTTATTTCCGAGAGTGAAAAACTCACTCTGAACCCACCACTTCACTTAAACACCACGTTAAGTGGTTCCATCCTTTGACTCATCCTTTGTATCTAAATCCGACTTTACTCTTTCCTTTTGGAGTTGAAGTCCCTACAATTATATCTCGGTAGACACCCTGTACGTTTGTGTCTATCTTTCTACTTATATATCTATCCGTCTACTGTCTATCTATCTACACAGACTTTGTTTCTTATGCTCTAAGAGATACGCGATCTCTAAAGTCACACTTCAGTGGCTGCAATTCTATGAAACACTTCCACTCCTTCGTACACTCTTACATTCTGGTAGACCCCCGTTTCCATCTTCCTTTTTTTACGTCTTCGGTTCTGTTCTTGTGTTTCTTGTGGTAGTAATTTTCTCTTCAGTCTCCTCTGATTGGGTGTTGTTTTGACACCCTAACTCTGGTCTCTCTGTTCTGTACTCGATCCGCTCTAAAGAGTACCTTGGTTTTCTTCGAGGTCCTTCCGTTTTATCGGTATTCCCATCAAAGTCACTTCCTAATCGCTTCCTTCAATCTGACGTCAGTTACTTCTCTGTTTCTCCTCCTCTCGGTCATTTCACTCGTGCCTGTCAAAAGGGATGGACCTGATCCTTCTCCTTCTAGAGGAACACCACTGCACACCTTAAATCTTTCCACTTCTCTTTACACACAAGAAATACTTACTCTCATTGAACTCGACTCCCTCCTTTGTCATATTATTCAGGGAATGTTATACTTGTTCCAGGTAAGGCTCTCTTTCGGGTATTCAAGTAAACAAGATTGGATCCAACATTCATAACAAATCCGACATTGACGTTCGGAGCCATAGGTCGATTGTGTTACCCGATATATCATGACATGACATTATCCAAATATTATGAAAAGTGTATTTATTATGTATTTTTTGTTTGTGTTTTTCATTTTTGTTTATAAAAACGTGAATACCATGTCACAGAAGTTTTATGTGATCTCGTAATGTTATCGACTGTATGTCTCCGACCATAACTCACTTGTCCGTTCTTCTCTATGATTAACCTCCTCCCTCTTTTCCACCCTCTATCGTCTCGACTTCCTAGTAGTCGTTATCCTCTGCCTCCCGTTCGACGTTAAAGTGAATGAGGACTGTATCGACCTATACGTTTGTGTCTGTGTGTAGATGTAGAAACTTTCGAACGTTGAACTTCTAAACAAACATCTCCTGAATGATATCACTCTATAAATCCCTACCCCTCACTTTCTTCTTCTTGTTATTATTATTATTTATTTACTATACTACTGTGTGTTTTCCTTATTTTCCATACTTTATTGACTAGTAAGTCTATCGTAAGTCTTGTGTCTACCTTTCTTCTTGAAACCTCTACATTCCTACCCACATTAACATCTATTCGAACCTTCAATTTCTTTGCATAAAAGAATTCTTTCAAGTGAGGGTTATTGTCGATTTATCACTTTATTCTTTGTCTTAGTAGATTACTGTTTCCTTTCCTCTCTTTATCCTCTAAATTCCCTTCTTCACTTCCAGAACTTATCAATAGTTCTTACTACATTCTCTTCTAACTGATCCTTTTTCCACATTGCTCTAATATCCTATCACAACCCTCACGTCGACTCTGACTTACAGTTAATAAATATTAGAGGGTTTAGTCATTCTACCGTTAAAAGGGGTCGACATGACTAGTTGGGTTCTTATCTTTATCTTTTATGTCTACCAAGGTATTTAGTAATCCCTAAGCATCCCGGGTCCATAACTACTGACAATACTCATCAACCTCACTTCACCAAACTTTACTTCGTGGAACCTCAGGTTCGGTGTCGACTATCTTCGTTTCGGTCCACCTCTTATGGATCTTTCCCCCCTCCTCGGTCCTAACTTTGATTACCGGAAACTTTAGATATGGCATGTCGGTTAATAGACGGAAGTCTTGAGTCTTACCTGAATAACTATATGACAGGAATCTCTAATTTCGCAGACGGACGCTACGCCCTCTGCACCCAAGCTAGGGACCCAGTCCTTCTAGGCGACCTCTTCCTTTACCGTTGGGTGAGGTCAAAAGAACGGACCTCTTAGGGTACCTGCCTCCTTGGACCGCCCGTTGTCAGGTACCCCAGCGTTTGTCAGCCTGTGCTGACTCGCTAAAGTGAAAGTGAAATTGTCTTTTTGTATAATGACGGGACTTTGATACCTAATTAACATCCACGAGTGAAACTTACCTGTCACGACCTGTGTTCAAGGGGTTAAGAGGTGACAAAACGTCGTCATCGTCGCAGTCATGTTTCGATTTTGGACAAGATGACTGAAACTTCAAAATTTAGTCTCATCTACTCTTTCTCTTTTCTCAATAAAATAGAGTAAAAATTTTAAAACAATAAAAATAATGATAATAACCGACGTGACCCAGAGACAACGACGAGCGACGGAAAGAGACCGACACCGCTCACCTCCGGCGAGAGATCACGTCCCGTACCCCAAGAGCACGACCACCAAAGAGAACGACACCTCGTACCGAAGTCGTCGACACCGTGTGTCCGAATCCACGGGCGTTGTACACCCTAGAAGGGTCTGGTTTACACACAGGGGACGGTCTAAGGGTTGGTGACCTGGTGGTCCCTTCGGGTTCTCAATAAAAATTTCTTAGGAAAATAAAAAAAAAAGAAAAAGTAACATTCTCCTCGTAGATGAATAGGGTAAAAGTGAAAAAGGAGAGAGAACAAAAGTCTCCGGGACATTTACTTCTTTTAGTTCTATCACAGTACATGAGACTACCATTCTTTGTTTACTACAAAATAAAAAACAAGGGAGTCTATACTTTCAAGCTCAATTAATAACAGTATCCCAGTAATTACTCAGTCATAGTAGTAATCAGGTACGTTCAGGAGAACAAAATGAATAAATAAGGGAAAAAAGAAGTGCTGGGTGAGAGAAAGGAACGAATAGAGTAGTCGCATTTTATAAAATTACGTGAATCACACATATACATAAAACATGTGTAAGAAACATATAACAACATACACATATACATATATAAAGTCAAACGTATTTGTAATATAATATCGAGTAAGACCAGAAAAAAAATGTGAGTCTGATTACACAAAACACTCCGAGTAGACACTTATATACATATAAATTAAATAAAGACAATTGATGACGCGTCGAGAGGTACCATACGTAGGATACGTATAAAGTGGAGGTTGAATGATAATGGCTTTTACTATAATTACCAAGTTACGTGGAAGAACAGGTATAGGGGTACACTTGGAGACTCTCGGAAGGAAATTCTACACATAGTTCGTCATCTCACTGACGAACACTCGATACCGTATCAGTAAGACTGACTCATCATGACCTCATGAAAGGTCTTCTCGACGTAGACACACACCAGGGTAGGGTCCCGTACTTCTAAGGTTGTACGAGCGGAAAGTGGTCACGTCTCCGTCGAAAGGTCAACAAAGGTTAGAAGACACATATTTTACAGAACAAAGTTAAAGTATAAAGTCGAATGATGACTCAAGTTTTGGAACTAAACAAATAATCGGAAACACCAAAAGAGAAGACATTCAACGATGAAGGTTAAGGAACTGGTAAAAAAGAACCCCAACCATAGGGAAAGACCTACTGAATGTCTTCAAGGAAACATAAGGTCTATAATCATGGTACAGTCAACATCCCACCTCTTCCGTTACCGTTGGGTGAGGTCATGAGAACGGACTTTTTAGGGTACCTGCCTCCTCGGACCATCCGATGTCAGGTACCCCAGCGCTTCTCAGCCTGTGCTGACTCGCTGAAGTGAAAGTGAAAAGTGAAAGTACGTAACCTCTTTCTTTACCGTTGGGTGAGGTCACAAGAACGGACCTCTTAGGGTCTCTACCCCCTCGGACCACCCAACGGTAGATACCCCAACATCTCTCAGCCTGTACTGACTTCGTTGAATCGTCGTCGTCGAAAATCCTTAACGTTTATAGAAGAGAGTAAGACAGGAAACAGATAATTGAATCCGGTATGACAGGAAGTAACTTGTATTTATACAAAACTATATTAGTTTAAATAATTATGAATGAAACATTAAACATGAAAATTTCAAAATACATTCTTAAGGATAGGGATCCTTTATTTTTATAATAGAAGATAAAAGAAGATACTTGAAATAGGAAATATCAATCCAGAAACTAACAAACGTCAGGTGAAAACTCCTTAATCATCTTTGGAGCTACAAAAAAGAGTACCTGTTTCAGTCAAAAGGGTAATACTATGATACTTTAAGTGGGAAAAGAGTAATTAAATATTATGGTGTAAATGATATAATTGATAACCACACAAACACACAAAAGTATGTATCCACACAAACACACATGTACTACAAGGACCCAAACTGGAGACCCAGTCCTTCTAAGGGACCTCTTCCTTTACCGTTGGGTGAGGTCATAAGAAACGGACCCTTTAGAGTGTCTGTCTCCTCTGACTGTCCGATGTCAGGGACCCCAACGTTTTCTCAGTCTGTTCTGAATCCTTGATTTGTTGTTGTTTACACACAAGGATAAACACACATACATTTAAAATAGACAGAGACTCGAGAGACAAGATAAGATGACTAGATAAGTAAGTGTATAGTCAAGGTGTACCAAAAATAACAATAACAAAATCTATTACAGAATTATGGAATTTTAGACAACTATAATAATTTGTGAACTCGTCATTTTATAGAAAATTTTTTGGATTAATTGAACTAAAAAAACAATGTACTTTCGTTTAGGAACCCTTGTTTACTCAGTTTTTCACACTTGGACACTAAAAGACCATTTCGGACACAAGGTGTGTTCGGGTTTTTTTTGTTTACACCTACGAAAGTCGCAGGTAAGCATTTCTCTGATTTCTCACAGAAGTCAAAAAAAGTGAAAACGTAATAAAATACTTTCGATTACTTTACTAAAATATTGTTCAATGTTCAAAACCTTTTTGGTATCATTCCTAGATTTAGTGTATAAGATAAGAGATGAAGATTTGGAAACCATTTCATATCTAAGACAATTGTAATACTTGACAAAACTCATAATACAATACAATGTAGATTGTTAGGAGATAATTTCGTGAAGAATTAATAATAGGGAAAAAAATTTGTGAAGTCCATGACCTTTAGAACTACTCCAATCAAAGAGAAAAAAATAAGAAGATTATAATACAACGATATTGATCTTATACATTGTTAACGACACTAAATAAAAGATGACTGTATTTGGTTGTTTACTTTTGAGAATTCTTATTACCATTATAAAAAGGTAACGTTAGAATAAAGTGGGCTTTACGAACTCTGTAATTTGGGGTCAGTAAAGTGACTGAGTCATTAAAACAATACGATTTGTCTTTGACTTCGGACCGATGTTTAGACTTAATGTATCGTTCTATATTTTACTTTAGAAAGACACGAAGGAAAGGGTCAGACAGAGGTTTTTCCTTTTTTTTTTAATTTATACGTTTTACATGTGTGTTTAAATACAAACAAAATGACTCATAAACTCGTTACATCATATTTAAACAAGGGAATAACTTATTAACGTCATTTAGTGATAATTACAAAAAGAACTGTCCTTGTTCTCTCACTTCCTCTTTGTATACTTCTGTACATACTCGTTGTAAAGAAAATGGTACTATAAAAAGTAGAATCTACTTATATTATTAAACATACTCCCTCTTACTTACCTATAAGTTATGATCCTCCCCCTTTCAAGTTGACAAGTTCACTGCCCGTATATTACTATTGGAAATAAAGTTATGTTTCCTGATTTCTAAGGAAAGAACAGATTCCTAAAATGTCTCCTGAGACAATTTTACGGTAACACACTCTCCAGTCTCAGGACGTTGGGTGATCTGTCGGGTGTCCGTTCCTTAATGTCCCGGTCCTTAGACATAAAGAACGAGAGTCACACAGACCCGTTTACTTAAACACATATATAATGTTACAGGAGTGGATCCGTCATGAGACTCTCTGCTAAATTGTGTCGTGACCTACGGTTTCCAAATTGGACGAATTCTTCTTTTTACAATTTTTCTCAAGGGTTTACCCAAAGACCCATCCGGTCCTAATTCTTTAAAGAATCGTTTACTCACTTTTATTTTTACTCGTAAAAGAGAATAAAATTGAAAACAACTAAGTTTATACAATTAGAAGGGATGGGCTTAAGTCGATTAAGACTCATCAAAGATTTACTTCTAAACATGGATACTCATGTTCACTTATACATATACACTTGAACATGGTCACTCGCATGAGAACACTCTCTCTAACCCACCCTACCCCCCTACGAATTAACATAAGTACGACTGTCCGACGTCCTTGGAAATTTTGTTACGGAAGGTGAACGGGAGTCCCCAACATTTTCATCGTCCTGGAAACCTTCCGTAGGAGGAAACTTACGGAGGACGTCCAAAATTCTTGTCAGAGTGTGTGGGTCCTTAAAACTGTTCTGAATCGAAACATGGAAGTGGAGATAAGGTGTATGATAGAAGACAAACCCCATCCTTGGAGAGATTTATCACTCGGGATTGTGTATTTACGGACGTCCACGACTTTGTTGGTTTAAAAATAGGTGTCTCTGTGTAGGTTTCTTTTTCTCTTCTTTTCTCTTTTCCTCCTTTTCTTCTCTAATCTCGACCTCTTTTTTCTTGTCTTTCTCTCTCTTTTCTTTCTTGTTCTTCATTTCTTCTTTAAATTTCATTCTCGAACGAACGACTACCCACTTTTTGTCATTGGAGAGAAAAATATTGAAAGTGTATTTTCCCCGTGGTAAAAAACTTTGGCATATTCCAACCTGTTGATGAATTAGAAACAAAAGATTTCTCATTGAAGGAAGTATTGTCATTACAAAAACAGACGATGTGAGGTAATAGGGACGTGATTTTTACGTTATGTTATTTTAGGTTTATTTTATACACCGAATATTAGACCTATTTTAGATTTGTTTTATACCACCCTCAAGTTCTTTAAAATACAGTCAACCCACTTACTTATGAGTCAATGAGTTTAGGTAAGACTGAGAGGAGCAATACACAAAGTAGCATGGACCTTTAAAAGTACCTGTCTCCTGGGACCACCCGATGTCAGGCTCCCCAGTGCTTCTCAGCCTGTGCTGACTCGTAAAGTATAATTGGATGAAGGGACCACCGAGTCTACCATTTCACAGACGGACGTTACGCCCTCTGGACCCAAGCTAGGGACCCAGCCCTTCTAGGGTACTTCTTCCTTTACCGCTCGGTGAGGTCATGAGAACGGACCTTTTAAGGTACTTGACTCCTCGGACTATCCGATGTCAGGTACCCGAGCGTTTTTCAGTCTGTGCTGACTCGTTGATTCTCTAATTTCTTATACCCGAGTCCTGATGTGTGTATGTATAGGGACACCGTACATAATAGTACCACGTACCCTGTCTTCATAGACCTAATTCGTCTGAATAGAGTTATTTTGAGGCACTCGGTGGGACTGACTACGACAGATCTGGACTGAGTGTAGACACTAAATGAAATTCGGATACATGTACGACTGAAGAGTATGGAAGACAAAGAGGAAGAAGGAGTAACTGGAGACAGAAGAGACTAGAAAGTAAGATCGACCTACTGAGGATAGTGGTCAATAGTGGAGGATAGTAATGATGGTGGTGGTGGTGATATGAACGTCCGATACGAGAGAACCGATCCGAAACTGCTGTGCCGGGTAGACCATACCCAGACCATACAGTCGATATAAATCTCACTAATAGATCAGTGTTTTGATAAGAAGTGAAACTTTTCCTAAGTATAGTTCAAAGGAAATTTATAAATCAAGGAGGTCTCGTAATTATATACCAAACTCAATGTTTTCAGACCGAATATATATTAAAGGGTCATATAACTGATATCGTTTTGTTTCTTCGTTGTCGTCCGTGTCCCTTTTACATTTTGAATCTCAGTCAACCTGTCTACACCTAAGTTTAAGGTCGACGTAAACACTCAATATATTACACCTGTATAACGATTTGAAGAGACTTGGAGTCTAAGAATAAAAATTTCACTCATCTGTTATAAAGAGGACTTTCAAACAATACCCTAATTTATTTTATTATACACCATAGATAATATCCGAGAGTAAGTTAAAACGAATGATATATATTCGTTTTCATTCTAACGTTATACTGATAATTTTATAAAATGAGTATGTCTTACATACCGATGGTTACAAGTATCAAAAGTTCATCTTTTGTACCTTTTAATTAAAGAATTTACTTTTAGAAATATTGTATGAAAACTACTTCTCCAACAAATATCAAAACTTCCTTAATCACTTCGAAAAGAAAAAACCCACGCCAAAAAAAAAAAAAAAAACTCTTCGGTTAAAACCTACCAAAGTGAGTAAATAAGTTTATTATAAACAATCATTCTTTTTGTATTCTATACTTTAGTGTGGTGGTTTGTACTTGAGTTTGTAAATAGTTCTGATCCTGAAGTGTGCGATATAAGGAAGGTGTTTTAACAATTATCTACAAGTTTAATTTATTTATTTACACTCTTGACAATATGTCAAGGTGTAAAGTAATTAAGATACTGTTTTATAAAGTGTAAAATTTTAAGGCTTTAATCTTACGTAACATTGTAACAACCGTGTAGTTTCAAATTTAGTTCGATCAAATGAAAGAACCATCATATATTAATTACTTCCATAGAGTGTTAAGTAGTATAGTGTTCAAGTTATTTATTTCATCTCGAAGAAGTTTTTAGTACTACGTATAAACGTATAGTTTTCTGAGTTCTTTAAGACAACTTTTCTGTTTTCTAATCCTTTAATCCTGAAATCCTAAGTACCCGAGATTTGATCTAATGAGGAGACGACAGTTCTTTGGTGACATGAGAAGTCCTATAATTAATAATTTTGTAGTGTATTATAACCAAACGATAAATAAAAATAAGTGTTTCGATAAAGATTTGACAATAGAACAAATATTGTCCATTACAGATGAGGTTCAAATATCTGTCGTTCATGGTACTTCAGCTTTTTTTCCTTTCTTTTACAAAAAGAGTGTTCATGTTGGATGGTGGTGATGATTGGGAGAGAGAGAACGATAAAATTCGGACGTCTCTTGGTAGTCTTATTAACGTGTTTCGTCTCTCCCTTTATTGGAGACAGATCATTCGTCTTGTGGTCGTATGGGGTATTTTTGTGTATCATGGGTCGTACAGTGTATACATTCACCACAAACTAAAAGTCAGTGAAGGAGAAGTTTAGAGGATGTCTCAAGGGTTCTAATTGGTCTAGTGACGGTAAGAGAGAACCGGGGACTTGTACACGAATGGATAAAAACGACCGAGACAGACTGGAGACGTTAAAAGGGGATCGGGGAGGATATTCTTGGGAGTGGTCTTTATTGTAAGTGGGAGTTGAAGACCAAGTTTGGACATTTACAACCATTATTCGTCCAATCGTTCATCACCTGGATCAGAAAGTTTTGACGTAAGGAATTCCTAAAGGACTTATCATTCTTCGACCAACACTAAAAAAAAGGGGGAGAAACGTCGATTGTCCGGGATAAGTTCAGTAGGTAGTTCGTTTTCGAACGACACTACAGTTTCCTCCTTTCTTACTTGACTCGAAGTTCGTTCCTCTCTTATAACTTTATTAAGCGTAGTGTCTGTTGGGACTTCCTTTTACCGACCCGTCTTGTCGGTCCCCCAGTACACTCACGTATAAAAAGATTCTGAAGTTTCACAAAAGAAAACTCGGTTAGAATTACACTTTTAAGAAGGTTTCGATCAGTATTCGTAATTCAACCTTCATACAATGTCTCATCTGTTTTTATCCTTCTAAAATTTACTGTTCGTATCGAGGTAGAAGTGGAGTAAACACATTATAAAAATCAACCCTTTTTTACGTTTATATTATAGGGTTCCTCCTCATTTCTCACAATCCAAGAAGTAACTACAATTTTTCGTTTTTATAAAGAAGACTTAGTGAAATCTTGGAACTTTTGTCTGAGGTCTGAATGGGGTGTCGTGTTGTAGTACTCTGAAACTGTTTCGTGTCACTTCGTACACAGTTGTTCAGAAATTCAGTCTTAACGTTCGTTTCTTTATTTCCCTTTTACATTTTTCTTTCACATAGTAACTATAAAACAAATTTTGAGATACGATAAATGTGATGTCAATAGACTTGTATTTAACAAGGGGAAAACCATCTACCGATATAATTTTGTTGCCGACATCTCTAACTGATACTGAGGAACTTTGCCTTTTTTCCGACAGAGTCGTGAGAAGGTAGTTCTGGAAAACTTCTACTGGTCCTTCACATGCTGCTGCAACGTCTCGTCCTTTCGCAATCGTCCATATGCATTCGGTTTAGCCCTTCGTTTAGTTTGCGAGAGAACCAGTCTCTAACACCCAAAATTCTACGATCTTAGAATGAAAGGATTAAAAGATGATGAAAGATAGTGATTTAATTTAATGGCACATGTTAGTGAAGTTATACCTACTATTGAGTAAACTTTGAGATATCAGAAAGTCAAATGGGAGACCGATAAACACAATTTATGACGAACTTTACATTACCCGGTAACCGTCTATACCACAGGTAGGTCTTATGACAAAACGTTATAAGTAAGACTAAACTGAAATTCCTATACGGATCTTATGTATACTGAAACATTTAATACTTCGTACTCTATATTTTCGATCGAGATTTTTATATTTTATGAAAAGAGACTTTAGACTCAAATTTATATAAACAGTAACAATAAACTTTTATATTGTTTATCTTTACGAAAAAATACTGTTGAAATGAGAAATTCTCATTTTTACATTTTCGAGTTAGGCGATACTAGGGATCGTTAGTTGATTCCCAAGTTGAAAGGTAACCTGGAACACTGGAAGGGACCTTTTTAATGTCCTGGTAGAAGGACCCCGTCTCCCTGTCTAGTTCTGTAGAAAAGGTCTCCTTAGTTTCCCCTCCCGTTTGAAGAGAGAGCATGAAAGGAAGAGAAGGAAGAGCAGAGGTCGAGGGAAATATCACGGAGGAGAAGACAGAGAAAGAGGATCGAGACTAGAAGGAACAAGAAAGAAAAAGAAGGAAAAGACAAGAGGAAAGTAAGGAAGAAAGGAGGTTATAGAGGGAAAGGACCATCTCGGTTTTAGAGAAATTTGACTTCCTTTTCCTCTTCCTTTTAGAGGTTGGGTCACTTCTTAGGAGTAAAAAGATACAGGTGGAGGGGTGTACTAGATACGTTTTAGAAGTAAACTCTTTTTTTACACAGACGTAAGAAATATTGAGTTTAAAGTTTCATTTTTTACAAAAATAATAATTCGTAAGATTTTTAAATTTTTCTAGTTTTATCTTTATATAATTATAAATAATAATGATTATCAATACTTTGTATATTTCTTAGTTTAAAGGGAAAATACCAAAACTCGAATACCGTAGTCAATTTGAATATAACGAAAGACCGTCAAGTAGTAAGATTTTACTGACTATCGTTACGACAGAATTGTATAATACTAGCATTTAATACGTTATGTATAGTTTTGTAGGGTACATACGTGACCTCAAATGTCTAACATTTAACTGGAATCATTATTCTTTGTGGAACTGGATGGAACTTCAATCGTTTACAGTTTAAACTATAGTCTCAAGGTTTACCGGTATAAGACTCTCAATGTCTTAAAAGACCTGTACTCACACAGAATGGTACATATAATAGTCATATATATGGAATACAACTCGAAGGCACCACTGAGTCTACCGTCTCAGACGGACTCTAGGGGACCTCTTCCTTTGCCGTTGGGTGAGGTCATAAGAACGGACCTTTTAGGGTACCTACCTCCTCGGGTCGTACGATATAAGGTACCCCAACGTTTCTCAACCTGTGCTGACTTGATGAAGTGATATGGAATACAAACAGAAAATAGAATTTTTTTTTTTTTTTTGGTGTTAAAGAGAATAAAACCTTAATTTCTTGAGGTGAAGTGAAAGTGAAAAGTGAATGTACGTAACCTCTTCCTTTACCGTTGGGTGAGGTCACAAGAACGGACCTCTTAGGTTCCCTACCCCCTCGGACCACCCGACGACAGACACCCCAGCGTGTCTCAGTCTGTGCTGACTTCGCTGAATCGTCGTCGTCGTCGTCACTCTATATATATATGTGACTACTTTTATGAGTTTTTTATTTATTTAGGTGTTTTTTCCCTACTACAGGAATTTTACTTCGTAATAAAAGTATTATTCACTGAAAGGGTTTAATTACGGTAATGGAAAAAGTAAAATTGATCAGACATGTATGGTGTCCCGAAGGGTCTACCAAGTCGTCATTTCTTAGGTGGACGGTTACGTCCTCTAGGTCCAAACTAGGGACCCAGCCCTTTTAGGGGACCTCTTCCTTTACCGTTAGGTGAGGTCATAAGAACGGACCCCGCAGGGTACCTGTCTTCTCGGACCGTACAATGTAAGTCAGGTCCCCGACGTTTCTCATCCTGTGTCGAATCACTGATTTGGTGGTGGTAGTATGTAAGGTGTTGAGATGCTCTGTAGAGGTCAATCATTTGTACATCGTCTTTTCCCTAGAAGACAAATTATTTTACCCCAATCTTCTTCACATATCGAAGTGACTAATTATAAAATTTGTTCATGTCGTGGTGTCATAAATGATTGTAGATAATGTAACCTTCCTGACTACGATTTCGACTTTGAGGTCATGAAACCGGTTGAGTACACTTCTCAACTAAGTAACCTTTTCTGAGACTGTGACCCTCCCTGACCCCCGTCCTCCTCTTCCCCTGCTGTCTCCTACTCTGCCGACCTACCATAGTGGCTGAGTTACCTGCACTCAAACTCACTTGAGACCCTCTACCACTACCTGTCCCTCCGGACCGCACGACACTAAGTACCCCAGCGTTTCTCAGCCTGTGTTGACTCACTGACTTGACTTGACTTGACTAAGGAAGAAATACGTATAAATTATTCTTTTACCTTCTTCTCTGTAGTGAAGATGTGTTCAACAAAACACAAAAAAAAAAAAAACTTTGATGTCGACGACGACCGTCTCTAGAATATTGTCTTGTACGAAACAGGAATCATCTTGTTCCTCTCTACGACTCATATCGACCGTCGAACAAGGCCGTTCTTATTCTCTTTCGTGGTCGGAGAGGAGAGGAAGGGGGTATATGAAGGACCGAGGATAGTCCTCCAAGAACTGGTTGAGTAAGGGTTAAAGAGGTCCCAATCCTCTAGGTTGACTTATGGAGTGTGAGACTCTCGTCTGTCCTCCGAATGTTTCGTGTCTAGGACCGTCGACAAGAAGAGGGAAAGAAGAGTCACTTCGTCAAAAAACATTATTTTCACTTTTGAACTTGTTTTCCTTTAACGTTCATGTTTATGGTGAAGAAGCAGTATATTTTTTGAAAAGAAGATCCACACAAAGGGTTGGAAAAAGGACGGTAAAGAGGAAAGGAGAAAGAGAAAGGAACAGAAAAGAGTGTGAGAGGAAAGGAAGGGAGATCGAGTGGTCTAGTTACCAAATATAAGGTTTCTCTTTTACTTCTCGACGAGATCTTAAGTTTATTATATATCCCGGAAACAAGGACTAACACTAGTGGGTTAAGAAGCCTTTAACCCATACTTCAGAGGTTCCACCTTATACAACATAAACGGTCTTCACCGTCGGTTGGGTTTAAACGTCAAAAAGAGTATTAAGATTTACGAATGAAGTACGAGTCTCCTTTCGCAACTTCTGTCACTCACACTTTTATCAAACATTCGTTCATCGTTCATATGAATTCGAAGTAGTTTTTAGTAAAGATAAACATATAATTCTGTAAATATCGTACAAAAAGAGGCTTCAAGGTAATCACTTTTATGAAAAATAAAGATCTAATCGCCATCTGAAATTTAAATAAGACTGAATTTCCAATTCCTAGTGTATACAACATATTTATATGATACGCTAACATTATAGTCTATAGACAAGAACCTTCTAATAGATTTTCCGTTTTTACTACTGTGTCTCCCGTGTCGCTCCACATCATTTTTACTACAGCAGGTATGTCCTTTCGTCCTGTGACTCTAATAAAGTAAAAAAGTCAATTAGTTTCACCTGTACCAGTATAGTGAAGTAAAGAGTCTCGGAGTTAAAAAGAAGACGTTCGAAAGTGTATTAAGTGTTAAATCACCCCTTCTTTTGTTAAAATTTTCTCCCCTCCATATCTTACAATATCTTTCTCTCTAAATCTCTTAATCCTCGATGTGAGATGTTTCCGGGGTACTTATCCTAAAGTTTAAAAAAAATTCATAAGGGAACATTTTTTACATTACGTCTTAGGATATGACGTTTTTTTTTTTTTTTTTCATTACGATAACCTGATCTTCAATTTACGACAGTAATATTCTATAACTCTCCTTTTAATTAAGTTACGTCATTACCAAGATCTTATTATGAGAGGAAAAAATTATTCAGGTAGATACCTCACTACATTATGATATATTAGACTTTTAACGGAATACCATTTTACGATCTTTGTTTGTTATAGTAACAAATCTTTTAAAATACCTCATGACTTAGAGTGAACTAGGAATAATCAAAACAAAACAAAAAACGAAACAATGATGAGTAGATAATGTTATTCCTTGTTAAAAAGAAGAAAAAGTGTATATTGTAGATTATTTAAAAGAAGATTAATTTTTCATCGACTAAACGTTATAATATAATCAAAATCCATATCTTCACTAAGTCACAAAAATATTCAATATGAGGTAAATTTCAATAATATTTTATAACTGATATAAGAGATATGACATGTTATATAGGAAGTCAAGTCAAGTCAAATCAGCGAGTCAGCACAGGCTGAGAAACGCTGGGGTACTTAGCGTCGTGCGGTCCGGAGGGACAGGTAGTGGTTGAGGGCCTCAAGTGAGTCTGAGTGCAGGTAGCTCAGTCACTAAGGTAGGTCGGAATATCGGATAAATAAAATATGTATCATCAAACATAAGGAATTTGAGGGTAGGGGTGGGGTTGTGACTATTGGTCATCAAACAAGAGGTATAGACACAGAGAAAAACAAAACAGTATAAATAAGTAAACAAAATAAAAAATCTCAGGTGTATATTCACTGTTGCATGTCATAAACAGAGAGACTGAATAATGTGATTTATATTATGGGGCGTCCAGGTGACCATAACAACGTTTATCGTTTTAGAGTAAGAAGAAAATACCGAATTATTGTAAGATAGCACATATATGTGATGCAGAAGAAATAGATGAGTAGACAACCACCTGTAAATCCAACAAAAATATAGAACTGTTAACATTTATTGTAGGACTATTGACAACTGACCTTATAATAAAAAAGAGAGTAAATTGACGAGGTATACATGAAGGAAAAGACTGTCGATTTATCAATTATATAGTTAATTACAGATGAGAAAAAGAGGATCGGTGTCAGTCTCACCTTCACCTCCATTCGATGGGCGAAACTAGTCAAAGAGTTCAGAAGCTGCAGGAACACATATAATGACTGTTTTACGAGAACAAACGTTTATTCCTCCTCCTAGAATTACACCATCTTTCTTGCTATCTGACCCTTAGTTATTGTACCTCAGGTCAGGACCGGTGACTCACTGGGACTCGTTCAGTGAAGAAAGAAGGTGCAATACCCAGTATCCCACTAAGGTGAAGGTACACGGGTCCCGTCAGAACTAAACACGTCCACAGACTCGTGTTAAAGATCATCATAGGGGGAAGTGAAAGTCTTTACAGGGATAAACCTACTATGGAATGTATTAGTGGTATCGATACTGAGGATTTCTGAAGAGTAATAGGGTAGTTGTTTTATTCCCAACGATTATGGACCGTCACGACTTTAAGAGTAGAATTTTTAGATTAAAGTTGAAATAACATGTGTAAAAATGTTTCTTCCATCAGTTATTAGTAACCAATTTATTTATAAACAGTTTATCGTTTGTGTCCTATTGTTCAGTTCGTTCCCAAATTGAAAATTTTATAAGGAAACTACTTTGCTTTATTTCTTTACTTTTTCAGTGGAAGGCAAGAAAAGAAACAGGGTCGCGGGTAGTCACGAATCTCTCAGTGAAAAGTAAACGAAAGGAAATGAATGTAGAACTAGTTACGAAAAAAGACTTACAGAGGAATCATAATTAATTCAAAAAGAATAGTTGAAAAGGGAAGAAAAAGGTGTTATTTAAAGTTGAGGTAGGAGACAAATTAAAATGAAAAAGAGTCAATAAAGGGGGTGAAGATAGTGGAGGTCACGTGTCATGAGATATAGTAGGGAGTATAAAAGTGTCAAGTGAAGATTCTTAAGGAATGTTTTACTATTTTTTAATTAAATGAAGACACATTCTCACCCTTTTATTTCGATGAAATTAAATTTATTAACTATACTTTTATTCTACGAAGGATGTAGAATAAAGACGTATTCTGTAAATAATAGTTTAAAACTCACTCATAAACACTGGTTTAATGTTTTAATTGTCTAAAAAAAGGGGGATTAAGTGTACTTCCCTACAAGGGTGGAGGGGGTCTACTACTATAAATACTACCCTATCTTCTTCTTCTACGACGACTACCCATTCTTATTAGTCGAATTAACGGAGAAACGTTTCATAACATATATGATTTTAACAGTGATCAAAACTAAAGATCAATCTTATTTTTCGTCTTTCATCGTAAGGGACAATGTATTGGTTTTTACAAATTAATTGTCGTTACCGTTTACTCCTTAACATTAATATGGTGTGAAGTTTACTTCACCATATAATAAACTTTATATGGTGAACCTTGGAACTGTTGATACAGTTTTCCTCACTTTACCTTTTCCCCATTCCCAATGTTCATAAGTTTGGAAACGGTTAGTAAATAAATAGTTAGGTATGAAGTAAAAACCCTGTTAGAGACCTTTCAAACATCAACGTACCGATCGGAAACATATTATTAGTACACGACACGACACGAACCAGCAAGTCAACACAGGTTGAGAAACCCTAGGGTACCTGAAATCGGGTGGTCCGAAGAGACAGGTACCCCTAAGAGGTCCGTTCTTATGGTCTCACCCAACGGTACGGGAGGAGGTCCCCTAGAAGGGTTGGGTCCTTAACTTGGGTCCAGAGGACGTAACGTCCACCTAAGAAATGACAGACTCGGTGGTCCCTTCGGGAACATATCATTAGTTTCAACATTCGTTAGGTTTATTTAACTCTAGTATACAAATGGAGACCGATATACACCGTTATAACTTTTGAATTAGGAAACCCACAAAATTGAAAACTTCACCACGTAAAAATTTAAATTTATGTATAAATTTTTCAAATTAGATTATTGTTGAATGAAAATTAGTATCGTTTCGATTTAACTACAAATTTTGAAAACTGAGTCGAGTGAACAAATTCTTTGTTCCAAATTCTTTAGATGGTTTATCCTCTTCTATTGAACGGATGATAAATGGATCAGTGTCGTCATAAGTTTCTGGTACTGAATATTTGAATTATCGAAGTAGAACAACTTATGTTATTCATCGAATGTCGGACTTACTAGTTGTGTCATATTAATATTTTTTAGACTAGTTACGGACGTACGAGGTTTCAAGGTGCGATGTCCAACTTCTCTTCTCATTGTGGACCAGGACCCCCTAAAACTTCTACAATTTCCCTTTTCTACTGTTTTTCTTTTCATATGCTCTCTTTGGATTTCTGAGACTCAGTCTGTTACTACTTCCAAGTAGCATTCTCAGTTTGTTGGTGGTTTAGGTCACGTGTTATTGATGTGATTATTAAATTAGTTTACGATGATTATAAAATATTGGCTATGGTTTAAGCCTATCAGAATTCTTTAAAATTACACAAAAAGATAATCAGTAAGATCAGAGTAAATAACACAGTGAAAATTTGAGTACGTAAATGTATTCTAGTAGTATATGTAGTTTTTACATAAAACAAAAGGTAAGTTTGTACGTGTGTGTGTGTGTACGTATGTGAGTGGGAGGTAAGTCGTCCTGGAAAAAAATTCGACATTTAGTGTAGATTTTCCAGTCTTAAGGTTGTGACGTAAAATGATATATTATAAAATATGACTGATAAGTTTTATATGTAAGAGAAAATTTTCAATTGAATATCTTTTTTTTCCTGTTTTAAACCTTAAAGAAAAGAGATTTATGTCATAGATTTCAGAAACATTGAAAGTGTTATTACTATATAATTAAGGTGAACTTAATGCACAAACAGGATATGATTTTAATGAGATTCATAGAAGTCAAACATATTTATTCTGATTTCGTATGTAAAATAGAAAGATATATTTTTATTAGGAAATCATATTCAAGGTACACATATTTAAACTTCCTGAAATTCATGTGAGTTTAAAAGTAACAAATATATACGATTATCTGAGTGGTGTGAAATTGTCTTCAGAAATATTCTACAGTTAATGTGTATCTTAAGGATTAAAATTTAGGAAAACACTCTGTGATTTTGTTGTGAGTTATTCGCTCTATGAATTTTAACATTTATTTGTATCGTTTAGAAGAGAAGTACATAGTAATGAGTTTATATCAGGAGCGAATCTTTATTTTCGTCTAAAAAAAAAAACGAGTTATTGTGTGGTCGATTAAGACTAAATTTAGTGAAAATGATTACTGGAGAGTGTGAAGTCACATTGACACGTGGTAAGAAGGTCAATACACACACACACACAAATTTCAAGTCTTTCATTATTTTTGTTTCCAGAAAAAGACAACGTTGATTTTCAGTGGGTTAGGACTAAAGTTTAGTGAAGATAATTATTCAAGAGTGAGAGATCAAAGTCACCGATAAGGAGAGAATAAGTGGAAAGAAGACAAACCCCTATATACACATAATAGTTTGTTATAATACAGTATGACACCGTATACTGGTATACCAGTATACTTCTAAGGACACTGAAAACAACACTGAGATGTGAAGATAAGAAACTCAGTTTGACAAAAGCAGGCCTCGATGTGACGTTACTGAGGCTTTATAAATCTGGTAAAGTAAATGAGACCATACTATTATACGGGTTTGAAGTATCTTGTCTAAGTTTTTGTAACCAGGTTACCGACACTCTTTTTATTTGGCGACCTACAGTACTAAGAACTAAACAAACCGGCTATGGTCTCAAGGGTTTTTCAGAACGATTTAAGGTTTGACGAACTGTTTTTGAACCCTGAATCGTCTCTTTACCTCCTACTCTTTCCTTATTATGAGTTGTCTAATTAATCGGAAGTATTCGGAGTTCCGACAATGAATAAGTACGGAAAGGATTTATTTTCTGGGTTAAAGACATAAATATAACCAGACTGATATTAATACAAGGGTAAAAGAAAGGTCAAAGGGAAGAGGAGGATTTGTTCACCCATTCATTATTTTTGATTAACACAATTATATAAAATTTAGAGTGAAGAACGTCTATCCCATCGTCTTTGCTAACGAAATCAGTGCGATAGGCTTAATTTCAGGACTGAGACTTTTATTATTTAACACATTGAAACAGTTCATTGAAGTGGACCCTACCAGTGTCGAAGAGTTTTCATTTTATCACCCTTTTCCTTTAAAAATTGAAAGTCACTAAAAATTTGTCAAGAAGGTCAGTGTCCTAGTGATACCTCTTTCCCTGTTTACTCATCTCTACCGGGGTTGTTAGGATTACCTAGGGTGGGGTTAAATCAATCTCAAACTACATAATCTAAAGACGTTTTTCTAAAGATTTGTGCACGGTGTGATACACGTTGGTTCTAGGAAGACTTAGATTTAAAGAAAATAAAAATTTTTACATAACAAATATAACAGAAACCTTTAAAAAGGTGACGATTTACAGTCTATCAAAAAGGAAACAAGTTAAAACTAGTAGAATACAAAATGGGAACGACTCTGAATTTCCTAAAAAGACTTTAAAAGAAACTTGTTTTATTTTATAGAACGTTCTTATAAGTCTCCAAAAGTTTTTCAAATAAAATTAAATATTTATTTAACTTTTTCGTTTGGTTTGTGTCTCTATTAGATAAGAAGGTCTGACAAGTAGACTGAAACAAAAGTAGATTGTTAAACTTTTATACATTCAGAGATCGAGTTTAACTAATTATTGACTACTACTTGAATGTAGAATTGAATGTTAAAAATTTTTCATGAGTTCTTTGGATCGAGGTGTTTCTCATCCATATTTTACCTTGTTTACACTAGTTAATTCATTTTTACATAACGAACAAAACTAAAACAGAAATAATTAATACAGAGTTCACGTACACGTACCTTGTCATTAAAAAGGAGAAGACTTATAGTCACTATACAGTAATAAAAAATACATAAATAAGATCTAACAAGTCCATCGACTTGTTCAAAAATACGACACTTTAACCAGTTAGACTCACCTTCCTTTTATACGTGTATATTTATGTCGTACATATACATACATGTATATATGTCTTTTCCCCCCTCAATTTCTTTTAGTTTAAGAACGGTGATAATCTCTCGTAAAATTCGAAAGACACGATTAGTAAGGAGTTTTGTAAACATGAGGACAATTCGGTAGAGAAGTCGAATTAAACGACACCCCGTTGAATTATCCATGTCTTTCCTTCGTCGTGAGGACTGAAATTATTGTTCTTCAGATCTTCCTTCTTTTCACAGATGTCTAACCTTTTTAGGGACTCCGTCAATTCCAGTATCGGTGAAAAGATAGTTATGACTAAGAGTTTTGCCAGTCCATAGTGTTCGTGTAAAATAAAAGTCCATCACGGTATCCATTATAATGATATTCCATTTTCAATTACTTCTTCTCTAGTCACTCATTTTTTTCTCAATATCTGTTTAGTTATCTATTCATCTGTCTATGTATCTGTTTCTGTATCGTATATGCATTTTACTATCGATAATAGTATCGTGGGGTTTCCATTCAAAGAATTCATGAAAAAGTTATAGAAATGGACGACGATTACCGGTCCTCATAACTGAACAAACAGTCGTTAGTCGACTAGAACGGCAAGTAGTATGAACACCTAGAAGTTTATTAGAGTCAGCGATGAACTCCCAAAAAAGGACTATTGTCATCAATATTAGTAACAGTGACAACAACAACGACTCCCTTAAAATTGTGTACGTAGTTCCTTCTCTTTTTAGAAAGGGGAAACTTCTTATCTACTACGTAGGTCCTCTTTACATGTCTCTGGAGCCCCTTTCAATAAAACAACAGGAGTTTTGTTAGAAATATAATTTTTATAGCGACTTACGAGTATAGTTTTACAGGTGATTGTCACAAAGTGGCAAACGATAAGACAGAAAACAATCTGTACCCTCTACTTCAAATACTACTACACCTACGGAGACTAAAGGGAGGAGGGGGTTATCTCTATTCCATTAATTTTACAAGAGTAATGTCACTTCGTTACTTTTAGTTTCTCAAGTTCTTGTAAGTTGACCTATTTTGGGGTTACCCCACGCAAACATGATACACGGTAAGACAACCGAGACAAGAGGAGAGGGACTAGGGTCGAGACGACAGAGACGGTCCAAACACTTACCTACCTATCGGGTCCAGGAGGAGGAGAAAGAGAGAGGGGAGGGGACGAAAAGAGGGAAGGGGAAGGGGGAAGGGGTCACCAGGAAGACCACGGGACCAGTAGGAGACGGGACACTGGGTGGTTACAGATACAAGTAAATAAAAGAGTAAGTGACCCTTTTATAGACTTTCGGACCATCGTTAACTAGAGTGATTGAGTAGGGGAGGGAAATAAAAATGAAAAAGGGTTTGGAACAAACAGAACTTCTGTAACGAATTAAACATAGAGTTTAGGATTGGGTGGACGAAGTTTGGAGGAGACAGGAAGAGTTCTCCTAACAAAGAAGAACACTTTTTTTACTCTCGTTCTTGACATAAAACTTTCCTGAAAATTTTCAATACAGTATGCAAATGTTTTCGTAGTCTAAGAGTTTCCAAGGTAAGTTTGATTGTTGTTGTTGTTTTCGTCAGTTGTCACTTATCACTGTAAGAAATAAAAGGGATTCCGAAGTTAAATTAAAATCTGTTTTTAACATTCTTTTAGATTTTAGTCAATTATGATCTCCTCATGGAAAACTTTTAAGAAGACTTTATCTTACATTGTACCATCTTACGAAAGAACATGAGGTCACTCATACACTCTACTAGACTATGTACGATTTTCGTTCTTGTGGAAATTGAAAAAGTTCTTTTCTCTTTCTACTTATTTTTCTAGAGTCTTTAACAAGTCAATTTCCTACTTTCATTGTAGCCACCTTATATCATTCACCACATAAGACTCGATATGACCATTTTTTACGTACTCACTTGAGATTCATTTATAAATAAAAAATGGTTG
This sequence comes from Capra ibex, assembly GCA_006410555.1. Lineage (NCBI taxonomy): Eukaryota > Metazoa > Chordata > Mammalia > Artiodactyla > Bovidae > Capra > Capra ibex. The sequence continues at coordinate 1,354,006 of SJYO01049859.1, forward strand.
TAACAATTTGATTAAAATGTCTTGTTCTACGTCACAGTTCTAGTTTCTTTGACTCCCCCTTTATACAACAATAAATATATACTTCTCGTTCAAGATGTCCGTTTTGTGTGGTCTTTACACTTTCCTCTTAGTAAGAGGAAAAAATCACGAGGCACTTTTCTTTTAGATTATCAGGAGTGGTATCCCTTCAGTGGAGATAGGGACTGTCAAAATTTACGTAAAAACACAAATTATAATGACATCTTTACGGTGGTGTAAGGTAATTTATCGAGAGATCCTTGGGTCTCAGTAGGTAACCGGGAAAAGAAATTTGTTTTATTCGGGGTCGACTAAGTTGTAATACGTTATCCCTGATAAAAGAAAGGGTAAGAACAAAAGTCTCAAATTCCGTTAACACATAAGAGATTGTATCGTGACGTAAAAAATTTTATTTAAAGTTATTTGATAGAAATTTCTCTTCCACACCCCGGAAAAATTGTAAACACACACAAGACTAACGAGGTCACACGAATAGACCCGGTCCCTGAGGTAGTGACGGGTCCTGTGGTCGTATGTCTTCTGACATAACAAATCAACGAGTCAACCCAGGCTGAGAAAGGATGAGACATCTGACATCGGGTGGTCCAAGGAGACAGGTACCTTAAAGGGTACGTTCTTATGACCTTACCCAACGGTAAAGGAAGAGGTTCCCTAGAAAGATTGGGTTCCTACCCTAGACACAGAGGACGTAATCGTCCGTCTACAAAGTGATGACTCGGTGGTCCCTTCGGACGTCTGTCGTCCACGACTCCCTGTCACGTCTCGAATCCCGGCCTGTCACACATGATTAAGTGAAGGGTCACTTTTTTGAGTTGAAATTTATCGAGTCAATGTTTGTTTCGAAATAGAATCCATTAGTTTTATTTTAATCATAGTCACTAATTTTTGACAGTAATAAGTGTTTATAAGACGAAAAATTTTAAGGAAGGATGTCTCTAAGTGTCGGAAAAGGATCGTTGGTATAAATTAGGACCCCTTACCAAGTGTTGGAACCAACGTCTAATTTAGTGCACCTTTGAAAATTTTATACACACAACCACGGACCTGGAGTGAATTGGATTAATTAATCTTAAAAATTAATTAAATTACATTAATTTTTAAGTTCCTAAATCTGTTCCCGTCACCATAGAAATTTTTTTGAAGGGTCCACTAGGATGAACACTGGTCCGACCTCTTAGTGACCGAATCTGGTCAACTGAAGAGAATATCATTGACTGAAATCAACCATAGTACTCTATGTTGGGACCGAAGTGAAATTCATCTATAATTTTTTAATTATATATCTATTCAAAAATTTGGTACTTTTAGTCAGAAAGTTTTTCACAAGAAAGGGCCCCACCCCCACCCCCCCACTCCCGCCTTAAGGGAGTACCAGATCACCAATCCTAAATCGTGGAAGTCACGACCCCGTACCCAAGTTAGGTACCAGTCCCTTGACTCTAGGATCTTCGACGTACCGCACCAGTTTAAAAAAAAAATTACAAAGAAAAATCTCTTCAAAAAAGGTACTACAATTGGTTTGGTGAACTAATAAATCCTTCCCAACTTTTTATATCCCCTAAGTTCTTATCCAACCTAGTAGACTTTAACGACTATACATTGTTACAAATTTGATATGAAGACAGTAAAATATAACAAGTTGTACTAGTAGAGTTTGAAGGTAAAATTGAGTCGGACATGAGAGAAGTTCTTATAAGATGTAATTCTTTTCAGTAGTAAATAGTGTCACTTACATGAGTTAAAGATTCTTTTTTAATTAACTTTTACTTTAAATTGTTTTTACATTACGATACTTAAGAGGTAATATGTGATAAGAAAAATACAAAACTTTGATTTACGACAAAATACATACAAGACGGTAGGATCAGTTCCTCAGTTCGGGTTTCGGCTTCTTTTTCTGGGATTCTTCGATTTTTTCGTTCTTTTTCTTCTCTTTCTGAAGTCCTTTTTTAAATTTCATACAATGTAAATTTATAGTATGTTTCAAGTTTCGGAATTACTTTTTTGACTACTAATAGACACATTAATAGTTATAGTGTCAATAGGTAGTGTTGTGGAAATAAAAGATGTTTGAAAATCTAAATCTAAATAAGGAAATTCTTTAATTCGCTTGAGAACATGTACGGGTTATATGTATGACACCATTAGTAGATTTAAATCGACAGGAAACTTTGAGTTATTCTTCCATTCGATTTTTATCTTACTAATTTTTACTACACCATATATATCTCTATACTTTATAATAAGTTAGTACTTTTTGTTTCTTTAGGACGGTAAACACTGTTACACCTACCTGGAATACTCACAATAGGATTCATTTAACAGTCTGTTCTCCGTCTCTGTTTATGACATATTATAGTAAATATACATCTTAGATTTTTTTGGTTTGGGTATCTTTGGTTCTCATTTTACCACTAGTGGTCTCCACCTCTCGTCCCCCTCGACAAACAGTTTCTCGTGTTTACAAATCAATATTCTACTCACTCAAATCCCTAGATTAATGTCGTACCACTAATATCAGTCGTTATGACATAATGTATGAACTTTTAAGGATTCTCTCATGTAGAGTTCACAAGAGTGATGTTTCTTCTTTACCATTAATACATTTCACTAGCTTGGTTATCTTAACTTCAAAACTATCATTAGTAAAACGTCTTTTACTCACACTGTTTAGTTAAGTACATGTAGAATTTAAAAATTTAAATTTTTATTAATAATAAAATCCAACCACCCCAACGTTCACTAAAAAGAGGTTTTTTCAAAAGAAATTAGAAGAATACAATAGAAAACTTTTCTATTGTTCCTTGACCAAAAAAAACTGTTTTAAACTTTAAAACGACTTTAAAAATTGTTTTAAAGAATTATTCAGACAGTTATTCACTTAATGAAATTATTATGTGTAGTTAGTTATTATTTACAAAAGGGAATACAAAGGTCATACTACCACTTTAATCTCAGGAGATAAGGTGGTTTCAACGTGGGAGGAATAGAAGATTTTTCACCCCGTTGTCTCTAGACGTCTATTTCGGACCTCTTAGCGACCTTCAATATGTTTTGTGTCTACTATGTTTTCAAGAGACGTCCTTACTTCTTCCTTTTACATTCAGTGATGAATGAGAAGTCTTTATACTACGAGGTCGCAAATTGTCGATTTGTTCAAAATCACTAGTGAGGTTTGAGAAAAACGAGGTACGAAACATTTAAATTCTTTGACCTCTAGAACGACCCGACCTTAGTTACATAAAGTAAAATTAAAAAAAGTAAAGGGTGGACGATATAAACCGTGACTCAACGTTTCTATTACGGTTTAATCACAAAGACCTTTATACCAGGGTGTCTGGGGGTCGTAGTCTTTTGAGACTACGCTAATAGTGTTAACGTTATGGGATCGGGGTGTAAACTGAACGACTCAGTACTCGAGACCCCCAGTCTGTCTCTAACAGAAAGGATCAAACAAGGATACATGTGATTTCACTCTTGGTGACACGATTTCTTGACTCACTCGGAACGAGACCAGACCAAAATTTTAATATAGAGTATACAGTGTGGATCGTAAAGGTCAAAAGGATGGAACGTTTAAGTGAACAAAAGTAAAGGATAAACCGTGTAAATTATATTGGATGAGAAGGTTTATTTATGTTCTGTCAGGAAAGGAGAGATTGTCTATGAATTCGACTGTCTACCTTTACAAAAACAGGTTAAAATTTTCCATCGAATAAAGTAAATTTCGGGTCCCTTCTCATTCAGTTTTAATACTACAGGATATAAATTTTGACTTATCGGTCGGACCGACAGGGTATAGTCGGGTCATTCAGACGTGCCTTTTGAGAACTCAAGTTAAAATTACTGTCCTTCCACTGAGTCCCTGTCCTTGGTTTTTCCTAGAAAGTTCTTATTTTGTGTCACTGAGTTCCCACCCCTTTTACCTAGATTTCAAATATACCTGTTCCACACCAACCGACATTTTCCCTTTTTACCTTACACCCATGTTTCCTATTGTCCGTCCCCATACATCACAATTCTGATCTTCCAGTGCCCTCTAGTAAACTTCTGTCTCGACGTCCTCTGTTTCTTATGGGGTTGAGTTAGGTCCTAAACACGTGTGTGTGGGATTCCTTATCAGAATTTACGCCTATTGACGTACGAAATTTCCCGACGGTTTTATAAAAAATTTACGAGTTCCAAAAATTTAATAATTTCAATACTACTTATATGGTTTAGCTTATAAAAGGTCCTACTAATACTATTGTACTCCTTTACGAGTACTAGGTAATCATTGTCTTTATTCTTCGGACGAATTATTTCCTACCCTAGAGAAATGTCGGTACAAAAATTTTATAAATTTATTTTGATTTTACGATTATTACCGACTAATTCCATTACCTCACCCCACGAATGGTCCACTACGATCTCCATTTCTTAGGTGAACGGTTACGTCCTTTGTATTCTCTGAGACCAAGTTAGGGACCCAGTCCTTCTAGAGCTCCTCCCGTACCGTTGGGTGACGTCACAAGAATGAACCTCTTAGGGTACCTGTCTCCTCGGACCGTCCGATGTCAAATATCTCAGTGTCGTTCAGCCTGTTTTGACTTCACTTACTCGTACGTGCGTACGTGTCCCACTACCCGGATCCACTAGTAAAGAAAGGGAGACGAAAAGGTTGATACAGTGTAAAAAGTGTTGTCTGTTAACAAGACTACGAACAATATACCTGGAAAGAGGTCTCCTGTTCAAAGTCCGAATAAAACTGGACGACAGGTCTCTAAGGACAGGAATTGTTGTCTGGGGTAGATCTCGTTACGAGGATCTGAATTTTCATGTACGTGAAGTGTCTCTAGAACAATCTTTACATCTGAAATTAAATCATCTAGACTCCACTCCTCAAAAGGGTTCCAGAGTGTATTACGTACGACGATCAGGTGTCTTGTCTGAGACTCATTGTCCTACATTTACTGGAGTCGTTGTTTGTACATATCTATGTCTACCCGTCTACATCTAAGTCGTAGTTCTTGTCTTTAAACCTCGTCTGAGGAGAGATCCTTAGTTGTCTGGAATTTGTCCTCTTTTTCGTCGTCGGTAAGTCCCTATTAAATATTAGACGACAGTAAAAGATAAACCTGTAGTTAGTAAGATTTATGATGATACTTATGGCCTCCCGAGGGTAGGAGAATTCTTAAATAGTAGACAATTTTTACTCTTCACTTTTGTAATGTACTATTTTAGTTCCCAAGGAACAATGAAAATAGAAAAAGAAAAAAAGGATCACATCCTGGTTACGTCAAATGTCAAGGGTTCGAGTGATTATTGATTAAGTTAAGAAACCACCAAACCCCAAGTAGAGTTTGTCTTACTTTTAGTAGAATAATATTGAACACATGATCGACAAAAAATAAATTTTTGAAAGAAACCGGACCTGACACAGACAAACCGGAGGGGTCAACCTTCCACTCAGACCCTTTGAGGGCACCCGTTCACCGTCTCATCTGACCCTTCTCTTCCGTCGATTATTTTGGAACAATAGTTTTTCTCCATAGTGAACCCATCCACCTCGAACGTACGAGTCTACAAAGTCAGCACAGGTTGAGAAACGCTGCGATATCTGACATCGGACGGTCCGAGGAGATAGGTACTCTAAGAGGGTCGTTCTTATGACCTCACCCAATGGTACGGCAGGAGGTCCCCTAGAAGGACCGGGTCCCTAACTTGGGTGTAGAGAATAAAGACGTAACCGTCCGAGTTCGTCGTCACAATAGGGTAGGTCACCCTTTGTTTATCCCTATAAATATGTAGTTGAGGACAGGTAGTCCTTAATTTCTGATGGGGACCCGTACACCGGTCAGTAAGTCCTGTGACTCTTTCGTTTGTCTCTCTCAAGACCTTCGGTCTTTTTTTTTTTTTTTCAGTAGTCATTTATTTGTCTTTTACGTTAATGATAGTCAACGTTCAGCTTGGTGTTTAGACTTTAGTACTCCCACTTTCCCGGGAGTTTTCCCTCCCGGTAGTTTTCGTACAAGTTAACGTAATAAGGTGTTAAGTTACTAGTCCAAATAAAGTAAAGGGAAAATAAAGGGTTTTAGAGAATAGAAAGAATTAAAAAGGTTTTAACGGGGAATAAGAAAGGGACTTGACTTAGGAACTGCAAAAATTAAAAGAATTAAAGACTAGGTAAGGAGTTTATAGTGATATCCTAAACCCTGGTAACGACACACCGAAATTGGGAGGGAGTAGACTTAATAAGGTCATTGGAAAGCTTTCTATACAGAGGGAATGGTAATGAGAGTCGGTCAGGTGAGTGGTGTGACAATGGGCTTGTAATAAAAATTTTTGTACTTCAGAAATCCCAATCATATATTTTAGGAAATACTAGATCGGAAGGGGAGAAGTTGATAAAGGGTAGACGTCCACTATGAAGTCTTTATGTCTGATGACTGAACAGTAAGGGACTCATTTAATACGATAAAGTGGGAAGATATGATAACATAAGATAAACCTTACGGGTATTTAATAGATAATTTTTGTTTGGTCAACAGTAGATTTTAACCTTCGTGTGAGTAAGGGAGGAGGGATTGTGTTAATTAGAGAGGAACGAGATGGTATGGTGATGACAATGGCGCCGTTAACAGGAATAACGAAATTGTTGTATAATGAGAATAATTTGAGACTCAAACTCTCATTGAAGTTACTTTACAAGAGTTGTAACATAACGGTTATGTAAGATGTGACGGACCATGGAACAAACCCTGAGCGACTTAACTCATATTCTTAAATCTCTGACGTTAACAAATTGGTCTACTTTTAGACTGTATGACTGTAAAACACCCTTCTTCAGACAACTTATCAAATTGAACAAAGTTCTGTGTTCAAGAGACAGAATCGGAATCACTAAGGTAAGTGAACAACACATAGTAAACTCTCTGAGATTTAGAAAGGCAAGGAAAAAGATGTACATTAATCGTCATTATCGTAAACGTTAGGTCGTGGTACCACTAGGATTGTAAAAGGAATGAAAGATAAGAAAAAATTAGACCGTGTGTGTCTTTTTTTCTCTTTTGGTATCAAATGAATTTGTATTAACATTACTATCTTTAGGTTCCGATTTCGTACTTGTCATTAGGGAAGAGTGACGTCTCATCTCATGTTTGGTGAAAATGACCGTAATCGTGTAAACTTTTTCAGAGTGGGTCTGAACATCTTCTCGTATAACATCACCGTAACTCTAGAATTTATATATAAACTACCGTGTAAGGGTTTACAAATCTTAAAGAACTATTATAAACACGTAAAAGGAGTTGAGTTACAGAGTATTCGACCTCAAAAGGGTGGAGGACAGTGACCTCTTTTAAAAGGATGTTTTACACACCTTACTCTGTACTCGACTCAATAAACACCAGTTTTACAAGAGGTAAAGGAAACCCGTAGTTTCCTTCCCCTTAAAATGTCCATGAAACTTACAGGGGTTAGGTTAACTAGTAAAGAAACGAAGTCATTAAAACAAAAGGTAAAATTTTGTTGTGTACGATTGACTTCTTTTTTTAAAAATAAGTCTTTAAATTATTAAGTAGACTAAACTTTGGGATTTTGATTCATCCCTCTCTTTTTCTCTCCTTTCTATTGTAAAGATTATGTGATCCTATTATTAAATATAAATCATAAAATATGACGTAAAGTAAAAATTAAAGATAAGGTGACACTCGTAAAAGAGAACTTCAACCTGTAACAAAGTGAACGGACCCATTTTCATACGTCACACTGAAATAACAAAAATTTGACGTACTCCGGTTTCACTCATTTAAATTGAAAATAAAGACCCGAACAAATACTGTTTACTTTACTATTCCTTTATTATGTTAAGTAGTAAAAATGACTCATTTTTTAAACTTTTATAATCTTGTTGCTAGAGAAAGTAAAATAAGGTTTCTACCGAAACACATAGGAACCATTAAAATATAAGTGTTGTGGGAAGTCTTTCCAGTCAGTAATCAAGATCCTGTGTAGACTGGACATCGTTCATTTACAACCCCCTTCTTTAATTGACCGTACATATGCCCCACCCACACTGAAAGAATTCATCCAGATGGGGTGGCGTATAAAAATTCGTAAACAAAGTTCGGTAACACAAGATACAAGACGAGATACTTACACTTCAAAGGTTTATTATTAGAGTATACTATATACTCTGAGGGACCACACGGTCACAGGTAGTATAATATCTCGACTGATTTGTGTCGTCGAGGAGACGTACAAAGTCTTGATACCACTCAAAAGACAAATAAAGTAAACAAACATAAAAAGTAATTACAAGGGATACTACCAACATGTACCTTGTACACTCGTTTCTCTTGTAAAAGATGGCGTTTGTTTTTAAACAAAGATCCTTGATATTACCTCTCTAACATATTTTTGAGTACCATTCTGTGAACAAAACTGTGACAGCACTTAGTACGAAGATTATATTACTTCAAAATCGTCTCTAAAAATTTCCATGATCTGTCGTTTTGGATACGACATAATTTTCAACAAGTGGGACATCTTTACGATAAATTATCGTTAAAATATCGATTACTCGGGATTTACTAGTGTAGTAAAGTCCCTTGATTTTATCTCGTCGCGTCCTGGTTGGGAAGAGGTTGGGGAATTATACAAACGAGAGTTTATTACAAGGGTTAGTAACTACAAATACATAGAGTGTTGATGTTTTTGTCGTCGTTGTAATCACGAAAGGAGATTGCTTTTTCACCAATCTTGAGAACTTGTCTGTTCTATATCCTCCTTTACATTAGCTCCAAACTCTTCGATTCTTTTATTTAAAAAACATTAATTAAAACACTCTAATCCATTAATTTGACATAATACTCAATAATTGAAACTAGTGACTTTCATGACAAAATATGGATTAATGTCTATCACAAAATAGGTACAACTACGTTAAAATCGTATTAACTCAAATTTTTTTTATCTATAGGATATCACCACCACCACATCAGTGATTCAGTACAGACTGAGAACGTTGGGGTACCTGACATCGGACGGTCCGAGGAGATCGTGACCTTTTATTTTTGCAAATTAAGGGTTTTACTCCTAATATAAGAAATAAAACCTAAATCAAAGAAAACTGGAAGATTTATAAAAAATGTTTACTGTTGTTTATATAAACTACGGTCTTATTGAGGTTAGAAACCGTTATAAAAGAATAAAAAATATATAAAGAGATTAACAGATGTAAGATTAAAATCAAGTCTATGAAATGTTTCGGGTCTGTTGATTGTTTCTCTAATTGAAGTAGTAACTTCCGAAGTCAGCAATAAAAATTTAATAATTAAATTTGTACTTATAGTACCCTTGTGAATTGAACATAACAAAATAAAAGGTTAAACAAAAATTTTTACTTTTGTATTGGTAGTCAAAATTGATTGCTTTTTTATTTCAAATACCGAGAATGACAGACATCTTTACCAAGTGTGAAATACAATCGGGATTTGTGTCCATGTCCATTTCTGTCTAAAGGTGATAACCTTGGGACTATGTTTTAGACGTCAAACAAGATTTTCAGACAATAAACGTCTCAAAGAGAAAACTCTCTGTGTGTCTCTTAACTTAAACAATTTCTACTCGAATAGGGGGAAATTTTTAGTGCGATTTACCTACTACAGGTTGGAATTTAAAAAAATTCAAACAATGACACTTTGCTTTCTTGACACCTTAGTTTCCGTTAGGTTCCTAGTATCTATAATTAAAATCTACTGGAAGGAAATATAATTGAAAAAGGTGTAGACGAAATTAACTTTATTTTACCTTCTATATTGTACCAGATTAAAAAAGTATAAGGTTCTTTTTATAATCAGACAAAAATACTAAAACTGTGTACGAAGTAATGGAGATACGATGTCGTTAAACTTCTATTGAAACTAAGAAATAAAAGGTTTATACTAAGAATATTTTATTCTATTTTTTTAAATTGTTTTCAAAAATAGTTTTTCGCTACTTAGACAACTGTCTTATAAACCACCTCATAAAAATGGGACCTTATAAAGTTTCCTTTCAAACAAAGGAATTTAAAATTACGTGTTAAAGTCAATATACTAAAATCGAATTTCAAAAAAACACAATTCAGTCACCGTTATACTATAATGATACAAATTCATTCAAATAATCGTAACCATAATTAAAAGTAAATACTTGGAGAACGAAACAGTAAAAAATGTGTAAATGAGACTAAATCTCGGGTTTTGGTCTAGACTCCACCTTGTTTTGGTTATTTTACTGAGTCACGTTCTTTAATAAATCTACGACTAACCGTTTTCATATTTGCCATGATTACCGTTCGTTCGTTATCACTGATCCACGATTGTGTTTTGATTGTCGATATTCCCAATCATTTAATTAATCTACAGTCGTCTGTGAAAGAACACTTTTTATCACGTATAAAAAAGAATCCTTATAAAACGAGTTCTCCCCGTTTTTATTTCACCTTTTTTTATTAAACGAAAGGACATATTTTACAGATAAAAGATAAATTGTCTCCTTAGTGACCTTAGAGACTATAGACAAGAAGATTATTAATAAACAAGGTAGTTTCTACTTTTATGTTTGTAACTGTAAGACAGTTGACCGTTTTCGTTATCACTTTCTGGAAAGTGTGACTAATGTTCTCTCGACAAAACTTTGGAAAAGCTTACGTGTGAGGGGGTTCATTGGTGATCTAACGCCTAGACTTTCCCCTCATCTTATATTAAGACTGACAAGTCACATTTTTTTGCAACTTTTCAATTCAGAATCTGGACCTCTATAAATTTTAGGGATGGTACTGGACCCGAAGGGAACACCAAGTCGACTATCTTCTTAGGCGGACGTTACGTCCTCTGGGACCAAACCAAGGATCCAACCCTTCTAGGTTGGGTCTCACCCCGTACGTTGGGTGAGGTCATAAGAACGTACCTCTTAGGGGTACCTGTCTCCTCGGACCGTCCGATGTCAGGCACCCCAGAGGTTCTCAGTCTGAACTGACTTCCTGATTCGTGTGTGGGGGCACTGGATGAGAACATTGACCTCTTTAATACGAATTATTTAAGAATTTTAACACGGTGTACCCGTTGTGGAACTTCTTTATCTAATTTGACACTTTCTTCGAACCCGATGTTGTATGTCATCGAATCTTTTCTTTTATAATCAAAAAGTAAATTCCCTCTTCCTCCTTTATAACATTTACCGTCTTTTGTCCTTTCTCTCTTTTTTCTTTCTCTTTTCACCTGTGTATTTTTACTCAGTATAAACCTCTATCTATATTAATAAGTTATATAATATACTATAAGAAAATTAATAATTTAAGATAAAGTTAAAGAAATTTTTATCGTCTCTCAAAAGTTCAAATATAACAATGATTTTATATAAAAGAAAAAGAAAGAATCTACCAATACAGGAGGCCTCGATGAACCACCTGTTCATTCGGATAAAAGAGGAGGATGATATCAAAGTTTTTCTTACTATAAGAAAAGAAATCCTTCCTAAAAATTATGGTAAATTTATTGTATTAGATGATTTGATAGTATTTATTTAAAATTTTGTTATGTGATATGATTACAGTTATACCATCATAGGTATTACTTCAATCAAAATTCATAGTGAGAAAATTTAGATTTTCTCCTCGGGAAGAGTAAGTACTAATATGGTAACGACCAAAATATATAAGTAACCTCTGTCTGTATCGTTGTAACCTATGTCAAGTTTTGACGATCGTGAAAGTAATTATGAAACGATAAGTGATCGATAATTACATCGACTCCCTGAAGGGATTGCCAGGTCACCAATTCTAAAGTGGAAGACTACGTCTCCCATAGTCAAACTAGGGACTAGTCCCTCGATTCTAAGAAGTACGGAGTATCGGTTTTGTTTCGTTGTTTTTACGTCACCTAACCTAACTAGCCTCTAGTTATCGAGACGTCTCATCCATGTTTATAGTGGACAATTGTCAAATATCAAACCGAGGATTAACTCCCGAAAAGAAATGAGTGCGGTACGTAGTATCTTATAATTCAACAGAAAAAACCTTCGTGCGGTTTTTCTTTTCTATCACCAGTTACTAAGAAGATAAAAATACTTATCCTGTAACAGTGCCAGACCATGATCGCGATTGTCTCAGTGTGTGGGGATGGGGAGGGGGCGGGGTTACAATGTTCTAAGACAAGGTTCGTTTGGTCACATTCTTTACTCGAGGTAATAGTGTCATCCAGTATATGGTTAGGTCTCTAAATGTCTTAAGCCGTATTAATTCTTTAGTTCCTCCTAAGTGTCTGATAGGTATTTATTGGACTGTGGTAGTCTTTCTCTGTTGACGTCCAATTCACGAGACAGTCGTTTGATCATTTCTTAGTCCTCTTTTTATTAGTATTGTGAAAACAAAAGAAGTCTCGTAATTAGTGTCATCATCCGTAACCTAAAAAGTTACCCGAAATGAGATACTTTCTATGTTTAAAGTTCCTTTCTTACACACTGTTTATTACCCTGGTGTAGAAGTAGCCACTAATAATGTCCTACTAAATCTCTCTTAAGGCTTTCACATGAGATTCATTAATAACGAAATGGTAGATAACTTCACTTGTCAATTATTTACGAATAACTTACTTGCCATCTTTTTTTAGACAGGAGAAACATAAACATAGTTTAAAGGTAATCGGTTTAGGAAGGAGTTAGAGTCTTTTTCCTAAGTTTGTCTTCTGTATCCTTTGAGTGTCGTAGACGGTATTAATCGTCGTTAAACTTTTCGGACGACCAAGATTTACGTGTTTCCATCATCTCCTTGGTGCTCATCCAGACCTGATTCACTGTTTGAGTGGAGTGTAAAGACGTGAAGTTTGGACACAGGAGATAAGGTTCCAAGATAATTATAAATATTAAGTTAAAATTAATGAACGTACAGTAAGAAAGGAGGTAATCGAATATTCGAAGATCTTTATTTCCGACACAGAATGAATATTTAGAGGACCATGCATCCTCCCTGAGTCACACACATACCTTATCTCATACAGTGTTTCTAAGTCCTAGTCTATTTTGGATTTTACACATTTTCAGTGTTTGATAGTAATCCCTACGACGGATATTGGTGTTTGTAAAAAATTTAATACATTGTATTCTTAGTGGATGCTTGGTATAGGACCGACGAATAAAACATTGGTTATGAATATATAAAAATTAATTATAAATATTTAATATTAATCTTTATAACATTTTTACTATGTGGGTAAAGGATACGGTTTATAAAAACATAAAGGAAGTTGTGAACTTTAAGTGTACTTTCATCATATGTAGACTATAATTGTTGTATTTCTTAAGTAGTCTCAAAACCTACTCCCGGGGGTCGTCTCATGACACGAAACTAAAAAGTCAAACAAGTCAAGTTGTTTGTAAAGAATTGGTTCCTGTCTATATACGATCCGAACATCAAATTAATTTTCTACTTATTCCGTACCAGACACAAGAACCCCGTACAAAAGTGATAAAACATACAGACACTATACCTTATTCAACACACACACCACACACACACGTACACACAAATTCTCACTTTGTCTTCTGAAAATATCAGTTATTTTCCCCTAGGTCTACATATACTTTAAAGAAGGGTAAATATTTACATATTGTGCATTATGAGTAGTAGTATTATGAAGAGTAGGAATTTACGGAACATAGTGTACTTTATTACAATAATTTGAAAATTGGATTACAATGAAATTATAATTCGTCTAATAAAGTAATTTCATTTTAAATAAAAGATGAATTGTCACTACCTCTCTAAATACTACTATAACGACTACCATTCAGAGTACACCGTGAGTGGTGTCCCTTCTTACCACTTAAATGACAAGAATGTTTATGACCTTTATCGAATGACCTAATTATTCTCGGAAGGTTAGACTAGTCTTGAACTTAATGGACTTTTACAATCCTTTATATTTATGGAACCATATTACTTTTTTTGAATAAAAACATTTACTGACCTTTAGTTCTCTTTTAGAGAAGAAATAAAGGAAACTTTTATTTTCTTATTTTTATAAATCACTTAAAAAGTAATATGGTACAGAATTATTTTTAACGAAAATAGGTGTTTTTTATAAACACGAATCTGTCATTTATCCATGCATAAAGTATTGTACATAATGAATAATCATAATAGATTCGTAACTTGTGAAGATTTAATGTTAGATTTTCAAATTAGAGTGGACTTTACTTCGTATCACATTACAAGGAAAATCAGAGGAAAATTTACATGCTAAGAATGACTACGGATTATAAAAGTCGGAGTAGGTCTTCATGAAAGTTTTCCATGTAAATTATTTCAAAGTCTAATTTATTAGGACTCAGAGTAAAACCATCTCTTATCTAAACAGGTCTTTGAAACAAACCTTTTCATGTGATTCGTTACTCACAATTTATTTATATACCAGAAGGTCAATTGACGAAAAAGTTAAGACGAAAAGGAATTAGGATTTGGTCCTCTCATACTTAGTAAATGTAAAGGTTAATACTTGTGAATGCCTTATACATAAAACACATTGATTAAATTAAAGACAAAAGAGGAAAGTCCAACGTAGATACTGTTACTGATCGAGAGTCTTCGAGAAGACGATGCAAGTAAACTGTAGTCACACTTCAGACCCAAAATTAACCGAACAATAGCTCATAGTATCTTTTACTTACGTGTTTCGATGAATCATGAAAATAGGTTTTTAAGGTTAATGAAAATATGTAGCACTTTAAAACCTGAACCTTTCACTATCGAGACGGATTAGTTGCAGAATCTTCTGCCATAAATTCTCTACATTCTTTATAATTTTTGGGTCAAGACGGAGTCGATGTTACTTCCGTGAAGAAAATCAGGTAGTTATCTGTTGAGAAGGATTTTTTTAGTAAACTCTTCTTTACTGACACAACAGATTTCTTTGTATTTCTTGTTGTTTTTTATATTCCTTCCTTTAAAAATCTGAAAAGTATTCTCCCTTTTGATAACAAACATGAAGATTACTAGTATAGAATATAAGAGGTAAGTTTAATGGATCGAAAATTTTCCGTCCCGACAGAGGAGAGAATAACCACCCAATTTACAAAAATTTTTACTATCATTATCACCTTGAAAACATATTTCAAACAGAGATTCAATTAACACTTATACAAAATTAATAAACTACTCTTACATACGTTAAGGATATGTGTGGATTCTAATTTTGCCACCTTCTCAGATTTTACAAAAGAAAAACATCTTAACATACGATTGTCATATTAAGACAAATTTCACGAGAACATTGATCTCACCTATACTTACTTCTGATGGGATTTTAATACTTCTTACTTCAAACTTTCATTGATCGGAAATTACGTGGAGAAACGATACTTCTGAGAAAATGTCCAAAAACAAAAAGTTAATGGAGATACCTTTTTTGAAATTTGGTGAAATGACCTTTCAATCGATTGTCTCCCGTATGTCTAATTATTTAGAATCGCAAACCCGACCCCAAAAAGTATAATCATGTATGAGTTGGTTTTTGTTAGGGTTTTGTTTTACACTTAGTAAACGTAAGGTTTTCGATTCTTGTGATTTGTACTGTGTTTGACTTCTCTGGATTGTGGGTTCTTTTTTCATATAATCCTTTGAAAAAGTTGAAGTTGGGTGAGGTCATAAGAACGGATCTTTTAGGGTATCTGTCTCCTCGGACCGACCGATGTCAGGTACCCCAGTGTTTTCTCAGTCTGTCCTGAATCACTGATTTGTTTGTTTTATACTTAACTCGTTTAGGATTACGACCGGGACGATAATTACTTGGAACTACACTATAACCTATTTAATAATTAGGAGGAGGATAATTATCAATAGAGTAAACGTTTAAAGTCCTAATCTGATTCAGTCAAAAAGGGTTACAAAAGTGATAGTCAATTGAAGATATTAGGAGGAGACGGGATCGGGACACGAAATCTTCGAAAAGGACTAAAAATTTTAAGTCACTACTTTATTACTAATTACGTAATGGGTACAAAATTATAACGTTTCCGGGTGGGTAACCTCTCAGACTTCTCACCGGGGAGACTTAACTTTATTAAGGTTCATTAACATTTCTTTAAGTTTCAGAAGTACACCCAATTCACTCTAAAGATAATCCATGAAACTTTACATTTTTATCTAGTAGTTGATGATAGCAAAGAGATCAGACTCCGGGGGTCTAATCTTCTGTGACTAGAATTTTCTGGAGAAGGTTAATACTTTATAAACTACGGATTAAAAACTATCTTCCTCTGTCATAAACGAGTACACTACTTAAATGAAGTTTTGGTCTATTTTAATGTAGTAGGTATACACCAAAAACAAACAATTTAGTCCATTGTTTATATGTCTTATGTGACAGTCATACAAAGGTCATTAAAAAAGAAGACTAAGTCTTATCATATTTGAGTTATGTTACAGTGAAAATTTTTACGGTTTAATATAGTTCTCTTAGAAAATCTTAAAACCAAGTATATGTTTCTTTGTCTATGTACGGACACTTTCTAAATACATTATCCATTAACGGAATTATATTTCCTTTATAGACTTCATAATTAAAATTATATGATTTATAATAAAGACAAAACCAAAATGTATTCCTTAAAACAGTACACTCTTCTCACTGTTTATTTATTATGGAAGTGTCTATTGAAACGGAGGGTGAATAGCTCTTTAGTTCCGATCGTCCGAAAGACAGGGTATTGAACTAGGGTATAGACATATTCTGACACAAACTCGGGTAAGAATAGAGGAAACAGAAGCCGGAGTCTCCTACCCTATGGAGGCCAAGTTTGGTTTGGAAGGTGGTGACTACAGGGACTCTGGACGAAGGACAAAACACTTTCTTTAACTCTATTGGTTAACGTTTACGAAGCTTATAGGATGTTCCACGTCGGAATCAGGCATTGGTCTGTTATTGGGTCTTTTATTCTATAGTGGTGAGTCTCAGTTTCGGTGTTGGACAATAGAGTGTAAAAGGACGGAAGAGACCTCAGAAGAAGAAAGTGTTAATAAAGTAAGCGTCGGAGGGACAGAGTGAAGAAGGGGTAGGGAGAAAGGGAATGTAAAGGAGAAAAGACAGAAAAAGAGGGTAATACGTTTAAGGGAGGAAATCCGAATGTTTGTATGAGTTCAGAAAGGACGATCTTTTTGTCCTTTAGAACGGATGATAGGTTTATGGGGAGATTGATGTCAGACAAGATAGAAGAAAAGGAGTGGAACAACAGAAAGTCACCATACCATATACCTTAAGGGACCACCAGATCACCAATCCAGAGGTACGAAGGTACGAACCCCGGACCCAAGATAGGGACCAGTTCCTTCTTTCTGGGAGTGTACTCTACACGGGGTGTGGGGTTTTTTTCATCTAATACACACCGTCGGTCCTTTTACACGGAGTACCTGGAAGTTGGTGTCTCTCGAATTAATCGGTTTCCGGGGTCGGGATGGTTACGGTCGGAAGGCTGTCTGACGAGAATACATGGGTCGTTAACCCGCACCGTCCGGACAAGGACTTTCTATGTTTTGGAAGGTCGTCGGACCGATTGGGAAGGAATGGTAGTATCGTGAGACTCTACGAAACGGGGTTGGTAGAGAAAGAGGAGGGAAAGACCCAAGTCTAAACGGAACGAGGGACAACTAAGGAGGTCGGAAGGAACGGAAGGAGGGTAAAGGAGACTGTGTACATAAACGGGGAGGGGGGAGAGGGTATAATGACGTAAAAGTGAGGTAGAACCACAAACGAAAGGTCTTCTGGACGTGCCTGGTGACATCGTGACCTCTCAAACATTTTTATGTGTAGGAGGAGTCTAGTTGACTTAGTCTTATAGACCACTTCTTTACAAAGTTAGTTAAAAGAAATTAACTTCATACCAACTAAATGTTACAACACAATCAAAAGTCCACATGACGTTTCACTAAGTCAATACGTATATATATTAGATAATAATTTAATAACAAACTATTAATAATATTTTATAACCCATGTTAGGGGACACGTTGTGTTATCTAAGAACAACCAAAGTTAGTTAAAAATTAATTGAGATTTATAACAGACGGATGTTACGTCCTCTGGACCCAAGTTAGGGACCCAGCCCTTCTAGAGGACCTCTTCCTTTACCGTTGGGCGAGGTCATAAGAACGGACCTTTTAGGGTACCTACCTTCTCGGACCATCCGATGTCAAGTACCCCAGTGTTTCTCAGCCTGTGTTGACTTACTGAAGTGAGTGAGTGAGTGAGTGAGTGAGTTTATACTTAAATTACACTTCGGGACCGGGGATAAGTGGGAGATGATGTAAGAGTTCAATATAAGTTAGAAGTTGAATGGCGTCAGACCAAAGGCGATGTTAATGAGAGTTCAGTTCCAAGACACCTATAGGGTGTTCATGGAGATTGAAGTACACTGAGTTTTGACTTGAGTAGGAGAAAAGGGAAAGTCGACTACTAAGGAGGATATCTAAGATAAAGGTACTGTTTAGTTAGTAGGTAAGTGAGTTCGAGTGTGGGTTTTCAAAGAGACGAAGACGAGGAAGTGAAAAGTACAGGTTACTGAGTAGTAATTCGTCTTGAAGAGTTTTCATTTCTTAGACGGAATGAACAAAATATGGGGATATGGACCCAACTCTTCTAAGGGACCTCGTCCTTTATCGTTGGTTTAGGTTATAAGAACGGACCCTTTAGGGTACTTGTCTTCTCGGACCGTCCTATGTCAGGTACCCCATTGTTTTCTCAGTCTGTACTGGGTCTCTCTACAATACCCCTCCCTCACCCTCCCCCCAAGTACAAACCCTTGCGTACATTCTTAATTTCTAAAAATTTAATTTTTTTTTTTTTTTTCTCAGTCTGTACTGAATCGTTGATTTGTTGTGGTTGTTTAAACCTTCATTGTAACTTTGTGAATTCTAAATTGTGTTATTTATATTTATTAAATTATTATTTATTTGGATTACAGAGTTAGTCCAGGTCAAGGATGTAGACTCAAAGTGCAATGTCCTACCTGTAGAAAAAAAATAAACTATAGAGGATTTTGTGGATCCCTCCATTAGTAGGACCAAAAATATTCTCTTCGTAGATAAAGGAAAACGGAAGTCAGAAAGGGTCGTAGAACAGAAAGGTCACTCAGTCGAGAAGTTTAGTTCACCGACTTCATAACCTCAAAGTCGTAGTCAAGAAGGTCACTTATAATTCCCAATTAAAGGAAATCCTAACTGACCAAACTAGAGGAACTCAGGTTTCTTGAGAGTTCTCAAAAGAGATCGTGGTGTTAAGTTTTCGTAGTCAAGAAATCACGAGTGGAAAGAAATCCTAAGGTACCACCGAGTCTCCCATTTCGTAGACGGACGTTACGTCCTCTGGACCCAAGTTAGAGACCCAGTCCTTCTAGGGGACCTCTTCCTTTATCGTTGGGTGAGGTCATGAGAACGTACCTTTTAGGATACCTGTCTCTTCGGACCATCTGATGTCAGGTCCCCTAGTGTTTCTCATCCTGTACTGACTCGCTGAAGTGAAGTGAAAGTGAAAGAAATCCTACTCCGTCTTATACTCTACCAATCTATCGTAGTGGATGAGTTACCTGTACTTGAACTCGTTTGAGGTCCTCTATCACCTCCTGTCTCTTCGGACCATACGACGTCAGATACCCCAGTGTTTCTTACCCTGTACTGAATCGTTGACTTGTCGTTCAGATAAAAGGTTAAGTCACTGTCAAAAGTGAGATAAATTGATTCCTTTTATAATCCTCTACCGACCTACCGTAGTGCCTGAGCTACCTGCACTCAGACTCACTTGAGGCCCTCTACCACTACCTGTCCCTCCGGACCGCACGACGCTAAGTACCCCAGCGTTTCTCAGCCTGTGCTGACTCGCTGACTTGACTTGATTTGACTTGACACATACCAGAGGACCTCATCCGATCCTGTATCAGTATCAGAAGTCGAAATTGACGTTTAAACCGTTTTATTACTTACACGTTGTCCATGGAGGGTAGAAACTCTCCAAAAGGTGTACGTTGTTAACGAGACATTCACAGAAGTGTTGAATAACTTAATCTTCTCAAAAGGTTTACAGTTTTTCCCCGAAAGGACTACCAGGACACCAAGTCTCAGACGCAACGTTACGTCGTCTGTGACCAAGTTAGGAAGCAGTCCCTTCTAGGATGTACGGTGTCTCGTTGATTTGGACACACGGTGTTGGTGACTCGAGTATGTCGGATGTCGGGTATGAGGTGTTACTGTCTTCGGTGGTGTTCCTTTCTGGACACGTAACGTAGATCTCTCATCGGGGGTGAGCGACATTGATCTCTTTCGGACGCGAGTCGTTGTTCCTGGGTGGCGTCGGTTTTTACTGATTGATTTATTAAAAAAATTTCCATACAAATTTGCGGTTGAACAATTACCAAAAGGATGAGCTCAAATCTATTTTTAAGTCTCAAGGACCGACGTTCGTTGTATTTAATTGACAACGGAAACGTACTGAGTGAGTACCTTAGTTTCAGGGATCTCTCTCTTTAGGTAACTGACACCAATTCAGTACATGAACGAATACACCACCCCCGTCCCTCCGAGAATGAAGGAACTGAGGGTTAAAAGTCTTTCAGTGGTTTTTAGTAGGAGAGTTCGTTCTGATATAAGTTGCCACCCTTCTATTAAAGGGTTATGTTTTTAGTCTCACGACGGTTCTTGTCCTTTGGACTGGAGCACTCATTTCGTCGGTTCCACACATACACACGTACATATATATTCTTTCTGTTTACACATAAAACAAACGTATGATTTGTGCAATCGTTATAAAGAACTATTCTTTACATATCTATCTATAAGCATATAAAACTCGAGAGAACTTCTTAAACGAGAAGATAGAAAGGAACGAGCGAAAACTATCTCTGTATCTCTTTACCAAGAGAGGATATTCTTTGTGGTACTACAGTTGTACTAGTAGTGACCGTTGACTATGAATAGAAACCATACTCCTGTTATTCCTTACCACCCCTGACACCGTTTGTCATCTTATATTCGAGACAGGTGTTCACCACCACCAAATCAACGATTCAGTACAGACTGAGAACTCTGGGGTACCTGATATCGAACGGTCCGAGGAGACAGGTACTCTAAGAGGGTACCTCACCCAACTTCCGTTCTTATGACCTCACCCAACGGTAAAGGAAGAGGTCCCCTAGAAAGGGTGGGTCCTTAACTTGGACTCAGAGGACTTAACGTCCTCTAAGAAAGGACTGACTCGATGTCCCCTTAGGGGACAAATGTCCCCACTCAACGATTAATATGACTCTTAGAGGATGAACCTGTACGTCTAGGGACGAGGTTAGAAGAAGCAAGAAGAGACACTGGGAGTCCTGATGGGAAATACTCGACGAGGGAACTGAAACGAAGTAAGTCGGATACTCCTCGTGGTCGTCTGTGAGTCTCCCTGTCTCTCACCTGAAGTCGATAAATAAGGACACCAAAGGAGGGACTCCGTAACAGGTGTTCGAGTAACACAGGACGTACTCTTCAGTGTCGAGACGGTCTGTCCGAAGAGGTAACGCGACGGAGGGACCGAGGTGACAAAGAGGGAGAGGAAGACGGTTCTGACATCAGCGAGGGATTCTAATGACCAAGATCCCATGACGAGTACCGTGGGGTGAGGTCATGAGAACGGACCTTTTAGGGTACCTGTCTCCTCGGACCACCCGACGTCAGGTATTCCAGAGATTCTCAACCTGTACTGAGAAAGTGAAAAGTGAAAGTACGTAACCTCTTCCTTTACCATTGGGTGAGGTCACAAGAACGGACCTCTTAGGGTCCCTGTCACCTCGGACTACCCGACGGTAGATACCCCAGCGTGTCTCAGCCTGTACTGACTTCGCTGAATCGTCGTCGTCGTCGTCGTCCCATCACGAGAAATGAAATACCAAGGGTGTGTGTGTGTGACAGGTGTGTACACATTAGTTAGGTAAAAATTTCAAAAGGAGGTTAAAGGGTTAAACTCAAATTAGTGACACCTGTCACTGACGTCGGTACTTTAATGTTCTACGAACGAGACACCTTCTTTTCGATCTGTCTCTATAATGAAACGGACGTTTCCAGACATATCACTTTCGATACCAAAAAGGTCATCAGTACATGTCTACACTCTGGACCTGTTATTTTTTCCGATTCGTGACTTCTTAACTACGGAAACTTGACACTACGACCTCTTCTGAGAACTCTCAAGGAACCCGACGTTCTAGTTTGGTCGGTTCGGATTTCCTTTAGTTGGGACTTGACTTTCCTGACTATGACTTCAACTTCGAGGTTATGAAACCGGTGGACTACGTTTCTCGGTTAAGTGACCTTTTTTTAGGGCTATCATCCTATTTAACTTCCGTCCTCCTCTTCCCCTGTTGTCTCCTACTCCATCAACCTACCGTAGTGGTTGAGTTACCTATACTCAAACTCGTTTGAGGTCCTCTATCACTACCTGGCACTTCGGACCATACGACGTCAGGTACCCCAGTGTTTCTAAGCCTGTGCTGACTCGTTGACTTGTCGTTGTAGACCAAGAGTGGACCCGCGATGACTACATACTGAGTTTAGTACCTAACACTCAGACCACAGTTGTCTCAGAAGTTAAAAAGTTTTCTTCACTACAGTTCCAAATATATGAAGGATCCCATAAAAAAAAAAAATGAAAACTAAATTCAAAAGAATTTTCGTGATAAGTCTGGATTGTTTAATTGGGATTAATAATAGGGTTTAATAATACCCGGTCTAAACTGGGTACACCAGGTAGACGTTACAGTCGGTAAATACTACCCTTTAGTTACTCTGCCTTGTGTCCGGTGACATATCGATGGGTTGAACGGTTATTACTCAGAAAAACACATTTACCACCTGATTTAAATAAACCACAGACAATGTCGGTCTAAGGTAAAATTGTGGTTTACAGTAACTCTACAGATTATCCTTATGTTAGTATTTTTTTGATTACGACGGCGTGTGTTTAAGGAATCGGAGACTATATGACGTTTACGGTACAGGACCTTACCTTTAGATCAGTTTTAGCACCAAACCCCAAACGGGTCGACTCTTACTATAAGTTAACGATTATATTCGATAAAAGAAGTAAACTCCAGTCTAAGAATATTTGTTTCCACTCGTTTCTTTATGAAAGATACTGGTGGTTACAGTTGGGAAAATAGAGTCAAGAGTCTTTATCTAGAAACTTTATAACAATTATAAAAGGGTTTTGAAATTCAACCACTTCTTAAAATAAGTCCGTACACTTAAGAGAGAATGGAAAGTTTAAAACCTAAATCGTTTGTGTACGGTACTCGATGACTTCGAAGGGAGTGGTAGTATAACGATCGTCATGATGACTTTCATTTGAAATTTCAATACTACTTTCAATCTAACAACATGAAATTATACTATACGAACAGCCTCAAAGTGGGATTACCATTTTCGACGCAATTCTTTTCGTGACTTTACGACAACGGCGGGTCTGTGGAGTCCCCTGGTTTCAAAAGAAAACCAAAGAGCAAAAATTATACATATCTACATTTTCTCCATTCGATTCGATACGACCAATGATTGAAGATTCTTGATCTCCTGATCTTTGTATCTCCTGATCTTTTGGCTTTGGAGTTTGGTAAGTCCCTGTATATTTCAAAAAACCCGTAAGCAGATCTTCTCTTTCTTCTGTTTTTAGAGAGGACAAGGATTGTACCGATAGTTCCAGCTGAATGATCCTTCCAAAGAATTCAACCCAGGAGACCTTTGTCTTGAACTCTGACCTTAAGAAGACACTCCACAGACAACTCCTTCTAGAGGGTCCTCTTTAGACATTCCTTTTTCCTTGTCCTATCAAGTCCTTTTCTTCCGTCCGTTTCTGTGCCTGCCTATGTCCACGTCGGGTCCGAGTCGACCTACGGTGTTCCTTCGCGACCCTGTCACGAGTAGGGAGTGACTTCGTTTCGTAGACCCGAACACAAGGGGACAGTTGTCAGAAACCGACGGTCTCCGAAGGAGGAGAGGGTTAGAGTAAGAGGTTACGTAGAGCCCCCTTGCAACAAGGAAACCCGGTTCCCACTGAGGGACCTCACTCCATGTCGACACTTGAAGTCGTCGGTGAATTTTTTAAAAAAGCACCAACAACTTCATATCAACTGAGTCTTACAACACAATCAAAGACCACATGTCGTCTCGCTAAGGAAAAAAATTATATAAAAAAGGTGATATCAAAAAACGTCCTATACTTCATCTCGAGGGGCACGAGATGTCCTCCTGGCACGACAAATAGGTAAGATGCACGTTATCAAACGTAGAAGATCAGGATTGAGACTCAGGTTGGGAGGGGACTGGGTGGGAGACCGTGGTGTTCAGACAAGAGATACAGACACTTAGACAAAGACAAAACATCTATTCAAACAAACGCAGTATAGAATCATACTAGTAGAGATCCAAGTAGGTACATTTACCGCAATGACGTGAGAAAAAATGTCGTCGGTGAAGAATTTCTTCGACTTCCTACACACGTGGACGGTCCTTTTAAATGGTTCTGATCTAGTCTTTAGTCAAAGGAGGTCTTTATCACCAAGAGAGTAGTTTAACCTTCCCTATGTTTTCACACATAAAATACTCGGTTTACGATTTCGTTCGGGAGGAGTGTAGTAATTCCCAAACAGGACCGAACAGTCCCAGGACAGTCGTGGGGCTTAGTCAAGTCGTTGTCGTAGTAGACAGTGGTTTACATGTGCCCCATTTATTCGACTCTCCGTCAATTTCCACTTACAAGTAATATTCGGATAAATAATAATAAGACAGAAAATATGTAAGTAGGTGTACCATTTCGGTAGGTTAGAGTGACAAATTTTCTCACTCTATTAACGTATATTAATACATACACAAACTGAAGTCAAGTCAAGTCAAATCAGCGAGTAGCACAGACTGAGAAACTCTGGGGTACTTGGCGTCGTGCGGTCCGGAGGGACAGGTAGTGGTTGAAGGCCTTAAATGAGTTCGAGTAAAGGTAACTCGGCCACTACGGTAGGTCGGTAGAGTAGGGAACAGTAGGGGAAGAGAAGGACGGAAGTTAGAAAGGGTCGTAGGCCCAGAAAAGTTTACTCAGTCGAGAAGTGTAGTCCACCGGTTTCATAACCTCAAAGTCGAAGTTGTAGTCAGGAAAGTCACTTGTGGGTCCTGACTAGAGGAAATCCTACCCGACCAACCTAGAGGAACGTCAGGTTCCCTGAGAGTTCTTAGAAGAGGTTGTGGTGTCAAGTTTTCGTAGTTAAGAAGACGCAAGTCGAAAGAAATATCAGGTTGAGAATGTAGGTATATACTGATGACCTTTTTGGCATCGAAACTGATCTGCCTGAAGACAACTGTTTCATTACAGAGACAAAAAATTATACGACAGATCCAACCAGTATTGAAAGGAAGGTTCCTCATTCGCAGAATATTAAAGTACCGACGTTAGTGGTAGACGTCACTAAAACCTCGAGGGTTTTATTTGAGTCGGTGACAAAGGGGTAGATAAACGGTACTTCACTATCCTGACGTACGGTACTAGAATCAAAAGAGTTACAGCTTGGAATTCGGTTGAAAAGGTCATATATATACGACGTAACAGTAGTAGTAGTGGTAAGTAATTGTAAATAACTTTCAAAGGGTACACGATCTGACTTGACTCACGATACTCGAAACAGGGTAAATTTGGGATGCAGTTGGAATAGTTGGATGTAGTAGTTGGATAGTAGTCGGGATGTAGACCGAGTAAGTTGATCTTCTTTGTTCCGAGTCTCTACTAGGTACGAAAAGGGTTCAATGTACCGGTGACTCCGAACGTGAAACGTGGGTTCAAGAACAGTGACACTATTGGACGAAAGGTACACGTAGACTATGTATGCAGAGGGAGACAAAGGACTTGTGATTTTTTACCTTCCTTCCGTCTGTATTTTTAATAGTGATCCCGTGTTTCATCAGTCTTTGATCTTTGTGACAACCAAGAAAAAATAATATTTTGTCTACTGTTTGTCTTTTAAATCGTAACTCATTCCATGTCTCAGGTCAAAGTTCTCTTTCTGAATGGTCTGACTTTATATTTACATTAATAACAATCCGGTCGAACTTCTTATACTTGACATTTCAGATGTTATTGAAATCCCTTTTTTTCTGTTATATATCACTTCCTGAAAATCGTTTGTATAGTTTTAAATGTGTAAGTCGGATCAAAAGCAAAGAAAGTTTCGTCAGTTAAAATCCATAGATGTGAACAAAGTTGACAAACATGTTCTAATTCTAAACAAAAATCCGGTTTTTTCCTTCTTAAAGTGAAGTTTAAACGGAAATCTTGAATCTTGTTTAATAAAAATTATAGAAACAATAGATTTCTATTATTTACATATAGGAAACTTTCATCTAAACAAAAAGCGTTCTCCCGATTTTGGTAAATTTGAAGTAGATCCCATATTTCACCCATTCGTTAGTCTCGTTCCGAAGATACGTGTCAATTCGACACTGATATTCAACTACCATAAAAGAACAAGTAGATCGGAAAGAATCATAGATTTCTATTTAAAGTAACTTATAAATTTAGAATGTAAATGTTATTACCATATTGTCCAAAAATAAAGAGGGAGTCGGTAGAAAATCTTCACTTAAAATAGTAATTTATTTCATAACATTTATATACATTTCGAGGGACACACGAAGTGAGGTTAGTGTAAAATAAAGAGGGAAAGGAGGAGTCTTTTTTTGACGGACTAAAACCACAAGTAGTAAGGGTTCATGAAGAAATATGACAGTAATGTATACATACATAGAAAGTTTTAAATAGTCATTGACAAAAAAATAAACAATTTTAAACTACATTGATCATAGTATGATATAAATGAATAGTCGTTGGACGAAGACAGTGAGGAGTAATACAAACCTTTTCCATATAGTAAGAAACTTATTTGTTTAGGGTCTATGAAGATAAAAATTTGACGGTAGATTCAAACTAATAAGGGTCAAAAACCGTAGTATTTATTACGACAACACTTTTAAGTACAGTCAAAGACACCCTCGTGTATACTCCCAAGAGAGACAGTAATATGGGTCCTCCCCATGAAAATTTAGAATCTTACCCCGTAGGAGGTGTTCTTATCTATGGAGGTGTTCTTTTTAGAGGTAAACCGTAGAGGTTAACCAAAAGAAAAGTAAAATTATAAATAAATAACTAAACCAACGTGGTTCAGAATCAACCTAGTGCACCCTATAAATCACCGTACGTTCTAGAAATCAAAGACCTATACCCTATATCAAAGGACTGGTCCCTGACTTGGGGTCAGGGTACGTAACCCTCGTGTTTCAGAATCAGTGACCTGGTGTCCCTTCAGGAACACACAGAATAAAATCTTTGAGATTAGTAATGGGCAAGTACTTCAATAAGATATGAAGATTTTCAAACTTGCAAAACAAAAGGTACAAATTAAGAAACTTAGGTGGACTTTTACACTTAGAAAGGGAGTGGCGTTAATTCGAGGAGGAAGTCTGGTGAAAGCGGACCAAGTTGACAGAAGTGATTTACGTTCTGGTTGAGAGGTAGTGCACGATTCGAGAGCAAATATAGACAAGACTCAGAGTAAGGGTCCCGAAGTGCAAACAAAGGCGATTTAAGTAAGACTTGAAACGAAGGATAGACTGGTCTATTAAAGTTCTGAGACTCGAAAATGTTTTTTAGATTTCTTTAGTCACACGACACGACACGACACGAATCAACGAATCAGTACAGGTTGAGAAACGCTGGGGTACCTGACATCGGGTGGTCCGAGGAGACGAGTACCCCTAAGAGGTCCGTTCTTATGACCTCACCAAACAGCGCGGCAGGAGGTCCCCTAGAAGGGTTGGGTCACTGACTTAGGTCGAGAGAACGTGACGTCCGTCTAAGAAATGGTCGACTCGATGATCCCTTCGGGCTTCGTAGTTATTTAATAATTTTTTCTTCGGTATTATTAAAAATTTTTAGAGGTACTATCATCGTTTAAATTTCTTAAATAATAGTAAACATCCTTATGATTTCCTTTTCTAATTATTTTCGTATTTATGTTTAATCCTTAAATGTTTTCAGTCTTTTCAATTACTCCTTATAATCTGTGTTAAACAATTTTGGATTATAATTTTATAAGAAGTTTTTTAGATTGATAACCAACAGGGACCACCATTCTTCAACGGACGGTTACGTCCCCTGTGCCCAAACTAGGGACCAGGACCTTCTAAGGTGTGCGGTACCTCGTTGATTCGGGTACCCGGTGTTGATAACTCGGACACGAGACTCGGACCCTCGGTGTGGTGTCGATGACTACGGGTGTAAGGGATCTCAGACCCGAGTCGTTGTTCGCTTCGGTGGTGTCACTCTTCGGGCACGTGGAGTTGATCTGCCATCGGAGACGAACGACGTTGATCTCTTTTCGGGCTCTTCGTCACTTCTGGGTCGTGTCGGGTTTTATTCATTTTAATG
The DNA here is from genome assembly GCA_006410555.1 of Capra ibex. Taxonomy (NCBI): domain Eukaryota; kingdom Metazoa; phylum Chordata; class Mammalia; order Artiodactyla; family Bovidae; genus Capra; species Capra ibex. The sequence continues at coordinate 1,382,550 of SJYO01049859.1, forward strand.
GTTTTTTATTCCTTTGCTAAAGAGACTAAAGTACGACTGTTTCGTTGGAGTCAAAGGTTCCATATAGACCTTTCTCCCATGACGGCATCTCGTCTTTATCTACGAAGTCAGGGATCTTCTCGATAAGATAACTTGTTTAATGAAAGAATTTGTTTTCTTAAGAATACTTACAGATCGTACTAGAAGTCCTTTTAGGATTTTATCCTAGACTTTTACTGACCGTGGTTGGTACATTGATAAAAAAGAAGAAAACTTTTTTGCTTTAGAGTGTCTAGTACTGTAAACAAGAATTTCGACTGACTCCGTACAGGGTTCCGAGAAGAAGACTGACTGTTCAACACACAGACGTGACTTTCATTTACTCTCGGACTCATTTGGTGGAGAAACTTCGAGAAAAGATTCCTTAGGATGAATGAAGGAGAAGACACGAACGAAAAAGACTATTCTGAGGAATGTCCTTTTAGTTCAAAATTGTCGTAAGTAGTCTTTTCTTTAGACGGATTTGATTGTTATCAACTTCTTCATAAAACCTGAGAGGAGAATATTACTAGTCGTTCAAAAGAAGTAAATAAAGATAAAAACAAAACAAAACATAACAATGATAAAATAATTCATGTGTACGAAAATATTAAAATTTAGAAGGAATAGCGACTCGGAGAAAAGTAATACAACCCTATTGAACCCGGCGATTAATGTGAAAAACTGAATCAGATAAAAAAGAGTATAAGTATATTTGTGAGTAAAAAAAATAGACATATTAAAATTTGAAAAATTTTTAAAATCACGTATCGTTATCGTATTAACTTAAAATTTTAATTAAAGTAATAAAGACTGAAAATTGACCAGTTAAATATTAATTTATGTCTATTTCGTAAGGTAGACACATGTATATTAATCTATACAGAAATTAGAACGTAATATAAAAGACAAACGGTCCAAAGGCAAAACATAATACGAAGAAACAAGAGAAAGAACAGAAAAAAAACTTCTGGCTAAATAAAGAAGGAAACGATAAAAACAATCAAGTAAGGGGTATTAGGGTATAGTGAGTACACATTCGAGATATTAGACAACCAAAAGAAAATCAACATATGAACGTAAAAAAAGTCCTATGAAGTTCTTCAGATTTCGACCAATTAATGAATAGGGGAGAGAACCTTGTTATATTCATAAAAACCTGTCTAATTAAGTCTAGTGGTAAGGATGTATTGTTTGATTATAACAGGTCATAAAATAAAGAAAGGAAAAATTAGGGATTATAATTTTATAAAAGTCTTCGTTTGAAAAACAAATGTAAACAAATGTACTCAATGATTAAATAAATGAGTAGTAAGAAAACATAGAATCTGATAGGAAAGTTTTGGCAAAATAAGAAGAACTTTACGTATATTACTTCTCAGGATGTCAGTTCAGAAAACCACCACTTACAAGGGTAACAAATAGATCTTTACAGAAACAAAAAGACATAATAAATTTCTATCTAAAAAAAAAAAAATCATGTCTGTAAACCTACCGTCAGTATAAATAATGGTGAAATTCCTCTTAAAGGAGACCGTAGATAATAAAGAAGACCCCTAAGGACATCCAATAGATAAAAAGAAGATGTGGACGGAACTTCCTGAGAAACAGAAGCTACGAGACGTGAAAGTGATACACCACAGGTCCACACTTAAAGTAAAATAAATAGGACGAACGGTATGAAACAGGAAGATCATAAACATTTAAACTTAAAAATTATTTAGGTACTTCTACATTTGGGATTAGAGAAGTTTATAACTTAGAAGAGATTATAGAGTTAAGGAAGAAAGACTCTTAGGAAAATTTCATACAATCTCGAATATGATGAGAGGCATATAAAAGATGTAGAACCCTATTAAAAATGAAGGTAAAAACGTTCCAGTTTTAATATATGTCTATTTAAACTGGAAAAATTATATGTCAGGACATTCAAATTGTTTGTGTATGTCAGTGTATTGGTAATGATAGTTATTTTTTTCCTTAGGATGACAAACGTTATACCCAGTTTGACCTCCCGTAATACGATTCACTTTATTCGGTCTGTCTCTCTGTTTATGACGTACTAGAGCAAATATATACCTGAGACTTTTTACCTTGAATATCTTAGTCTCTCGTCAAATCACCAACAGTCCCCGTCTTCCACACCCTTTATTTCTCTCCAACCATTTTCCCATGTCTGAAATTCAATGTTCTCCTTATTTAAGACTCCTAGATTAGATATTGTACTGATATCAACTATTATGATATAACACAGTAACTTTAAATAATTTTCTCATCTACACAAGAGTTGTTATTGTTTTTTCCATTTAGATACTCCACTCTTTTTACAATTAATTGAGTTACAATCGTTAGGAAAAGCCTCTTCCGTTACCGTGGGGTGAGGTCATGAGAACGGACCTTTTAGGGTACCTGCCTCCTCGGACCACCCGACGTTAGGTACCCCAGAGTGTCTCAGCCTGTACTGACTCCGCTGAATCGTCGTCATCGTCGTCGTCGTTAGGAAAATGAACAATTAATATGTGATGAAATTTTTTCTTGAAGGAGTCATAACAGAACCGATAAGACAAAAACGGAAAGGAATATTTGAAATCTCAGTAAAACAATTATAAAGATTTACTCTAAGAACTTATTGGTAATCATAAAACATAGAAAGTTCCTTGACCAGGTCAAAAGTAGATTCAACAGTTTAAACGACCGTAGTTTCGACAATTATAAGGAAAACATCAGAAAATTATAGACCTCCAAGCTGTCACTACAGGGTAGAAAGTGAAAACTATAAACATTAGACGTCGAAGAAAAAAGAACTAGTTAGATCGATCCTCAAATAGTGAGTAAATAAAGTTTCTTTACTGAAAACTAAAGTAACAAAAAGAGACAAAAGGACAGGAGTAATTAAAAACGTGAATTGAAAAAATAACGGGAGACGAGTAAAACCGAAATTAAACAACAAGAAAAAGATCAAAAAATTCCATTGTCAAATTTGTTAACTAAACTCTAGAAAGAAAAAATTTATTTTCGTGAATTATAACAATTAAGGGACGAAATCGAAGTACGTTTTTAAAACCATATGATTCGACAGTAAAAATAAATTAAGTTTTATGTAAAATTAAATGGAGAACTGAGAAAGAAGAAACTGAGAAAGAAAAGACAAATTAAAGATTTATAAACCTTCAAAAGATCTGGAAGAACACGATAACCAAAGATCAAATTGAAACATACCAGGTTCTTGTACAAAGTATACTAAAGTTAAAAAGCCTAAAGAATCTTAAACAAAACACCGGGTCTGACACGAGAGAGAACATAGATAAGGCCAACGTAATTTTTCTTACACAAAAGACTAAAAGACGTATAAACAAAAGAATTAATGACTACTTCCTCTCAACTTCAGAAACTGACGTTTACACATAAATAGAGAAATAGGAACGTCAAGAAAACCGAAAACGGAGAACAAAAGTAGATAGGAATACGGTCCAGATGTGACGGAATTAATGACAACCAAACGTCATTCAAAATTTCAGTCTTTCACATATTGAATATATGAAAATTACATTATTAACTGTACCTTCCCGTCTTTAACGGATACATCGATAAATATAATATAATTAATTAATTAATAAATCGATAAGATAATATAATTAATTAATAAATATAATAGAATTGATTAGTGACATATGAAACTTGATTATAACGTGGTAAAGTATGTATGATGTTCTTGTAATATTGTCAGACCAAAACAGTATGTAAAATGAAGATATTAAATTTGGGTGTTATGTAACAACAATGGAAACGAAATTTGTCTTTAATAGAAAATTTTTCGTAGAAAACGTAAATGCATATATAATCGGTAACAACAGACGTAAGAAACAGAGAAGTACATCCAGACTTAAAGGTAGACCTTAATAAAGAGAACAGACGTCTTGATGGAAGTTGTAAATAACATCTTATGTAGACAAGTACTTTTTAAGAAAGTTTAAAAACTTTCAGAATTTTACAGAGATAAAGTAAAAAATTTTTGACTAAAATGATCTATGTGTTAAGATCTGAATCTGTAAAGAAAAGAAAGAGTGAAATTTCGACAGTAAATTAGCTATAGAATATAAGAAAAACGGACCGAATGTAAAAAAGACTGACCTTCAGTGGTCATTAAGAATAATAATAACGAACATCAATTAAACGAAAACCAAGAGAAGAGACGAAAATTCTAAAAAGAGAACCCTTAAGGTACCGTCAGGTCAACAATCCGAAAACGTGAAAGTGACGGTTCCAATTCCCAAGTTAAGAACCAGTCCCTTAATTTTAGGACATTCGACGTACCGTGTTTGTTTCTAAAAAGAGAAAGAGAGAAACAATTAAAAATTTTTAAAATAAATAAAATAGAAACCGACGTGACCCAGAAACAACGACGGACGCCCGAAAAGAGATTAACGTCGTTCACCCCCGAGGAGAGATCAACTCCACACACCCGAAGAGCAACGTCACCAAAGTGAACAACGTCTCGTACCCGAAACCGGACACCCGAAATTATTGACTTCGAGTACCCGAGTCATGACCGTGTACCCGAATTGACGGGGTGTCTAAGAAGGGTTTAGTCCCCCTTTACATCTAAGAAGCGTTTAGTCCTCAGTTTGAACACAGGGGACGTTATCGTCCACCTGAGTTGGAGACGTGGTGGTCCCTTCAGGAAGAGAAATCGAAACTAAAAACTGTTAAACTGATACTATATAGACCCTTACCAAAAGAAACGAAAACTAAGAAAGTCGAAGAACCTAGACACAAAAACAAAAGTATTACAAACCCTGTAAAGTCGTAATAAAGAAGTTTGTAAAAAAAAACAGGGTTAGAGAAAGATGAAGAGAACCCTGAGGTTAATGTACAAAGTCCGACACACGAACAAACAAACAAAAAAAAAAAATTGCACCTAATGTCTTTGAACAAGAAGGAAGCAGAAAGAACAGAAAAAGAAGAGATCAGTAAAATAACAAGAAAGAAGTTTAAGTAACCAGGAAATAAAAAATCACAGATAACACAGTAGTAAATTACCTAAAAATGTTAAAATTTAAACATAAAAAGAACAACTCTTAAAAGTGAACCGAGAAAAATTGTCATATGTAAAGAAATCAGTTTCAGGGGTATACAGATAAATACAGGTTGACATTTTATAAATTGATATAAATATTTTAAGATGATCACAGTTATAGACACAATAAAGACACAGACAAAATTAACTGAGAAAGAGATTACTACTGGGTATAAAAGGACCAAAAAGTGTAGATTATCTTAAAAATAATATACAACCTGTAACATTTTTGATATACAAACTCTTGACCCTATAACGAAAGAAAAATTACCGAAACACTAAAAAAAGGGGGATTAGTAATCGATTATATGGCCGTTTAGTCAAACTAGGACAAGACTGAACCAAAGTACAAAACAAACCTACGTAGATATCATAAGAAATAAAATCCTAACCACGTCCAAAAAGGGATTCGATATTCACAACCCCCAAGAGGTAAGTGGGGAAAGCCCTTCAGAAGTGACTTGCGAGTCTCACAAGTGGCGTCAGAGATGAAGGACCAACTTTAAGTACGACAGAAAGTGGTCGGACGTTTGAGACCTAGAAGAGACAAATCGAGTCTCAGGGGCCCTCAACGAGAGACGGTCCAGAGTGTTTCATGGTTATGAATACGTCGAAATTCAAGTCGATTTATTAGTTTTCCTAAGTATATGTCTAAAGACCTTAAGGATTAGACATGTCGAGGGAGGAAGGACCATAAAACGGGGAGTTTGAAGTTAACGAAGTAATAAAGACTTGAAATTAGAAAGAAAGGAGGTAAGTCACTCTTACGACAAGAGATAAAACAAAGGTGTCTTCACGCAAAATAAAACTTTCCACAGTCGTCCGTTTTTCGTTCTCTCTTACAACTCAACTGAAACAAAGAATTAGAGGAAGATTTAGAACCCGAAAAGATCACCGAGTCTATTATCTCAGACGGACGTCGCACCCTCTAGGTCCAAGCTAGAGACCCAGCTCTTCTAGGGGACCTCTTCCTTTACCGTTGGGTGAGGTCATAAGAACGGACCTTTTAGGGTACCCGCCTCCTTGGACCGTCTGATGTCAGGTACCCCAGAGTTTCTCAGTCTGTACTGACTCGGTGAAGTGAAAGAAAGAATTATAGTTCCAGTACCAGGTGTGATATATATAACAGGTTACGGATTTTTGTCAACAAGTATATAAAATAGATCTAATTATAGATAACACCCTTTCATTTGGGTTGTGGATAAGGTAGTACCTATCTTAGTCTTTAAGAATTAATTTTTTAATAGATGAATAGATAGGTAGATGGATAGTAGATTGATCTATAACGGAATACAAGACAAAGACTAGTAGTTAAAGACTTCGACTACCCTATATTAAGACTAAAAATAAAGATAACTAAGAATAAGTACCACTGAAAAAGGATACTAAAATTACTGGAAAACTGTACCTGAAAATGAACAAATTAGAATTTACACTTCTCGGATCCTCAATGTATCTCGTATAGAAAAAGGGTCTTTCCTAAACATTAACGATGAAGACCTTCGGTCCCCCGTGATGGTTGGACCCAGGTGAAACCAGGTGAAGACCCTAGAACCCGAATTTCGTCTTTTCACAGTCACAAGACGAAAAGATGGAAGACCATCGCCAAACCGGAAGATTCGGGACCATACGATAATCAGAAACGGGAGATCTCTCGAACCGAAAAGGTCAAGAGGTAAACAAGTGACAACGAGATTAAAATCATGTGACAATCCGAAAATCACTTCAAAACCTCCCAAAAAAAAAAATCCTTTTCTTGTTCTTTTCTATTTTATTTGATAACCATAAATAATGTGTCTAATTGTTAGTTCGACAGTAAACTAATCATCCAATTTAACCGTACTCAGTATATTCCATAGGACTCCCTTCTGATCCACAAGACTTTGAGTCTCCTCAAGTGTTGTGAGGCCACCCATAGTATACAGGTACATAATGTAGGTCTATTCACCTAAACTCCTCATATAAAATTTGATAGAAAGTTTTTCACCTATGTACCATCTATGTTCTAATGTTTCTTAGAACGTTTCCTGGACACACATATATTGTGTTTCTCGCTTTCGTGTTCGTCTAAAATTTTATACCTACTAGTCTATAAGGGTACGGACTATAATCGTGAAATAGTTGTAGTACCATTCCTTTTTCGTGACTATTACATTAGCCTACTCTACCAACCTACCGTATTCAACCACTACCTGTCCCTTCGGACCACACGACGTCAGATACCGTAACGTCTCAGTCTGTGCTGACTCACTCGACTTGACTTACATTAGTCCACAGTCAGTTATAAATTTTTTTAACTTTACTAATGCTAATACACTTTATACTTAAATACGTGTAATAGAAAATTATAATAAAATGAGATTCACATGTGACAAGGAACCCTACAATCGATTAATATCATATTTCGATAGACTAATCATTTTATAAAGTTTTATAATACGTCTATTAACTTCTATAATATTTTTATTAAAAGATAAAACAAAGTCATTACAATCTTCAATATGTCACAACTTAAACTTCTTGACTGAGTAACCTTTTCTAGAACTACGACCCTTTCTAACTTCCACCCTTCTCTTCCCCCACTGTGTCCTACGGTACCAACCTACCGTAATGACTAAGTCACCTGTACTCACTCGTTTTAGGCCCTCTATCGTTTCCTGTCCCTTCGGACCGTACGACGTCAGGTACCTCGACGTTTCTTAGGCTGTACTGTCACGTTGTCTTGTGTTGTTGTTTCGTGACTTAACGAAACGTTTTTTTATCAAGAAAAATCGTTGTTTCTCCAGGTACACCAGGATAACCGGTTAGTTTTGTTTTTTTCCTTTTCTTTTTTGTTTGACTGTTAAACTTCCTTTTCCATGAATTTGTTTATCCATAATACCTTCGAAAAGACACGTGAACCTACCTTCGTATTTACTGTAAACAGAGTCGAATACAACAAACGATTTAAGACAAGTAACCATTTTGCGTGGTTATTGACGAGAAATAAAACATCATGGTTTCGTTTCTACATGGTTTCTTGTATATAGGAATCGTCATTTGTTGATGGAAATTTTTTCGTTACAAAATACTTTTTTTGTTGTCTCCAAAGATATTTAATATTAAAATTTCCTTAAGTGTGTCTTTGTCTTTTTATGTAAAATCAAAAGTGTACGAAACTTTGCTCTTCACCTCACTGATACTTCTCGAAAACATAGTACGTCCACAAACGATAGATAAATCACGGTTTGACAAAAAAAACACTACTAACTAATACAGGTCATCGTAACATAGATAGTCTTTAAAATTTTTTCTAATTTAAATTAGAAAAGGAAATTCTACTCTGATTGATTATTTCGATAACTAAAAAGTCTCTTGACACACGATCCTTCTCTCGTAAATTTATTGTCCATAAACCTTTGTGTATCGAAACATTAATAAAAAAAGAAGAAGACTTGTGTTTATATTTATATAGTGGATTTATTTAAAATATAGATGTATGAATTTTTAGTACCCTTGTCTCAATAATTGTACGAATCTTAGAAAACCTATTTCTCAAAACTTTGGTAAAACTTTAATAAACTATTTATAAAGATTTACAATACGGAAGACCAAACGATACTTTTGCTTAACTGTACTCCTCTCTACCTGTAAGTAATCGATTTAATGTAAAAATTTCAAAACTTACTTACCTTAAATCTACCTAAACTTTTTTTTGCTCCTAATACTAAATCTTTTGACATCAAGAAGCTGAAAACTGAAGAAAAAACAGGTCGGTGATTTTGAGTTATATGTTTATTTGAGAAGAATCTTAATGAAAACTTAACGATATGGTACTTCTAAAATTGTTCTCTAAAAATTTTATGACTTCATATAAGTCGCGGAAACGAAAATGAACACGGTAATCATTTCATTGTATTTTTTAATGAAACTCGGTAAAATTAACGTAGAAATACGAAATATAAAATCAATTATCTTTTCGATTATATGTACATAATCTTATACATATCTTTACAAGAAAAATTTATTACTCTATGTATTTGTTAAAACTATCCAATTAGTTTACAAATATTAACACCAATTCTATCGGTTGTTTTAAAGAGATTCAAAAGGAATTTTTTCAAAAAGTATTCATTATGAAACAAAATTTTGTCAATTTTACTCTTTTTCTTTTTATTTTAGTGAGTATTCAGATGGTTGGTCTCTATTTGTGACAACTTTAAAATCGTGTATGGGAAGGTCTAAAATACTTAAATAAGTAGAAGAAAGTGTTTGTATGAGAATTAAAGTAAATTTCGACAAAAGTAACTCCCGGAAATATGAAATGTCTTAAAAAATTTTTTACTTCAAATGTAACAAAGCCCTGTCTCTAACTTTAACTTTCCTTATTATGACTCTTTGTTGAAACACGACACTGTTCTGACTTAGGAGTATTAATTAGGACAGTTGATTTTTCTACGTGTTACACTCAAAATAAAACCCGTTTTACTCCTGACGTCGGACCCTCTGTCGTAGAGTATCGAGACTCCTTGACAAAGTTTCTCCACCACTCCCTTCCAGTTAAACATCAACAGTTAGGACACCTCCTAATATTATAGATAAAATCTGGTGGTAGACAGTAAAATTACCGGAAATAGATCTACAATTTAACACCAAATTGATTCCCTACTTTAATGGTTTTTTATCTGACTAGTTTACAACACCAAAAACTGAATTGAAATAGAAGTATACCGGATACAGTATTCCGTCTGTCTATTTCCCTTGATTCTAAAACCGTTCCGAAGTAAAGAAAAGTCACAATGGTGACATAGACTTTGACTATGTGAAACCATATATTAATCTTAATAATTGACACACATTAACCTATCTTTATCTTGGGTCTCTTACTGATAGTCATTTCAGTAACATAGAAACCTTAGTTCGTCAATAGAAAGTCTCCACACCAGGACCTGGATTAGAGTACATTGTAAAAAATAGTTACTGATTATGATGTTCTTTTTTGTCAGTAAGTGTGTCATTTACTTTGAATTAACCCTTTACTTTTGATTCTTCTCCTTCAGTGTAAGAGTTACTGGTCTAATCTTAGTTTTACTGGACCTTTTAACCTCTTCATCATTCTTCATTTGTTTTACTCAATTCTGTCTCCCCACCCGATTTTATTTGTCCCTTCTTTTTGTTCAAAGTTTTACTCTTTACCGATTGATAACCGTTCAAATCTTTTATCTCTAAAATTTTGTTGGATTCTAATTATTACATCATAATGCCAAATTTAATTCTCGGTTATATTGTTACATTTTACATAAAGGATGATTTTAAATGGCTTTGAGGACGAAGGATCTACTTACAGTAAACATTTGTGATTCTTACACACAAATGGTCTTTACGGTAAGTGGAATTCTTGTTTGTACCTCTTGTGTCGGTCAGTTTACTGACGCTATCATTGTGTCCTTTTTTGATCAAAGTAACATTCTACATTCAGAATCTTTCTACTAAAAAAAGAGGACTTTCTCTACCTCATTAAAAAATTTATCCTTGTATATAGCTATCAATATTTCTATTTTCTGACAATCTAAGTCCAAGAGTTCATAGAATTCAGTAAATTTTGACATAACCAACATGAGTTAAAAGTACCTTCTGACTTTTTCTTTTGCTTCAATTTAACATGACCCTTTCTCAATTAAGTCTTATCTACTCTTAAAGTAATTAACTAAATTTCCCACCAACTTTTAACATTGTTAGGATTCTACGACCACCTTAAAGTAACGATCTAAAGACGAAAAGATTTTACCACTTTACACGATGTATTTCTCTACTTTATGTTTTAAAATTACAAGATTGATCTGAAGTCCAAAACGGAATTCGACATTGGTCTTATAATTATAGTCTCATATAAAAATTTTTCATCCGATTAACATAGTGTAGGAACTTAGATTCTTCACATAGTCGTCGTCTATAGACTAACGTTTAGAGGATTCTTTTCCTGGACTTTATATGTCTTTTACCATAGAATTCCTTATTCATAAGGAAAAAATAAAAGAACTACTACGATGAGATAGGACGAAAATGAAAAGAGCAATTTTAAAAATGAAGAAAATGTTAGCTATACATGACTAGTATCCTGTAAAATTTTCATGTCTGTTCGTTCGTTCTTCTATTTGGGATACAGATTATGGTGGTGAATTTTTCCTTTTTTCAATTGTAAAACTACATATATAGTCTGAAAAGAGAGGTATGTATCTGTACATTTTATAAAATATATGAAAATACATAAAATTCACAAATATTTTTTCTCTTGATTAGAAAACGATCTAAATTATAGTACTTGTAATAAAGGATGTTTATGTGATCTGGACGTAGCAGTAAAAGTTTACGACGTTATTAGACGTATTAAGGATGAAAATAAAAAAGGGTAACAAGAAATAATAATTGCTGACGTTAACCATACATGTTTATCGAAAAAAATTTTTGTCGTTTTTCTCGCAACTTTGTCCCTTAGATCCCGTAAATAAGTCTATTAAGTAATAAATAAATTATGAATAAATAATACATGTTACGTAATTGCCCATCGACCCTTTTCTGTCGTTCTATAGAGGACAATTAGTTGGAGGTCAGAATATGTTGTCTTTCCTTTATCCTTCTCCTTATCCTTCTCTGCTTTGTCAGTGGGGAGAGAAATTAGATCAAAAATTAGTCGACACGGGGTTATGGTTTATTTTTCACTTATTTTTTGTTTCAATTAGATGACATTTTGTTTCAACGACCCAGACACCGGTCTACGGATATATCACTAATTTCAGAGATGTGAATCATTCACAATCCAAGTAGATATTTTTTATAACCAGGTGTTGTAGACGTGGTGACAAAGTCCTCAATGTGTCTCCCTTTTGGGCCTGCCTCCGAAGACGGTGATGAGAACCAAGGTCCTTCTTTCCTTTGGGAAAGGGGCCCGGACGTCCGCGGGCGCGCACGCGCCCTTGTTAGGGTGGGTGGCGGTCCCTGGTGGTGGGACGTGGGGACTGAAGAAGTAGGGCAAGAGCCTAAGACGAGGTTCGCCAGTTTTTGTTTTGAAGGTGGGCTGGTGAAGGTGAATTTCTTCGGTCGGACCGACGCACACCGAAACTTTTAGTTTGCGTTCCGACGAATCGTGCCTCCAAACTCGCTCCTGCCTCTTGTTTGAAAACAATATACAATTGAACCAACCTCGTTTCGCTAAGATCCGTCTTAAATCAATGTAATTTTGCCACTTCAAAAAAAAAAACATAACAACAAAATTATTTTAGCAGAATTAACTATTTATTCCTTCTGCCCGATAAAGTCCTGAACTTTTGTCAGTAGGCCCTACCAAAGTCGTCCACCGGTCAGGCCGCGTAGTGCCGGAGGAGGGTGGATCGCAGCCAAATCTAATGCCAAAGGCGCCGCCGACCTGCCCTTCGTAGGAGGTGCGACGTTTAAGCGTAGTTACCCTAAGGGGAGCACCCTTTACGGGGGAGGACCGCCTGCACGAGGCCTCCCGGCTCGTGCAGCGCCGCGGAAGGTGGGAGGCAGCTTTCGAGATAGCTCTAGGGCTCAGCCGTAGGATAAGGGAGGCGCGGGGCCCACTCGGCCGTGGTGGGCGACGGGCGGCGGTCGGCGGCGGCTCCCCGCCCTCTCTACGGCTCCCCGCCCTCTCTACGGCGCCCCCCGTCCGCGCCGCGCGCCCCTCCCCTTCCCCAAGAGCGCGCTAACCCGCTCCAAAGGCCACAACACTGACTTTGGGCAGTTATACCGCCGCTAGCCGGCGCCGGCGAGCGACTTCTTGGAGGCTTATGCTCCATTCAGACGACGTCGGGAGTGGGGAGCGGCGGGCCGTTGGCGGTGGGGACCGTGAACGGAGGGGGCCCGGAACCCGCCCACCTCGCTTGGCCCCGCGACCAGCCTCGGTCCCGACGGTGGCGACCGGACCCTCGCTTAGGATTAACCCCGATACACAGACAAAGCGCGTCCCGCCTTACTGTCGCCGCTCCTCTTGCAGGGCGACCTAGACTGGGCTCCATTGCGTCCCGCGACCGCTCCCGCAGGATGACCCCTCCTCGGCCCCAACCCCCGGCGCCCGTCCCTGGCCGGGGCGTGCCCTGGACGCGCCCATGCTCTCTGGCTCGGGCTCGGGCTCGGGGCGGACGGCCGGGCGCCCTCGTTCAGCCCCCGACAGAAGGGCCGGGGTAGGGGGAAGGGCCACGGGCGAAAGGAGAGGGGTTCGGGAAAAGGCCCGGAGACCCACGACGCCACGGGTCCTCGTGGTTCGCCCTGAGCCGCCTCAGCGGCTGGGAGACCCAAAAGATCTGACGCCCCCCTCGCATCAGCAGGATAGGGCCTCGACTTCGTCGGCTTAGGGTCCCCGCCGGCCTCCCTCCACCTCCGACAATAAATCCAACGATCTCCTACAGACTCCCTTCTCTCTGGTGTAGGACGGGAGGGGCAGGGGGTCGCGGCTTCGGCCTGGACGAGCCAGGAACGGCTGACGCACTACGAAAAGAGGAACGGGTGGCGGGACCCCCTGGGCGTCGTAACTATCTATTCAGTCATCGCTTTGGGTCTCGGGTACTAAAGACGCTTCACACACACAAAGGGAGAACAAAGGGAAAGGGCCCGGCGACTCTGACATCAACCGTTTCTGGCGGGGGAGTGGGAGCGACGTCCAAGTAACAAATGGAAGACGTCACCGCTGCCCAAATAAATGTGGAAGCCTTGACCCATTTGGGCCCAATATAAAAATTCCTAGATTAGGCCGATGACGGTCAAATAAAAGTAGTCAGTGGTATTGACCTTAAATAAGTTATAGAGCGCCTCCTAAACCATCAATATATGTTCCAAAAAGAAAAGAGTAGGTGCCATTTGTTCTAACTCAGATAACTAAGGCTACTTCAGCAAAGTGTGGGCGACATTGAATCGCACATTGGACCAAGTCGACATATCTTGGTCAAAGGAAAAACTCTAGACTTTTTGTGAAACCCTTCAAAAAAATTTTTCAGGAAAATTTGTAAGATATATTTTGAAATTTTGATGCAAGATGAAACTGTATTACTGAATAAATGTCATAAACAATCTACGCTCGAGTAACAACTCCAAGTAGAGACATAGATTTCGTATCGCGTAAGAGATTAAACAAAATAAAACATATAGTATTACATTCTAATGACAAAACACCTGACTTTCCGATCAAAAAGTAAGTCGATGTTATTTAAAAACATTGCTATAAAATAAGGTTTTCAAGTCCCTGAATCAATGCCCACTTGTTCCATGAAAACGTCTCAAAGATTTTATTTTATCCCGAATTCATTATCTTTACTGTTGATTAATCCAGTGACTACGTGATTTAATCTTGAAAAAAGTCGTCTATCCCAAACTTATAATTACATCTCTCCATATTTTGAAAACTGAAAACACATTGTCAAACCTTTGAACTGATTTTGTATGTATACTTTTCAGACATATTTTATGTACTCCCTTTTCTAAAAGATCATTTAACGGACTGTTTTATTCGTTCTAAGGGTGTCCCGAGTTAAATCGTAAACTCAAAACATTTTCTACATCAAAATCACTAAATTAAATATATACACGTATATACAAAATCTACTTCCACTCTTCTGGGAAATAAGCTATCTAGAACCCAAATTAAACACGTAATTTTTGGACAAACTTACACCATGATCTTTTACTTAATATGAACACGAAATTCAACTGAAACGACTAGAGGATATACATCATCAAACAGACCACAGTTTTAAACCCCATCATTTTCTCGAATACATGTTTAGACTCAACTATGGAAAGTAAATGAGGTCAAAATGAGTTCATGTGTCTATCGACATATAAATAATAAATCTTGCGACATAAGGGACTCACAAATCATTGGCAGACACAGATATCCACAAAGATCCTATTATAGTTATGTTTTTCACGTCTTTTGCGAAAGGGCCTGTTCTACATAAAGTCAAATCTTACTTCATACGTGTCGATCGACTTTGACGTTTTCGTTATACGTTGATTCTCACTCTCCTGTCCTCTCTTGACAAGAATTTAGAATTCCTTCAGAACTTATTCTTTTTATTAGACTCAATCTAAGTAACATATCACTGAGATAACAAACTCTTTAACGATAAGACTGTTTGTAAGTAACAATCTTCTTCCGAACACCTAGATTGTACTTTCAAGTACTCCTTAATTCGAAGGCATTAGTAAACTCTTGACACCCCGTCAGACCCAACGTCGACTTCCCGTCGACAAACACCTAACCTAATGCCGTACAAAATCTATTTCAAACTCATTGGCTTTTTTAAAGAATTTACGACATTCCGTCACAAACGAGAGTAAGAGCAATAAAAATACATTGGAAACATATCAGTAACACATCGACAGATTGTTTCAAGTAATATTTTATCTCCGGTACCAATAACATTAAGGATCTCCTCGGTAGTCACACATTATATTTCAGTTTACCAAAACTCAACATTGAGTCGACCTACTGACCTCCGTCAAATAAATTGGAAGTAATTGAAAACCAAAGAAGTCGAGTTTTTTTTTAATTGAAGTCCAATAAGAACTTCCGACAATTCTTATACTCTTCATTTACTTGATCCGGTATATCATAAGTCTTACCCTGGATCCTGAAACACTCACTACAATTGATTTACAATCAACGAAAGGACTTGTTACTTTAGTTTGAAGAAGGAAGAACTATAGTGTAAATTTCATAAAGTCTACTAACAAAAATTATAATACTTGAACAATTGGTCCTTAGTGACATAACTTCGAAAGTAAATAAAAACTCTGTATGTTAATTAACCCATATTAGAGAGACTTGACCTTAAGAAAAAATAACAAAAAGTTAAACAATTCTTTTCGAAGTTTTATATATTTAGTATACACTTATGTACTTATATCATTCAATATTCTTTGAGAACATACAGGGGTAGTGTATCAAACAAAGGATCCGGGGGTGGGGATGACACTAGTAAAAAAAGAAAAGAACTCTCTATTAACTGTATGTCGTGAAATATTCAAGAACTTATATTGTTCACATTTTTTTTTTTTCACTGTAATGGTCATAATCCAGATTTATTTCTTGGTAGATAATATACATGAATTCTATTTTACACCACAAAATAAATTTTTATAATCTATAAGATGAGATACCAAAAAGAGGGACTAAGGTCTTTTAAAGAACCATTACTCTGAACCGGTAGGAACGTTCGAAGAACTTCGGGTCGTCTCCAAATTCAAAGAAATTAAAAACAAAACTACAATGACGATACCAAACATACTTTCACGAAGTCAATTTTTAACAAATACCCATTTGAAACCCAAATCTTTGAAGTAACATCCTCTAGGATACCAACTAAATAACTTTTAACAACGAAATTCAAAACAAGTCCGTTAATGAATTAACACTTTCAGGGACTATTGACGACAACCATAGTAATTTATGAGAGAGACAAAACGTACGGTTTTAAATAAAACTTTGACTTTACGAAGGGAATTGGTGAAGGTGGCGTTCCTATCACCAAAAAAAAAAAAAATTAATCAGGTGATCCCGTAGAGAAGGACCATGACTTATTGAACTTCTCTCTCATAAGAAGGACCTTATTCTTTGGAAAGGATCATATTAAATTAACAACACAAGTTCCACTTAAGGATCCTGTACCTTTGTACATATAAGTTTATATTGATAATTTTATATTAAATAATTCATAACTCAGAATGTATAAAAACTGGTAAGTTAGGAAAATAAAAAGGTAATCATCCTTACGTTTCCAACTGACAACATCGACGAGAAATTATGTATCTTTTCGTCCTTCCAATAGACTTACTACGTCTAAACTTGTGAAACACAAAACACTAAAAAAAAGATCAATCCTAATTTGAGTACAAATTAGTGAATGAAGTCAATCTGCTTTGTTTGTAAACTGACGAAAAACATATTATTTACGACTTAATTCACGACCTCCTGACTTCTACTCCTTCTATAATGAGGGAAAAAGTCTCAAATGACCTTGTCTGTATTTCTTCACTAACGTTATACCTTGTTATTTGATTAGTTTGACATGTTCCTTGTCTTCATCGGATCTCCTTTCTTACTAATTGAGAAACTCCTCTCCGAGTCTCCGTTGAAGTGTCTCCCTAACTGAAGAGTATTTTATCATCACCACCTTCCTTTACTCCCGAGTGTAGTTCTCTTATATGGTGTGGAACCCTTCTCTGTCATCCTTCTCCTCGACGAGACATCCGGTGACCATCTTAGACTCTCTACTACCCCGTGATCTGGTCCCATAAGCTCCGTCTAATTCAACTTATATACAACTTTACCTACTTGGGTGATTAAAAAAAGAGGTCTAAGATTTGACTGAAACCTTAGGAGGATGGGACGTATCTCCTCCTAAAATAAAGAAAACAAAGAAATAATTCTTCTATCTTCGACCGATTACACTTAGATGAACAGAAGAAGGGAAATATAAAGTGGATATGAGTGGAAGACACAGGAGTTTAGTCTCCTATTTCGTAGAGAGAAGTAAAGGTTCCGATTTGACCTTTTCTTAAAATACGAGGATTAAGACAAAGGGGATTCTAAGAAACATCTTCTAAAGAACGACGAAATGAAGGACAATCCAATTAAAAGAGTATAAGTCGTTTGTAAACAACATAAGAAGGATACCTAGTGAAACGATCCGTACCCTACTACCACTCTGTATACCTTGTTATTTCTGTTTCTAAAAATTTGTCAGTAAAAAAGTATCCGAAACGTGTGTCTTATCAAATAGGAGTGAGGTCAAAAGAAAGAATTGAGGAAGTCAGAACATTCGTGTCGAGAGGGGGACATGAATTTTGTCAAAAGAACTTCCTACGATCATTGGAGTACGTTTTAAGTAACCGTAAAAATTCAAGGGGTAAGATAATAATCATGATGATGACATAATTATAACAAGGTCTGTCATTTTGCATAATAAAATGAATTAGAAGTTGTTGAGAAAGACACACACGCACGAGTCAGTACAGGATGAGAAACGGTGGGACACCGGACATCGGACGGTCAGAGGAGACAGGTACCCTAAAAGGTCCGTTCTTATAACCTCACCTTTAAGGAAGAGCTTAAAGGAAGAGGTTCCCTAGAAGGACTGGATCCCTATCTTGGGACAGAGAACACAAAGGACGTAACGGTCCACCTCAGGAATGATGACACGGTGGACCCTTCGAGGACTGTTGACAAACTCCAAGAGAATAGGGATAAAATGTCAACTTCTATATCCGAAAATTTTAAGATTACTGACTTTGAGTCTTTCCATTCAATAAGTCGGGATGGACTTATTGACCACTCACTGATTGACGTCTAATACGTGAAGGTCGGTGATGTGACAGCGATCAGAATTTTGAGACCAAGAAAAGGAATTGGGAGAACGGTGAGAAAGAGACAAATGACCGACCAGAAGGTCGAGGAATTCGCTCATATGGGCTTCCAAGACAAGAACTGAAAAGAACAGGAGAGAAAATAACTACGATGGAAGACATCGGAAAAGTGAGTACCGAAGTTTTTTAGGTACTTAACTCTACCAATGTCATTAATGTAAAAATAAGTGTGAAAAAGAAGATTTGAACGTTTTAAATAACCGTACATACACACCATCCATTAACCGTCTCTAACACCACATATTTTAAAACGTGGGGTTTTGAATGGGTGAAAAGTGCAAGAACCATGATGGTGGTAGGAAACCATAAGTTCGATCTCTGGATAACGAACACGTGAAACAAGGAAACTGTACAAAGGGGTCAAACGGAGACTTTATGGATGACTTAGGTCGAAGATAAAAGTAACAGCAACCAGACGACGTGTAAGATAGTAAACCTACTGGAGTAATAGACCAAACCTACTGTCATTTTATAAGAAAAGAGAGTGAAAAAAGTAAAAAAGACGGTACTAACGGTCCTAATAAAGGGGGTTTAGATCTAGACTAGAAAAGTAAAGGGAATAAATTTTATTGTTGTTATGTACACGTGAATTATCAAAGTAAAAACGTGTGTCATATTTCAGGTCTAAAGGATCAAACCGTAACTTCCGGGAAACACTAAGGTCTTAATAAAAGAAGATATGACAGAATTGGTATGGTAAGAGTCAGTCAGAGAGAGAGGTGTATCAAGCGAACCCATTTCGTGAGGGAAGAAAAGTACGAAGAGTTTCGCCCCAACACCTCTTAAACGATCAGATTCGTGGATGTAAGGTGTAGTATAACAAAGAGGAACCTCTAGCACAACACGGAAACTAACTCTGAGATACGAAATCAGTCTTTACTGACAAACAATAAGGAACGTGTACCGTACGTCAAAGACAAATGAAACGTATCCACCAAAAGACACGAATCTTAAGACAAAAGTCGTGAGAATTCTCTTTAGGATTAAGAAATTCCAGATCCAGTATACGGTGAAGACCCTTTTAGGAAGGAATAGTAAGGTCACCCTTAAGTAAGGAAGGAGGAGATGAAAAGGTGTAGAAACAAATAAGGAAAGATTTATAGTGAATTGATAACGGAATAAATTCAAGAAACGAGTCAAGAAAAAAGTGACCTAGAATCCGAAGAAAGAGTCGTATATAGTATATTATTATTGACTTTGTACATTCCTTCTTACCTCTCTCTACTCTTTTCCCCGTTATAACTCTCATCTTCATTTTCTTATAAATTTAAACGTCTGAACTGTTACTTTCGTAACCACGGTTCTTTACCTCTTTAACAAAACTTTCACTACTATTACTCAAGTCGAAACGTGAAACTCAAAGTCTACTAACTAAGACAGTCTCTACACATTCTCCATCGTCGTTAAAGACCGTACCTACAAAAACATTAACAAAAATTGAACACTAGACTAACAAGAGACGAAATCCCGGAACTCTCTCCCTTCTTACATTTACCTCTTTTTCCATTTCTAAACCTACAATCGTATATACGACTAATCTCTCATACAGTGTCGTGTCCCTAGTTATTTTCCTTTCTCCGGTTGTTCTTCTTTCGAATTTTTAATCGTTCTAACACTAGAAACTTCGGTTCCCCTCTTGAAACCCAACTTCCGTGACAGTCGACATCGTAACTTTAACTCAAGACCTCCTGAGTCAAGAGAGAGAATTAGACTCCAACTAGAACCGTACGAATAAATTGGAGAAATCCGAAGTCTAAGGACTAGAGGTTTTACGTATGATGGAATGTACGTATCGGGAAAGTGGAAGTCAGAAACACTAAGAGTCTATAGTCCCACAAAGACCCTATAGCTTTCCAATTTCTCTTTCAGAACAATTTAGTGAACAATTTAATGACACTCTTCCTAAGGGTATTTGTCGTTACTCATGTGCATCCTCATACCATAAAGTATCATGAAATTTACATTTAATATCAGTTGAGAGTTAAAGGAAAATTCACTAGTAGACGTCACTGAACGACGGAGGAGGGGGAGGGTCCAGAGTCCGATGACTTTTATCCCGACACTTTTCGTGTCACCCCACTCACTTACCGAACGTACGGACACATAGACACGAGGATAGTGGTTCGACTTACGTCAGGTGAGAGTCAATAGATGGGAAGTATTTTTCCAATTATTATCACCTTCTTAAGATTTATATATTTATTGAAATATATACCAACCCCTGTTAAAACATAAGAAAGTAGGGGATGACATCTAACTACATAGAAAGTAAACTTAACAATCGTAGTTAAAAATAAAGAATTCGTTTATGAGAATCTTATCACCTACATTTGTCCGATTTCATAAATAATCCATTAGGTGTATCCTTATTAACTCTCAACTGACAATTACGAAAAACCTAGTAGGTAACAAAACATAATAGACACGATAAAAACAATGATACTGGCCCAATTTCGACTTATCGATGAAGTTTCAATGTAACTATCCTATTTACATGAATTTTCTAATATGTCTACGGTTTGATTTAACTTTTATTAATACATTTTGATCGATTTATATTGTAAGTACCCAAGTCTTAGTATTCTAACTTTCTCTTGTATTTGGATTCATGTTTGAATTATAAGGAGAACACCTCGACAGATCGGTCTGTATAACGTATTTGACTCACTACACTGATCATTACTGTTTTAAATATATTTTATATTATTTTAACCCCTACATGGTTCCGAAGTTTGTATGGACAAGTTCCTTAGTCAACTCTAATCATTCGTTATATGTTTCTCAAAATTTGGAATTAATGGACTTAAAATTTCTTAGACCGGGGAAGTTAATGAAACGGTAAAACAAATAGGATTTTACAACTTCTTAAACCTAAACATTACCAAACGATTACAATTCAGTCATATAAAAACATCATTTACAATTATACTTAGTCCTTCCGTATTAAGAACCGAAATGTCTCAAATATAATACCAACCCTATATGGACATAGTCCTGTATCATAAACTTCGTGGACGGTCAATAGAAATATTTCCTTAGGTTTCGATCTCCTTAAGTCCTTTTTTTACCCTCTATCTATTCCTTACTGGATCTCCCCTTAGGAGTAGTTTAACAACTGTGGACATTATGGAAACGTATTTTCGCATCACAAATTTATTAACATGAATGAAAAGACTTGCTTATATAAGGACCGTATAACAACTCTTTTTTAACCACTACTCGAAACATACATTTAGATGACTTCCGACTATTATAAAGTCTGGTCGCGAAAAGTTTGGAAACTTCCATCACGAACTGATCTGACTCTCTAAAATCCGTACAACATTTCATTAACACACGAAGACTAATACTCATATATCTACAAACCGGCGTAAGGTTTGGATTCGTATTTATTAAAGGAAGGTAACAAAACATCATATGGAGGGGAAGTAATTATAACGTACGAATTTCCCGAGACATTTAAACATAGTTTGAATAAAGATCTATGCACGTCAAACCTTCATCTATGGTCTTCACAAAAATAATAAAAGGTGTAATTTTACTGAAACTGAAATTTGCATAAAAGACTGAAATTTGTACATTGGACTGCCACTCTCTCTTATAAACTTTAATTCTAATAGGACTTTTTGTACCTGACAAAGCAACGGTTTAGGTCTGTAGGATGGGAGACTAATAAACCCATTTCCTACTTGTCACAAACCCCTTTAATTGTGAGACACTTTTCCTCGTTTTGTTCTCAACTTAACAGTGAATGTCCCTAACATTCATTAGAACAAGTCTTGGGTCACATTAAAGTACACAAAGAATGTTACTTATTTATCACTTCTCTGTGTCTTCGACATTTGTTTCTTCTAACGGTTCATTACATGAACATCAATGAATCTTCTTTGTCGAACGGTCTATTTTCACATAAATTGACAAAAATCTACACATATGTATATATAAAAAATAGTTATCAAAGTATAAAACTCTTTAGTGTAGAATTTTATTATAACGATCAATAAAGGTACGAATTACAAGTAGGGAGTATATCATTTTAAAATTAACGGGACCAAAAAGAAAGTGAGTATTAAGACATATTATATGAGGGATTGGAAGTGGTATTTGTGTAGTGGTGGTTGGGGGAGGGGGTTCCTTTTTTTTTTCTATTTAACTCCCCTATCTCAACGTTTTTCTCACTCTTCTGAGGTCACCAACCTCCATCCACTCGACACTTGAGATTACAGATCGATATACCGTGATAGACCCCACCGCTCACCTTATAACACCTTACAAAATAAATTGTTACACAACACCTATGTTAAAATAAGTACAGACAGTGTCTTGCAATCATATTTCAGTACCATCACCCTATAAACTTACGTTTATCGATAAAAATGGAACAAATAAATCTCACTAAACACTAAAATAATGATATCCAACATTATACACAATAAAAAGTTGCGACATTGCACCATATTTCACCTGACCTAATTAAGAAGATAACATATTCTAAGACATAAAGTACATCCTTATTAAGAATTGTATTTTAAAATATTGAAACATTACTCGATTTAAAATCTAACTGTATCAGAATTTCAAATTTAGTGAAACATAAAATTATTTTGGAATTTTATCGGGAAAAGACAGTACCTTCTTAAGTCACAACACACAAGTACAAAGGTGTAACAAAACTTATATATTCACATATAACAAAATGGACCGTCTTACTTCTTTAATATTTTTTTACGACCAAAAGTTTTCCTTTAATTTTCGAAGTCTCTAAACCTATCTGACACCGTCAACGGAAAACGATATAATAACAAAAACATTATCAACAAAACAATTCTTTCAAATCTAAATTAAAAACTCAGGATCCTTTAAAGAAAATGAATGTAGTCATTAATAAAGATAAAATATTTTCACACAGTCTTTTTTCACAGCAATAAAAAATTTATTCATATAACGGTGATTTATAAGTGGACCCCATGAACTTATACTCACCCCCTTCATACACACACATATTTATAATACAAATAAAAATCGTATAAACCTCAATGAAATCTTTAAATAAAAATACAATGACACTACATTTTATCTTTGACACATTGACCTGAACAATTGTAATATACCTTTTATTCCTATTTATCCAACACTAATATCCTTAATTTCCCGAAATGACAGTTATTGTATACTTGACATCACTTATTTGAAACTACTATATATGAAACTTAAAATAACTGTAGAAAACCTCACGAAAGAAAACGTAGGACCAACAAAAATTCTGTCCATTAACGAAGTATCGTATCAAGTTCCATCCACTCTATACTGAACTATTTCATAATATATACAGATGTTAAACTTATCATCCTAATATACATATTTCTATCTGTTATTCCATTTTTTATATATTTTATCATCCTATGATTATGTCTGTCACACCATACTTACACCTGTCGTAAATTATTGTACGAAAGGGACCACCGAGTCACCATTTCTTAGGTGAACGATTGTGTCCTCTGTGCCCAAGCTAGGGACCCAGTCCTTTTAGGGGACCTCTTCTTTTACCGTTGGGTGAGGTCATAAGAACGGACCCTTTAGGGTACCCGTCTCCTCGGACCGCCCGACGTCAGGAACCCAAGCGTTTCCTCATCCTCTCCTGAATGACTGATTTGTCAACGAACTGTGTGTCTGTCAGACCTTGACATTCGCGGACTCGAAACCTTGGAACGGAGAACCTTAAAAAAATGAAACCTGTTTGACGGAAAAGACTCGTATATAAGAGTAGAGATAACCTCCTCAATCACTTTACAAACATTTTATAATGTCAACCGTCCATCTATATTTATCTATAATCCACAAAAAATGTACCAGTCAATTTCGTCTCCTCTACTCTTCTCCCTCTCAAATTCTCACTTGACATTTTTTTTTACTCTGTAACAAAGTTGAAACTCATCTACACCAATTTAGTTCTGTTTATCCCGTATTTAATTTCTGTTTCATAAAATGACTCTCACCTGATTCTTTTTCTTAAAATTATAAGTAAAACCCAAATATCTTACCCCCATGACATCTCCTGTCATGAATTTTTGACACCTCAACAATTTTGAAAAACAACAATTTTATAAATGACATCATTCTTTCGTCATTTACAATAAATATTAACTTCTTTTACATCTAGACTCTTAACAGTATTTAAATGTCAAGATACTTTCAATTGTTTAACTTGTAAAACTATTAGTCTTGGGTCCAGTTCTTAGTCTTATAACGTTATGGAATCTTCAAGGGTAAGAGAGAAGTAAATCCGTGATGGAGGGGACGGTTCCTGTCGTGATAAGACTGAAGATTATGGTATCTAATCAATTACACTAAAAGAGGATGTAATGTATATGGGAAAACGTAAATTGAAGTAAACGAGTTATCATACAACATAGTGACACAACATACATTTCAGCTTCAATAAAATTAGGTTCAGACGAATACACACAGTCCACATAGTACTATATATACCTAAAAAAATTAAACTTTCCCTTCACTTAAATATACTAATTTATCTTAAACCTTATTAAGGTGATTAAGGTTGAAATTTTTTTGAAAGTTTTAGTAAAAGAATTATACAGAAAAAGGAGAAGTCAGACTGGAAAATTATCTAAAATCCGTAATTGTGTAGACCTATTCACTTAAAAAAAGAAATTAAAAAAAGTTTTACTGACAAATTTCTTTTTAATTATCTAGTGGTATACCTCAAGTTTCGATGGACAATCATTCAACCTTTTTGATCTTAAGGTTAGGTTACTTTCAAAACACAACTGGATTAATTTAACCATCTTACTAATATTTTTAACCGAATCATAAAAATACCTCTTTTTCCCATCTACCATTCACAAAGAACCTGGAGTGACGTTATTATAAAAGTCACCTTCTGGAGTAATTATCAACGTCTCATAGAAGTACACTAACAAAGAGGTAAAAAGGGAACAAAAAAGTTAAAGAAAGTAACTAAAGATAAAGAGAATAAGGTAAAGATCAGAAGACCACTGAGATGACATTATTCTGTACAATATCTTTACCTGATCAAAAAGAAGATACATACGAACCATCACAAAAGATAAGGAACAAAATTCTATTTAAAATTAACAAAAAAGAAAAAATGAGTTAGGAAATAACTTAAAATCCAAAAAAAAGAGACTCAACCGTCACGAAACACTCCTTCTAAAATGACGGGTAGAGAACCACACGTATAGGAGTTCTTTCATCTTCTCTCATAACGTATCCTTTAACTAATTTATGAACTGTCGTTAAACCGTTGTACACGAATCATATCTACTCATTTTATCTTATTGTAAATGAATAAAGTCATACGTTTTTGTTCTCATTTACACTTTCACTTCGTTATAAGTTGATATGATTTCCACTTCTTCAAAACTACTTCACTCAAAAGATTTACAACCATTAAAATTTCTATAATTATAAGTGAATTTTATAAGAATACGTATATGAGAAACTTTCATACCTTTTGTCACTGAAACATTAAGGGACTTCCACCCTTGTAAATTATTGGAACCTTATAGGAACAACTAAGACTCAGATCTTATAAATCAAGTGACTTGGTCTAAATTTGACACACCTAATAATTAATGGTTTTCTTACGAACAAAAATCACCACTTAAAACTCACTAACGAACAAACTAAAATAATTAATCTTTACTAATTTACGTCATTTAGATATAAAAATTGGTACGAAAAGTCCTAATATAATCAATGACGAGAACATTATGACCATACATCCAAAAAAATGTCTGATAAAAATTACTAAAAAGGATCGTATCTCGACTCGATGACACCATTTAAGAACCGAGCGATTGCACTAGTCTTCACTTCTCCAGATTTACTATAAAATAGTTTTGTAATGGTTAACACACTTCCTAAATAGTTTACTACACAACAAATCGTCTGTCAGATCTTTAATAAACAATACTTCATCTACAAAAGGAAGATTCGTCAGGAGAACCTTCCCGTGCATGAACAAAATCTCTACTACAGTGACAAGTTTGATAAAATTTTTAAGACGAAGACTTCTAATGATTTCGAATATCTGAAAATCTAACCATAAACCAAAGAGGAAACCCTACTTAACCTCAAGTCCTTCACCAATTTATATTTAACCCAAGTTTACATCCCCCTTAAGGTAAACTAAATAAGTGAGTAATTAGACTTCTCTTAAGTAACTCGTAGACGACATAAAATCGTAACATAAGTTATGACCTTATATACACTGTTTTATCAAAAAGAATTTTTATATGTTGGAGATATACACTACTGACGGTAATATTAGATCAATCACTGAAGAAGTGTTGGTAAGAGTAAAGGATTCAGAAGGAAAACAAGTAATATAAACCGTTTTGTCGGAGAGAAATAAGTAGGGATGAGTCAGAGAAGAGTCCCGGAAACATGAATAATGTAAGACAGACCTAATAAGAAGGGGATTAGAATCATCCGAACGACAGAGTGAAGTAAATTCAGATAAGTTTATGGTGAAATAGTCACTCCGGAAGAGACTAGTGGACAACATTGGCAGTAGACGTAGTAAAAGGCAAACCACAACAAAAGAAGGTATCGAGAACAACGACAACGGCTGACATCATCATAAATAACAGAGGACCTTACATCCAAAACACTCCTGTGCGCGAACCACCACCAGGGGTAACATAGGGGGTACGGCCCGTGTCGGGGTCGCGGGATATACGCGAACTATTCCTGGCATTTAGTAAATAACCGACTCATTTACTGGTAGTTTAAACACAAATCAAACTCCCGAGGTCTGATTAAAAAAGTTGTCAAATGAGTCACAGAATTGGTACACTAGTACATATAGTTCGAATGATACAAAGTGTGAATGACTAATGGAATAAGAATATTTTTAGAAAGAGATAAAAGGTAGACCCAGAAGTCGCGTAATGAAATTACCCGGTCTAGTGGGTTCTCTTGTGGGTCCTCTGTAAGACTGGAGTAAGAAACAGGAAAAAGACGTACAGTTTAGACACTGGTCTACTATTACTAAAATAGAAACTTTATGACTTTTTAGAAAAAAAAAAAAACATTCGTGATCCTTCAAATAAGTCATAGGACACTATTCGGTATTACCTTATTTTATACTTTCTATTATGTATATAAATATTGACTAAGTGAAAAAAGATGTCGTCTTTAATTGTTGTAACATTTATTTGATATGAAGTTATTTTAATTTTTATTTTGTTTTATACAACAAAATCAACAATTCAGTACAGACTGAGAAAACGTTGGGATATCTGACATGGGGTTATCCAAGACGACAGGCACCTTAAAGGGTCCGTTCTTATGACCTCGCCCAACGGTAAAGGGAGAGGAACCTATTTAGAAAAAAAGGCAAAGACAACAGTATGGTAATGTCTCCGGAGTAAAAGAAAGAACCCACTAACGTAACCGAAGTATTGATGATAGGGATAAGATCAAGATAGCAAAAGGTTTGACAAGAGAAGTGAGATTGATCTTTGTGTAAAAGATGTTTCAATTACAAATGAAAGAGTCGACCCAACTTATAGAAGAAATTAAACTCGAAGATATTATATGACATACAATGGAAAGAACATTATAACGATATTAAACAAGTAAGGACGGAGGAAATCAGTATCAACTGTTTATAAATAAATGGAAATGATACACGACCCATTAAAAGAAAACAACCACTAAGTCACCACTTTTGGAACTTAATACAAGATCATCCCTCTTGTGTCTATTTTCGTTCAGCTGTGTCTTAAAATTCATCTTTAATTACGAGTTTTATTACATTTTAACCTCATACGCTTTCCCTCAACTATCCACCAATCCCCCTAACAGTCCCTTTTGAGACTATGAATCAATTAGGTCCTGATTGTCCCTTTGTCGTTCACTTCTACATCCCCCTTTCAGTTCATCTTTCTCATATATTATGGTTCCGGGTCTCTATCTTTCCTTGGTATCTATCTTTCACGAACCCCTCTCCCTCTCACCTCTTACTCTTTGATCTTCTCCATCCGTCCTTTATCACATCAACTTCAAATAACCACACCTTGGGACTTCGACTCATTCATGACTCTCAAATCTCCATCGTCTTTGAAGTCTCTAGTGACTTTCAACACTCTGAATTCTTTTCCCGAAAGATTTATAAGATCTATCTAGTCACTACTCCTCTGAACATCGTTATAATTCTTCCAACAAACTTTATTTGAACAGTTTGGGACGAAGGAAATGGAGGTCAACTAAAATAATATACGAATATCTGAGTACGTCTCTATTTTACCCTTAATGTTTAACTTTGTCATAATGAAGTCTGGAGTGGCCATTAAACACGTCCAGACGTAATTGGTGTCAAATAAAAATATTACGACACTTTATATATAAAAATTATGATGGTTTAATTTGTTAAAACGAATCTTTTGACTGTAAAGAAAAAACTTTTATATGTAAGTATTAATAAGACACTTTACTTTTGACTCAAACATTATCCCTTCTAGAACTAGGTTTAAGAACGAGGTATTAGACGTCCCTTTATGGATTGAACGATAAATTAAAAGACTCGGATTCACAAAAAAAAAACACACACCCTTCCCAATATAATCCGACCATGTTTTCTTTAAAACGAAAACGTAACAACTCGGAATGGCAAACTATAACCTTATGCAAGAATTTACACCAATATAATATGTAGTAAAGCTACACGTGAAGGACGAAATGTACAAAACGATTACTTAATAATGAACGACAAATAAAATATACATAATATCTGATACCTACTACAATCTGCTTTTGGTTTAAGTTCACTAAAAGAATAAACTCAAGTTTTACCCAGTATTCGTCATCTCTAATGAACGTTGTAGTTGTCACGTAAACCGGGTCACTGAGGATTACTTACATGTCACGTCACCATCTAGTCCTTCAAAACGTTTCCTCTACTCTCGGAACTTCTACGCGAGTCACTGACCGGTAACCTTCGACTGTTGCTGGCTGAACTCTCCTAGTAACTTCAACTAGGGGAATGTTGATAAGTTCTTCAACGGATTCTTGAGTCACAACTGGTAAGAAACCAACAAACCGTAAAATTCGTTTAACCTTCCCAGTTTTTCGAACTATTCACCCACGGATTACTCGACTGGTGTTTAGTCTTTCTAGCAACAGTACTTCACAGTAGAAGAGAATAAGGTACACAGTCGATACTTGGCAAAGACCTAACCTAACACTACACACTTCTTTTCACCTACAATATGCTATCGGTCGCTGTCGGTCGAGTCACCGACCTGGTTCTTCTTCGAGGTTTCGTGAAGGTTTTCGGTTTGTACGTGGTCTTGCCCAGTACCAGTGACAAACCACCAGACGACGGTCGGACTAGGTGAAGTCGGGAGACTTAGGATCTCTTTGATAATGCAGACTCTTCATACGAGTCGTTTAGTTACTCTACTTGACTTTTGACGTTTGGGACGTCGGTCGTACCCAGTCGTCTTTTACCGAGTCAAGAAGACGTACTCTCGTGGACTGGTGTACAGTGTGTCCACGAAATTTACAACTTACTTAACCCGATGTTACAAAACGGAGTAAACGTATAAGTGGACTGGAGAACGGTTGACTGATGGTGAATAAGTTTGTAGAACTGTTGTAAAACGTACCTTTTACGAAAGGTTCTCAAACAATTTAGGACTTCGTACCTAAAAATACGATGTCCTTATTTGTTTAGATAAAGAATAACTGTTTTTACCCAACTACCATTACTAAGGACAAAACTAATTATTTCTACACAAACTCGGATCAATATTACTAAATTTTAAGCCCAGGCTTTGACATTAATGAAAATACGGTTGGATCATTATGAGACCGAGAATGTTCTAATAATGTCATACTGTACTCTTTTAAGCAAGTTTCTAAAGATCGTATCACAGACAGTTCATAATCCCACTTTTGGGTCTTCCATTTACAATAATTTATTTATTATCATTAAATAAGTAAGAAAATTAGAACCCGTAAACCAGCAAACTTCAAGGAACGAGAATATTTCTCATCAAAATATATATCAGAACATATACTTAAGACCATGAGTATGTATTCAATGAGATCCAACATATTAAACCACATCTTAATGACGAATGTACTTTTTTAATATGTAGTATCATCTCTATACAATCTCAACAAGAACTAGGTGTACGAACTCTAATAGTCTGAAAGTAATTTTATAAAATAATACTTTTTAAAGTCAGTATTATACATTCTTTTTATATTCCTCGGGAGTATATAAGGAATAGGGGGAACTTGATATATTTGTATACCCCGTCAGAATGAAGTAAACATATAAAAGGAAAAAAGAAACACCTATTAAAATTTCGTTTGAATCCGTATATAATAAAAGTAAACATTTATGTAGACACACATAAAGATTCCCTATTCCTGAAAATTTATAAATTGACGTTATGATAATCGTGTCGATTCATTTAATCTTCATTAGGAGAAATCTAGTAGATCATAAATCACAAGTCTAAAGGACAGAATGTCTATTGTAAAACTCAGTCCTAAGTATGTGAAAACCAAAGTAAAATATATAAATATATATATATATAGTGTAACGAAAAGAAACATGTATTAGACAGAAAAGTGTAATACATAATAAAGAAAACGGAAGTTTATAGAACTTTTTTTTTACACAAATCTACCAACAAACATGATAAAACTTTAAGTAACATACAGGACTAACATTCAAAAACTTCTTAAATCTCCAAAACTCATAACGTAGAGGATGTAAAAAAGAATAGAACAAATCTTTAAGAATAATTTATGTACAATCTGAATAATAGCAAAAACAAAAATTTTAAGAAAGTACATAAAACAGACGAAAAAAGAACCCCTAGTATATGTATAGTAGAAGTCTATGTAGAAGGTCAAGTAATCACTATATATTATAGAATGTTAGTAGATTCCTCTTGAAGAATTTTATTTTTGTCGTACTAACTTTAAAATTTTTGAGTTACCCCCCTATTTTCTTATCTATGTCAACTCCCCTCTTGATTACTTGACTTTCTATGTAGACGACGACAACGACGACGACGACGATTCAGCGAAGTCAGCACAGGACCACCCGACGGCAGATACCCCAACGTGTCTCAGCCTGTGCTGACTTCGCTGAATCGTCGTCGTCGTCGTCGTCGTCGTCTATATAGAAAGTCAAGTAATCAAGAGGGGAGTTGACATAGATAAGAAAATAGGGGGGTAACTCAAAAATTTTAAAGTTAGTACGACAAAAATAAAATTCTTCAAGACGAAGTCAAGTCAAGTCAAGTCAACGAGTCAGCACAGACTGAGAAACGTTGGGGTACTTAGCGTCGTGCGGTCCGGAGGGACAGGTAGTGGTTGAGGGCCTCAAGTGAGTCTGAGTGCAGGTAGCTCAGTCACGACGGTAGGTCGGTAGAGTAGGAGACAGTAGGGGAAGAGGAGGACGGGGGTTAGGGAGGGTCGTAGTCTCAGAAAAGGTTACTCAGTCGAGAAGCGTACTCCACCGGTTTCATGACCTCAAAGTCGAAATCGTAGCAAGGAAGGTTTCTTTAGGGTCCCAACTAGAGGAAGTCTTACCTAACCAACCTAGTGGGACGAATCCACTAACATTTAAAACTTAGAATACAAAGGCCAGGAAAGAAAATTTGGTTTTCAAACGTTCAATATCAAACTTCTAGAACACTACATTCCGAATGTTTCGACGTAAAGATTATCAGAATAAGTCTGTATCTGTACGAGTAAATTATAACAGATATGGACGAAACCACGATGATAATGACTTAATTAATGAATAATTTCTCTGGAATATAATGATCGAAAGTTTCGGGTTTTATAAATCAGACTGGGAATTACCTTGTTCAAACGGTTTGGGGGACGACATAAAAGAAAAGAAAAAAAAAAAAATTATAAATAAATAAACCGACGTGACTCAGAATCAACACCGTTTATCCTAGAAGTAACATCGTGCGCCCTAGATGAAACGACTGGTCCTTAGCTTGGACCCGGGGGAAACCCTCGTACCTCAGAATCGGTGACTTGGTGTTCCCTTCAGGGAGGGGGGGTTGAAATCTATATATTTTATAATAAAGTAACAAACATAATACACATACCATTAAGATTATAAATTTCAGAAAAATCAAAAAACAAAACAAACAAAGATAACTATGACTGAACAAAAGTACAAAGGAAGAAGACACAAATATTGGTCCTATTTCCACCGAAGAATCAACCCATCCACTCACCCACCCAACCTCACCACCAATTACCAACTTAAACGGAGAGGAACGGACCCTTATACCATCTGGTTCCTTATGAAATTTAATTTTAAGAGAGTAACTCTCAAAAAAACTAACACGTTTTCTTACATAGATCCAAGGTCTCTGCGAACGAAGTCTCAGAGTCCCTTCAGAGAAACATAAAAAGTCGAAATGGATCTTTATGAAAAGAAACGAGAGACGGAGACAACTTATTCACAAGATTCTCATAGGTCTGAGTGTCTTACTTTCGTCTACCAGTCGTATTTGGTATGACAAACGCATTTACCAAATCCCGGTCCTTCGGTGAGAATGGTCAATCCCACCATCTTTGTAAGGGACTCAAACAAAGGTCTACATTCGGTCGTTGATTGGACCATTCGTCTGGAAAGATTCCTTTTCGTCAACCCGGACAATCCAATTGAAAAAGACGTATTTACATGTTTACGTTGTGGACTCCTACAACTAAATTACTCTTCAGTCTAACCCATCCATACCCTCCCACGTTCTAAGATGTAAAGATTGAACGACGCTCCATCGTGGGTAAAACCATCAAGTGTCTACATGAAATCATCGGTCCATCGACGGGACTTCGTCTTCAGAAAGAAAGGTCAAAAAAAAAAAATTAGTATTTGTCATTTAAAAATAAGACTCAACTATCTTTTCAATAAACAACCCCTAATTTAAGAGACACCACTGTTCAAAAAAGGAATAACTTGAAATGAGTTGAACTGATTCCTCTAGATTTAAATATAAAGTTATAACCATGTATCAAACACAGTAACCCTCTTTGTGTCAAAACTACTGAAACAACATCTTTTCTTACGTCCCAGACCCTACAACCATTATAATTAACATGTCTGGGTGTTGGATAATAGGTGTCAAGACTTTTTGATTTTTGAAACTTTTACTTTCGATAAAAAACATTTATTTCACTGCACTGTTTTGGATTGGACTGGATTTGAATGAACCGTCGTTTTGCACTGGTCTTAAACATAATAGAGTCACACAGATTGGTCGTACAGTCTGTTTCCGAGCAGACTTCCAGGACATCATCTTCATACATTTCGTCAGTATAAATTTCCGCAATAGTCTTTCGTATTTATTTATATTTTTTTATAATCGTCAATCACACCAGTATAAGTCTACAGGACAAGTACGTTCTCTATTGGTTTCTTCACGAAATATAACAATATAAATATTATCAAGTCTCGAAAAATTCCAATTTAAGTTTGCAAACATTTAAATGAAAATCTAAAACTAATAACCACGATTAAGTGAATAAATACGTACGGACTCACTTTACATACCTTCTTATTGTTCATCATTTAAAAATTAATCTCTCAAACAAATGTAAACATAATGTGTTTAGTTAGCACATAATACCGTAAAAACGTATTACTTTTAGTGGTAACTGGTTCCAAGTACTTTTTCGAATTACATAGTACACAACGGGAGTACGGACCCTGAGGTCTAATCAGTAATACAAAAACAGAACTATTAAAACTACTCTACACAGAAGAAACTACATATATTTACTAAAATAACTCGGTATTTTTCGTATTTGTCTTATGATGTACATTATAGGTGTCCCGTGACTAAGTCTTGAATCATCATGTATTTTTATTCTATGATGACACTATATCAGACACATTCTATAGAGTCACTATAAACAACAGGACCTACATTAAAAGATCAAGTCTGTAATAATGATAACCGACATCTTCCTTTAAAACCTTTTCAAAAAAAAAAAAAAATTTCCTACTTAATTAAACTAATGTCCTGTATGACTTAAACTCTACTGTCTAGTGGTTTGTACTTTTGTCTAAACAAAAAATTGTTTACATCTTATTACTATTTTACATCTTAACTTTGAAACTCCGAAACAAATAAATTTCCAATTTTAACCTAAACAATCACAATGCCTCTGTTACTTTTTTCTTTGGATTCCCGTTTACTATCTTAAAAACCATTATAATTTCTCATATTTTATTCTCCTTCCTTACGTTTGGAAATTCTCTCCGTGTATTCGTTGTCACTCTTTATCCATACTTCTCCTGGTTCTATCACACTAGTATCTTTGGTTCTCTTTCTTCCATCCAAACGAATAGTAACCGGCTATCATGATATTACCCTTTCAGTCCCTCAAACTTTTCGACTCTTTTTTGGAAACGTAACCCGTTTATCACTTGAACATCTCCTGTTGAAATCACCTTACCACCGGATCTATGGATTAACCATCTTAAATCTTCCACTCCATTTTTAATTAATTGAACTCAGAGTGAGTCTCTCAAAACCATCTTCATTACAGTGTAGTTTTTACCCTTTGTGACCCGTCTTCGTAAAAAAAAATTCTGGTCATTTTCTCTGTCCAGTTAATCTTTATCACTCATTAATTACTACCTTTATGACCTTAATCATTCCACACTTTGGTTATTCTGTTTACCTTTCCAATCTTTTATTGTAACATTATCGTAAAAAGTCGAAAGATTGAGTGTAAGTTTAACACAGGACGTCGGTTTCACATAAACATGGGAAACGAGGAGTCAGAGACTCTCCCTTCAGGAATTAATGTAAGTATCTTCGGTGGACAGTCTGTTCACTAGGATGGATATTTATCAGCAAAGTATCTCTTTTTGTCTTTGTATTTTTATCGACATATTCGTTTTACATGTCGATTGAAACATTTATTTAGATTATCCGACCTCCATATATTGTTAATTAACAGAGTCGAAAATCCGTGTCGACAAGACAAGAAAATGTTCCAAGTAAATGTATCACTTAACAAAGTCTCTCTTTGTCTTGAAAAAAGAAAACTACTTTCTAAAGACTACTTTCTTGACACCTTTAGATTACTAAATTGTCTGATTCTGTATCTTCAAAATCGTCTTGTAGGTCACTAACATTAGAAATATACCTTTAACTAAAATCAATAAGTGGTAGAATCTTTTACAAGACTAACGTCTGTCACGAAAAGTACCTAAAAGACGTCTTCTTATCGTTATTTTATTACACTACTGGTTCTAAAGAAACTTAGAGAAAACATCGGGCCACTTACCGAAAACACATATGAAACATACATAAGTGTTTCATTTTCACGAAACACTCAAACCAATGATAAAACATGTCCTTAATAGAGTATTGTTCACAATATTCGGATTTGTAAGACTAGAGATTAAAATGACATTTTTTCCCTTTCTCTACTTGAGAATTCTTTCATGAAGTAAGTATAAAAAAGGGGTTGAGAAGAAGTAAAAGATGGTGTTTATAGATTCAATAGAAATGGTTTTTTAGAAATTTTTAAGTGTCTAATGAATGGTACATTTTTATCTACTACTACTACTTTACTAATCTTCTATTAATCCATTCCATTTATTAATTCCAGTTCCGTCAAGTAACAATTAGTATAATTTATTCGAATAAGAATGGAATCTTTCTCACTAAGGAAAGGTTTCGTTATCTTTAACTTTTTGTATGTAATTTCGTCACACTAGAAAGAATAAACAAGGAAAAAACATACGTAGAGATGATATCAATAACAGTAATATTAATTAGTGTTCTATCCTAAAGGTAATATTTAAGAATGTAAAATTATAAGTATCACACCACACCCGGTAGATAAGTCATTTACATAAAACTCCACCAATGACACATAGTCTGTACTATGACACATAGTACGGTAATCCTACTGTAGTATTACCACTTGTCTTCCAGTCTGATAGTACATTAATGTTTGATCATACATGTGACTTCTACGTAAGAGGAAACTTTCTGTCCTCTTGACGTATACGTCCCGCCAACGTATACCTTATTCTATCTGAGATCTCAGTCTATTGAATCTAAGTATCAAATGATGGTATAGACCATAAATACACTGAAATCCGTGTACTTGATTACAAGTAAAAAAATTTGTACTCTTACTATTATAATCGTGAATGGAACATACCAACCACATCTCTACTTCTGTCTAAAAAGTACATTTTTATAATCGTTTTATTCCACATTGCGAACAGAATATCAGATCACTTCAAACTATTGAAAAACAAAAGGGTATCATAACGATCATTCACAATATATGTATGTATATATATATATATGGATAAGGGTAAAGTACAACTAGAGGTCTGGACTCTGATATAGAATATAAATGATTATAAAGAGTAGATTCGTTAACCGTATCACATAACCGTATCACTTGGGACTTTACATGTTAACTTATTTTGAATCTACACCAATTCTGAGGTTTACGTCCCCGGTACCCAAGTTCGGGACGAATCCCTTTTAGGGTGTGCGGCGTACCGATTTTCTTTGGTTTTCTTTTTTTTTTCTGTCTTTTGAATCTTTAGATTTCAACGAGGGTTCTATTAGTTTTGACATGAAATAATCCTATGGAAACATAAAAATCAATATATTCATTATTTTACCGATTTATGTTAGATTTCCCCTTTGGACACAAGGATAGTATGACAAAGGTCCTACAACATTGTTCTTGGGTCGTTTTGATAAGAGAAGGTCAGAGACCCTTCTCCTCTATCTCTTTTCTAAATCAACATTCTTTCATATGTTTGCCACCAACTCAAAATTGATTAATATGGAGACCACCAGTATAGTAAATATTATGTCGGATCCTATGAAACCCCTCAGTTTCCTCCATCAAAATTAGTGTGACCGTACTATCCATATTTAATCTTGAATCTAGTCTATGTACAAGACAGTATTGAACACTATCGCCATACTTCTTACATAGTACTCTTGTATTTCTTCCCACGAACGTCCAATTCCTTTTAAAATGTGTAGACTCATTCTGAAGACTCCTTACTACTAAAGAAGGTCTAGTCCATCCCTTTCTTCCGCGTACGGACCGATTTCTTTGGCTCACGGTAGAACGACAGAGACATCACGACGGAGATTTGCTTAATAAGGGAGAGTTCTCCACGAAGTACAGGTAACAAGAAGATTTCATCGGGATTCTTTGATAAGTTAAAAATCATATCATTGTAATTTCCTCGAATCTTGATTTGACTAAACGAACGTCTTCATTAACTATCCAAAAGGAACAGGTAGAGATAATGTATAAATATAAATTTTATGTTGTCACTAATTTTTTTCTAATAACAGACGAAGTCAACGAACACTCCTTTTTACTAGTAAAAGTCATGACTCCCATCTATTAAGGACAAGACACAAGGTCTAACAATGTGGTCTTGTTTACCTACTTTTAATGTTTCCCTGTCTCAAACCGTAGTCATATTCCCCGTTATAAGATGATGAGATAGTTTTTATCTTTTCCCAGAGGATTCTTTTCAATACTGGTTGGATCTATCGTATAACTTCTCGTCTCTGTAATGAAACGGTTGTTTCCAGGCAGATCAGTTCCGATACCAAAAAGGTCATCAGTACATACCTACACTCTCAACCTGACACTTCTTCCGACTCGTGACTTCTTAACTACGAAAACTCGACACCACAACCTCTTCTAAGAACTCTCAGGAACCTGACGTTCCTCTAGGTTGGTCAGGTAAGACTTCCTCTAGTCGGGACCCTAAAGAAACCTTCCTTACTACGATTTCGACTTCGAGGTCATGAAACCGGTGGAGTACGCTTCTCAACTGAGTAACCTTTTCTGAGACTCCGACCCTCCCTAATCCCCGTCCTCCTCGTCCCCTGTTGTCTCCTACTCTACCGACCTACCGTAGTGACTGAGCTACCTGTACTCAGACTCACTTGAGGCCCTCAACCACTACCTGTCCCTCCGGACCGCACGACGCTAAGTACCCCAGCGTTTCTCAGCCTGTGCTGACTCGCTGACTTGACTTGACTTCTTCAAAAATCAAGGAAACGTAATTTCCATTTTCCTTCCTGCAAAAGGGTCCTACGATAGTAAAACTATCTAGAAAATGGAGACTTTAATATAGTGAGAAACTATAATTATTAACAATCTTAAAGTCCTTTACAATTTATTAAACTTCGTCACGAAGGAGTGGAAAACCTGGACCTCATTCCCACTCTTCTACATGAAAGTGAGAAGTACGACTACCTCCTCTGTCTAAACAACGACCGAAAATGTTTCCTTTATGATTGATATCCATAACGGTACATAAAAATTAGGAAATACAGACGAGTGTTATTTGTATCTATTATAATTCTAATTAATTCATTATGTACAATCTAAATACATCAGTGTAAATTAAAACAAT
This sequence comes from Capra ibex, assembly GCA_006410555.1. Lineage (NCBI taxonomy): Eukaryota > Metazoa > Chordata > Mammalia > Artiodactyla > Bovidae > Capra > Capra ibex. Next base: position 1,421,540 of record SJYO01049859.1, read on the forward strand.
TAAGACTACGTAGGTTGAAAAGGTCGAACTACGAATAATCGTAAACAAGTACATATAAGTGTTTATTCAGTGTCTTTTATAACAGGTTGAGTCGAGGGTGAGGAGTAGTGAGACCGTAAAAATTCTTCCGTTTATTTTCTAAAATGAAGTTTTTACTCGTTTAGAACCTAGTATTTTCATTATACGATTTTGTACATCGGTTTTAAGTAATTAAATCTGTGTGATTATACACTTAATTTGTAAAGAAACCCTACCGGCGTATTGAGTGTATTACCTAGGTATTTTTAACAAAAACATTCGTCTATTATTGATTAAAATTACTATCAACGACGACAAATAGTTTGTAGACAATACCCGTTCCGCGAGACGATTCATTCAACATGGAGTGTGGAACTTTGTTACGGAAGTCCAGTCCATTAATCATATTATATAAGTGACATTGGAACCCGAAGGAACTATCGAGTCAACCATTTCTTAGACGGACGTTACGTCGTCTGGACCAAGTTAAGGCCCCAGTCCTTATAGGTGACCTCTTCCCTATCCGATGGTCATAAGAACCCGAAGGGAACACCGAGTCGACCATTTCTTAGACGGACGTCACTCCCCCTGGACCTAAACTAGGGATCCAACCCTTCTAGGGGACCTCTTCCCTTGCCGATGGGTGAGGTCATAAGACCGGATCTCTTAATGTACCTGACGTCTCAGGTACCCTAGTGTTTCTCAACCTGCACTGCGTTGCTGAAAGTGAGTGAATAAGTGATATGAGAATTGTAAAATACCTTTTTTGGGTTTTACCTGAAAAACCGGTTGGGTCATATTCTTTCACCATGGACACTCCAAATTATTGAATCAGTTCCTATGCACCAAAGGATCTAAGGAAAATTTCGACGCCAAAAAGATCATCAGTACATGTCTATACTCTCAACCTGGTATTTCTTCCGACTGACGACTTCTACGAAAGCTTAACACCACGTCCTCTTCTGAGAATTCTCAGGGAACTTGACTTTCCTCTAGTTTGGTCAGTTAGGATTTCCTTTAGTTGGGACTTATAAGTAACCTTCCTGACTACGTCTTCGACTCTGAGGTTATGAATCCGGTGAACTACGCTTCTCGCCTGAGTAACCTTTTCTGAGACTACGACCTTTTCTAACTTTCGTTGTCCTCTCCCCCCACCGTCTCCTACTATATCTATATCTATCGTAGTGGTGAGTTACCTGTATTTAAACTCGTTCAAAGCACTCTACCACTTCCTGTCGTTTCGGACCGTACGATATTAGACACCCCAACGTTTCTCAGTCTGTGTCAAACCGTTGATTTGTTGTTGTCGTCGTTCGATCTAAGTTTAGGTCAAGAAAAAATAAAGTCTTAACAAGAAAGATAATGAGAGTCTATTTACATACGGTGATCATAAACCAGTAATTAAATGAGACACATGAACTTGGTTTTAAACAAATTCACAGTTAAAATACGATATATAAATAACTGTCCATTCCTATAATAATTATTATACTAAATAGTGTCGTACAATGTTTCGTCATATATAACCTTTGTAAAATTTTATTTACGTACGAATGAGTTCATATATATATATGTATATATATGTGTAGACACGTATATACATATACATGTATGTACCTCTTAATTTGATTTCCCCCTTACTTATATATATATACACACACACAGATATCTACATATCTCTATTTATTTTCCAAAGAATTAACATCAAAAGAAAACCATCAAAAGACATATATATAAACATAGGATACATACGCACAAACACGAATATATTATAATTTAACGACTTTAACTGATATCAATAAAGTAATGAAGGTCTCTCAGTGACCCTTGTACGTATCCTGATGTTCAATGTGTTATTCTCCTTTTCTCGTTGACATTAAAATCGCCAAGAAAACACAAAACGAAGGAACGTAAACTTACCAACCGGTAGTAACGGTCGATCAGTGTGAAAAAAAAAAAAAAAAAAGGTAAAAAAAAGATCGGTGTAAAAAAAAAAGGAGGGAAAAAAGGAATTACGTCAAGACCCGATTTGATGACCCGAAGTCCCTTTAGGATCACCTAATAGAGTAAACACGAAATACGTAAAGTGTATCGTGTCAAAACCTCTTCGACTTAACCTTTGTAATTCACTTTCATCATTCTTTAGTCTCTCCATTTGAGGAATTTAAGAGAGGGGACACATGGTGGGGGGGGGGGGTTATTTTTCGGGGAACTAGAGTCGAACGAATACATCAAAATTCAAGATAGATCGTATCTTCAACTGTCAACTGTCTAGCACTCGGTCACAATAACTTTGTATCGGTGTAAGTAAATGAATGGACAAAAGAGATAACGAAAGAACTAATATTTTCTTAACTCCAATGTTGTCTTGTATGAAATACCGGATTTTATGAATGACAGACCCAGAAAAATTAATTTTACAAATCCATGAGAACTAGATCGTGCATTCCTTCTTTGGTCCCTGAAGAGTGAATTGGTCCCTTTTAAATGGGATCATAAACTTCAATACCTAGGGGTATTCTTGTAACATTGTGTACTCGTATGCATCATAAACTACAAATTTTATCGGAATTACGATAAAAAATTAAACAGACCCTTCTTCATACTCAAAGACCTTCCTTTGTACAAGACAGAAAGTCCTTTATATAATACTTCTTTGAATCTTCAAGAAGGTATAAGGTTAAGACAAACCCTCAAGGACCATTAACATACCCCGAAGGGACCACCGAGTCTCCAATTTCGTAGACGGACCTTACACCCTCTGGACCCAAGCTAGGGACCTAAGCCTTCTAGGGGACCTCTTCCTTTACCGTTGGGTGAGGTCATGAGAACGGACCTCTTAGGGTACCTCCCTCTTCGGACCATCCGATGTCAGGTACCCCAACGTTTCTCAGGACCACCGAGTCTACCATTAATATATATTCTGTTTCCCTACTCCTCCCCTTTCCTCTTCTTTCCGACTAAACTAAACAAACTGTTGTTGTCACGTAATTTCACACCATCCAAGTAAAATATAGTCATAAATAATCCGTTTGAAAACTGTGTCATAACCGAAGACTGATGGACAGTCAAAAGTAAAACACCGAAAAAAACAACAATTAGGAGTCAAAAGAAGGTTAACATATATTCCAGGTCATTCTTTACTACAGAGAACAAGTAACTACATAATAAAGGTCATGGATTTTGTCATGAACTGGTATCATCCACAAGTCAATTATGAAGAACTCACTCACTCAAGTCTGAACTTCAAAATAAAAACAGTGTTTTAACACTGAAAAGTCTTTACAGACGTTGGTCAAACATGGATCTTTTATCCGTTATTAATCTTTATACGTTCGGAAAAACTTTTGATATAGAAGTTGGATTAGTAACATAATCAGGATAGTGTATAATGCATCGTCTTTGACCCAGGAGCTAAATCACTTTGACAAACTACAGACTGATGAGTTAATATTTGACTACATTCTACCAATTTAATACATAAAGATCATCCACTTAAAGTGTGACCGAAAATCATTTGAGACTGAACGTTTGACGACATCCAAGACTTAAGTGCGTTCACAACAATTTTTAATGTAATACAAGAGTTTATATCAATTTAGTAAATTTTTAGTAACCGAATGAATATTAAAAAGAAAAATTCACAGAGGTTTGTCCATGGTAAATATTGTTTTTCTACACTAGATAAGTATCAAGGAACGTCAAAAAAAAACATATTCGAGACTATGGTGTGTCACTATTCGACAAAAGTAAGGTACAAATTTTACTTTCTCAATGACTAATATTTCTGCATGTATGGGATTTGGTAGATTATAATCTAGTCTAAAGTAACCTCAATTTATATAGGGCATAAACATCCTTTACAAGACTTTAGTTTATTTACTAGAACAACAACAAGTCAACGAGCCAGTACAAGTTGAGAAACCCTGAGGTACCTGACGTCGTACGGTCGTACGGTCCAGGGACAGGGAGTGGTAGAGGACTTCAAACGGGTTCAAGTGCAGGTAACGTAGACTCTACGGTAGGCCGGTAGAGTAGGAGACTGTGGTAGAAGAGGAAGACAGGAGTCAGAAAGGGTAGTAGTCCGTGAAAAGGTTAATCAACCGACAAAGGTAGTCTAGTCGTTTTATGACCTCGAAGTCGAAGTCGTAGTCAGGAAGATTACTCATAAGTCCCAACTAAAGGGAATTCTAACTGATAAAACTAGAACACAGAATCAGTGAGCCACCACAGGTTGAGAAAAGTTGGGTACCTGACATCGGGTGGTTCGAAGAGGTAGATACCCTAAAAGGTCCGTTCTTATAACCTCAAAACAACGGTAAAGGAAGAGGTCACCTAGAAGGACTGGGTCCCTAGCTTGGACCCAGAGGGTGTAACGTCCGTCCGAGAAATGGTAGACTCGGTGGTCCCTTCGGGACCACCCCAAACTAGAATCATACATCGTTAAAGTTTCTCTAACCTCTATCTATCCTATACATTACCTCTTCCTTTACCGTTGGGTTAGGTCATAAGAACGGACCTCTTAGGAGACCTACCTCCTCGGACCACCCGACGACAGACATCCCAACGCGTCTCAGCCTGTGCTGACTGCGCTGAATCGTACATGCGTACGTGACCTCTTCCTTTACCGTTGGGTGAGATCACAAGAACGGACCTCTTAGGGTCCCTGCCTCCTCGGACCACCCGACGACAGATACCCCAGTATATCTCAACCTGTGCTGACTTCGCTGGACCGTCGTCGTCGTCGTCCGATACATTATACGAATCACCAAACTGTGACTGGTTACACACAAACAATACCGAGTGTGACTCATATTGTCTTACCTCTCTTCATCTACGTTCGATTTAATTATCTTGTTACACTAGAAAGTAAACGACTTCTTTTGTGAATAAGTTTTGTTTATCGAGGAATCAAACACAATTGCCTAATTTTGGAGTTTCCTTTGAGTATTACCCAGAATTTCATTTTATAGTTATTACACTGTTAAAAAAAAAAGAAAAAATCTAACACGAAAACAAATTTCCTTTATCCTACGACTTATACAATTATCTTTTGATTGAACTTATAACTGTGACATAGGTTCCCAACCGTCTAAGGGTTGGTGTCCCGTTAAAGACCGAAACCGGACAAAAACATTTTGTTCACTTGATTCCTAACAAAACGTAAAATTTTCGAAAAAAAAAAAAAAACAAAGTCATAAAATTTCTACAAGGGGACAGAAGAGTAAACGAAACAAAAGGCCCTCTTCAAGAGAAATAAAGCGACATACATCGAACACACAGAAACAACAACAAGTCAGTGATTCAGTACAGGACAAGAAACTCTGGAGTACCTGACATCGTACGACCCGAGGAGACAGGAGGTGATAAAGGACCTCAACCGAGTTTAAGTACAGGCAACTCAGACACTACGACAGATTGGTAGAATAGGAGACGGTGGGAGAAGAGGAAAACGGAAGTCAGAAAGGGTCTTTGTCGCAGAAAAGGTCTCTCAACCGAGAAGAGTAGTCCCCCGGTCTCATAACCTCGAAGTCGTAGTCAGGAAGGTTACTTATAAGTCCTAACTAAAGGAAATCCTAACTGACCATTAGAGGAACGTCAGGTTCCCTGAGTTCTTAGAGGATGTGGTGTCAAACTTTCGTAGTTAAGAAGGTGAGAGTCGGAAGAAATACCAGGTGGAGAGTGTAGACACATACTGACAACATTTTTGGCACTTAAACTGACACCTGAAAACAATCGTTTCACTACAGAGACGAAAAATTATGTGACAGATCCAAACAGTATCGAAATTCCTCGTTCACAGAAAATTAAAGTACCGACGTTAGAAAAAAAATTAGACCAACGAAAATTCTAAAAAGGAGATAGTCACCAAAACTCATTAAACTAACACTACATGGAACCAGATAAAACAAGGAAAAGGAACACGAACCCTAACTAACTTGAAGAACCTAAATATCCGAATGAAACTAGTTTGAACCTTTCAAAAGTAGATAATAAAGAAGTTAATTAAGAAGATAAGGTCTGAAAAAAGAAATCCCTGAGACCAATGTGTATAACGTTAAAACAATTCGACGAACTTAGGGATATCAAACGACAACTAGAAAAGTAAAAAGAAAAAAGGGAAACACAATGTAAAACCTATGAAGAATAACGAAACAGAAGTTTTAAGTGTTGAGAATGAAAGATATTTTAGATAAAACGAAAAAAAGAGTAGGTCATCTAAATGTAGCCTCTGTGACATCAAAAGCACAGGTCTTTAACAAACTGATGAAAAATGTGAAATGTACGGGGAGGGACTCCAAAACTTTATATCTGATGTCAATATTTTTAACAAAATTACAGGAAAAGATGACTAACATAATCTAACAACGTTCCAAACAGTAACAACTTGAAACGGTAAACTATAACCCTATCAGAATTTACACTAATACAATACGTAGTAAAATTACGTGTAAAGAATGAAACAAAAAAACGATTACTGAATAATGAACGACAAATGTAAAATCTGATCCCTTTACTACAATGTGTTTTTCATTTAAACTCACTAAAAGAATAAGTTCAAGTCGTACCCAGTATTTCGACGTCTCTGTTGAACGTTGTAGTTATTGTGTAAACCGGGTCCTTGACGATTGCTTACATGTCACGTCACCACCAAGCTTCAAAAAGTGGAGTACGTTTCTCAACTGAGTAACCTTTTCTGAGACTACGACCCTCCCTAATCCCCGTCCTCCTCGTCCCCTGTTGTCTCCTACTCTACCGACCTACCGTAGTGACTGAGCTACCTGCACTCAGACTCACTTGAAGTCCTCAACCACTACCAGTCCCTCCGGACCACTCGACGCTAAGTACCCCAGCGTTTCTCAGCCTGTGTTGATTCGCTGACTTGACTTGACTTGACTTGACTTCTCGGAACTTCTACTCCTCACACCACCGGCCAACTGTCTTTAACTGTTGTTGGTTAACTCTCCTAGTAGCTACGATTAGGAGAATCTTGACATACTTTTCAACGGGTTCTTGAGTTCACAGCTGATAAGAAACCAATAAACCGTAAACTTCGTTTAACCTTTCCACTTTTTGAACCATTAACCCACGGATCACTCGTTTAGTTTTTTTACTAAAACTTCACAACAGAAAAGAATAAGACACGTTGTTGATTCTTGGAAAAAAAAAAAAAACCTAACACTATGTACTGATTTTCACCCAAAATATGCTGTTGGACTCTAATGGTCGGGTCACCAACCTGACTCTTCTCCGAGGTTTCGTGAAGGGTTTCGGTTTGAATGTGGTCTTTTCCAGTACCAGTGGTAAACAGGTAGACGACGACCAGACTAGGTGACGACGAAAAATTTAGGGGGACTCTAGTAAGACTCTTACGAGTCGTTTAACTACTCTCTCCGTGACTTTAGACGTTTCGGAACTCGACCGTAACCAGTCATGTCTCCCGGGTTAAGAAGAGGTACTGTTGTAGGTTGGTGTACAGAGTGTTGGTTGTGAAGTCTTCAACTTACTTAACCCGATGTTTCAAAACGGAGTAGACGATGTAAGTAGATTGGAGAGCGGTTGACTCAGTGAAGAAGTTCGTAAAGCCATTGAAAAACGTACCTTGTACGAAGGTGTTGGTCGTCCTACACCTTTTACGAAAGGTTCTCAAATAGCTTCAGACTTCGTGCGGTTTCCTTATTTGTTTGAATAAAGAACAACTGTTTTTACACAACTAATTTTACCAAGGATAAAACTAATTATTTTTACACAAACTTGCATCAATATTACTAAATTTTAAGTGTCGGGGTTTGGCGCTAATACAAACATGGTTGGATTATAGACACAGCCAAGACCCAGTAAAAGTCAACTAATTAAAAAGACGAATGATACTCAGTACAAAAGGACGAAGAAACGTACAGACTACTATAAACCTACGATCAGTAACATTTAAAACGAAGTAATCCACAAAAGATAAAAAGAAAATACTAAGAATGACTCGAAACCAGACTCTGTAAAATCAATAAACCTTTGTCAAACTAAGAAAGTTTAGAATGAATCTTCTAAACAACACACGGTACACGAATCAGCGAAGTCAGCACAGGCTAAATAACACTGGGGTATCTGCCATCGGAGGGCCGGAGGAGACAGGTACCCCAAAGAGGTCCGTTCTTATGACCTCACCCAACGTTACGGAAGGAGACCCTAGAAGGGTTGGGTCCCTAGCTTGGATTCAGAGGGTGTAACATCCGCCTAAGAAACGACAGACTCGGTGATACCTTCGGGTTCTCATGATCTCACCCATCGGATAGGGAAGAAGTCTCCTAGAAGGGTTAGGTCTTTAGTTTTGCCCCAGAGGAAGTACCGTCCGTCTAAGAAATAGTGGACTTGACGGTCCCTTCGGGTTTCTAAACAATCCATCTTAGTTTCTTTACAAATCAGACATGTACTAAAAAGGGGTGGTGACTCGGTTCTAAAAAGACGTATGAGACAGACAGGTTACGGGGTACGTGATTCTAAAAGTCATACCGGTAATCTTTGTTCGTGACGAGGAACACACATTTGTGTACTATGAGTAGGGAAATTAAAAAAACTCACTATTAAAGGAGTACGTGTACGTGGCTAACAACGATATTACCGACGTATTTCCCAGGAAACCGTCTACAAGTCACGAGAGAGACTCGTCACGAGACAAGCGACTATGACAAACAAGAGGAACTTGAGATTCGAGACAGAGAACTTGAGTCAAACGGACCCATAGAGGAGAGTCGTGGTTCCGGACCTTTGTGAGATTACTATCATTTGACTCCCGTCAACATCTCGCAAGAACAAAAAAAAAGTAAAGAATTACTAATAAAAAGAAATGGATTACAGGTCACAAAACTCTTGACAACAAAATATACAAAAAAAGTTAAAACCCCAACTAAGTTTATTCTGTCATATAAACCAACTACAATGATGTAATACCGGTATTCACTTTCCACAAGAACGTCAACCCTAATTTTAAAATCTTAATCACCAATTTATCAAGGTCCACTACATCTCTCAACCTGGTATCCATATTTACCTCATCTCTCCACTTCCAGTAAGTCACTCAGTAGGTGTATTTGAAACTTCAGAGGATTCATCTATCTAAACTCTGTCTTACATTCTGAAATTTTTTTTGACTCTCAGTTTCAACACTTCAAAATTATTACGTACAAAGTACACAAAACAATCCCTTTTATTTTAATAAAATTTTAATAGAATTAGAAAATTTTAATACAAATTAGTAAAATAGACAAGATCTTGGAAGACTATTGAATTCCCTCTAAGAGGTTTTACACCGGTTTAACGTTCCTCATAGTTTATACTCTTTCGATCCGGTAGACTTATTGAAATGATTCCATTCATTGAAGTCAGAAATATAATAGTAGGATTCAATAAAAAAGGAATAACATGAATAATCTATATAGAATTGGTGGTAATTGTTCTTTAAGAAGTCATAAGGGAGTTATAATCACAAAGGAACCGGGAAAGAGTACCTAAAAACAGTATACAAAAATTTAAATTTTCATATAAACTTATTACTCTTCATAAACTGAAAACAACAGTTTATAAACCATCCAAGTTTTCTCTTATTTTCCTTTTCTTTAGTGACTCTTTAGTCATTAAGTCAGAGGTGATAATCAGTGTAGTCCTACATTAAGACAACGGAAAATTATAAGTAAAAATACCCCATAGTATACTATTTATACAACCATGTACTCATACCACACAACGTAAAGTATATGTATTACTAAAGGTCTCTTTATAATGGTGAAGGAGAGGAAAGGACTATTGAGACAAGGGTAATAGACCTAGAATCTTGAGTTGTATTTACAAATCCCGTGAACAGGGTTTATTTATAACTGGACTATAGATGATCGGTGGTTCTTAAGGGTTCAAACTATCTCCCTAACCATAACAACCCTCGGACCATTACGACTTGTCGGTTGAGTACCTTTGTGATTTTATGGACAATAAGCTCCACACTACGGTATTTATCTTTTATCTTACGAAGGAAACCCTTCTAAAAATAAAGGTAAAAATGAAATGATTTATATTTAATAAAATGTAAAATAAATAAAAATATAAAATAACTTCAAATCAACTATATACCACAGTACAATCATAGTCCACATGTCGTACACTAAGTCTAATATACATGAGTAAAAGTCTAAGAAAAGGGAATATCCGACAATGTTTATAACTCATATCACGGAATAACATGTAAAATTTACATCCTTATTAACAAAATCGACGAATGATTTTCACACTAGGTATCTGGACGTTGTAACCACAGTTGAACCTCAAACAAACTATACCTGTTAAAAGTTGGGGTGGGTCTGGATGAGTCACTCTTAGATGTAAAATTACTTATAGAGTCTACTTAAACCCACATGTAATTTTAAACTCAGTGTGACAAAATTAGAAAGGTCTTACAAATCAAGAAACGATGAACCATCAATCTGTCACCGAACTTAAACTAAAATAAAGTATCTTTATCTTCCCCATTCTTATATGAGTGATACATTGTTTTTAAAAAAGGGTTATTCCACAATATATTATTTATGTTTCATCTAATCGAAAAAAGAAAGGTATCAATCACTTTATATGTATATGTAATTAAAAAAAGAATTACTTTGTAAGACCCTAAATTAAAATATATTGTACTCTTTTAATAGAACATACTCACTACTGTTTCACTAAAAAAATTTTTGAAAGTTTTTGCAACTTATTCACGAACACTTCCCCAAAGTTTTTATAGGAACAACATACAAAGTAAAAATACTTTCAACTTTTAGAAGTTTATACAAAGAAGTCACAAGATGAGTCCATTACAGTCCAAAAATTCTGGATGACAATAAAGTTCCAATGTTTAGCTTAGAGGACCAAAATGACATAATTTAAAGGGTCAAAATACAGTAGTAAGAAGTGGGTCCAGATTATCATTGTATAGAATCGTGAACGGTAGTAAATTGACAATTTTTGTCAATTATCTCCAAATACAGAACAAACTAGAGGACCAAGTACAATATTAGTCCAACTGTAGATCAATACATGAAGGCATAGCAAATGTTGACCCTAAGATTTTCTTACTTACTTACATTCTTACTGACTAAGACAAAAAAGTGAAACCGTGGTCTTACCCAGGAGAAAAACAACAAGTCAGGAAGTCAGCACAGGCTGAGAAACGTTGGGGTACCTGACGTCGTGCGTCAGGTACAGGAAGTGGTAGAGGACCTCGAACGAGTTTGAGTACAGGTAACTCAGCCACAACGGAAGGTAGGCAGAGCAGGATACAACAGGGGAAGAAGATGACGGAAGTTACATAGGGTCGTAGTCTCAGAAAAGATTACTTAACCGAGACACGTAGTACACCGGGTTTATAACCTCAAAGTCGAAGTTGGAGTCAGGAAGGGTACTTATAAGTCCTGACTAAAGGAAGTCCTAATTGACTAAACTAGAAGAACGACAGGTTCCCTGAGAATTCTCAGAAGAGGTTGTGGTGTCAAATTTTCGTAGTTAAGAAACCGTGAGTCGAAAGAAATGCCAAGTCGTACTGATGACCCTTTTGGTATCGGAACTGATCTACCTTAAAACAAACATTTCATTACAGAGACGAAAAATTATACGACAGTACCAAACAGTATCGAAAAGAAGGTTCCCCGTTCGTAGAAAATTAAAGTACCGACGTCAGTGGTAGACGTCACTAAAACCTCGGGTTCTTTTATTTCAGACGGTGACAAAGGTAACAAAGACGTAGACAAACGGTACTTTACTACCCTGGTCTACGGTATTAGAATCAAAAAACTTACAACTTGAATTCGGTCGAAAAAGGGAAAGGACGTGAAAGTATTTCTCGGAGAAATCAAGGAGAAACGAAAGACGGTATTCACACCACAGTAGACGTATAGACTCCAATTACTATAAAGAGGGCCGTTAGAACTAAGGTCGAACACGAAGGAGGTCGGGTCGCAAAGAGTACTACATGAGACATATATTTATTCGTCCCACTGTTATATGTCGGAACTACATGAGGAAAGGGTCAAACCTTGGTCAGGTAACAAGGTACACGTCAAGACTGACAGTGAAGAACTGGACGTCCGTCCAAAGAATCCTCCGTCTATTCCACCGACCATAAGGGTAGAGATTCTTAAAAGGTGTCAAAAAACATTAGGTGTAGCAGTTTCAGAAGTCACATCAGTCACTTCGTATTCATCTACAAAAAGACCTTAAGAGAACGAAAAAGACACTAGGTCACCCACAACCGTTAAACTAGAGACCAAGGAGATGGGAAGGATTTAGGTCGAACTTGTAGACTTCAAGGGTCAAGTGTAATGACAACTTCGGATCGAACCTCTTACCCAGGATTTCATGACAATTTGAGATCTCTTCGTGTTATGTCATCTTTGTGTACACTCGGTGAAAACATTAAAATTTAAAAGATCGTCTAGTGTGATTTTTTCATTTTCCTTCACACTTTAATAATAATTATGATATAAAAGAAATTATATGATATAGGTTGAATAGTAAAATACATTAATCATACTTTATAGTTACTTTATAAATTATAAAAAAGTATGATTTAGAATCTTCTATTCACACACAAAAGTGGAGTCAAGTCAACGAGTCAGTACAGGCGGACAAACACTGGGGTGCCTGATGTCGCGCGGTCCGAAGAGACAGGTAGTGGTTGAGAACCTCGAACGAGTCTGAGTACAGGTAGCTCAGCCACTACGGTAGGTTGTAAGAGTAGGAGTTAATAGGGGAAGAGGAGGACGGAAGTCTGAAAGGGTCGTAGTCTCAGAAAAGGTAACTCAGTCAAGAAGTGTAGTACACCGGTTTAATAACCTCAACGTCGAAGTCGTAGTCAGGAAGGTCACTTATAATTCCCGACTAAAGGAAATCCTAATTGACCAAACTAGAGGAACGTCAGGTTCCCTGAGAGTTCTCAGAAGAGGTTGTGGTGTCAAATTTTCATAGTCAAGAAGCCGTGAGTCGAAAGAATACCAGGTTGAGAGTGTAGGTACGTAACTGGTGACCTTTTTGGTATCGAAACTGATCTGCCTGGAAAAAACCGTTTCATTACAGAGACGAAAAATTATACGACAGATCCAACCAGTATCGCAAAGGAGGTTCCTCGTTCACAGAAGTTAAAGAATCGACGTCAGTGGTAGACGTCACTAAAACCTCGGGTTCTTTTATTTCAGACAGTGACAAAGGTAACAAAGACGTAGACAAACGATACTTCACTACCCTGGTCTACGGTACTAGAATCAAAAAGACTTACAACTTAAAATTCGGTCGAAAAAGGTAAGAAGAGAAAGTGAAAGTAGTTCTCTGAGAAATCAAGGAGAAACGAAACACGGCATTTCCACGACAGTAGACGTATAAACTGTAGTAACTAGATAGAGGACCGTCAGAACTAAGGTCGAACACGAAGTAGGTCAGGTCGAAAAGCGTACTACATGAGACGTATATTCAATTTATTCGTCCCACTATTATATGTCGGAACTGTATAAGGAAAGGGACAAATCTTGGTCAGGCAACAAGGTACACACCAGGACAACGAAGAACTGGACGTATGTTAAAGAGTCCTCCGTCCATTACACCAAACCATAAGGGTAGAGAACTTCTTAAAAGGTGTCAAATAACACTAGGTGTGTCAGTTTCCGAAACCGTATCAGATATTTCGTCTTCATCTACAAAAAGACCTTGACAGATTCGGTCACCTACAACCGTCAAACTAGAGACCAAGAAACGGACAAGATTTAGGTCGAACTTGGAGACCTTCAAGAACCAAGTACATGACAACTTCGAAGCGAACCTCTTAAAACTTGTAAACGATCGTACACTCTACTCACGTCAACACGGCTTCAACACACCTTGTAAGAAACCGCAACAGAAAGAAACCCTAACCTTACTTTTGGTTGGAAAAGGTCAGGACACCGGTGACGACTCAAAAGATTTAAACGACCGTATAACTGACATCGTGAAAGTGTCGTAGTAGACAATCCTAAACTTTATCGAGTCGACCTTAGGATAGTGGAGGTGATCAAAACAAGGATCACTACGAAGGACTCCGGGTTAACTGAAACGTAAGGTCCTACAGACCGAGATCCACACGCCAGTGTGGTAATACCAATAGACCCAGTAATTCTAGAAAACATATCAAGAAGAAACGTAATTACGGTGGAGAAGAATTATAGAAAACGAAGACAATCCAGGTATGGTAAAGACAGGAATTAACACAGAGAGACACGTACTTTACAAGGGAATCATAGAGATTAAAAGAACTGCACTAGCGAACAGAAAGGGTAAGACAACAAAAGGAGATAAAGAAACGTGGCTAGTCACTCTTTCCGAAAGAATAGAGAGGAACGATAAGAAACCTTGGGACGTAAGTCTACCCATATAGAAAGGAAAAGAGGAAACGGAAATGGAAGAGAAGAAAAGAGTCGATAAATATTCCGGAGGAGTCTGTTAGTAAAACGGAAAAACGTAACGAAAAAGAACCCCTACCAGAACTAGTGACAGAGGACATGTTACAGTGCTTGGAGGTAGGTATCAAGAAGTCTGTGAGATAGTCTAGACTAGGGAACTTAGAATAAACAGTGAAGGTGACATATTAGCATTCCCTAAACTAAATTCAGTATGGGCTTACAGGTCACCAAAAGGGATGAAAGAAATTCAGACTTAAAACGGTATTCCTAAAATACTACACTCGGTGTCAGTCGAACGTCAGAACAAAGACGACTAACATATCTCGAAAAGGTAGAAGCCGACGTTTCTTACGTTAGTTATACTAAAGCCACAACTGGTAGACCATTACAGGTAAACATCATAGAAAAGAACACAACAACCTTCTCCCACAAATGATATAGGTCACGCAAGAGAACCGTTTTGAGAATCGGAAACGGGACGAAGTAAAACATGAGGTTCCGGTTTGGACGGACAATGAGGTCCATAGAGAACTGAAGGTTGAAAACGTAAGGTCAAGAGATATTACTTTTCCTGTAGAAACAAACCACAATCAAGATCTTCCAGAGTATCCAGTAGTATCTTGCAAGTCGAAGTCGAAGGAACCGTAATCACCAACCCCGTAGTTGAACCTGATGACACTATATCTTACCAAACGGAATCTTTGTTTGTCTCTAATAAGACTGTAAAAACTCCAACGTGAGTCACCGAGTCAGAGGGTGACCGGAGGTTCCAGTTGAAGGGACCCTCAAGAGTCAAGGAAACGTCCTACGGGACCAACCCTTTAGACAACACCCAGGATCTTGAAAGAATTGTCACACTCTTAAAGAAACCATATAAACAACACGTTAAACACATATAATATCGTGTAGAGATAAGTCTAATTTTGTTTAAAGACACGAATATCGGTGGACACACACCGATCATTGGTGATTTGTGTCTGTCACATACATATCTTGAAAAACTTAATCCTCACTAAATTTGTAGACAAAGAACATTAGACAAGCTATCGAAAGAAAAAGGGAAGAGACAAGAGGTATATAAAGACAAATCTAGAGGAAAAGAATACCCAATTCCAGTCAACGAGAGAAAGGGGAAAATGGGGGAGGTAAAGAAACAAAGGAAAACTTAAAAAGGGTACCAAAAAGTGTTTCAACAAGGGAGGTGAACCAGAAAGAAACTAGACACAAGAAGGTCAGAGAAGAACACAAAGAGAAAGGAAGACGAGAGAGGAAGATGAGGAGAAAAATGGAGGAAGAGACCAAGTAAAGGAGAGAGAAGTGGGAAGGGATGTGGAAGGGGAGAGAGGAAGGGACACAAAAAAGAAGGAAGGAAAAGGGGTAGCATAGTGACATATCTTACTGCACAGAGACATTATTTCCGGGATCCGAAAACTTCCGGGATCCGAAAACTCGAAGAACATGAAAACAGAAAACAAAACGGTATAGGAAACACATGTCAAAAGTGTAGAGAGAGACCGAGAACATAGTCGAACATCGTCGGGAAAATAAAAGACAAAATTTAATAAATACCTAAATTGTTAGTCTATTCGTTTGAATGATCTTAAAAAGACCTTATACTCTCGGATTGGTAACCCAGTCCCACACTCTCCGCCAAGGTAACCATTACAGGCATTTGTACTCTGAACCATTTTAGACGAAACCGACGGACCACTATTGTCACTCTTTTCATACTCGAAGTCTAGTTCACTCACTCTAGAATCATCGGGTAGAGACTGGGATACCACTGACGTCGGTACTTTACTTTTCTGCGAATAAGGAACTTTCTTTTCAATACTGGTTGGATCTATCGTGTAACTTTTCGTCTCTGTAATGAAACGATTGTTTCCAGGCAGATCAGTTCCGATACCAAAAAGGTCATCAGTACATACCTACACTCTCAACCTGACACTTCTTTCGACTCGTGGCTTCTTAACTACGAAAACTTGACACCACAACCTCTTCTGAGAACTCTCAGGAACCTGACGTTCCTCTAGGTTGGTCAGGTAAGATTTCCTCTAGTCGGGACCCACAAGAAACCTTCCTTACTACGATTTCGACTTTGAGGTCATGAAACCGGTCGAGTACGCTTCTCAACTGACTAACTTTTTCTGAGACTACGACCCTCCCTAACCCCCGTCCTCCTCGTCCCCTGCTGTCTCCTACTCTACCGACCTACCGTAGTGACTGAGCTACCTGCACTCAAACTCACTTGAGACCCTCTACCACTACCCATCCCTCCGGACCGCACGACGCTAAGTACCCCAGCGTTCCTCAGACTGTACTGACTCGCTGACTTGACTTGACTGGGATTGATTCGTTCCGTCACAACCTGTCTAAAGAAATGAGTCTCTATCAAAACGACGTCAGTCTCCGTTCCAGGGTCATATCACGAACCGTGTATTATACATGAGGTATGGTCTATTACGAAATGTTGGATCCCAAATAAAAAACAAAAGCAAAAGAAAAAAAAAAACGATGAAAACTCCTTAAAAACAACTGACATTTTTCCACTCAGACAAATTATCGAACTCACTTCTATCCATTCGACAATGACATTGTCAAAAAGTCGAACTCGTTCAACTGAATAACCCGGTCTATTAATAAACAAACCCTTTCGACAGAACAAGTAACATCACAATCGTCGTGGGGACCGGAGATGGGTAATCTACGAACATCGTGTGGAGATGACCAGTGTTCGTTTTTACGGAGGTTCGTAACGACTTACAAAGGATCCCCTGTCTTAGTAGAGTCAATTCTCGGTCACGACATTTATTTACAGACATCCAAAATAATATTTTAAAGAGATTTATGGCTCGTGTTTTATTTACGAATAACTTAAATTTAGTATTATTTTACACAGAAACTTAAGGTAAAACAAGTTCGATCCAATTTTTTATAAATGTCTACACCACAAAAAAACCATGTCAGACATTCAAGTAATTGAATTTGTCACATTATAAATCTTTAAGAATCTGCACAGGTTCTTATCGAGACGTTTTATTCTTTTATTCTTTTTCCCAATACTAAAGTTCTCTGATCAACATGTCCTTAATCAACTAGTGGGAAGTAACACAAGAGTATTGTCCAATATGCACAGATGATTTAAAATACAAAAAAACAATAGTAATGATAAATAACACAACGAAGAATTATTTGACTCTAATAATTCGTGTTCTTTATACATCAAAAAAAAATGAGAATATAAGGAGAGAAGAGGTTTAGAACCGTGGAACGTTCACAAATTGATTTCCATAATGTAACCTTACTAAAACATCAAACTTATTCTCAAAAGACAACATATTCGTAAACAAAACAATAATTCATATCGTACGGACAATCCTAATTCAATTAAATCATCTAGTAACCCCGACTTTACAACATATCCCATCCGAAATAGAGATCTTAATTGGGAGGAAAATTCCATACTTCTCTCCCACGGTCACTACACTAGGATCCTGGTGCACTTACAGTGTGTGGGTACGAACGGAAGACTGTAGTAAAGTGATTTCATAACACATATTGTCCGACGACTACTTTTATTAGAATCGTGAGATAAAAATTCTGACTGTTGTACGACTATTAGATTTCTGGAAAAAAATTTCCACTTTTATAAAATCGAGAAAATGTAAAATTGAGAAAGGGCTATAAATTAGAGTATATACTTTTCGAGGTCTCCTTAGAACAAGACAAAATTTTTCGAAGTTTTAATATATTTAATTTATATTTTTATTATCACCATAATTTGTTATATGTCATTTTTCACTTTCAGGACAGAGTGTAGAGAAAGGGTAGGTGGAGGAGTGAGGCTGTTTTCCTGGTAAAGAGTCTTCAATGGTGATCTTCCATAAATAAGAATAAGAAGAAACCATATTAATATTTTACACATACACACATATAAAATGATACAACATTCTTAATTCGATTTGATCTTTACAGACTATATTACAAGTCACATAAATTGTAAATAATATACATATGTATTCCCAAAAAAAATCACTCTAGAACTCTAAATACCAAACATAAAATAGGTGAAGGGTCCTATAGTACTCGGGAAAGAAAAAGATATTTACATGTAGGTGATCAAAAAACATCGACGTATACACACAACTATCTAAACGTATAGATAGGTAGGTATATATACATATACGTAGGTTTATATGTATGTGTACGTATTATGTATATACCATTAAATAAATTAGTAAGGCAGTAATCTTTTACGTTCATAAGGGATGAAGAAAAACGCAAAATTTATTACGCAATCATTGTCAGAATACATGACAAAATATGTCTTATCTTAAAATTTTCACACTAATAAATCGGTTCTTGTAAAGATGAAAAATAAAATTTTGGATGAATATTTAATGGGAGATTTCTGATACGACACCTTAAGATTAAACACCGTTCTAAAAAATTTCAAACCCAATGAGAGAGAAAAACAAAGAAATCCCCTTGACAAGTCAATTGGGAGTTTCGGGATATTCATTTTACCGGTATCGTAAATTGACAGGTCAAAATCGACTAGTAATACAAAAAATTTCAATTATTAAAATTATTCGTAGAACCCGTAAAAATAATGGATCTCTACCAATTCTGAAGATTGAACAGTTTTATATTATAACAACTATCGGTGGAACTGATAAAATATAAACAGTCTTTATGATTTAAACATTCCTTCAAGACACTCAATTCCTATTGTTTATCTAACTGACTACAACGTGTACCTAAAGTGACCCGTCTTATATGGTCACCACCACCACCACCACCACCACAAGTAAGCGATTCAGTACAGATTAAGAAAACTTTGGGGTACCTAATGTCGTGCTGTCCGAGGGGACAGGAAGTGATATGGTCATTGTACAATAACTTTGGAAATGGAGTAAGTAAGTAATAAAAAACAGACGCGATAAACCGTATACCTTAGAATCAAGGGACTGGTCCCTAACTTGGTGACGGGGAACGTCACTTACGAACCTCAGAATTGGTGACCTGGTCCCTTTAGGGTATGGGGTAAATCTATATAGTACATCGTTATAAAAACAAATATAATTTTTTAAATTATCAATATGAGTACTTTATCAACACTTAAAGCCTACCATAACTCACGAATTCAACTACATATTCATTGTTTAAATTGTTTGAATTAAGTTGACTCGATTTCATTTTTCTTCAATAAACAAAAATACTGCTCGTTCTGGTTTTCATTTTAGAATTAAAGTCCGCCTTACTGAATCCCCAACTTTTTTACAATTAACATAAGAGAGAGAGGTAAAGAGTTGAGAAAAGAAAATCCAATCAAAGTAAGAGTTTGTGAAAGGTATACTGATTCTATGTAGTAGAAATGTCGAAAATTATTATTCTCGAATCGGAAGAGAATGTTGAAGACGGACTTGAGACTAGGATAAATCACTATAACTTGATCCATAAGACACTGACTATCAGTATTTTTGTGTGCCCCACCCTTCGTTATCTTGCGGTTACTTTACACACTACAGATTATTAAATCGTAAAATTCACTGATAATTCAAGGACTAAGAATATAAAACTTTCTAGAAAGTTACTAATGATTTGTCATTAAATAAGAATGATAATTGTTTGGATACATTATCCCGTCCGTAACAATGTAAAATTACAAAATGTGTCCTCTTCCTTTCAATGGTTATTATCGATTCTATCTTAACTTTTTTAAACAATGAATTACTAACTACCAAATAATCATTAAGTCAGTCATCAACTCCGTCCTACTCTAAGGACAATAAATTTAAATGGTTAAGTCACAAGAACGTTAAAGACGGGTGGAGAAACGATCTCAATTTTCCCAAACTAAACATTCTAAAAAACAAATTTAACCCTCCACTAACCATTCTCTCATTTAGTGATATTTTAAAAAAATAATTTTATTCAATAGGGATTATAAAACTTTGAATTGTTATCTACTTGAGGACCACTAATTTTCATTTTCACATCACAAAGAAACTATCACCTTTTAGATCTTAGAATAGTCACAGAAGAGATTAAAGAATGAGGACTATATACACGTAATAAATGTATATCTTTCAAATCAGAGATGAACCCTATTAAGATTAAGTTTTCCCTATAAAAGTAATTCTGACTAATGATTCTGGAGAAGATATATAGACCTTTGTTAACAAGTCAACGATTCAACACAGTCTGAGAGACACTGGGGTACCTGTCACATCGGGTCCGAGGAGACAGGAGGTGACAGAGAACCTCAAACGAGTTTAAGTACTGGTAACTCACCAACTACTACAGATTGGTAGAGTAGTAGAAGAAGGGGGAAAAGGAAAACGAAAGTCAGAAAAGTTCGGAGTCCCAGAAAAGACAACTCAGTCGAGAAGTGTAGTCCACCGATTTCATAACCTCGAAGTCGAAATCGTAGTCAGGAAGGTCACTTATAAGTCCCAACTAAAGGAAATCCCAACTGACCAAACTAGAGGAACGACAGGTCCCCTGAAGACCTCAGAAGAGGTCGTGGTGTTAAGGTTTCGTAGTTAAGAAGCTACGAATTCGAAGAAATACCAGGTCGAGAGTACAGACACATGTACTGATGACCTTTTTTGTATTAAAACTGATATGCCTGGAAACCGTCGGTCCACTATAGAGATGAAAAATTACACGACAAATCAAAACAGTATCGAAAGGAAGGTTCCTCGTTCGTAGAAAATTAAAGTACCGACGTCAGTGGAAGGTGCCACCAAAACCTCGGGTTCTTTTATTTTAGATAGTGACAAAGGTGAAAAGGGGGAAGACAAACGATACTTCACTATCCTGACCTACGGTACTATGATAAAAAAACTTGCAACTCAAAGTTTCGGTCGAAAAGGTAAGAGGAGAAAATGGGAGTAGTTCAGAGAAATCAAGGAGAAGTTTGTTAAACTTTCGTGTTAAATCGGTGACAACTTTCCTATCGGAATTATAGACAATGATAGGGACCTCTTATCCGTCTATTAATACTGTTTACACAAAGTGACATTTGACAAAAATCAATGAACACTAAAACGTAAAAGGTCGATTCACCTGTAAAAAGAGTCTTTGTAAAGAAAGTGATATTTATGTAAATATAATCCATGGTCTTTTACTTTGAGGAAGGATTTATTAAAGGTTTAAAACACACGAAAATCCTTTAGTATTATTATTGAATCTTTTAAAAAAAAGTGGAAAGTTTTGACGATTAAGATCGTTTACTATTTACCACTTACCAGTATATAAAACACCAAACTCTTCCCTCTATTAAAACTTTAATACAAAGTGACTCAGATATCAAAAGACGTTCCTACAGATCACTCACACTTTTTCTTTTCGTCCTTTCCTCTTGGTTCATGTATGAATCCACCCTTTGATTCAGAACTGGTCCATTCTAAAAAATATGAAATAAAAACTCAAAGTTTCGTAAAGTAAAATAATTGTACTACATCGTCTTCTTACCTTTGTGACGGAAAAATCTTTACCTCAATCAAATTCTTTGATTGTAAAAAGGGTAAAATCTTCGTGTTATAAAATACAAAATTATTGTCTAAGACTCAAATTAAAAAGATAATTCAAATATTTAATCTTGTATAGGTTTTAGATTCACTATTATGGTGCTATTCTACATGTAAATTAAAAGAAAAAATAATTATATACCATGGTATGTCACTGTCACTATCATTAGATTTTATAAACACTTTAGAGCTTATGAGACATAAAGATCATTACGTCAAAACTCAGAAAAATAGAAACTCAGAAATTCATTACGTCAGAAAAACACACAAACAATTAGGAAACTTTACCCGTCATAAACATACACACAAAAAACGATCGACAAAATCGTTTTATATTATTTAGGTGAATAAGTAAAACACACAAATATCGGTTCTAATACCAAGAGGTCTAAGAACTAAGTATGGTAAAAACGCCGACCCCTTTACTATTACAAGTTAATAAGACAAAAATTTAGGTGGTGGAGGGGGTACATTTAAAAACAAACAAACAAACAAAAACACACACACACAAACAAAAACGAAACGTATACATTTATTAAAATTATGTTTTCATCCCAGTATTAAGTCACCCGAGACCTGAATTTGACCAAACCAAAGTAAAGACCGAAATGGTAAATTATTATCGAAACACTACAAACCTCCAGAATAATGGTAGAGGTGAGAGTCAACAGAAATAATGGTTTTATAATGAAGAAAAGATCCTAACTGTACTAATTATCAGTTATTTACGATGAAGACAATGATAAATACTTACGATATGACATATATATTAGGAAGAATCTAATACATTCATTATCTATTAGTAACATTTATAAATATTTTACGTCTTTTCGTGTCTTTCTTTTTATTTAGGGGATACTAACATGAAAGAAAAAACCATTATTTTACCACTACACACTTACAGAATATGAAAAAAATTTCTTTACATGTAAAAATTCTTGTAAAAGGGAATCAGTAACTATGTAATACGTCCAACAAGAAACACGAAGGTCAGAAGGGTCTACCAGGATCACCATTTCTTACGTGGACAATTACGTCCTCTGTATTCTCTACACCCAAGCTAGGCACCCAACCCTTTTAGGGGACCTCCTCCCGTACCGTCGGGTGAGGTCATAAGAACGGACCTTTTAGGGTGCCTGTCTCCTCGGACCACCCTACGTCAGATGCCCCAGCACTTCTCAACCTGTGCTGACTTCCCTGGGTCGTACAAAACACAAAGTCATAATACATTATGATTATGACGATGTATTCAAAGAGGAAATTCTTGTAAACAAAGATCAAGGAATAACAACATTTAGTACAGTACTCCTAGAACACGAACTTGGACGCAAGTCAAGTCAGTCAAGTCAACGTAGCCTGAGAAACTCTGGGGCACCTGACGTCGTGTGGTTCGTAGGGACAAGTAGTGGTAGAGGGCCTGGAACGAGTTTGAGTACAGGTAAGTCAACCACTACGTTGTAAGAGTAGGAGATAGTATGGGACAAGGAGGACGGAAGTCAGAAAGGATCGTAGTACCAGAAAAGGTTACTGAGTCAAGAAACGTAGTCCACCGGTTTTACAACCTCAAAGTCGAAGTTGTAGTCAGGAAGGTTCCTTATAAGTCCTGACTAAAGGAAATCCTAACTGACCAAATAGAGGAACGTCAGGTCCCCTGAGACTTCTCAGAAGAGATTGTGGTATCAAGTTTTCGTAGTTAAGAAACCGTGAGTCGAAAGAAATACCAGGTTGAGATTGTAGGTATGTACTGATGACCTTTTTGGTATCGAAACTGCTCTGACTGGGAACAACCGTTTTACTACAGAGACGAAAAATTATACGACAGTTCTAAACAGTATCGAAAAGAAGGGTCCTCGTTCCCAGAAAATTAAAGTACCGACGTCAGTGGTAGACGTCACTAAAACCTCGGGTTCATTTATTTCAGACAGTGACAAAGGTAACATAGACACAGAAAAACGGTACTTCACTACCCTGGCCTACGGTAGTAGAACAGAGTTACAAAAAACTTACAACTTGCAACTCAAAATTCGGTCGAGAAAGGGAGAGGAGAAAGTGAAAGTAGTTCTCCGAGAAATCAAGGAGAAACAAAAGACGGTATTCCTATAGTAGACGTATAGACTCCAATAACTATAAAGAGGGCCGTCAGAACTAAGGTCGAACACGAAGTAGGTCGGACCGTAAAGCGTACTACAAGAGACGTATATTCAATTTATTCGGCCCACTATTATATGTCGGAACTGTATGAGGAAAGGGTTAAACCTTGGTCAAGTAACAAGGAACAGGTCAAGATTGACTACGAAGAACTGGACGTATGTCTAAAGAGTCTTCCGTCCATCCCCCAGACCATAAGAGTAGAGAACCTCTCAAAAGGTGTCAAACAACCTTTCAGTTTCCGAAACCACAACAGTCATTTCGTCTTTATTTACAAAAGGACTTTGACAGAACGGAAAAGACACTAGGTTGTCTACAACCGTCAAACTAGTGACCAAAGAGACGGAAAAGATTTAGGCAGAATTTGTAGACCTTCTTGGATGAAAATTTTAATAAAATAATCATCTTTAGTAGTTTTCTTTCAGAACTAAAACAACGTAAAAAGGTTGAATCAAAAGGTATACACAAATCAAATATTAAGACAGGCGTCACACAAAAAAATAAATCATATAAGCACAACTTTTTGTCAAAGAACGGTCAAACAATTCGAGATAAATTTACCGTAAAAGGTCACATAAACTAAGTCTAAAATCCTTTGTCCTATATACAATAAATAGAAGTCATTTAATAAAACACGTAAAAAAAATGGAGAATGATTAGAAAAACGTTAAACAAATCTGAAAGTGTACCATTCGTGGACGGATATAATGAAATGACGCTCCCACCCCACAATACTCGACTTAACACGACGTGCAGGGGGGCGGTTGGTGGGGGGGGTCAAAGAAACAACTTCAAGATTGAGGATCATGGAGTCTTACACAGAGATAAACCTCGAACCGGGTAATTTCTCCATTAATTTCACTTTACTTTAGGATACTCACCAGGGATTAGGTCACACTAACCACTCGCCTATTCTATTTCTGTGTCGTATGTATCTCCTTTCTAGTACACGGCTGTGTCTCTCTACTATCGGTAGATGGTCGGTTCCTCACTCCGGGATTCTTGTTTTCTGAGACAGTTCTGTGAAACTATAACTTGAAAATCGGAGGTCTTAGTACTCTTTCATTTAAAATAAACATATTTGGTAGGTTAAACGAATAAACAATGTCGTCGGGATCGCTTGATTATGTCCCGGATTTGGAAAAACGGACAGTAGAAAAATATTTATAAAAACTGATTATATAATAAACGATCATTATAACTGAAGGTCTTTTTACAGATAAAGACGAAATAACTGATACGGTTTCGGAAACTGACACACCTAGTTTTATTTGACACCTTTTAAGACTTTCTCTACCCTTATGGTCTGGCGTAATGGACGGAGGACTCTTTAACATCCTCCGCGATGACCATTTCGTGGAGGATGTTACCACCGCGATTACCATTTCTTAGACGAACGGTTACGTCCTCTGTATTCTCTATACCCAAGGTAGGGGCCGATCCCTTCTAGGGGTCCTCTTCTTTTACCGTTAGATGAGGTCACAAGGACGGACCTTTTAGTGTACCTGTCCCCTCGGACCGTCGGATGTCAGGTATCGCAACGTTTCTCAACCTGTACTAACTTCACTGAATCGTACGTACGTATATCGAAAATCTATTTAAAAGTTTTGTCTGACCCACTTTTTGTTCCTCTCGGACACACTTCCGTAGTCCGTCAATGAGTCTGACATTCACCATATCCTTGGTTCTGAAGTCTCTTCTTAGAACACCTTTACTCGATTGAAGACGTTGTTATAAATGGACCCTTCATGAGTGATTACACCTTACACCTGTCCTTCGATTTTTAAGTATGAAATCAGGGTCCTCATGATAACGACTTTCTACCTCTTTTGTCGTGTCTCGAAAACTACCTCTGGACATCTTTAGTTCATTTCCTCTAAGAAAGGAGTCATGTATACAACTTAGGACCCTACCCTTTGAATTTTAGGATTCATCTTTTGCAAACTTTTAGTTCCACCTCGAGGATTACAAAAACATTTCGCTTTTACTCTACACAATAAGAGAACTCTAACCAGAGTACTTGTTGTTCGAAAGTCAACTTTGGACCCCCTTCCTCCCCTGCTCTCCTTTTTGGTCTCCAACTGAGTCAGAATGGTCCCGTCGTCGGATTAGTCCTGAGCGGTAACAGGTAACCGGAGTAGTTCTCTCTCTTCCCACTTGGGGAACACCTCTTTTTACAGTAGTCCTTAGAGACGTTCAAAAATACATGTTTCTAATATCTTAGGTGGTTCTATCCTGACGTATTGGTCTTGTTTTCCTTTTTGTTTATTACTTTTATCCGAGTGTCTAATAGATATAGTAAGTATAGGTAAATCTACTATTTACGAAATTTATAAATTTTACATCAATTATATAGTTCTTGTATCTCCTTTGACCTCTTTTATCCACTTTTCACTGAAAAATAATACTATAACCTACACATGTTTCATTTACCTTTGTATAATACAATTCATTTTTTGAGTGACCTATCCATATTACCTTCTAATCTGTATAGTCTTCTGTCCTATTATCTTTTATGGGTCGATTTCCTGTCTTCGGGTACTTGTCATATTTTTCCGTTTTACTATCCTATGACTTTCTCCTTGAGAGGTCCAGCCATCCACGGGTCATACGATGACCGCTAGTCACCTCTTTATTGAGGTCTTTCTTACTTCCCTACCTCGGTTTCGTTTTTGTTATGGGTCAACACCTACACTGACCACTATCTTCGTTCCAGGCCACGATATTTCTCGTTATAACGTATCCTTGAACCTTACAACCCAGGTACTTAGTTCCGTTTAACCTTCACCAGTTTGTCCTCTACCGTTCTCACTTGTAGCTGTAAGATCCTTAGTCGTTTGATTTTACCTGACCTTTCCCACTTAAATTGTGTCTACTGGTGATATAGATGATGACACCCGTCCTTAGGGAATCTTCTTTACCTCATCGGTAGAGTTGTTTTCTCAGACTTTACGTCATGAACCTACGTTAGAGTTTTTGATGTCTTACTAGAGAAAAACAAAGGTTCCGTTTGGTAAGTTATAGTGTCATTAGGTTCGGATACGGGGTTGGTCATTACCACTTCTTCGACTTCAACTTGTCAAGATACTTCTGGATTTTCTGGAAAATCTTGATTGTGGGTTTTTTCTACAGGAAAAGTAATATCCCCTGACCTTACGTTTTCATCCTTCAGTTCTTTGTGGACCTCATTGGCCGTTTAAACCGGAACCTTACGCCTTACTTCGGCCCGTTTCTGATTATCTCAACACGGTTCTTTTACGTGACCACTATCGTTTGTGGGAGAAGGTTGTTGTGTTCTCTTCCGAGATGTGTACCTGTAGTGGTCTACCAGTTGTGGCTTTAGTCTAACTAATATAAGAAACGTCGGTTTCTACCTCTTCGATATATATCAGTTGTTTTTGTTCTGACCCTCGACTGACACCGAGTCTAGTACTCGAGGAATAATGGTTTAAGTCTGAGTTTAACTTCTTTTATCCCTTTTGGTGGTCTGGTAAGTCCATACTGGATTTAGTTTAGGGAATACTAATATGTCACCTTCACTCTTTATCTAAATTCCCTGATCTAGACTGTCTGTCTCATGGACTACTTGATACCTTACTCCAAGCACTGTAATATGTCCTCTTTCCCTAGTTCTGGTAGGGGTACCTTTTCTTTACGTTTTTTCGTTTTACCGACAGACCCCTCCGGAATGTTTATCGACACTTTTCTTCTCTTCTCTTTTCGTTTCTATATTCGTAGACTTACGTCTCAAGCTTTCTTATCGTTTCTCTCTGTTCTTTCGGAAGGAATCGCTAGTTACGTTTCTTTGTCTCCTTTGTTGTCTTATCCTTTCTGATCTCTAGAGAAGTTCTTTTAATCTCTATGGTTCCCTTGTAAAGTACGTCACTACCCGAGTTATTTCCTGTCTTTATCATACCTGAATTGTCTTCGTCTTCTATAATCCTCCTCCACCGTTCTTATGTGTCTTCTTGACATGTTTTTTCTAGAAGTACTGGGTCAATGAGTGTTACCACACTAGTGAGTGGATCTCGGTCTGTAGGACCTTACACTTCAGTTCACCCGGAAACTTTCGTAGTGATGCTTGTTTCGGTCACCTCCACTACCTTAAGGTCAACTCGATAAAGTTTAGGACTGTCTACTAAGACACTTTCACGACGTGAGTGATACGGTCGTTTAAACCTTTTGAGTCGTCACCAGGGTCCTGACCTTTTCCAGTCAAAAGTAAGGTTAGGGTTTCTTTCCGTCACGGTTTCTTACGAGTTTGATAGGGTGGTAACGTGAGTAGAGTGTGCGATCATTTCATTACGAGTTTTAAGAGGTTCGGTCCGAAGTCGTTATGCACTTGGTACTTGAAGGAATACAAGTTCGACCAAAATCTTTTCCGTGTCCTTGGTCTCTAGTTTAACGGTTGTAGGCGACCTAGTACCTATTTCGTTCTCTCAAGGTCTTTTTGTAGATAAAGACGAAATAACTGATACGGTTTCGGAAACTGACACACCTAGTGTTGTCTGACACCTTTTAAGACTTTCTCTACTATTATGGTCTCGTGGACTGGACGGTGAACTCTTTGGACATACGTCCAGTCCTTCGTTGTCAATCTTGACCTGTACCTTGTTGTCTGAACAAGCTTTATCCTTTTCCTCATACAATTCCGACATATAACAGTGGGACGAATAAAGTGAATGTACGTCTCATATAGTACTCTTTACGACCCGGTCTTCTTCGTGTTCGACCTTAGTTCTAACGGCCCTCTTTATAGTTATTGGAGGCTATACGTCTACTGTGGTGAGAATTACCGTCTTTCATATTTCCCCTTGATTTTTTGGAGAACTACTTTCACTTTCTCCTCTCACTTTTTCAACCGAATTTCGAGTTGTAAGGCTTTTGATTCTAGTACCGTAGACCAGGGTAGTGAAGTACCCTTTATTTACCCCTTTGTCACCTTTGTCACAGTCTAAAATAAAAAAACCCGAGGTTTTAGTGACATCTACCACTGACGTCGGTACTTTAATTCTCTACGAATTTTTTTTTTTTTTTCTCTCTACGAATGAGGAACCTTCCTTTCAATGTTGGTTGGATCTATCGTATAAGTTTTCATCTCTGTACTGAAAAGGTTGTTTCCAGGTCCTCAACCACTACCTGTCCCTCCGGAACGCACGACGCTAAGTACGTCTCTCAGTCTGTCCTGACTCACTCACTTGACTTTCCTGTCTTTATTTTCTATTTATCTTTTGGTTTTTTCTCCCGAATCTCTAAACACGATATGGTTTTTCTAGTTTATAAAATTAATAGTTTTTTTCCCCTCTCTTTTAACCGGTTTTCATTAAAACTTCTATACGTCTCAAAAAAATTTTAACTATTTTATATAGTTGGATCTCTAAACCTTTAAATACAAAAGGGAATCATCCCTATGTCTATTTTGGTGTGAACTAGTCAATCTTACTCTTTTAGTTTTCTATCTCTTGTCATAGAACTTACCTCACACTTTTTTTTTCTTATACTGGAAGAAGTCTAGTCTAGTCTAGTCTAGTCAGCGAGTAAGCACAGGTTGAGAAACGCGCACTTAGCGTCGTACGCTCCGGGAGGGAGAGGTAGTGGTAGAGGGCCTCAAATGAGTCTGAGTGCAGGTAGCTCAGCCACTACGGTAGGTCGGCAGAGTAGGAGCCAGCAGGGGAAGAGGAGGACGGGGGGTTAGGGAGGGTCGTAGTCTCAGAAAAGGTTACTCAGTTGAGAAGTGTACTCCACCGGTTTCATAACCTCAAGGTCGAAATCGTAGTAAGGAAGGTTTCTTGTGGGTCCCGACTAGAGAAAATCTTACCTGACCAACCTAGAGGAACGTCAGGTTCCCTGAGAGTTCTCAGAAGAGGTTGTGGTGTCAAGTTTTCGTAGTTAAGAAGCCGTGAGTCGAAAGAAGTATCAGGTCGAGAGCGAAGGTATGTACCGGTGTCCTTTTTGGTGTCGGAACTGATCTGCCTGGAAACAACCGTTTCATTACAGAGACGAAAAGTTATGCGACAGATCCAACCAGTATTGAAAAGAAGGTTCCTTATTCGCAGAAAATTAAAGTACCGACGTTATGGTAGAATCCTCGGTTATTATTCTGACTATAGTTTGAAGAGTTGTTTGGAACCTTCGGTAGAACTTTAACAAAACTTAAGTAATGGTCGTTAGAACTGATATTTTGTTTACTTCTGTCGTCATTTTGTCTAGTTGTTGTTACTTGACACCCAAGAAATCCCTCTTCTCTCTTATAGGGTATTTCCATAGTGACCTCACTTCTTATTACCTTTACCACACTTAAACTCTCATTTATATTTAACTATTAACTTGATTGATTTTTGTCATCATTGCAATATCCCGAATTTTCTACCCATCTTTTTTGTTTTTGTTTCCCTTTGCACTCTCCTTATTTACCTTTCCTTCACAAATTTCTCAGAAAAATAACTCCTGTACCATTTGATCATTAAAGACAATCTGACATCAGTAAAGTTTTTGCGTACAACATTAGAGTCACCATTGGTGACTTTCTTATCAAAAATTTTGTCTCACTTCCCCCCTTTTCTTATTATTTTTTATTAACAAATCAAAACTTTGTTTCAGAACTTTAGATGTTGACAGTTCAATCTTTTTGTTAATTTACTATCTGTATTTATAAGCATAAAACTGTCAGTTTAGTATATAAAAAGTTTTAAAATAATTTCTGTTTCTAGAATAAAAGGACAGACTTTTTCATTACACACATTCATCCGTTTTTGTATTACGCAAAAACATATACATAAAACAAAAAGACTGTCGACGAAACACTATAACCGGTGTCACTTCTTTTTGACCCAAAATTGATACTCCTATAGTATTAAACCATTCATATCAAATCAAGGGAAGAAGTATAGAAGACTTAAAATCATCAAAGTCAAAATCATTAAAATTTGATTTTTATCCAATGACATTGTGGAACATAACTAAAATATCTTTGTCAACACACTTACAATCTTTTTAAATCCTAGAAGTTGTAAAAATTGTAAAAGTTAACCATAGGATAACATTAAAAGTTTATGTATATCAGTTTTGATTACAACATGGACCTGAAGATGTCAGAATTGAAGATTTAATTTGTGTCTCATTTTCAAGAGTACAATAAGGGTTCTCGTTCTTCTTGGACATATCAATAGAGATGTAGAGTGTATTCTGTTGTACACGAATACCGTTTGGACTAAACGAGTTCGGATGGTTCTTTCCGTCACAATGTCAAAGTATCGGTATACTTTGAAAAACCATACGAATCCTTAATTTTAACCACATTTATCAGAGAAGGATGACAGTAATATTTTGTAAAAATACATAACCGAATTTGGTCACTAAGAAACTTTCTTCACTTTGTCCACCCACTTACCTCTCACTATCTAACATCTCCGTATACACTATGTCGGGCTTCCATACATGGTTTCTCCGTATCTAATTCTTTGTTGTACTCACTTCGCGTACCGAATATCACTTATTGAAAATATATACATTGTGCTGCTCATCGAAACGAATAAAGTCGACTCCTTCATAAACTATGGAGTTAAAACACACATAAACTTTGAGTACATCGTACTGAAAAACAAAAGTATGTCGAACGCCAATCGAAATAACTTACTTCGTTTTCTTCACGCCCGTCGTCCCGAAGCTCGAGAAGCCATAGAGTAGGTTCTGAGGTCATAAGACGTCTTCCACGATTTTAACTTTCACCTGATAAATTATCGATCCATTAAAAGAATCTCGGGAGACAAAAATATATAAAAATTTTAGTATATAATTCAAAATCGTATGGATAGTATTTCACATCTCTAAAAATCACATTTTGGACATTAAAAATGTCCATCCATGTTGGTTCATGGGATAATAGGGTTTATTCTATACCTTGTAAAAGTCATAGGGATAGTTCAAGAGAACACAGGGGGTTAGTCATCATTTGTAATGAAACTGATAAGAGTAAAATCTGATCTAAAAGAATAAAAACTCATAGTATATAACCTTCATATACAATGAGAAAAGAAAGGAACTACAATACACACTCTAAATAGGTACAACTAATTTTTTTTTTTAAGGTACATCATAAAGTACAATATTTATCTCATATTAAATAAGACAACTAAAAAAAAAAGAACCAACAAAAGTCACAAACTGATAAAACTTATTTCAACGGGACTTGAAACAACGTGTTCAACAACCACCTATAACACGTGAGTAAAGAAAATCCATGTATATATCCTCACCTTAACGATCCACTATTTAAAAATACATATAAATTGAAGTCATTCTTCAAGGTACCATCGAGTCTGTCATTTCGTCGACGGATGTTTCACCCTTTGGACCCAAGTGAGGGGTCCAGTCCTTCTAGGAGACCTCTTCCTTTACCGTTGGGTGAGGTCATGAGAACGGACCTTTTAGGATACCTACCTCCTCGGACCATCCGATGTCAGGTACCCCAGCGTTTCTCAGCCTGTACTGACTCACTGAAGTAAAAGTGACGGCACGTCAAAAGGTTTCGCCAACATGACTAAAGGTAAGGATAGTCTTTATGAACGCACAAGGTCAGAGAGGTATAAGAATGGTCGTAAATGATAAAAGTCAAATATTAATATGGAAAAAACGACACCAAAAGTAACACTCAAAATAACACGGAAATTAAAGGTAAAGGGAAAGTAAACGGACAACTGACAAACATATAAGATAAACAAAAAACGAGTAAACATTTAACCTAACAGATAGAAAAACACATCCTCAAGAACTACAGAAGACCTATACTAAGGAAAGTTCATATGATTAACTCTTACAGGAGAGGATCAGTCAAATGAAACAGAAGAATGAGAAGAATTATTTTAGGTTATATCGACAGAAAATAAAATACCAATTACTCAAACCAGAAGAAACCTTCTTTGCAGAGAAACTAGAGAAGACCTCCCAAATAAAGAATATACAACTTTATTAACAGCCCAGTACTAAGTAAAAATAGTTATAGGTCATATATAATCTCCGTAAATCACTTTTCTAAAAGAAAAACACAAGATTTAATGAAAGCAAAAACAACATTCAGTAACTATTCATACCTAGATAAAAACGAAAGGGATATAAGAAATAAACCGGACAAACAGAAAAGATCGAGACAAAAGAGGGTCAAAATTCACAGACATCGAACTGTCATTCAATAGACAATCACATTCAGGAGGAACTCCTTTCTTCAAAGACCCAATAAAACTCAAGACATAACGGTGTACTTAAAATCTTAGTCGAACAGGTAAAGGCAGTTTGAAAGGATCCATAATTATCATTAACGTAACTTCGAGACCTAATTAAACCCCACTTAACTGTAAAATTATAGTTTGGAAGAGTGACAAATAAATAAACCTTGAAATTTAAGAGAGTTGTAAAACATCAAAAGATCGTCTCCAGAACCTCTTCCTTTACCGTTGGGTGAGGTCATAAGAACGGATCTCTTAGAGTCCCTACCCCCTCGGACCACCCGACGGCAGATATCCCAACGTGTCTCAACCTGTGCTGACTTCGCTGAATCGTCGTCGTCGTCGTCGTCGTCTCCAGAATGTGTATAAACAATCCAAATAGGATTCCGTAAATAATGTACTATCACAATTACATTAATTTAAAAAAAAAGTATCAAGAGAGACGATTGTATATTTTTTTATTAACATCCCGAAACAAAAACATATAAGAATAGAGTCACTAAAACGATTTAAGTAAAAAATTAAGATTAACAAAAATTCCAATAAAATAATCTCAAAGATACATGTAATCATAATCAACGTTAACTACTGGTAAAATAAAGAAAGAAAGGTTAAGAAATAACGTGACCAATCTTATAACGTGACTGATCTTTATCATTAACTTATTGACAAAACGGGGACTTGAGTTCAACTTTAATAAGTCGAAAATGGTAACAAATACTATGAAAAACATCTAAAAATCACCTAAAGAAATATAAGGAACAAACATAAGGACTTCATTTGTGGTAAACGAGTAATACAGAAAAATAAAATAAAAATTAACATAAACTAAACGATTAACAAACACCTTTTTACAAACGTCAATACCAATACTCTCCATAACCGGATAAAAAAGGTAAAAAGATTAGAACAAACTAGAACCATAGTTCTCATACAAATATTTTGTTGAAAACTTTATAAAGAGAGAAATATAAGAGACCTTCTTAAAAATATTTTTGAGTATATGACAAAAAATGGTATGTACTAGTCATCTTGAGTGGTCACCTAGACAGACCCGGACAGCAAAAAAAAATTCCGTCAAAATATAATACTTCAGTCAAAAAAAATAAACAAACAAATAACCGTATTAGGATAAGTCTAAAAGATGAAGGAGAAAGTCAAGAAATATATAAAACTTCAAAACAATAACGTAAGTATAAATCTTAACAATTTGGAAGAGAAACCCGATTATCAAAATATGAATGTTTTTACACAGATAAAAATCATTATGAAGAAAATACTCACAAGAACAATAGACTATGATTCTATCGATACAACGACGATAACGATTCAGCGAAGTCAGCACAGGTTGAGACACACTGGGGTATCTGCCATCGGGTGGTCCGAGGGGGCAGGGACCCTAAGAGGTCCGTTCTTGTGACCTTACCCAACGGTAAAGGAAGAAGTTACGTACTTTCACTTTTCACTTTCACTTCAGCGAGTCAGTACAGACTGAGAATCGTTGGAGTACCTAACGTCGGACGGTCTGAGGAGACAGGTACCCTAAAAGGTCCGTTCTCATGACCTCACCCCACGGTAACGGAAGAGACGATCGATATGACTGAAAGATAAAGAAAATAAATCCTAAACGTGTTATATAGGAAAAACAGGAAAGTGAAACAAAAAGAAAAAGTATTTTTAAAATTCAAAGAGAGGACAATTGTAACATGTATAAAAAATTTTTAGATCAAACTGGTAA
Source organism: Capra ibex (assembly GCA_006410555.1). Taxonomy (NCBI): domain Eukaryota; kingdom Metazoa; phylum Chordata; class Mammalia; order Artiodactyla; family Bovidae; genus Capra; species Capra ibex. The sequence goes on from SJYO01049859.1 coordinate 1,456,650, forward strand.
AAACAGAAAACTAACTACATAAATCTGATACAGATCACCAAAAATATACGTCCAAGATACCCGAAATAGATTACATTAATATATATGTATACAAATACTCAAACAGTAGAACGATAATAAAAAGTGTCTATAAACTGAAACGATAGAACGATAAGTATAAGACGAACAGTGTAAATAAGAAACCAGAACGTAAACAGGAAAAAACGAAGAAACCCCTTTTTTTAGTTCTAAAAAAAAAAGGAGAAGATAATTACATAACCGAAATTTCGGGAAACAAGAAATCGTCAATGGGATCTCTAATGTAAATAGGAACCATATAATTCCAAATGGTGAAATTAATGTCGGTCTTGGAGAATGTCAAACTGGTATAATGGAGGGGAGAACAGAAAACAGTACAATGTAAAAATAAAGATATACATAAACATTTGGGTGCCCTATCAGGACAATTAACATAATTTAATCTTGAGAACTATAAATGGACAATAAACGAGTAAGGTTATAAGAAGGAAGAACGTAAAGATGTGAAGATAGAACCCAGTGACAGAACTTAAGGGTAATGACAAAAGAACATCATATCCATATGACCTCAACTTTATAAAACAGATATTTAGGAGATAAATGGAAGGGTGAACTTCCGAAAAAAAAAAAAAATTAGTTAATGATAAAAAGTCACGAAATTCAATGATACAAGACCTAAAACAAAGATTCATTCATCAAAGAGAACAACGAAGAACATTCACTATTACAGAAAAAGAGGAAACCGATGAAATTTCTGAAGAGACAATGAAAAGAGAGGATAGGGCTATGAGGTCGATATGTCACAATTTAGAAATGTGACGGGGTGTACAGAGACTACGGGAATGATATTGTAATAAAAGTCATAAACAACGACAATTGGAAACACGAAAGATGATTGGACAAAAAAAAAAGAAGGTAACACGATCATTTCGTCAGAGGACTTAAAACTTAAAGTCAATGATATAAAAACACTAAATATAAAATGAATTTGTAAGATCTAGAGACGAAATAAATAAAAGAACCTGTATTATCAGTATCAATAAATATCTAGAGAATGTTGTCAAGGTTATACACTTAGTGAACTCAAACAAAGACAACAGTAAAAGAACTTAAAACCGATGAACTGGAGAAAAAAAAAAACAGAATGTCGTATAAAGTATAATAATGCACTATCTTACACTTACAACATATAATTTTTAAAAAACCGAGAACCTAGTACAATAAATATTTGAATACGAAATAAGACCTCACAACTAAATAATTGTGACTAAAACAATTTTAAACAAAAAAGGGAACGGAACCGATCCTTCACAGATAACTCTTAGAGTTCACTTTTACACTTACAAATCGTCTTGGAGAAGTAGAACTAGTCGGAGCTCGGGATTGTACAAAGAATGTCATAATATATCGACGATTTTAAAGATGAATCAATAGACCGACGAGTCGACATCGAAAAACGAACCAAAAAACCTGAAATTGGGACGTAAACGTGTTGTATCTTTATCCGATTACAGAACCTTTCTTCTAACGTACGTTTAAGAACGAATGAGAATGTAAAAGAAAAGAGACTCTAAAAAAGAGGGAAGTTCGGTGAAACCGACACGGTCAAGTCAGAGAGATGTGTCATGTCGTTCTATAAACATAAAAAAATCCTGAGATAAGTGAATTTTGACCTTTAACCGTTCACAGGGGTCTATGTTTTGGGCTCACTTATACCTCGAACACGAAAAAAGGTACCTAATAATAGGTAACAGAAAAGTGTCAACGAAATATTTCATTGTATAAATTGGAAATATCAATAAAAACCGTCCTCCTAACAAGTCTAGAAAACACTGGTCTTTATCTTAGGACATAGATAAATGAAAAACTATTTTATCAAAATCTAATTAATATAAGTCTATCGTCTTTATGAAAAACTTATCGTTCAATAGATAAATAGTTATCTATTTTATAACTAATCTTATCACTTGACAGATTTGTATTCATTCTTACTTGATAAGACGGTGTATTTGGTTTCGAGAAATCTTTAACTTATTAAATTACTTGAAATGTCTTTATACAGTCAATTCAGTATAAACTCGTAATTAGAAACTTCATGAAAGTGTAAAGTTTAATATAAAATCATTTTATATCAATGATACTGATTACATTCTGAAAATTGTATCAGTATTGTACGTTTTAAATCCGACACCAATTTTAGTGTTAATTTCATTTTGCATCCGAACTTTATAAAAAGGAAGTGTTAATAATTTTTTATAGACACTTGAAAATAGTTTCTATCCACTTATAGAAAAAGTCATCTAAAGACTATAAAACGAAATATTTATACAAATAATAAAGAAATATCTACATACATTAAGACGTTTAATGAATGATATAAGAAAGAATTTCAAAATTTACTTTATCAAAACTTAATATTGTTCATAAATAGTGACCTCTATAATTTATAGACGACCATGACTTTTTAATGTATATAATTGTAAATTTTTATGACATAACTGTACTTGTACCCAGACAGACAGACATAATATGTTTTTAAATTATTCTAAAAATAGTTATTAATTTATAAAATATATAAGAAATCCACGTAACTATATGTCGTCTCGTTGCTCCATCTCTCTTGTGTTCGTGAAGCTAATCAGTCTTTCCATCCGAGGTACAGACTCTCATTTTCGTCTAAATACCAAAAGTACAATGCGTAAAATGTCAAAATCTAAATCTGACAGAACACTTTAGATAATTTTAAATCTGACTTAAGAGTAATTTGTAAAAATAAAACAACTTTACTATCCGCAATTCATCCAGATAATTTGAAGTTCCATTCGTATCAATAAAACACATCAATAAGATACACTAACTCATATCGACCCTGTCATAAAAAATTATTTTAGAGGTAACATTTCTTATAAAGAAGGAAATAATCTGTATATTTCTTTAATGACGAAACTATACAATAACCTCTTTCTCCTAATGAACACACCACGGGGGCAAAACAGAATTAATATATGAACCCCAATTAAGACAAATTTACTTACAGTTTCCTTAGCGGTCGACCAACAAAACTTCTACTTAAACCTATGTAGTCATCTGTCAACGTTATTTGTCAAGTCCGGTAACAGGTTTTATTTTCCAGTTTTAGATTTGAGACGTTTTCTTCTACGACTCCTATTAGGTATTACGAAGATTACTATCCAAAAGGTTCTCAAAAAAAAAAGTCAACAATTACCCTACGGGATTACCGTCTCCTTATCTGACTTAACTCTCAATTAAACCAACCTCATGCCGAGTACATTCTTAAAATAGTAGGAAGTAAGACTTCATAGTACAAAGTAGAATTTTTAAACATTCTGAGCACGTCATATACAAACAAAATTACATTTTTATAGATTTTAATCGTCAATTGTAAAAAATCGAGAAGAGGAGAAAGGGATGAAAACTTAAGTCGTGTACAAGGTCTTAACGTCTTACAACCCAAACACGTAATTGAACTAGGGGAGAAAAAGGAAAAAGAAGGTCAACAGGTCGAATACAAATCATTATCATGGGTGTCCACTCGTATCATTCCCTCTTCGTTTACCTACTTAACAGAAGTTTCTTTGAACATCAAGATCAATTCTCATTATAACCTCTATCTAATTTTTTTTCAAACAATATCCCATTTTTAACAATACAACCGTAGTACTAAACTGAGAAGTATAAATTTAAATTTTTAATCTAAATACAAAGGAATGGATGAGTATGTTAGAAAGGATGACATCATTAAAGCTCTTAAATTCTATTTTTTTTTGTTTTAATACAAAGACTTTTTGGATCTTATTGAGAAACCAATAAACTCCATATATATATAGTCATAAATGAATGATCCTTAAATTTCACTCTTCAAATTTCCATATAATTGTAATTTTTATTTGAGTAATATTCATTTGTTTTTATTGTAAAAATAATTTTATTGATAAAAAGTTTTTCTTTTACTTACTGATCTCGCCGTAATAAAATCTAAATATGTTTAAAGACATCCCAAACAGGACTATCTTCTATCGACCAAACAGTATGAACGAAGATATAGGTCAGAGAACACTAAAGTGTACGTAACTTCGGAGACCTTTTTAAGGTATATATGAACACTCTCATTTTTTCTGTTATAGAAACTTAATGATACTTTTATCAAAACTGAAACGTCTTAGAGACTTTTATAAGATCCCTGACAGTCAAAAGACATGGTGTTAAACTCTCAACGACGGAATCTTTGACGTAACTCCACCTTTTTGTTTGGGTTTACCTAAGTTAAGTCGAAGAAACTTAATAAGTGATTTATAAAAGAAAGTCAAAACAAGTTACAAAATACATTCAATGGTAAATTAGACATTTATCGGGTTATTTTTATTTGTCTGGGAACTTCGTTAAATCATTACGGTATTGTTTTTATATTAAAACAATAGAAAATTTCTTGTCTCATTAAACTCTGTGCATAGTAAACACCTAGGTTCCCGTTCTTTTAACGAACATGGACCACCATTTTTGTCCGAGTTTCGTTCTCAACACAGTGTCCCGAGGAACCAAATCGATTTTCGTCAATCAAATTTTCCCTTTCGTACGAACGACTTAGTTGTCACCGGAGATAGCCGGTCTCCTTGATATTAAAGTGATTATGAAAATTGTTAGTTTCGTATATAAAGAAAAAACGTCGTTGTAGAACTGTCGATTCAATCATCTTTAATTACAATTATTATATTAACGATCCAGTTGACACCCAAAAAACATACGTAAATCTTGTCAAAAATTTAAAAGTTAATTTCATAATTGTAAAATATCCCGAAGGGTCCACCGAATCACCATTTCTTAGACGAACGGTCATGGTCTCTGAACACAAGTCAGGGACCCAGTCCTTGTAGGGGTCTCTTCCTTTACTGTTGGGTGGGGTCATAAGAACGGACCCTTTAGGGCACCTGTCTCCTTGGACCGTCCGATGTCAGGTACCCCAGTGTCTCTCAGTCTGTGTTAAATCACTGATTTGTTGTTAATTAGAAAATTTAAAATTTTCCTTTTATTTTTTGTGGACAACGAAAACCTATTGAACGAAATACTTATTAAGTCTTATGAGTACAACGAAAAAGAAGAAAAAGTGGAAAAAGTAAGTAAATCCCTTAAAAAAACAAACAAACAAAAGTTACACAAATTAAAAAAAAAAGGAGAGAGATTAGGTCCATTAGGAAGGACTAAGAATGACGAGAGTAAAAGATAATAATAAAAGGGTGACTCGTCGGGAACGATGAGAAATAGGTTAAATTTAAGAAGAACCACCACCCAATCAGTGATTCAGGATAGACTGAGAACACTTAGGCACCTGACATGAGACGGTACGCTGAGACAGGTAACCCTAAAGGGTCCATTCTTATGACCTCACCCAATGGTAAAGGAAGAGATCCCTAGAAGGACTGGGTTCCTAGTTTCGGTCCAGAGGACGTAACATCCTCCAGAGGACGTAACGTCCCCCTAAGAAATGGTTGACTTGGTCGTCTCTTCGAGAATGAAGGACGGATTAATCCGATAATGAGTATGTAGTAAAGAAATAAGTACGTCATATTTAAATGACCCGAAGGGAACACCGAGTCGACCGTTTCTTAGAGGGACGTTACGTCCTCTGGACCCAAACTAAGGACCCCACCCTTCTAGGGGATCTCTTCCCTTTCCGATGGGTGAGGTCAAAAGACCGGACCTCTTAAGGTACCTAACATATTAGGTACCCCAGCGTTTCTCAGCCTGTGCTGGCTCGCTGAAAGTGCAAGTTGTAAGTACTTAAATTATATAGTGTGTAAACAAAAATTATCAACCTAACTCAATTTCCTTAGTGAACGGGAACTATGTGTCGTTCTATAACCGATTTGGTCTCACTTTTTGGGTCAAGAGGTTTAAAGGTTTGGACGTGACCGAGTACTCAGGAAAACCATAATTCGTGTTGGACGAATAGAACTGTAAGTCTCGACTGAAAAACCGGTTGGTCAATGATACTGGATAGAGTATTACGGTAATCGAAATCTGTTCGACGGAAAGTGGTGACGATACTAGTAACGAACACAGGATGAGAAAAGTAAAGGTGGGGAAAGATGTAATATAAGTAGAATGTCAGAATCCACTTTAAAATTTATAAAGGGGATCTTTTCAGTCACAAAGACATTAAAGAAAATATTGTCAAGATGTTTAAATAATGTATGAATACTATAATATAAACAATGTATATATATAGACAAGATAGTTCTCTACTAATTTGAAAGTAAAGTTGTCTATAATTTAACTTACTGAAAAGGGAGTGACTAACGAGTAACTAAACATTCCTTTTGTAGGAGGTTAAATGTGTCTTAAATTATTCTCAAAGAAACGTATATAAAAAGGACTTTTTATTCTTTCCAAAGTAGACATTTTTGAAAATTTAATGTCTATGGGTAAAATATCGTGATATGAACTCTAAGTATCTAATCTTAAATTATGAACTTTAAGATCTTTAGTAGTCTAGTATACGTAGGAGTAAATGTTTACTCTTTTGATTCTGTAGCTCTCCTAACTAAAGGGCTCCATTGTCAAATAATTACAATCTAAACCGGGACTTTCGGTCAACCGGACCGAAGATCGGTCGAGAAAAATCTTATACAACGTATACAGAATGTCAGGAATATTCACATTACTATCTAGTCATTCATAATTTTATGTTTAATATCAGTATCCTATACTCTTAAAAGAGTGGGTCTTTCTAGTCAAAGAATGTGGAAAAAGCAAAGAAGAGGTTGTAAAAATTAATTACTTCCTATGACAAATCTTTGTTTACACCTTCAAAAATATCTAAATTTTTAATAACCTATAAATATATAAAATACAGTACCTCGTCATAAGACATTAAAGTATACTTGGAACAGTATGTAAATGTTCATGAGATGGGTTGTATCTAGAAGGGAAACTTAAAGATTTCCTGGATTGACCTATAATTAAATTAATATAACCTAGGAGATTAACACAGTACTATGTTCAGAATAAAAAGTCTTCTTAAGACTTATATCAATTTAGATCCTGTCCAACTAATAGGGGTTATAAATAATGGTGGGTTTGACTTCTTTTGTAAAAGTAGATGAGGGTGAGATTCCTGGACAATAAAACTTTATGAAGTAGATTGTTTATCAGAAAATAAATAATTTGTCATGATTGATGTATTAAAAAGGAACAAAAGGTTTACCTTCTATATACAATAGACAAAAGTCATAAGGTTTACAATAACGGTTAATTTGAAAAGTAAAATTCTCTCTAAGTTGTTTTCAAAAATAATAGTCCCCATATTACAAAGGTCGTGTCAAAAACTTTATAATCTTTATCTAATACCTCCCTAAGGACGGACGAGACTTTATCGTTTATTAGTACTCACTCGAGGGGTACTGGCCCTAGATTCGCACCGGAGATTCTCGACCCTCGTCAGCGGTGTTGTTAGGCTTTCTTTTACTCCTGAATTTTATCTAATACCTAATAATTTGAAACCGAAAGTCATATCGTTGTTTACTATCAATCTCCACCCCCTAATCATACAAAGTAAAATGACGTCAGTTTTATTCTTTCTTACTCCCGGGTGCAGTCTCAAACTTTCACTTTTCTTAACCCAATTACTCCATTTAACTATCCTACCTCACCACTAATATATACTTCTTTCCCAGTCCTTACATTATTATGTATTCATACAACTGTCGATAACAGTGGTGACCAAATCAAACAGACCAACGACTTTTCAACAAAATTTATATTAATTCGAAAAAAAAAAACGGAAAAGTAAGACAAGTACCCCTCGGACCGTACGACGTTAAGTATCCCAGCGCTTCTCAGTCTGTTCTGAATGACTGACTTTTTGTTGTCGTTTTAAAGGAAAAGAGGAGATCTTATTCGAGGATAAGACCTCCTTGAATCTCAGAGACTTTCTAATATAGAACAATCAGTTGATTAAATATCAGACCTGATAATGTCCTTTTTTCGGTTGTGATAAAAGGTACCATTACTAATTGTAAATAACATAGTTCATAGACAACATAGGAAACTGTACAAGTATACTTCGTCTTCTAATTTTAACGACGGAACCAGAATTTTTATAAGACACCAGAATTTGTAAAGACAGACTTGTTCTGTCCAAAGTTCTACATAATCCTTTATTAAGAGAGACTAGAGAGGGACGACGTCTACTAGTGACACTTACGAAGGAACAAAGGGTCGAGCCACCGGTTGAGCGATTATCGTCAACCCTTACTACCTGAAGTTCTTTCTCTGTCTTACCAAGCTCGTACGTAACGGTAATAGACACTTGATCCAGTCTTAATAAGAAACTCATTATTTATATCTCATAAAATCTTTCTTGTATATGGTAAAAATTACGCTTAAGAAATCCACAACCAATTCTTATACTTTTTCATCCTGTAAGGACTATCCCTTCATCACCTGAACGACAAATTTGTCTAATAAAACTTCTCTGTAAATTTGAAATGTTTAAAATTTTCAAAATGAGTAGTACTTTAAATTCTATTTCCTTAACAGGTTTAAGGTCATTAATCTCATTTTAGAGAATTTCATACTAAGAGTCTGTAATCAATTGGTGTCATACATAGAACTACACTTACTTTTTGTTAAGGGATACGTAATTTTTTTCTTAAGATTTAAGTCCTAATTTCTCAATTTACACCTTTTATGCCCCTCTTTTTACCTACTGAAAAAAGACTAACATTCCTTTCCCTCAAAACTTAATAGTTTTCTTTAGTTTGTAAAGTAGTCGACAACTAAAATAATATTCCTCTATTGTACGATACGGTCTTGTTTCTTTTTTATTGTTTGTACTATCAATTTCTTGAATGAATATATGTCTAGTCATCCTTTTTATTCATTAATAGTTTCTTTACGTACCGATTAGTTCATAAAATTTCAAGTTTTCAAATTTTCAATTTGAAGGGAATATTGGTTTATTTATATTAAAATTTACTTTTCTCTTCTAGTATAAAAAGGGGTTTTTACCATATCCAATGTAAGTGAGATCTATTTAATTAATGTTTTAAATTTCCTTGTCTTCCGGTTCGGAATATAACTCTCAGGTTTTTTATGACAGGTGTTATGGACAACCAAATTTCTCCTTCATCTTTAAACTAGTTCCTTCAAAAAATTTTTAGTACTTTTAAACTGATGGATAGTTATTCACCCTAAGGACCTTTCAGTATATTAGTTCAATTAAAAAGTAATCTTCTATGAAAATATTGATACGTTTTGTATTACTTTTATCACTCACTTGGGTTCTTTATCTTTTCTTTCCTTTTTTCAGTTAAAATTCTATTCCTCTCCTTTCGTTATTACTAAAAGTCAGAATCACTTGTCCTATCTAATTAGACACAATTGACCTTCTTCTTTTACTATGTGTCTGTGATAGCAAAATCTATGTGTCTATCCGTTTGTATGTGATAACAAACTTTTTACGTTTCCAGTCTCTTTCTTTTCCAATTATGCTATTCCTTCTCTTACATTATCCTCAAAACTTTTCATACACTATTTGAAAAATATATTAACTTTTAGAATAACTTTACTTACCTAAAAGTTTCTAAAATTAAAGGTAAACTGAGTCTCATCTTGTGTACTACCTAGTGTTTGGTGTCTTCATGAACTACTTAATTAACGGAGGTTTTTCTGAGTAAGTGAAGATAGAATTTTATAACAAAGTTTCTTGTTTATTAAGAGTACATTAGTTTAACTCTCGTAATTTTTACATATTTAAATCGTTAAAAATTTTACTTTCATTGTAAATTTTATATATTTGTGTGTATGGATGTATTTCACTTTATTAATTCTACGATGATACTCTTGTAAAAACTTTTTTATTATTTACCTCCCCTTCCCCAAAAAAGGGTGTACATAAATTTTTTAGAATTCGATCCAATAATCCTCTCTTTTTTACTTTCTCTCAGTTATCAACAAATGGGAATGTGTATCTTTTGAAGTCTTTCGTACGACCCTATTAACTTATTTGTAAACTTTTTTTAACTCAAATGGTTATAATTTGGTCTCAGACAAAGGACTCTCTGAATTTTGACTATACAATTGGTACTTAAGTCAATTTCGTGTGCACACACAGACACGTATGTCTCTCGTACGGACTAGAAACTTCATTCCCTCCTTAAAGACTCGAATTTTAGATTTCAATTTAATCTTTAGTCGATTTTCTAAATTTTGTCTATTTCCCGATTAGAAAGGGGATATATTTCTTGACCGTTAACTGTCCTTTCTCGATAAGTCATGTTGTACCTGTTTCCTATACTTTTTTGTTAAGTCTTCTGTGTTTCTTTTTTTTTAAAACAGGTACAAAATGACTTATCAACACAGGTACAAAATGACTTATCATTCATCTTTCAAAAAAGTCAGTCTTTCGAGTCAAAATTTTAGGGTGTAAAGACTAATAAATAATTAATAGGGGATATATCATACAATTCAAAAAGAAGAAATAAAATCGTGAAGTCTTAGGTCTCCACCAACGGGAAGCTCCACCTGACTTGTGGTAGAACTTTTTACACTAACTAACGGTTAATTCAGCTTATTTACTCCGAGAGTAATGATGTTAAAACGTGGAAGAATTAGTAGGTTTCTGGGCTGTCATACATGCTCGACTACAACTCAATCTCCATCCTAGAAATTATAAGAGAACGTTAAAATTTTATACTGAAATTAATGTATGAGAATGAAACTTTAAAATAAACTTTAAAATTTCAATTATCTACGTCGTGTCGTAATTAATAATTTGAATTTACTTATTCGAACCCAATAAGGTCGTCATAAAATAGTGAGTAAATTAAACCTAACTTAACTTAAGAGTTCTTATAAAGTAGTTGTACACTTCAAGTAAGTAAAAAAATAATAGACACTTTTGAACTGACTCGTTTAAACTCGTGTTAATTCCAAAACATCTGTAAATGGACAAATAAATTCTTCTGTTAAAGAAAAATTCCTGACATCACACAATTAACATACCCTTATCGAGGACGATTAATACATGATAAATAAATAATTTGGTACGATTTTAAAAGACTTGAACCCTCATGAACAACCGTTGATTACCGGTATATGTTAACTTTCTTTATCTTATTTATAGAAAAATTTTTGTGTGATAACAAAAAGACAAAAATGATTAAGTCACAACAAAAAAGTCAATCAGATTTTATCATTCCGATAAAAAGATATTATTTGACACATCATCTCAAACCTTATTTTAATAGTGTTCGATACAAGAAAGAAAGAAAGGAGGGTAGTAAAAACCGGAACGGAACATCGAACACCTTAGAATCAAGGGACCGGTCCCTAACTTGGACCCAGGAACCGACATCTCTCGTCTCAGGATTGGAGACTTGGTGGTCTCTTAAGGGTGTCTGATACACATATCAAATAAACACACTTATATAAGTTATAACGTAACAACAGGTAACGTCTATAATAAGTCTCATTCGAACGATACAAACATAAACCCACACTTTAATACGTTTAATACTTTCTAAATAACAAAGGATGAAACGGACAAATCTAGTAAAATACTTTGAACAGAATTTACAATATCAAGACTAAAATAATCCCGATGATCTTTATAAAACTATAATATTTTAACTGTAATCGAACATAGTAATTGTTTAAAGTCATGTTAAAAGAGGAATTATTTACTAAAATTTATATAATAAGTACCCGTAGGTCACCCTTACTTGACCATAAAAACTATAAAGTGACACATAAAACGAGATTCACAAAAGAAATAGTTCACCCCTTTGACGAAAATTCTAACCTCTCTACTAGTGTTATTTCTTTCTACACATATCTGGACAAAAAAAAAGAAAATGGACATATTAGTATGTCGTCTAATCGTTTCGGAAACACATATACTTTTTTGGGAGTTTCTTATACCACCTGAAAAATTCATGTGATGGTAGTAACGAAGAAAGAACAAAAAAATTTTACAATCAAGAAAAAAGAAATTGTTCTAAGGGGACCACATCGTATCACTAACTCTCGCATCTGAAGTCCGAAATGTCTAGACCAAAACTAAAAAAACAAGATATTGGATGATCGAAATACCCCAGCGTGTCTCAGCCTGTGCTGACTTCGCTGAACCGTCGTCGTCGTCGTCGAAATATTACACCCCGTTCAATAATCGGAGAAAACCTAGGTAAAAAGTGATCCATTTTATTTTCAGTACCGAAAATGAAATTAATAACACTTCTTATTTATGATATTATTATTACCATTATGATTATCGTTGATCGTAAGAACATTTCGAATATTATTCAATCCATTATAAAGGTTCACAAAATGTATATAAGTAAGATTAGATGTATTTACAAAATCAATGATGAACTGTGTATTAATTATAAGGCATTTATGACTAACGGAACCTATAATTTAGTAATTAATAGTAAGTCAAGTCAAGTCAAGTCAGTGAGTCAGCACAGGTTGAGAAACGCTGGGGTACTTAGCGTCGTGCGGTCCGTAGGGACAGGTAGTGGTTGAGGGCCTCAAGTGAGTTTGAGTACACGTGGCTCAGTCACTACGGTAGGTCGGTAGAGAAGGAGACAGTAGAGGAAGAGGAGGACGGGGGTTAGGGAGGGTCGTAGTCCCAGAAAAGGTTACCCAGCGTACTCCACCGGTTTCATAATAGAAGATGAAATAGCAATAGAAGTAGGATCTCAGACGACAATTCTCTTAGAACAGGGGTAAAAATAATTAATATAAAAATATTTAAAAGTGAGATTCAACTATTGAAAAAGGACAAGAATTGTACAAGGTTTAAGACTTCGTTAAGACCTACTCATAAATTTCTAAATTCAAGTTTTGAATGATTCATACATCTTTTTAATTGGTCAGAGAGTGACGACTCCTCTTTTTTTTTTTCAAACGATTTTAGAGATAAATGTCTAAACCTCCAGGTAAGAAATCTTGTTCCTTTTGGTTTCCATGTGAGTTTAGAATTGTTTTAACGTCACAACAAAGTCAAATTGAGCCACTAATCTTATTCGACTAGTGAGGGAAATTAACTGGACTGATGTCTCCTTTCCTACTTGACAGAGATTACCTCTATTGTAGTGAACCTTGGAAATTAGTTTAAATGTCACAGGTAGTAAGTCAGTCTTTAAACTGATACATTTATTTTTTCTTATGTACGTTCTCCAATACTGACACATTAACTTTTGAGTTTTCCTTAAGGTATCTGCGTATAGGTGTCCACTAAGTCTATAACGTCGGTCTCCCTTTTCTAAAATTTTGTGGGTACTGATTGAATAATTCTTTTTACCTCTTTTTCTTTTATCCTCTTAAAGTGGTAGATTAACCTTATACTTTTTATTTAGTTTACCTCGATCATAGTTTTTTATATTATGGACTTTAAGACTTGATCTACTTTAATTTTTGAGTAAAACCTGTTCTTCCACAGTAATCATTTGACTTTCTCTTCAGTTTTTAGTTTCGTAAACGTCCACCCATTATCCTTCTTTTACTTGTCTTGTTTTCCCTATTTTGTATTAACAACAGAAGCCTCTTCTCTCTCTCTTTTTCGTCTTTGTTTATAGGTTTCTTTGACACCAGCAGTTTTGAAACAAAAATTTTGACCACTTTGAAGTATTTCGAGTCTTTTGAGTTCCATTATATTTCTTTTGTTGAGTATCCGTGTAGTACCATTCTAACCACTTTTGGTTCTATTGATTTTTGGAATTTTAGTCGAACTCTTTTTTTCTGATGAAAGTTTCCTTGTTTAGACTGTCGACTAAAGGGTTGTCTTTATCATCTTGGTCTTCTGTCATCTTACCGTAGAAATCTCACGTTTTCTTTTATTACGGTGGATGGGGTCTCTTTTACAGAAAGTTTTTGTTTCCATTTTATGAAAATTCTGATTGTATTTTTCTGGGTTCCTTTAGATTTCTTTGTACTAAGAAAGAACCTAAGGAACGGAAATACAGTACTTCTGTCATTACGTCGGATGTTACTCCGCGTGTACTCTTCCTTGAGTCGGGACAACTATTACTAAACGTACATCACTCACTTGGTAGAACTTCGCCTAAGATGTCGAAATCAGTTCGGAACTCTACTGACATGGGGACTGGTTATAAAAATGACACTACAGTATTGACGTGTCGATTTGAGAAGATCTCAGGACTGAGTGTCTTCGATACACTCTATTATTTATAAATAACAATAAATTTTTTACTCTGTCTGTCTTTCCTTCCAATTTCCCTGAGGAGTGACGACGACGACGACACAGTGAAGTGACCACAGGTTGAGACACGCTGGGGTATCTGCCGTCGGGTGGTCCGAGGGGGCAGGGACCCTAAGAGGTCCGTTCTTGTGACCTCACCTAACGGTGAAGGAAGAGGTTATTCCCTGAGGAATCAGTCTTGCTTTTACTAGACTCTGTTCTTTTACGTTCTTTCTTGCTTCCCACCGTTTTTTTCCATGTGTATACTGATTTATTTTTTCTGATGAGTAACAGTTTTGGTCATAAACATTACAGGATTCATAAAATTTTATTTTAAGTCTGGTGTTATTACATTAGTCACGTCTCGTCCCCCCACTCCATTTACTTAATATCATCAAATTCAAGACTTTATGTACTCGAATAATTGTTCCAACGATTTATGTTTCCGGTTATGTGTTATTATTGAACCTAAAGAAATATGATCGTTGTTTTTCTTACCTTAAATATTTTATTTCTGTAAATTTATTACAAGTTTTTATTCGTTGTGATTGAGTATCACAACCTTTAGACACATCAGTAGAACCCCCCTCTTCTTCCTCCGAAACTCCTAAGATCAATGTCACTCACACAAATCAAACTCTTTTTAGATAGTTTGGAGTGTAAGCACTAAACACGTGACAAATTATCCATGTTATGGACAGTTAAATTTTCAAGTTTTTGACATGTAATTTTCTTTAGTGAGTTTATATAAGGAACTACTACTCAAACTTCTTTATTCGAGAAGTCTATTCGAGATCAACCCTAATAATCTTTATGTCTCTTCAACCTACTTAAAATCGAACAATTTCCTTCTCACGTAAAATATTCCTGAGATAAGAAAAAGAACGAAAAAGGAAAATAATCTCTTAAAATCGTGGGATGTGGCTAAAAGTGATGTCTGTATCAGGTCTATGTCGACTTCCTGTCGATTTCACTCATGGAACACACAACGACAATTTTGAAATCTAAACGGATTAAACATACAGTTCGGTCTCGTTTTACTCAAATTCATTTAAAGGATAAAGTACCTCAATATAACATCAAGAGAGTATTAATTGACACCGAATTTTTAATTTTCATTCGAAAACCCTTTAAATTTCTGAACTTTAATCAAAGAATAAAATTATTAGATTCCATCCACCGTCATCTTTGGATCTGGAAATTAGTAAAGACATAACATGTAAACAACTACAAGTCAATGATTCAGTACAGACTGAGAAACTCTGAGGTACCTGACATCGTACGGTCCGAAGGGACAGGAAGTGACAGAGGACTTCAAACAAGTTTGAGTAGTACAGGTAACTCAACCACTACGATGGGTTGGTAGAGTATGAGACAACGGGGGAAGAGGAGAACGGGAGTCAGAAAAGGTCGTAGTCCCTGAAAAAGTCACTCAACCGAGACACATAGTCCACTGACTCTATAACCTTGTAGTCGAAGTCGTAGTCAGGAAGGTCACTTATGAGTCCTAACTAAAGGAAATCCTAACTGACCAAACTACAACGACGGGTCCCCTGAGAGTTCTCAGAAGAGGTCGTGGTAACATGTATAAAAATCGTATTAATGTAACTTTCTGATTTTCTTATTTTATTATTACTCATCTTACTTCTCGACGGAATTTAACTCATACGTCTTTCTATTCGGTACATCTTAAAACTCTCATTCCAATTATTCCTTTATTTTCCTCTATTTCTAATAAAAGGTCTTTACTTCATCCTACTAAAAAGTCTCAGAAAACCCTCTCTTTTCGTACACAAGTGATCCTTACGACCTTATTAATATAAATTTAACTAAATCTCCAGTTTATTAAATAGACACCTCAAAACGGTTACTGTGTCAAGGTTATTTATACGATAGTCCACATCGTATCATCCAAACAACTTAACGTCTATGTGCAAAAAATTTAAGGAGGTGATTCAAACCCTTGTAACACTTACCCGTATAAAAACAACAAAAAGTAAAAAGAGGTCTTAATTTTTATCGACAAAGTATAGAACTTTATGGAGGTAGTGACACCTATGTAACGTACGATTGATTGTAGTAAAGGACTCGATTCTTTAATTCTTATCAACAAGAGATCAATTCTGAAGAGTCTGAACGTCGGGGAAAGAAAGAACCGAGGGATATTGTGAACCCGTAAGAGGAATGACTACTTCTTACATAGGTAAAAGATGACGACGTACTGTTTGGTAATATTTATGTTACCAAATTTTATCGTAGTCAAATAATCAAGTGTTAACTCATCCAATCTCCAGACCGTACCAAGAATAGATCTCCAAAATCACTTCTTAGGTAAATAGAGATTCTAGTGAGTCTAATAACCGTCTTAAGTAAGGAACGAGAACATGTTGACTTCAAGGACAAAAGAACTACAGTTGACCCCGGAAGAGAGTCTAAGATTTCCGGTGGAAGAACAGAACCGTGTACCGTGAGAGGTAGAAGTTTGTGTTGTCTTTAAGGAACTTAGAAACACGAAACTCAGAGAGAGACTGAAGGATAAGAGGGAGGTCGATCTCTTTCGAGAGGTCTAGTTCGGATGGTCTACTAGAGGTATAGAATTCCAGACAACCCGACATACTATATTTGTATTAGTGTAAGTACCGTCACTATGGTATAAGTGTCCCTAGGTCCCTAATTCTGGACGTCAGAACTCTTCTGTCCCCATAAAAATCTTAAAACGGATGGTCCTATTTATTCTTTACTTGGTCCCATGAATCTCAACACCAACCCACCTCTCATATAAGGTGGTTTTAGGACAGAAAGGACAAACCAAGTTATGAAAAGAAAGGAATTCAAAGACCTCATACCCGTCAAAGACATCGTACCCATGTAATACCGATCCCGTATTCCTTTACCTACCCCAAAAGAAAAAGTTATTTTATGGTTAAATAACTTATCCAATCTCTTACCGAATGGTCCGTCAGTTATGTTCACACAGTGTTTGTAAAAATTCTATTCCTCGTGGTCTTCAAATCAGTGTGTCAATAGATTAAGAGTAAAGAAGGTGGTGGGGTACAGGGGTAAAGTCAAAGACAATGTCAGAGTACAACTAATCATGTCGTCTCGAGTCACACCAACCAGACATACACACCCCCCTATAAAAATTGATAACGCAAGGTGAAAATATTTGACGAACGAATGGTAAGAAATTAAAATAAAAGAAAGTAACAAGGAATGAGAAATACAGAAAAAAGGGAATGGTTGAGAGATCCAAAAACATAAGCGTTTCACAATTCTTGAAATAATCTTTTCACTTTTTATACCGTACCTTTTCTTTACCCGACAACTCTCCCATCTCTACCAACTCCACTGTATTTTCATGTACTAACGATTAATTCATTTTGACCGGTACACGGTATGTATTTGTCACAAATTGTTACATTTATCAAGATAACCAATCAACTAACAGTATTTGATAATGTATCTTTCTTTGTTCACTCTACTGACCTATGGTCAATACTTTCTTCTTTCATCAACCATCATCCGGGGTCGACTGTCTTTTGGCTTTGGAGTCAACATGTTGTCGTTCTCACCTAAGACGATTGTTGGACTTACTTGAATCTTCATTTACTCATTATTACGGATTAATAAATTATTATGGTCACTTATATGCCGAACAACTCGAACGAACCATCTTATTCATCTTATCCGAACGAGTCTATTCAAACCCTGTTCTGAAAACTTCATTTCTCTTGTGTACATCATTGTCATTCACCAAATAGACCATCAAAAGAAACGATTTCCCGTCAGAAAACTGTCTCTACGAAGAATTCGTCCGACCACCACAACGGTTACGAATGTCCACAATCACTCGATAGATTCTTATCAAAAGTCTTTCTCGTCCTTTTCGTCTTGAGTCTTTTCGTCTTAAATATTAAACAAAATTTTACACTCAAAGTGTACACCCTTTCGTACTAGTTATGTATTAACTCATTAAACGAAACTCCATCTAGAATAGAAAAATTTACATAAAAATTTAAAGGATACATTTATAAATTTATAATTCATCACTATCGACAATGAGACTATATCATTATCCCTTTTTGAACGAAAAATAAATTTATAAATTAAAGAAACTGAGATGGGGGTGGGGTGGGTTGTCTCTTCTGTCTCTTCGTTCCAAAGATCGGTCATTTTACCCTTAGTATCGTTGTAAGGCCAGTACCCGTCCATGCAAGGAGACACAATGAAATATAGCATATTCTGTTTCAACTGATAAAAAAGTTTACAATTGAATAATATCGTAGAGTAAATATACAATTGTACCAGAAAAAAATACACAATAGTAATCTTGGTTCTCTCCAAATTATGTGTCATAATTTTAACTGGTAAACATTCAGTTGTACGACTACTATTGGATCCGTAAATTTAATTTTTAAACTTGTACTAGATATGGTTTTTTCTAAAATTCTTACAATCAACTTATGCATCGATTTTAAAGAATGGAATTCCATTTTACATCTTACAACATTTATGGATTATTCGTTCTATCATCAGGGTTTATGGAAAGGAAAACAAAGAAATAAAACAAAACCCTACACAAGAAAATTAAATTAAAGAATAACTTTATATCAACTAAATATTACACGAAGACCACATATCGTCTCACTAAGTCTATATATACATATATATACAAGAAAAAGTATAAGAAAGGTAATACCAAACAATATTACTTATATCAACAGACACGATATGGATATGACATCCTGGAACAAATAAAAGATATCGTCACACATAGATATTTAGGGTTTGAGGATTAAATAACGAGGGAGTGAAGAAAAGGGGGAACCATTGGTATACAAACAAAAGAGACAAACTCTCAGACAAATACAAAAGTATTTATTCAAGTAAACATAGTATAAAATCTAAGGTACATATTTAAACAGAAACTGAAGTAAATCATACTACTATTAGAGATCAAGGTAGACACAACGATGTATACGGTAATAAAATAAGACATAATACCGACTTATTATAAAGTAAAATATACATATGGTGTAGAAGAAATAGACAAGTAGACAACTACCTGTAAATTCAACGAAGAGACAGAACTGATAATTTTATCACGACGTCACTTGTGACCCCACCTACATAGAAAAGTGTAATCTCAAAAGAGACCTATATACGAGTCCTCATCTTAAGGTCCTAGTATGCAATTGAGATAAAAATCAAAGATTCCTTTGGAGGTATGATACAAGATATTACCGATGTAATTAAATGTAAGCACACTCTCCGAAAGACAACGAGGTGTCGGAGAGGACACAAATCATAAACATCTGAAAAATTACTCCCTGTAAGACTGACCACACTCCATTATGGAGTAACATCAAAACTAAACGTAAACAGATTATTATTAATCACTACAACTTGTAGAAAAACACACGGATAACACACGGATAACTGGTAGACGTACACAATAACCCTCTGTATAGATGAATCCAGGGGGAGGGGGGGGAAAAAAAATAATCTAACGAAACAAAAAAAAACAATGACACAACATACTCAACAAATCTATAAAACCTTCAATTAGGGAACAGTCAACGTAGTAAACGTTTATGAAAGAGGGTAAGACATTCAACAGAAAAGTAAAACGAATACCAAAGGAAAGATATATTTTCGAATTTTTAAACTAATCCAGAGTAAATAAGTAAAAAAGAAAAGAACATTTTTAAAAAAAAAAACCTCATGTCAAATAAATGTCACAACACAATCCAAGTCCACATGTCGTTTCACTTAGTTAATATGTATATAGGTGAATTTTTTTTATAAAAGAAGAGTTTATCCGGTAATGTTTCATAACTCGTCACAAGGGACACGATATGTCATCCAATAATAATCAATGGATAAAATATGTATCATCACATATATACAGTCAGGACCAGAAGGTCAAATAGGGGTGGAGGCAGGGGACCATTGGTATTCAAACAAAGGATGTAGACACTGAACTGAAGACAAAACATTCAAGTAAACATAGGACAGGGGAAAAGAAATCTAAGGTGTATATTCGTTATAGTATAGACAGAAAAACACAGACTTAATGAAGTGAGTCGTACTGTCAGAGGTCCAAGTAGGTACAACAACGTTTACCGTAATAAAAAAGAAAAAATAACGACTCATCATCAGGTAACATATATACATGGTGTATAAGAACCATATAGTACAAGAATCAAACACTTTTACTGACACGATAGGTTTCGTTAGATGTCTAAGTCACGTGAGAGATAGTTTAATGGTTACCTTAAAAAGAGTCTTGATCTTGTTTTTAAACACACCTTTGTGTTTTCCGGGACTTATCACTTTCGTTAAAACTCTTTCTTTTTTACCTCGATCTCCTTAATCAGAGGGACTGAAGTCTGATAGGATGTTTCGATGTCAATAGTTTTACTATACCATAACCGTGTTTTTGTCTATATATATCTAGTTATCTTTTCCTATCTTTCGTGTCTTTATTTGGGTGAGTGGATACCAATTAATTAGACACTGTTTCCTCCGTTCTTATACGTCACCTCTTTTCTATCAAAGAAGTCATTCACCAACCACGACCCTTTGACCTGTCGATGTATATTTTCTTACTTTAATCTTGTAAGATCGTGGTATGTGTTTTTATTTAAGTTTTACCCAATTTCTGGAGATTCCGGTCTGTGATATTTTGAGAATCTCCTTTTATATCCGTCTTGTGGGAAAATGGGTTTAGTGTCGGACTAGAAAAAATTTAAAAAAAAATAAGTAAAGAGGATCTCATCACTTTTTTTGTTTTGTTTTTTCGGGTTTATTTGTTTACCTAGATTAAATTGAATTTTCGAAAACATGTCGGTTCCCTTGGTATTTGTTTTGTCTTTCCGTCGGGAGTCTGACCCTCTTTTATAAACGTTTACTTCGTTGACTGGTTCCCTAATTAGAGGTTTTATATATTTACTAAGTACGTTGAGTTATAGTTTCTGGGTTTACTTTACTGAGTTAGTTTTTTTACCCACCTTCCAGATTTATTTGTAAAGAGGTTTCTTCTGTATGTGCACGGTTTTTCGTGTACTTTTTTACAAGTTATAGTAATCAAGTCAAGTCAAGTCAGCGAGGCAACACAGGCTGAGAAACGCTGGGGTACTTAACGTCGTGCGGTCCGGAGGGACAGGTAGTGGTTGAGGGTCTCAAGTGAGTCTTTTCCTTTACGTTTAGTTTTGATGTCACTCCATAGTTGTGACTGGTCTTACCGTAACAATTTTTTTAGACATCCATCATTTACATCTCTTCCACACCTCTTTTCCCTGTGACAATGACCCTTACATTTAAATTTGTCGGTGATAACCTCTTGGTATACCTCTAAGGAATTTTTTGATTTTTATAGTTATCTCGATGGTATACTACATCGTTAGGGTGAGGACCCGTATATGGGTCTCTTTCGGTATAAAAACGAAAATAAAGACAACGGCTCATCAGGTCTTAAAGAACTCTTGGAAAAACCTACATTAAATTTACCATTTTAATAACGATTAGAGAGGGATCAACCTTTAAGTCTCTTGCAAACTTTATATGATAGTGAATACTACTAGTTTATTATATTATCACATTAAATCGAATCTTTTTACAGTGTAAAACATAATACTTATGTAGAAAACTTTAAGTTTAGCCACTAGAAAAAAAGAAAAGTAGGAAGTATCCATAATAATTAAATACATTTGGACCTTTGAGACCCTAAGTCAGAGATTAACCTCATGAAACGTAAGGTTTATACCTTTATTCCCATCCATTTTTAATGAGACATAGTAGGGACCTTAAACTCACCTCCTTTAATTAACCTCTTTTCAAAGTCCACCACAAAAAGGAGTACTTAACAATTAGACATAGCGTCTTGTAAAATTTTTATATCCTTATTTATAAATACTGAATCAACTTGTGATTCCTTTTATTATACTTAGTAAATTTTGTCACGACAACAATCCTTGATACCTACATAATTTTAATCTAATTTTATACTGTAATTAATACGGAAAAGAAAGAAACTTTAATTGATACGAAATAAATTATTTTTCATATCTGTAAAGTGTCCTCGTAAGAGTAACATTTTCAAAGTTCGTTATGTCTTTTGATATGAATCCCTCTTCATTCGTATCATCAATACGTCGAATACGGAAGATTGAAAAATACAATACTCATTACCAAAACTAATTTTAACCCCATAAATACACGAATAAATTATCTGTATCAGGATTTAATAATCCCGAAAGGACCACCGAGGCTACCATTTCTTAAACGGACGTTACGTCCTCTGGGTCCAAGATCGGGACTCAACCCTTCCAGGGGACCTATTCCTTTACTGTTGGGTGAGGTCAAAAGAACGGACCTCTTAAGGTACCCGTCTTCTCGGACCACCCGATGTCAGGTACCCCAACGTCTCTCAGTCTGTGTTGACTCATTGATTGTGAAATGAAAGATTTAATAATTACATTTTCTTAACATATTTTGTCGATTTTGTCTAACTTTAATCTCCTTTTCTTTAATTGAGAAGTGTTCCAAGAAGGAAAAGGGGAAGATACAAAAAGAAAATTACAAGTTTCCTTGTTTTGAGCGGGGGGACAAAGATTAATTATCATACTTATAATCGATCTCCACGGAACGAATTTTACACTTGATTTTTATTTTCGTAGATTTGGTACCTTCCTACATTAATTCCTACCTCTCTAGATATTCGTCCCTTGATTTCCAAGGTTAAGTCAGCTGAAGAATGAGTCGTATTTTTGTACGAGAAAACTCAAACCGGTCCTACTTCAAACTGAGGACTAAAATAATAAATATCGAGGTACTGGAATCCGTTTGATAAAAATTGGAAATTTAGATAAAGAAGTACAGATGTTACCCCTGTTATGTTCTAAATAACTTTTTCAATACAATATACATCATTCGTAAGTCATGAATTATATCCGTCTATGTCATCAAAAGATTTTATACCATCAAGAAAAAAATGGTTAAAAATTTAAACAGTTATCCTGTAAATTTTTAAAAATTCACTTCTAAATAAGGTATTTTTGTTTACTTGACAAAACAAAAAAAAAAAAATGAAAGTCGCTCCAGAGGAACTTCACGAAATACTATATAAAGCAGAAGGAGATGGACAACACTGACTTCTCAAGTATCTTCGTGACGAGTCACATCCATTCATAACTTCACGTAAGTGACAAGTATATATCATTAAAAAATTTACTGAATGGATTACCTCCGTCTCAGGGAGGGTCCCTTTTACGATTTTATTCATAACTTATAGTAAAAGAAAAGAATAACGTATACACACCGTACTTTAATTATATTTTTATTTTAGAGTCCACTTAAAGATTTTTCTTTAAAATTAAAGAAGAGGTAGTAGGATTGAGGATTTTAATCGTCACTTTAATTATTATCTTCCTACCTAGTCCTTTCCTTCTCTCCTCTATTATTCTTTGGAAAACGTCAAGAGTTTAATCTAATAAACTGAAAAATTTAAAATAAAATCGATTTATTGAGATTTGGGAAGTTACTTCTTTCAATTTCAATCTAAATACATTTGGGAAGTAAATGTCTAGTAAAAAAAAGACATGCGGAAAAACTCAGAAAAAAAAAAAAAATCGGTTGTCAATTTTAATAAATATCCGACCAACATACAATACGACACGATTTAACGAAGTCAGCACAGACTGGGAAACGCTGGGACACCTCACATTGGACGGTCCGAGGAGACAGGTACCTATCGGACAAATCGACTACCAATAAATTTCACAAAGTAACTACATAATAAAAGGAGATTGATTGATTTAAATAAAATCTAGGTCCATCTAAGGTTCTGTCAACCTCCGAAAGTCTACCGAAACATCGTCGACTCCGTTTTTGATAAGAAGGAGTAGCACGGTCTAGGTCCATCTTAAATTCATGTCTTTATTAAATCTAAGTAATGTCAACGATAACAATACAAGTTAAAAGATCACATACCTTGTTCTAAATTTAAAAAGACACGACATAAATAAAGGTCCGGTCTGGAGTACCTATTAATAAACCGTGACTATGAGAGTCGTAAATAAGCATTGCCTGAAAATCTTCATTCTTAATATTTGGAAAAAGATGAAATAAAAGAGATCGTCAAGAAAATCTCGTTGTTTGTACTATGTATCTACACAAGTACATACGATAAAACGTTGATACTATATAAGAAAAATAAAAGTTTCCCAAACCAACTCCATTATTGTTTGTCACTACTGGTATAGAGTCAATCTCGGTGGTAGGAAAATCCTCTTGAAAATGTATACCATTCAAATTGTTGAAAACTAATACAAAATATGTAATTACGAAATTAAATACTTTGTTTGTATTCAAACGTAAATAAACCTATATATAGAAACGTAATGTTTCTCGGGAACTATGAAACATAGTATATATATATATATCTGATCAAAAAATTTACCTTTTTTATATTTCATGACTTATAAGTGAAAGTCACAACTGTAAAACTCAGGTATTTATAGAAAGAAATCTTAGAAATCTTACTGAAGGATGGATTTTTAATGTCTTAATGTTTTGATATCTATTATGAAATCAGTCGATCCCTAGTTTAACTATTGTCATTCAAGGATTTAAAATCTTTTGAAACACTTCCTTTTTAGATTTATATTGACGGAATAAACTTGTACATAAAGAGACATTTGAACAGTCAACTCCAAACATAACTTTCCAACCTTATAAAAACCCTCCCTGTACCAAAATACTGTAGTCATTGAGCACCTTTGTTCCTCGATCGGTTCACTAGACTAGTAAAAGTTATGGATCGTCTGCTTCATCACTCCCATGAAACTGGTAAATGTTCAATCTTTAAAGATAAAGATCCAGACAATCAATTATTCACACTTTCAGCGAGTCAGTACAGGTCGAGAAACGTTGGGGTACCTGACATCGGACGGTCTGAGGAGACAGGTACCTTAAGAGGTCCGGTCTTATGACCTCACCCATCGGTAAGGGAAGAGGTCCCCTAGTAGGGTTGGGTCTCTAACTTGGCCCAAAGGACGTAACGTTCACATAAGAAATGGCAGAGTCGGTAGTCCCTTCGGGTAATCAATTATTTTACGATTTATTTTTCTTGGTGAGACTTGATTAATTCCTTCTTCATTGGTCGTCGTCGTTGGGATACTGTTTAGTAAACTTTAATACAATACCGAACAATAATGACAGTCTAATAAAAAACAAAAATATTAACACAAGCCAGGGGAGGTAGTGGTCCCAAAAAAGATATATCTTCAACTCGAAACACTCACTCCTTTTCTTTTAATTCGTCAAGTCACTATTGACAGAACAAATAGTCATTCAATAAATCGGTGAACGAGACCATTCGGGTAGATACTTTCTTAATTATAACGCCCAAAACAAACCTTTCGTTTTCCGTTCAAATAATAACATTTCTAACAACCTTAATACTCGGTTTGGAGAAAACTCTTCGATCGAAAATTTGGATTCTCCAATTGAGTATTTAATACTATAACGTAGGTCGTAAAATTTAAGATGAAAATTGTATTGTATCGTGACTTAGATTCAAAACTGGATAGTAGGAAAATTTAATAAATTATTAACTCAAATTAACCCATGGTGAATTCTAATATTAAATTTCAATACTATTTCCTAGATACCTTAAATCTCAAAATAATTACATTAGACTCGGACATAGGACCATAAACAATGTACAGTAGGAACTACTTTCGATTATTCTATCTTTATTTTCATATATAATCTTTCATATATTAATCGAAGTACTCATTTTTAGAGTCAGAAACCGTAATATAGTCACCTATTAGATATTGTATTTTACGAGAAAAAGTTGAAAAATATTTTATGATAAAAAGCAAAATCCGTTTGTGTTAAGAAGGAGTAAGTGTATCGGTAGTAAACGTGACGGACGGTTGGGATTACTTATACCGACGTAGGAAACTATAGGGATTCCTTTTCTCTAACATTCATAGGTTCAAGATCGTTTCGAACACACACCATATAAATTATGAGTGAATCTACAGGAATAGAAGAAAAATTCTTTCATCATATATATCCAATAAGGACTCTTAAGAAAATCCCTTCGGAAACCTATTCTCCTTTTAAACATCAAAAATTTTTATTAAACATAAAATCCGATGTTTCATAAAACCGAACCATTTCAGTTGGAAAAGAGTACACAAAGACCTGTTCCTGTATTTTAAAGATGACCTAGTCATTTTTATAACCCTAACTCTCAAAATACCTGATAACATACAAAACTCTTTGTTAAGTCAGAGAAAGAGTTACAGATTTAATATAGTCTAATTTCGTGTTCTGATTAAAAAAATTACATACCTCAATTTTTACAACTCTTTTTTTTAAACCTTAAATCATCGGGTATGAAATCCGTAACTTCATTCGATTTGGGAATTCCGACTTCCGTTATGACGTTTATATCTTAAATATTTGATTTCATACCATTATCTCGACATTGACGACTTAAGCTCCTGATTATTATTTTATTAAATTTTGCATTCCACCTCCTCGAACTATCATATCACTATCATCCTTAGAAAAAAGTAGACTATTTCTAATACAGATCAGGTTCCTACAGAAAAAAAAAGAGAATACTAGTCTTTTTAAATATATAAATCCGAAGTAAAAAAAAAGACATTACAAAATTTTACAAGTAATCGAATCAGTCTTCGTCCTTAAAAACAATTCAATATGAGGTTAAGAGTTTTCAAACCAATCGAAATAAACTTTCATGTGTATTCCCGAAGTGATATTTATTTGTCATAAAAAAAATAATTAAATTTTAGATGGTCACTCTTATGATAATACATTGCCTAACTCCAATATAATATTTGACTCCCGTAATCCCTAGTAGTCAAGACTGAAGTCCGAATGTAACCATAACCACCGTAAGTCGAGAATAAAATCATCAAAGAAGTACCTTTTTTACATGAAAGAGTTTCGGACCATCTGGACTTGAGAAACTTATAGGTACCTAAAACCGTAAGTAGTCCTTAAGTTTAAATGGAAGTTTTAAGGTCACTATTATCTTAATAAAAAACTCGAACCATTCGACAGAAATGACCATTCATGAACGGTTAGACCCGTGTAGAGTTTCAAAAATTTAAAACTTAGGTCAAACATAAATAATGTTATTTTCCCTTAATTTTTATTAAAAATTTTCCTAAAGTAAATGTCAACGTCTAATCATCCCTTTTATCTCTGATAAGACAATTATAACCTTAGTAACCAATAGGTTGGAGTATGGAATTTATTTTTAGTCAAAGTATACCTAGTTCCTGAATTTACACTTTTCGTCTCAAAATTTTATTTTTTTATATATTTTGAAGTCAAACCTGGAACTCCTCCCTCAAGAATTTTGATTGTATGTTGAACATGGTGGTGGTGATATTCTTTTTTAATCATACAAAACAACTTAGACTTATTACTCATAAAGAAGTATGTTTAGTCGTCGCAAGAACAAAAAAAAAAAGAAACACCAAGGTTTAAACTAATATAGTAAATGAAAAATCATTGTCATAGATCGGACGTAAATACATTTAAAGTTATCTTATCAAATGGTTTCACTAGAGAAATTTTAATGCGATAAGGACAATGTCATAATTAACTTAAAAAAAGGGGTAAATCCGCTCGGTCACGTCGAAACTTGACAAATTTTGCGAAGGTACTTTACTTTTTTGCTCCTGGATTTGGAATATCGGAAGTAAATCTAGTGTAATAAGTCTTTCGTTAACGTTGTGTAGTCTTTGCCCTAGTCATAGAGGCTCGGGTCTTTCTATATAAACAAGAATTCCATGACTACGTCTTCTACACTAAAAATGAAATTAAAGGATTAAGAATTGGTGACATAAAATCATCCGTATATGTACGAACTCAATCGTCAAAATAAGTACGTATACCTAAAAGTTTTTCGAAGATTATTCAAAATATTACTAACCCGTCAACTCGACTTAAAAACATTGAAAAACTTCTTGGAACTATTAAGAGGAATTTACTTTTAAAAAAGAAAAACAAAAATTTTAAAGTTGACGATAAACTACATTCCGGTCAAAAAGAATTAAAAAGAATAATGAAAGACCACTAAATCCTATGTCTCCTTCGAGAAGATTACTTGGAGTCTCTATCGGTTCAGGAAGTTGTATTTCTCTTAGAACTTACCTTAACCTTAGAATAACCCTGGTAAGAATTCCAAACTATCCTATGAAGAACTATTACCGAACTAACAAAAGTAAAATAATAAGTAACGTTAAATAGTATTAATATACAAATCCTTAATTATCATACATTATATTGTATAATACAAAAAGATCACCGGTTTACATTTAGATTCTTTGATATTTCTACTTGTCAACGTGTCCATACATTCTTGACAAAACGTAAATTTATATTTCTTGAATTTAAACTTAATATAATACGGACTATGGACAATTTTCATCATTAACTACAAAATTTGTATGTAAGAATGAAAAATTATCAAGCATAAGTCATCCATGTATAACTATGTATAAAAATATATATCGAACACAAAATATCGGTTTTTAGTAGTTGATTAACAAAAAGACCAATAAATGTAAGACCAAAATCAAAACCTTGTTTACTTTATGAATTCTATTTTCAAAAGAGTTTAGTTCTCATAGTCGTTACATGATTAGAACCGGGATTGTATACTCTTACTATATAATTCTCGTATTACAGAGGGAGAGTTTTACTACCGGTAAAATTTATAAGATTAAAGAAAACGTACACTGAAACCTTCAATAAGTAAGAAGAAGGAGAAATGTGACGGGAATTGGTCGGCGTGGAAGGTATTTTGTCGAATACAAATATCGTATATGTTATGAATTTCCATAATACGACAAAAGATCATGGGGTACGTAAAAATAAGGAAGACTCAAATCTAATGGGTTGGTGGTCACGACTAAAGAAACTTATTCTCTCGAAAACGAAGTACAAAAACTTTTCAAGTGTAGTAACCATAATAATAACTAATAATAGTAGAGAAGTGTAAAACTCTTTACATATTTTGTATATTTAATGTAACCCTATTTCTTCGTATCGTGACTGAAAAGTCTGGACACTCTTGTCTATACTTCAGAGTAAGTTGAAACAAAGAGGTCGAGGACCTGGACCGTAGAAATAATCTAATCTATTATCGTATCCTTAATTTAACTTGATTTAATTTACCTTCGAATCTTGTATTATAACTTTTAATATTGTACTTTTATAGTAGGTAACGAAATATTTAAATTAACAAATTTAAAATGGACTTAGAAAATAACAACTGAAAAACGGATTAACACTTTTTGACTGTTTTAGGATCATATCATTGTAAACACACGTTAATAGATCATATTTAAGTATTTCATATCATCTTCTTTTATATATATAAGATCCAAATTTATCTCAAAAAAAATTTTTTCTGGATTGTCATTTTATTTTACATATGAACAGTTTTTCTTCTTCTTCTTACTTTTAAATATAGGTCCACCAAAGTAGTATAAATAGGTTGACACATAGAAGATCGTCACAATACAAACGTAAAAAGGACGATCGTAGAAGAGGTGATAAAAGATAGTCCGTAGAGTGGCATTTTAAGAATAAAGTGCCTCTATAAAAAATATTACTTCCCCTAATAAACACACACACACACACACACACACGCGTGCACGTGTGTGCGTGCGTGCATGCACGTACACATCTTACATGGTTTACACAAAGAATTTAAAGAACGGCAAATAGGGTTACCAAATTTGAGTTTTGCATAAGTTTTCGATACCAATTCTAAGATTTTATTAACAAACCAAATAATGAAACAACGACTAAAAAATAAAATTAGAATCCAAACATGCTTCTGATGAAATAAAAATGTTCGGGTCATCATTCAATATGCGGTTAGACCTAGACCTAAAACGGTTCAGGTTTGTCGAGTGTCAACACCCAACAGTCAAATGTCTTAAAGAAGAACTCAGACTTCTCCATTATCCGTGAAACTTATAAAAGGTCTCCTGTACAAAAAGTGACTTAAACGGGGGAAGGAAAATAAAAACTTATACATATTCGATATAAATCTTTGTATCTTACTCGGGTCTGGATCTAAAAATAGGAATCAGTGATCGATAAATACACTGAAACCTGTTCAATAAACAGAAGATTTTCTGGACCAAAAGAAAACCATTTTACCTTTTATTATGGTAGAGTACGTCGTAACATAACTTATCCTAATTTTTCTTGTCTATGAGTCTCTAATTACAGACAATAATCATTGAAGTAATAATAATTTACAAAACCTGAACTAATTAGCTCAACTAAAAAGATTACCATCTGTGATTGACGAAAAGATCGTTATAGTATTACATAAACGAAAATCCTACCCGTCCCTATGAATCTTCTAGATCATTTCCTATAACAAGTTACCGAGTTACGGAGAAGACCTTACTTTGGACTTTCTTCGGAAGTTTTATTACCAAATAACTGATGAGAATCAGTTGTGATGAAAAATAAATAACCTTGTGAAAGAACGGTGGGAGTACCGCAGTTTTACGACCTTTTTACGTCGCATAAAGTTACCACTCGTAAGGATCTAAGACAAAGTCATATATGGATTTGAAATAAAAATTACACTAGTCTTTCCCATTCGACAAATCAGACACATGGACATAAACCATTCAAAATAACAACAACAAGTCATGGAGTCAGTACAGGTAGAGAAACACTGGGGTACCTGACGTCGTACGGTCCGAAGGGACAGGAGGTAGGGGGTCTCGAACAAGTTTGAGTACAGGTAACTCAACCACTACGGTAGGTTGTAGAACAGGAGACAACAGACGAAGAGGAGGACGGAAGTCAGAAAGGGTTGTAGTTCCAGAAAAGATTGCTTAGTCGAGAAGTGTAGTCCACCGGTTTCATAACCTTGAAGTCGAAGACGTGGTCAGGAAGGTCACTCCCAACTAAAGGAAATCTTAACTGACCAAACTAGAACGTCAGGTTCTCTGAACGGGCACTCACAGGACCTCAGAGACCACCTTCGGACCCAACTGGCTCCGGACGACGTCCCAGTCTCTGTGTATGATGTCGTCAGGACCCTCGGACGACCGGATTCAGGAAAACTTCCTCCAACGGTAATGGCGGCAATGGGAATGGTATCAAACCGGAGTCCGGTTTGTTATCCCTTCCTTGTGTCGAGGTGGGTAGTCGTCTTTTAACCTAAGTCCTAAATGATTCGAACCGGAACGGTGGTCTCGTTCTAGGTCAAAAAGGGTGTCGATCAGGGAGGGTAGTCCTTCGAAGGTGTTCGGAGATTAGGAATAGACAGTCTCCCGTCTGTCTTACTTTTGGTGTTAGTGTCTTTTGATTGGTTTGATTAGTGTACCTGGTGTCGAAACAGATTGAGTCACTTTAATACTCGGTACGGTACATCCCGGTGGGTTCTACCTACTACCCAGTACTTCTCAAGACTTTTTTTGCACCAGGTGACCTCTTCCTTTACTGTTTGGTGAAGTCATAAGAACGGAACTCTTAGGGTGTTTATCATACTTTTCCGTTTTTCAAAACAATTTTATGTTTTTTTAAAATTAATCTCAACAGAACTACGAGACTACGAAAAAATTTTTACCTAATAAAGAATTCACGTAAGAAAATCTTTACGAATAATCCTTAAAATTTTATAAACAACTTAATTACCTAGTCATGTCATTAAAGATCATTGGAAATAATAAAAGTAGTAAAAAAATCAAATGAATTGGAAACGAGGAACTTTTTGGTTCTAGTGAACGATTTTGACTGACAAAGTTCGAACCTGATATCGTCTCTACCAAACCGGTCCCAGTAGGAAAGGTTTTAGAATTGTCGTCGGTGACTACACTCATATTGTATCCGTTATCTTGATATTTAAGTATTGTTCAATCAAGTCATAAAATATTTGAAATCGAATTATTTTAATATTTAAAATTCTGATACCCTACCTTAAACTCAAATAAAAATTTAAAATCAAACAGGTCTCTTGAGCTGATGTCATGGGTATAAAAATATATTTCTCTTTACGAAACTTCGTCGATCTATCTATGTCATAAAATAATATGACCCTGATTTTTTATATAAACATAGTTCCCGATTTGACGGTTAAGGTCAGAAAGACGGGAAAAGTTCACATTTTGAGAAGATTTTGTTTCAGTCTACCTGACAGATATCACTTCAAACCTACTACCACCAACCAAAAACAAAAACAAAAAAAATTACAAGAGCAAATAGAAATATCCGGACGTCTGACATACGTTGTTTTGTAAACTCTCATAATAACTCTCGATTACAACTTAAGAAGTTATTAACCCCTTAACTTAATGATCACTGGGTCGACGTACTATTTTTGTTTTGCTAAAGAAGACTCCGGGAACTATAAGAGCTACTTCGTACACTTCTGTTCCACTTTAAAGTAATAGAATATTATTTTATGAATCTATACTTAAAAATACTTTGATAAGTTCAAACTATCTTTTGACACTTTAATATTACATACATTATATCACCAAAACCTTCATCTCTTAAATGATAGAAGTACGTCAATAATTAAACGGATTATTAATAAATAAAATCCGGTTAGAAGTACGTGAATAAGTCTACTTCGGTCGAAATAGAGTGGAACCCCTGTTCCCAAACGAAGAGGAGGACTCCATTTAAAATTCTTTTTAAAAGAACATCAATGCAAAAGAAAACACACGAGAGACCGTCACACATAATTTCGACCTAAGTTTAGACATTTCCTTCGTGAGATTTCTCAAATCGACAATTGAAGACTTTCTCCGGGTAAAATCTTATAACCCGTAGGAAATTATGACTTTGAGACCGAAAAGTAACAAAAGGTATTACAAAGTAAAAGTAAAGATACACAGGAGTAAGAAAAATATTGTAAAAGAAATGACACCAACCTAAGTACAAAAAACGTTTCTAAAAGTTTCATAAATATAAACTTTAATATTCTATTAACTGGAGAAATTCCGTCACAAGAATTTCAGAAACCCGAATTCACATAAACCAAACTCTATGAAATCGAAATATTTGTTAAAAAACACTCTGGGTTACAATTTGACAACGGACAACGTGAAATGTCTAAAGAGAGGTAAGGTTTTCCCAAAAGGATAAACTTACTTTCCCCAATACATTGTTTTGTCAACCTTTTCACCGTGTTCCATTGAAAGACAACTTATTCAAAGTCAAACATACAAAAATAAAATCTTTTATCTAAACTCCTAAAACTTTAATTTCAATTTATGAATTTATAAGTATACTTCAGTCCAGAATTTTAAGACAATAAATAAAAGTATAAGTAGGTAAAAAATTTGATGTCAATAAAATATCACACTTGACAACTAAAACATACAAAAGACAACTTTAAAACGAAAGTCGAAATTAGATGACCATAGTAAACAGTTGGGACGAATGGTAGTAGTAAAGAAAATAAAACCCAAGGAAAATGTCGGGAAAACTTGACTTTGAATTTTGTCAAAAGGATTGACTTCTAATATTTTGTCAAGATGGTTCGTCTATATTATTAGATTAATAATTTGAAGTAAAATCCCATCTGAAAAGTATTTAGACTCTCGTTTGAAGAACGACAACATGCATTATCCTTGTAGATCCTTCTTCCCTGATCAAACTTCCATAACCAATAGAGAGATCGAAAAGAAATCGACCAGTAGTGACACCGAAGTCAATTGAACTTCGTAATATTTAGTAGTTTCGTAGAATCTTCGAGTATCTTATTAGTCAGGATTGTATTTACTAAGGGTCTAAAAGGAACTAACTTAAGTCTAGTAACAAATATAACAGATATAACTTGGTATAAAGTATTCTATCAGATTAAAATTTTTTTAATTACTTTGATATCAATCTCAATGGCCTCCACCCTACACCCCCATCTTCTTTGATCTACTTCCGTCAGTTTTCTATGTTTGAAGGTAGATATGTGAATTTTATTCATGATCCCTATATTACATGTTGTACTATTTATATTAATCGAAACAACTTACAATATATAGTCAACAACTCATTTAGGACTCTCAAGAATAGTGTTCCCTTTTATAAAATAAAGAAATCAAAACATAGATATATTTTATTAGACACAAGTGATTTGAATAACACTATCAGTAAAGTCTACACACATTCAGTTTAGTAATACGACCTACGTGTGTGACGACCTACAGTCAATAGAGAGTCATTTTGACCTACCTTTTCTTTATGACATTGACATTTCGTATGTTGAATTCCGTACCTCAGAAAGTCATTAACCACTTAACCTTTTGACTTTATTTCTGTATTATCAAAGTAAGGGATTTGTCTTCTAATAGGAGTGAATTTTTTTTTTTTTTCACTTTCATAGATCCTTATGGCTCATAGACCAAATCTTCGTTTTAACCATTCTCGTACTTGAAGTGACCACCATTCCAAACTATCTCTGTATAAAAGACCCGTAAAAATTTTATTCTACCTGTCTTAAGTACTTGACTAACCTATATTATTTACTCCTAATGAACTGAGAATGCCAAAGACTAAATTTACGGACTCATTTATTACCGAACAGTAATTCTCTGACACTAAGCGTCCTAACTCCTATGATTTAAATCTTATTCAACTTGACGATAACGGATACCCTACCGTTCACTACCATAGGTCTTTTATGAACCTTTACACCTAGACCTCGACTTCTATCGTCAAACCCTCAACAGTCACTTATCATCATCAACTTTAAACTTAACTCATTCTAGTGGTTCCCTTTACATTTCTTGTTTTTTTATTTTGACCTTTAACGAGAGATCTCTTGTGACACGAAATTACTCCCCTTGTTTTCCTACCCCTGTGACTCCTTTTTAATAGTCTTACTAAAGTGATTTCCTACGAAGTCCTTCCTCTCCGGTCACCATATATAAGAACTCTCTCCAGTCTATTCCATTTGTGATCTTTTTTGTGACAACTTACACTGTCCAGTAACCACTTAAAACGGTCTCGTTAAAGTCATCTTTCAACGTTTGTCGACGATTGAACGTCAATATCACTCAAATCGGTCATTTACCCTCATTTTTGTTTCATTTTTGTTTCTGTTATATCAGATGAGAGAGTTTAATTAATCTCTTACCCTTTAATTAATCACTTATCACTAACGGATGGTAATTTGAATCACGAAAAGTTCATAATGGAATAAATTAGGAGTGTCGTTGAGACACTTTACAAACGATAGTAAAGACAAAATACTTCCTTTTACATCTACGATTCTACTCATTGGATTAAATAGGATCCAGTGTTTCGAACTTTTATTGTCTCGGTCCCCGTGAAAACTAAGGTCTCGGGAACTACGAGAAAGGAGACACAAACTAAAAGAGGGTTCTCAAGCATCGTACGGTACTATTTCAACTACGAGAAAAAGATCCATTATTTTGTAGGTCCGGTCTTAGTATGACTTTTGGGTGAGTAAACTAAATTTTGAAAGAGAGGATCGGGTCCGAACCATGTCTGAATCTTTGGACGTTATTTTCTCCCCCATACCAAGTAAAGTAGTGAGAAATAACAAATGGAGGAGGGGTAAATGGTCGACGTCTAAATCCCGGAGAGGTCAAAATCTCGTCCTCCCTCTCCTCCTTCTTGCCTACTCTTAAGTACCTGTCAGAATGGGTCGACTACATCAACAATGGACCCCGACAATCGAAACCCCTCCCGTCTAAAGTTTACAACTAAAAAGAAAAATGAGTCCAGAATGCAAGTATTTAAGGAGTTTCTGAAGTGAGACCTCTAGAGAGTAAACATCAAGGAAACTGTCTCTTCACCGAGGAGACCAACGAATGAATCATGGAGGATCATAGATCTCCATATGGGAGTCTCCATATGGGAGTAAACCCCAGAACAGAGAGGGACGGAGGAACTCCGTCTTGGGAGTTCTACTAGGTGTAATCTTTGAGTGACGTAAAGTAGTAATGTTTGGTATGGGGACCGGAAACGATCACACAAGGTGTACCAACGGTGACCAGTTTTCTGATCGGTTTGTCATGGTGTACTTACATTGATAAGGAAGTATTTCGAGTTTTATGAACGGAATTAAACATAAAAACATGACTCTAAAAGTACAGATCTCCTCTAATGCCATCACAATATCGTCATCATTATTATATTACTTTGAGAATGTAATGAAAACGTGTCGTTTCTTAGACTTTCTTTTCGTCCACGTGACCCTGCTGGGTCTCCCTACCATGCCCCTCCCTCCTCCCTCCCCCCAAGTCCTACCCCTTGTGCACATATGGACACCGCCTCAGTACAACTACATACCGTTTTGGTTATGTTATAACTTTTCATTAATTCGAGGTTAATTTCATTTATTTAAATATAATTTTTACTATTTAATTTTTCTTTTTCATTCGAAAGTCTCAGAGATTCATCCCTCAATTCCATTGAGTAGTTTAACTTCATCATCTTCTACCAAATTTTACTTTTTATAGAGGGACGGGGAAATGAGACAGAAAAGACTTCCATTACAAACAATTGTAAAACATATGTAAATTTCTACAAAACATGTAGACATTCATATATAAGAAGTTAATTTTTATGTCTATTTAAGTGAGTGTGGACATTTATCCTGACATAAATTAAAAAAAGAAATCGTCATATACACTCTATAGAAAAGTCTCGACACGTAAATCTCGATAGATTAAGAGAAGTCACCGATGTATCATTTAATATACTTATATGGGATTAAAAATAGTAGTGAGAACATAAAACCCGTGAACCTAACAAAGGTCGAAAAAGCAAAATATTTGTCATAAACGAAATACAAGAACGTAAGAAACGAATGAACACGTTTATATAAACAACTTGTTTAAAGATTTCATATTAACAACTCAGTTTTTCATATAATTAAATTTCAAACCTATTCATAACCGTCTAACAAAAAGTCTCCAAGATAGTTAAAGAAGACTTGTCAAATTTCACCTCTAGAAAACGTTACTTCTACCATCACACTAACTGACAGAGTCAAATTTATTAAACTGATCTTCAAAAGGTCCAAAATCAACCTTTACAAAAAATGTAAACTGGACCAAATTTAGTCACTTCTTTCTCTATGATAAAAAGCGGTTTTCCAAGATTTTACTATCTTGAGTCAATTAAAGGAAAATTTTAAGGATCACTTATAGAAGTCCTAAATTATAATTCTTTGATCAAACAAAAAAACAAACAAACAAAAAAAATTACTCCTTTCCTTAAGTTTATTCTACTTTTTGTTTAAAAAATTGAATAAATATACCTGGGGTTTTATAATTAACTTTTACCCCTTTTCTCATATTCGTCTTTCAAATATCCATACCATCTTGTAAAAACGTAAATATTATCGAACAATATAGGTACGAGAAGTTTTTAAAAAGTTTAAAGGACTTGTTTCTTTTTCTACAAGTAAAAAGAGAATAAACACGAAGGTTCTAAACGATCCATCGATTGTATAATCTCTAAATCATTTACAACAAAACCTTTATATATATTAAATTTGTTATAATAAAAGATCCTTATATTAAGTTTTATGCAACTGAACTAACTTCTTGTCGAATTACTTCGTGAATGGTGAATGGCCTTCGGTTAACTACCACTGTTGATACAAGCAGCCTCATTGGTTTCCATATCAGGTCAGTTACCTTATTAAATAACGATCAGGAGTTTGCATTTTAAATTTTAGTACAACAATATTTAGTAACAAAAAATTTCAAAAGATTCATGAACCTATAAGAATATGACTGTATCCTTTTTAGAAAAATTTCGTGTCGTGACTTACAAGTTTTAAAGTCACCGTAAGTATTGAACGTAAGGGACTGAACATCTCGTAAATCTAGGGAAGCACAAGATTGGGAGCAGACAGAAAGATCAGAATCCAGAGAATGGTAATGAGACTTTGGTCGATTTGATAATAAAAAGATCTTAAGATTACGGAAAAGTGGAGGTATAAAAATAAGTACGACTCACTAACAGATTAACAAATAGACTATAAAATTCAGTAAAATATTTAATCATACAAATGTCACTCGGTCATCCAAATAGTTAGTAAAAATAGTATGATCTAATGTCGCAGGAGTACAGATGGATGGACATGTAGAAATACCTGTTGACCATGTGGTGTTTTGTCCGACAGTAAATAACCTTCATGTCCATTTTTGTATTAAACGAATAAAATTTATCGACGTCATTATCTTTTTTCAATTATAATGATTTCACAATAGAAACGTTTTTGAAGAGTTGTCGGAACTTCAGTCACCATATTAACGAAAATTTCGAGGTAGAACATTGACTGAAACCGTAAGACACGAACGTCAGGAATCTAAGTATTTGTCCGAACGTATGTGAAGGAACTGAATGCTAGTAAACGTATACATTAAACAACACATCTTATTCATTCGGTCAGTTCCAGGTTCAAGAAAAAGAAAGATCAAACAACCCTTTCAAGTAGAAGAATCATTTTTTTTTACGACTTTTTAACTTAAAGAAGTAAGGAGAGTAACCTTTTAATTTGACTTGGACTTTGTATGAGTCAATGGAAACCACTCATTGTTTGACTTTCATAGTCGACGATAAACAATCATAGATTGATGAGAGTATATGAAGAACTTTATAACCTCCGAATCCGTTCGTCGACAAGAAACTCATATCGTACGTGTAGTTTAATAGTCACAAGTAGAGTCCTCGTTTTCAAAATATATTTATATGAGGTATTAAAGTACATAAAAATATAATAGGTACTTCTAATAACTCCACACACAGAAACATAATTAAAAGAAATTAAACGATTTTTAAATTTACTAAAAGAGTTACAGTAATGGAGGTATCATACTCTTCTAGATCAACAATTGAATAATAAAAGACAGATTTTCTTTATTACTATTAATTACCGATTACAAAATATTATGATTCACGGTTCATGAAACAATTTGAAAGTCACATTATTAAGTAATTTAGTAATTTGAAATACTTTGTCTCCGATAATAATAGGAACAAAATCTCAAGTCCTTTAGTTCCGTACCCCTCTATCTCATTGTACGACTTTCGGTGAACGGATTATTCAAGGGTCAAGATCATATACTCGAGTCTCGTGTATTACGACGACGAATTCTTTAAAACGTATTTTAGTAAAATTCTAAAAATTATATATCTTTAATGATTTATATTTGTAATTTATCTAAAATTATATGTTATTCTTTTACAATTTTTACATAACAATTAGTATACCGTAAAAAAAAGGAAGAGGTCTTATAATAATGTCTTGAAACAGTATTACAAGCATGTGGTCTAAACCTATTTACCCTTCTTTAATTTTTTGACTTTCGTAGAGAAACCCGGAACCAAACATTATTTGTGAAGATACTCTAGAAGATTTAAAAAATCTAAAAATGAGTAAAAGGGTAACTATAATTCATTTTTAATAAAACAAACCTTAAACAAGAATCTAATCATAAGATTTCGGTTCTAACAAAGATGGGTGAATTTATAATCTTTCATTTATTAATTTGATAACAAAAAGAACTATTCTGTCTTCATTTCACTTCAACGAGTCAGTACAGACTGAGACGTTGGGGTACCTGACATCGGATGCTCCGAGGAGACAGGCACCTTAAAAGGTCCGTTCTCATGATCTCACCCAACGGTAAAGGAAGAGGTCCCCTTAGAAGGACTGGGTCCCTAACTTGGACCCAGAGAGGGCGTAACATCCGTCTGCGAAATGGTAGACTCGGTGGTCCCTTCGGGGAACTATTCTGTTCACCTTGAAATTAAGGATTTCAAGGTATTCCTTGAAATTCACTCCTTGTATTCACTCCAAAAAGGGGTGTCAAGAAAGAATGTCTACACCAATCTAAAAAAACACAATATCCATCGAAAAGTGTAGAGAATTCTCAGTGAGAACCTTTATATGAACTGTACACTAAAGAAAAGAAAATCCCTTTATAACCGAGTAGATTAACCCCAGAGTTAAACGATGTTCTTCTTTTACACTAAGGTCTATATGACTTTGAACGTTTTGTCACACTTCAAGAAAGTCAGTCTCCCACACACTAAATTGAGTTTTAGAGAGAACATATATGACAACAAGTGTACACCTACACTCTTTTTATCAAATACTAATATCAAAAAGTCACGTAATTTAATTTGTAGAATACCTCAAGGAACAAATTACAATGAAATAAAAAATTGTTGTAATATCATAACTGTAAATGGAACGTTCATTTGTCATTCTCAAATCGTACACAGGTTTATCAGGTCATAAGGTAATCGGATTTATAAGACTTAAATAAAGTCCTTTCGATTACATATACATATATATACAAAAAATAAACTAATATTAAGAAACTTTAATAAAGGAACATTAATTATCAAAATAATCCTTCTAAAAGTACAGTAAAAATTATCGAATAATTTATTTTACGTTTACATGTATATATCGTTTGATTATAAAATACCAACGAAATTCTTTAGAGTTAAACTTTAATATTCGACAGTAATGAAGTGAAAAATGAATGTCCTGGACACATATACAAGAACCCGAGTATCGGTTTTGGTTCGTTCCGACACTATAAGATTTTACAGTGTTAACCCTACGACATTCCGTGTCAGCATTTGTAAACACCGGTCACCAGGGTCTACTACATCTTGTTGAGACATTACTTGAGAGTAGACAGGGTTCGTGGGATTCAAA
Organism: Capra ibex; assembly: GCA_006410555.1. Lineage (NCBI taxonomy): Eukaryota > Metazoa > Chordata > Mammalia > Artiodactyla > Bovidae > Capra > Capra ibex. Next base: position 1,497,644 of record SJYO01049859.1, read on the forward strand.
CTTGAGCCTCAGTTGTTCGAGATCCGTATTATCACTTTCACTTAGACGTGGTAGTTCACTCATAACACTGTTGTAGTATACTTCAATCGGTCTTGATTGTGACGACTACATGTTAAAAATTACCTAAAATGTAAGAATTAAATGAAGAAAGACTCTATTAAACTGTCATTATCGAAGAACCTCTCATACATAGAAAAGTGTTGTCCCTTATATCGGTAGTTGGATGTAACAAAGGGAAACGAAAGATTTATCGACAACCTTTGAGCATGAATGTCTCAATTCATTATTTAGTACACGGTCTTCGTGGTAAAGGGGGAGCGGAAAAAAAAAAGTTAAAGATTATTCATTTACAAATAAATGGATGACAGTAGAAAATGGATTAAGAAATCAAGTAAAAAGTATATATCCCAACAACTCGATCTTATATAAACAATTCTCTATATAAGTGTATGAGTAAAAATCTTCTTTTCGATTTAAAATTTTAATTTATCACTTTGACGATTTTCCCTCATAGTTTTTAGTTGATTTACTTCAAAATTTTTTAGTTGATTTACTTTTTACCTAACATTAAAATTCGGGACACAATTTACCACGATCCACGTTTTCAAATTCTGTGCCCAAAAAAATTCTCCTATCCAGTTATAAATAGTTTGTATAAAGTGGTCTAGATTCTGTAGGATTTAATATTATACGTGTGGTGACACATTCTGTTTTGCTACGGATAACGTTCTATGTAGGACTAAAATCTCTAAAATTCACACTTTGTACACGTAGAATTTTAACTGTATTATACCTTTTTGTCACGTCATACGTTCAAATTCTAAAACAAAACGGAAACAAGTCTTATATAAACTTTAGTAAAGATTAATAAGTTGTCTTTTTATTCTATGTTAGGGTATCTACAGTAATCAGTGGACCTAACTTAGAAAATAATCTCTCTCCATCCGTAACTTAAATCTACTCAAAGAATCATGGATTCTGTTTTACTCTTTATTTACATTAAGCAAATTTGTACTTGAATTTTACAACACTGAGTCAAGATTCAAATACAACAAGTTCTGACCTGTAAGTAAAGAATATTCTAACTAAAAAGAACGGATAACACTAACCTTCATATTTGGTGGTCCTTGTACATGGTTGAGTCACTTGTAGGTATCAGTTTAGAGGAAAAACGGAAATTAAAATAGGACTTATAAACCTCCAAAATCTTTGAATGACCCTATGTTTTCTTTGAAGTCTATCCGATACTGTATTACTCAGGATATCAAAAAAAAAAAAAAACCTTTATTGTCTTCTAAAGTATTAAATATAAAATAAGTTTATGTTTAAAACTTAGAGTCCCTTCGAGACAAATAAACCGAGTCGTCAGAATTGAGAAATAAAAAAAATTATAAAAAAGGTCCACTGATGATCTGTTTTTAAAGGAGTCGATACAGTGAATTTCAATGGTATTAACAAACGGGAAAAATTACACGAAAATAATAGTTAGGAAACTAGTATCCGTACAAGTAGTACCTCCTACTGGCCAAACCGTCGTCGAGATGATCATGTAAAAAGGACCTGTAGTTACTTCTACGTCTCGGTCGTAAAATACTGGCTGGACCTGGATATTTCCTATTTTTAGGTAAGGGAAAGAAACGAAGATCATTTGAACACTTCTTAGCATAGAATTTAAGAGAATGAAACGGATTATTTTTTGTAGCATCGTCGTCACTAGGTTTTCCTCCCTTTGACAGTAGACTTTTATTCTGTTCGTTGTCCGCCTAGTCTTGCGAATGTCTCGGGTCACAACTGAAATTAGTATCACTACTAAAGTGTGGGTATAGGTGTCATGTCTTTGGTAATGTTAATCTTTGAAGTAAACAACCCTTATTCGTGTAACTTCTGTGACCATCATGAGGTTCATAACCTCTCTTACTGAATTTTAAGTGGTTCTCAGAACCATGTCTCTTAGTGTCTCTTTTGTGTTCGGCTCTCTCTAATCAACATCTTTCAAGTAGCTCGAGTGTATACTTCTATGCATCGGTCTCAAAATTATGTCTATGATGTTGTTCACCGTATTCAAGTTACTCAAGTTCAGGAAGTGCTCTCTGTCATCCACATCTACGATGCTGACACCTGTGTCTGACACCTTCATACTCATGACACCATTCATGATTTTGACAATTCTGTTCGGTGATAAACTGTGGTGTCAGATTGGTAGAGAGAGAGAGATTTAGTTTGAGTCACAGGGACCACGGAGGTCCAAGAAGAGTATGTGAAGGATCTTCTCGTGTCAGGGAATTTCGTGGGAGATAACGATGTTAATTTTCAGATCGTCTGACATTGAAATCAATGTGTTCAAGATCTCTACGGAAACCGATGCGATGGGACTTTTCTAATGTCGTCGTTTCTTACGTAGGTAGGAATAGAGTAAGACTTCGAAACCGTAGGGGTCGTTTTCTACACGACAAATGACTATGGTAGTGGTACTTCCGGTTGTCGAAACTCAGGTCCAATTGTGGTTCGTCCACTCGTTTATATGTAAAAATTTACTTGTACCAACTTAAAATTGTCTGAATTTACATTTCGTAATCGGTTCAAAATGTAGATGTATTCGGAGTCTTGACTGGATGACAAATGACATCATCCGATATTCGAGGATCAATGGGCTTACACTAAACTTTACCTAAGAACGTCGACGCTCCCCCCTTTTCTTTGAAAAATCCGGGACCTTTATTTGTATGTACGAAACGTTCCTGTGTGTTCAGTGTTCGAAAAAAATAAATAAAGAGCGAAGACGTTCCTAGCTAAAATTTTTCTTCGTACAGCCCCCTTAGTCCTCGAATTCTGGATGTTATTGTTTGTTGAAAAAGTCCATCCAGTTAAATTCCGAGGTTTTCAACTGGAAAAAAAAAAAAAAAAAAACTTCTATTGTTTTAAAGTCATGTTCAGAAGGGTCGAATTCAACAAATCAGCGATTCAGCACAGGCTGAGAAAACGCTGAGGCACCTGATCATCGGGCGGTCAAAGGAGAGAGGAACCCTAAAGGGTCCGTTCTTATGGTCTCACTCAACGGTAAAGGAAGAGGTCCCCTAGAAGGACTGGCACCGTAGTTTGGACGTAGAGGACGTAAACGTTCGTCCAAGAAATAGTGACTGGGTGTTCCCTTTAGGAGTCAAATTCATCGACACTATTCATTTCATCCTTGGTTTACTTGTAATTTACTTAATGAACTAGGAGTCTTAAGTCGTAACGTCATACGGACACGAGTTCTTGTAAACCCTCTAAAGAGGGCATAGATTTCTAATATAGTTCGACCAGTTTCATCATTTAAAATAGATATTTTCTAAAAGTAGTGATTTAAACTAAAAACGTTTTTAAAGATTTTGGATTAAAAAAACAACCCAGTTCATGAAGATTTTTAAAAGGTATCAAAAACTAATAAGTAAATGTAAATAATTTACCTACATAAACGGTTCATCACTCGGATCAAGGATCGTGTTTAATTCGTGAGCTATTTTCAATCGATAATAATAGTGACAATAATAACTATCAATAAAGAAATTACATTAGGTAAACCGAGAATACAGTAGTCCAACAATTCAATACTTCCGTAAAAGAGAGTCATTACAATTGTGTAAATCATCTTCTCTGAGGAACGTCGTCTATCATTTAATACAAGGGAAACCATCCTAAAGTATTTAATACTTTAGACAGAATGGATAGACTGTCCGAGTAGGGAGAGTCGTCGAGTGATCACATTTAGATATGTCATTGTAAGTGTCTAAAATAAGTTTCCTCCATGGAGACTGGGTGTAAGTTTTAAACAACCATAAATAAGATTGTTCAAACCTATAGTCCAAAAGTCCGGATATCTTCGTTATTAATTTTTGACAATGACCATTCCTGTGACACTGTTCTTTCTTGTCGAAAACTTTAACAATCGTTTCCTCCTTTGAAAATATGATTTCGTTTCATAAACTTTTTAGGCTGATATTGCCGATCATCGTAAGTCGGTCCTCGTCATTACATCGTGGGTTTTATTCATCACTCCTGTGGTGGTAGAATGTCGAGTCCTGTTATTCGTTTCGGGACAATTGAGACCCGGTGGGTCAATCCCAATAAGATAGAACAACTTCGTCCATAAAGATAGATTTGACTACTATCGTGTCCATTTTTCAAAGTAACGAATTGACAAGTAATCTTATTTGGTTTTTACTGTTGAGGTTTAGTGATAAAGGATTAGTCAGACCCAAGAATCCTAGAATAAAGGACATAAGAGGTAATCTTACTCTCTGCCCATATACCTTCAAAATGAGGGCCTCATTTTAAGGACGAATAACCGTAATATTTCCTAATGACATACGAAAAGTAAAGAACCCTCTCCCTTTTTTATTTTTCTATTTCGTCAGTTCTCTTTGTTCTTGTCGACATGTTTCCTTACTTACGACTTGTCTTTAGAATCCAAGTAGTTTAGAAGGTGAATAAGAAGTTTGACATAAATCATAAATTGGTCCAAGGTACTTCCTTTTTTAACAACTATAATCAGAAGGAAAAGGATGAAGAAAGAAAACCAATTAAGTCTCTTTTACTTTTACTACCTTCTATTGATGTGTAAATGATATTATCAAACCTAGCTCCGACTTTTCTAAAAAAAAGGATATTTTAATCTTCTCATCAGTAAGAGTATGACACCATATTACTACTCGCACTTAGGTCGTCAGAATTTTTGGAACAGAAAGACTCTACAAAGAAACTCCGTATCGTCTTTTTTTATGACTCATCCTTAGGAATTAGAACTCTAGATTAGGGTCGTGACTCACTTCCTTGAACCTTTTTCAAGGTATTAATACGATATTACAGAGTAGAGGAACCTTAAGTTTTCGAAACGTTCGGAGTAGTTAGGTCTTGTTTCCGTCTGTTCGGAGAGTTGACAAATGACAACATTTAGACATCACTTTAAGTACTTAAGACTTTATACATCCGGAGTTAACGAACCTCCGTTAACCTCATCTAGTCACCAAAATTCGTAAAAAAATTCGTAATTGAAAAATTCATCTCTTTGGGAAAGAAGTATTTTTGTAAAGATACCTTTGGGTTACACTTCTTATACATTTTTACCTCGACGACGACGACGGTTCAGCGAAGTCAGCACAGACTGAGACACGCTGGGGTATCTACCGTCGGGTGGTCCGAGATGACACTAACTTTATCCATAACACCTCCGTTCATATTGTTAAAGAAGGGGAAGTCAGGTCATCAGAAACTTCTCAAGAGACCTTAACCTTTCTATATTTTCATGTCTAATTGATGACTGGATAAAATATTTTAAACATTTAAAGTTAAGACTCACTAAAAATCCACCTTTAATCATCTTTAATCCTCACCACAAAGGATACAATGAAAATAATCGATAAATATTTTGTAAAACATACGAAAAGTTTTATTAAGAAATAATAGTCCGATGTAAAAATGTAAAATTTACTAAACTCAAAAGTCTATCGTCATATGTATATGACATCTTGGAACTCATGACGGAACATATATGTTTCGTCCGTATATTATTTATAAAATCATACAGACAATGTACTTATTTTTATACATATTCCTTCCACATAGAATACCTTTACAATCATAAGGCACAGTACCTTAGTGACCATTCCTTTGTAGTCACGAAGTATATTTGATAGAAAACATGATAAATATATACTATGGTAAAATTGACAAAACACAGACAGACGATACAATCTTTTAGAATACAACTATTTCATTAATGATATGTTTTCTTATTCACTAATTCGAATAAAATTATTTTCGTCATAATTTATCGTAATCATCTGTACGGGAATGAATATACTATCGTTTAGACCGTCAGACTTCACTGACACTTCAATTATAAACCTATTATGGAGAACAAAAGACTCCAGTCAAAACAAAAATAAAAATGAAGATCTACAACTTTCAATGGAATTAACGAGTGGAAAAGTGAAAATGGACTCTCTGGTATTGTCAACAAAAACCAGTTGTCAGTTGTAATGATCACTTGAAAATATATAGTCAAATATTCTCTATTTATAAAAGTTCACAAGTATACAAGAGTCATGTATTCTACCGTGACAAGTCATGAACTGCGTGAAAGAGAGGAAAAACTTCAATACTTTCTTTTACCTGATGTCAATAAATAGACTGACGATATCGTTTAGTTATTTGATTACATCAAAAAAGTTACTGTAAGATCCAAGTACTTTCGAAATTCAATACGAAGCGATCTATTTCTTCTAAATAATTCAGGATAATTGGTTTTATGCGACGTCGCTAGGAGGAGGCACTCCAGGTACCACAGGTCACGTTGTATACCATCGAGTCTACTGATATAACCAGAACGAGAAGGTCATCTATAGTTACTATATAAGGTCCATAGTATTTAAGAAAACCAAACAGAACTTAATCAAATGACAAGAAAAGTATAAGATAATTAACGACTGATCTTTAATGTTAAATCTCACTTATGATTAAAATCCCTTCCACTATAAGAATCCGTCAACATAAATTTCTTCAAAATGGTACTCTTAATAAGGTGAAAAGAGCTGATAAGACATGAGAGAAATCGTGGAGATTCAGGTATTTTGTAATAGGAAAAAGAGAAGAGTATGATTTAGTCGTAGAACAAACTAAAGAAATAGACATATAAGAGATATTTTTAAAATTCAGGATTAGAACGAAAAATCAGTGCAAACTGAATAAGAAATAACAAAAAAATTAACTATATACACTGTATATCGCAACAAATTAGGAAACTAAGAGGAATACAGTATGTACCGTCGGTGTATGACACCATTAGGGTGTTTTATGAGTTGTTTAGAGATCTACCATCTATCTTAATTCTTATGTGTAAACAGATCTTCTGGTTTTTGTGAAATCTATTTAAGATTTTATTAATAAAATTATAGGTAAATTCATTGATTCCGATCTATTCCTGGAATTACCAAAATACAACAGTTCAAAACCATTATATTGAAGGAAGTCATAGAAAAGTAATATCCAAGTACACGAGATCATTAAGGTAAATTTAATATAAAGTAAATTAAAACGACTATAAGTATTTACTTAAAGAAAAATACTATCCTGAATGGTACTGAATATAGATAAAGTCCATTTCCTATAAGGAATAAAAGTTTGTTTTTTATATGGAGGTGTACTACTAGCTCCCCGTTCTCACAAACGGGTACTACGACCTCCATTACGTACCAAAAACAAGAGATATCATTTTTCTTTTAAGAGTAGTCATCCTACTGTGATTTTTAAGTGTATATGAATTAAAACCCGTTGTTTTATCAACTCAGTTAAATTTTAATTTGGTATTGAAAAAACCCCCCCACCCATGATTCATGGATCGGAGAGTTCTTCTGTTTTTGGTCTAGTCAACAAAGACAAAATTTGTATAATTTTTTTTAATCGTGAATCGGAAAAACCTTTCTCCTCTCTCTCTCTTTTTTTTTAACATATGTAATGTACTAGAGAGGAACGATACTCGACATCATAAGATTAATTATATACGTATAGTCGGTGTCTAAATTTCGAAATATTAGAACTAAAAAAAGAATTGTTCCTGGAGAAATCTGGGTCTTAATAAATGAAAAAGAAATACATTTATAACTCTTATTAACTTTACTATGGATTAACATATTAAAATTAAAAAATAAAACATAAATTTCGGAGTACAATTTCATTCTATTTATGTAGACGACTACAATTAATAAAAGGATTAAATTTCGTTTAATAGGACAAAAAGAGGGGTTAATTCCAATCTAAAACTCAGTATTTTCCACAAGACTAAAAGAAGGGATTAAAGGGAAGAAATTTTAAAGTGTATCAAATTACGTAGAACTTTCTTCACAGTAACTACGGCAGAAGGAGTCTAATACAAAATATAAATGAGTGCGTGTCCAGAAGGTAGACCTTGACCTCCAGAACATTTTTTGAGAAAAGTGAACGATGCTGTCGTCTACTCAGAATGCCTTTATTACTTAAGTTAGGTAAGTCTACGAAGAGACAAAAATCTTTCATGCCTTCTGTGACCTGATGTCCTTGTATGTCTACTATTGACAGAAATAACACAGACATAACTTTAAGACCCAAAAGTCGGGTCATTGGTTGACTCACGTTATACATCAGTAAGTCCACTCACTAATACAGACAGACCTACTTAGGTGGACTTAAACTTAGACGAAGTCAGTATTCTGTAGAGGGTTGGCATAACTGGTAGGAAGAAAGAGGTAGAGATTGAGTCGAAGTCACGTCAGGGAGTCGTAGGTGGACCCCTCACAATCACAAACAGAGGTTAAAACAAGGGAACGTTAAGTGGAAAGTATGACAACGGAACCTAATCAGACAACTGTCAAGAAATGACTGAAAAGTACACATCGTGTGTTCTGAGACAGACTACGTGGTTAACAAAAATAGTGGTAAGAGGATAGAACATTAACTGTGTGGTAATGACTGAATAAACCGCAAGAACTTGTCTAACACGAGAAAAAGTACTAAGATCCGAACTTTTCACACAAAAGGTACGACAAGGGAGAACGTGGAAGGGGAGGAGTGTGTGGTACGTTCGAGTGTGTATCGGTGTATCCCAAGTAAACCGTTCGGGTGGAGTAGGAGTCTCTGCCCTTACAAAATAGAAGTGTCAAAACAGACTGGGAGAATCAATCTATAACTGTGAAAAAGGAGAAATGAAAATAACGGGAAACATGTACTAGAGAACACAATTAATAACAACCAATAAAAAAGGGTAAGGTAAGTCATTCCACGAAGTCCCATATCAGACAGTACGGGAACGTAAAAATAAAAGATTATGGATCGACGTATGACGAAATATATGATTCGTGAGTCATACAAAAACAACTCCATCTTTCACTTAGTCTGGGTCTAAGTCGAAAAAATATACTATACATACAAATTTTATATTGATATCTATGGAAAAGAACCACTTATAGTGAAGTGGTGTGAGTCTTTTTGGATCACTATTGGTCTTAAGAGACCCAGTAAGTAGATGTGAAGAGGTACCGTAAGACTAATTCTCGAAGGGTTGACTATCTAAAGTCGTGTGACTATTGACTTATCCAATACCTACACGACTCTCTAATTAGGAGAGGGTCATCCCGGACCCACACTGTTTGGGAACCTGTTCAGTGAAGGGTGATACTTGTCCCTGAGTCGGACGATATAATAAAAGTAAAAGACAACTCACTTTCCAAACCAGTCATAACAAGACTACATAACATGCGTCATTTCTTCTACGATGATTCAGTAAACAGACATGTAACAAATACTACAAAATCAAGAACATTCAAGACAAATAAATGAGTAAGTCGTTTATGAATCCTTCGTGAATGACACCTCAAGACGATATGAGAAAAGAGAAATAGTTTGTCCTTTATCCCTTCGGTCGGGAGATTAATGGGACAGTGTTCTGTCAGGTCGTTTAAGTAGACACTAGACAACGACTCGATCAACCCGAAGGGACCACCGAGTGTGTCATTTCTCAGACGGACGTCGTACCCTCTGGGTTCAAGTTAGGGACCCAACCTTTCTAGGGGACTTCTTCCTTTACCGTTGGGTGAGGTCATATCATTAGTCCAACTCTGCGTAGTTCAAACCCTGAACACCTTCTTAACGACGACAGTTACTCCAAAAGTGGAACCGTGTCGGTAATCTTCGGGAACTAAACAATAAGTTCACTATACTTCACCCCTCCTCTTATTGAGAATTAACCCTTTACTAATGTTAAATGATGACTATTTAGGAGAGTCTCCACACTTTCCTCCGCCCGATCAACAATTTTTCTGTGACTCGGAGATGAGTAAGTACGTAAGTTGAATTATAAATAATACAGTGAGACCCCTAGTCCGTAACTTGATCTACGATTCTGTCAACACTCTCCTTTTTTATTTTTCTGTGATAAGAATATAACATATAGGTTACCTCTTCCTTTACCTAACTAGTTAGTTATGTGTTTATATTGTTGGTGTAAACGTTGTTCACGGTAGTTCCCATTCAAAAGGCAGTCAGTATAGATTGAGAAACACTACGATACCTGATATCGGGTGGTCCGAGGAGTAGACAGGGACCCTAAAGGGTCCGTTGTTATGACCATCGGTAAGGGAAGAGGTCCCCTAGAAGGGTCAAGTTCCTAGCTTGGGTCAAAAGGGTGTAAAGTCCGTCTAAAAAAAGGAAGACTCGGTGGTAATGAACGACGGACCATAATCGTTTCCTTATCTTGGTTCACTCGAAGGGACCACCGAGTCGCCAATTCTTAGACTAATGTTACGTCCTCTGGAGGATGTTATATCCTCTACGTCTAAGTCAGGGACCCAACCTTTCTAGGGGACCTCTTCCTTTACTGTTTGGGTGAGGTTATAAGAACGGACCCTTCAGGGTACCTGCCTCCTCGGACTGCCCGTTCTCAGACACCCTAGTGTCTTTTCTCAACCTGTACTGAACCGTTGATTTGTTGTTTGTAGTAGTTTATTCGTCTAGTCTCTTCTATGAAGATTTCTTAACGACAACTCGACACCAACTTTCTTACTTATCTTGGATTGACTTACTTCTGACCTCATATCTCTTAAAATTCTCTCTCCTTCCTTGTACTTGTTTTCAGAAGAGACTACCCACGTTAGTACCCTGTGGGTACCCTCACCTCGGGTCTTTCATTTCCCTCTCTTTTATGTCCTAGTCGGATCTTTCTATCCACCTCTGGTCCATGACGTATCGGGAAAGATGGGTTTCACCAGTCACTTGGTCGTCGTAGTCGCAGTGGACTCGTGAACAATCTTTACAGAGTTTGAGACAGGGTGTGTCTTAGTCTTAGTCGTAAAATTGTTCTACGGGTCCAATAAGTACATACGTAATTACAAACTCTTCGTGACGATAGCCGGTTTACTTCCTTAAAATACATAGTCTTCCCTCTATAGAAATAATAGGTACGTACGAGTAAATACAGGTTGAGAAACACTAGGGTACCTGACATCGGGGGTCTGAGGAGACAGGTACCTTAAAAAGTCCGTTCTTATGACGTCACCTAACGGTAAAGTAAGAGGTCCCCAAGAAGAGTTGGGTTCCCAGTTTGGACATAAAGGAGGTAACCGTCCGTCAAAGAAATGGTGACTCGGTGGACCCTTTCGGTATAATAGGCACCGTCTATTGATTTTTTATCAAGGAGATGAAAAAAAATTAACTTCATATCCATTAAATGCTACAACACAATGAAAATTCACATGTCGTTTCACTAAATTAAAATGTACACACATACCCACAGAAGAGAAAGTCTACGAAAAGGTAACATCCAATAAAGTTCTATGACTTATATCAAGGGAGACGATGTGTCATCTGGAAACAACAAATGGGTAAAATACACATTATCACATATATACAATTAGGCTTTGAGGATTAAACAGAGGCGGGTAGGGGAAACCATTGGTATTCGAACAAAAAATACAGACACTTGGATAAAGACAAATTATTTAGTCAAGCAAACATAGTAAAAATCTAAGGTGTATATGCACTATAGTGCATAAACAGAAAGAGAAGACTGAATTAAGCTATTAGAGATCCAGGTAGGTACAATGACTTTTACCGTAATAGAGTAAGAACAAGTAACGACCCATTATAAGATTGAAGAAATAGGTAAACAGACAACTACCTGTAAATCCAACGAAGGTACAGAACCGACAACACTTATCACGACGATACTTGTAACCCCACGTACATAAAAAAACTTAATCCCAAAAAAGACCCATATACGGTCCTCACCCTAACGTCCTAGTATACCATTGAGAAATCAAAAAATTCCTTGGAATTTTTTGGTAAGAGGTATTACCGACGTGGTTAAGTATAAGAGTGGTTGTCATATTCTCCAAAGTAAAAAGGAGATATGGAAAAGGCTGTAAATGACAAACATCTGAAAAATTACTATTGGTAAGACTGACCACATTCTACTATGGAGTAACAACAAAACTAAACGCAAAGAGATTATCAATCACCATGACTCGTAGAAAAATACACGAACAACCGGAAAAGTACCAGTGTAGACACGGAAGAAACCTTTTTACAGACAAATCCAGAAGACGGGTAAAAAACTAAAAGAAAAAAAATTAACTCGACATACTCGATAAACATATAAAACCTTTACTTAAGGAACAGTCTTCGTAACAAACGTTTATAAAAGTGGGTCAGACATTCAACAGAAAAACGAAATACACACCACAAAAGAACCCCCCCTCCCCCAACGACATGTTTTCGAAAATAAAACCAATAAAAACAAAGGTCAAGTTAATGAGACCCTCTGTCTAGGTTTTTTTGTAACCACGTCAAATACAGTTTGTCACAACATGGAAACTAAAGGAGATCTTCAAATCCAGAGATTACGTAAAACACAAATAAAAACATACACCACGATCTCTTACAAGACTACAAAGTAAACTTGTAAGGTACGAAAATGTACATCGACACGTCAACATGGTCGTGACGAAAAACTTTTCTGACAGAAAATGGGTCACATATAAGAACGAAGGAAAGAGAATCTAATTAACTGGTATACAAGTACCCAAATAAAGACCCGACAGATAAGAGACAGGAAATAGATATACAAGATACAGACAAGAACACGGTAATGGTGTGACAAACCTAATGACATCAGACGTCATCAGACTTCAACAGGGAGACGACACATTACTATTAAAATTTCTCTGTAGTCCTGAACTTGTATTCTGAAAAGTAAGAAATTTTGAAAATCAGACCAGCATTACAACCAACACCGTCAACAAGTCTTTTACAATTGCGAGTCTCCTTTCCGCTATTCCTATAAAGGATTATAACATAAGACACAGATGGTGAAAGAGTCTACAAATACGTTACAAAACAATTCATACGTTCCGTTTTACAACCGACGCAAAATACAAAGAAACCCCACGTGACATACATATGGTGACGTAAGCGGTATAACATCGATTGGTTGATTTTCACCCGATCTGACCACAAAATCTGATCAGGTAGACACTTTCTCTCGTGTCCTTTTTTCAGTCGTCTGATATTTCCTATTATCGTTCCTCTAACCAAACTTACAGACTCAATAATTTGACTGTCTAAACACTCCTCACCCATCTCTAATGTAACTCATTTCCTTCCGGGATTTCTCTGACCACCGAAAGTTTTTGTAATCCACATTTTGGGTGCAAAGTCATCGTCAGATATGTTTTCTAGTCACCGAACGTCTACTGCCACATTCCCCTTGTGGTCCACCACAGGGTAGAGGGACAGGAGTGGGTCTACATGTCGACTCCTATCTCCTCTGATCCTTCACGGTCCTGACGTCCTTTATGAGTCTGCGGACCACATTTGTATCGTCCCACACTCCAAACCATAGTTCTCGTGAATCCGAGTTTCGGTTTGAAAAGGCAGAACAATAAACTAGACCCCGTTATATGAATCAAAGTGACTCGAAATGAAAATTAAAAAAGAATTTAAAGATTTACCCTTATTACTATGGACCGAATGCCACATCAAAACCATGAATCATTGCACATTCTAATCGTAAGTGATTCGACAGGTAATTACCACTGAGTGTGATTCAACAAATGTAATCTTTATTATAAGAAAGTATTTAAGACTATCAAGTTAATCTTACTAGAATGACACAAGGATCCCTTTTAGAGGAACAAGTAAAGTTGTTGTCAGAGGAACAATAACGACGGGTCCTCTTTACTACTAGTTCACCTAGTCTCGAGGAGTGTCTTTAAGAACTAAAAAAACTACTTAAGAAAGTCGTAAATTATACGATAAACCTCTGAAGTGAAAGACTATCCTTCTTAAATCGAATACTAAAAAGACTTAATTGGGTATACCTGAATGTATTAAAAAAAGGGATCTCGAAAAATAAGAAAGAGTGTATTAATACGGGTCTATGTCCCATATTTCTTCCATACGTCAGAGAATCTCCGACTAGATAGGATATGCAGTACAGAGGTGAAAATTAATTTTCTATTTTATTTCGACTCGATCACCGAGTCTGTCACTTTTTAGACGGACGTTACTCCCGTAGGACCCAAGCTAGAGTCCCAACCCTTCTAGGGGACCTCCTCCCGTACCGTTGGGTGAGGTCATAAGAACGGTCCTCTTAGGGGAACCTGTCTCCTCAGACCACCTGACGTCAGGTGTTTCAACGTTTCTCAGCCTGTGTTGACTCGTTGATTCCTGTCGTGTCTTATAACAATTAATTTTTCTCTCCTTTGTTATTTTCGTTGTCGATGTCAATTCTTTGATTTGTAGTTAATGTATCTATTTTTCCAAGTTAAATACCTGCATTACGAAGTAGGTTTAATTTTTATTAGAACTTTATTTTACACAACTCATTTTCACACATTCACATTCAAAGTAACGTAACTTATGAAAAGTTTTAATTCCAGGGATTTTCAGTTATAGTAGTCGGATCATACGTGCCAAAACGGAAATCGTCTCACGATCTGTAATAGAAGACACGGATTCTTCTTTATCCAGTTGATCGAAGGGTTAAAGTTCTTTAAAACCAAGAGGTATATGACGATTAATTATTTATCACGGTTATAAGATGGGTGTACAAGAGACTTCAAAGGTAAATCGTGTACATTAATGAAGTATTTTTTAAAAATAAGTATACTAAATCGTTCAAAGTATATTTTCTATGGGGTACCTAATTTTCGGAAGACAATAGTGATAAGAACCCTACGAAAAAGTGAAGAAGGTCACCTTCTACACTTCTTCTGAGGTTACTCCGAAGCGAACATCAAGTCAACCATTTCTTAGACGGAGGTTACGTCCTCTGGACCCAAGCTAAGGACCCAGTCCTTTTAGAGGACCTCTTCCTTTACCGTCGGGTGAGGTCATAAGAACGGACCTCTTAAGGTACCTGTCTCCTCAGACCTTCCGGTGTCAGGTACCCCAACGTTCTCAGCCTGTACTAATCGTTGATTTGGTGGCGTCACCCTCTTTGACAAACCCGAAACAAATCAATCTCCGCACCCAAAAAAAAAAAAAAACTTATTCTTACCTACTATAGAAATCTTTATTTTACACCAACATTGTCCAATCTTTACAATTCTCAGCAGTGACCAACGTCTACTCCGACTTTACTTATTCAAATATTGAAAAGTCTTTGTTACAACTGTTTCCTTGCTACAGTCGTAAAAGTTTTGTTGTAACTGTTTCCTTGCATATTAAAAGAATAACAACAAACACGACCTTATAAAACAGAAAAATGAAGGACCCTTCGAATGACTCAGGTTTTATTGTATCAGTAAAGAATGGACCAATAAGTCGTAATGACCAAAAATTCATGTAGAAATCAAGAGTCTAGAAAACCGTCATCAAAATAAAAATTTTAGTGACATATTAAATTCATCGTATACAATGAAAATTCATGGACTGTCTACGTACTAAAAGAATCATTGGTTCTATGATTTTGATACGATTCAACTATAGGACTCCTTGGTCTTGTATAAGACGAATCATAATACAGTGATAATTAGAATCCTTCATGAATTTCCACTCTACTCCATCACTGTAGATAAGACGACTTCGTCGTATCCCTCTTATCATACACAACTACATCCAGATCAAAGGACCTGAAAATTTTTTGAGAATGATGAGACTGTCACATGACATCACCTTTCTCTTATCCTGATTGATAGTCCTCCGGAATCGTAAACTGACTACCACAAAGAAGAGAGACTTTAGAGAAAAGAATCGCATGATTCCAACGTACTAAAAAACCCAACGGGTCATAATGGAGGATTTTCCTATTGACTTCTGAAAGACTAAAGGTAAAGTGAATCAAATTCACGAGCCCCTTGAACATTAATTTTTTATAACTACAATAAAATCGAGATGATTCTGCAAATCAACTGAAATTTTAGGGTAGATCCTCACCTGGAATCGTTACGTACCTATCATATCATTCAAATTGGGATACCTTCCTTGACTATTCAGACCTCTTGATACTAACAATATAGCCACTAATAATTTACCATCCTGATCGTTCACGATCTTATTATCTATGTCACATTAGAGTGAATATGTAGACTTCTCCTTCTCTCTCTTTAAATTTTACCATCTACTAAACTTAAAAATATATAAATTCCTCTTCCGACAAATCAAATCCCCACCCTCCGTACCTTCTCCCCCATCCATTTTCCGGAAGTGAATAAGATATATATAGAAGTATACTTAAGAAATTTATTTGTGTATAAATAATAAAAACATCAAATCTTTTTATTTTAGAATACATATTTACAGAAATCTTAATTTGTGTAATGATAGACTCGTCAGACATTTAAATGAAACTTTTAGAAGTAGTACCTTTTATTAATAACTTCTCTGACCTTCCTTTAATGTTCCTTGGTAAGGAAACACCATATGTCACGTTCGTATCCTTAATTCGACAAAACTAGACAAATAACTTAATTAAATAAAGAAGTCTGGAAGTTCTGTAAGGTATAAGACTAACCACACTCGTTTGATAGGTATTAGGGAATCTTCATCAAGGGAGCTTTAAAAGACCGTAAAGACCTACGTCACTACCTCACAGAGTTCTTCCGAGTCGGTCGTCGTGGTTTTCATGTCTTAACGATGATCCATTCAAAAGTCTAAATTTAGGTTTGAACAATTATATTGACATGAATCAACAAACGACAATTACTACTCACGACAAGTAATCAACAGAGTTTAGATACTGTTGAATGAAAATAACTCCATATAAATCAGTCGATAACATGGATATAGTCGACGACTATGTATGAGCGAATCGACAGACGAAAGTAATCTTTCTTAAAACTAGGGTTTTACTAACCGTCCAGTACACGTCAAATAGAATCAAAATATACACAGAAACCATTTCAAATTTTTGTTTAAGGTACTCAATATCATTAAAAAACAACACTATGTCTATTTTATAAAACTAGAAAAGTCCCCAATTTTGTTAAGGTCTACTATGTGGTTACACGGCATATGAGGAAGCGTTTCTTCAAGACTCTAATCAGTAATTAAACTCATCAAGTCAAAGTTGATTTACAGTACTTTGACCCGAAAATTGCATTCATTAGAAACTCGTACTCATAAGAAACGAAAAAATACCACTTATGAATTTTTCAAACTAGTCAAACGAAATGTAGTCATCAAGAGTTGACGTATCGTATAGACTCACTCGGATCTAAAAGAAGTAGATGAAGTTGGTTTGATTGTATACCATTATTTAACTTACCTCTTCGTCCATACACTTAGGTTGTCAAAAGATAAGTCGGTCTGCAATTTTTCTAGACATTTTTACATTTTGTTATCGTTGAGAAGAATCAAAACCTTTTATATCAATAAAAAGTAATTTTATATACATACAATTGTACATTACTAAAATAAAAAATTTACTTAATTATCTACAAAACTTTAAAAGATTTAAAATTAAAGAATATACAATTAATAACTACCGATACCGGGTGTTTTCATTTTCATTTCGTAGGTGGACGTTACGCTCTCTACACCCAAGCTAGGGACCCAACCCTTCTAGGGGACCTCTTCCCTTTCCGAGGGAGTGAGGTCATAAGACCGGACCTCTTAAGGTACCTGACATATCCAGAACCTGTCCTGACTCACTGAAAGTGAAAGTACCGGGTGTTTTTTATTCTAAAACCCCAAAGAGTTGTTACAAATTCTTTCATCTTCTTAAGACACTGGTATTTCGAGTTCTTTTCGACCGTATGTATTTTTATTCACTGTAAAAGAACCAAATTAAAAAGGTATAAAAATGAGGAAAGAAAATTATTTTCAACGTCCGAGAAAAAACCAAAAGATTTAGTGTCGTTGTACTATTTTCTTATAAGTCCGGTAGAAGTTGTAGAAAATACGTGATAAATTTCGACACCAGGAGTTTTTTACTTTACGTGAAGTCCCAGAGGGTACCTTGAAATGTTTTACATCATCGTGTATATGGTCCGGGGGTGATGTCTGGAGGGCCGGTCTTCGAAATTCACATCTCCCAGGAAGTGGACATAATCGGGTGAGGTGACGACCAAGACTCCACGATCTGGTCCACTCTCGGTGATGATTTACGACTTTCTATGTTTCTGTCTCGGGTCAGTTTCAAATTGAAGTCAAATTGAAATTTTGAAGTAAAATAAAAAAAGAAAATTAAAATAAAGACAAAATTTCGAATCAAAATTTTTATGAACTCAATGAGACCCGGTTATTTATGTAAAACATTAAAGAGTCCGGTCACTTTTTCTTATAAAACATGAAAGATTCTTCATAAACCCAAAAATAGTAAAATTCTCTATCGGGTTTGAATTTTGTCAATATTAAATTCAGACTCCATCCTTATAAATGATAAAGTATAAAAATATACGGGAGTGAGGTCTATACAGTGAACTAGATATATAGGTCTCCTTTTCTCTAAATTTTTACTATAAAACTTTCTTTTATCCGTTCAGTAATAATATTAAAAATAGTGTAGGATCAGAAAAGAAAGTAAGATCTTAATTTCTCTTCATAGGAGTTTGTAAACTACTGTATACGGAAATGAGACTCCAAAGGGTAAACGACAGTGTGACGTGTAAATCTGAAGGTACAGCCTCCAAGTATGTTCTTAATAAAGTCCTACATGTCAAAAATGTTCATTCATCGTAAACATGAAGACTTGAAATAGAAATTTTTTATAAACAAACTAAATTTGATTTTCAAAACTCTAATATAGACAACTATCTGATCTTTCAGCAATTATTAAATGGTGAAGAAGGGATCTACGTACTTCTTCGTCTCCGACAGAACCGTTGTGGTGGTTTCGTTGGATATCAACTATGTAGACGACTTAGGACTGGAGTATAAATACTACATGTATCTACATCTGATATATATATATATATATATATAAGTATAAACACCTGAAGATTTTCGGAGTTTTTTCGGCTGACTGACCCGTCGTTTCTGTCATAGAAGATATGCGACAAGGTCGTTAATGACCATGTATTTGTCAACCTTGACGCCTGAAGGGATTGGTTTTGTTGAAGGAGAGGGGAGACACCTCGGGGAAACCCCCAAGTAATAAGTAATGGTGTCAAAATTCTCAAAATCAATGGTAACATACGTTCTAAGTTCGTGACTCATGGATGTACCCAAAAGATGAAAAGTAAAATTCTCGTATTGTTGTCACCTTGTCATGCCATACGTCTTCGTGGGATGTGTGGCAATAAAGACTTAAGGAAAAAATCCCATTTATATTTCTACGGAACAAACAATTGATTAAAACCTTCGGTCCTTAGTCACAGAAACTCCGACGTAGGACAATCGTGTTACCCTACAAGATATTGACGACCATAATCTTCCCCTAGAAACCGGGAAGGTGAAAAAAGAAGTACAAATATTGTGATGAAGTCTCCAAAAATTGGAGTTTCGCTTTCTTCTCGGAGTTGTTGGTCCTGAATATTCAATAAAAATACACTGATCTGAATGTATTTCAAAGAATGAACAAAAGGTAGAGAAATCAAAACAACGTTACACAATAATATCCGATAAACTTGGCTAATTCCAAAAAGTGATGTCAAGGACTAATTTTAGTCTTTTAATAAAATATTAAGTCTCATAAAAAGTAAATATTTTACGTACACAAAAGTCACGTGAAGGTAAAGGTAATCGAAGGGTGTAGTGGTAAAATTGTCCTTGAAATTGTTTCGTGATAATTAAGTCTGGATTTCATTTTCTTTCGTAATTTATTGTGGAACCTAGAGAACTCCTTTTCTATTCCAACGGATGTTAAATATGTAAGGTACCCTTTTCTTCTCGGTATCAAAGAAAATTTTTTTAGGAACCACTTTGTACTAATACTAATTTTTAACATCACTTTTCGGAATTCATGGTTTAAAATTTCGTCGTCATTAAATTAAAAATATAGTCACAAGAACAAAACGTGTCTGATTTACGTCACTATCCACTCAAATACTCATGTCATCAACGGAAATAGTGTAAACACTTCAACAATTTCAACTACTCCCGTCTCAAAATAAACAAACAAATTAAACACATACAGATTTCTATAAACCTTTAGAAATGTCCTTAATTTGTATATACGTTTAAACATATATTTTTTTCGTACCGGTAGTAGTAATCTTACGAATATTTACTTTCCTAGAAAAAACTCCAGATGTATATTCATCTTTTTTTTAGGTCGACCTGACTAATCCTGGGAAAAAATTAACTAAACAAGTCTGGTAAAAATATCAATGCGTAGTCGAGACTGTGTCAGTATCATGTCCCTGATCATAAAAGGGAATAATGTCAAGTAAAGATATTACCCGAACAAGAAACTCTAGAGACATTTCTTGGGACACTTGATCTTTCGTATTGAGTGTCTCTATGAAAAAAAAAAAAAAAATTAAATGACCGTGACTTTCAAGGTTAACTCTACTTCGTAAAGTAGAGTGAAGTATTGTGGAGAAACTGACGTGAAGTCACTTAACAAGAATACACGTGACACATCGTTGAATGTAATATTGTTTCGTCTATTCCCGACATTCGACGACGAATACAATTTTTCACCAAGAAGTCTAAAAGAAAGTATTTTAGGTTAACTTCTATTTTGTCTACGAAAAAAAAAAAAATTGAAATTAAATAGTGACTTGGGTTCACAAATAAATTTACAGTTGTCATGAAGATTCTTGCAACGGACAGTGGAACCAGAAACCAGAACCTACTACTTTGACGGAAGGTCTCTTGGTTTACAGTCTCTATGATCTGGTTTATCACCAAATTTTGAGGTTTCCTCCATTACATCATTAGAATAATTATTACCCTAATTGTATAAAATCTGTAAGTAAAAATTTGTGATGGAGTCAATTATATCTCATATTTTAGACACCAAATTAGGGAGTTTTCAATTGTCATTTAAGAAAAAACAATGTGTGTGTGTGTGTGTGTGTGTGTGTGTTTGTATATGTATGTAGAAGTGGGGACCTGGGGTGGAGTGAGTAGTTAGGACTTTACTTCAGAAACAATGATAATCGGACTTGCCAAAAAACCTAATAATGAAACTTTCTATACATACATATATAGTATTATAAACGGAAATCGTGAATCAAACCCCTCTGTGAGTCTCGAAACACCAAGAGTTATTAGATTTTTTTTTTCTACAGATATAATTCACATATCACGATAAACCAATTAGGTACAAAGTGACTGTCCAGATTATGCAAAAGAAATTCATGAATAAACATATTTTCATCTGAAAATACTACTTTTTACGAGTGTACGTCACGGTTCACTAAATGAATCCACAAATTTTACAATTTAATATAGTCTTTTCTAATCCCTACAACAGTCACCATTATCTTTATTAACTTTTTTCGTAGATATACATTATCTATAATGGTCTGATATTTTATGGTTTTATTACAGTTATGATATCAAAAAGTTCTAAAATCTTAATTAGAATCAGGTATATTTAAACATGATGACCATTAATAACTTATTAAACCTCCTTAAACCCGACAACACGACCAATATTTGACACTTAAAGATTAACATTTCACTTAACAACAAAGATTAACTTTAAAAAAAGTTCTTGTCTAAAGTCGAAGTGTATGATTCATTTATGACTATTTATTCCTTTAATCTTTAATCATAAACATTAATTTGTACCAGATTTTAAAGAATGTGAACAAATACGAATCCATCTAAACTTCCCCCTTTTTCAGAATAGAGGGATTATTTTTTAAAAGATTATTTCTAACCATCGTATTCCCGTAAGACATTCTGTAACTGTAATTTTCTCCGAGAAACCTCCATATATGAAATAAAATGATCAATGAGATTGTAGCATACATATTCAGGAAAACTTACCACACCGAAATTATCAAAAGTCGAGAAAATAGGTCTCGAACTTCATTAATTTCGACTCAAAAAGTCCCGTATAATGTCTACGTTTCACAAGTTGTCACTCCACACTTACGAATAAATCTAAACAGATGACGATAAATATATTCTTTTTAAAAAGTAAGGTAAGTCTCCTACGGAAAATAGGGGTGTAATTTCGTGTCTAGTGATTCGTTATTTTTCGTTAGTTTAACAGTAGGTTTAATATTGACGTCAATGAAAACGTACCACTCTCACTCCACGATTAAAACACACTCTCCTCAAAACATTTGATGGAACCCTTTCCAGGAAACCTTCATTCTAAAAAGGGGAAAACAGGACACAAAGGTCAAAACAGAGTTTAAGTGTTAGGTAATTTAATCCCTTTTTTCCTTGTTAATTAACTCTCTCAAACTATTCTCGACAACCTTATTTTTCTTGTAAAGTCTAGAAGGTTTTACAGTCAACCCTTTCCAGTGGTAACAGAGAGGTAAGTTCTTTATGTAATAATGGTCGAAGTAAAGTTCTGACAGTGATGTCACTCTCAAACTAATATTTTCGTATGGTCATTTTAATTATCGTTTTACGAATAGTCTGTTACAATTTTAGACACTCTTAGAAAGATCCTCGTAAACAAAAAAGAAAATCAAGATCCAAGGGTCCCATCAAAAGTAAATATCATCTAAATAAATTACTTACACCTAAAAGAGGGGAAATCTCATAAAAACATTGCATCCACCTATCGATACGGTGACGTGCGTATTTAACGTGTAAAACAAACTGAAAGAAATATTTTATAAATTAAACTTTTTATATTAAATACGGTTTTTTCATATAGAACATTAAAACGGTGATTATCCAACTAAATCGTGTTTTACGTTTCAGAAACCCGTCTCCTCCCCCCTCTAATTTTTGAAAGTATCTATTATCAACTTTTTACAAGGTAATAACCGGACAGTCTTTGGGATTTCGACGTAACATTTTGTTTACTACATTTAATCAAAACTTTTCACCATTCCCTGACACTTTTTTTAGAGTCTGAATTACGAGGGATTGGTGTATTAAAAGAAGAAAAAATAAATCATTATGCGACGATGTATAAACCTCCAAGACCACAAACATCCAGTGACTTGTCTGTAACTTTAGACTAAATATAACATATTGACATTGTATCTTTCTTTTCATAAATATATAAAAGGCATTCTTATAAAGTAACTCAACACATATTAAATTTATTCCAAACAGGGATTTACCAAAACGAGTGGAACTAAAAAAAAACACCAAAAGAACAAAAACATATTACACATGTCAAATACAGTTCCCGTAATTTTCGGAGGACTTCGCATTAGAATAGTTTCCCTATGTAAGAATTATTTTACATGAATTTTTAAGAATTTGAACACAGTAACAAGATAAAGTTTAAAATTTTGGTAGTAACAACTAAATACATGGTGACTCCGACAATGTACATTGAGATCCATTTTCACTGAAAATTTATGACGTCTATTCTTAGACCAAGTCATTGTGTATCAAGTCAAGTTAGCGAGACAACAGAGGCTGAGCCGTTGGGGTACCTGACGTCGTACGGTCCGGAGGGACAGGTAGTGGTTAAGGGCCTCGAATGAGTTTGAGTACGGGTAACTCAGTCACTACGGTAGGTTGGTAGAGTAGGACAGCAGGGGAAGGAGGGTGGAAGTCAGAAAGGGTCGTAGTCTCAGAAAAGTTTATTCATCACCGAACAAGGTTTACAAAATTTTATCCATAAACATGAAAGATTTATGAAGTATTAGATTAGTTTGTAGAAATGTCAATAATAAAAAATTAGAGTCCAATAACATTTTCCAAACTATTTCATCTAGATAGAAATCTTGTTAATGCTGAAATCACTAATTATATATCTTACTCGTTACTACCATTGAAAAGACACATTCGATAAACTAAAGTGAGTCGGAAGGGAACACCGAGTCGACCATTTCTTAGGTGGACGTCACACCCTCTGGACCCAAGCTAGGGACCCAACCCTTCTAGGGGACCTCTTCCCTTTCCGATGGGTGAGGTCATAAGACCGGACCTCTTGAGGTACCTCACATCTCAGGTACCCTAACGTTTCTCAGACTGCACTGACTCGCTGAAAGTGAAAGTGTCTTTGACCTAGTCCATTCGATCGGTTGTTGGTGGATCACCGTTTTCTTTCATCATGTTCCCTTTATTTACCAGTTAGGACCTCTTATTTTAAGTCACAGTTTCAATCCCAGACAATAACTAACTTACACCATTTTACATAAGTCTTTATCGAAATAAAAACTATCAAACCAAAAATTTGTGTAAATACACATAGTAAAAGTATAACGGAAGATGAGATACAAAAAGTTGTTTTTACTTCAACCGGGAGTTTTTCGTGTGAAGTAGTAGTATGTCGAGTAGAAACTTTTGACTGTTATATCGACTCGAAGTCTTTCAAACAAAGTAAAAAATTTTGAGACCACATATGTCATGAGGTCCTCTATCACTTTCTGCCCCTTCGGACCACACGACGTCAGGTACCCCAGCGGTTCTCAACCTGTATTGTCACTGACTTATTGATATCGTTTTATGGTTTCTGACTTGTCAAATATTTATTGTCTTCAAATAAAGAGTGTCAAGACAAACGACTTTTAGACTTTAATCTTACACTTATATAAACCTACTCCCGGGAGAAGTGCAGGGTCTGAAGAAAACAGAATACAGGAGCTACCGAACTACCCTGATCCTTTAACATCACAGAGAATATTCTTGTAGTTAGGGTGAGTACTCTCGAGATCGGAGTACTGGAGGGTTTCTGGGGGTAGATGATTATGGTAGTAGGGACCCACAATCCTAAAGTTACATCCTTAAACTCCTCCGTCCACTAATAAGTCTGGTATCGTTAATTAAGATGTAACTAATTTTTTTTTATGTATATATATATATATATATTTATTTTTGAAGGAGATTACGAATGTCCTGTCTCTTGATGCAAACGAATTTACAACGTTTACAGGAAATTCACCCTTATATAAGTAACATTTATGATAAAATTGATGATTAAAACTTCCGAAATATAAAAGTCAACATAGAAAAACTTCCAACAGTAAAACAAAACCGGTACGGAACGACCTAGGACGAAGGAGATGGACCCTAACTTGGTGTGGGGGTCGTCACCTTAGTCCTCAGAGTTGGTGACTTGGGGGTAATACGTTTTACGAATCGTACAAAACATTTAAGAAACTCTACTTTCGGTCGACCAGAGGTGTCTCAAGAATCTTCTTTATGATCTATAACAGATTATGTTGGACTAAAAGAATTATTTACTGTAAGATCACCTCTTAGTCAAAGTGATCTGAATCATGTCCAGTCCATAACCTTATAGTCGTCCGTGAAGCTCGTCCAGGTACCTATACACATATAGACTTAGTGAATCGACATGTGGACTTTTGATTGTGTTATAACAGTTATTTGAGGTTATATTTCATTTTTTAAAAAAATTAATTTTAGTGTAAATTTTGGATCAATCATTATTATAAGGTATAGTTATAGTGACCCTATGATCAAGGGACACACTGATGATCTATGATCTTGACACACTGATCAAGGGACGAAGGGCAGATGGACGGACGTCGGCTCCTGTTCAGTGGTCCGACTCCGAAATAAACATCCAGAAAACGGTCAAGGTGGGTGGTAGTTTTATAGGGCCATAACTATACCTTATAATGATCCAAAATGTACAAAAATTAAATTTTTAAAAAAATACAATATAACCTCAACTAACTGTTATAACAGAATCAAAAGTCCAGATGTCGATTCACTAAACCTATATGTATATAGGTAAGAAAAAGTCTAAGAAAAGGGCATATCCAATAATATCTTATAACTCATCTCAAGGGAGACGATATGTCATCCAGGAACAACTAATAGATAAAATGTATATCAACATACAAATACAATTAGGGTTTGAGGATTAATTTGGGGGGGGGGGGGTGGAAAAGACAAACCATTGGTAGTCAAACAAAAACTTCAGGCAACTCAAACAAAACATTTATTTAGGTAAGTAGAGTCCAAAAAAATATCAGGTGTATCTTCACCATAGTATAAACAGAAAGAGACTGAAGTGAGTCATACTATTAGAGATCCGGGTGGGTACAACGACGTTCACTGTAACAAAGTAAGAAAAATAAGATAACGTAGATACATGGCGTAGAAATAGGTGAGGAGACAACTATCTGTAAATCCAACGAAGGTACAGAACCGATAACATTTGTCATGACGTCACTTGTCCCCACGTACATAGAAAAACTTAATACTAAAAGACGTCTATGTACGGGTCCTAATCTTAACGACTTAGTGTTCTCGAAGGGTCCACCGAGTCACCCATTTCTTAGACGGACGTTACGTCCTCTACGTCCGTTTACACTCAAAATATGGACCTGACCCTTCTAGGAGACTTCCTCCCGTACCGTCGGGTGAGACCTATCTCCTCGGACCGTCCGATGTCAGGTACCCCAGTGTGTCTCAGTCTGTACTGACTTCAATGACTCGTGGTTTCTGAGCCTGTGTTAACTTCGCTGACCCGCCCTCGGGTTCGTGTACCATCTACATCAAGATCAAATAATTCCTTGGAGGTAAGACAAGAGGTATCACCAACAATAGTTGAATGTAAGGGTGATTATCACTACCGCCCCACCGAGGGAAAAGAGGTATGGGAGATCGTAAATAACAAACATCTGAAAACATGCCATCTGTAAGACTGACTACACTATAGAGTAACATCAAAACTAAACGTAAAGAGACTTTCAATCGTCACAACTCGTAGAAAAGTATACGAAAGACCGGTAGACACAGAAACCTCTTTACAGACAAATCTAGACGGGTGGAAAACTAAGTCAACAAAAAAGTATCCACACTAATAATTTTACCATACCGATAAAATCTTTCTCATTTTGGTTAAATCTTTTTGCAAATGTTTACTTTGGTACTAAATGAAGTTTTAGCATAGTTCCCCCCTCTGACTTATTCTGATACCTACCTGATTTTGTTAGCACCAAATCACCGATAACCCCAACTACTATCATATGTCATCATCACAATTCAGCGAGTAAGTACAGGTCGAGAAACGTTGGGGTACTTGACATCGGGTGGTCCGAGGAGACAGGCATCCTAAGAGGTCCGTACTTGTCACCTCACCGAACGGTAAGGGAAGAGGTCCTCTAGAAGGATTGGGTTCCTAGTTTGGGTCCAGAGGACGTAACGTCCGTCTAAGAAATGATAGACTCGATGGTCCCTATCAAGTATTCCCAAACAATTTGATAAAGATAGATATAAACTTTAAGAGGTACTCAACCAAAAAAAGAAAATTAGGACCATTAACAATGTGTTTAAAGTTTCAAAGACTTATTGTGAAGAATTTTGTTACGACAATTCACCTTATATCAGAAATTTGTTACAATAAACCAATAAATACCTGTACCCTTTCCTTACAAATCTTGGTTTTGATCCCAGTACCACTATGACATTCCTGTTTCAATATATTTGGGTCGGTAAAGGGTAACCACACACCAATGTAAAGTCTTTCTGTAGAAACAAACTGAGTCCAGTCACTAAGAGTTTCAACTAACACATAGACTCGGCCCTACATAAGGTTCGGAACACGGTGTCTCTAAAACCATCCCTCTAGACCTCACCGTGGATCCTTAAATGTAAAGATTATTCGAGTCTTGCACTAGATAGTGAATTGCTATTAACGTTCTCAAAGTGAAGTAACTATGTCTCTTTTGTGTTTTATTATGTCACTACTTTATAAAATTAATTCCGAATGACGTTGTCTTTACTGAAGTTCCAAAACACGTAATAAAAAGATTTCTTAATAGAAATGTTTTCTATGATGAATGTTTAGTTAGTAGTAGCAGTAACTACAAAGGCACATAAAAATATTAATGTAGTACTGTCTGTGTTTCTCCGATTTACTATTGTTATGACCGGGGTTTCAGAAGAGTTTTGTCTGATTAGTTCTATGAACAAACATGAGGTAATCCACATGTATCAGGTAATAAGGTCGGTTTTCGTATCAATGTACCTTCCTTTTTCAACTTTTCTTGCTCGTCTTCAGGACCAAACACAAATAAATCCAGTCAATTGTCGGTAGAAGGAAAGTCGACACCGAGGAAGAGAGAACAACAAGAATCACACCTTACCACACTGTGTCCCGTAAACCATGGTCTCCGTGTTCGTCGTGGTAGAGGTGGTGTCGTTTCTCTTTCCTCGGGGATTAGTGCGAATAAATCTTTATACTATTCATTTGTAATTCCCAACCCGTCTCTCTTCCCTTTTCTTGAGATCGTACTGACTTGTGACGATATATCGTCCATCCACGAAACGTATATAACCAAATTCCTCTGTCTCGACGACGGTTCGGTGATTCCTTGAGGGTGAGACGTATCGGAAAATGTTAATATGGTAGTATCGTATTATTCCTCTGTCACTTCCACAATAGAACCGGGTCTGTTGGATGACCTCTTAGGTTTTCTTCGAATGACTTTTGTCCAGTACATATATAGTATCAAGAACCCCCTTTTTTTTCCTATTTGGTATTTAACACTTACCTTAATTACTGTATAGAAGGAAGATAAGACTCCATCAGTAGTTTTTAACACCTTCTACACAGATGATTCATCCTCACGATATTAGAACTGTGACTCCGTCCCCAAGGCACGGTCGGGACGAGGAATTGACACCATTTGTTGTCCCCCTGTGGACACCCCTGGAGTAGGTAAGTAAACGTACCGAATGGATAATTTATTCCAGGTTGTCCTCCTCAAGTAGAACGATGACAGTGGTTAAGTTTCGTCCAGATTTTAGACAAAGCCAGAGTTTATACACTGAGGTAATTTGTGTAGGTCTTATTTAATCGTAACTGTTAAATGCGAGGGCATTGCTTAGAAGACACCGGACTGTAGATCAAGGAAATGGGAATTCTATGTTTTATACACCATTCTGAAGGACCTTTACGAAAGAACGATTTCGACTTGAAGTTCCTGGTGTCGGTGGGACGGGTCATGACTCACCTACGCAGGTCACGGTCCAGACGACGGTATTTCCACCTGTACGTTCCATTCGGACAAGGGAGCTAGGACGGCAAAGGTGTCGTTCGGGCGAGGTTCGTGTTTGCAATTTAAAGTATCGAAGACTGGAAACTTTGGATCGTTTTAGTATGTGTAGT
The DNA here is from genome assembly GCA_006410555.1 of Capra ibex. Lineage (NCBI taxonomy): Eukaryota > Metazoa > Chordata > Mammalia > Artiodactyla > Bovidae > Capra > Capra ibex. The sequence continues at coordinate 1,526,778 of SJYO01049859.1, forward strand.
CTGGAACGTCACCACCATTAAGTGACCCTAATTCGGGACTCCATAGACCACTACCTTGTCACGGTCGATACGAAGATGATCCCAGACACATTGTAGTCCTATACTTCACCCGTGAGACGAATCACCGTCACAAGTGAACCTAAATTTTCCCGTCACCTCCTGTCCGACGACAAGAGTGAACCCCGTCCCCTCCGTTCTGGGTCCCCTTATCGGTAAACGTAAAATATGAGGCTTGTCTCATGACCGAGACCACCTAAACGACCACCCGAGAGGAACAGAGGTCTGCACCCACTTCGGTTGACCCTATGTATTAAGTTTAATCGAAGAGGTCGACCCTAAAGAGGGTCCCTCAAGTACATCAAAACAAGGTCACAGAAATCATTTAAAAGTCCACTTCAGTCACCAGGGTCGACTGTCACACCCCGAACTCCCCAATGACCCTTTACAGGTGTTATTGGGTTCAGTCTTCGACGGACTAATATCCATTTCAAGAGTTTTGTCTACGTTCCAGGTCCCGGTCTCATCAAGAGACACCCCTCGTCCAGGTCCATCTGTCCGAATCATGGAAATCAAAGACACCCACTGAAGGATCACGGACACTTGACATAGAATGAGGGAAGTCCGAACAAATGTTGAAGCTATCGTAGACCTTGTGTCAGCAACTGCAAGTAATAACAATATACTCCTAAGAGGACTTTGTCTTTGTGTTTTACCCGTTTCTATTACACACACACAGACACAGTGCCATATATTTCACACACTTTACGTGACTCTCGAAGTGAAAAAACACACAAAATAGGACCAGTGTTCAATTACCACCACTAGTGTTCCTTCACTGTGACTTTTGGTTTCCTATCGGGGACTGTCTTCTTCAGTTTCGACCCAAGTGAGTAGAGTACCGACCCCCTCGTCTCCACCGAGAACGAAACAATATAGAAGGATTCCTCCAGATCCTAACATACTAATAATATCGGGTTGGGGACCCAATCAGAAATTATTCATGTACCATAGGGATCTTAAAGGGTCGTAAATGGAACTTAAAATAATTACTGTCCTGCGACGAGAACATTCCCAGACCTTACAGTCCTATTGTGAACAGGAAGTTGGACCTTTTGGTTACTTTTAAAGTGACTTAAAACGTTATCTCACCTTACCAATTCTCACTCTTTGTACCTCAGTCTAATTAGGAACGAAATAGTGAGAATTGTGACATTGGAATTCGTTCGAAAAATTGGAAGGATACTGGTTGGATCTATCGTATAAGTTTTCGTCTCTGTAATGAAACGGTTGTTTCCAGACAGATCAGTTCCGATACCAAAAAGGTCATCAGTACATACCTACACTCAACCTGATATTTCTTTTGACTCGTGGTTTCTTGACTACGAAAACTTGACACCACAACCTCCTCTGAGAACTCTCAGAGCCTGACGTTCCTCCAGGTCGGTCAGGTAAGATTTCCTCTAGTCAGGACCCACAAGAAGCCTTCCTGACTACGATTTCGACTTTGAGGTCATGAGACCGGTGGAGGACGTTTCTCAACTGAGTAACATTTTCTGAGACTACGACCCTCCCTAACCCCCGTCCTCCTCTTCCCCTGTTGTCCTACTCTACCGACCTACCGTAGTGACTGAGCTACCTGCACTCAAACTCACTTGAGGCCCTCAACCATTACCTGTCCCTCCGGACCGCACGACGTTAAGTACCCCAACGTTTCTCAGCCTGTGCTGACTCGCTGACTTGACTTGACTTGACTACGAAACTAAAGGAGTGACCAAGTTACCTCTAGTAATACCATCACTGTCACAACCTTCCTAATTCACTCAACAATATACATTTCGTGACTTTTCTGACAATTCGTGTACCATTTCACTTTATATTTATAATCGAGAACGATAAATTGTTCAAAACGTTATAAAAGTTTATCAAAGGAATACATAACTGAATAACGAATAGACAACTATTTGTTCTAATGAGTTTTAAAAAGTATAAAAATGGTTTAGAAGGAAACAGGAAAGGGAAGGTCGTGAAACGGAGTATACTAGGTCATACTAAAGATAGAATAATTTAAGGAAAGATCTAAAAAAAAGGAAACTGAGAGAAGAACCTACTTTGGAAGGGGTGTGTGAATGGTGACCGAAAATTCCATCGTCCACTAGTACTGCTGGTTTTGCGTCTTTTAGTACCCCTCTTACTACACATAGTCATATACCCGACCTCTTCCCTTTTCTTTCCCTAAAAAATCACTGACGAAAAGGGAGTTTCTTTATTCAAAATGTACAGACAATAAAGAGTCTTGAGGGAAACACGTTCTAAGTGAGACTCACGACAGACTGACCACCCCTCGTCCCACCACTCTGCGGTTGGTCGGTTGTGTCCCTGGGTAGACGGGAATTATGAACACCGAGTTTGAGCAATGGAGAGAACTGTCTTACCTAGTAATGAGGGGTAAGAAGTGAGGGAGAGACATACTCTTCATATGAGGTGGGGGAACTGAACCTCCGAGTCGACACTGAACCAAACGGGTTACCCTCCACTCGTCATCAGTGCGACCGTCGACTCAACTGACACGAATCTCAACCGAACGAGCGCACAAGGACACTACGTGAGACTCGTCTCGACCGGGGAGTCTCGGTGACAGGAAGTTAGACTCGGAGTCCCTTGCTTGTTTGATGTACCTTGTCTGGATTTGCACGGACTTCGAACCTCGGGGTGACCCAAGTCGGACACAGTCGGTTCGGTCCTTGTACTTGTCTGTCTAGACAAAGACATACGGTGACTCTAAACCTCCATAAAAACAATAAGCAACAAGTCAGTGATCCATCACAGGTTGAGAAACGCTGGGGTACTCGACGTCGTGTGGTCCGAAGGGACAGGAATTGCTAGAGGACCTCAAATGAGTTTGAGTACAGGTAGAGTAGAAGACAGCGGGGGAAGAGGACGGGAGTTAGAAAAGGTCGTAGTCCCAGAAAAGGTTACTTACCCGAGAAGTGTAGTCCATCGATTTTATAACCTCGAAGTTGTAGTCAGGAAGGTTACTTATAAGTTCTAACTAAAGGAAATCCTGACTGACCAAACTAGAGGAACGACAGGTTCCCTGAGAGTTCTCAGAAGAGGTCATGGTGTTCCATAAAATAATGGGTAATTTTTGTCTGATTACGTGGGGAAGATCAATCCCAGATTATTTTAATGGATTTAGTATTGGATCCATTAATAAGATGAAAATAAAGAGTCGATATAGTTGGACATGAAGTAAAAGTATTTACGGGTAGAAGGACAAGAGTTACGAACGTTTAGGTGGTTTCTTGTCACATCTATCCAACAATTTGTAGGAGAAAATATTTTCGTTTAGTATGTTCCCGTAAACTTCCGACTATCAGTAAGTGTACGTGTATATAAAGACGACTGTTTTTGTGGGGGTGGGGAGAGATCTGTCTTCAGTATTCCCAGAAAGGTTCAGTTGTGATTTTATACGATAGACACTAAAAGTTTGACAAGACCCTGACTCTTTCAAAGGTCCAGTATCTAGTCCGTATAATCGAAGTGAGAATAGATACGACACCCTAAGACACATTGAAAAAAAAAAGAAAGTACTCAAAGTAGATCTCTTTCTTTCTCTGTCTGTTTCTGTCTCTTCTTTCCAAATTTGTAGGGACTAGATCTGTTTCAGGCGTTGACACGCACAGTAAACAGTCAAAGGGTCCTTGGGGATTCTCCTCTCAAGACTAAACCTTTTTGAGTGTCATCAGTAGGCCTCAGCACTGGAAACACTTCAGTAGGTCCCCTGGGAGTGGTCGTGAACATATTCCTCACTGCTTTTTGAGTATCTGTCTGAGACCGACATCCAGAAAGTGTTGTTTACAGAAAACTAGGCCCAACAGTTAACACATAAACGTTGGATGACTTAATAGACACAAATTTTTTTTTTTAAAAAAAATTCTTCTTTTTTTTACTAATTCTCACATTATTTCTAGAACACTCTGTCAGTCCGTGATTATGAAGACACCTGAGTCGTAACGGTTGTAAAGATTTGGTTAGTTTCTACTTTAGTATTAAAGTACTGTGACCCGTATGATTCTACAAACCCTCTACCGTTCGTTCTACTCGTAAGGTGATTCGTTCCCGATACCCCCCACCCCACGCCCCCCGTGAGTTTAGACGGTCTCTCTCTCATTCTCGAACGGTCTCGATGAATCTTATGTAACGCTATTCGAAATTGTTTCAGTTTTTTTCTTTTACTCCAATCGTTCGTTCAAAGGATTCGTCATTCATCCAAAAGAATTCCTCGATCCTCATGAAGTTCACGAAGATTTTTATGGCCCGGTGTAACAAAAATTCATTCAATTTTAGGACCGGGGGTAGCAGGACAGGTGGGATGATTAAATTCTTGTGATAAGCTAGTAATTTCGTACGCTCGTGTCTTTAGTCGGACCTGTGCTAGTCTCTACCGACCATCGGAAAGGTTACTAAAGTTCATTCCTCTAGAACTTTGACATTTGTCTGACTTTTTTTCTCTTTAGTTTTTCACAGTGGACCTTCTTAACAGAAAAGTTTAAGGGCCACCGTGAAGAGGGGACAGAACCTAAAGTCCATCTGTATCATGGGAACATATTTTGGTCAAACTCTAAGCCACCTTATTAGGAAGGTTGAGTCGCACTTCCTTACCCTCCAGTTCAATTAGCACCGGTGAAGTCCCAACATACTTCCTCGATTCTTTCCTTCCACTCTATTGTATTCTCAGTGTTAAACCTTCGTCAGAGTCTCGTAAGTACATTTAGCTTCCATCTTGGTGTCGGGGTGAGATATCCACGAATACTGTTCACTTCCTGAGAATCGAAAAAGAGACTGAAACAAATACTATCGACCCTTCCTTGTTCGAAGTAGAACAAGTTCGGAACGGAGAGGGTCTTCATCTTTACCTACGGGTCTCTCTAAGTTATTGAACACGTTTCAGTGTGGCGTTTTTTCTTTTATTTCCGAAGGGATCTGAAAAAAGACACGGACTGACTTAAGATTTGTCACAAACCCTCTTACTTGACTTCATCCCCCTTCCCTCCTCCTCCTTCCCAATACAAACTTCTCCAGTTCCACCGAAACTTCTCAAAATCAAGGGTCCGTCACCGTTGCGTGTCAACAGGTTCACGTACACACACACACACAATTCAGCGAAGTCAGCACAGACTGAGACACGTTGGGATACCTGGAGTGGGGTGGTCAGAGGAGACAGGTACCCTAAGAGGTCCGTTCTTCTGACCTCACCCGGTGTAAGGGAGTAGGTCTCCTAGAAGGGCTGAGTCTCTAACTTGGGCGTAGAGAATCCGGAGGACGGAACCGTCCTCCCAAGAAGTGGTGATCACGTTGGACCCTTCCGGGGTAGGTTCACACCCTTCTGAAGTAAGACTCCGACGGGACTCGGACAAAGTCGTGTATTCGACCACGTACGGACCGGACGCCGGTGGTTGTGAGTGTCTTTACGGGGAGGGTGGACAGACCCTGTCGTGGGTGAGTTACCTCTTATGGTTCTCGACCAGACTAACTACGTTCCATTGGTTCCTGGGTCGGCGGGTCGAGGGTCATCCACACGGTTCTTCGATTTTTTCGTTGGTGTACTTTCCTAGTTTTGAACAGGTACAACCACCACCTTAGTTTCATGCAGATTCTCCCCGTCGTTAAAGTGTCATATAGACGGTTTTCAGAATTTTGGACATTTTGACATAAATTCTTCAAGGTGGAAGACCAAGTTCATAAGATGGAGATCCTGAAATAAATTTTTGGTAATAGTCACGTTACCTGTTTCTAAGTCGATTTTACTACCACTCAGTCTATTCCGTATTCCCCTAAACCAGTTCTTTTTCTCTCTCTGACTTATAATCTCTGACGTTCTTTTAACTCCCACTTAAAATATCAAAAATTAACTTTTTGTAAAATTAGTAGGACTTTCAGGTTTCTACCCACTAGACGGTATGCGTTGGGTACTTCGTCAAACGTCAGTATTACTGACTTTTCAATTTATTATGAATCACTGTACTCAGTTTTCCTGAAATGTTTTGACGTATCTCATTCTAGACTAAAAATATAGTTTCATATACGGACATGACTCTTTCTTGTGTGTGTTTTGTAACTGAGACCTATACACGGGAACCCACCATTTTAGTCGGTCTCAAAACAGAAGAAAACGTATTGTAAAGTACTTAACAGAAATTACTTTTACAAAATACAAATACTAATTTTTTATTACAAAAATTTTTGGGTTACCGGTCTTATTTATCGTGTGACTTTTAATCCTTTCCACGATATTAAAAGGATTTCGACTTCGTTTCTCAGAGACTTAACAGGATTTGTTCAGATGGGTACCTGTGTCATTTACGAAATTTGAATGGGTCAAGGAAGTTTATCGGTCGAAAAAAGAGATTATTTACCCGATAGGAAAAACGTCTTTAAAGTATTTAAGACTTCAACATCGCTTGGGGACCAGATTTTCGTAGATCTCTTCTTTTCAGTTGTCTAACAGTTATTGTGTCCTACTGTAAGAGAAATAAAGACTTTTCCTTTTCTTACTTTTTACTTAAACCCAGTGGAATTTGTTAGAAGGAGGAGCCTCGAAGACGGGAAGTAGAGATGGTAGAAGGGAGGAAGGGGGACTCCGAACCTTAGGAGACCGTATAGACTGTTACCGCCCCCCCCCCCCCCGACAAAAGATGTAGTAGGAGAGAGTTTTATGGGAATAGGTACACGTATTTTGACCCACGTCTTAAGTTGGTCTTGGTCTTTTGGTACATTTTGAGAAGACTGAGATTTAGAGGGCGGTCGCTGCGTGGGAAAGAGGCGGGTACTCTCCGTTCGCGGACCTTCTAGACGAAGGTCATTGAGTGGACGGGGAGTGGGGTGGGGAGATTGTGACGAGTTATTTTCCTTCTGAGGAGGGGTAAGGGCGGTCGGTGGGCTTACTGGGGTGACCCGGAGTAGTCAGTGGGAGGTCACCACCCCACCACCACCAAATCAGCGATTCAGTATAGGATGAAAACGTTGGGGTACCTGACATCGGGTAGTCCGAGGAGACAGGTGACAGACACCCTAAAGGGTCCGTTTTTGTGAGCTCCCCAAACGGTAAAGGAAGTAGTCAGTGAGAGACCTAGCTGTTAAGGGTGTAGAGATGGAACACTGGTCGTCTACCGCGGTGATTGGGTGACGAGGTCGGTGATTGGATGCGAGGAATTTGACGATGTGAACGTTGGACCTTTTCTGTTTAGGTCACACCGCCCCTTTCTCTGGTTCAACGTAACTTTGACTTCCTCGACTATTAGCTGATGGTAGTTGAGATGAGGATACAGAAGGTTTAGGTGTAGAAACGAAACCATTTTCGAGAGTCCTGCTGACAATGTCTCCAGGAAACGATAGGTAAACTCTGACGACCGAATCTTGTTTAAGTACTTAGAATACTTGTGGATAGGTCTGAATGTAGACCTACCTAGACATTTTCATTTATATTTCCAGTTTTGAATCTGGTGTAGTGACGTTTTGAACTTGAGGTTCTGGGTGCGCCCTAAACCTCAATAGTCACTCGTGTCTCATAGACTCTACCAGGTCTTTAGGATCAACTTAATCCACCTACCTCACTCTACCATTATGTCTTCCAAGAATGGGCTCGATTATTGACACGGACACAATCACCCCGGATCCAAAAAGGTGGCCTCTTGTGTCCCTTCCAAGACCCCTAGCAGTGTGGTGAGGTGTTGCATTGGACACCGTAAAGACCTAACCCCAAAGGTTCTGTACACTTTAGGTAGGAGACATGGTAAGTGAGAGGGAAGAAGTTGTAAAAGACATGCAATGTTTCTCCCGTTACGAAGTCTAAATTAATTAGTCTGTAAGACGTTTTCATAGATTTCTTCTTTTATTCGAACTTACACGACACAATAGATCGTCCAGGTTCGGAAGGGAGACATTGACACTGTCCCGAATCCTATTCCCGTCCTCCCTACAAAAGTAGTCCAAAAAGGATGGAGAGTGAGGGTTATTTATAAGCATGGACGGGGAGTTTACAGGGAACAGGACTCTCTGGGTTTCTTTGTAGTCGAGGATTCTGTCCCTAGTCGTCCGTCCTGGCGACCACCTTGTTTAGGTTGGAGTTTTCGAACAAAAGTGATTCTTGTCAAGATTCTAAAAAGTTGACAACAACTTTTGTTTCCCATCTTTTATGTTTAACCTTTTACTACTAACTTCACGGATATAATTACAGATTTTATAAATACGAGACGGAAAAATGACTTTTTCATCAACTGGAAACTGGATCTTGACACAGACCATGAACTAGATGAAAGTTTTTGATAGACAACTTATTAAGTCGAATAAGGGGGTGTGTTACGACCGACGGAGTCTTACTTGAGGACCGAGGTTCTACAATCCCCATCTTTGACTCCACCAGCGTCTCGTTTTGTCCTTCTTTACTAAGTGTCTGTAGGTCTCAGTCTAATACCCTCCCACACTGTCATGAACACTGGATCCTACGACGGAGTTACCTAAAATACGTCGTCCCATCAGAAGGTATGTAGGCTGTTAACCTGTTTTCCACTACCAGAGTTACCTGATGTCGCGACGACTGAAGTTCGTCCAGTCAGATCCAGACCTCCCTACTCTTGAAGACAAAGGTTCCGGCTAAGGTGTCGGAGGGTGACAAGTCTTCCGTCACCTGGGTCCGCCAGTGAACTCACTTTCGTCTGAGATTAGTTCCTGGCCCGGACGTTCGTCGACAAGTCTCTCCGTTGGTCACACCATGCTCGTTTATGCTGTTCCCTACCTGAATTATGAGGTGTACATGAAGAACAAAGAGACGTTAGGTATAAACTACTCCGTAGAAAAGAAAATAGACCGTTAAGATTAATGTCGACTTACAACTACCCACGATATTTAAAAGGTGCCGTGGTTTAATAGTAGGTCGACCCTCGTGGGTTTGTTTACACGTCGGGGTCCATATTCCAGTCCCCAGGGGGTGCTTCCGGACACGGATAGGATGGGTGTGTCGAAGACAGAAAGAAGTAGTCTCTGGGTTTAGAGAAAGTACAACTTCGACTGTAAAAGGTGAATAAGTATTACTGATATTAAAGTGGGGTTTGAATTTCGTATTGAGAGGTTTCGACGAAGAGATTGGAACGTTTATACAGACCTCTTCACTCCCCTCTTCGTTTCTTTTCCCTTAGAAAAGAAAAGTCAGTAAGTGTGAAATCGTACTTAACCGACTTGGAGGAACCGGACAGAGTATCGTGTAGTCACGGAAATAGGTGAGATCTCTGTATTCTTACACCTGGTATAGCCTTCCGACCTATCTCGGAGTGTTCCCCTGCCTCACCCAAGACTTCCGTCCCGTACTCCTTCCTTCTGTCCCACCCTTGGCGGTCTACCCCTACTGGGGTTTTGTCTCTTCTCACAAATCGTCTCAACAAACTCGACTCGGAGGGACCTCCATCTCAAATAGATAGTCGAGGGGCTCCTCACTTACTTTACGGGTGGAAAGGACAAGACAAGGATTATTTCTGTCTTATGTTGGTAAGTGAAGGAAGAGACTATGTCAAGAAGTTTTCGTTTCTAATACAGTTCATTGAGGAATCAAAAAGAAGACGCCGTGTTAGGGTTAAAGAAAAAGAATGAACTGTGTGACCTACCAAGAATTGGTTTTATTTATTCTGTTTTTATTATTGTGGGAGGTTAGATCGGGTAAATTGGATTTACATTCGGATTAAACTTATTTTCCATATTTCGCTGGACTGTATCGGGGTATTCGTCCCAGACTGTTAAAAATATCGTCATTGACTTCCCACTGTAATAACGTTCCAAGTGTTTAGTTAAATCCTACAGACACTCCACGAAGGGTTCACACGTCACAGACTCACACACATGGTGACCCCCACCCCAATCACGTTGGTTGAAGGAAAGTATCGAGAGGGTCCTTCCTTTTATTGTGGTAATAACTAACATGTACATTCCAGTAAAGGTGGAACAAACCTGAAAGTGTCCGATTCACAAACCTGTCAATAGTAGCAAATAAGGTGTCGAAACCGTTTCGGGAAAATCTTTCTACTGCGATCAAGAGGAACACCGGTTTTAACTGTTTTATAAAACGGTATATTCTTTACGTTGAGTATAAGGTATTCGGTGTTTCGTGCGAGTATGGTTGAGATTGAGACAATCCTGACAAACAAACACAACGTAAATAAACTTATTTTAAACTCTATTGAAGGGTTTAGTCACCTTCTTAGGGACCTTCCCTTTACAGGACTCGGTACCGACTTTAGAAGGGTGTGGCTCCTCCTGACAGGGTCTTTGGACGGTTGTACGGACCTGGGTTTCTTTTACTGTCTGTCAAACCGTCGACGTAGAAAACAGAGAGGTTTGATGAGAAAGGTTAAATAAGCATAGATGGTTTATTGTGGTAGTTGTAAAAGGATCACTTCTTTTTGTTTTGGTTTCTTTGAGTGGTAAAAGTCCTACAGGTCTTTACCGTTGACGTCTTCGACCTCTTCCCGGGTGTGACAACACTCGGCACTGTATCTAGACCATTCTTGAGACTAACTCCCAATGAAAACACGACAACCGGCCTCGTCCCTGTCTCTCCTGGAGATTTGACCTACCAAGTAGTTCTAAAAGATGTTGATGTAATATCTTGTCCTAGAAGGGTAACCATACGTGAAAACTATCTCCGACTTTTGTTTATAACTGTTAGTAAAGTTGTACCCGAAGGGAGACTTATTCTTAAACGAACTAACGAAAGAGTAGAAAAGAGAGGAAACTAACGGAATATGTGTGTGTCGTTTAGTTTTCTCAAATTCTCGCTTTTATTGGAAGATTTATTTGGTGTGAACTTTAGTCTGTAAGATGAAATTGATTTTAACTCATCTCTTATCCTAGTAAACCCCCACTCGAATTCTCGTATAGTACAGGTTTCCCACTGGTTAATTCCTTAGCTCTCCTTCCCCTAATAAATCGGACCTAATTTTGTGTGAACCACTCATACCTGAGTCAACCATTTCTAAGGCGGACGTTACGTCCTCTACGACCAAACTAGGGACCCAACCTTTCTAGGGGGCCTCCTCCTTTATCGATAGGTGAAGTGATGAGAAAGGATCCTTTAGGGTACCTGTTTCCTCGGACCGTCCGACGTCAGGTACCCCAACGTTCTCAGCCTGTACTGAATCGTTGATTTGGTGGCGGTGGTGTCACTCATGTCCCGTCCCTTCTGTCCTCATTGGGGTCTGTCCTCCCCCGACCCGAGGACCTTACGGAGGGAGGTGGTCGACACAGTGGGGAACGGGGGTTCGTCACGAAGGGGTCTGGGTCCCGGGTGCCAGGGAGAAAGTCTACTAGGAGGTCCAACATCTCTTAAGAGACAGGTGTGTTGGGATTCGGGTGAGGGTTCCGGAGTTGGGGGTCGGTCTACCACGTGGGGGTCTGGACTCTAGTCCGACCCCGTCGACAACCGAGACCCACACCTGTCTTGGGTGGACATGTCTGACCGCGTAGGTGTCCACACACTTGTTCGGGGGGCTACCCCTCCGGGTCTCACCTCCACCCTTCGTTTCACCCCACCCGAGACCGACCCCTGGTCGAGGGGTCGTACCGGTGCGAAATCGTGATCTGTGACTCCTTAAGTTCTCGAGACTCACCCCGAAGGAACTACCGAGTCTACCATTTCTTAGGTGGACGTTACACCCCCTGGACCCAACCTAGGGACCCAACCCTTCTAGGGGACCTCCTCCCTTACCGTTGGGTGAGGTCATAAGAACGGACCTCTTAGGGGTTCCTGTCTCCTCGGAACACCCGAGGTCAGGTACCCCAGTGTTTCAGCTTGTGCTGACCCACTGATTCGTGTCGTGTCGTATCGGTCATAAGAACGGACCCTTTAGGGTACCTGTCTCCTCGGACCACTTGATGTCAGGTACCCTAGTTTTTCTCAGCCGGTACTGAAACGCTGATGTAGTGGTGGTGGTGGAGGAGTTGTGTTTTGTCCGGAAGGTGCAACAGTACCTCCGTCCAATCAGTTGTATCTTCCTGATCTAACTGAAGACGATGTTAGAAATTCGAACTGAATATTGAAAGTTTATATTTATAAGTATTGAAATTTTATACCATATATAAAGAGACGAAGAGGAGTACGGGACCCGGGACGTCTACAATCCCCGTCCGGACGCCCCTTCAATCCTCTACGTCAAGATTGGTAGTCTTGGTCTTGGTCGATGGACCCGTTCCGTTCTCCGACGGCTCCTTCTTCCGGGACCAGGTCAAAATCCCCATACCTACTCCTCCACCCCTAAGGGGCTGGTCCAGTCTTTAAGATGTCCTAAGGACCCTTCTCGGGAGGGTTAGCTTTCTGATGTAGTCATAGATTAGAACCACTTTTCGTTTACTGTTCGTTTTTACAGAAAGATTTGGAGACCGGAGAATGGAAGGTCTTGTTCCAGTGGCAACCTACAGGACTGTGTTTGCAGTGTAGAGAGGTCTGTAGCCCGCGGAGGCTACCTCGACTTTAGTTGGTTTCCTTTCGAGGACCCAGTGTTGTACCTGCATCTTGTTATGAAAGTTGGAAGGAGATCAAGCCAGTCGTTTCACTGGTGTCGGTCAGACTGGACTCCGGACGCAGAGCCGAAAAGTGAGAGACACTACAGATGTGTGAACCGGCATCGTGTGACAAGTGAGAGTGTTCGTCGTCCGTGAGTCGTCCACGAAATGTTTTCCCGACGATGTAGCCTTGCCCTTCACTGTACCCCCGGAAACACTTTGAGTTCGGAGTCTCGAAGATCTTCGGTGGTTCCTTAAAACCTTGGGACGTAGCCAGGTTACGATCCCCCAATCAATCCGTTCTCAGGACGTAGTCAGGTTACGATCTAATCAATCCGTTTAAAGGGTAAAGACCTTAAAGATCCGTGTCGTTTGGTAACGATGAAGCAACGGGGAGACCACCTCCGACGTCAACCTGTGGGAATTCACCTCGGGTCAAGAGGACTAACGTGTGACCGACCGGGGACCGACACCAGTCTCGGACCCTAGGGAAGGAACAGGGGGAGGAAGGGTACGTGCGGACAGGGGGTCAAGGACCGGACTCGGACCCCGTTGAGGGAGACACACCCGGGAGCCCCGTGGCCGACGTTTGGAGGGGGTATACGGAGAGGGGTGAGACAAGATCTTCTGGAACGGAAGAACAGTAAGAACGGTGATTTGATACCGTGTATTTAGTCACTAAATACTGAACTAAGTTGCATAGAGACGTGTTCTTCTTGTGACAAAACGTTGTATTGTTTTAAAATTAAGAGACGAAATACTTTTATATCAAATACCAGGGGTTGTTGACTTAAAAAAATTTTTTACTTTTTAAAAAAAGTATGTCAACGATTGTGAAAGATAAGTTGTACTTCCACTGGCATATAGAAATTTTAGAAACGTTGGGGTACCTATTATCGGGCGGTCCGAGTAGACAGGTACGCTAAGAGGTCCGTTCTTATGGTCTCACCCAACGGTAAGGGAAGAGGTCTCCTAGAAGGACTGGGTTCCTAACTTGAGTCCAGAGGACATAATGTCCGTCTAAGAAATGGTAGACTCGGTGGTTCCTTTAGAGACTTTAAATTCTCTGAGGAAAAAAAAAAAGGGACATCAACGATCGTGAAAGATCGGTGTTGTACTTCCATCGGTATATAAAAATTTTAGATAATTCTCCGTCTAAAGTTAAACGATTTGTCCGGTAGTCTCTTCGGTTACAATTCATATTTTGTATAACTTTTTGAGTTCACGGTATACTCTGGAGTTCGAGTCACGTCTTAGAAGGTGACGACCAAACATGTACTGGTGGACGTACTCTTCTCTTGTCGTCATGTCGACCACCACGGGGTATAAATACAGTGATGTTATAGAGGGGTACCCCAGTAAATAGAGACGAGTGGCACTAAGACGAATTCATCCTAATATTATGTATATTTGTAGTTGAGACGGTCGTAACTCGTTTCACAATAGTCTCAACTTTTTCATATCCAAGTAGTAGTCGTCTAAGTTGACTAAAATTGACACGTTTTCGTTTCAATTCGTAAAAGTCTGAATACTATAATATTAGATTTTATTTGATTAATGGGTTTTACGATTTTTTTTTACGTTTCAAAAAAAGAAAGGTGATTCAAAATCCATATTAAAACCTTATGTGAAGGTTTTTTTATTAGGGTTTCGTTTCGTTATAATTTCATATTTGATAATCCTATTCCGTTTAGCAGAAACGAGTCAACGAAGTCAACACAGAGAAACACTGGGATATCTGACATCGGGCGGTCCGAGGTGACGGGTACCCTAAGAGGTCCGTTCTTACGACCTCACCCAACGGTACAGGAAGAGGTCTCCTAGAAAGACTGGACCCCTGACTTGAGTATAGAGGACACAGAGGACGTAACGTCCTCCTAAGAAATGGGTGACTCGGTGGACCCTTCGGGTGTCGACTCCTTATGTGGTGTAATGGTAGTCCTTGCCCCGAGAGACGAGGTTCCTAAGAACCCCCGAGATATGCTGATCTTTTTTTACTAACCTGAGGACCTCCCCGACTGCTCCCCTTCTCCGATGACTCGTGGAGACCACTGGTCGGGTCCACACCTAAAAGTACGTGACGGGAGAGATGGCGGAGTCAGTCTTGTGAAATTTTACAGGGAAGGTCCGACTTTGTCTTTTTTTTTTGAGGTGTCGGACGTCTGTACTTATTGTTCTACCTTAGTTTATTTATATGTGTTAGGAAGGAATCCGTCATTTTGTCGGACCTAAACTCAGGTGTTCGAGAGGTCCGACATTATTGTGGGGCTCTCTGTGTGGTCCGTCAGACCCACTCCCCCTTCGAGACCTCAGTCGACCGGACCGACAGTCGGCGTCAGGACTGAGTCCCCGGACACTTTGAGGAGTAGGAGGGACACGGAGGGTCCGGAGTAGGTGACTCACTCCTCTGTTGTCCTGGACGACGTGCCGCGACCCTCCTAAACTCCTTTTGTGACCCTTGGGAACCTCGACGCAGACCGTGTATGCTTTGTGAGACACGAGGCCAATGACAACAATACAGACGACGAGTAATTCACGTTCGACCGCGCAGAGGGGTCAGGTCCCCGGGTCCGACGGAGTACGCATTCGGCCCACTACCGTCCTGATAATACACCGTAACCTTCCTCTACTTACGTCCCGACCCGGTAGAGTAGAGGACTCGTTATGAACACCAGATTTTGCATCAATAAACCCTCCTTTTGAGAGACAAATCAGTAATAACTGCTTTGTTGGAGACTCTCGCAGTACTCTTTCGAGGGTCAAACGACAGCGACCTTACTTGCCGAATTGTTACTACTAATTCGAAGGTCTATGATGGAAAGGTTTGTGTCGGGTGCCGACAAAAGATACTCTAGTCACGAAAGGAGTCCTTTTTACGATGACAAACAGAGGTGCGGACTTACTTTTCAAGTATGAATAAATGTCTCGGGGTCAAAGTTGTCCTTAGGTCGTTATGGCCCTCGAATCTTTGGTAAAACCTTTTGATTTTTAGGGTCTCTTCTACAAGTCATCTTTATTGGACCTACCGTTTATTTACAGACTCCATCTACAGAAGGGTGGGTGTGAGGCAATCCGTAATTTAAGTGAAAAAATAAAAAAAAAAATTCTACCATGAGTCGGAGATGACATTATGAAAGGGGACTCAAAACCATGTTCGTCTTCAAGAGTCCCTTCAGGTGGGTAGAGGAGAGTCAGTTAAATCTAAGGACCCTACAGTCCCTCGGTTTGCATGGTCGAAGTCGACACCACTTCAAAACCGATTAGTTAAGTGAGGTAAAGGTCTTCACCAGCCGTATTCGCGTCGCATGTGCCCAGTATATAAGACACAGGCCGAAGTCGAGTGAATTCTCCACGAGTGGTAAGTGAGACTGCCTCTACAACACAACGAACTAAATTTTTTTTTTTTTTTTTCTACTCTACTCCTCCTTCTGCTGTCTTCATGGCCACTCGTGTGAAATAACATGTCGGTTAGTGTGTGCCTTGCAGATCTGGACCTCATGTCGATCAAGAAACTCCTTTTTATAGAGATTTAAGATCTCCAAATACTAATTAAAGGACCTGGAAACAAAAAAATTAACCTTATCTTAGCGAAATGTTACAACACAATCAAAGACGACATGTTGCTTTACTTAGTAGATATATATATATATATATGTAATATATATATATATATCTGTGTGTGTGTGTGTGTATATATAGGGGAGGGAGAACCTGGAGGGAGGGTGGAGTATAGTAGGGTGGGAAGAACCAGTAGTGTCTCGAGGCTCGACTCGAAAGACACTATATATCGTCGAAGAGTGATCAGTAAACTATATCCAACCACTTCTTCATTAACACCAAAGCCTGGCACTTAAAATTTAGTAATATTGATCCGAGTTTGTGTATAAACAATCCGTTTTGTCCTTGGTAATGTTAGGTGTGTAAAAATGGTAATTCTTTATTCAACCACATAAGGACATCACATTTTAGACACGAAACCCTAAGTAGTTTGAGAACCTTTCGTAAAAGACGGAGGACGACCAACACCTTCGTAAAAGAGACGTTTTGTAACAACTCTACGAACTTCTTCACCATCAACCAACCACTTTCCAGTCCACTTGTCACGTACTCCGTTTCGAAGTTTCGGGTTAAGTAAGTTGAAAACTTCGTGACCGACACGTTACAGGTAAGTCTGTGACAGCACGTCTTCTTGACCCTGACAGGACAACTGGTCACGGTCCTTAACGTCAAAAATCACGTAGAGTAACTAAGCGACTCGTATGAAGAGTCTACATTACCAAAACGGTCCTAAGTCTTTCGATATCACCTAGTCGGTCCGTCGTCTGGTAGTCTGTCACTGGTTCTGGAAAAGAACCACGTTCGCACCGAAACCCTTCCCGAAACTTGGAAGAAGATCCAGGTTGGTGACTCGACCAGTAGTGGTCAACAGTATATTTTAGGTGAAAAGTAGTGTGTAGTTTGAGGTTAGTTCTTTACCAATTGACAAAAACGTATTTTATTCTTTACTGTCGTGAAATTTTACTACTAAAAACACTAAAGACCAGTCAATTACTCCGTGGGTGAATACCTCTAAAAAGTGAAAAGGTTAAACGAAGTTTATAACTTAATGGTGTCTTACCAGTCGTGACTCGAGAAACCGTTGAAGAGGACATCAACCTTTTGCTAGGAGAGTTAACCAGCAACTGTTAAAGGTTACCGGTCAGTGACGTGAGGAGTAGAAGTTCCGAGAACAGAGGAAACGTTTTGAAGAACTTGGTGACGACACGATATCGGAGTAATCGTCAAGGACCCGGTTTATACAACGACTACAACGTTCGACGGAGACGACTAAATACCGAGTAAAACTTGAGATTATTCTTTTAGCGAACTTAAACGAAAAACAGATTGTAGTAAAGGGATCAGATTTTATTTATATTTTATTTATCGTTCAGTATTCGGTAATCGTTTTTTGTATTTCACTCTTCCCGTGTAATTTTACTACGTATAGTATTGGTGTAAATAAATTCTTCCATAAGAGTATAGTTTGTCATTTTAAGTTGTTACGTTTTGGCACTAATGAAAACGTGGTTGGATTAGGTACCATCCCATATATGCAGTTAGGGTCAGAGGGTTTCGTAAGGTGAGGAGGAAGGGGAGTGGGGGTACAAGCGTTCAGGTAAGAGATACAGACGTAGAGATAAAGACGGAACCTTTATCCAAGTAGACATGGTAAAAGATCTAAGGTGTAATACGTAAGTATATACTAGTAACAAAAGGGTAAAGACTGAGTGAAGTGAGACATACTGTCTGACCAAGTAGGTACATAGACGTTTACTGGGTGAAAGTAAGGAAAATCACCGACTCATTGTAAGGAGGAACATTTGTCTACTAGGGAAGGTAAACTTGGGTGTGTCTTTATTTTTAAAGTCCTCTAAAATATACGTGATCAGAGACAAATCTGTATTTCTTTAAAAACTTTTATCTTTCAATTCGAGAATGAACATAGTGAAAAGGAAGTGGTTCCTCGACTTCGACTGTGTTTTCACGTCTTAACACAGGATACCTCCTATGGAAGGTCCAGTACCACCGTAAACATCGTGACTGTGAAAATCCCTTATTCAATATCCCTCGGTTCCCTACTTGACGGTTTTATTTAATTTTTTATTTCTTTTTTGAGTTCGTATCTAGGTTTTTCTGAAACCATTTATCCGTGAAGTAAAAAAGTTACAAAATGGGTTATTCATAAAAACGAATAAAAACTCTTTTACTGTTTATTTTGGTCTGAACGTCGATTCTATCTCATTCGGTTGATGTCGGAAAGAAAGAGTAACTAATATAATCTTTTTTTATATTTTTCTTTGACTCCTGAGAATTTTAATTTGTTTTCGTCCCTTCTTGCATTCCCCTCAACTTTGAACCTCTTCACCGGGTAGTTTCTCTTATATTGTCTTAGGGCTCAGATTGGTTTCATTGAAATTGTTACCGTTCTTATGTTAGGTTTTAGTAAACTGTATGTTTTGTTTTGGTTTTTTGTCTTTTACGGTGGTTAAAGTTTCCCTTTTCAGTCAGTTGTCTATGGTTGCGTACGTAGTCCTACTAAGGGAACTTCGATGTTGCTAATCTATTTCTGAAATTTTGTCTGGGTACTCCACTTTCATTTCCACGGACTTTACTTATCTTCCTTTTGTGGAGAGTCACCTCTTTTTTGTCAAAAAATTTTCCTTAATTTACCTTTAAAATCTTGACTTTTTATAGTAACTTATAGACTTTATTTTTGTGGAAGGTAGAATGGGGGAAGGTCTCGACGACACACTGGACCGGTAACGGGTGGTGAGGTTAGAGGAAAGAGAGTGTCCTCTCTGTGTCCTGGAAGAAAGGCAGGGACTTTGTGGGTCTCGGACGAGGGTAGGGCTCTGGAAAAGATTAGGTAAGGCAAACGAGGGTTACGGGATCTCCAGAGGACGGAGGGGTGGGAAGTCGCGGGAGTAGGGTCGACTTCGTCGTGGGGTCCGTAAGAGATGGGAGGATGGAGTTAAATAGAAGAAGTGTCCTGAATCGTTACGAACCTCAACGCGGTAATTGAACAAATAGATAAATGACGCACAGAGGTGTGAGGGGAGAGGTGGGAGAGGGGGTCGTGTGTGATCGTGTATATGAGGAATCCCCGTTAATGAGTTAGGACAAGTGTCGACCTAGGATTCACGGACGACCTAACCGTAGCGGGACATCAATCGACTGACTGACTTCACTATTAACTTACTTTAGATTTACTACACATCTTAATTCTTGCATTTTCCTCCTGTTCGTAAGGTCTTATTTACTTATCGTACTAACTTCTAAGACGTAAAGTATTTTCTCCTCCCCCATATTAGTTTTGTGTCTGTCTCTGTGCGTCGAAGTCTCTACACGTCTAATCTTGGTAGTGTTTTATGGTGAAAGGTAAGTGAGTTGACCGTTTTTACTTTTCCTGCTGTTGTGGTTAAACCTCTCTTATGTGACGATGTTGGTGAAACCTTTACTTAAACCGTAATAGAATATTCAACTTGTAAATGTAAAAGACTCAGGAGTAGTTAAGATGAGAATCCATATCCATATACGAGTTTTTTTTTAATATCCACAAATGACCTATATATATATATATAGTTTTACGAGAATAATTGTGACATAGGTTCTCGTATTTGGAACTCTGTTAGACTTTTGGGTAGTTTCCTCTACATGCTTACTTTATGACATAAATGTGTTACTTTATGAAATATCGTCACTTTTATTTACCTGATGTTGTGGGGACCTATTATACTCATTCACAATCGTTAAATTATGATATATTTTTGTTAATGATCCTAATAATGTATATCGAATTACAGAGGCCATACGTAATTTTGTTTTATTTTTGTCCTAAAGTATTCTTTACTCTTATATAGGTGTTCGTGTGTGTTTTATTTACGCAGTAAAGGCGTCACCTTCCTCGCCCTGCCCCCGCCACCCTGCCCTCTACTGTATTCAGTAACAATCTAAAGATCAGACTTGACCTCCATTCGAGGAACCGTAAGTAATGTAATAGTTGTGTTTGTTTATTACCCCTGGTGCCCGGTATGTACGTGGGTACTCCTCTTCGCACCGCACTTGTCATCAATGTTTGATTCTGAAAGCGAATCCGACACTTGATCCGTCTTTAGAGGTCATGTAACTGAGCTAGTGTGTCACACAGTTTGTTTCGATACGGTCACTGGTGTCGCTCGATGTGAGTTCAGAGTGGAGGTACCTAGTCCAATTTTTCTTATGACTGTGAAGAAAAAGATTTCATCAAAAGTCGGTGCTCACATTTCAATATGTGAAGAACACTCAGAACTCAATGAACGGTTAGTGTGGCCAAAGACACAAATGTTTCACAGAAAAAGGGCCTTTTAGAATTTTTTTTTTGTGTGTGTGTGTTGTTAAAGTCCCAAATGTGAAAACAGTTGTGTCTACACACAGGGACTTAGGGAACCCCCTGTGCAAGTCACCGAAAGTTTGATACAAGGTGTGTTGTCGTAGCTAGGTAGTGGTCGTTTATGACTGCTACTTTTGTGACAAAGTTTTTTGAACTAAATACACGAATTTATGCATTCCTACTTAACGACTGAAGGGGCACCCCCAACGCCTTTGAAAGGAATCAAATGATGAAACCCATGAGAATTTTTCAATCTTTAAACCATCTAGGTCTAGTGGTCTACCTCAATAAAGTGTAGTTCTAAGTGTTGATTACCAGAATAATAAAAATACGAGGTAAAAGGAAAGTGGTTTGAACCTATCTTTCATAATATATGGACACTGGGGAATTCCCAAAGAAGGACTGGGACCGTTCCAACAGACTTTTATAAACAACTTTTAAAAACTATACAACAGTGTTCATGGAGTTTGTTCCCTCTTAGACAGTGATTGCATTGGTCTCGAGTGAATGCTAAGTTTGTCTCACATCCTTCCGTCAACTTAGTTCGGTCACAGTGAGGGCCCTAGGGTCCATGTCCAGTGTCAGAAGTCCAGGGCCCAAAGTGTTCTTTTCAGGAACCCGAGAAGTTCGTGAAGACAGGTATGTTTCTTTTCCGTCTACTTTGTGACTCGTCTTCGGGCAACAACTTTGTGTTTACTTTACCTTTCGAGAGAAACCCTAGACTCCGGTGTCTCAACGAGACTTGTGACTTTTCAAATGAAGTTGTCTCCGGTCGCGTAGTCGTCGAGGTCTTTTAGTGTAAGCCCATGGAGTGGAACCGGGGAAGAGGAAGGAAGGGACCACGAAACGACCCTACAGTGGTCCCTGTCGCCCTCACTGACATACTCCAGACGTGACGACCGGGGTCTCGACCGGTCACTCGTACGTCGTCAGACCGCTGTTGCGTCTGTTTTACCCGGTTCACTACTCACTTACCTCAGTCACAACGGACCACAAAGCACAACCTACGACACCGAAGCTCTCGGACCCGACCCCCCTCCGGTCCTTCGGTCTAGACCCCTTGGACGATTGAAGTCGTCGACTTCCGACTCTCAAGATTCCTTGCATGCACGCCGTAGAGGTTCAGGGGTTCCGTGACGACAAGAGTCTCCTGTGTGTTTCCTCATACCCACTCGTTCGTAGGTCCTCTGACCTCTACCGGACACCGTCCCTTTCGTCCCTCCCTCCCCTCCGTGCACGATGGGGTGACACTCCCCCTCCCGCCTCCGACGTTCTGTTGTGTCCTCCGGTGCCGTCGAGCCCCTCCCCCTTGTATGTGTCTAGCTGCTCTCTTCATGTGCGACGGAGGAGAGGGGAAGTGGTGGGTCAATTCCCGTCATTTCCGGAGTAGACGACTTCAGGACACGCCGATAACTAGTATGTCGGGACGGGCACAAGGACACTAGGAGTGTTGTTGGTAATGATCTGGTCGAGTGTCTCCCCCTTTGAACCGGTTCTACCTCGTGGGTCGGTGCCCTTCTTCTAAGTTTGGGTCCAGAAGGTTGGTGCTGGAACCGACGGAGAGATCCCGGTAGGTCGGACGTCGGAGAGAGGAGGGGCGGGGCGGGGCGGTAGGACACCAGTAAGGTCGTACCGAGTGTGTTTTGTCCTATAAAAGAGTCACCAAGTCCAGTACTGGACTTGAAAGAGGAAAAATAGTGAGTTAAAAGATCCTTATTTTAAGGTCATTCGAGTTCTTTCGTTGTCCTTTAGGCTGTTCATACCGAAGTCTTATAGAAACTGTCTCTGAGAGGATCGTCCGAACCTTTTGTTTTCAGTTGACTCCGGTGTTCATCTTTAGAAAGAAGACCCTTTCTTCTAAACTAGAGAAGGTGCCCTTTACCCTTCTCCCCCAGTGTCTCTTACCCAGGTGAGTGAACTCTGTTTTTCTTGCTGCGGGAGACCTTGTGGAACCGGGAATGTTATCTTTAACCAGGGTCAAAAGGATACCTTTCTTTGCAAGAAGTCGAGCTTACGGGTATGTAAAACTAGTTCAACAAAAGGTATACAGTCAAGTAGAAGGTCTATTGTCCTATACAATAGAACTACCAAGGATCTTTACATTGTTTACCACTGTAGCCTCGGGAGAAGGTGGTCGAATAGAAATCCCTTTTGCATGTTACCTACTAGAGGTTCACTTAAGACCCGACGTTCTATTTTCTTCTGTCGAGTCACTCCGAACCCGAGTTTAAGTTTGGTCAGGGGAAGACAGAGTGAGAGTTGTCTATTGGAATCGAAGAAGATGGAGGACCTCTTTTATTCTTGGATTATTAGATATTTGAAACAACACACGTTTTTTCACGACACATGGTAGTGAGAATAGCAATGCCCTTGTAGTGACGAGGCCGAAGGTGACGACTCTGTCGTGTCACTGACAGCGGGACACCAGGACACTTACTGGGATAATAACGGCCACTAGCCGACCAAAGGTCCTGTCGTCGTCGACGAGAGATGACTACGATCGGTACATCCTCCAGGGTACAAGTCACGAATACATAAAAGAGAGAACAGTAGGAATAGTGGAATGTCGTTACCCTGTCCGTCCTGACTGGAGTTCAAGCGAGTGGGACGTTCACCGTTTCGGTGTAAGTGTGGGTGATCGAAGAAGGGTCGAGGGTTCGGTACACAGGGAGTATTCGAGATTTAGTAGGACTTTTAGTGAGTAGAAGGTCGAAGAGTCTACGGTCAGTGGGTTCATAGAGGAAAGTGAAGACAGAAGAAAGACATATAGGGTGAGTAGTAGGTGGTACGGACGTAGGATGGAGGAGAGGTGCACGAGGAGGTGAGGGGTTCCTCGACGGAGACAGATAGTGATTCGACAGTAGTGGGGGACTAGTGGAGTGCGGGAAGTCAAACCGAAGACCGGGTGGTCTCGAGATTTTGACGGTAGTGACTCCAGTGGGTTCACGTCACCGGACTCACCATCCTAAAATTCCAGGGGTCCACTAAGATACACGTTGGTCAACTCTCGGTCACGAAACCCCTAATCCTTATTAGTCAGAATTTTCTTTAGTTTCTTCTGTCCTCGTCTACTTTTCTATGTGGGACAAGACTCTAACCTTCTTAGTTATAACAGTTTTACTGGTGTGATGGGTTCCGTGAGATGTCTAGGTTATGGATATTTTAATGGTTGTCGTAGAAAGTGTCTTAATCTTGTTTTTTTAAACACACCTTTGTGTTTTCTGGGACTCATCGGTCTCGTCAGAATTCTGTCTTTTCTCCTTGACCTCCTTTGTCCGAGGGACGGAAGTCTAATATGATGTTTCGATATCATTAATCGTGTCATACAGTGACCGTGTTTTTGTCTTTGTGTCTAGTTACCTTGTCCTAGTTTTCGGGTCTTTATTTGGGTGAGTGGATACCAGTTAATTAGATACTGTTTCCTCCGTTCTTTTATGTTATCTCTTTTTTGTCAGAGAAGTTATTTGTCATGACTCTTTTGACCTGTCGATGTACATTTTGTTGCTTTAATCTTGTAAGAGATTGTGGTAAGTATGACAAAAGTATGACAAGTACCCCAAGAGTTCCGTTCTTATGACTTCACCAAACGGTAAGGGAAGATGTCACCTAGTGTAAAACAATCTTGAGAGGTGGTGCTGGGTAGGTAACACCTACCGGAATGTACCGGACCGAGTATCAAAGTAACTCAATCTATTCCGACACCAGGTACACTAGTCTAACCAATCAAAAGACACTGACACCAAAAGTTAGACAGACATGAGACTACCTCTTCCTATTCTCCGAATACCTTCGAAGGACTACCCTCTCTGACTGGCTCCCCCTTTGAACAAGACTACCCACCCCGGTACGAGTCATTTAGAAATTATGTTAAAAGATAACTTCTCGTCCCGACACAAGACAGGGACAATGAACTGGACTCCAGTCTGATGCCACCTCCATCACTTCTATTACCACTGGAGGAGGTTTTCCAGGGTGCGTCCGTGACGATGTCTTCGGACGTCGTCCGGTGACGACTGGGTGCGGAGACGGTCTCTGAGGACCTGTGAGTGCCCGTTCAGACCCAATCAGAGAACACCTCAGTGACGCGGAAAGAGGGTCCAGGATCACGCATGTTCAAAGACTGACACAGACAAAGGGGTCAGGGGTCTTGTCATACTTTTCTGTTGTTCTTGTGACTTTCTACTTGAGGGACCCAGTCATCCACGGGTCATACGATGACCTCTTCTCCCCTCTTGATTGAGGTCTTTCTTACTTCCCTACCTCGGTTTCGTTTTTGCTGTGGGTCAACGCCTACCCTGACCACTACCTTCATCTCAGACTACGACATTTCTCGTTATAACGTATCTTGGACCTTACAATCCAGGTACCTAGTTCCGTTAACCCTTCACCAGTTTGTCCTCTACCGTTCTCACTTGTGACTCTAAAATCCTTAGTCGTTTGATTTTACCTGACCTTACCCACTTAAATTGAGTCTACTGGTAATATAGATGATGACACCCGTCCTTAAGGAATCTTCTTTACCTCATCGGTAGTGTCAGTTGTTTTCTCAGATGTTACGTCATGAACCTACGTTAGAGTTTTTACTGTCTTACTAGAGACAAGTAAAGGTTGTGTTTGGTAAGTTATAGTGTCATTAGGTTCAGACACGGGGTTGGTTTTTACGACTTCTTCGACTTCAACTTGTCAAGATACCTCTGGATGTTCTGGAAGATCTTATGGGGGGTTTTTTCTACAGGAAAAGTAATGTCCTCGGACCTTACGTTTTCATTCTTCAGTTGGCTATGGACCTCATTACCCGTTTAAACCGGAACCTCATGTCTTACTTCGTCCCGTTTCCGATTGTCTCAAAACGGTTCTCTTGTGTGACCAGTATCTTTTGTGGGAGAAGTTTGTTGTGTTCTCTTCTGAAATGTGTACCTGTAGTGGTCTACCAGTAATGACTCTAGTCTGACTAATATAAAAAACGTCAGTTTCTACCTCTTCGAGATGTGTCGGTCGTTTTTATTCTGACCCTCGACTGACACCGAGTC
The DNA here is from genome assembly GCA_006410555.1 of Capra ibex. Taxonomy (NCBI): domain Eukaryota; kingdom Metazoa; phylum Chordata; class Mammalia; order Artiodactyla; family Bovidae; genus Capra; species Capra ibex. Next base: position 1,552,263 of record SJYO01049859.1, read on the forward strand.
TAGTACTTGAGGAATAACGGTTTAAGTGTGAATTTAACTTCTTTCATCCCTTTTGATGACCGGGTAAGTCCATACTGGATTTAGTTTAGGGAATACTGATATGTCACCTTTACTGTTTATCTAAGTTCCCCGATGTCGACTTTTGGTCTCCCGGACTTCTTGATACTCGCCTCCAAGTCCTATGGTATGTCCTTCGTCACTAGTTCTGGTAGGGGTTCCTTTTCTTTACGTTTTCCCTTTTTACCAACAGATTCCTTCTGAATGTTTATCAACTCTTTTCTTCTCTTCACTTTCCGTTTCCTCTTTTCCTTTCTATATGGGTAAACTTACGTCTCAAGGTTTCTTATCGTTCCTCTCTATTCTTTCTGAAGGATTCACTTGTTACGTTTCTTTATCTCCTTTTGTTGTATTACCCTTTCTGATCTCTAGAGAAGTTCTTTAATCTTTGGAGTTATCTTTAAAAGTACGTTTCTACCCGTGTTATTTCCTGTCTTTACCATACCTGGATTGTCTTCGTCTTCTATAATTCTTCTCCACCGTTCTTATATGGTTTCTTGATATGTTTTTTCTAAAAGTACTGGGTCTATTAGTGTTACCACACTAGTGAGTGGATCTCGGTCTGTAGGACCTTACACTTCAGTTCACCCGGAATCCTTCGTAGTGGTACTTGTTTCGATCACCTCCACTACCTTAAGGTCAACTCGATAAAGTTTAGGACCTTCTACTACGACACTTTCACGACGTGAGTTATACAGTCGTTTAAACCTTTTGAGTCGTCACTGGTGTCCTGACCTTTACCAGTCAAAAGTAAGGTTAGGGTTTCTTTCGGTTACGGTTTCTTACGAGTTTGATGACGTGTTAACGTGAGTAGAGTGTGTGATCATTACATTACGAGTTTTAAGAGGTTCGGTCCGAAGTTGTCATGAACTTGGTACTTAAAGGTCTACAAGTTCGACCTAAATCTTTTCCGTCTCCTTGGTCCCTAGTTTGATGGTTGTAAACAACCTAGTGACTTTGTCGTTCTCAAGGTCTTTTTGTAGACGAAATAATTGATGCGGTTTCGGAAACTGACAAACCTAGTGTTATTCGACACCTTTTAAGACTTTCTCTACCCTTATGGTCTCGTGGACTGGACGGAGAACTCTTTAGACATGCGTCCAGTCCTTCGTTGTCAATCTTGACCTGTACCTTGTTGTCTGACCAAGGTTTAGTCCTTTCCTTGTGTAGTTCCGACATATGACAGTGGGACGAATAAATTGAATATACGTCTCATGTAGTCTTCTTTACGATCCGACCTATATCGTTTTTGACGTTAGTTATAACGACCTCTTTATAGTTATTGGAGTCTATACGTCTACTGTGGTGTGAATTCCGTCTTTCACTTCTTCTTGATTTCTCGGAGAACTACTTTCACTTTCTCTTCTCACTTTTTTAACCGAATTTTGAGTTGTAAGTCTTTTACTTCTAGTACCGTAGACCAGGGTAGTGAAGTACCGTTTATCTACCCCTTTGTCACCTTTGTCAGTCTCTGAAATAAAGAATCCCGAGGATTTAGTGACGTTTACCACTGACGTCCGCACTTTAATTTCTACGAACGAGGAACCTTCCTTTCAATACTGGTTGGATCTGTCACATAATTTTTCGTCTCTGTAATGAAACGGTTGTTTCCAGGTAGATCAATTTCGATACCAAAAAGGTCATCAGTACAAACCTAGACTCTCAACCTGATATTTCTTTCCACTCGTGGTTTCTTAACTACGAAAACTTGACACCACAACCTCTTCTGAGAACTCTCAGAACCTGTCGTTCCTCTAGGTTCGTCAGATAGGATTTCCTTTAGTCAGGACTTATAAGTAACCTTCCTGACTAGGACTTCAACTTTGAGGTCATGAAACCAGTGGACTACGCCTCTCGACTGAGTAAACTTTTCTGGGACTACGACCCTTTCTAACTTCCGTCCTCCTCTTCCCCTGTTGTCTCCTACTCTACCAACCCACCGTAGTGACTGAGTTACCTGTAGTCAAACGTATTTGAGACCCTCAACCACTACCTGTCCCTCCGGAACGCACGACATCAGGTACCCTAGTGTTTCTCAACCTGTACTGACTCGCTGACTTGATTGTGGTATGTGTGTTTATTTGAGTGCTACCTAATTTCTGGATTCACTTCTGGTCTATGAGATTTTAAGGATCTCCTTTTGTAACCGTTCTGTGTGAAACTGTATTTAGTGTCGTTATAGAAAGACCTAGTCGGAGGATCTCATTACCTTCATTTTTATTTGTTTACCTGAGTTAATTTGAATTTTCGAAAATGTGTCGTTTCTTGTGGTATTTGTTTTCTTTTTCCGTTCGATGTCTTGTCCTCTTTTATAAACGTTTACTACTTTGGTGTTCTCTAATTAAAGGTTTTATATGTTTATCAAGTATACCGAGTTATACTTTTTTGTTTATTCTGTTAGTTTTTACCTGTCTTCTTGATTTATCTGTAAAGAGGTTTCTTCTGTTTGTCTACCGTTTTTTCGTGTACTTTTCTACGAGTTGTAGTGGTTAATAATCTTTTTACGTTTAGTTTTGATGTTACGTTTTCTTTTTTTTGATGTTACTCCATAGTGGAGTGTGGTCAGTCTTACCGGTAGTAATTTTTCAATGTTTATTATTTACGACTCTCCCACACCTCTTTATCCTCGGGAGGTTGTGACACCACACCGGTGATATCTCTTGATATACCTCTAAGGAATTTTTTGATTTTTATCTGGATGATATACTAGGACGTTAGGGTGAGGACCCGTATATGGATCTCTTTAGGTGTTAAACTTTTCTAGGGACATCCGGATAAATGTTTATGGTTCCGTACCTTGGTTGGATTTATAGGTAGTTGTCTCTCTACCTATTTCTTTTACACCATACACATACACATATATATATATATATATATATATATATATATATATATATATTAAAATGAGTCGGTATTTTTTCTTACTTCATTACGGTAGATGTGTTGTACCTACCTGGATCTCTCATAGTGACCTCTTCCTTTACCGTTGGGTGAGGTCATAGGAACGGACCTCTTAAGGTACCTGTCCCCTCAGACCACCTGACGACAAGTGCTCCAGCCTGTACTGACTTCGCTGAATCGTCGTCGTCGTCGTCTCTCATAGTGTGATTCACGTCTTTCGGTCTGTTTCTGTTTATTGCATACTATAGTGAATATGCACTGAGATTTTCTTTTTTATTTCTGCGTTTACTTGCATAAAGGTTTTGTCTGAGTGTCTGTGTCGTTTGTTTTGCCTTGTTGTTGTGTACCTATGGCTTCCTCTCTCTTCTCAGGTCCCTCACCTATTTAATCCTCAAAGTTCAATTGTATATTTGTAATGACACATATTTGGTCTATTAGTTGTTTCTGGATCATATGTGTCCCTTGTCGGATATTCCCTTTTCTTAGACTATTTTTATGTATATTTACATATTGCCTTAGTGACACGATAAGTGGACTTTAAAAGTACTATAATATTTAGTTCATATTAAATTATTTTTAAAATGTCCGTATTAGTCGAAAGGATAGTTAAAACCCCAGTCACACCTCCAATGTTAAAACTCTTTGGAGCAGATAACATGGTTTCAACGACTATTAGAACAAGAAAGACAAAGACAATGATAGAAAAATTAGAGAGAGAAAAAAAGAAAAAGAGATTCACACGGAGAGTCGTTATCCTACACTACCAATTCTCGTACCGGGTACCTCGATCTAAAAGGTCCAATCTTAAGACCGAGGTGGTGAATCACCGGCCTACTGGAATTAAAAAAAAAAAAAAATTTCGATAAACCCGGAGGTGAAGGAGTAGACACTTTTTCCCTACTCTTAATATGCGTAAAGGATCCCCTCTACACTGTTGATTTATGTGTATCACAACTTTCGTCGTTGATCCTTCGTCTAAAATAAGATAATCATAATTTGATTAGTAACCCAGAGAACACCCAATTTCACAATAGTCAGACTCAATTTGAACGTATTTATGAATCGATTCCTTACCAAGAGAACCATCCTTAAAGTCTATTGGATAGTTCCATATATCAACTCTCGTAGTTTACGGTCACGAAATGTCGATTGGATATCGAATCTACTTCGTATGCTTTAACACTTCTTACGATTTAAAATTAACGTTGTTTTATTGGTTTTAATTCTCTATAAATTTTGTGTTAATGGGTACTTAAGTAATGAGTTTACTTCTTAATGAAGGTCAAAAGGTATAAAGGGAGGGAACAGAGATGTAATCCCCAACCGTTCGATACCGGGCACCCGGTTAAGGTCGGTGGTAGACGAAAAACATTTATCTCAAAATAACCTTGTGTTGGTAAGTAAATGTGTGACGGATACTGTCAAGGGTACGATGTTACCACCTCAACTTATCGGGGTTATCTCTTACATCCCAACATTTTGGATTTTATAAAGGATAGAACAGGCACTACCTTTTTCGAAGGGTTTAAGACGAGACCAATATATGTGTAAAACACAACAAGATTATTTTTATGTACATGTTAAATATAAAACGAAACAAGTGAATCGTAAGATATTATATGTATGAAGTGTGTATACCTTTTACTTAGGATGTAACAGACTTAAACGTATTAATAGAGTTGCTTATTTAAGTCTCCCTTTTAGGAGTCTGGAGACAGACAGAGGGTCACCGTTCAAAGTGTAGGTACGAAAAACCCAGGTTACGCATACACGAGTCAGTACAGGCTGAGAAACACCTGGGGCACCTGACATCGGACGGTCCAAGGAGACAGGTACCTTAAAAGGTCCGTTCTTATAATTTTAGGACTCTGGAGATAGAGGGTCGCCGTTAGAGTGTAAGTACTAAAAATCTAGGTCATCCTCGGTTTATATTCATTACGACCACAGATGGACCTCAAGGAGTTGTTCCTGAAGATGGTAAACTGATGACTAGGGGTTCTTTATAATCTATCCTTTGGGGGAGTGAGAAAATATCGGAGTGAAGAATGGTAGACGAAAGAGGGTACTTGAGGTCAATGAGGTCTTGGACCCACGTCCTTAGGACCGTAGCAGGTGGTATCAGGAGTAAGAATGTTTCACATACCGTGTAAGGTTTCCCTCGAGTCTAAGGGTCGAGGTCACGTCCTGAACCAAGGCGAAGTGTCACCACGACATCAAGGGGATCTTTATTTCTCTTTTTGAACCTTCGCATATCGGTACGTCAGGACTTTTTGCCGAACCGACCTGAATAGGATTTCGTGTGTAAAATTCTCAGATGATTTTGAGGTCCTATACCTGTTCGAGTCAGACAAAGGTCAGTCGGTCGAGGACACGAGACTACCATGTCGTTCCTTGTCGTTCCTTATCGGAGGACGGATAACTTTTGAACCGAGGGTTAGAGAAACCCGGAGATCAAGGCCCCCTAGTGTACTTGATTGACTCTCTCTCTCTTATCTGTGATGAACTCAGAATCCCCTTTTTTAGTCTCTTTCTTCCACATGCGTGTCAAGACCAGTGCTCTCGTACGACTCTTTTAAGAACGTTTGATCTCTTAATTAACTCCGTGGAAAAATTTTTATTCGTTCTAACTATTCTTAAAAGATTATAAGTAGTCTAGTTTGGAGTCGTCTCGACCGTCAGGACGTACCAAGGGTCCTGAAGGTGACAGCGGGTCTTCAATTATCTAGTGAACGGTACTAGGGGAGCCAAAAACAGAACAGAAAAGTCTACACCCCCGGTGTACCTGGTACGACGGAAGGAACTCGAGGTTGGAAGTGTTAGAAATCATGGGTCTCTACAGTTGGTGTATCCGTCTTGAATGTGACACGAGAACCCTTCGAACAGGTCCAACTTTACATTAAACGAAAAGGACGTATCTAAAATCAGAAGTAGAAAGATTTTGTGACCACAAAAGTAAGAATTTAAGTTATTTGAAGTTACCGAGGAAAATGTGAAATGGGACAGTAGGTTCCGGTAAACGACAGACTGAGGTTGGACGAAGAGGGAACGTCCTGAGAAGAGAGTTCTTGGTTACCAAACAGGGGTGCGACGACCTGGTCGAAACACGGAAATATAGAGTCACGAAGGAGTACGGCACAGGGGTGGGGGTAGGGGGGCGAGACTTGACCCTTAACCAGAGTTGGAAGTTCGGGCAATATGGGTAGAGGTACTTCGAAAAGAATGAGCAGGGAGACCAAAGAAGGGTGGGGGTGGAGAGGGGTTCGAGGGGACGTACACTGCCAACACAAGTCAGCGATTCAGCTCAGGTTAAGAAACACCGGGGTACCTGACGTCGTTCGGTCCGAAGGGAAAGGAAGTGATAGAGGACCTCAAACGAGTTTAAGTACAGGTAACACAGCCATTCCGGTAGGTTGGTAGAGTAGGAGACAACGGGCGAAGAGAAGGACGGAAGTCAGAAAGAGTCGTAGTCCCAGAGAAGGTTATTCAGCCGAGAAGCGTAGTCCACCGGCTTCATAACCTCAAAGTCGAAGTCGTAGTCAGGAAGGTGACTAATAAGTCCCGACTAGAAGAAATCCTAACTGTCCAAACTAGAGTTCTCAGAAGAGGTCGTGGTGTTAAGTTTTCGTAGTTAAGAAACCGTGAGTCGGAAGAGATACCAGGTTGAGAGTGTAGGTATGTACTGATGACCTTTTTAGTATCGAAACTGATATACCTGGAAACAACCATTTCACTACAGAGTGGAAGAAATAAAGAAAAAAAATTTGAAAAATACAACATAAGCTCATGTCAGTTAATTGTTATAACACCATCAAAGTCGACTTATCACTTCCCTGAGTCCATATGTATACGTACATAGGTAAGAGGGGGTTTGGGAGGGAGGGTATGAAGGAATAGAGAACATTCAAAAATTTCAGATAAACAGAGTGTACTAATAACGATGAGGGTGAAAGAAAACTAAGAATAAACATACCTTATAGAAAAAAGGTAGGGGACTGAAAGTTAGATATACATAGGAATCCATTCCGGATTAGAGTTGATGACAGCCATCAACCACCGTAAAGTAGTCACCAGTTCGGGGACTGCACTTATACCATGGCATCTTCGTCCCTGACCCGAAATAAGAAGAAGAACCTGGTGTCGAGGTGCGTGGTTACGTGGAGTGACCCTACGGACGAAAGACGGGGGTGTCGACATTTTGTTCCTGTTGTGTATGAAACGGGAAGGACCCCTTTTGACTCAAACGTAGGTAAAAAATTCCCGGTTACCGTTCAGGAGGTCACTTCTCCTCCCCCGTTATGTATGCAGTGTACGGTGGACCTCGACGGTTTGAACCTCCGGAAGGGAGGTGATACGGAAGGGGAGGGGGTCGACAGTCGGAATATACCACGGGAACCATCTTGGTTTGTGATAAGACCTTCCTCTTGACGAATCGGGTGGACTTCCCGTAGATTAGTACGTACAGGAAAGGGTGAGATTCGTCTTGAGGGTAAACATTTCACGAAGGTAACAAAGTCAAATACCATAAGGATAGGGATATTTCCCGAAGGGGTCATAGAGTCCCCCATTTCTTAGGTGGACGTAACGTCCTCTGGGGTCAAGTTAAGGACCCAGTTCTTCTAGGGGACCAAGTTAAAGACCCAGTTCTTCTGGGGGACCTCGTCCCTGTCCGATAGGTGAGGTCATAAAAACCCGAAGGGACCATCGAGTCTACCATCTCTTAGACGGACGTTACACCTTCTGGACCCAAGTTAAGGACCCAACCCTTCTAGGGGACCTCCTCCCGTACCGTTGAGTAAGATCATAAGAACGGACCTCTTAGGGGCACCTGTCTCCTCGGACCGTCCGATGTAGGGACCCCAGTGTTTCTCAGGCTGTACTGACTCGCTGGCTCGTGTCGTGTTGTGTCGTGTAGGGATATTTTGTAACGAAAATTGTTCAAAACACCAGGACTGGGTACGTTGAAAATGATAAATTACACGTGTTAGAGCCCATGTAAAAGACGTAATAAATTTTTGATCATGTTTTTTAACCAGTTAGTCACTGGAACGATATTATGCTTGTAATATCGTCAGTACCACTGGAACGATATTACACTTGTACGGTGTCCGACCTAAAGCGGAGGATATAGGGAGTCCTTAAGTCGGTGAGAGAGGAGAGTAACAATAGTGGATGAGGTCCGGGGAGAGGAGACCTGGTTGGGGTGACGAGTTAAGTTTGACCAGTGTGAAGTGGAGGAGGTTAGGAGGGTTGAAGAGGGGTGACACCTTGGTCTCACCAAAATTAGTCTAGAGTAGTGGGGAAGAGTGACAAGGGTCCTATTTTTTTGTTGTGGACTCGTACTAGGCATCTCAGTGTACACTAGACCGGGGCAGGACGGGTGAGGTGCACGGGGTACGAAAGTTCGGACTTTCGAGGGTCGGGGAAAGTGAGTCCCGGAGACGAGTGGGGTCGACCTAGAAGGACTTTGTAAGAAGAGGTAAGAGGTACGATTTAATCGAAGATTAGAAGAAAGGATGAAACTGAGGTTGACGGGAAGGAGGTTCGACGATCTCTTCCAGTCCGGATTAGAGTTGGGTATCGGGTGACAGTCGTTGGACGTGAGGAGTGTAGATCCTGTGAAATTGAAACACTAGTAGAGGAATCAAAACGAGTCGTAACTTTCGGGGTGCGGAACTTGTTCCGGACCTGGACTCGGGTGTCAGATTTTGATACACGATTTACTAAAGTAGTCAAGTAATTATACAGTGCTCGAGACAAAAACGGTCTGGGAGAAACACATCTAAGACAGATTGGTGTTTCAACACGAAACACCAGAAATATCGGTACAACACCTCCTCTATTTTCAAAGGAAGTTACGTAGTTAAGTCACTGAAAATTTTTACACTACTGAATACAAACCCGACAAAAGTAAGTAACTACACCGTTCAAATTAAACCGGGACCGTCTGTAGTCGTTCAGTACTTTTTGACCGTAAATGTACTACGGTTCATTTCAGTGACTAGGTAAGGGTTCTTCACTCGAATAAGGAGGGACTAAGTTCGAGGTCCGGAAGAAGGTTCGAACTGACCAATGACATGAGACGGAAGGGGACGGTACCTGCCTTGGTATATCGTGCACTGATCTTTCCGGTTCCACTCTGATGCACCACTCAAGACTCACCAGCCGCGGTCGGTCCTAGGTCGAGTCGTAGGGACCTGGTCGACGTTCGTGGACCCAGTTCTACGAACAGGAAACCAAATAGACAATAACAATAAATCAACGATTCAGTGTAGGTTGAGAAACACTGTGGTACTTGACGTCGTATGGTCCGAGGAGACAGGAAGTGATAGAAGGTCTCAAACGAGTTTGAGTACATGTGACTCAGGGTGGGTCAGTGGGGGTAAAAGGAAGACGTGAGTTAGAAAAGGTCGTAGTCCAAGAAAAAGTTACTCAGTCGAGAATCGTAGTCCACCGGTTTCATGACCTCAAAATCGAAGTCGTGATCAGGAAGGTCACTTACGACGACGACGACGGTTCAGCGAAGTCAGCACAGGCTGAGACACGCTGGGGTATCTACCGTCGGGTGGTCCGAGGTGGTAGGGACCCTAAGAGGTCCGTTCTTGTGACCTCACCCAACGGTAAAGGAAGAGGATAAATCCCAATTAAAGGAAGTCCTACCTGACCAAACTAGAGGAACGACAGGTTCCCTGAGAGTTCTCAGAAGAGGTTGTAGCGCTAAACTTTCGTAGCTAAGAAACCACGAGTCGGAAAAGATTCCAGGTCGAGAGTGTAGGTATGTACTGATGACCTCTTTGGTATCTAAACTGATCTGTCTGGAAACAACCGTTTCACTACGTCAGATCCAAACAGTGTCGAAAAGAAGTTCCTCGTTCATGGAAATTAAAGTACCGACGTCAGTGGTAGGTGTCACTAAAACCTCGAAAAAGGGGTAGATAAACGGAACAAAATAAATAAATATTATGTATAAATATTTACATTGTATTTATTTATATAAATAAATGATAATAGGTAACCGAATAAACCCTTGTGTGATAGCCTCGGTACTCTTGTCCTTCGACGAGGAAGAGTTGTTCTCCCTCCAACGTAAAGTCCCTGGACGGGATACTTCCCTCTAATACCAGGTCTATCTTCGTCAGAGGGAGTCGACCGAAAGACTTGGAATTCACCTCCCCGGGAATCCAGGAAGGAACTGACGTCCGGGCTCTCCAAGTCTGTTGTCGAAGAGTACCGTAGCAGACAAGACCCTACGTACCATTGACTACTGACCCTTTCTGACACACACCGGTATTGGGGGTGCACCTCGGGTCCCGAGGTCAGTCTTTGTCTCGACGGACCTCTCCCCGACAAGGAAGGAGACCCATACCTCCCAGGATGTGGTGGGTTCCGGTCGTCCGTTTCCCTCTCTCAAGACACACACGCACCAGTCCCCATCCAGTAACGTCCAAACGACACATAGGACCTGATAGAAGAGTTGACACGACGTTTGATAAGTTCAGTTTCGACTAAAAAGAAATGGACAAGGACCGTAGACTGTATCCGTCCACACTAATAGAAAACAGTTTACTTATTCACTGTTTTTTTTCTTTTTTCGTCGTAGTGTTTGGAAAGACACGGGATCCCTCGTCCGACCCGACCTACAATACCCTTGGTACATTACCTGTTCCGTTTTGAGATGGGAGTTTGTGGAGGTCGGCACCAACCAATGTTCATCTAAAGTCGTCGTTCTTTGGATGAATCGTTCTTTCTTTTTCCAAAGAGAAAAATGGAACTTTTCTCTTGATCATGGACTTAGTTTCCAGATTTGTCTACACTTGTTGACAGTCAAATCCGAAAGGATGGTAATAAAAGAAATGATACCATTGTTTTTCTTGGTAGAAAATCTTCTTATTTCTTACCCTAGGTGGACCAGATACCAATTACAATGAAAGTGATTACCCCAATTCACGATCAGAAGGTGTTTAAGGAGGTCGGGAGGTGAGTTTAAAGAAAAGGGATCCGTTAAGAATCGGAGTTGTACTGGAGACGAGTTACGACACGATCCGGGTTTAGTTGTTCACATAGGTAGTTATTATGTTTTTTATACTTTTATGTTTTTAATAGGGACACTTTCCCTATCTCTCTCCTTCCCGACCCCTCCCTTATCGACATATGTTCGCGGCGACAATATACGTTAGATCTTTTTATCATGTCTACTTGGTAAACGTTTCGTCTTTATCTCTGTGTCTACCTTTCTTGTTTGCATACCTGTGGTTCCCCCTTTCTCTCCACCCTACGTGACCCTCTAACCTTAACTGTATATATGTAGGATGTATATTTATGTATCACTTGCTTTTGGACATCCTGTCCCTTAAGATGAGTCACGAGAGACTACTGGGTTTACCCTTCCCTTAGGTTTTTTCTCTTCTATATACGTATACATATCGACCAAGTGAGACGAAATGTCGTCTTTGCTTATGTTGTAACATTTCGTTAATATGATGTAGAGTTATTTACAAAAAATTTTTTTAATTTTTGGTCCCTTATGTTACATTAACAAAGAGTCTAGACACAGAGGACCGGACATCAGGATTGTTTGAGGTATATTTGATGACAAAAACCGGAATGGTTTTTTTTTTTTTTTTTTCCTTGTAGTTTATTGAGAGTACCATCCTTCGACGGGAAACTCCCTGTCTTAATATCTGGACCATAGTTGGAATTTAGTTATCAGTCTTACTATAAATCCGGTGAGTAAGTCTAGAGTTTCCACTACTACTACCTAGTAATTTCATTGACCTTGGAAATTTCAATCACTGAAAATACGAAATGATTTCCTTGACTGGGAAACCCAGGGACATAGGTACGGAGGTGACGGACTCTCTTGTCATCGACAGGTGAACGTTTATCTCCAGGGGTGGTTATTTTATAGGTATAAAGTGAAGGGAGATCCGTTTAAGACAAAGGGATGTCACTCTTCTATAAAGTGACAGGGAGTTGGAGGGTACTATTACTTACTAGTACTACACCCGTATCTAATGATCCCGAGGGACGTGGTATTTACCAGTAACTTCCTTTGGTGGTTTCACGGGGTCACGTCGTTTACCCTTTCGTAGTTCGTTTTGTCTGTGTTGGTACTGAATTTGGTCTGATCTCTTGTAGTTAGGGTTTATTAAGTTTCCGTTTTTCTCATACTCAAGTCCTAAAGGAATTAAATTAAACGATATCTTTTTCCGTGTACACTCCTTTGTTTCCTGTGCCATTTAATGAGAGGCTGTTCCAGGTACCTCCTGGAGAAACGACCCATCTTCTCTTTTACGATTTTGCAAAAGAAGGAACATAAAGTCGTGTCATAATTATTTCTTTGACGGACTCTCGGTGTGACTGTACTCTTGACGGCTTGATAATGTGGACTAAATCCTTTTAGAAACCATCCGTCTCTTCCTTCTTCCTTCTCCTTATCCTACCACCTAGCACCTAAAAACCTTGGGTCAGAAGTGTTCCTATCTGGGGTTGTCGAAAGTATCTCTTGTCTCTTGACTCTTTTACTAGATAAAAATGTCGTGTTGGGTGGGTTGGATGGTTTGATTTTAACAGTACAATTAAACAGGGTCTAGAAGAATTGATTTTTGTGTCTTGACACTAATAAATCTTGACAAGACTCAACGATTTTACTAAGGTCTAATCCTAAAACCCCTTCTACAGTACTTTCTGTTTAGTACCACAATCTTTTCCTAAAAATTTTATGACTCGGTTCTTATTTTTATGAATGGTAGGTCTACTGTAACCTACGAAAATTAGATGACTAGACATAGACTTTTTGGTAAAAATTAAGGACTACTATTAGTTCCAACACCTGTCAGGTAACATTTACGTTTGTGACGAAACATCTTAACTACCTTTGGAAGTCACTAAGTCCTCAATTGCCATTTCCAAGTCTGTTCTGACTTTCTGGTTTTGTGCTATACTTCATTGTAAATTGTCCACATACTAACTTATTAGTGTCTATTAATTTGACAAGTTATAGTAGTAACAAATCGAAACCTTTTGTAACGAGTGTATATGTGAGATCTTAATCTGTGACTTTTCGACCTCCCTTAAATCTTTAGTGAGTCGTCTACTTCTTTAATTCGGGATCTACTTACTTTACTCAACGAGTTACTATGTGTCGTTTAATTATATAACTGTCAATGTGTTTTCCTAGGAAATAACTTGTTAGATTTATCAAATCTTTAAATATTGTTCCGACTTATTTTTTTCTCTCCCGAAAAACGATATTTAAAGTATCAAGACCTGTAGATTTTACTTATAAAATACTTGATAAAGTGTCAAATGCTCTGAAGGGACCGTTAGATCACCAATTCTGAAACAGAAGGTCACGTCCCCTACACTCAAGTTGGGGACCAACTCCTCGATTCTAGGATATACGAAACACCAGTTTTTTTGGGTTTGTTTATAAAGTATGAAATAATTTGTCGATATTTACTCTTGTTCAGGGTAGAGATCTCCGATAACGAATTTAGAGTTACGTGACTTCAATTTTGTGGAGACCGTTCTTAAGTGACCCGAGAAACCTACTCTAATCTGTGGATCACACTTTACTCTATTAGCACTGTCCCAAAGACAGAGTTCCTTCCTTGGATCACCTCTGTGTGTTCTCTGAAGATGCTTTATTACTCACTGACGTTCAAATCTCACAAATTACCACCCTATCTCAGACAGTTTCTCCTCTCTGAGTTTGTACCCTGTCTAAACGACTCCAGTCACTCGACCTTTTGTCGAGTCTCTCTCCTAGACGGGACTTCCTCACTGACCCTAGTGGCGATTACGACCCTCTTCTTGTTTTGTAGTGAAAAATGTATTCGTCTCCTTTGCGGTATGTCTAAGTTTTTCTTAACACATAACAACTTAGTTAGCCGAAGTGACCAACCAAACTCCCGTAGATTTCACGTGACCTCTTCCTTTACCGTTGGGTGAGGTCATGAGAACAGACCTTTTAGGGTACCTACCTCCTCGGACCATCCGATGTCCGGTACCCCAGTGTTTCTCAACCTGTGCTGACTCGCTGAAGTGAACTCAGTGAATTGACTTTCATGTGACCCTTACCACGTTTCCATAACTTATCTACTTCTCACATAACTATTTTAGTTGACCATCGACTACCAAGTGCCACCTCGTACATAGAAAAGTCGTAAGTAAAAAGACGAAGAAACCCCTAAAGGGGGATCACTAGACTCTGAGAGGCCGTGGATCAAATTTACCATTCTCTAATGGAAGAAAACTCTTATTGTTACCGTACTTAGAGATTATGACTTTTTTTGGAAGGGTTTGCCAGGAAGACGTACTCGACGAAAAGAGTGCGACACGCGTACACGAACGAGTCAGCATAGGTTGAGGAACACTGGAGTACCCGACATCGGGAGGTCCAGGAGGCAGACGCCCTAAGAGGTCCGTTCTTATGACCTCACCCACCGGTACGGGAGAAGGTCCCCTAGAAGGACTGGGTCCCCACCTTGGGTGTACGGGACGTAATCGTTCGTCTAAGAAATGGGGACTCAGTGGACCCTTCGGACATAAAAAGAGTGTCCCTCCAGTTTTTATTTATTGTCGTTGTTATTCTAGCTCGTGTATTTCAAATAGTCCGTACCACGATCCACGAAACGCATAAAAAAGAGTACTTTACGGGTAACATTTTGACTCTGTCAGTAAAAAATATCTACTCTTTTGAGTTCAAGTTATCGAATTTGTACATGTGTTTCGCTGTACCTTGAATTCTTATCTAGAGGAATTATGGTTCGGAAATAGCGTGACGAGGGGTTGACACTTCCGTCCTTGTGGAGCGGATTAGTTTCCGGTGTACCTGATCTTACAGACTCTTCACACCGAGGGTAGTACAGGACGGTTTAAGTCCTATGTCTACTATTCCTACCCCGAGACCCGGATCGGTCTTTTCAACTATTCATAAGAACCACTTATCTTCGTTCTTCAAGAGGTACAATTACCAGGTGCACTATCTGTCGCAGTCCTAGATTCATTCCAAAATAGGAGTCTTAAATCTTTTTTTTAAAGTCTTTTAAGTAAGATACCTTCGTTTCAATTGTTCTTACCGGTATTTTAGGTTCAATAATCGGTAGTTGCTGATAAAAGGGTCTTTCTATGGGTAGGAAACACTTAAAATATCTAGTATACGACCCTTACCAATCCTATGGTTAATCTTAGAGACCTGAGGGTACTGGAACCTAAACCGTAACCCAGGGATCTATACTACGGTTTCGTACTCAGTTTTTTCTTTTTTTTTTTTTGTCTGTTTACCTTGAAATAGTTTTAATTTTTGAAGACACGTAGATTCCTGTAACAGTTTTCCCACCTTTCTTTTTGATTTTTACCTCTTTTATAAAACGTTTAGTGAGTAGATCAAAGGTTTTAAATATTTCTTGAGACTGTTGAGTTGTCGATTTTCTGTTTGTTGAGATAAAATTTTTGTCTGTTTACTGAACATATCCGTAAAGAGGTTTCTGCATGTTTACGGGTTAGTCGTGTGCTTTTCTGAAAGTTGTAGTAATTAGTAATTCCTTTACTTTTAGTTTTGGTATCTATGATGGAATATGAGTGTTCCTCCCAATATTAAATTTTGTACCTTTATTCGTAGTCACTCCTACACCTCTTTAATTTTGGAAACATATAGTTCCACCCTCACATTTTTCTGAAACCTTGACTTCTTTTGTAAAACTTTCAAGGAGTGTTTCAATTTTAGTGGTATACTGGGTTATTAAAGTGAGGATACATATATAAGATTTCTTGACGTTCTGAATTTATAAATATGTGTTTACAAACATCGTCGTGATAAGTGTTGTCACTTTTCCACTGTTGTTGGGTTTACTGGTAGTCGTCTACTTACCTATTTGTATGACACCATATACGTATTGGACTTTATGTTCCCTTCTGCGATGTGTGCCTGTACTGGTCTACCAGGTTTGGTTTTAGTTTTCTACCTCTTCGGGAGATGTCAGTCGTTCTTTTCTGGTCCTCTACTGACACCGAGTCTAGTACTTGAGGAATAACGTTTTAAGTCCGAATTTAACTTCTTTCATCCCTTTTAGTGATCTGGTAAATCCATGTTTGATTTAGTTTGGGGAATGTTAATATGTCACCTTCACTGTCTAAGTTCCCTAATCTATACTATCTCACGGACTTCTTGATACCTACCACTAAAGACTGTAACATGTCCTCCGTCACTAGTTCTGGTAGGGGTTCTTTTTCTTTACGTTTTTCCGTTTTACCAACAGACTCCTCCTGAATATTTATCAACTCTTTTCTTCTCTTCGATTTCCGTTTCTTCTTTTTCTTTCTATATGGGTAGACTTACGTCTCAAGGTTTCTTATCGTTTCCTCTCTATTCTTTCGGAAGGAGTCGCTAGTTACGCTTCTTTCTGTCCTTTTGTTGTCTTACCCTTTCTGATCTCTAGAGAAGTTCTTTTAGTCTCTATGGTTCCCTTTAAAAGTACGTTTCTACCCGAGTCATTTCCTTGTCTTTACTATACCAGGATTGTCTTCGTCTTCTATAATTCTTCTCCACCGTTCTTATGTGTCTTCTTGATATGTTTTTTCTAAAAGTACTGGGTCTATTAGTGCTACCACACTAGTGAGTGGATCTCGGTCTGTAGGACCTTACACTACAGTTCACCCGGAATCCTTCGTAGTGATGCTTGTTTCGATCACCTCCACTACCTTAAGGTCAACTCGATAAAGTTTAGGACTTTCAACTACGATACTTTCACGACGTGAGTTATACGGTCGTTTAAACCTTTTTAGTCGTCACCGGTGCCCTGACCTTTTCCAGTCAAAAGTAAGATTAGGATTTCTTTCCGTTACGGTCTCTTACAAGTTTGATGGTGTGTTAACGTGAGTAGAGTGTGCGATCATTTCATTACGAGTTTTAAGAGGTTCGGTCCGAAGTTGTCATGTACTTGGCACTTGAAGGTCTACAAGTTCGACCTGAATCTTTTCTGTCTCCTTGGTCTCTCACTCAACGATTGTAGGTGACCTAGTAACTTTTTCGTTCTCTCAAGGTCTTTTTGTAGATGAAAACGAAATAACTGATACGGTTTCGGTAACTGACACACCTAGTGTTGTTTGACACTTTTTAAGACTTTCTCTACCCTTATGGTCTGGTGGATTGGACGGAGACATAAGTCCAGTTCTTCGTTGTCAATCTTGACCTGTACCTTGTTGTCTGACCAAGGTTTAGTCCTTTCCTCATGTAGTTCCGACATATGACAGTGGGACGAATAAATTGAAGATACGTCTCATGTAGGACTCTTTACGACCCGACCTTCTTCGTGTTCGACCTTAGTTCTAACGACCCTCTTTATAGTTATTGGAGTCTATACGTCTACTATGGTGGGAATATCGTCTTTTGGTTCTTCTTGATTTCTTGGAGAACTACTTTCACTCTCTCACTTTTTCAACCGAATTTTGAGTTGTAAGTCTTTTGATTCTAGTACTGTAGGACAGGGTAATGAAGTACCGTTTATCTACCCCTTTGTCACTTTTCTCACTCTCTAATAAAACCCCCCGAGGTTTTAGTGACGTCTACCATTGACGTCGGTGCTTTAATTTTCCGTGAACGAGAACCTTCTTTTCGATACTGTTTGGATCTGTCGTATAATTTTTCGTCTTTGTAATGAAACGGTTGTTTCCAGGCATATTAGTTTCAATATCAAAAAGGTCATCAGTACATACCTACATTCTCAACCTGACATTACTTTCCACTCGTGGTTTCTTAACTACGAAAACTTGACACCATAACCTTTTTTGAGAACTCTCAGAGAACCTGACGATCCTCCAGTTTGGTTAGTCAGGATTTTCTTTGGTCAGGACTTATAAGTACCCTTCCTGACTACAACTTCGGCTTCGACGTCATGAAACCAGTGGACTACGCTTCTTACCTGAGTAATCTTTTCTGGGACTACGACCCTTTCTAACTTCCGTCCTTCTCTTCCCCTACTGTCTCCTACTCTACCAACCGTAGTGGTTGAGCTACCTGCACTCAGACTCATTCGAGGTCCTCAACCACTACCTGTCCCTTCGGACCGCACGACGTCAGGTGCCCCAGTGTTTCTCAGCCTGTGTTGACCCGATGACTTGACGTCTTTCTTACTTCATGACTATGTACGATGTTTAGTCCACTTGGAACTTTTGCAATGTGATTCGTTTTCTTCGGTCTATGTTTTCAGAGCATACCATACCAAGTCAAGTGTACCTTGTAAGTCTTGTCAATTTAGGTGTCTCTCTATTTCGTCTGACTTCCAACGGTCCTCGGTTCCCTCCCTTGTTACCCCTATTGACTAATTCCTAATGTCACAAAAGAAACCTCTGTTGTTTTTTTAAAACCTTGATATATCTTCGCCATTTACGTTTTTTAAAAATTGTATAATTTACGGTGACATTAGTATTTAACCATTAAAATACAATACATTTAAGATGTAGTTATTTGTAATAAAAATTTTATATGTACTAGTACTATTTTTATAAGTTAGTTATGTCTATAACTTAAGGGATGATTAAGGTGAGAGTGAGGTGACGGTTCAAAATTAGCATTCAAAAAGGACTTGAAAAAGTATGTACATTTTTTAGTGTAACTTGATATTGGGGTAAAATATAAAAAATTTCGTGGAGGCAATAAAAATTTTTCGATATTTCTTTTGATTTTGATTTTACAATTGTCAGTTATAAAGACCTACCACTCCAACTCACTAAAATTAAAAATTGACCTCCTATTAGTGGAATGTTGTAGTACAACCACAATTAAAAGAACAAAATACGAAAAGACATGAAACGTTTACAAGAGGTCTTTTGTACATATTAAAAGTCTTGGTATACTATACGATCTAAAATTCTCTTTATAAGGAAATTATATAGGTCAAGTGAAGTGATTCTACTGTGAAGTCTTACGTATTAAATCAGAAGACTCAACTAGACGTGGTTTTCCGACTCAGGGCCAATATAAAGATACAAAGTGAGGGGTGAATTATTTAACCGTAAGACTAAGAATTGTTCAAACCCGTCTCCCTTAATCAATAGTACGGGGTAAGTAAGTTTCCATTTACTTTATTCAGCCCTAAGGACTTGTAAATTTCGGGTTGTCCTGTCAGTAGGAGATAGTAATAAACTAATCTCCAAAATAGAGGAAACACTTATTTTACAGAGTTAAAAAATCAATTTCTGTCGTCTTTCGTTGTCGACGATAAGTAAGAGAGGGATTTGGACACTTGGTTTCCCTCTAAATCCTTCACTTGATTTCCCTCTGAATCCTTTTACTTTTCCGTCTTGGGAATACCTTACCCCCGCCCCCAACCTAATAAAAATTATTGACACATCTCTTCGTCTCACGTGTGTTTTAGTCGGGTGGAGAGGATCGGGAGTAAAGTGGGACGAACATACCATACCAGTAGACAAGACAGTTAGAGTGAGCTCCAAGTGTAAAGGCCCTCCCGTCTCAGAATACGTAGGACCTTACTTGAGATCAGGGGTCTTGAACCGTGTTGCAGAATGGGTGCCGTCGAGAGTTTACTGTCTAGGCCGTGTCGTGGTCGTGCTAGAGTTCACGGACGGACTGGTCGTTGGGGAGTGGTTATTGAGCAGGAAGGACCGCCAAAGAAGAAGGGTAACGTCGAAAAGGGTTGGGTATAAACTTGGGACTAGTATCGTATGTGAGTATCGGACAAACCACAAACAGAGGGGCGTCTGGCACTCGACTTGTCTCCACCGTGATTCAGAATGAGTAGAACGACTTTAGTTCTGACATTGTGGGGACAGTGTCACGTCTGTGAGACACTGACTAATGACTTAGTCACTCAGTGGATGGGATATAGTGGTCACGAAGTCCTTCGAGATCTTCCGACAGGACACTACGAAATCTGTTTCTCCTCGAACTGAGTCCATGAGCCGTCTGTCGTCAGTCTTTATTGACTCACCTTTCGTTAGATCCTGTAGGAACCCTTCACCACCCTTTACCGTTCCCTTTCAGTCTCTCTGTCTCTCTGGAGCCTCCACTGAGTCAGGTCAAGGTCACAAAAAGTCTCCTTATTTGACTTCGATTTTTTTCCCTTCACTGAAAGGGTTCCAGTGTCTTGGGTCGGCCGTGTGTCCTGAGAACCGAATCGAGAGCTGTTGTGTCATAACGTCATACCGGTTTTTCTCGCCCGAATCTTGGTCTATCGATATCTGAATCAGTGTCCGAGAGGATGAAAGGGGTGGTCAAAGAGGTAGACCAAGGTTGTGTGAATTCCTTTGTTTAACACCGGGTAAGTATTCTACCCTCTCGAACGTCGGTATTTTATACTACAATAAAGATCTTTTTGATTGTAATTTCCATTTTTGAGAGTAGTATATAACATAATAAAATTATATATATACGATTTCATTTGAATAATTACATATACATGAAATTATTCATATATATCATATTAAAGGATCGTATATGTGAATCCACTCCACTCCACTCCATTTCAGCGAGTCAGCACAGGCTGAGAAACGCTGGGGTACCTGACATCGGATGGTCCGAGGAGGCAGGTACCCTAAGAGATCCGTTCTTATGACCTCACCCAACGGTGAAGGAAGAGGTTCCCTAGAAGGACTGTGTCCCTAGTTTGGGTCCAGAGGGCGTAACCTCCGTCTGCGAAATTGGAGACTCGGTGGTCCCTTCAGGTATGTGTGAATACAATATATATTATGTAGACTTGACTGGACTTGAATGGGTCACTTCCACGCACACACATACGAGCCAGTGAAGTCAGCACAGGTTGAGATACACTGGGATTCCTGATATCGGGTGGTAAGAGACGAGACCTCTTACTCTAAACAATACATCATATGAATAATTTCATATCAATTCTATTTCTTATGTATGATATCATACACATCATATTTATATATACATAATATATATTCATAAATATAAATATGAATTATATTTCATATGTATGATATCGTACGTATCATATTTATATATACATAATATATATTCAAATATAAATATAAATATGAATTATATTTCTTATGTATGATATCATACACATCATATTTATATATACAGAATGTATATTGTATTCACATATATAAATATAAATATGAATATGATGTGTATGATATCATACATATGAATTATAATTGATATGAAATTATTCATATGATGTATTGTTTAGGGTAAGAGGTCTCGTCTCTTACCACCCGATATCAGGAATCCCAGTGTATCTCAACCTGTGCTGACTTCACTGGCTCGTATATGTGTGCGTGGAAGTGACCCATTCAAGTCATCGAGTCAGCACAGGCTGAGAAACGTTGGGGTACTTGACGTCGTGTGGTCCGGAGGGACAGGTAGTGGTTGAGGGCCTCAAATGGGTTTGAGTGCAGGTAGCTCAGCCACTACGGTAGGTTGGTAGGAGACATCAGGGGAAGAGGAGGACGGGGGTTAGGGAGGGTCGTAGTCTCAGAAAAGGTTATTCAGTTGAGAAGCATACTCCACCGGTTTCATAACCTCAAAGTCGAAATCGTAGTCAGGAAGGTTTCTTTAGGGTCCTGACTAGAGGAAATCTTACCTGACCAACCTAGAGGAACGTCATCGATTCTCTGTTTATGATAAAGAAATCGATATTTGTCGTAAAGTCATGAATCGTATAATGGTACCACCGTTGCCGGAGAGTCACTTAATCCTGTAAGGTTGAACAAGATTGAGACTAGTGTATTGGGTAAAGATGTGTGGTTCATGTCTTTCTTGAGGAGGCGGTTACCGGTACCTAGTATATAACTAGTACTTTACGACTCCCTAATTCAGGTGACTGTTCAAAGGTAACCGGTTCTTTAGTCCCAATTCCACATCGAATGATTTTACTCGGTAATTCTAGTCCTTCCACCTCTGATTTAGTGAGTGACGATGAGTGGTTAAGGGCCATTAAGGGTTTATTTTTATTGGACAAGTAAAAAGAGGTTTCGTGGTTACTGACACGACACGGACACTGATTCAGATATCGATAGACCAAGATTCGGGCGAGAAAAACCTGTATGACGTTATGACACAACAGCTCTCGATTCGGTTCTCAGGACACACGGCCGACCCAACACACTGGAACCCTTTCAGTGAAGGGAAAAAAATCGAACAAAAAAAAAAAAAGATACACTAAAAAAAAAGAAATAACAAGAAAGGTGAAGAATGGAAGTGAAACCATTCAAGAGTTCCCGTCGTTACAGTTCTCCTTACAACAGACGTTCTGACGTTTCTCTCGGTATCCCGGAGCAGAGGACTTTTTCTATTTAATGTTTCTTCTCTTTAAATTAAAATCTACACTCGTCCAAAGAAACTTGGATAACACCTTCTATTACTGTAATTTCCGAAGGTAAGACCCTGAAAGGACCACCAGGGCACCAATTCTTAGGTGGAAGGTTTCATCCCCTACTCCCAATCTTAGAAACAGACCCCTTGATTCTAGGGTGTACTCCACCCCGTTGATTCGGGAACGTGGCGTTGGTTTCTAGTAAGTAAAACGTTCCTTCTAGGCTACGTCGGTGTATTTATTTTTGTTTATCCATTTAAAATCTTCCCGAGGGTGAGAGGAGAGGAGGAATATAGGTGTGGGGAACAGTGACACTTAAACCTCAGGAGAAGGTATAGATGGGGTGCTACTCGACTAAAAGGACGACGTAGACTGAACGAGACCGAGTATTTACTCCGTCTTCACTGTCACGCAGGAGAACCTCGGATCCGGAGTTTTCTGGAATACATAAAGGAGAACGACAAAACACAAAGGCGGAGACCGCATTTTTCATGTAAAGACCCGATAAGATAACCTGGGTTTTCCTCCTACTCATTGTGTCCTCCGCCTCCACTCAGTGGACGCGACGAGGTCGGGTCGGTCGGCTCCAGTCTTTCGTCGTCCAGTGCGGGGTCGGGTCCCGTCGAAAGGGTCTACCCTGAGACTCCGACACACCGTTGTCCATTCCTCAATGGTTAGAGCAGTGTGGTCCGTTTCAAACCACTTCTTTCTATTTCGTCTTTTTGGGTCGGTGTGAGAGTCTTCTCGAGGTAAGCTTAACTAAGGAACGTCCCCTCAGTAGAGGGAAGAAGGGACAGAGAGAGGAATTTTGCAGTGGACTCTCTTTGCGTATGTACAGAGACTTCCCCTGTTCGTCTCACCGTAACAAGAAAAAGTTCTCTTGAAGGCCACGAGAACGGAAGGTTCTCCCAATACTTGATGTCCGGTTTTCTCGAGACGACTAAGTAGTCCAGGAGACTGGCAACATGTTACACTCCCGTGTTGCTTATTCGACCTACCAGAGTTCCTCCGATTATACAAGAAGTGAATTATTATTTGTGCAATCAGTCCCCTTCATGACTTAAAGTGAAAAGATGACGTTTGAGACTGAGTAGCGTCTCTCTTCGTTTCTTTTTAAGTTTCAGTTGAAAATGGAGGTAGATCAGACGAATCCCAGTAGTTTTCGATCTGCAAGACACTTGGTCTAGTAGGTAAAAGTGACGGGTGTGATAGGTAAACAAAAGAAGTTTGTCGTAAAATGTTCTTTAACGTTGTTATCACTTCTGTCCTTCTCCCATTTGGTTTGGTCAGTTAATGAGGGCTCACCAGTCTAGACGAATGGGTCCTCGTTCAGACGTTTGCTGTCGAAAAGAAGGACTAGGAAATTCGTGGTGAAAGGCGATGAAGTTGAAAACTGTTGTCCAGTAAGTGTGGGACGACTTTAGAGATGTCTGTTGAAGTCTACCCAAGGATGATGTTGACTCATAGTTTCGGCCCTCCTTCTGACTCAAAGACGACTTTTGGTTTGACTTCCGTTTCCTTTTACGGTGTCACCCCAAAACTGTGAGTGACACGTAAATTTATAGGTGGTTTAGGACCAGATGTCGTGTCCCAGGGTAGGAGGATCGTACATACAGTGTGTTCCTTGTGTTCCTGGGTGGTGGCACTCTTCTCGCACGAACGATTCAACGGAATTGACACAGGGTGAAAAACGTTGGGATACTTGATATCGAGCGGTCCGAGAAGACAGGTGCCCTAAGAGGTCCGTTCTTATGCCCTCACCCAACAACAAAGGAGTGAGTAGGGGAGTTAAGTTTTCGTCCATTAAGGTCCCCATCCTGCGTACGACGGAACACAGGGGGCGTACTTTCCCGATAAATTCTACGAAGAATTTTCCACCTCAGAGTGATTTAGTTTATAAATGGTTCAGTGTTTTTAATTTGTTCAGTACCCCGTTTCTTTGAATTTTGATCCTCAATCTCCGGTGGATGGTCAATTCGCATTGGTCTTTGATTTCGTGTGTTCAACAGTATATTGTCTTAACTTCCATACCATTAAATGTTTCCTGTATACAGATACCAGACCCATCTTAGTCGTCCTGTCAGGACAGACTTCGGGACGGGAAAGGGTGGTAGAGTGTGTACCGACCAACACTTCGACCCCTGGAGTCGAAGTCGACGGTAGCTTACAGGACCGAAAGAAAAGTAGTCAAAAGTGTCCGTACCAAAATGTTGGGTGACCTGTCCGTCGTCGACACTGGGTCACCAGTGGCGGACGTGTCTCGTTTCACCAAAAGAGGTCACAGCACTGATCCGTCGGTGGTAGGTCTATGACGTCCGAGGTCTGGTGAGTCCTGCAAAACCTCTTCCTGATCCTCAAGATCGACAACAGACTTTTAGAAGGCCATTTTAGTCATTGCAAATAGCTTTGGACGGCTTGTTCTCAGTACTCCTTCTTGGAAGGTCCCTCGGGACTCCGTGAGGAGGGACGACACCTCGGGGGAGACCCTTTACGGGACATTTGTCCAAAGGACGTCCGTGTCTCGGACTGTGACACCCTTTTTGAGTCTGTGGTCTTTGAGAATAGGTTCCGGGGTCCACTGACCTGCGTGTCGGGTGCGCCAAGGGGAGGTGGGGAGGATGCAGTCAGAAGGAGCCCACTAGGTTAAGACTCACGTAGTCGACGACGGGACACTCTGGGGGTGTTGTCTCACTTTTCCGGCCTCCACTCCCACTCGACACGTTTGTAGGACTCCACGACTCGCGACCCGTATAAGTTCTGTGCTGTGTCTCGGCCCCGAACCTCCCCCGTTCCTCCACTCACTGTCCTCTTTAATCTGTCGTGTGTCTTTCCCTCTCGTCCGTCCCTTTTGTGAAATCTTCGAAACCGAAGACGAGCCTCACTCTACCCTCGACGACCACTCAAAATTTGTTTCCTCATTGTACCAGAACGTGTCCTTCCTGGGAATTACTCTTCTCTGACTTGCCCCGTTCTCACCGTCCTCGTTCGAGTCCGGCACCAGGTACCCTCTGACTACGACCGAATCTGGGGTCCCCACCTCCCTGCCGTCGCCGTCACCCTTCCCACTACTTTAAACCCTCTCTAAATGTCTGTCTCGACCGTCTTGCACACCCCGCAACTGTTTGACTCTGTAGTGCCTACCGAGAGTCTTAAGACCTGACGTACGGACCTTTTACCTTAGTGGTAATTACCTCTTCGTGTTCTTACTAAATCAGTCGACATAGTTCCTGACTTAAACACTGTAGAATTGAACTCTACGAATGAACTATAAGTTTACTCTACAGTTCATCGGTCGATCGATGTGTCACACCTCAGGTACCTTCCCCAGGACCGAGTCCCCCTGTTTGGGTCCCCAAAAGTCACGTGTGCATATTTCGGTGTCCGGACCTACTAGAGGTTCTCTTGTCTGTCTTTTCTCTTTCTCCAGGCTCGTACATCAAGACCCCGTGAAGTGTGACACATGGTACAGGGGACTGGTCTAGTTTTGTTTTTGGACCCTGGTCCGATCCGAGAGGATGTAGTGGAGTTCCTACTCCCGACCGCACAGGTCGTAGTCGGCCGGCGAACCGTGTAAGGGGGGTACCCGTGAGTCCCGAACCAAAAAGGAGGTTTCGAGACGAATTAAGGGGTCAGGAGGGTAAGTAAGTTGTCCGAAAGAAAGAGATGTTGACACTCCCTCCTCGTTCCGACGTAGGTTAAACGTTACTCTTTTCCTTCAGACCCTACATGCTCCACCGTCTTAAGTGTGTCCTTTTTATGAAAAGACGGAGTTGACGTACTGAAACAGGAATGAGTTTAGATGAGAGAGAGAGAAAAATTTTTGAAAATTTAAAATATAACCCCATATCCGTTAGTTGTGACAAAACTGTGAAAGTCCACTTGTCCGTTCCCTGAGTCGGTATGTACATGCACATAGGTAAGAGGGAAGTTAAGGGGAGGATAGGTCCGACGGTGGATTGTAACTCGTCAAAGGATATGATAATACCATCCAGGAACGACCAATAGGTAGAATTTACATCGTCACAGATGTACAGGTAGGGGTCGAGGGATTGACAGGGAAGGGGAGGGGTAGTCGTTATACAATAAAGAGAATTTTTTTTTTTGTGGGTCACAAAATTTTACCTTTATATTCAAAGTCCATATATCGTCCATTAAACCGATGTGTGTGTGTGTATATCTCAGTTTAATAAAAGGTAATATCCAATAATATTCTATAACTTATATCAAGAGACACGATGTATCATTAAGGAACAACGAATAGATAAAATACATCTATTCAAACATCACATATGAAACATGGACAGTAATCCTGATATCCTAATTACCTATATCTGGTTTAGAAAAGAAATAAAGATAAAAAGTCTATAGGTAATAAGGGTGGGTCTGATACTCACGGACTCCTGTCCGGACCTAGAATAAGGGGTGACAGATCGTGTCAAGGT
Organism: Capra ibex; assembly: GCA_006410555.1. Taxonomy (NCBI): domain Eukaryota; kingdom Metazoa; phylum Chordata; class Mammalia; order Artiodactyla; family Bovidae; genus Capra; species Capra ibex. Next base: position 1,578,967 of record SJYO01049859.1, read on the forward strand.
CTTATATCAACGATGGGTCAGTTATAGGTAAATTACTCATTTTTGAACACGGTTAAAAGAACGCAAGAAGAAACACAATTCAAAATTAATTTTCTCTAAGGAAAAGTCCGGACAGATGTAAAAGACAACAGTTTACAACGGATTAAGTATGTACAGAAAGTGACTGTAAGGAAGAGACCCCCCTTTTACCCTCCTTTCTTTTCTTTTTAGTGGGTGAGAAAACATCTTGAAGAGTAAGTTTAGAACAGAGAAACGTTTTTCTTCTACCGGAAACTTGTGGGGAGTCATATTTATGATGTACACATCATTTTCGTGCCTAAAACTTTTTAGACAGGGAGAAGTAGTCACGAAGAATAAGTCAGTAATGACTTCATAAATAAGGACCCTTCAAAGGGGTGACGTTTATTAGGGGTACTCTTCGTCAAATTAGTCAGTGAACGAAGGGTTCTTGTACCCACACAACGGTTGGAGAAGTTTTGACCGAGCCACGGGACTACTACAATATACGTTTATGATAAAATTTCTTTCTTCGACAACTTTGTCCTATACACGGGTCACACACATGCAATACCTTCTCAGGATGTACCGTCATGTTTGTCAACGAGTGAAGAATCTCTTTGGGGTGTAAACGGTCCAGATTAAGAAGAATGTCGAAAATTTTCTCGGGACGGAAACTTACCTGAAGGGACCACCGAGTCTTCCATATCTTAGACGGACATTACGTCCTCTGGATCCAAGTTAGGGACCCAGCCCTTCTAGGGGACCTCTTCCCTTACCGTTGGGTGAGGTCATAAGAACGGACCTCTTAGGGCACTTATCTCCTTGGACCTCCTGATTTCAGGTACCCCAACACTTCTCAGCCTGTACTGACTCGTTCACGTCACATCCCGACCATTGGCTGTCCCATTAAAGTGAGGTTAAAGTGGTAGGGAAGGAGGAGGTCTCCATACGGGTCCCAAGTCCGCGAAGAGGGAACGAGAGATTTGGATGGGTCATATGTATGATGTACATATCATTTTCGTGGTCGTTGTGATGGGTCCATTCACAAAGATGGTCAAAACATTCTAGTCAGGAGTCAATACTCCGAGTTGACTGAGTGTGTGACGAGTAAACGAAAAATTTTCGTTGTAAATCAACACTAAGGTCGATCTTCATTTCCACTCAGAGACAACATACACTTCAGTTTCTTGACGTTTTGGACCTGGGTTTCTTATACGTTCGTAAACCATTTACGGTTTCCACTATGAAGTAAACTTTTTTATGTAATAAGGGGGTTTACCGTGATTGGGTCTGTATACACCCTTTTCCTTCGACATTATCAATGCATGTCCATGAGACTGTATCTGATAAATCTCAGTTAGGGGGAAAACCGTGAATGATTGACATACTACTACCCGTTCAATGAATTTAGTGGACCCGAAAGTAAAAGAAAAGACACTTTATTCTAATTTATTGGATGGAGTATCCTAACGGTACTCCTAGTTTAGTCTAATACTCTAGTATGTCTATCATTCGGGTTAATTACAACCAAACTAGTAATAACCATATCGAAGTAAAGGAAGTTGTTTTATTTTAGGTCTACTTGTTTCTATTTTTACGTTCTGGTAATTTAAATGATCTTATTTGTCTCTTGGGTATGTTAAGTTGTAGTTTTCTTTTTTTTTTGTGTGTTAACTTTTTACTCACCTCTCGGATTCACCTGTAAAAAGGTTTCTTCTGTATGTCTACCGGTTGTCCGTGTCTTTTTCTACTAGTTGTAGTGATTTGTAGTCGTTTTATGTTTAGTTTTAATGTTCCTCTATAGTGGAGTGTTGACATTCTTGCGTTTACGACTACTCTTACACCTCTTTCCCTTTGGAGAACGAAAAAAAAAATTTAAAATCGAAATTAACCTCCTATGAACTAATGTTACAACATAACCAAAGACGGGGTGTTATTTCACTTAATAAGTATTCGTATGTATAAGAGAACTTAACAAATACCCTTACATTTAACCACGTCGGTGATATCTTTTCTCGAACCGCCAATCAGATTTTTAATTTTTAATCTTGATGGTACTTTCACTTTCACAATCAGCGAGTGGGAACAGGTCCGAAAACGTTGGAGTACCTGACATCGGGTGGTCCGAGGAGACAGGTACCCTAAGAGGTCCGTTCTTATTACCTCACCCAAAGGTACGGGAAGAGGTTCCCTAGAAGGAGTGGGTCCCTAGTTTGGACCCAGAGGACGTAACGTCCGTCTAAGAAATGGTAGACTCGATAGTCCCTTCGGACGATACTTCTTCGTTTAAGTAAAGGTTTATAAATAGACTTCCTTTGTTTTTATGATTAAACTTTTCTATATTCATGGGGATCAAGTAACGTCGTGATAAATATGATCAGTTCGGTACCCTCGTTGGATTTGCGAGTAGTTATCTATTTACATTATTCCTCTACACCGTACATGTGTATTACCTTATAATGAGTCGGTCTCTTTTCTTGATGTAGAACCTTAGACGTTATTGTCCTTACCTCGATGTCTAATAATATTCGCTTTGTTCAGTCTCTTTCTGTTTATGGTATACTAAAATGAACATACACCTTAGATTTTTTACTTGTATCCATTAAATATTTGTCTTTGTTTCAGTGTCTATGTCTTTTGTTTGTCCGCCAGTGGACTCCCTTCGCCCCTCTTCTCCTCCCTTTACCTACTCCCTTTAAGTCTGCGTATTCGAAGGACAATGTTTTATTTACTCGGTGTCTGTGCTTTACCTGTCACGCCACTTATATCAGTTATTGTTACATTATAGAAACCACTGTCTACTGATCCAAATTAGTACCACTAGTAAATCTTTACATAACTTTATGACTTATTGGTACAACGTATGGTCCTTGCTTGTATCACGCCTTGCGACTAATGTGAAGTGTTTGTTTGATAATACTTTTTTTCTAGTCTAAAACACCAATAGTCTCCGTCTTCCATCCCCATCCCTCTTGACCCATTACGTCAGTTTTCCATGTTTGAAGGTCAATATTCTATTTATTTATGTACCCTACATAAATACATATTCTATTTATTTATGTTCGTACTATTTCTAGTAATTGTCACAAAGTACAATATGTACTCTTAACAATTTTCTCCTTTTAGGATTCTCAAAAGTAGTGTTCCTTTTTAAAAAAGATAAAGAAATTAAAACATAGATATACTCTATTACCTATAAGTGACTTGAATGACACTATTTGTAAAGTACTACGTACATTCATTTTAGTAATAGTATATGAGATGTGAATATTTCACAAATTAATACAGAGTCGTTTTTACCTTCTTTTTTAATGAACTCATTATGTATCCACTTATAAACATATTAGACGGTTCGTACTGTACTTTGGTCCGCGTTTTCATTTCTGACGATGTTGTTAGTTTACTTGTGACTTTTATAAAATCTGTATATTATCCAGATTTTGGTTTGACCCTTGACCCTTATAAGTACAGTGTCCCAATACAGGGATTATATATATTTCAAGAATCTTTAGTTATTCTTTTTCTATTCTTTGAGGTTTCTTTTTGACTATTTACTGTACTAATACACTAAATATTTTCTCTTTCTTTATAATTGTTGGTTTTTATTTTTGCCTTTTGATCTGTGACAGTGATTATTAATTTATGTACGTTTAATTTCGACGTTAACAAATATAGACACACACACAGACACACCACAGGTTAACCGTTTTGACTGAATTTTCTGAATTATGAATCGTAACCATTCTCAAACTTTTTCATTCGTGACGATGAGTAACTCCGTCACTGGTTTTGGTAGGGGTTCTTTTTCTTTACGTTCTTCCGTTTTACTAACAGACTCCTCTGGATTGTTTGTCGACTCTTTTCTTCTCTTCACTTTCCGTTTCCTCTTTCCCTTTCTATGTGTGCAGACTTGCGTGTCAAGGTCTTTTATCGTTCCGCTCTATTTCGGAAGAATTCACTTGTTCCGTTTCTTTATTCTCCTTTTGTTATCTTACCCTTTCTGATCTCTAGAGAAGTTCTTTTAATATCCATGGTTCCCTTGTGAAGTACGTTTCTACCCGCGTTATTTCTTGTCTTTATCATCCGGCTGGATTGTCTTCGTGTTCTCTAATTTTTCTCCACGTTCTTATGTGTCTTCTTGATGCGTTTTTGTCAGAATCACTGGACCTATTGGTGCGACCACACCAGTAAGTGGCTCTTGGTCTGTAGTGCTCACACTTCGGTTCACCCAGAATCCTTCGTAATGATGCTTGTTTCGATCACCTTTACTGTCTTAAGCTCGACTCGATAAAGTTTAGGATTTTCTACTATGACGCTTACACAACATGAGTTATACGGTCGTTTGAGTCATCCCCGGTGTCCTGACCTTTTCCAATCAAATGTAAGGTTAGGGTTTCTTCACGTTAAGGTTTCTTACAAGTTTGATGGTATGTTAACACGAGTAACGTGTACGATCGTTCCAGTACAAGTTTTAGGAAACAATCCGACGGTGTCATGTACTTGGTTCTTGAAGGTTTACATGTTCGACCTAAACCTTTTCCGTCTCCTTGGTATTTAGTTTAACAGTTGTAGGTGACCTAGTATCTTTTTCGTTTTCTCAAGGTCTTTTTGTAGATGAAGACGAAGTAACTGATACAATTTCGGAAGTTGAAGTGTTGTTTAAGACCTTTTAAGAATTTCTCTACCCTTATGGTCTGATGGAATGGACGGAGGACTCTTTGGAAATACGTCCCACTCTTCGTTGTCAATCTTGACCTGTACCTTTTTACCTGACCAAATTTTAACCTTTGCCTCATATAGTTCGGACATGTGACAGTGGAACGAATAAATTAAATATACGTTTCATGTAGTACACTTTAAGGTCCGACCTACTTCGTGTTCGACCTTAGTTCTAACTGCCCTCTTTATAGTTATTGGAGTCTATACGACTACTGTGGTGGTATTACCGTCTTTCACTTCTCCTTGATTTCTCAGAGAACTACTTTCACTTTCTCCTCTCACTTTTTCAACCGAACTTTAAGTTGTAAGTCTTTTGCTTCTAGTACCGTAGACCAGGGTAATGAAGTACCGTTTATCGACCCCTTTGTTGCCTTTGTCACTGTTTGAAAGAAAAGAACCCGAGGTTTTAGTGACGTCTACTACTGACGTCGGTGCTTTAATTTTCTGTGAACGAGGAACCTTCTTTTCGATACTGGTATAATTTTCGATACTGTATAATTTTTCGTCTCTGTAATGAAAGGGTTGTTTCCAGGTAGATCAGTTTCGATACCAAAAAGGTCATCAGTACATACCTACACTCTCAACCTTATGTTTCTTTCGACTTGCGACTTCTTAACTACGAAAACTTGACACCACAACCTCTTCTGAGAACTCTGAGGGAACCTGACGTTCCTCTAGTTTGACCAGTTAGGATTTTCTTTAGTTAGGACTTATAAGTAACCTTCCTGACTACGACTTCGACTTTGAGGTTGTGAGACCGGTGGACTACGCTTCTGGACTGAGTAACCTTTTCTGAGACTACGACCCTTTCTAACTTCCACCCTCCTCTTTCCCTGCTGTCTCCTACTCTACCGACCTACGATAGTACCTGAGATACCTGTACTCAAACGAGTTCGAGGTCCTCGACCACTACTTGTCCCTTCGGACCGTACGACGTCAGGTACCCTAGTGTCTCAGTGTGTGTTGACTCTCTGACTTGACTTGACTTCAATATCGTCTTCACTAAGTCACTATGCTCACTTTGCTCGTCTTCTTCTCTGTTTTTATCTAGTTACTTTATTCTATCTTAGGAGTTTGTCCAGGAATATATTTGTCCTTAAATAAAACGATATTTATTATCTTAAGTTTACTCAACCTTTTTTCATACTAATATTTGTTTGGTATAACTTAGTTGATATAGAAGGGTCCGGTCCACCATGTCGTCATTCGTTAGACGAACATTTACGTCCCCTACGTTCTTTACACCAAAGTTAGGGACCCAAACCTTCTAGGGGACCTCTCCTTTGCCGTTGGGTGAGGTCATAAGAACGGACCTTTTCAGGTACCTGTCTCCTCAGACCGTGCGATGTCAGACACCCTAGCACTTTCTTAGTCTGTCTTCACTCGTGAGTCTCGGAGTGACCTAGTTGACGAATTTTGAATTCCTTTTTCAACACTGTAAAATGGAAAGTAGAATATGTTTTTAGACCATAAAACTTTTCGATTTATATTTTGGTTTCATTATTTTATAATCTTTTTATTTTCGAATCTTTATTAAAAGTCCACTTTTTCAAGAAAGATTGGATCTGTTTCGTGCATTGACTAATCTAACGTCAGTTAATGTGTTTGTAGATTTTGAAGGAACGTCCTAAAAGGATCACCATGTCACCTACCCTCAGGTGCACGATTACGTCCTCTGTGACCAAGGTAAGGACCAGACCTTTCTCGGGTGTACGTTGCTTCCTTAATTTGGGTACATAGTGTTGATGACTCGGACACAAGGTCTCGGGTGCTCGACGTTGATGATTTGGGGCACGAGACGTTCTTCTCTTCGGGGGTGTCCCTTCTCGGCCGTGTGGTGTACCTTCTCACCGGGGGTGAGCGGTGTTGATCTCTTTTCGGGAGGGTCGTTGTGTCTGGGTCGTACCTGTTTTTATTTTATTTATGTAAATTTTTGTTTATTTATTTTGAAGACACGTCGTTTTCTATAAATTTTTATTTTCGTAATACTTGCTTATTCGTTTCACACCATATATGTTTGTTATCTTATAATAAGTCGGAATTTTGTCTTCCTTTAAGACTATGCAAGATGTTGTCCCTACTCGGAACTCCTGGGAAACGATTCACTTTATTCGGTCAATGTTTTTACGTTTCTAATATACTGAGGAGGTAAAAAATACTCCATGGACCTCATAAGTATCTCTGTCTTGCATCTTAATACCAACACTCCCCGATGCCTCTCTTACCCCTCAATAGTAAATTACCCATGTCATAAAGTCAAAACGTTCTACTTTTCAAGACCTCTACCTGCCACCATTACGAACATGTTGTTATACGTACAGGAATTATTGTGTCTGGACACATGAATTTTGTCTCTTCCGTTACCGTGGGGTGAGGTCATGAGAACGGACCTTTTAGGGTACCTACCTCCTCGGACCTTCCGACGTCAGGTACCCCAGCGATTCTCAGCCTGTCCTGACTCGTTTTGCCAATTTTACTATTTAAAATATAATACATAAAATGGTGTTATTTTTTTAACCCTTTTCCTCGAAATGTGATCTTCTTTATAAACGTAGGAGACATTCTCTGTTGTCTAATTCTTTGGCTTATGGATATCTCGGAGACGTAATTTGTCTTTGTTCTCTTTTGTTAGGATATCTTTTCACTCGTTTCCTACACGTGTCCATTGAGTGTCTTCTTTGTGTGTTAGGCATTTGTAAGTCTCTGTAATTTGACGTCGTCATTAGTCGTTTTACGTCTAATTTTACAGAATGACTCAAAGTGAGTAAGTGGTCCTTTTAAATCTATTTTTTTCCATTATGGGTCACAATCCTTCCTACTCCTTTTGTTTAAGAGTACACGACTCAAATTTAATAAGTGTCATGGACCGCCCCCCGTCCTCCCTCCACCCAGTCGACACGTTAAACTTCTCAAAATAGATGGTTTCACTTTTTACCTATTTGACAAACTAAGTGTTTAGAGAGAGAATCCTATAATGTGAGTCCGAATTCGGACTCACATTTTAAAATTAAAATTAAAATCGTAAAATTTCAGTAACAAAGGGGTGTGACCGTACTAAAAGGATTTTAGCTTTTCACTTACGGGTTAAAAGGGACTTCGTGACAACGATTACGACTTATTAAAATTATTGAAGATACAGGTAGTCACTGCCTTTCCCACTTATTTATAGAGATCGATTGTATTAATCTTTATTCTTACTTATAATAATGAAATCTTACATCGGTAATTATTTTCTCCGTGTATGTCTGTACTATCTCCAGATTCTGAACCCCCACTTTTTCATTCGACGTGTTACTATCATTCCAGAGTAAATGTAAATGACTTTGTATCATGTATATGTATAACCTCTTCCTTTACCGTTGGGTGAGGTCATAAGAATAGACTTGTTAGAGTACCTGTCTCCTCGACCACCCGATGTCAGGTACCTCAGCGTTCTCAGCGTGTGCTGAATCGCTGATTTGGTGGTGTAAGTATATATAAACGTTTACATATGGTTTTTTTTTTTCAGAACCTTATTATCCATGCTTGGACTTTAAAGGGAGAAGACTCATTCTTATCCTCACTGTTTCCATCAAGATGTAAAGGGGGGATACGAAGTATATTTATAAGTAAATAATAAACATAATAAAAATTTGGTATTTTTTATTTTGTCTATTTGATCTCATTTATTGAAGACTTTTGGTTGTCTTCCAACACTTGTGTTCCTGTGGCGAAGATATTTTCTTTAGACACGATGTCTTGATACTCCTTAGGACGAACCTCCCTCCCCTTGAAGAGTGTTGAAGAATAGACAGAAGATAAAGGGGTAAAGTATATAAAACAAGTCAGTTTCTCCTGAAGGAGGTCTCTTTCGTCCCGATCCCGGGTCACAAGGACATTTCTCTCGTTCTACTGTGGACGAGTCGAAAGGAAGACGAACTCGGATGCTATAAGGGTGTTCCTTTTGTGTGAGAAAGGAGAACAGTTTAGTGTCATGGTGGAGAAAGTCTTGGTACTAGTAAAAGGACTAAACCGAGGAAAAAGTCCTGTTTACCCGATGTTTTTTTGTTGTGTCTGCAACCTTGTGGAGATTCGTGGTGACGTCCGCAAGGGTCAGAGAGTTCCATTTCTCCCTCTTCCTTTTTGGGTCACACATTCATTCATAAGAGGGGTCACACCGAGGTCAGGGGTGACCTGTGGATTCTGTCGGCGAAGGAGAGTTCCACCGGCAACTATGTCTTCCAAATCTGTGTAGACGACTCTGTTGTCCTCCGTCTTGTCCATGGCGTTCCTCCGTTCAATGTCGACTCTTAATCGGGATAGGTTGTTACTTTGCAATCCACCACTCGAGGGACGGTGACCTCCGTAAGATTGCTATGACTTTCGATAGTCGCCTCCACGGTTTGAGTCGTACGGGAACTTCTAAGACTCATCCATTGACTCCGACCACAGGTCACGAAAATTTCTGAGGTTCTTATTAAGACTCCGTGTCGATTCAGACCTTTGGGGACCGGTGATACTGATAAACCACGAGAGGTCTAAGTTCCCAGAGACTCACGTCTAATTTCGTCGAGTCCTCTCTCCGTTTCGTGAGAGTCCTTTGTCACGATGTTATTACTTCGTGGTATGAGTAACCTTTTCTGGGACTACGACCCTCCCTAACCCCCGTCCTCCTCTTCCCCTGCTGGCTCCTACTCTACCGACCTACCGTAGTGCCTGAGGTACCTGCACTCAGACTCACTTGAGGCCCTCTACCACTACCTGTCCCTCCGGACCACACGACGCTAAGTACCCCGGCGTTTCTCAGCCTGTGCTGACTCGTTGACTTGACTTGACTATGTACCCCCCCCCCGGCCCGCCCCCCGTAACGTGTTTCACAGGATTTCAAAACTCTGTGTCTGTCACCAATGTCCGTCGGAGGTTTCGGTTTAGGACTAAGACAGTGAACGATCGACACATTGGTGTCTGTTCAACGAATTGAAGAGACCCGGAGTTAAAAGAGTGACTATTTTAGTCTTACCCTTTTGACAATGGGTGGAGTCACCACTTCGAATTTTAGTAAGAGCATATACATGTCATGAATCACGGACTAGGTATCAATCACACTTGTCAATAATAAAGGATCTCCTCCTTTGTCTCCGACTCCGGTATTTAATTGGACTGGGTGCAGGATTTCAGTCAAATCTGAACTCTTATTCTGGGTGTCGAAGAAAGGAAGACGACGACGACGATTCAGCGAAGTCAGCACAGGCTGAGACACGCTGGGGTATCTGCCGTCGGGTGGTCCGAGGGGGCAGGGACCCTAAGAGATCCGTTCTTGTGACCTCACCCAACGGTAAAGGAAGAGGTTACGTACTTTCACTCTTCACTTTCACTTCAGTGACTCAGCACAGGTTGAGAGTCGCTGGGGTACCTGACGTCGGGTGGTCCGAGGAGGTAGGTACCCTAAAAGGTCCGCTCTCATGACCTCACCCAACGGTAACGGAAGAGGAGAAAGTAAGATCGAGTTTAATTTATGTGCCGTAAGTCAAGACAGTATCGGAGACTGATGTGACTAGGGAGAACTCAACCTCTAATTTGAACAAGTCTCAGAAGTTCGAACAGTCAATGGTCCGTGGGAGCGGGGCACCGTGACTTATGACACGGAGGTCGGTGTCCTGTCCGTCCGTCCTGCCTACCTCCGTGTTCGCCCGGTTTCCGACAGTTCTTTCCCGAGAGTCATGAGGCGCTGCAGTGGCGGTGGCTGCGGTCGAGATACCAGAACCTGTTCAATGACTTGGGGAGGCACGAAAAACGGATCCTTTCCCGACAGACATTTTCCCACTCTCCGCCGCGCCAATGTTTATGTTCCGAAGGTAGCGGGTTGGTCGGTTGAGCCACGAGGAAGGTAAGCGAACCTCAGATGGGGTCTGTGGTGGCGTAGGGGTTCTTGAAAGAGCCGACGTGGACGCACATTCGCGGAGAGCGAAGGTCCACATCTCCCTCCGCCTCCCTCCAGCGGCTGGCTCTCTCCATACTGGCCGTCCATCCGTAATTTCCTCGCACTCCCTTCCGACGTCTGGCGTTAATTGCGGGTTAATTGAAATCCCACGACCCTTGCTCCGTTTTCACCCAGTTTACCCTTAAAATTGGGGTGTTTATAGGGGACTGACGGAACGCTTCCTGCGCCACCCTACCCCTGGCATTTGCGTCCCACCCGTGACAGCACCGCTGGAGTCGCCGCACGCGAGACCGTTCTTGCTCATCAATACGTGGGCCCGCGCCCAGTGGCCGCTCCTTCGGAGCTTTGCGGAAGAGCCCCGTCTCGCTTGGGGGGTCGGGTTCGTTTTCGCTCCGAAGCCCCGTGGCTCGTCCTCTCGTCCCCCGACTTGAGGCCCGGCGCAGGTCTGCCGTTCCCGGCCGCCTCTTAGGTGCCTCCCTCCGCCGCGCGCGGCTCCGCTCGCCCCGCGCGCCAGCCCATGAGTGGGGCGCCCGGCTCCCGAGGCGCTCGGCCCGGCTCAGCAGCCGCCGCCCCGACGGCTCGGCGCCACGCTCCGGGCCCGCTCGCGCCCACGCCTGCACGTCCCGGCCGGGGCGCGGGCCGGATACTTAGTCGACGCCCCGCGCGCGGGTCCCCGCCCTTAATGCCCTTTCTGCGCCCCCTCCCGTCTCCCGGCTCCTGAAAACGTTAAAGGGCAGAGCGACGCGTGAGAACCGTGAGGACCCTGGGTGTCCTTAAGAGAAGGAAACCCAGGGGACCCCCCTCTCGCCTACCCTGGGACGTCTCCACGCCCTGGGGCCCGGAGCCGCCGGCCCGCCCCTGGCCACCCTTTCCTTCACCCGCTCCGGACCCTTCCTTTTCACCTTTGGCTTTTGCCGCCCGGCCCGTGGGCCCGCCCCCGATGCCGGGGGCGTCCGTCGGTGGGCCCGCCCTCGTCTCGCCTCGCTTCGCCCACCCCAGGGTGCCCCGGTGAACAATAGGGCCGGACCTCCGTTTTGGGGACCCGAAGGGCCGTCTCTAAGAAACCCGTGTCTGTTCGCGAGGTCCGTTTGAAGGCTGACACACCTCAAGTCTCGTTATTTTAAACTCAAGATCCTAGGACCAAGCGCAAGGACGGATCTTTGAGGGACCGTCTGTGTCAACAGGAACGTAATTGACAGGGCATCGGAATGTGTTTCTCGATACACACGATATTGCACCGAATGAAAAAGAGAATTATTACGGTAAATTAGAAACTTTATGTATAAAGTTTATGTCCCGGGAACTTTACGTATAAACGGGAGAGAAGTATCAATGTGCCCCGAATGGACCACCATGTCAGCCATTTCTTAGACGGACGTTACGTCTTCCTGGACCAAGGTAGGGACTCACACCTGCTAGGGGACCTCTTCCTTTACCGGTGGGCGAGATCATAAGAACGGACCCTTTAGGGAACCTGTCCCCTCGGACCGTCCGATGTGTCAGATACCCCAACGTTCTCAAGTTGTTCTGAATCGGTCATTTGGGGGTGGTATCAATGTACCACCTGATCGATTTCCGTATAGGTGGACCCTAGACCATACCTTTGGTAGATTTATGCCGACGACACCACGGTGGCAACCTAGGTCTCCCTCTAACCGCCCCGACCCCACAACCCGTCCCCACGGGACGTCGAGACGCCAGAACAGGTACCCTGGACCGAGACCCGCTGATTCGGACTACTCTAAGTCCCCGACGTTTCATAGTGTCACTGACCCTCTTGATTCTCATTACCTCTTCCTGGTGGGTACTTAGTATAGAATTCTCAGTGAAGAACTTAATTGACTTACCGAGTTTTACAGTCTTAAACAGGTTTACGAAAATACAAATTTCGAGTTTACGAAAATACAAACAGGTGCCAATAACGAGGAGGGTTACGGTAGGGTCCCTTTCTCAAGCAAAATCTGTCAAACACAGACTACTACGGTGCTTCTGGTACCACGTATATCATTTATAAATTACTGTTACTGCAATTTCCATGAGAACAGATTTATTTACATTCCATGAAACGGTGTGGAGAGTAATTCTCAAAATTTCTCAGGTAATCAAATCGGTAGACCGATGCCTTCGAGACAGTGTGGTCCAGGACTCCCATTCCTTCCGAAAGACTAACTGAAAAAGTATCTCACTTTTTTTTTTTATCACACTACTTAAAGACGTTTCACTCAGAATTGAACGAAACCCAAGGAGATTGTTAACTTTCTTTGACTCAACGTTTTATAAGGGACGACAACCAAGTCCTGGGAGATCAAGGGGACCACTTTAAGATTTAACCGGGGGAATGTGTTTCCAGTTCCTCTCCGTCTGGGTAAGTCTAAACAAGTCAAGTCAAGTCAAGTCAACGAGTCACACAGACTAAGAAACACTAGGGTACCTGACGTCGTACTGTCCGAAGGGACAGGTAGTGGTTGAGGGTCTTGAATGAGTTTGAGTACAGGTAACTCATCCACTACGGTAGGTTGGTAGAGTAGGAGACGGCAAGGGAAGAGGAAGACAGAAGCTAGAAAGGGTCGTAGTCTCAGAAAAGTTTACTCAGTCAAGAAGTGTAGTCCACCGCCGGTTACATAACCTCAAAGTCGAAATCGTAGTCAGGAAGGTTACTTGTAAGTCCTGACTAAAACATCCACCGTCAAATTTATTCGTTACTTGAATGTATCCTCCGAACAGAGGGTGTCATCGTTCTACTTATGTAGAGGTTTAGAGGAGTGGGTGAACGGTCTTAGAATTTTCAATATATCTTCGGAATTACCCTAAGTCAGGACACATGTCTGGGGTGCTAGAGTTGTTGTGTAACAAGACAGTTCCAACGTAGGAACTTTTACCGAGGACCATGTCTATGTCGGTCGTCTTGTATATAAGGTTCCTGTCCCCTCCCCTATTCCTCCGAGACTAATAAACCCCAACCTCTCAGTTGGTCTCCCCTGTAGGAGAGGTAGGAAGTTGTCCACAGGTGTATTTTAAGTGAATAAAACACGTGGTAAGATTAAGGAACGCATATGAGGAGAAAGATCTCTGATCAATCATATCGTGGACATTTAGACACTAGTAAGGAAATCCTACTACATGATCCAACTTATCACAGGAGGTTTTTAAGTACAGGTGGGTCTTAAAGTCTTATACTGGGATAAACCTTTATATCTAAAACGTTTAAAGTAGTTCAACTCTAATTGGGCTTCGGACAATAAGAATATCCTTCTCCTTTTAAACTTGTGTCTTTGGGTTCTCCTTGTGGCACACTAAGGACTCCGTCTCTGACCTCAATGAGACGGAGTTCGGTTCCTTACGGTTCCTAGCGACCGGTCGTCGTCTTCGGTCCTCTTTCCATGTCTCTTCATACCAAAAGGCGTGTCAAATTATACAACAGGTTTGTTTCTTGTAATTTGTTCAGTCCCTATGTAAGGAAATTCCAAAGTTCTTTTTTTTTTTGTCTAGTCGTGTATATGTCCCTCAATCATACCGGAACCGGGGACCTTTTCCTCAGAACAATAACTTCCTCATAACCGGGACCATAGGGTCCTTACCTCCGTAAATTACTACGTAAATTAGAAATAAAAATTGTACCTGTAAGAAGACCAGTCACGAGGGAAAAGAAAGTATTAATTTCGTCTACCTGTACAAAAAAAAAAAGACTTAAAAAAAAAAATAACTTCCTATTAACGAAGTGTCTTAAAACAACCAAAGACGGTTTATAGTTGTACTTAGTCGGTATCCATATGTACACAGGGGGAGGGAGGGCGTACACAGAGGGAGGATGGAGGGAGGGGTGGGGTGGGGAGATCCAACAATGTCTCGAGGACAAACTCAAGAGACATAGTCTCTATCCGACAAAATCAATCGTAATTTAAGTCCAATTGAACACATATTCGGTCTTACTGAAGGGATTTATGGAGTTATACGTTTTTACAGGAAATTAGTAAAGGGACGGGGAAAAGTAAGAGGTAGACACAGGATCTACAACCGGACTGGGTCCCGGGTAGCAACTGAGAGAGGAGACTTAGGTGTCAGAGGGGTTACTAGGACAGGTACGAGGACTAAAAGTGCCAGAGAACACGAGAGAACTTGGGACTTAGAAGGAGAGGTAACGTTAATAAAGTAGACTTGATATCTGGTCGAATAAACATGTAGTTTTAGTTATACAAGTTCAAGTTTACGAAGTGAAAAGGTGGAAACTAAGAGAATATAATTCACTTACGGGGTTGGAAATTGAGTCTATGCTTTAGTTTTTTGGACCCTTACTAAGAACTAGGTAGGAAGGAGTAGAAAGTGGTCTTTCAGAGTGTATACATTGATAACAACGGTCTTAGAACCGGGGGACAGGTGGCCACGGTTATTTCTTATGCCTTTGACTCAAACATCCTTTATCTTTTTACCGAAATTAGAAACGGGCCTTATGCATTGTCCGATCGTGGAGTTCATGACACGGGGTAGGGAACCCTTATCTCTCTCCAAAATATAGGAGTACTTCCAGATCGTAAAAATAAGAAAGAAACGTTTCAAAGTTTTGTTGATGTCGACCGGACTCCGTTGAGTCGTTGTCCCAGACCAAAGGGACTTTATTAACCGAGTACCGGAAAAAAGACTTTACGTCTTACGAGGTTCGCTAACATTCCCTTGTTCTTACGGTTCACACCCCCATATTAGATATGCCTCAGTCTCTCATTAATCGAAACACTTCCTGTTCGGGTTGATGTTCACAAACAATCATCATTGTCGATTTCTTACTGGTTCTAACAAATTGAAAACGTTCGGACAAACCGACCATACACGCTTTCCGGTGAGTGAGTAAAGGTAAAAACGAGGTTGTGATACTGTCCGCTCTGTACTCACCTTACAATCAATCGGAATGGGATAGGTCAAAGAGTCCCCTTTATGTCAAGATATTCATAGTCCTCATAATGTATCTAGACAGATACCTACATCTATACCTTCTCCCGTACCGTTGGGTAAGGTCCTAAGAACGGACCTCTTAGCGGTACCTGTCTCCTCCGACCGCCGGATGTCAGGTACCCCAGCGTTTCTCAGACTGTGTTGACTTCGTTGAATCGTGTGTGTATCTATATCTGCATACTTTAGTAGATACATTCGACACTTTATTTTTAATAATAAGATAAACAATTTGACGATGTTTATAAACATTAATGTATAAACCGTCATAAACCATTGGTCTGACTATCTTAAACTTCCTTAACCCTCAAAAGACTTCTTTCACCGAAGTAGTTCATTCATCACCTACTACTAAATGTTAAAGGAAGTACCTATTCTTAAGAGATAAAGAAAAACCTACAATAGTGTAAACTATATAATTTCTAAGTGAAAATCCAAAATTTCGTGCGAAGACACCAATACTAACAACCACTGTAACCGTAATAAAGATTCTTTTGTTACCTTTAATTTTACAATAAACCATTTACATAAAAATATAACGCTTTTTGTTTTGTCCTTAAAGTTTTTCAAAGATTAGATTTTATATAGTATTTAGAACTAATCGATTCTCTGTCAATAGTAAAGGTTGACACATATAAAAAATTTTTTTAGTTTTCGTTTGTTTTTTCCCTCAACTGTTACTGTTTCGTTCTACAATGTACAATATCCCGGTGTACCTCGAAAGTATAAAATCTTAAAGTCTCCTAAGGAAATTCACGAACTCATACTTAACGAAAGGAAGTCACAGACCATTCACCTAAATTCACTCCCTATTATCGTAGGAATTATCAAGATTTCCTCAAAGAACGAACTTGATTTACAATCACCTTCTAACCAACTTCCCAACTAGCGAAGATGTGTAAGGTGGGAGAGGACGCATAAGGCTATCAAAAGTGTGGAATAAGGTCTTTAGTAGTCCTTGGTCTGGCATCATCATCACAACCAACGAGTCAACACAGACTGTGAAACACTAAGGTTTCTGACATCGGACGGTCCCAGGAGACAGGTACCTTAAGAGGTCCGTTCTTATGACCTCTCCCAACGGTAAGGGAAGAGGTCTCCTAGAAAGACTGGGTCCCTAGTTTGGGTCCAGAGAACGTAACGTCCACCTAAGAAATGGCAGGCTCGGTGGTCCCTTCGTAAAACCTAGAAAAAAGAAAAAAAAAAGAAAAACGAGGTACCCGAGATCTCTATGACAACTTATACACAAACGAACCTATTGACGAAAATAAGAAAACCGGACACCAATACCCCTAATTATTTTTACTCGTATCATTAATTATGATCTCCTGTCTTGTAATTAGGTCAGTCCTTCCTTCATGAAACTCCCTCTCAGTCCACCCTTGAAACCTTTGAAAACTTTTACTACACGATTGGAACTGGATTTTGCTTAGATATCAGTACAAGCATAACTATAAATTTGTCGTAGAGAATAACTCTCGTACATCAACCTTCAAAAAAGTTTTCATGTAAGAGACGTAAAATTAAACTATCTCTCACAAATCGTGTGAATGTAAATTCCATTAATAACCATACTGACTCAATTTGGATAGTGAAATGATGTACAAAAGAGAAAGTAAGAGGGATGAAAAATAGGAAGACAAAGAGGAAGAGACGGAAGAAAATGTAGTATACTTAAAAAATTTCTTAAAATAAAATTTAAACGGAAAACCCAAAAACAACAAGGAGAAATGTCTTGAAAAACCATACGCCGGATTACCTAATTCTATATGTAGAAATTAAAAATGACAAACGAACTCTATTATAATTTGGTAAAGTAGATGATCCAGGTAAATTGGTACGAAGAACAGGAAATACAATATCAATATTTTACATAATACAAATACTGTTCTATTTTGACCGTATATTATACATAAAATTTCTTTAATTCTCCTTTTTATCAGAAATTATAAATGTACAAATGGAAATGGGGTCACAAGAAGTCAGAAGGGTTTCTAGGCTCAAAAGTAGACAAGAACAAAGGGATTCGGACTTCCTAAAGGAAATCGTAAAAATTTACGTCTATCCCTCTATATGGGAGAATCAACACACACACACACAAATTACAGAAATGAAGTAGAGTAGGTCGAAGGGACCACCGAGTCTACCATTTCTTAGACGGACGTTGCACCCTGTGGACCCAACCTAGGGACCCAACCCTTCTAGGGGACCTCTTTCTTTACCTTTGGGTGAGGTCATAAGAACGGACCTCTTAGGGTACCGGTCTCCTCGGATCGTCCGACGTCAGGTACTCCAGGTTTTCTTAGTCTGTATTAACTCACTGACTGTGAAGTGAAGTAGAGTATGAAATCCCTACAAAAACGACCCATATCCTATAAGTCAACTGTCGAAAATGGAAAGTTTGAAAATTTTACAACAAGACACTAAAAGACTAGAGATAACAAAGACAACTCTTCAACAGTTATTAAGTTTAAAAACAAGGGGACATATATATTAGACAGTAAAAAGAGACGAACGAAAGTTATAAAAAAGAAAGAAAAACCAACAGTTATACTGTTACTACACAAATCTCTAAAAAATTTTTAATCATAGTAATAAGTAGTCCGAACTGTAAACAACTCGAAGAACTTAAACATTTGAATACAGAAAATGGTTTAAACTCTTTAAGAGTCGATCACAAAGAAGTTTAAAAAAAGATGAGAAAATAGAAAGAGTAGAGAGAGGATCTTAGGTTAATGAGTATACAATCTGGAGAGGGAAGTATATCAGGGTTTACGGGACCCTGAAACAACAAAAGTGAAAAAAAGAAACACAACAAATCTGACCTTTCGAAGATAGTTTGAAATAAATTCGAATAACTGAGAAGAGGAGAGTAGAATCAAAACGATAGTTTAAGTAGATGATTTAAAACATACTATCCATCATATATAAAGTTAAGATTTTAAAAAGAAAAAATATATATAAAAGATAAAGAAAGGACTATAAATGATAGGAAATCGAGTACGACCCGTATAAAAGGAAATGGAGTACCTCGTATCAAGATTAATGACGAAAATCTCGTACTGAACCAATAAGATTGTAGATCTGTAGAATCTTAGTCCGATATAAGTGACACCGAGCTTACTCTTACATAGCGTAAAGGACCAAACAAATAAATAAAAACCTAACAGTTCATTACGACCTAATGTTGGACCTGTAACATTTATAATACAATACTTTTACTCAAGGTAATGTAAGGAGGTCGCTGTGACTAAAAGAAAAAATTTACCCGTCAATTACACCAATCCCCGAAGGGGCACCGAGTCGTCAGTTCTTAGACGGATGACACTCCTCTACGTCCTCTACACCCAGGTTAGGGACGTAACCCTTCTAGGGGACCTCCTCCTTTACCGTTGGACGGGGTCATAAGAACGACCCTTTTAGGATACCTATCTCCTCGGACACTCGATACGAGGTAGTATCCCAGTGTTTTTCAGTCCGCGCTGACTCGCTGACTCGTCAACGTCTTACACCAATCTGAGTTTGACGTTTGTCCTATAACTGACGTCATCATCGTCGAGTTTAGATTTAAGTGACAAAAAAGAAAGAAAGAAAGAGAGAGAAAAAAAAAAAAAAAAACCACCCCCGAACAAAAATAGATCCGACAAAACTTAAGACAGAACGTGTCAGTACTAAGTATCAAATAGTTACTACGTTCAAATTCGTGTCGTATGTTCCAAAAAGGAGAGATCCATAAAGAAAGGACGACAAAGAGTGAAATAAAAGGTTTGCTAACACAAACGTAGTTTGAGACTGGAGACTAAGAAGTTCGGTCTTTATAACATTTGAAAGATTGTCTCAAAATCAATGGGAGTGTGACGTGTTCTGAACACCCCAGAGTCCGATTCCCGGTATTTTATACCCTTTGAGTGAGGTATGAGAAAGGAAACAAGGTTGACAATTAAGAGAAGGTCTTAGAATGACAAAAACAGTTAAGAGGTGACGAAAAATACAAAAAATAAACATAAAAAGGATCACAAACTATAACAACATACAGCCTCCCCGTCAAATTACTCTCGGTGAGTCTATACTGACTTTTCTGTGAGGGATGTCAACATGAAACTTCATGATTTACTACTTCAATAACCCTCTTTTATGTTCCTTGAACCAAAAAAATAAAAAAGGTGAAAGGATCCCATCTAAATAGAGAGGTTATTTTATAAGAAGACTTTGTTAGGTCAAAAAGTTTTCTAAGTTTATAAAAACGGAATCTGAAGTTAGACTTTTGACGACTTTCGGACGACCTTAACACATTCCGATTAGATAATTGAATTTACAGTGCAATCTTATTTTTAAATAATCATGATTATTGTACTACTTTTTCATTGTCACAATCAGAGAGTCAACACAGGTTGAGGAACACTGGGGTACCCGATATTAGACGGTCCGAGGAGGCAGGTACCGTAAGAGGTCCGTTCTTATGACCTTGTCCATCGGTAAGGAAAGAGGTCCCATAGAAAGGTTGGGTCCCTAGCTTGGGCGTAAAAGACGTAACGTCCGTCTAAGAAATGGTAGAGTCAGTGGTCCCTTCGAGTATATTGTGTTATGATGATTCCTTTGTCAAACCCCTTGCTTTTCTCCTAACCACCTTGAACAGGAACTTAAAGGACACTTAAAACAACTTTACGGTTTTTGTTTTAAATAAACTCCCTCAATACCATTCCAAATAGAAATAGACCACTAAGGTAAACACAAATTTAAAGTAGATCTGATTTTACTTATGAAGGATTTCAATAAGTGGAAATATAGGTTAGAACAGTCGAAAATTTTACATCCAAGAAAGTAAGTTAAGATTGTATTGTCGTTAATAAACTACTACGAATCAGTGCCACCTTATTTTGAGTCCATTAAAGGTGTAAGAGTCCCGTAAAAAACTTTTGTCTGGTCCCTCTTTACAAGTAAGTTTAAGTTATGTTTTATTCGATTTAAAATTTTGGGTTCTTCCTTTTTTTACAGTAATTACAATGATCTAAAACATCGTTTTTATTAGTATTTTTAACAAAAGAATCTTTAATAACCTTGTACTACGGATTTCTACTTTCATATTTATAAAGTCTTTTCTTACTTATTCTGATAAAGGAAACTTTTATGGAGAGGAAAAATCCTTCTTTTTCATTATTATAAGTGAATCGATCTTTACATCTGAATGTTTATAAGTATCAATATTTTAACATTGTGTGTGTCTAAGAGTAATCTTTTTGTAACATCTCCTTTACCCCACTACCATCCTTTTTGTAACATTATCGTTTTTGATCATTGTTTGACTTCTAGTAAATTACCTTCTGATGACTTTTGAGATACTAAGTAGGAAAGTTTCCTTTCCTTCCTTCTAATACACGAAATAGTCGACGACACCTTGATACAGGTTCTATAAGTTAATTCACTTTTTTCTTAGTCTCTACACATACACCATACAGGTAAATAGATAAATTAAACAATTACAAATACCGTATATACGCACTCGGACAAACCTCCTCCTAATGGTCTTTAAACCACTGACACCTACAAGAACTCCTCTTCCCGATGCTTACCCCCCATTACACATCCCTCTCGAACATCAAAAAGTAAAATCTGGATAGACACGTCTAAGAAAAAAAATAGTAAACAAAAATAAAAAATACCATTATAGAAATTTTTAGTTTCTTATACTCCTCGGTGTAAACAATAAAACCACCCCCCCCAACAAGACAAGTCCAATATTAGTTAATATTAGAGAAATCCCTATATTTTCTTTATTTTAATTAACGGAGACCCCTTCTGTTGACTCCCGGTCTCCCCTATCAAAATTGAGAAGGAAAAGCATAGTAAACTTAAAAATAGGTATATTAATACAATGAATCATTTTATAATGTAAAAATTTTTTACGTTGCTAGTTGTTGTTGTTTTCACTCTGTGACCAGACTTCACAACAACGGACACTCAAGATGTACAGTTGGTCACCCGAAGTAGGTCTCACTTGTCTGTCTTAACGTAAGGTACGTCGGACTCAAACGTACGTACGACACGTCGTGAACAGACTCTTATACCCGAGAACCGTCGACAAAATCTGAAACCGAAGAATCTTGACCCCCTTGATCTCGGGGATTGGGTGTCCCTCGACCCAACCCCGTGTCTGGGAGGGTACCTTTTCACCCGGGACAAAGTCTTTCAGATACCGGTCTGTGGAGTCGAAGTCCCCAACAGGGGGTCTATTACGACAAATAGAGAAAGGTATGTAACAAAAAATTTTTTAAAATTAACCTCCAGCACCAAAAACGGTATGTCAGTATACTTAGTCGGTACCCACATGTACACGAGGAACAGGACTGGGAGGGAGGGTGGAGGGAGGGGTAGGGTAGGGAGTCCCAGCAGGGTCACGTGGTCGGGACTCGTGGGACAGAGCACGTAGCTTGGACCTGACCGCTAGATAAAGTGTACACTATTATATGTACAAAGTTACGATAAGAGAGTTTAGTAGGGTGGGAGCGGAAGAGGGTGTCTCAGGTTGTCTGACAAGACATGTAGACACAGAAAACGACAGAGCGTGTGTCCCAGTCGCAATGGTAGAAAGATTTAAGGTATATATACGCAATTATATGATATAACTACAAAAAGAAAGACTGAATGAAACGAGACATATTATCCGGGGTCAAAGTAGGTGGAGTAATCTTGACTAAGTTTACATAAGAAAAATTATCGACTCATTATAAGACAACACATATACATGGTGTCGAAAGAATAGGTAAGTAGATGACTACCTGTAGATCCAACGAAGGTACAGGACCATAACATTTGTCACGACGTTACTCGTAACCCCATGTGCACAGAGAAAGTTAAGACCAAAGGAGCCACACATACGGGTCGTCACCCGAAAAAAGGTATGTAAGAATAAGAAATGTCTCACTTCATTCAGTCTTTCTCTTTTCGTCAATGGCATATGACTGTGTGTATATACGTTAGATCTTTCTACCGTGACTACTTGGGAAAACGTCTTATTGTCACCTCTGTGTCTGTAATTCTTGTCTGAATACCTGTGCCGACTCCCTCCCCTTCTTCGTCTCCCACCCTCCATATCTCTCTTATTGTACCTTTGTAGGTGATGGTATACATTTTATCTATCGGTCACCCTTAAACGACCCTGAAACATTGTCGGATCTTCCCACCCTCCACCCTCCCTACAAGGTCACCCTCCCCTGTACCCATTTGAATACCGACTAAGTCCAACTACAAACCATCTTTGGTTACGTTATGGTATTTCGTTAATAGGAAGTTAATTTTTATTTACTGAAAATTTTTTGTATTATTATAATGTTTTCATTTTTTTTATCAAGAGACATCTTTTGATATGTTAATATCCTTTTATATTTCTTCTTTTATTAGTGATAGATGGATAAATTTTGTCCTTTTTTTGAGGTCATGATATGACGAACCAATAAAATCGTTGTATTAACGCATATAGTTACACAACGAGAAATGAATGTCATTACCTTTCAACCTTCGTTGGACGTCCAGAAACTGAGTGTCTAAATGAAGTGACCCGAGACACGTCGTTGTGTTTCTCCAAACAAAGAGTGAGTCAGTATCAGACTACGATCAGCTCGACAGAAAAGACAAGGTTAACCACTCAGCTCCTATTTCCGACGAAGGACTAATAGTGGAACGTAGACCTTGTGCACCGAAGGTGTGCATGAACGTCGTTACTTTCTCCCGTTCTCCAACCGTACCCAACTGAAATTGCGGTCCCGGTCAGTGAAAGTGGGTCTAACGTGACCGACCTTGAGTCAGTGTACCAGGTCGGTTTGACGTTGCCTCTGACCCTTTACCTTCGTCGGGTACCAGGGTCCTTCTCCTTTGTCCTCAAACTCCCTCACTTCTGTAACAGACCTGTATCTTCCTTCGAATGATAATATTATTTAATACTATATAGAAACATTATCTTATAGTAAGTCGGTAACTTTTAGTCCAAAGTCTTACATAAATTACTGTCCGGCTACGGTTACTATTTTTACTTTACCGTTCTATGTCTTAGAATACTAAGAACAAAACCTTTTTTGTATTATCAATATGTAATATACACACGGATATTTATATTTGATCTTCCTTTATTATTTACTATGCAAGAAACGTCAATAGAAATTTACTTTCCCACTATCCAGTGAAAAAAAAAAACCATGAAAACTTCTTTAACGATTAACAGAAGTCACTAGTACATAAAGAAATTTTTCTTCATACATATTAGACTTTTTGAAAGAAAATTTCACCTTTTCTTTAGGAATCCAGTAGACTTTGATCTCGACTGTGAATTTTAAGGGAATGTTCAACGATGTCTACTACTTAAACTTCAATACGGTGATGCAAACAAAACTTAGCCGTCTCCCGGCGACAGACGAAATCACGAATAAAAAGGAAACCGTAGCTACGATCGGTCTGAGGGACAAAATGTGTAATTAACACCAGTCTTAGGATATAAGGTAAATAAGAAAACCGTCCCTCTTCGGTTTAGACTTTGGATAGAAACAGTTAACACTGTGAAAAACTCATCGTAGATAAACGACTGGTCTCGTTCATTCGTTTGGGCCGGACCGGAACGTCCTCCAAAAGTAGACGTCGTCTGTCACGATGGTATCGCTGTCCGAGGCAGTGTTTTGATCCTTTCCTTTCGTCAAAGTGTCTTACTTGTCAGGAACACTCCTCTGTCGGTGCCCCAAACCTTCTCTTACTCCTGAACGTGTCCCCCGAGACGGAAGGCCATCCTGTTCCGATCTGTCTTTGGTATAAAGGAACGTGTTCCTCTAAAACACCTAATTTTCTTTTACGTATAGTCGAAATTGTAGGTATATTCCGTTTCTTACCCCGAAGGGTCCACCGTGTCACCATTTCTCAGATGGACGGTCACGTTTACTGTGTCCAAGCTAGGGACCCAGTTTTCTAGGGAATCTCTTCCTTTACCGTTGGGTGAGGTCTAAAGAACGGACCTCTCAAGGTACCCTTTTCCTCGGACCACCCGATGTCAGGTACCCTGACGTCTCTCAGTCTGTGTCGACTCGTGCGTGAGTGTCCCGTTTCTTATTATTGTTCTATCCTTCTCTGTTTTATGTCTTTGAGTAATTTTTGTACAAGAGGTATACATAAAATTTAGGTAGTACAATCTCTTTTACATGTTTTAACTAGTACAGGTCACAATTACTCCTACACCCAGTTGTCAATTAAGAGTTTACGACAACCCTTATATTCAATCGGAAACGTAATGGTTCACATACACAGGAAACTACCTCTTTAACTTACAGACTCCATCGAGTGAGTCGACTTTATTACACCCACTTACACATTTCGGAGACGACAGGTGGAAGTATTGGATGGACACTCCATACAACAAGTCGGCGAGTCATCACAGGCTGAGAAACGATGGGGTACCTGACGTCGTGGGGTCCCTGTCCGAAGGGACAGGAAGTGGTCGAGGGTCTCAAATGAGTTTGAGTACAGGTAACTCAGACACTACGGCAGGTTAGTAGAGTAGGAGACAGTAGGGGAAGACGGAAGTTAGAAAGGGTCGTGGTCCCAAAAAAGACTCAGGGTAGTCCATCGGTTCCATGACCTCGAAGTCGTAGTCGTAGTCAGGAAGGTTACTTATAAGTCCCAACTAAAGGAAATCCTAACCGACCAACCTAGAGGAACGTCAGGTTCCCTGAGAGTTCTCAGAAGTTGTGGTGTCAAGTTTTCGTAGTTAAGAAGTCGTGAGTCCGAAGAAATACCAGGTGGAGAGTATAGGTATGTACTGATGACCTTTTTGGTATCGAAACTGATTTACCTGCAACCAGCCGTTTCATTACGGAGACGAAAACTTATGTGGCAGATCAACAATGTTAACGGGAGTCAGAGAACCGTCCGCACCATTCCAGGTTTCGTCGAGTCGTTTGAACAGTCAAGTCAACCTGTTTGATGTCTTTCTTACTCTGTGCGTCCACGGGAGATCACCGGTGCAAAATCTCTTGTCGGAGAACCTTACAAAGTTCGGAAGGGAACTTCCACCGTTCTGGACAGACTGTCCCGACCCGTAACTATGAACCGGAGGGTGGAAGGGTGGGCGTCTGAGACCATGATCGGTCCTTGTCGGGAAACCGAACCGAAATGGATTTTACTCAAACCCCACAAAGGTTCCTCGACGTTGGAGTTTAAAGAAGGATGGCCACACGGTTAAGTCTGTCGGTTCTCTGGACCGTTTTAGGGTTTCCACGACAGAAAACACCTGACGGTGGGAGTTGGGGAGGGACGAGGTATTTCGGGTCCCTGTGTGACCATTTCGTTGAGGGGTCTTGTTGAATCCAAAGGATAATGAAGGAACTTTTATACGCTTAATTGAACTGTAACTCAATATGTTCTCACTCGTTCATTCCTCTTCTACTATGTCCGTCCTTTCTTACCCTCCGGGGATCTGTCGTTGTAACTATAAACGTCTCACGGATCAACCACTGTTAATAGTCCCGACGATGTCCACGACCCGGTGGGTGTCGAACTACCATAAAAACGTGTAAACATTTTTCACCTACGTCCCATACCGTCTCTCTGCCTCGGAAACACACTTCCGTCTTTACGAGAGAAGAGTCCGTATCCATGGAAGTACGAATCTGTGTTGTCAAACCACTCTCTTTTCCTGAACTCAAATCAGGGGTAAGTGGGGGTGGGACCCAGAGTCGTGAAACCTTTCATGTGGGTATAGTGTCCACATAGTCGTCGGAACGTGCACACTACGACTTCCGTAGACCGGCTCCCTTCTCATTCCCGACTTTTAGGTCCGGACGAGACGACCGGTTTGGGACTCAGTGCACAGTCAGACCTCGGGAGCGGAAACACATCATTCGTGTGTCGACGGAATACACGATCACCGGGACCCAGATACAACACAGAAAGAAATTACTAGAACATTCCATCCGTCTCTATCCAAAGGACATTTCGATTACTGTATCTAAAAAGGTTCTAGATGCCTCCCTAAGTTCGTGACCAAGTATACCATACGACGACGACGACGATTCAGTGAAGTCAGCACAGGCTGAGACACACTGGGGTATCTGTCGTCGGGTGGTCCGAGGGACTAGGGACCCTAAGAGGTCTGTTCTTGTGACTCATCCCACGGTAAAGGAAAAGGTTACGCACTTTCACTTTTCACTTTCACTTCAGCGAGTCAACACAGACTGAGAATCGCTGGGGTACCTGACGTCGGATGGTCCGAGGAGGTAGGTACCCTGAAAGGTCCGTTCTCATGACTCACCCCACGGTAACCGAAGAGGAGTGTACCAGTATAAAACAAGAATTTAAACGTTTTATTCTAGTAACTTGGTATTAGCGAATTTTGCTAACAACGTCGTTGAAAACCTATATCCATGTTTTAATAGGAGTAGAACATTGACTCTGTGTCTTTACAATTAATCGTAATAACAATTCACAATCTCGAACCTAAACCACGTTTGATTAACTATACTTACGGTCTCCTAGTACCTCTTATAACAAAGATTCCTATGTTATATAACAAAGATTCCTTTATATAATAAAGATTCTCTAAACACTGTAACATGTCCTGTGTCCCTAGTTCTGGTAGGGGTCCTTTTTCTTTACGTTTTTTCGTTTTACCGACGGACTCCTCCGGAATGTTTATCGACACTTTTCTTCTCCTGGTTTTTCGTTTCCTCTTTTCCGTTCAATATGGGTAAACTTACGTCTCAAGGTTTCTTATCGTTCCTCTCTATTCTTTCGGAAAGAGTCACTAGTTATGTTTCTTTATCTCCTTTTGTTATCTTACCCTTTCTGATCTCTAGAGAAGTTCTTTTAATCTCTATGGTTCCCTTGTAAAGTACGTTTCTACCCAAGTTATTTCCTGTCTTTACCATCCTTGGACTCTCTTCGTCTTCTATAATTCTTCTCCACTGTTCTTACGTGTCTTCTTGACATGTTTTTTCTAGAAGTGCTGGGTCTATTAGTGTTACCACATTAGTGAGTGGATCTCGGTCTGTAGGACCTTACACTTCAGTTCACCCGGAATCCTTCGTAGTGATACTTGTTTCGATCACCTCAACTACCTTAAGGTCAACTCGATAAAGTTTAGGATTTTCTACTACGACACTTTCACAACGTGAGTCACACAGTCGTTTAAACCTTTTGAGTCTTCACCGGTGTCCTGACCTTTTCCAGTCAAAAGTAAGGTTAAGGTTTCTTTCCTTTACGGTTTCTTACGAGTTTGATGGTGTGTTAACGTGAGTAGAGTGTACGATCATTTCATTACCAGTTTTAAGAGGTTCGGTCCGAAGTCGTTATACACTTGGCACTTGAGGAACTACAAGTTCGACCAAAATCTTTTCCGTCTCCTTGGTCTCTAGTTTAACGGTTGTAGGCGACCTAGTACCTTTTTCGTTCTCTCAAGGTCTTTTTGTAGATAAAGACAAAATGACTGATACGGTTTCGGAAACTGACACACCTAGTGTTATTTGACACCTTTAAGATTCTCATTACCCTTATGGTCTGGTGGACTGGACGGAGAACTCTTTAGACATACGTCCAGTCCTTCGTTGTCAATCTTGACCCGTACTTTGTTGTCTGACCAAGGTTTATCCTTTTCCTTATACAGTTCCGACACATAACAGTGGGACGAATAAATTGAAGATACGTCTCATGTAGTACTCTTTACGACCCGACCTCCTTCGTGTTCGACCTTAGTTCTAACGGCCCTCTTTATAGTTATTGGAGTCTATACGTTACTGTGGTGGGAATACCATCTTTCACTTCTCTTTGATTTCTCGGAGAACTACTTTCACTTTCTCCTCTCACTTTTTCAACCGAATTTCGAGTTGTAAGTCTTTTGATTCTAGTACCCTAGGCCAGGGTAGTGAAGTACCCTTTATCTACCCCTTTGTCACCTTTGTCACCGACTGAAATAAAAACCCCAGAGGTTTTAGTGACGTCTACCACTTACGTCGGTACTTTAATTCTCTACGAATGAGGAACCTTCCTTTCAATACTGGTTGGATCTGTCGTATAATTTTCGTCTGCAATGAAACGACTGTTTCCAGGCAGACCAGTTCCGATACCAAAAAGGTCATCAATACATACCTACACTCTCAACCTGATATTTCTTTCGACTCGTGACTTCTTAACTACGAAAAGTTGACACCACAACCTCTTCTGAGAACTCTCAGGGAACCTGACGTTCCTCTAGGTTGGTCAGGTAGAATTTCCTCTAGTCAGGACCGACAAGTGACCTTCCAGACTACGACTTCGACTTTGTGGTTGTGAAACCGGTAGAGTACGTTTCTCGACTGAGTAAACTTTTTTGGGGCTACGACCCTTTCTAACTCCCGTCCTCCTCTTCCCCTGTTGTCTCCTACTTTACCAACCTACCGTAGTGGCTGAGTTACCTGTACTCAAACCCACTTGAAACCCTCAACCACTACTTGTCCCTCCGGACCGCACGACGCCAAGTACCCTAACGTTTCTCAGTCTGTGCTGACTCGGTGACTTGACTTCCTTTGTCACGAAGGTCCTCGTAGGATGGTTAGGGATAAGTAAGTACGGGGACCAAGAGGTTTATAGTGGTAGTTACTGTCTGTAGAAACCTACAAAAAAATCTCCGTCTCTTGTTTCGTACTCTGGTCTCCAGTCTGGTCTTTCTACGTCACCGAAGGCACTTTGGTCGGGATCTACAACCGTCGGACCGATCAGAGACAAATCCGAGTCTCATTTGAACACCCAAGAAAATGATTTTCCTTCTTCTCTTCTACCTATAACCCTCCAATAATCGACAAAAATGGTTGTGCCGTAGACCAGGGTAATGAAGTGCCGTTTATTTACCCCTTTGTTACCTTTGTCACTGTCTAAAATAAAAGAACCCGAGGTTTTAGTGACGCCTACTAATGACGTCGGTACTTTAATTTTCTGTAAACGAGGAACCTTCTTTTCGATACTGGTTGGATTTATCGAATAATTTTTTCGTCTGTGTAATGAAACGGTTGTTTCCAGGTAGATCAGTTTCGATACCAAAATGGTCATCAGTACATACCTACACTCTCAACCTGGTAATTCTTCCGACTCGCGGTTTCTTAACTACGAAAACTTGACCACCACAACCTCTTCTGAGAACTCTCAGGGAACCTGACGTACCTTTAGTTTGGTCAGTTAGGATTTCCTTTAGTTAGTACTTATAAGTAACCTTCCTGGGTACGACTTCGACTTCGAGGTTATGAAACCGGTGGACTACGCTTCTCGACTGAGTAACCTTTTCTGGAACTAGGACCCTTTCTAACTTCCGTCCTCCTCTTCCCTTGCTGTCTCCTGCTCTACCAACCTACCGGAATGGATGAGTCACTTGTACTCACACGCGTTCGAGGTCCTCAACCACTACCTGTCCCTTCGGACCACGCGACGTCAGGTACCCCAGTGTTTCTCATTTACTTGACTCATTTACTTGTTGTCCTTTGTTGTGGTAATCCGGTTCTTACCAAACTGAATTTTTGGACACTCAGGACTCTAGGCACCCGTGTTACACTCTTGATTATACTTGACACCCCGTTTCGTCCACTGGTTCTCACTCTCTATCTGGAACAGTCCTCCGTCAGCACTCTCTGTCCGACGTACCCCGGTCCTCACTCACCTCGTACCACTCGTTACCGTCGGTAAAGTCCCCTGAACGAGTGTCGAAACCCGAGTCTATAGACTGTCTTTACTACGACTTACCCGAAGGACCCACCACGTCACCATTTCTTAGGTGGACGGTTACGTCCTCTACATCCAAACTGGGGACCCAGTCCTTGTAGGGGACATCTTCCCTTACCGATGGGTGACGTCACAAGAACGGACCCCTTAGGGTACCTGTCTCTTCGAACCACCCGCTATCAGGTACCCCAACGTTTCTCAGCCTGTACTGGCTCACCGACTTGACTGGACTTGACTTGACGTCATGAGAACGGACCTTTTAAGGTACCTGTCGACTCCGACAGTCCGATGTCAGGTACCTCACTGTTTCTCATCCTGCGTTGACGTACTGACTCGTCTGTGTGTTAGACTGTTCTTTTATGTGTGCCTGAAAACTTTCAGTAAAGGGAACTGAGTGTTCTTCTGAACCCTCTGGGTTCTTTTCTGGAGAAGTAAGTCTCTTACTCCTTTTTTATTTCTTTTTTTTACTGTTTGTCTCTGTAACTCCGATAAGGATCAGAGGTTGAACTGGTTAGGTGGTCACCCCTTACTAGGTGATAATGTTTCTTGTGTACCCATCATTGGTGTAGGAAGGCGGAAGAGAGAGTCAGTTCCAAGACATTTCTCAACGTGGTACCCTTAGTAACGGAGATGGAAAAGTAGAAAAGTGGAAAGTTTACCTTGTCGGGGGCAGACCAAAGGTCCCTATAGTAATAACGGGTTAAGTTAGTTAAGAAATATAAAAACGTACCACAAGGTGATGTAGTAAATTAGATTCATTAATTGGAAACTGAAGAAGTATGCCGGAGAACAGTGTTAAAGACCCAATGGTCCAAGAAGATTAAGGGAGACTGAAGCAGAAGAGTAAGGGGGGTTGGGCTGGGATTTGAGGAGGAGGAACCCTACCACACAATCTTTCTCATCCAACCAAGTATCTCCTAGGACGACACTAAATACAGCCTCTCACAAAACGGATACAAGAGGAGATCCTCAAAATATCAAAGACCAGATTGTAAATCTAGAAATTAGGTAAAACTCAAATAAAAGTACACGCCACAATCTTTCACTAGATCAAAGTAAGAAAATGTTCACCAACTGGTCAAAAGGGTCGTGGTGAACAATTTCTCTAACAGAAATGAGGTAACATATAAGAACGGAGGAAACAGTTTCTATTCCACAGGTATACACACACCTAAATAGAGACCCGAAAGATAAAACAAGGTAACTAGATATACAGACAGAAACACGGTCATGGTATGACAGAACTACTGACACCGAAACATCATCTCGGACTTCAGTCCGTTCAACTAAGGAGGTCAAGGTAAGAAGAAAGAGTTCTAACGAAACCGATAAGCTCCAAAAAACATAAAGGTATGTTTAGAACTTTAATAAACAAGATCAAGACACTTTTTATAGCGACCATCGAACTATCCCTAACGTAACTTAAACATTTAACGAAACCCATCATATGAGTAAAAGTGATATAACTAAGAAGACTAGGTACTTGTACCATATAAAGAGGTAGATAAGACGTTCGTTATTTACGACCTCTCCCACACCTCTTTTCTTCAAAAGAGGATGTGACAACCACCCTTACGTTTGATCATGTTGGTGATACCTTTTGTCACACCTCTAAGGAATTTTTTAACGTTTATCTTGACGGTATACTGGGTCGTTAGGGTGACGACCCGTATGTGGCTCCTTTGGTCTTAACTTTCTCTGTGTACATGGGGTCACAAGTAGCGTCGTGACAAATATTATCGGTCCTGTACCTTTGTTGGATCTACAGGTAGTCGTCTACTTACCTATTCTTTCGACACCATGTATATGTGTTACCTCATAATGAGTCGGTAATTTTTCTTAAGTAAACTTAGTCAAGACTACTCTACCTACTTTGACCTCGGCTAATATGTCTCACTTCATTCGGTCTTTCTTTTTGTGGTTATGTCATATGATTGTGTATATATACCTTAAATCTTTCTATCGTTACTACTGGGACATACGTTCTGTCGTTTTTTCTGTGTCTATACATATCGTCTGAAAACCTGAGACACCCTCTCCCTCTCCCACCCTACTAAACCCTCTTACCGTAACTTTGTACATATGATAGTACATTCTTAACTTAGTGATCAGATACAGGCTACGTCCTATGTCGTACGAACCCCGACCACGTGCCCCTACTGGGTCTCCCTACAACACCCCTCCCTCCACCCTCCCCCCAAGTACAAACCCTAGCGTACATGTGGGCACCACCTAAGTACAGTTACATACCGTTTTGGTTATGTCATAACATTTCATTTTATTTCATTTTTATTTTTAATTTTTTCTTTTTCTTTCTTTCTTTCTCATCCAACCGTTCATTCAAGAGAGTTCAGAGTAACGTTTGAGGAGGATCCAAAGTTACCGACCTTTCGATTTATCGATGTACAGGGGTTCGGGGAACGTTGATCGTCAGGTCTATACAAGATCTAAAACGGTTAACCCGAGTGTACCTTTGGACCCCTCTTTGTATTTCTTAGTTCCTTTGAACCTCTTAATCTAGTTTCATAAATAGTTTTAGAATTTTCCCAAGGATTCAGATTCATCCAATTCTCAGTGACGAAATGTGTCACTGATCTTTTACGCAGACGACAATCTAAAGCCAAAGGAACACATACACCTACTAAAAATACAATGGTGACTTCGTTAATTACGACGTATTGTCCGGTAGTGTCTCAAGTCACTGAACGTTCTTCTTCAGGAACGTTAATAAAACGAGTATCAAGACGAAGTCCGACGACCAGTGGACCCGAACCGAAGTCCGAACTCACCCGAGTCTAAAGGAGACACACAAAAACGTAAGAGGGACTACCTCTCAATGAGTCCTGTACAAGAAGGGTACCGTCTAGTGTCCTCGGGTTCCCTTCGGTTTAGTGTGTTCGGGTAAATTTCGAAGACGAGAGTAGGACAGACAAGTGTAAAAAACCGGTTACTCTAAGTGAACCAGTTCGGGTTTCAGGTATACCATTCTGTCATAGAAACAAGGGACCACCGAGTCTACCATTTCTTAGACGGACGGTACACCCTCCAGACCTAAGTTAGGGACACAGGTCTTCTGGGGGACCTCTTCCCTTACCGATGGGTGAGGTCATAAGAACCCGAAGGGACCACCGAGTCACCATCTCTTGGACGAACGTTGTGTTCTCGGGGTCTCCTGTGTCCAAGTTAGGGACCCAACCCTTCTAGGGGGCCTCCTCTTTTACCGTTTGACGAACGGGGTCATAAGAACGTACCTCTTAAGGTACCTGTCTCCTCGGACCCCCCGATGTCATCAGGTATCACAGTGTTTTTCGACCTAGGTTGACTTCGTTGAATCGTGTGTGTGTACCTCACCCTCTTCTTTCTTTAAGTACAAAAGTTTTATTTTCTTGGTTTAGATCGGGTTGAAGGTTCCATTTATAACTCGAATCTTATAAATAGAACCCGAGGTTTGTGACGGACACCCTACAGAAAAGACACGACCACAACGAAGGTTCCGACGGACGTTTCCACGGGTACCGATGGACAAATCATTGACGGTCAAACATCTTGTTTCATCCTTTTCAATTTTTCTTACTCGACTGAAGAAGTCTCTTTCCCACCAGATCTCTCCCCGATCTGTGAGTACACACACACCTACTGATTTCTAAGGAAATTCATGACTACCTTTAAATCGTAAATTTCGGAAGTCACTAACCTTTAAGGGACCTCCAATCTCGGAGCATGACAAAGACGTCCCCCGTGCGTAGATCCCCTTGATTCTAGGACGTACGGTATGTTGTCCCCCCTCTTTTTCGGAAGTCCTTAGTTTAAAAAGCCAAAAGACAGAGTGTCAAGGAGGAGAACTTGGAAAATGAGACACTCTTAATGTTGTTTGTTTTTATTTGGGGGATCCCCTTTTTTTTTTCCAGAATACACTTATGGCTATATAACAATCTTTCTTTGATTTAGAGAAAACGGTAAATTTTTGTATTTCAGTTACTTGTCAGACTTTATTGAATAATATATACAAAAATTTAATTAGTGGGGTTAATTTACAATTTCACAATTATAAAACTATTTAAAAAGGAGACCTTTAAGTAGACTAAAACTCCCAAAAAAAAAAAAAAGGACGTCTTCTCTATTTATTTCTTCAATTCTTCCGAGGGTGGTTGTAAAATAGTCCCGAAGACGATCCCACATATTTACGAAGTCTACTTTTATACTTTGGGGACCTTATTCGAAAAAACCCTGTTAGATAAATTTTTTTATCTACATAAGGAAGAATGAGTGAACTGAAGAGGGCTTAGTCAGAAGGGTCAATTCGACTCAGTCCTTTTGGGGACTGAGTCTCCGCTCTCGTCGGGTGCCCGCGAAGAGGTTCCCCATCTCCTCGAGTCGGGACCTCGAAAGACACTCGGCTCCCAATTCTAGGGATCCTACTTTAGGGGAACCAGAAGTCGGTTCAAAACAAAGAAATGGAAAAGTTCCCCGAGGGACACGGTGGGTAGTCTCTCTACTTAAATAAATTTAGGAGATCTCTGATGCAGGTAGTTTTGGTGGTTTCGAGGGGTCGAAGAGTGGATTCTCTAGATTAAAATAAAAAATGTTTGAAACATAATACCTTTTAAAGTTTACATATGTTTCAATTTCTTTTTACCGTATATTTTGGGTACACAGTCCGTAACAAATTAGTGGACCGAATTTGCTACTAGATAAGGACAGGTTAGAATACGGTAACGATACAGATCAGTGACAAAAAGTAAGGTGACTTAAGGAGACTTCGTTTAGACTTTGTAAGACAGTAAAGTTATCGTTTATAAATCATGGTAGATATTTTCTATTCCCAAGGAATTATTTAGGTTACCGTAACAGTTCTAGTTATAATGTATAATTTATTCGTTTTATCGTCTCGTCGAGGGAGGGACTCTAGGTGACTTTCAGTCGGGAGCCGTGTCACCAAATATTTTTTCTTTCTTTCTCATTATTTCCTTTCTTTTATATTTTCTTTTTGTTTATTTTCGTATTACATATTTAACGACAATTCCTCTTTTAAACAAAAAACCATTCTGTGGTAAATATTGATAAAGTTTATTGACGTTGTTTACTAAAAGATACCCATAGTCTTGTATTTGGTGTCTCCGTAATTAGATATTTTGAGTCGTGACTGGTATAGTGAAGTCGATGTCATTAGTCTTATCGAACTAATATAAGTAAAACTTATTTAAGTTTTATTCTCCAAAGTACGAGTCGACGGCCAAAGAATTTAAGAAGGATAATGATATGAACTTATTAAAAGATCCTTAATAAGTAGAACTCTTTTAATAGGAAGGGGGTTATAGAATGAATTTTACAGGAAACTCGAAATGCAAAAGGACTTTTCGCTGAAAGAAAAGGTGAGTACACAGTTCTATGTAAAAGTACGACCAAAGTGATCTGTCGACAGTTTGAAACTCCCAATAGTAACATCGTAATATACCACCAGAGCGGTTGTTCAAAGTTTACAAGTTTAAGGTTCGGTAAATTATGGTAAAAACAAAATTAAAGGAAAGAAAAAAAAACTGGTGTGACGTACCGGATACCCTAGAGTCAAGGGACTTCTCCTTAACTTGACCTGAGTGTCGTCACTTTCGAGACTCAGGATTGGTGACCTGACGGTTCCTTAAGGGGTTAATTATGATAATAGTAGTCGTAAATGGTTTACCGAATAATTTCTATTTCACCACCCCACCACCATCACACCCACTCACATCTTAACCTTTCCAAGCCTCACTAGTTATCGTGTAAACTCGGGATTCGTAGCCTGCGAACGGTTGATCAAAATTTTTTTTAGTAGCGACGTTTAAGGGTAACGACATTATGGAGAAAGAACGAAAAGAAATTTTAACAAACTATAAATGACGTTACACATATACACGAGTAAGAGAGTCAGTACAAACTGAGAAACGTTGAAGTTCTTGACATCGGGTGGTCTGAGGAGACAGACACCTTAAAAGACCTATTCTTATGACCTTGCCCAACGGTAAAAGACGAGGTCCCCTCGAAGGACTAGGTCCCTAACTTGTGTGTAGAGGACGTAAAGGATGTAGTCGTCTGTCTAAAGGATGTAGAAATGGTGGTTCGTTGGGCCCTTCGGGTATCGGAAAGGCTTTAATACTTCTCCAACTGTACACGAAAATATTACTTCTTTATACAGAATCGTGACGAAGGACTTAGAAAGAGACGGAACGACCAGGCGGGATTGTGGTACGGAAAACGACATGAGTCAAGGAACAGAACCTGACAAACCCGGCGATATTGTCTTATTACATCAGATACACCAAATACGCACACTCTTTAAACAAAGAGTGTCAATACCTCCTACCCTTCAGGTTCTAGTTTCACGACCGTCTAAGTCACGGACCTCTCTTCAAGGACAGAGGAGTGACATTGGTGTGTACCGTCTTCCCTGTTCCCTTGAGAGATCCCGGAGAAAATGTCCCCGTGATTACAGTGACATTCCCGAAGTGGGAGTACTGGACTAACAGAGGATTCCCAGAATGGAGGTTTATGGCAGTAATTTCTTCCTATTCCTGGGTCCGAACTTATCTGAGGGTGACCGGTTTAGTCCCCATGAGACTTTTTTCATTAATTACTATGACAGTTATTATTTGGTGTCTTATTTTATTTTTTGTACTCTCATTTATTTATTACTCATCTAATTTTCAAACTATTCCTTACTACACAAATACATACAAGTTTTATGGAAAGATCTTTTATGAATAATTGATGTTTACTCTTTTCACGTCGACATGTCACCTCCTTTGCCCGGCTAAAGTCCTAACCACGTTTACCTTTGACACAGACAGAGCATCTGACCTACGGTAGTCTTCGTAATGACGACACTACCGGGACTGTTTCTACGTTTTGTACTTGGATTCTTCCTCTTTTGTAATCCTTTTGGGTTCGGTTTCTAATAAGACCTTTTATTGACCGGACATTAAAAGTTTTCACAGTTCCAGTATTTTTAGTTTGTTTCTACCTCCGTGATAATGTCTGCATTACCTCTGATTTTTCTATACCGCACACCTTGGGCACTGGAACCTGACCTAAGAAAACGACATTTCCCGCACTAACCCTGATTACCACTTTAAATTATCCCAGACTCTTAAGTCACCATTATTGTATAGTCACAGTCATAAGACTAAAACCACCAACACAAAGGTATCCTTTTACGGAAAACAGACATCTTTTGTATGGTTTCTTAAACCACCATTACCCCGAAACTCAACCGGTAACTGAATTTACCAAGTCCTTTGTTTATAAGAAGGAGACATGGAGGTTAAAAAGACGTTCGAACACTTACAAAGTTTTTATAATTTTTAATTCCGGTAATTATGGATAAAGGGGGGTTTGACATAAAACACGTATCATTTACCAAACACCCGTCAGGAGATCACATGTGACCGGACCTACCCGAGACCCCAGGACGGATCGGTCTCAGAATGGTAAAAGGGTGAAGGGACGAATGCAGGTGAAAGGAATAAGTCACCTCGTCTCACTCCCCTCAAGCTCCACCCCTCTTCCTTCTTATTAGTGTCAGTCTTACACCCCTCCGAAAACTGGTGTGGACGTTAAAAAGAGATCCTAAGACCAGGGGTTCTGTGAGGTGAAGTGAGTTATTCGATAAAAAGTTTACTTACTCTAGAGAGTTTTTGAAATGGAAGGTGCTTGACAAAGATTCCTTTGACGACATCTCACACGAGGTGGTTTTATCCTTCATTTGGTTGTATCTGCGTTTGTTCTCTATGTTGGATTCTTTCTATATTTCTTTACCGGCTTCACTATCCTTTCCCTCTAAAGTTCTTTTGTCCTCCCGCCCAATCTTTAGTAAGATGGGTCTATTAACGTCCGGTCTTCCGAGATCTTCTCAATAGAAGTTCTTCTACTTTAATTACTTCGTGAATTAAATAAACTTATATAGGTCTCCTTTAAATATTCCCCTCACAAGTCTTTATTTAATTACTATTTATGTATCCTTTTATTCGTTTACTTTTTCTTTCTATATATAATGGAAATCCGTGTCTTCTTACACCTACCTTTTTTTACTAGTATCAAAAAAATGTAACGATTTGAAACAGTAAATCCACATTAGTATTATTACGTAAAACCTCTTCCTTTACCGTTGGGTAAGGTCATAAGAACGGACCTCTTAGAGTACTTGGCTCCTCGGACCCCTTGATTGATGTCAGACACCCCAGCGTTTCTCAGCCTGTGCTGACTTCCCTGGCTTGTGCATTATTACATAAGTGACTCATAACTAAAATTGAAATGACCCTGGTATTCACTTACCTGTTACATGGGACACACAAACACACACATGTACATACACATACACACACATATCTTCTCTCGTCGTAGACAGAGGTGTCTCCTTTCAACTACCTATTACCGATTTTGTCTTAACAGTAGCTTTTCATCGTTACTTTCGTAAAAAGGGGTCTCTATACTTCCCTATACAGTGTCCTCAACTTTGAGGAACGGAGACCTTTTTACCTTTGTTCTCCCTCACCTCTCCCAACAAGGAAAACCATTCTTCCAGTTGTCTCGTGGACTCAGAATTGACGTCAACCTCAAGAGACCTCTACTTAATAACCCTTCACGAAACCTTTATATGCGAACACCTTCACCGGGCCCACTTCTCGTTTCCTCGGAAAAGAATGTCCAGTCGAGGATGTCCCTCTGCCGTTGCACCTCCCACCTAGACGTCAATCAGTAGTGCATGTGTACAAATACGAACAAAATATCTTCAACCTCTTATTGTGGAAACCAAGAAAATTGGAACGAAATTTTTATTACTATGTAATAACAGGATATATACGAAATTAACCCATCAAAAGGTGAGTTCATCGGAAGGGTATCTTTGGAGGAGGAAGAGGGACGTTTTTTCTAGACACTTTTACTGGAGCCGTGTTTTTTCTACACGCGTAAGAACGTCACCGTCCCCGACCCCTAATTGAAACAATTTAGGACAGAAAAGGCCTCAATAAACAGGTGTCGTTAGTTTAATGTACTATTATAGGGTTCCTTATGTGAAATTATTTGAGTAAATTGACGCCGACCTGAAAGAAGTCCTTACGTCCGAGGTTAGTACCGTAAAAAGAATCTTCCTTTGTACTAAGGCAAATCCTCCTGTTAAGGTTCTTGTCTGACTAACATCGGTTTTTGTTCCAGACGGATATGTACGGACCAACTCACGACATTTTACGTTCGTTTTGTTTTGTGTGGATTGATCTTTCTCCTCTTGGTATCCCTCTCTCTTCTCTCCCCCACCTCTGACAAAACTTGGTCCAAACTTTCTACGTCATTCGTAGTCCCCATAATGTTCTCGGGTCTACCTTTTGTCAAAACAAACAAAAATGTGTTTTTCCGTGTCTCATCCCCTACCGAAATGGGGGTCTTCCGACCCCAAGTTGACCTAATCTCGTGACCCAAAGTTTAATTTGACCGACATGGACATCACTCAGACTCTAGTCGGTCCCTGAGACGAAGGTTTCCTCGGTCGTACCCTCTTTCTGCACTCTTGACAGTTCGTACTGACTCATTATGGGTTCCGACAGTCAGTTCTAGTCTACCGAGAGTCACATAGACGTTAAAGAGGTAGACACAAATTAAACAAACCATTGAAAGGGGTATAACCCGATTGAAGTAGGAAGTGGGATACTTGTCTCTGACAGTATCGTGGACAACGTCACCGGACTCCAGTTCTCCCTCCCCGTCCAACCTCTTCTGTTCTACCAGAGGACTTAGCTTCTACCGGGAGATTTCTCCTCTTTTTTCACAGAAATAGAAAGGGGATCTGGAGAATCTGTCCCCACTCCCTCTACTCAACCCCCTTTGTCAAGTTGTTCAGGTCCCCTTAAAGTGGAGTACCCCGTCCTTCTCTACCACCCCTATTGGAAATGTCCAGGATTCGTTAAGGGGGTAGATTCAATTCAAAAAATTTTCTAAAATTTATCTATGTTTTCTTGTAAAAATTTTATATATATCATGGTTTAAAATCATTACTTTTGTCTGTTCCCCAACGGTCCCAAATCACAACCTTCCTCCAACACTGATAGTTCAAAGAAACACCACTACCTTGTCAAGACATAGAACTAACACCAATACTACTGTTCTTAGATATATACCCCATTTTGAAGTGTCTTCATGTGTGTGTGTGTGTGTGTGTGTGTGCGTGTGTCATGTCCATTTTCGATCACTCTAGACTTATTCCAGACGTCAAATTAAGTACCGTAACGTGGTTCCAGTCAAAAGACCAAAACTAGTAACTTGATACGAATATATTCTACTACAGTAACCCCCTTCGACTTATTTTCTATGTACCTTTGAGAGACACGAGAAAAACTTCAAAGATACACTCATACTTTTCTTTTTCAAAAATTTTTAACCCCTCAAAATTATTATTATTAAGTTATCGTTAGGTAACGGTTGGTGGGTGAAATTCTGCTTTTCATAAGGTTATAAAAACCTTCGGAAGTTTCGTGAGAAAGACCTAAGGAAGGGAAGGAAGACGAGGAGGGAAAGAAGTCTCTATGATGACGACCACGATTCAGCGAAGTCAGTACAGACTGAGACACGTTGGGGTATGTGCCGTCAGGTGGTCCGAGGGGGTAGGGACCCTAAGAGGTCCGTTCTTGTGACCTCACCCAACGGTAAAGGAAGAGGTCACGTACTTTCACTTTTCACTTTCACTTCAGCAAATCAGCAAAAGTTGAGAATCGTTGCGATACCTGACGTCGGATGGTCCGAGGGCGGTCCGAGGGGGCAGGACCCTAAGAGGTCCGTTCTCATGACTTCACCCAACGGTAACGGAAGAAGCTCTATTGATGATGGACCTAGAAATAGAAGTAATAGGGAAACGAGAAGAAATATCAAAACACATAACTAACGAGTCAACACACAGATTGAGAAACATCGGGGTACCTGACATCAGAAGGTCCGGGAAGACAAGTATCTTAAGAGGTCCGTTCTTATGACTTCATCCATCGTAAGTGAAGAGGTCCCCTAGAAGGACTGGGTTCCTACCTTGGGTACAGAGGACGTAACGTCCCTCTAAGAAATGACAGACTCGGTGGTCCTTTCGGGTATCTCAGTAACACGAGTCCACGATTCTGTGAAGTCAGCACAGACTGAGAAACGTTGGGACACCTGAATCGGGTAGTCCGAGGAGACAGATGCCCTAGTTTGGGTACAGAGACTGGGTGTAACCGTCCGTCCAAGAAATGGTGCTCACAGTGGACCCTTCGAAGAAACATCAAAATGGAGTACATAAAATTAGGGTTTTGTTATACAACAGATCAAAACGCACAAGAACTTACGACATATTTACTTTAGTAAGACGTACTCAAACAGGCCGATTAACGAAAAAAATGAGTTACAAAGGAAAGACTTAAGGTAACAACTACTCACATCGAAAGACTAAACAAGTAACTACATAAGTGACACTTGTGTGGTACTAAATAAGTAGGTAAGATAACAAATAATTGTAAACCAGACCAAAGTCACCCAAAAAAAAGGTTGATGTTTGTGTGTCCCGACGATATTTGTGAGAAGACGTAGAGAGGACCAAGTGTCACGCCTTCATAGAGGTCCCTGGGATGGAACCCCACCTTAATGTCTCAGTCTCTCAAGTCGATGA
Organism: Capra ibex; assembly: GCA_006410555.1. Classification (NCBI taxonomy): domain Eukaryota; kingdom Metazoa; phylum Chordata; class Mammalia; order Artiodactyla; family Bovidae; genus Capra; species Capra ibex. The sequence continues at coordinate 1,620,918 of SJYO01049859.1, forward strand.
AAAGACTAAATGATCTACTACGGTTTAATAAAAGGATTTGCCACATTGATAACAACACATAAAAGTCATTATGACCCATAATAGTCCCAAGAATGAAGAACATACACACGACGACGACGACGACGATTCAGCGAAGTCAGTACAGGCTGAGACACACTGGGGTCTCTGGCGTCGGGTGGTCCGAGAGGGCGGGGACCCTAAGAGGTCCGTTCTTGTGACCTCACCCAACGGTAAAGGGAGAGGTCACGTACTTTCATGTTTCACTTTCACTTCAGCGAGTCAGCACAGGGTGAGAATCGCTGGGGTACCTGACGTCGGGTGGTCCGAGGAGGTAGGTACCCTAAAAGGTCCGTTCTCATGACTTCACCCCACGGTAACGGAAGAGGTAGAACAAACATATCATTGACATTTTACAATAGACTAGTGACACCAAAACACATAAAAAAAAAGATTAAAGATCATAATAATGGGTAAAAGGTAAATTAAAACAGACAAATAAAGAGAAGACTCTTTATGTTCAAATTGTGAAACAGGTAAACAGTCAACCCAACAAAAAGAAAAAGAATAACTAAATACCGTCGAGAAATATATAAGACCTTTAATTACGAAACACAACGTTTTTGAAAGGTCAAAGACTGAATTGAAGAATGAAAGTAATACCACAGAAAATTCCTTGTATTTTAGAATTAAAATTATATCAATTAGAGTATAATTCCTAGTAAAGTAAATCGTATATAAAAACATCGTATATCAAAAAGTCTCTTTATAAAGATTTGGTCTTTTAGTATCTTGACAAGGGAATATAATAAAGGAGTTAAAAGATTCAGATAAAAATGTAAATTCAAAAATGATGTGGACTTAAACCGAAAATGCATACTACACTTCTCAAGTTAAAATGAAAAATTTATATACCCATTAAACAAAAGGGGTCTGGATGTATGACTTTTTTTACACATAAAAGGGATCGGTAGACAGTCCGAAGGGTCCACCACGATCACCATTTCTTAGGTGGACGGTCACGTCCTCAACGTTCTCTGAACCCAAGTTAGGGACCCAACCCTTCTAGAAGACCTCATACTTTACTGTGGGGTGAGGTCATCAGAACGGACTTTTCAAGGTACCCATCTCCTCGCAGCCTCCGATGTCAGGTACGTACGATTCAATGAAATCAATACAGACTGAGACACGTTGGGATACCTGACATCGGACGGTCCGAAGAGACAGGCACCCTAAGAGGTCCCTTCTGATGACCTCAGCCAACGGTACGGGAGAAAATCCCCTAAAAGAGTTGGGTCCCTAGCTTGGGTTCAGAGAACGTAGAAGACGTGACCGCCCGCCCAAGAAATGATGTCAGGAACCCTGGTGTTTCTCAGTCTGTGTCGACTCGTTGACTAGTGTCCGTGTCCCATAGACATTACAGTCGAGATCTTTTTCGGTCAGTCTAGAGACGTATATAGAACTAGACTAAGACCCGAGATATAAGACGACATGAAGAAGCAGATAGAGAAAGAGTGATTATGGTGGGATAGAATTAGTGGAATTGGGATCTTATTAAAATTATAGACCTTCTGTTCAAGAGAGTATCCCGAGAAGAAAACCTCACAAAACAGACAAGAAGAGGAAACGAGGAAGTGCATGTAAAACCTTACTTGAAGGACTCAAAGAAGTTTCGGTTCCCCTTAAAGCTAACCTTAATATGACTTAAGTGTTTCCTTGATTTCTCGGAGAACTACTTCCACTTTCTCCTCTCACTTTTTCGACTGTATTTGAGTTGTAAGTTTTTCGATTCTAGTACCGTAGACCAGGGTAGTGAAGTACCATTTATCTACCCCTTTGTCACTGTCTGAAATAAAAGAACCCGAGGTTTTAGTGACGTCTACCACTGACGTCGGTACTTTAATTTTCTGCGAAACAAGGAACCTTCTTTTCGATACTGGTTGTATCTGTCTTATAATTTTTTGTCTCTGTAATGAAACGGTTGTTTCCAGACATATCGGTTTCGATACTAAAAAGGTCATCAGTACATACCTACACTCTCTACCTGGTATTTATTTAGACTTGTGGTTTCTTAACTACGAAAACTTGACACGACAACCTCTTCTGAGAACTCTCAGGGAACCTGTCGTGCCTCTAGTTTGATCAGTTAGGATTTCCTTTAGTCAGGAATGGGAAGTAACCTTCCTGACTACGACTTCAACTTTGAAGTTATGAAACCGGTGAACTACACTTCTTGGTTGAGTAACCTTTTCTGGAGTTACGACCCTTTCTAACTTCCACCCTCCTCTTCCCCTACTGTCTCCTACTCTACCAACCTACCGTAGTGACTGAGTTACCTGTACCCAAACTCGTTCGAGACCTTCTACCACTACCTATTCCTTAGGACTGTACGACGTCCGTCAGGTATCCCAGCGTTTCTCAGCTTGTGTTGACTCACTGACTTGTTGTTATTGTTATGTTTCAGTACATAGAAGTTCACATATACAGATACATGAACTGGTGTGAAAAGTCGGTTCATCTAGTAAACATGTCATAATGTGAAGTAATCTAGCGACCACGGACAGTCTCCGACCCACAACCGAGTCACACCTCCATACTCTTCGGTCACCAAAAAAAGGTGGAGGTCATATAGTGACAGACTACTGTTATATCTTCTTATTGGATCACGAACTAAACGGTGTCAAGTCAAGTCGAATTAAGTCAGTGAGTCAACACAGGTTGAGAAACGCTTGGGTACCTGACGTCGTACAGTCCGAAGGTACAGGTAGTGGTTGAGGGTCTCGGATGAGTTTGAGTACAGGTAGAGCAGTCACTACGGTAGGTTGGTAGAGTTGAAGAGAGCAAGGGAAGAGGAGAGAGGAAGTTAGAAAGGGTCGTAGTCTCAGAAAAGATTACTCAGCCAAGAAGTGTAGTCCACCAGGTTCATAACCTCAAAGTCGAAGTCGTAGTCAGGAAGGTTACTTCTCAGTCCTGACTAAAGGAAATCCTAACTGACCAAACTAGAGGAACGTCAGGTTCCTTGAGAGTTCTCAGAAGAGGTTGTGGTGTCAAGTTTTCGTAGTAAATATTCCGTGAGTCGAAATTTAAGTATGTACTGATGAACTTTTTGATATCGAAACCGATATGTCTGGAAACAACCATTTCATTACAGAGATGAAAAATTATGTAACAGATCCAACCAGTATCGAAAAGAAGGTTCCTCGTTCGTAGAAAATTAAAGTACCGACGTCAGTGGTAGACGTCACTAAAACCTCGGGGGGTTTTATTTCAGACTGTGACAAAGGTAGCAAAAGGGTAGACGGTACTTCACTACCCTGGTCTATAGTACTAGAATCAAAAGACTTACAACTCGAAATTCGGTTGGAAAAGTGAAAGGAGAAAGTGAAAGTAGTTCTCCGAGAAATCAAGAAGAAGTGAAAAACGGTATTCTCACCACAGTTGACACATAGACTCCAATAACTGTAAAGAGGACCGTTAGAACTAAGGTCGAACACGAAGTAGGTCGGGCCGTAAAGCGTACTACATGAGACGTATATTTAATTTATTCGTCCCACTGTTATACGTCAGAACTGCATGAGGAAAGGACTAAACCTTGGTCACACAACAAGGTATAGGTCAAGATTGACAACGAAGAACTGTACGTATGTCCAAAGAGTCCTCCGTCCAGTCCACCAGAAACGGTGTCAAAAGTTAATTCTTCTCGACAAGAGATTCAGTCTTCTAGAGTACCTAACATTAACGATAATATGCTCATTTAGTGACATTCGGTTACTTCTGACATAAAGACCCATACGGATTATATTTTGTAACGTTGATCTGGACTTTCTTTTACGATATACCACATCGTCAGTTTTTCGGAAAATATAGATAGGTACAGAAGGGTAGAAATTTTTTTAACATTCTTACAAATTAATTCCCGATAACTAGGCTAAATCTACTCTAAGATAATAAGACGGTATACTGACGTCCCACTCGTAATTTTTAATCTTTCTCGCACTATGAGACGAGAGTCCGGTTTAATTATAAGTAGAAGAAAAAAAGACAAATTAACCTCAAATTAATCCCAATTGATTTATTTACTTTGGATCTCCGTGTTGTATATACTTTGAACAGTTCGGTAAAAGGTCGTGACCTTGGACTGGTGTTGGAGTACATAGAACTAGGTACTTCAAGCCCCTTCGCAACGTGAACCCTACGTCGAAATTTTCCGAACATACAATTACACATGGGGGACAGAAGGCCTCTATTTCACGATAAAGCAACCGTAATGAGTGGTACAGTTCGGAAAGACCATTTAAGAAGTCAGGGAGTGGAACGCCCTTTTCCGTAGTCAAATGGTGAAGGGTTCTTTACCCGACAAGTATTACGATGCAACATTAAACTAAGAACACTCCGTAACCACCTTCTGTTATTACCGGGTCTCAGCTACTATTATAGATCTCCGACTGGGAATTCTCTATGAGGAATTCTGGGCAAAAGTAAACTGACATCACAGTCAAGTCAACTGATTATTACAGACTGAGAATTAGTATGATGATACTAAGTCTTTTTCGTGGTGAAAGTTTGACAGATCCACAAATTAGGTTTTAACACCAACACCAAATCAAAGATTCAACACAGTTTGACAACGATAGGGTACCTGACATCGGGTGTCTGAGGAGACTAGTACCGAAAGAGGTCCGTTCTGTTGATTTCACCCAACGGCAAAGGAAGAGGTCCCCTTAGAAGGTCTGGGTCCCTAACTCGGGCCCAGGGGATACGACGTCCACCAGAGGACGTAATGTCCCCTTAGGAAATGGTTGACTCGGTGGTCCCTTAATATATTGTCAAAAATCAACAAACCCCCGTATCTCACTGGTCCGTCCTAAAAACGTGAGTTCTTTGAATGTTTGATTATTTACTTTCTTTCAGAATATACCGGTATCCTGACAAGTCCTTTCAAGCAACTTAGTCGGACTCTACCACGACACTAAACCTCTCCCTATTATTATCGCTTGTTGTTGTTGTTGTTGTGACTAGTCGATCGTTGTAATAAACTCGTAGGTGACTCTATTTGACCACCAGATGAAAAAGAACAAAACCTACGAAAGAGGATTTTTTGCAAATTTTGATTAAAATAAATAAAAGTAAATAGAAACCGACACGACCCAGAACAACGGCATGTCCGACGAGAGACCAACGCCACAGAAGAGAACACCTCGTACCCGAGACCCCGTGCGCTCGAAGTCATCAACCCCGAGGTCCCGAGATCCCGAGCCCGAGTCAACGAAACTCCGAACACCCTAGAAGGGTCTAGTCCCTCACTTGGGTATAGAGGACGCAACCGTTCGTCTAAAAAAAATGGTGACCCGGTGGTCCCTTTGGGACTTTTTTATGCAAAAAATTTTTTCGACATACATATGGAGGACAAAGACGACGGTCACACCCCTGTCGGTTTCTTTAACGGCGCCTCTGAACGATGTCTCCGTGCTAAACGATACGATTAATTGTTTTTGACAAAGTCACGTTCTTCTGAGTCCAACAAGGAAAGTTAAGATCCTATTAATTTGTAAGTAATTATGAATACTTCACGGACGGTACACAGTCCGGAGTAGACTTCGTAAATATATCAAATAGAGTAAATTAGAAGTGGTTTTGGATTACGTTATTTGTGATCCTAATATGAGTATTAGATCTTTTGACTCCGTCCCGAATCTATTGTCTCTTCATGTACACCTTAGGTCCGTAAACCGAGGTCTCTAGTACAAATGTCAGAGGTTCTAGAGGACTCGGAAATCCGTTTCTGACGGATAAAGGTTACGTCAGTAATTCTGTAGAAAAAAAAAAAAAAAAAAAGTCTTCGAAATCTTCGTCGGAACCCAGACAACCGGAGTCTCGAAATAGGTAGAGTCTACCCTTCCGGTCGAGGTCGAAACGGCCGTCCTGGTACTGTAGATACCACACCTACATGGACGAGAGAACTATTCGAGGACTTAAAGGAGGACCTCGACCCAGACACCCTCGGCCCTGTCGGAGTAGACTGACTTTTCCACCGTCCCCCATGTCGTTACAGTATTTAAACGGTGTGGGAACTGACTATAACAGGGTTCACAGGGGTATCTTAGCCAGAGAGTACTCGGAGGCAAGGGAAGTCCTAAGGGTCCGGAGGGGGTCTCGATTTAGACTGGACCTCCTCTTTTCTTTTTCTTTTCTTTTATCCTCTTTGTCATCGAGAAACAGTAAACTTATTTCAGATATTACATTCCATCTAAGTTATTGTACTCCGTCTTAGTTGAAGAACTTCGTTTTTGACGTCAGTGTCGACAATGATCCCGTTTTACGTTCACATCTCGTGACTTGAGAATGGGAGATTCAAAAATAATGTTAACGAAAATCCGGTGTAAGAGAGTAATCTGCGATTATTTACAAAAGGTAGCACACGTTCTTTCCAAAATATGTTTAAGGTAAAGGGTCTTGAGGTACTTACTTTACCTTTGGGGGAAAAGACCCATACCTTTATTGTTGTTTTTTTTTGGGGATTTTGGAGGACCGTGTCACAAAGAACTCATGGGAGACCCCACCGATCCACCGCGGCATCCGATTACGTGCCCGGGCCGAGTCGAGAGTCCAACGGTTGACGATACCCTCCTAACCTTCCTTTTCTCCCTCCTTATGTTCCCGACGGCCAGAAGGGTTTAGTCCAAGTAGTCGAGTCGAGATGAGTGTCGAGCACGGAGACAGTGATACTTGACACAGGAAAGAGTGGGCGAAACGGAGGGACCAACTAGTGGTGACCGTCCCTCCCCCGAAGATCCGGGACCCGAAACCGACAAGAACTCCTTTTCAGACGTCTTAGAATTTGCACCAGGATTTAGAACACAAAGAGAGGTAAACTGAGAGGGTTTTCAGCAAGTTCTTAGGTTCCTCTTTCCTGGTTCGAGCAGAACTTCTTACTTTCCTTCCTGTGGTCGAGGGAGAGGCTAGAGGACTCATTCGAGTCCCACACCCGCTCAGGTCGGAGAACAGGAGGCGACTCTCGGGATCATAAAGGGTCGGAGGACGTCGGGACGTCGAGAGTCTGGTCGACCGACGTCTCCTTCTCTCCCGGGACGACATCCCTCCACCCCTCGTGTCCAGGTTTTCTGGGGACCTACCACACCTCCTGGGGTTGTCTGGAAAACAGAATTCCCTCTTTGGGGAAAGGGTGGGACGGTCTCAGGACTTTGAGGATTTACTGACTGAGGAAACGGACTTCGGTAATTTCTGAGAGGAATTCTGTGTTTATCCTACCTTTCCGAATGGAACCTCTTCAACCACCTCTTAGGTAACGTGTTACCAGGACGAGTCTCCCTTGGGGTCCCTCCTCGGTCGACACCTACCCGGGTACCCGACGCGACTCTGTCCTCCTCTGTCGGTCCCACCTTTGTCTACACCCCGATGTCGGAGGAAAGGTGGACGAGGTAAACCCCCGACCCTCAGTCTATGACTAGTGACTAACGGTTCCGGTACACGGGAGTCCAAGATCCTCTTAGACCCAAAGTTTATCACGAGACCATAAGGTATTCGTGTGTGTATGCACAGACGAATAAGCAAGACCAAAACCAAGTCTGTGTAAGGACGACGTGGACGGGAGGGGACTTTGGACGGAACACGGATCCCCTGGGACCGACACCAGAGACCCGGAACCCCCTCTACTGTCCGACTTCTCCCCGGAGGGGTTCACTTTCCACTAGACGTATACAAGGTCTTTCCTTCGAGCAGTGGTTTGAATGTGCTCGTAGAGTTTGTGTTTATCCCTTCGGTCAGTGTCTCCCATATAAGGTCTTTTATCTGTTTTTCCTCTTTTATGACATATTTTCAGTACATAATCTTCACTTTTGTTCTTGTTTTAAAACTTTTCTATATACTTTATATCAGTATTCTAGAGATATATTTTATACATCTGTAGATATAGATATATCTGTATGTAAGTATTCTTCCATTTCTCTTTGGATTTTGGGGGTTTGGGATCTCCTCTCCCTATTTTCGACTTCTATTTCTACATGTAGATACTTAAAATACTGATGGCACACTCAAATGAACGACAGTTTCACAAGACTTCTGTAAATAAACTCGTCAATGTCTTTGAGGATGTTACGGTACAAGTAGAACTGTGAAGACAAAATTGGAACTTCTCAGACAGTCGGGAGGATGTAAAGAGAGACAGTATCGGTACTACGGAGAAAACCGTTATTTGTAGTCATTTGAATTCACGGTACTCAGTATAACAGTTAAAAATTAATTTAGTACCAGATCGATCCCAAACTAAATAAATCCGGACTTAAGTAAATCTGGGACCAGGTGTATTTAAATGTATCGAATAAATTGTTCGAGTACTAACATATTTAACATCTAAGGAAATTTTAAAGATTGTTATATTCAACATTTTCGGAAAAGAACATTTCGGTTCTCACCATCTGATATTAAAGGTTCCCACCACAAAATAAAAATTTGGTTCGTAATATTTTCTTTAGACAACATAAGGATTCATTTCTGTAAATACTCTAGTAAATTTCTATTGATAGGGTATACAAAAGTGAGTCTCAAAATCACTATACCGTTTCGGAGTAATATTGGTCACCACGACTAAAAAAAAAAGAAAGGGTCTTACCAAAGTGTGTCTACCAACATTTAGGTATGTCACTTACAGATCATTTTTTTTTTTTTTGTTTTGTTTGTTTTTTTTTGGAGTAGACGAGTTAATTTATATCATTTATGACGAAATTTGACGTCACTCAGTATGCCTATAGGTGAAAGGATCTTAAGACTAATTTTTCGTAGTACCAATTAATTACAAGGGTTCTTTCCCAGTCTCGAGTGTCCTTTACTTACCCTTCCACTGTCCTTCTTTTCCACCCCTCGTGTCCTGTGAGACCGAGCCCCGACAACTGCTCTAACTAAGGACGTCGTTCTTTGACTGTCGTCGAAACTCCTCCTCTCTCTAACACGACGAGTGGTAAATGTACGTCTAGACTGACCTGACTTCCACGTCCCCACGTCTCCCCTACTGTCTTTCCACCTTTCTTACTTTGACGATCTGTATTTGTCTATTCGTTCTTCCTAAATGACATATCGTGTCCCTAATATGGGTTGTAGTACATTATTGTATACGAACGTACGATACAGCGAGGTCAACACAGACTGAGACACACTGGGGTACCTGACATCGGGTGGTCCGAGGAGACAGGTACCCTAAGAGATCCGTTCTTATGACCTCACCCTACGGTACGGGAGAAGGTCCCCTAGAAGGACTGTGTCCCTAACTTGGCTACAGAGAATACAGAGGACGTAACCGTCCACCCAAGAAATGGTGATCGTGGTGCACCCTTCGATTACCTTATATTAGACGTTTTTTCTTTTTCTTTTTCGACTTATTGAAACGATATGTGGACTAACAAAAACAACAAATCAGTGAGCCCCCACTTACTGAGAAACGTTCGAGGTCTGAGGAGGTACCTTAACAGATCCGTTCTTATGACCTCACCCAACGGTAAAAGAAGAGGTCCGCTAGAAGGGTTGGGTCCCTAGTTTGGGTACAGTAGACGTGACCGTCCACCTAAGAACTGACGACTCGGTGGTCCCTTCGGGTACGTACACTATGATTATGTTAATAGCATTTAGTTGATATGAAGTTATTATCTTTTTCTTGTCATAAATCTTTGGTTTTCTTTTTTAAAATTAGATATAAAAAGTCAACCTTTTTTCCCTCTACGTTGATTTCCTCGACCAGCCCAAAGTCCCCTTTACCGTCTCCCTCGTCGTCATCCCCTCTGCGGGAAGTGCCGACTAGACTAGACCTGGGACGAAAGTTCATCAAAAACACACAAACCCCAAAGTATCTTGAAGACTCACAATTCATGCTAACTTACCCGTGTTGACCGTTAAGACGTGAGTATTGAGTCAACTTAAATGTCGGACATCGGTCAGTAGTACATTGGGAGTCTCCCTTTCTACTCAGTTTACGTAGAAGACGTTTTCCGTTCTACTTTAAACGAAACATCCCTCTTTGATCCCACGACGGGTGCGGACACAAACCCTCGTCTCCCAGTCACAAACGACGGACGACAGTCACTGGACCCCTGACCCGTCCACCCTCCTCGGCCAGTGGGTCGGATCCGTCTCTACGAGACGGACCTCCGACAACAGAAGACCAAACAAGAAGGGTGACGTAATGTCGGGGGTGTAAAGGTTTGTGTGATAGTCCTACGTTCCAGGTTGTGTCCCAATAATAATAAAAAAAAAGACTACTTACAAAACTACCTGTGCTTTGTAAATGTTTCCAGATTTTTAGTTTCGTTTAAAGTAATGTACGGATTACTTGAATAAACAGTCTTTCTTTAGTCTTAAGAAGGCCCTTTAGATCTTTCCCATCAACAGTAGGAAGATCGTTAAGGACTTTTGGGAGTACCTAATAATTAAAAGGACCTCCCTCCCCGACACTACCGGATATAACCAAACGTTGTGGTCTTCGTATCGACATAAACAAAGTTCCCTCTTACGAGTTGAAGAAAAAATTTTTCCAGTAAGAAATACATGTACTAACGTGAAAACTACCTCCGATCCCCACCCCTTGCCTACTGATAATATATTACGTTATTTTACAGTCCATAGCGTCTAGAAACTTTAAACCTCGTCAAATCGATTGAGGCTCCTTAGGTCTAAGTACTCGTCTTAGGGAAGAAAGAGACACGGACCGTTCTGTGACTGCTGGGGTAACACCTATATTATTCTTTTCAACCCGACTCTTAAATCATAGTAAACGGTTAGGTAATCGTTTGTTACCTTTCAGGGTGAACGTACACTCTGACAAAAAGACTTTTACTGTCCGAATGACATACTTCAATTCTTCGGTTCTTTTGTACAAACACTACACGGTATCCCCAGTTCTGAACACAAGTTTTGGGTTGAGGTGTTGACTCAACGGTAAACCCCTGTTTCGTACAATAAAAAGACCCAGAATCAAAGGGTCCCCCTGACCCGAAAAAAAAAAAATTACTAGTCATGTTCGGTGGGTCGAGATTTGGTGCAGGACTCAGAAGGTTCAAAGAAAACAACATCGAACCCATATAAGATTGTTCCTAAAACTCTTGGTCATTAACTATAAAAGATTTATGGGGTGATAATGAATATTTGATATAATATATATAAGAAAATACTGTATCATATGTAAATATCTTACACACAACAGATACATATAAAACCTATCCTTTCAATACTCTTGTAAGATTACTCTAGAACTATAACTGCAAAAACTCACGCGTACTCTTCCTTTCGGTAGGAACTGGGAGAATCCATGTATAATTTGAAAGGATCAACCCGACGGTCATTAGCTTGTCTTTTCTGTTTTCGTTAACATTATATATAAATCTATCTATGTCTTTTTTTTTTTTCCTCAACTACTGTTGTTTATTCCCATTTTTAGTAACTGCTTACCTACCTGAATCTGGTCAGAACTCGGCCCTCCAACACACCCGTTGTCGAGTCGGGTAAGGACGACTTGGGGGTCCCTACCGAAGAAGAAAAGACAAAGTGTCCCTGAACTTTTCATTCCTTCTTACTCGAAGGGACCGAACCGATGACAAACGTGTTTGTACCGGGTCCCGGAACACTCGGGGATTTGACGACGACGGTAGCGACGGGACCCACCTCTCTGTGAAAGGAAACACAAAAAACCTAGGACTAAAGAGAGTGGAAAGGACTTCAATGATAAGTTACGGACCTTACTAAGAAGTGGGTTCTTAAGACATTTCAGAAAACGAAATGTCCCGGACCCTCCCCTACGACTTTAGTCCGTCGAACGACCGAATGTAGTGGCCTCCACGTTTTCAGGTGGGGGACCCGGACACATGTACACACCCACACTCGTGTCCACACGTACACACATAACCCCCACCTCCCTTTAGGAACCTCCTAGGTCTCCCTTGAAGGACCCGGAACTCTCCCACAGAGACTACCAAGTAAAATACACACCTGAACCGGACGGACTCTAACCCAGAGTCTCATAGACTTTAACCCCTTCAGTTAAGGAATACCATTTGGAGAAAGATAAATGTGTGTGTGTGTAGGACATCCAAGACAAAGAGACCTCTTGAGACTGATTGTCGAAGCACATGTAGGGATTAAGGACTGAGAAAAAGAAATGAAGGATATCAGAAAAGAGACCTTCAGGAGGAAGGGGCAGTACCGTCCAACTTAAGGGACCCTTCCTCTCAAATACCGTGTCCTTTAAACAATCCGCCACAGGAACTCTGTTGTCGATACTTTCTCGACCTCGGTCTAACCCTGTTTCCTCTTTGACTTGAAGTTTGAAGGGGTCCTCGTTGGAGTCGGTTGGAAACCCCCCGAGACCTCGTTTTTACCGGACAACCTCAACAGGGGGTGACCCGACCTTTCGGTCGGAGGTACGTGGGTGGAGTTCGTCAGTCACTTGTACCCGTCCGGGACCCCAGTCCGTACGAGGGACCGACTCACCTCGACTTCCGACAGACGACAACCGTGAGAGTTCTCGAACCCGTCACTCGGGAGAGAATTTCCCCGTTCGTCCAGTGACCTGGACATGTTCTCCGACGAACAACAGGTGACTATCTGTAAAGAGGGGGAAAATTCACGGACTAAAATAGACCTGTGATTCAAGGGTCTTATTTCTGATGTAAAGGGTCGGAGAGAACGTTGATCCACATCGATTTACTAAGAGAAAACCAGTCACCTACAGTCGTCCATACACATACACGTCGGAGGTGTCGCACCGGAATTTACCTCTTCGTCCACCGAAAGAAGAGGGGAAAAGGGAAGGGTAACTAACCTTCTGTCTACGTCACGGGCATGCGGTCGTGGCGGAACTGTCACTACAATGAAACATTACCTCTAACGCGCACCATCTCACCGTGTCTCGTCCTCGGACGAAGGGATGTGGGCGCTTAATGAACGGCCAGAACGAGACCGACGGAGGTCGGAAGAATTAGTACTATGTGTCTCTCTCTTAGAAAAAGGAAGAAGTTCAGTAAGGCAAAAAGAAAAGAAAAAGACGGTACGATGGGTCGTACACCCTAAAATCAAGGGGCTAGTCCCTAACTTAGGTGCGGGGAACGTAACCTTCGTGTCTCAAAATTGGTGACCTGTGGGTCCTTTCAGGGTTCAGTAATATTAAAGGACAAAGTATGTCGACTTTGATTAATACTAACTGAAAGTATAAGGACGAAGATATGGAAAACGGCTCCAATTCGGGTTGTGTGGGATCTTTCTATTGCTTCAGGACGTAGTAAACCATGAAAGAAAACAAGACACAGGGCACACTACCGGAAAGAGAAACCCGATTGAAGACTAACTTGTAGTTTTTCCCACTCAAACCAGAGATTCTACTGACCGATTCCCTCCGTCACATACATATCTCCACTCGAAACCGGTTGTCTTTTCTTCCTCTCCCGAAGGTGAGACCAAGTACCGAACGAGAGAGAAACTTGCAAGTTTCACTTTGGATGGAGTAATATTGTTCCTAAGTAAAGGGAAGTTTACATTCATAAAATAATTGTGTTTTTCAGGATATAAAGGATAGGTGTATGTAAACTGAGTCTTATGTATGATTTACGTACGATTCAGCAAAGTCAGCACAGACTGAGAAACACTGGGGTAATCGGGTGGTCTGAGGAGACAGGTACCCTAAGAGGACCGTTCTTATGACCTGACCCAACGACACGGAAGGAGGTCCCCTAGAAGGGGTGGGGCCCTGACTCGAGCACAGAGAATACAGAGGACGTAACTGTCAACCCAAGAAATGGTGATCTTGGTGGACCCTTTGGGTGTAAATTGAGATGAAGTATTTTCAATATCAACTCCCAAAAACAAAATTCCCCTCCTAAACGGGACAGAAACGGGACCCAATGTGACTGTTTAAAACAATGTTAGTATGGAGGCCTATGACACCCAATTCAAGGTCTGGTGTCCTTCTTTCACTTATAGTGTTATTTCTCTCAGTGTCTTAAAACAACCAAAGGGTCACATATATTTTCAATATAAATGTGATATGACATCAGATACCTCACAAGATCTCTTCCGTTACAGTGGGACGAAGTCATGAGAACGGACCTTTTAGGGTACCTGTCTTCTCGGACCATCCGACGTCAGGTACCCCAGTGATTCTCAGTCTGTGCTGACTCGCTGAAGTGAAAGTGAAAAGTGAAAGGACGTAACCTCTTCCTTTACCGTTGAATGAGGTTACAAGAACGGACCTCTTAGGGTCCCTGCCCCCTCGGACCACCCGCTGGATACCCCAGCGTGTCTCAGTATGTACTGACTTCACTCAATCGTCGTACCTCACAAGTTATCGTCATTCAAATTTTTGTGTTACATGTATGTCAATTTTTATAAAATAACGATTTTTTTACGATTGGTAGTAGTCGTTCAACATTAGAAAGACGACCACCTTCCGGGACGGAGTCACAACTACCAACGACGATTTCCAACCCCACTGACAACATTAAAGAAAGAAAAAATTCTCATCTTAATAGAAAAAATTTTTAATTAATTAAATAAAATGAAATGTTATAACACAACCAAAACGATATGCAACTGAACTTAGACGGTACCCACATGTACACAAGGGGTAGGACTTGGGGTGAGGATGGAGGGAGGGGTAGGGTAGGGAGACCCAGTAGGGTCACGTGGTCGGGGTTCGTGGGACATAGTACGTAGCTTGGACCTGACCGTTAAACAAAGTGTATATGATTAAATGTACAAAGTTACGGTAAGAGGGTATAGTAGAGTGGAAGCGGGAGAGGGTGTCTCAGGTTTTCTGACAAGAAATGTAGACACAGAGAGAACGACAGAGTGTATGTCCCAATAATAATGGTAGAAAGATTTAAGGTATATATACACAATCATATGACATAACCACAAAAAGAAAGACTGAATGAAGTGAGACATATTATCCGAGGTCAAAGTAGGTGGAGTAATCTTGACTAAGTTTATATTAAAGAATTTTATTCCACCGTTACTTTAAACGGTGTAGGTAACTCAGAAGGAAAGTATTCACTAAAGAAGTATTATACGTTACGACAAACTACCATAAAATCGGTGTCAATCATTCAACCAAGTCAGCGAGTCAGTACAGACTGACAAAAGTTGGGGTACCTGGTGTCGTATAGTTCAAAGGAACAGGTATTAGTTGAAGACCTCGAACGAGTCTGAGTACAGGTAGCTCAGCCTTTACGGTGGGTTGGTAGAGTAGGAGACAGTAGGGGAAGAGGAGGACGGAAGTTAGAAAGGGTCGTAGTCCCAGAAAAGGTCACTCAGTCCAGAAGTGTAGTCCACCGGTCTCACAACCAAAGTCGAAGTCGTAGTCAGGAAGGTCAAGTCATGACTAAAGGAAATCCTAACTGACCAAACTAGAGGAACGGTAGGTTCCCTGAAAGTTCTCAGAAGAGGTTGTGGTGTCAAGTTTTCGTAGTTTAGAAGTCACGAGTCGGAAGAAATACCAGGTTGAGAGTGTAGGTACGTACTGATGACCTTTTTGGCATTGAAACTGATATGTCTGGAAACAACCGTTTCATCACAGAGACGAAAAATTATACGAGAGATCCAAACAATATCGAAAAGAAGGTTCCTCGTTCACAGAAATTTAAAGTACCGACGTCAGTGGTAGACGTCACTAAAACTTCGACCTCTTTTATTTCAGACAGTACCAAAGGCAACAAAGGGGTAGATAAAGGGTACTTCACTAGCATGACCTACGGTACTAGAATCAAAAAACTTATAACTCGAAATTCGGTCGAAAATGGGTGTCATCTGGAAAGGTTTAATATCAGTCGGGAGAGTTTGAGAAGATGACAAAATAGGTGATTCGAATCCATTATAAGGTTTAGGAACAATAAAGTTGTCGGAAGTGTTGTAGAAGTGGTCCTCATCTAAAGTGGAGCTCTTTAATGAAAGAAACGAGTAGGTATCCTTCGTTTAAGAGTAGGTAAGTTCAAAATAGTAGTCTAACGTCCTTAAGTCAGTGTAGAAGTCCGAGGTGAAGAAAGAAAATTAATTAATTAAATAAATAATAAGAATAAAAAAATTGAAAACCAACACGACCTAGAAGTAACGGCCCGACCGAAAGAGATCAACTCCACTAGTCCTCGATGAGAACCAACATCACATGCCCGAAGAGGACAACACCTCGTGTCCGTGTCCGGAGTTATCGATCCCTCGTCCCCGAGTAAACGACACCGAACGACCGAGACTTTGCGTGTCCGAGTCACCAACACCGAACACACAAGATCTTGTGACCCAGTCATCAACAACGAGTTCCCGAATCAACGAGATGTCGTGCACCTTAGAAAGGTCTGGTCCCTAATTTGGTCACAGGGGACGTAACGGTCTACCCAAGAATAGGTGACACGGTGGTCCCTCAGGGTCCGAGAAGAACATTAAGATCAAGAGAACAATAAAAATGGTGTAGACGTCAATAAAGGAGGTGAGTTCAGAACTTGGGGAGTTTCAGTAGGTACTCTCGACAGTAATTTAAGAACTTTTTGAGGGCACTTACAACTATAAAACTAGAGAAGGGTTTTTAGTTTTTATAAGAATTACCGTAGATCTTACCACTCAGAAAGGTCTTCTAAAAGTTAAATGAAACAGGTCTAGATGGTTGCCTTAGTGATAGATACCGTGTGTATCGAATTACTTGACATAAAGAATCCATTATTTTGAACTTTCAGTTTTAATCAGGAACTAGGGTGAGGTCATGGGAACGGACCTTTTAGGGCACCTGCCTCCTCGGACTATCCGACGTCAGGCACCCCAGTGATTCTCAGCCTGTGCTGACTCACTGAAGTGAAAGCGAAAAGTGAAAGTACGTAACCTCTTCCTTTACCGTTGGGTGAGGTCACAAGAAAGGACCTCTTAGGGTCCCTGGCCCCTCGGACCACCCGACGGTAGATACCCCAGCGTGTCTCAACCTGTGTTGACTTCACTGTATCGTATCGTCGAACATGACGTCTTACCTACAACACAATCGTCCGTGTTTTATTCTAATCAGAACATGTAGAGGTAGTCTCGGGAATCCACTGACACACGTAACGGTTACTCGTCATTATAAAACTTTCCCTAGAAAAAGGATTCGTCACCTAGAGTTGTCGCCCGAATTCTATAAGACATTTGGTACAACAGTTGTCTACACGACAGTAGTCCCGAAAGAACAAGGTGATTGTCTCGTGTCCTTCTCATCTAAATCACATTAAGAATTCCAGGATCCTAAAAGTCTTACCATTTATTCGTAATCGAAGTTGAAATAGTGTTCAATGTAATCGAGGGTTGTTCTCTCAGTCGAACAGGAAACTTTGAAACTTCAGTCCGTGACTGAAGAGGAGGGATCGAGACTTTCGGGAACTACCGTAGAAGAAGGTTATATATAACTTAAAAAGATATAACTTATAGACAATCAAATCACATCGGTGAAAGTAATTACTAGAATCGACCCAGAAAACCTATTGAAAAAAAAAAAAGAAAACCTATTGAACGACGTCGAAGATGTAGTCGTGAACATCGAAGTGGGACGTCAAACTACACTACTGAAGAAAGGAAGTCGGAGTACTCGGTTGAAGATAATGGTTTGAAAAGAAGACGTCGAAAGAGTGGAGAGAGTCGGAAGTGTCTTAACTCCTCTCAATCCCCTGAACGAGACTTAATCCGTAACTGAATTCCTTTACCACACTCACCAAACTAGAAGAGAGCTCTGGTGATTTTGAAAGAGGTGTAGTCGTTATTCTAACAAAGTGAAAGAAGAGTAAGTACACAAGTGGTCTTATCTAAAAATTAAAGGAAGTTCTTGAAAAGGAAGATTAATTCTTGACCGATGGAAACTGTGTTCTCGGGATCGAAAGTCGTATAGAGTCGAAATTTGGACGAAAAGAGTAATTCGAACTAGTAAAAAAACAAAAACTAAATTTCACTCTCTACACACTGAGAAGAAAAGTGAACTTGTGAATCTCTGGTAACACCCCAATAATTAACCGGATTAAAGTCATGACAACGAGTCCCCTATCCCTCACTCTCTCTACACCCTTGCCGGTCAGTCACCTCGTCAGTCTTGTGTATATTGTAAATAGTTAATTTAAGTTATGTCCACACCGAACACCGAGGGTTTTATTAATGTTATCATTGTAGTTTCTACTAGTCTCTAGTGGTATTGTCTATATTATTATTACCTTCCCAAACTTAATAATGTTCGTAATGGTTCACACTGTGTCTCTGTACTCCATTCGTTTACGACAACCGTTTTATCATAATATCTGAACTAGTTACGTCCCAAGCGTATTTGGACTTTAAATATTTGAACACCTTTATAACAATTGGTCGTTATCTGAGAGAGAGAGAGAGAGAGAGAGAGAGAGAGAGAGAGAGAGAGAGTATACTTTATACACTTTATTTACTCTATTCCTCAAACCAGAAATTTCCTTTTTTTTTACGTTTAAGGAAACTATTTCTGAAAAGTCTCGTTCCACTAATTCTACTAACTAATATGAGACCTTCTGACCTCTACCCTTGTGTCTACCCCTGTTTCCAAACGGAATTATGAAACGGTTTATAAAGACTCACCCTCCTCCGGTCTACTGATGTTTCGTCCGACCTTTATGTTGTCAAATCCATATTTTCATCGACCTTGGTATTTCCTTTGACTTTCACCCTTAATGATTCTTTTTCCGACACATTTACAAACACTGTTCCTTCCCCCTGTCAACTAGAGAAAGTCCCACCTCCCTAATTTAGTTTCCGGTTTTTTTTTTTTTCCGACATAAAAAAAATTTACTGGTCGCACCCCCAACCCCAGTACCACGACTTCTTCCACCTCCACTACTACCACTCTCCAACCCCTCTCAAGACGTGAGTCTAACACTCACCGTCCACTCTCTTCGTAAAGACCTTTTCCTACGAGGCCCCCCGTCTTGTCGCTCTACCTTAGTTCGAGACCAAGACATCCGGGATCCAACCTTCCGGGCACAGACTCAGGGTCTAGCTGGACACAGTGGAGCCGAGTCACTGTAGTAGAGAGGTTGGGAATCAAAGACATAGACATGTCACCCCGATTAATATCCTGACCAGAGTATCCTAGTGACATAACCCAGTTACTCCATTACGTACTACTCACAGGTCAGACCGTGTATTATTTCAGGATTAGTTACTATCGAATTTTCGTATTACTGACCTTCTCCTCAGTATGCTAAACCAGTCCAAGTCCGAAAGGACTTTCGGGAACAGTAGTAGTCTTCGTTTAACACAGTGGAGACATTCGACTCTACCGGGTAGTTCCACAGTACCAACGAGGTCGGTCACTAAAAGGAAGAACCGATGTAAAACTTTAATTGATCCTCCAAACTTTGTACAGCTACGGACCCAGGGTAGGGATCTCTAAGACTAAATTACCACACCCCTTACCAGATCCGTAGTCTTAAACCTTTTTAGGGGGTCTACTCCGATTACACATCGGTTCGAACTCTTAGAGACAAAATAGGGAAAACAGTAAGGGATTACCGGCGGGGATTAACAAAGTCCACATAATCAAAACAAATAAGTCGAACAACCGTTCCAGAACACCCGAGTGTACAAGAGGAAATAACGGACCGTCTCATTCTTACCCCCTTACCTTTGACTTTCCGAACCTAAAAACTAGACCATAAAAGACAGACCGACATCCTGGGACCCAGTATCATTCTACCTCGTACATGGTTACAGGTCTGTGACAGGGTTCTTGAAACGTACATAAACAAGTAAATAGGATAGTCTGACTACTCCATCCTATGTAATAGAATAGGGGGTAATAATCGGAGTCTCAATTACTATTGTGTGATAATACTCTTCAATCATTGAATGGGTCCCGGAGTCGTGGTACACAGACCTACACTTGGGTCCTCCGGGCTCACGGGTGGTACTTGGTGAGGTGGGAAGGGTCGACTATGGTCCGACGAAAACTTAAACAAGTAGGGATTCACCTCGACGACCTAGTAGGAACCAGGTTGGAGGGTTGAGGCTACGAGACGACTGGGTTGGTCGTGGACCGTCTTCCAGTATCACCTACCAGACCGTGATGGGTCGGGACCTGACTAATAATTCACTTAGTTCCTGAACTCGAGTCTGGTCTTACTCCCGTTTGTCTGTTCCTACTGTCTGTGTACCTTCAGTACTGAATCCTCCCCCTGAGACGGGTTTTTTCACTGGACCGATTTCCTTACTACAATACGTGGGGTAATACAAAGTCGGTTTGTTTACTCCTATCCCTGCACAAGTTTAGTCGACTCTGATCACATCAGATTACACCTGTCCATTTAAAGGGACGTATTTTTGAGAACAGTCCTTAAACCCCCTTATCTCTGATTGTCACTCTCTTTTCTACTTTTTCAGAGAACCCACCTACACCGGGGTTTTCATTTTATATTAAGTCGTACTGACCTTAAAAGGTACCGACGGACTGCTACTTCGGACTACAAGTCAAAACTCCGCTACGGAAGACAAGACACACAATTACGGGAAGGAATCGTGAGTTGAGAGGTATTTCACTGTACGTCTTAGAAAATAATCGTCACGAGACTCCCCTACTTCCTCACCTCTACCACAGTTAGTACCTCTTTTTGTTACTCCTTCTCTTATTACCACCGTCCTCTGTCTCTTTCCTTTTCAAATCCCCTTCGTTCTCCCTAGGTGTCTTTGAATCCAGGGGATCCTTACGTCTTGTACCGAATTACCTTAAATTAAATTGCATACTTTCCTGTCTTTTTTAGGATGTTAGACTCCCTGATCCTGTGAGTCCTCCGGCTGTACACCCAATAAGTTCCTGTTTGTTTTCAACTCTACTTTCTGTCGTATTTCAGACTAAAGGGGTCACTTTATGTCTCATTATTTTACCTCTGAGGAATTAGAGTTTTACTTTATCTAAAACTCTTTTTCTTCTCTTCACTCCATCTCATCCCAAACTTCTGGGGGTGAATCGGGGACCGTCCCCAATCTTTTGTGTCGAGGTGGAGTCTACAGAATTGTCCCCAGGAGTCAAGACTCCTTTTGGTCCTAATACTCAAAAGTCTTAGGACGACAGATCAGGTGATGTCCCTCTTTCCGACTGTTCTCACCAGATCCTCCACTGGACCCGTATCCTGAAAATCTTCGAGGAGTCCCCCAGATTACACGTCGGGTCCAACCCTTGGAGACAGGGAAGTCCTCTCGGGGACCCCTGTGTTCCCCTAAGCACCAAGATGTGTCTGCGTAAACCAATTTCGAATTTCGACAGCACTACCGCCAGTACGACCTAATCCACTCGTAGTGCTTCAATCATAATCCTTAAAGTTCACACCTATTTATGGGTTGTCTTGCTAACTCTGGAAGGAGCGTAATTCAGAACCGTCCTTGAAAAGGTCTCTCTTTTAGACGTCTGTCGTGTAGAGTCGACGACCTGCCACGGAGCCTAGGGGACGCAGGTCTGCTTCCGTCGACTCGTGTCGCACTGACTGAGTCTCCGGACCCCTCCGAGGTCGAGCGGGGTCTGCGGGGGACGAGTATAACCGTTATGTTCAGCTTTCGAAATTTTAAGTGTCCTTCCTCTAAGTTGTTAATAGAATAACTCGGAGACTACAATATCGTAAAAAAAATTTTTTAGTTTTAACTCTTTAGTTCACAGACCGAATCCTTTGTGTTCTGATCTCACCCCAGAACCTTGTTGGTCGGACAATGAAGAGAGAATTTGGACAGACGGGAACGTTACGTCCCCAATTATACAGCCCCAAAGGGTCCACCACGATCACCACTTCTTGGACAGACGGTCACGTCTTCTGTCCCTACGTCCCCAAGTTAGGGACCTACACCTTCTAGGCGACCTCCTCCCGTACCGTTGGGTAAGGTCATAAGAACGGTCCTCTTAGGGTACCTGTCTTCTCGGACCGTCCGATGTCAGGTACCTCAGTCTTTCTCAACCTGTACTGACTTCACTGAATTGTACGTGTGTGTGGGAGTCCTCTTCTTTAACCCGAATTTAAGTATAAGTTCACATGTACTGATTATATTTTCATAAAAGAAAGGTCGTCCAACATTGACCCATACTACTTATTTTAAAATATCTCTGGACTTGTAACCTTCTCTCCTTTCATAGTTCTGACTACCCTTTTCAGTTTCTTTCCCCTGACCCTTCCGTCCACTCCCGTCTGTCTCGACTAAAGTGTTGAATCTGATCTCGCCTGGAGACCCCACCTTATATTGAACTTGGAGGGGTGGGTGGGGTGGGGTGGGACCCTGTGACATTCTCCCTTTTCTGTACGGAAATACAACTTATACAAATACTCACTTGTGTAAAATTAATTGTACACGGGTTTGGTGGGTGGATGGGTCTCGAGTCTCCTTCGAGGATTTCCGACCGGGACTTGCTGAGGTAGGGTAATGGTTCTTAGTGACCGTTCATTCCGACAAAGATGAAGTAGGTTTTCCAAAAGTCAATGGAAGTCTCAGTTGTCCTTTGATTAGTCGTTCATCTTTTAACTTTCTTCTAGACGTAGAGTGACATCCTCAGTAATTTTATTTTCGTCTAAACCGTTTTACCGTTTAAAAAAAAAGAATTAGAAAGAAGATGAAAGAATTATTCAACTTTTAAGGTTTTGATTTTCGGACTCCTTGTGTCCGAGGAACCTCTTACCCCGTGTGTTACAGGATCTTGGACGTGGGAAGACGACTCGTACGGTCGGGTTACCAGTAGGTTTATCGAGAGGGGAGTACGAGAGTTTTTCGGGGACCTTTGGACTGGTGCGCCACTGTGTCAGATAAATTTTGAGGGACCTGCGTAGAGTCCGGTATAGATACAGGACATAACAAACTGAACGGAGAGGGGACATTCGAGAACCCTCTTTTCTCGGAAAAAAAAAAAAGAACAAAACCTTACTAAAATAAACAATAACATTCGGACCCACCTCTTACATGAAGGAACGACTAGCGGGAGAATATACCTACATAATTTACTATTATGGACCTACGTTGGTTCTAGTATTTTGGGACGGATAGTACATTGGAAACGAGACGGTAGGACTTATAGACCCCTTCGTCGAAGGGAGAGAGAAGGATTACCTTTGATCTTTGGACCTCGGGGATTTAGACTCTTGACTATATACCTTCCCATCGTTCTTTTTGCAAGAGAAGAGAAGGTACTCGAAGACTGGATAACTAGAAATTTTCAAGGGGACAAGGGGACGACGTCTCACCAACACTTCTCTTATCTATACCTTAGTTTACGTAAAGTGTATCTCAGAACCCCAACCTTCAGTGTCTTTGGTGGAGGTCAACCGTATTCGTTTGGTGTTGTAAATAACTCCTCGGTAACCACAAAGAGTATCTTGGTCCAGAGACACTAGACAATCCCTTGAATTCTTACGCGAAAACGAGAGATAAACGGAGAGTAGAAACAAAAGACCGGGGATGAATTACACTCAAAGTGCTTTCGTTCTTAAAACAAACGAGAAAAAGGACGTCCAAGAGGACACGGATCTTGTCATGGACCGTATATCATCAACGAGTCAGTCGTGAATAATGGTATAAAAGGACGTCTCGTCGATGGATACAAGGAGTCTTCCGTCAGTGGGGAGTCATGGGTTTAAAAGTAAAAACTTAAAGTCTGACTTATAAGGCCTAACCAGTTGAGATCGGTCCCCTACCCTAAAGGTTCGTTCGCACTAACTCCGTCTCCACGAAAACGTACTTTCTCAGAGAAATCTCATTCCGTCTGTGGAAGTATACACAAATGTTAACCCGTCCACCAACAGTCTATCGGACAACCTTCACCCCTACACCATTAAAGGTGCACCCTGACAGAAACCCACTTATCGAACAGTCTCTCCCCTGAGGTAGATGAGGGTAATGTACTTTGAAAGAACGTCGAAATGACTATAACAACAGTCGATCAGAGAGAAACCGGTAGAGGTTCCGGTTTCTACCGTGATAAAAAGTTCTCAACGAGTGAGACCACAGATTCTACCATTTCTCAGAGAACTTTACGTCCTCTGGGCCCAAACTAAGGACCCAACCCTTCTAGGGGGCCTCTTCCCTTACCGTTGGGTAAGGTCATAAGAACGGACCTCTTAGGGTACGTGTTTTCTAGGACTGTCCGATATCAGGTACCCCAGCGTTTCTCAGTCTGTGTTGACTCATTGATTACGCGTGGGTCACTAATTCTTTAGGTGGGTATGTAGACAGACTGAAGTCGGAGGTAACCAAGACTGAAACGGAAAACCCTGACTCTCTCTCGTTTAAAGAAGAGGTATATCGTTGGGAATTTTTTCAATAGACTTCTCTCACTAGTACAGTGAAACTTCAGAAAAGGAACCTCACTACTTATGTACGACAGACACGTCAGTAATGTAACACAGATCCTAACGAAAAGACACCAAGGACTTTTACTAGTTTAGTCACTGAGTTAACACCTACCCTCTGTCCGGGAGTCTGTATCCTGACGTACTAGAACCAAGGGTGGACTATCTAAAGTACACAGAAAAGTCGATGGGAATGTCTCAAAAGTAGTAACCGCCGTAGAGGAGGAAGTTCCTTGTGTACAGTGGACGATTCCCCTCTACCGATTCCCTCGACTTTAAGTAGTCGACCAATCAGACCTGGTCACTTCTAGATTGACCATTGGACCTCGACAAGGGTTAACTATGGAAAATGATTTAAAAAGTCGGGAAATACAGAAGAAAAAAGTTCCGATTTATCTGTGTAAGAGGGATAGAGGAGGAAAGACAGAGAAAGAGAGAAAAGTAAATTGACTATAGTACATTGTTTGTAAATATCTTACAGCTGATGACCCCTCAGAAGGAACCACCGAGTCTATCATTTCTTAGACGGACGTTACGTCCTCTCGGCCCAAGCTAGGGACCCAACTCTTCTAGGGGACCTCTTTCCTTACCTTTGGGTGAGGTCATAAGAACGAACCCTTTAGGGTACCTGTCTCCTCGGACCACCCGATATCAGGAACCCCAGCGTTTTTTACCCTGCGTTACCTCGTCACTTGTGATCGTTGATGACCTCTTCTTGATGTGACAAACAACCTTATTGTCCGTTTCCTACTCTGAAAGGAGTGTCTTAAGTGTGACGTCGTTCTTACGATCCGACTCATTTACGCACTAAAATTGGGTCCTCCTCACGACACTATGTCCACATCTATTCCCGGCAGTCGTCGTACGACGTCCTCCGACCTTCCGTACACCCCTCCCCCGAGACCCTCGGCGGACCGTTTCCGCCCCGGACTGTCCTCAGAGGTTCCTCCTCCTCAGGGGACCTACTTCTTCCTGCGGACTCCCTCCTCCACCACCTGGTCCGTCTCCAAAACGGAAACGTCTCGACACCTCTTCAGTTGTATCGCAAAGTAAGTCTCGTACCGGCTTCGTTTCTTAATACTCGTGGTCTCATCGTTCTGTTTAGTTCATCTTGTCCGTACCTGACATTGTCAACCGATAACGAAGTACTGTTTGGTGGAATTGTGGGTTACTGAATTCTATCATTTGAAAATACTGACGAGTGCTCAGTTGTCTAGTCGACCTTTCAAGACGACTTCACCGGGTCCGGACAGACTAGAGCTGACCCGAACGAGTACTCAGTCAGCCCACCGTCAGAACCAGAACCTACCGGAGTGAACGTACGACCGTCAAACGTCCGACAGTCGACCCACAGGTCTACTGCGCGAAGAGTAGTATGTTGTCCGATCGGCCTCGAACACGTGTGTCACCACCGTCTTTCACCTTTGTGGGTGTCGGTGAATTTTGGATCCAAACCTTACCCGTACCGTAGTGAAGATGGGGTACAATAATCGGTCTCGTTCAGTGTTCTGGTGAAGTAAGTTCCCTGTCTCTGTGGAGAACTACCCTCTACGTCGTTCCAGAACAACGTTTCTTACGTTTATATGCTTCCCCACTTACTAACGTTGGTAAAAAGATCGTGTTCATTGTATCTACTAATCCTAAAGAGAACTTTTTCTACCCCTTTGTAGTTTTTCTATATAATAATGATTTGAAAAGAATAATTATATCTAATCAAATTATTCATTTACAATATTTAACATAAAGTATAAAATAATAACGTAAAAATAATATAACATAAACAATAAACAAATAATATAATTGTAAAAAATTTCAATTAAAAGTAAATGTGTACATTGTAATTTCGTGTAAGACGGAACTTTTACCCTACAGTCTATTCCGATTTCAAAGGACGGTTGGTACGGGAACACACCATCCTACCCTGTAAAGAGACCTGTGGCGGGAGGCCCAGCGGGAGGTCCCACGACACCTGGTAAGGGGACGTAGGAAACGGAGACCAACAGATCGGTTAATCCTTCGGTGCACTTAAAGAAACGGGGATCTTGTGTCAGAGATGAAGAAGTGTTCTTAAAGCATTCCTTGGTACAGTTGGCGGCGCACTGTAGATCTAGGCGACACAGACGTCGTGAGGGACGACCAAGAACCAGATCGTTTGGACAGTCTTTTGTCCGACTCCATCCAGATCGGGTCGCACCGAGAGATGCACCGGAAGACGGTGCGTGAGTATAGAGGAAAGCACCGGGTAAGACCTTCCACCGAGGTCAAGGTGTGACTCCACTGACCACACAACAAACCCGTAGGCACAGCTTCGTGACAAACTTTAAACCCCAGATCACTCGGCGCAAGAGTAGCAAAGGAGAGACCCAAGAGGGTCCAGTGGCTCTCTTTAAAGTGGTGTCGGGGGGACGACTAGACTAAATCTGGGTGGTCCATGAATCCCCTCAAGGAGAGAGCCGACCAGAAGTCAACGGCGTCCAGTCACATGAAGTCAGAAGGACAGACTACACCCTTTTTGTAGTTCTCCCTGTCCCTCTCTGCCTCTCTTCTCCCCTTTCTTTCTTTCCTCCCTCCTTCCCCTTTCCTCCTCTTAATTCACACGTAAGACCAAGACGGTAGTCAAAAAATACCGTGGTGTACGGGATAAACTGGTTGACGATTTTAAAAACACAAGTAGGACAAATCGGAAATTAATCTATATTTTGAAAAAAACTTTAAAAAAAAAGACTTTCCTTCTTCTTTGATACCAAGGTGAACCCCTCTTCTCGACCCGGTTCGAACAACCCCCGACAAAAACAAACCACAAAGAGAGGTAACTAACTTAAGAGACCGTACGGTCTCTCTGAGTAGATCTTTTACCTTAATACCTCGTACAAGGACCAAAAGAATTAAAGAGAGAGAAATAAATTTTCTCACCTTTGTTGGTGTAAAACAACAAAAATGTTGTCGTCGTTTATATATATAATTATGTACCTTGTGAATGGAACACTGGTCGTGATACCATTACACACACGAGATACAAATAATAGAAGAAAAAGGATGTTGTTGGACGAGCCCCGCCTCTCCCCCCGAAGAAAAAAATTAAAATATAACATTATATGAACTAAACACTATCACACAATCAAAGTCCACATGTCGTTATACTAAATCAATATGTATTTTTATATAGATAAGAAAAGGTCTGAGAAAGGATAAATCCAATAACGTCTCATAACTTAAGGGACATGATATGTTATACATACCCAATTAATAGATAAAATATATATCACCATACATATATAATTAAGGTTGGATGATTAAATACTGAGGGAAGAGGGAAAGAGGAAACCATCGGTATCAAACAAAAGATTCAGACAATCCGACAAGGACAAAACATTTGTCGAGAGAGTCCGGTCACTCCGAATCAAAAGGACGAAACTGTACCCTTATTATAGTTCGAGTAAACATAGTAAAAAAATCTAAGGTGTATATCTACTGTCGTATACTATAAACAGAAAGAGATAGACTGAATACAGTGATGAATTATACAGGTGGGTAAAACGACGTTTACCGTCAAAAAGTAAGAAAACTTACCGATACGGTTTCGGAAACTGACACACCTAGTGTTATTTGACACCTTTTAAGACTTTCTCTACCCTTATGGTCTGGTGGACTGGACAGAGAACTCTTTAGACATACGTCCAGTCCTTCGTTGTCAATCTTGACCTGTACCTTGTTGTCTAACCAAGGTTTATCCTTTTCTTCATACAGTTCCGACATATAACAGTGGGACGAATAAATTGAAGATACGTCTCACTCTTTGCGACTGACCTTCTTTGTGTCGACCTTAGTTCTAACGGCCCTCTTTATAGTTATTGGAATCTATACGTCTACTGTGGTGGGAATACCGTCTTTCACTTCTCTTTGATTTTTCGGAGAACTACTTTCACTTTCTCCTCTCACTTTTTCAACTGAATTTCGAGTTGTAAGTCTTTTACTTCTAACACCGTAGGTCAGGGTAGTGAAGTACCCCTTATCTACCCCTTTGTCACTTTTGTCACAGTCTGAAAAAAAAAAAAACCGAGGTTTTAGTGACGTCTACCACTAACGTCGGTACTTTAATTTTCTGTGAATGAGGAACCTTCCTTTCAATACTGGTTGGATCTATCGTATAAGTTTTCGTCTCCGTAAAGAAACGGCTGATTCCAGGCAGATCAGTTCCGATACCAAAAAGGTCATCAGTACATACCTACACTCTCAACCTGTCACTTCTTCCGACTCGTGACTTCTTAACTACGAAAACTTGACACCACAACCTCTTCTGAGAACTCTCAGGGAACCTTCCGTTCCTCTAGGTTGGTCAGGTAAGACTTCCTCTAGTCGGGACCCTAAAGAAACCCTCCTTACTGCGATTTCGACTTTGAGGTCATGAAACCGGTGGAGTACGCTTCTCAACTCAGTAACCTTTTCTGAGACTACGACCCTCCCTAACCCCCGTCCTCCTCTTCCCCCGCTGTCTCCTACTCTACCGACCTACCGTAGTGCCTGAGCTACCTGCACTCAGACTCACTTGAGATCCTCAACCACTATCTGTCCCTCCGGACCGTACAACGCTAAGTACCCCAGCGTTTCTCAGTCTGTGCTGACTCGCTGACTTGACTTGACTTATTAATCTTCTCAACTAAAGAAACAGAGAAGACCTACAAGTGTAGAACTACCCTCTTGTCTTACAACTCGTTAGTAAACATCTTTAAAGGGTACTATACGTTAAAGTCGACAGGTCTAAAATTGTATATTTCGTAGAGTTGTCTACGAAATTGAAAAGGGAAAGACAATATCCCTCTCTAGTCGGAGAAAGGAATATTTGAAGTGTACGAGATAGAATGAAAACGGTTCAATTGGTGGGATTTTATGGTTTTGGAAATATTGAAGTCAGGAGAGAAGGGAGAACCTCCCTTAACTTTTAATTTTTGGTCCCAGGTTCTACTATGCTTAGACATGTTCACATATGATAACAATAACAGGTACGAACGATAAAAAAAAATTATAATATGGTACAAACCCGTAAAACTAAGTAAGTTGTGTATAAATAACTCGTATATAACAATCTACGACCTCCACGTTTTTTTACTTATTCTCAAAGACGGTAGTTTCTTAAATGTCAGATCATCCCCGAAGGGAACATCGAGTCAACCATTTTTAGACGACCGTTACGTCCTCTGGACCTAAACTAGGGACTCAGTCCTTCTAGGGGACCTCTTCTTTTACCGTTGGGTGAGGTCATAAGAACGGACCTCTTAGGGTCCTTGTCTCCCCGGACCGTCCGATGTCAGGTACCGCAGTGTTCTCAGTCTGTACTGAATCGCTGATTTGGTCGGTTGGTCCCCTCATACCGTCCGTGAGTACGACAGGTGAGTCATCTACTGGGGGTAAGAAAGAAGAATTACCTTAGGGTTAAAACAAGTCTGCTGTTATAGAGACCCGTCTCCCCTACTAACCATTAAACAGATCCTCACTTGTACACTTACCTTGAACTCACCTTCAGATGACTCTTAAATCCCTTCTTAATAGAAGGACTACCTTCTGTGTTCGGTTAGTGGATGAAGGAACGAAGAATACCAGGACAAACGTCTTCTGGTACCACACTCCTCGTCACCGTTGGTAGAACTTTGACTTCCTTTCTCGTCAGTTTAGTCTCTACGTACACCGCGTCAGTGGGACACAATATTGTAGTAACTTGACCACTAGGTCGAAACCTTGACACGTACAGGTCTGAATTAAAAGATGTCCCATTAGTTCAAGGAAAGAACAAATTCGGTAATAATCAACCTGAAGGAGTGATTCTGTTCCCTCTTTCGGTACGTTTCTTCATAAACTTTATGTCATATTATATACACTCCCGAAGGGGCCACTGAGTCACCATTTCTTAGACGGACGTCACGCCCTCTGTGTCCAAGCTAGGGGCCAAACCCTTCTAGAGACCTCCTCCCGTACCGGTGGGTGAGATCTTAAGAACGGACCTCTTAGGGTGCCTGTCTTTTCGGTCAACCCATGTCATGTACCTACCCCAGTGTTTCACAACCGATGTTGACTTTGCTGACTCGTACGTACGTATTATATACACTACTAACTCAATATACACCCTTCCGTCATATGAATCTCCATATGTTTCTCTTTATAATCGACAGGGACTGGGATTCTTAGTGTCAGATCCTCTTCGCAGTAGTTACGTATAAATATCACGTACGCTACCTTTACGACCTTTATAGGCACCTTCTCACATTCGTATGGTTTCTCCTCTTGGACTGAGTCCACAGACGTCACAAACGAGCACTACTCTCACTTTAATACATAAAGACCGTCCTCGTGACGACTCCAGTGGAACACAAGAAGAGTCGTTTAGTGTAACCATCCACGTATTACAGTTAAACACGGTAATGACCGTTACCATTCAACCTGATGCTCCTAGTCCTCCACAAACGGTCCAAGAAAAGTAATTTAAATGGTAAAGGGAAACAGTAATTATTCATAAAACATTCTTCTATAAAACTCTGAGACATCTATATAGTAATAGTTTGAAGAGTTTGAAAGTGAATGGTCAAAATCGTAGATAACTACTAAGAATGACTTGACGAAAAATATTCCGACAAACACTTCACTAAAAATTTTGAGATAAGGAAAATATAAATAAAACACCGTTACATATTATCTCTAATCAAAAGGGAAGATGAAGTAAATGAGGTTAATGAGTAATTAAGTATAGTCATACTTAAATACCTAAAGATAAAATAAGTTATCTATTAGACATTTATAGTACATAAAAGTACGAGTTTAATGGGATCTAAACCGTCTCCCCCGGAGAAGTCTGAAGGAAGACACGGAATAAGAGACTCTAAAAGAATATGTCAAATAATATGCTCTTCTATAAGGTATGAGTAGAACTTTAACTTGAGTAGAACTTGAGTAGTACAGGGTCGGTACTTTAGTCGGTAAAGGAGTTCACGGAGACGAAATCACTTCTTGCCACACCATAAATCTTTGATTTTAGATCTGTTATCCACATAAGTAACGATGACACCCCAGTAACGAAGACCCGGAAGAGTCACCTGTATTCATTATCTATTACATACATGTACATGGATCTGACACACCTAGTGTTATTTGACACCTTTTAAGACTTTCTCTACCCTTATGGTCTGGTGGACTGGACGGAGAACTCTTTGGATATACGTCCAGTCCTTCGCTGTCAATCTTGACCTGTACCTTGTTGTCTGACCAAGGTTTATCCTTTTCTTCATGCAGTTCCGACATATAACAGTGGGACGAATAAATTGAAGATACGTCTCATGTAGTACTCTTTGCGACCTGACCTTCTTCGTGTTCGACCTTAGTTCTAACGGCCCTCTTTATAGTTATTGGAGTCTATACGTCTACTGTGGTGGGAATACCGTCTTTCACTTCTCTTTGATTTTTCGGAGAACTACTTTCACTTTCTCCTCTCACTTTTTCAACTGAATTTCGAGTTGTAAGTCTTTTGATTCTAGTACCGTAGACCGGGGTAGTGAAGTACCCTTTATCTACACCTTTGTCACAGTTTGAATTAAAACCCCCCGAGGTTTTAGTGACGTCTACCGCTAACGTCGGTACTTTAATTTTCTGCGAATGAGGAATCTTCCTTTCAATACTCGTTGGATCTATCGTATAAGTTTTCGTCTCTGTAATGGAACAGTTGTTTCCAGGTAGATCAGTTCCGATACCAAAAAGGTCATCAGTACCTACCTACACTCTCAACCTGACACTTCTTTCGACTCACGGTTTCTTGACTACGAAAACTTAACACCACAACCTCTTCTGAGAACTCTCAGGGAACCTACCGTTCCTCTATGTTGGTCAGGTAAGATTTCCTCTAGTCAGGACCCACAAGAAACCGTCTTTACTACGACTTCGACTTTGAGGTCATGAAACCGGTGGAGTACACTTCTCAACTCAGTAACCTTTTCTGAGACTACGACCCTCCCTAACTCCCGTCCTCTTCCCCTACTGGCTCCTACTCTACCGACCTCCCGTAGTGGCTGAACTACCTGCACTCAGACTCACTTGAGGTCCTCAACCACTACCTGTCCCTCCGGACCGCACGACGCTAAGTACCCCAGCGTTTCTCAGCCTGTGCTGACTCGCTAACTTGACTTGACTATTTGCATATCTTCATTTTATACATAGTCATTTCTATATCCATATTTTATTTGGTCCTCCAGTATGACTTTGGAGGTTGAGATTAGATCGTGTTGGAAGAGACTGGTACTCTTTAGACCAGGGAAATAGGAGTAATATAAATGTAAAATTAGGATAGTATATGATTCTCATCAAAGTATGAATTGGCTCGGTGAGTGGACACCGTTTGTCAAGTTAATTGACCTTAAGTATAAATAAATGTCAAGAATAATAGAAATAAGATTCCCATATATTATTTCTATGACACAAGTTTTTAACAAATTCAACCAAAAAGGGAGAGGAAACCATTCTGACAGTAACTAAATTTTTATGTCCATTCGAACAAAAACAAACATAAAGTAAAAACCAAAACAAAAGGACTAAGAAAATTTAAAATAGTAACATATGAACTAAACTCATATTTTTATATTAAGGTTCTTACTTTTGAAAAGTTTTTATAAGTTTCTTCACAGTGAGGGAATAAAAAGCTCTCAATTACCATCCTAGCTCATGAGTAGGGTATCCTGGAGGGACTACCGAGTCTACCATTTCTTAGACGGACGTCACGTCCTCTGGACCTAAGTCAGCGACTCAACCCTTCTAGAGGACCTCTTCTCTTACCGAATGTTAAGGTCATAAGAACGGACCTCTTAAGGCACCTGTCTCCTCTGACCGTCCTATGTCAGGAACCCCAACGTTTTTCAGCCTGTGCTGAGTAGGATATGTCCTGTAGCTTCCGAAGTTTACAACTCGGTCCGGGACTTCAGTACAGGTCTTAGTGTTCCGTCTCCTGTCTGAAGTACACCCAAGACTCACAAAAAAAGTCGGTGAGAATGACTCCACTATCAAAAGTAGGTTCTACCCTACGTCCCTATATATATATAAGTCGAGATAATTGACGACATACACCTAAACACTTGTCACTCATTTGTCGGTACAAACAGAACAATAAAGACGAAGACAGGATTACCAAATAAAATGGGTTTTATTAAGATGAAACTGGACGATCGACTCGATTTTCCACAAAATTTGTGTTTGTTTTATAATAATCGGAACCCTTATTTTCTCAGTTAAGTTCGTATTAAATAGTCCAAGGGTCCGTAAAACCTTTAAGGGAACACCGAAGGTCATTTGATGGATAACGGGTAGTTCTGAAATCATCCAAAATAGTCTACACAATGGAAGTTTCCGGTCAGAGGGTGATGTTGTAAAACATTCAAGGGTCTAGCCTTCGGTAGTAAGGACCCTATGAAATAACGGAAAGTCTTTGGACTTCCGTTATGGTTTACAGTTAAAGGATACTCTATTTGTCAGGGAAGGAGCTTAACAAAAGGGAAAATTGAATTAAGTGGTTTAAAGTTAGGTAAAAGAAAGGTAATTTTCTATACACAAAATACAATTGAAGACAAACCTTTGGTCCCGAACGAGGAGACAAGGGAGTTTAGGAAGAGACCAAGTCGTTTAGACTAGACTGGGAGTCAGGGGTGTCTGAGACGTCTAGCAATCTTGTTCCACGTTCCCTGTGACGTCCCATCAATGGGACGCCTCGTGTCAGTCGTACACGACCGTTCGACCCCTAGATCTATGATGATTCTGGGCGACTTCCAGGTAAATCCCTTTAGACTAATAACTGCCTCTGGTCGGTCCCTGTCTCTGATCTTTAGGAGTCGGCGACTAAGACGTCTCTCCGAAGAGAGAGGACATCTCCTCTGAGAGTGGTCGTACTTGAGAGCAACGAAGAACGTTCCACACGGAAAGGGTCAGTGCCGGGTGCCCCGACCTTGAGTCAGTCGGGTCGTCAGAGTTTGACATGGGACACCAGGTCGTTTAGTCGTCCCGGTGTTTACTAAAAGTCAAGTCGGAGTGTAGAAAGGTGTAAAAGGTCGACCTACCTGTTGTTCGGGGCACTCCAATTTGCTACGTTGGGACCCAAAGTCTCACTCAGTCAACGAGTCGATACGACATTTGGCACCCGAGCGAGTCCGAAGGTCCTGAAAAGAGATTGGTCGTCTGGTGTCCCAGGGAGAAGACGTTAGCCTAGCCGAACAGACGTCTCTTTACCTTAATTCGATAATCGTTCACCAAAGACTGAGAACGTCTTTGTGGTCGTTGTTACCGGTGAAGCTGCATTGCAAAATTCTCGCGACAAACAAAACCGTCACAAAGTGATATAATGTGTAAGGACGGTGAATTAACAGGAACATTTCTAGTTGTTTCTGGAAGACTTCGTCGCGACCTTCGACATCTTAAGTCGGTTCGTTCACAAATAATTTTACTCCTCCTTTCCCCAATCGAGATATATAAGTTAATATGAGACTTTACTGTGGTAAAAGAGATGTGGTAGTAGGTAAAGGACTTGAAGATATAGAACGGGGATGACGGAAGTTAAGACTTTCAAGTTTTTATACAAGATTAAGAACTAGAACAATAATAGTTTGACGAGGGAGACTGGAAGTTACGATAAACCGCTCAAGTTTCGTGTATGTTCAGTGTCGTAGATTATAAAAACAAGAACGAGAAAATTTGTATTATGTTCAGTGTAATAATATTAATATAATTACTACTATCACTTGTTTGTGGAATATATAGAATTACCTGGAACGATTTCCCGAGAATATTCGACACGTCTCATACCTGGATTTGTATTAAGAGAGAGAGAGAGAGAGAGAGTCGTTTCCGTTCTTTTTCCTTTTGTGTCGACAACTATGTGTGAAAAAGAAGTAGAAGGTACACATCAAAGACCGGTCTCTGAGTCCCCGTCTATCGCTACCCAAACCCCTTAGTTAAGGACGGGAGTTACTCAATTGTTGGGTTGTCCTACCTCTCCAGTACGGTCACAATCTCTACCAAGTTTAGAGAATTTATCTCCGTCTTTTCAGTGGGACACCGAAAGGACCTAGAAACCTTTACAACTTTTAATTCCTGGTCAAAGACTTCTAGTGGAAATCCATAACTTGGTGTGAAATATAAAGACCTTTGTACAGGTGTATACGAGAGAGGAGACACAAGATAGTTCTTTGAGGACTTGACCCATCCTTTGATAAATTACTTTTACCCGGATATAAATGATAAAATTTTTTATTATATTATTTTAAGAGAGAAAAGGATTTTCTTCGTCGTTCTCCTTTTAAAATTGTCACATTGACTCTCTTTTCCTATACAAAGGACACCGACGACATTATTTGACCCTCTACATTTTCTTGTCTTTAAACAAGAGAGTGTAAGACCTCTGATATTTGAACTTTAGTCATAGTGATCTTTTGGCTCCACAGTCGTCCCGAAAGGAAGGAAGTCTTCGAGATCCCCTCTGAGAAGGGACGAAAGGGTCGAAGACCTCTAACAATCGTAAGAAACCGAACACTGACATAGCGAGAGCAGAAGCTCCGGACGTAGAAGTTTAGAGGTAGACGACTGAAGTGCAACGGAAGAGGAGGGAGACCCACAGTTTAGACGGAGACGAAGAGAGAAGTCCTATGTACACTAATGTAAGTTCCGGGTGGATTTACTAGGTCCCGAAGGGACCACCGAGTTTGTCATTTCTTTGACCGATGTCCTGTCTTCTGAACCCAACCTAGGGACCCAGTCCTTCTAGTCCTTTACCGTTGGGTGAGGTCACAAGAACGGACCTCTTAGGGTACCTGTTTCCTCGGACCGTCCGATATGTCCTATTGGAAGGGTAGACTTCTAAGAATTAGTATAGATGTTTCTCAAACGGTATATTTTATTAAAGGAGTTCAAGGTCCCCAATCTTGTACCTATAGAAAACTCCCTGGTAAAAAGTCAGAAGGTGTCCTCCGAATCTTTCATAAAAAAAAAGGTACTTTTTTCTCAATTCTTCATTAAATACTTCCTATTATACAGTATCTTACTTGTTTTGGAAACTTTTACTCCCTCATCTATTTCTCCTTTATGTTCCTCTCAATAATATTTTATCCTTGATTTTATAAATTAAACCGTTAGATCCCTCTGGCTAAAGTATCAGGTCATCAATTCTCGTGTCTACAACCTTAAGCTGACGGACCAATCTTAGACCGAGGTAGTAAATGACCGACACACTGGACCTTATTCAATGAATTGAACGGAGACGGAGTTACGGAAGTAGATATGTTACCACTATTATCATGTCTGAAGTATCCCAGCACCATTTTACTAATTTTCTGATACATTAAATCTCGTAAACCTTTACAAATGGTGATAATAAAATTCTTTTGGTCTTTAGACGTTCTCCTTCATATTTAAATTTTGTCTTGTTTTTCCTCTTTACCTACCTTCTATTCTTGTCTCTTGAAACTTTTATCAACTGGTTCTTCTTTCTCATTTTTCTTTACGACGTATTTACTACATTCTACTTTCTATAAAAAATTTTTCATTTAATTTTTGTAAACGATGGTGTTTAAACTCCCCCTTTATCTCATTTATACAACGTATAGTCTTTTTTTCTGGTTCTGATATTAACTCCTGTGGTCCTTTTAACGTCTTTCGTCCTTTCTTACAAGGTTCCGATTGTTGAGAAGAAAGGAAATATATAAATACACCAACCATCACATAAAAAGTCTAGAAGATACAGAAACGACTAAAAAACCAGACAACAAGGTCATTAACGACTTTCTCCTAACTATTTTATAGATTCCAACACCTTAAAAGTTAAAAAGGAAAATTAAGATAGACAAGAATAGAGTACTTAAGACACTAACAAAAATCAAAGTATACGTAAATACTAACAAATGTGGAAGGAGTACTTAACTGGACAACAATATTACTTTGTCGGGTGAAATAAAAATTATTACGAAAAACAGAATACATAGTCAAAGGACCCCAATTGATTTTCATGGTGTTTAACCCACCCAATTTTGTCGTCTTTAATGTACGAGTCAAGACCTACGATCTTCAGGTTCCATAGTCGGCCCGGTACGAGGGAGACTTCCGAGGTCCGTTCTTACGGAGGAAAGGAGAAGGCCAAAGAATACCAACGGGCGTGAGGAACCCTAAGAGACCGGACATCTAGACAGTTAGGTTAGAGACGGAGACAGTAATGCGTCAGAAAAACTGGGACAGAAGTACAGAGATACAGGTTTAAAAGGAGAAGAATATTCCTGTGAAGGGACTATCGAGTCAACCATTTCTTAGGTGGACGTTACGTTTTCTGGAGTCAAGCTAAGGACCCAGTCCTTCTAGGTGACCTCTTCCTTATCCGATGGGTGAGGTCATAAGAACGCGAAGGGAACACCGAGTCGACCATTTCTTAGACGGACGTTAAACCCTCTGGACCCAAACTAGGGACCCAACCCTTCTAGGGAACCTCTTCCCTTCCCGATGGTTGAGGTCACAAGACCGGACCTCTTAAGGTACCTGACATATCAGGTACCCCAGTGTTTCTCAGTCTGTGCTGACTCACTGAAAGTGAAAATGTCCCTATGACCAGTAACCAAATTCACTTCCAGTGAGTCACCACAGACTGAGAAACACTAGGGTACCTGACATCGGGTGTTCCGAGGAGACAGGTACCTTAAGAGGTCGGTTTTTATGGTAAGGGAAGAGGTCCCCTAGAAGGGTTGGGTCCCTAACTTGGGTCCAGAGGACGTTATGTCCGTCTAAGAAATGGTAGACTCGGTTGTCTCTTCGGGTCATTACTCTAATCCCAGGTAGGATTACGTGACACTAGAGTAGAGTTGAACTAATATATTCGTTTCTGGGATAAAGGGTTATTCTAGTGTAAGTCTCCGTGGTCCCCACCAATCCTGAAGTTATATAGAAAAACCCTTTGTTAAGTTGGGTGTTGTAAAACCTTAGATATAAGTGTATCGGTGACTTCAGAAGAATCCGAAAGATAAACGTATCATGCATACAAAAAAGGGTAAGTAAATGATATTCGGAAAAATACAGAAGTCTAAATTTCACACAGAGAATATCCGCCATCAAGAATTGAAGAAAGACTGTTAGAGAAAGATAACTAATTTAACAAATTAGACAATTATAAGTTACACTAATGACTAGACAAACCCATCCGATTGGTTTACAATGGAAAACGAAAAACGGACAGAAGAGATATAAAATAACGGAAATTTTTAATAAACTTACAAAATTTAAATAAATCTAAAATAACCGAAAAATCAACACCGAATAAACGTAAAAAAGAATCACCAACTGATAATTAGTGATCAGTTGTTATATATGAGAAAAATATTAATTGTACCATTGTATTATTGTAAAACACATTTTATAACTTTTGGACGTTTATATATCTCGGTATCGGTGGAGACGAGACAGGAAAAAGAATATCAATACACATAATGTATATGGACATAATATTTAGGGTGTTCAGTCACAGTATGAAAAACGTAAATTGTCTAAATAAAAAATTCAACTCTCTTTTTATGAGAGGTAGGAAAAGACTCCTAGATCTAAAGGTAGATCTTAGAAAAGGGAAGTCGATTCCTTGAAGGGAATCGTAAGAGTGTCTCATCTAGACGGTCGTTACTTAAGAATCAAAAGAAAATAGACTTTATCAAAAATAAAACGGTAATAGAAACTTCTTATAAAAACGACCTATTCTATCAGACACAACTATCAAAAAAAAAAAAAGAATGTCGTGAAATTACTTCAGAGTAAGAGAAGACCGGAGGTACCAAAGACTACTTTTAAGTAAAGAATTAACCTAAGATTAGGTTATACATTACGTAGTAAAAAGAAAACGACGAAAGGTCAAAACAGGAAGTAATCCTGTTATCGAGTTATCGAATTGACACTACATAAAGTTACGATCATACAAACACAGATAGGATTAACCACAACTGTTCCGTACAACTTAGATTCAATTCAAAAACAAAAAGTTGTTTAAACCCTTTGAAAACTGGTAATTAGTTTATAATAAAAGACGGGATAAATAAGAGAGAAGAAGAAGACTTTGATGACATACAATTAGTAAACTATAATAAACTCTCTGAGGAACAAGTAAAAAAGTCAGAAAAAAGAGGAAACAAGCAGATGTATCTATTATAGTAACTCAATAAAGGTTCAAGCGAATAAGAAAAAGATGTAGAGGTAAACCAATAATTTAAGTAAGTCATTCAAATTTTAAAGCCGATAAAAAATCAAGATCTTAAAAGTGAGAAAATAACAAATTGATAGAGACGATCAAAAGGACACAAAAGTACGAAACCCTCGTATAAAACGAAAACAAAATAGTTCTTATCAATTTTATCGACGAAATTGTAAGAATAGACAATCAAAGTTGTAGACGAAGTAGAGTCCCAGTCTACATCAAGTGAGAGAAAGGAGAACTCTTACACGAAGTAAAAGAACTAAGAAACATACAGTTCAATAAACACTTACATAGTGTATCATACTTTTATTTCAATACTTTAAAGACCAAAGATAAGAAAAAGAGATCACACACAACAACGAAATGAAATCGTCCGTTAAAGGAACTGATCCGAACCTGACGTTTAATACAAAGAAACCCGTCGTCGAGATCAGAACTAAGTCTAGTAAACGACATCGACTCGACGAAATAAGAAAAGATACACATGAACCAAGTCTCCAGTCTGACTCTATACCGATCTGTCCTACATCCCTAGGAAAGGGTCCAAGGAAAGAGAAGGGAGGGTCCTAAGGATATGAGTGAAATCATTGTCGAAGGGTCGAAGTGAAAAGACTAAGACGTTCGGTCCTTCTGACACCGAAAAAGGTAATCACGGGAGTGGTGATCCGACGGTCTACGGTTTACCTGACGTAGTTAGAACCCGATTTTCGACGTCTTTACCCCTTGACTGGAGAACCGTAAAGAAAGGAGATTCGTAAGTGAGGGGTGATATCAGAAAGACGAAGACAAGGGAGAGGTCACCGAAGTTCATCATCTAAAAAATAATATAGGTCTAAAATAGTAACAAAGATCTCCCCTTTCCCGTAGGAAACCCTCCCTGAATAAGGTAGTGATAGGTTTTGACCTTTAGGTAAACTAGACATCCTAACAAAGATTGTCATTTCTCAATTTTTGTTGAACTTACGAGTAGTTGTCTCTTTCTAATTTCTTTGACACCAGGTAGTAGGAAACCTTATGATACGTTGGTAACTTTTCTTACTTTAATTGGATTGATGATTTTTCCTCTCTAATGGTCCTTTATGGGAATCCAAATTTTCGTTCAAAACCTTGATAAGTATCTCAGACATATCACCCCTGACACACCATATCGGAGGACCCAGGAGTGAAGTCCTAGTTACGGGAATAAAGAGGTTGGTGATCCTCGTAACCGACAACTTCCTAGTGTCACCTCAAAGTGATTTCCTTGACGGAAATCTCCTTTCCTCAGTACTAAAGAATTCATGTAGGAGAGGAATCCCCATCGACAGTGAGTCACTGACTAATTACGTTTCCACGTCACCGAGTCAGGGAAATGGAATTTCCAACTGAGGCTTCCACACAGACGTCACGGGGGTACTCTAAGCGACTCTGTAGTCGATCTAAACGTAGTATCAAGTGAACAAGGAGACGATTGGGGTGAAGGAGTGAGAGAATGTCCGGAACAAGATAGTTAAGTAAGGGACGGTAATTTAGAGAACGTACGTTCAGTGGTAGAATCTCAGATTAAGAACCCCTGTGACTAGATTCCGTCGGATTAGCAACGGTTACCACGGACGTCGGTACTTTAATCTTCTGTGAACGAGGAACCTTCTTTTTGACACCGTTTGTATCTGTCGTATAATTTTTCCTCTCTGTACTGAAACGGTCGTTTCCAGACATATCATTTATGATACTAAAAAGGTCATCAGTACATGCCCACACTCAACCTGGTATTTCTTCCGGTTCGCGGCTACTTAACTACGAAAGTTTGACACCACGACCTCTTCTAAAAGGGAACCTGTTGTATCTCTAGTTTGGTCAGTTAGGTTTTCCTTCAGTTGGGACTTACAAACAACCTTTATGACAACGACTTCGACTTCGACGTTATAAAACCGGTGGACTACGTTTCTTGGTTAAGTAACCTTTTCTTGGACTACCACCCTTTCTAACTTTCGTCCTTCTCTTCCACTACTATCTCCTACTCTACCAACTTACCGTAGTGACTGAGTTACCTGGACTCAAACTCTTTTGAGACCCTCTACCACTTCATGTCCCTTCGGACCGTATGACGTCAGGTACCCAAGTATCTCAGTCTGTACTGACTTACTGACTTGTTGTTGTTTTGTGTCAAGATATTTAAATATATACACATATTTCCGTCTCCTTCGTAAGACCTAATTATATACACTTTTGTTGTCATTATCTATGGAAATTCCTTCATAGACCCTATACCTCTCTCATAAGTTCTCTATCGAGTTAAGTGTACACAACAAATTAAAGAATGTTTAGTAATATAAATACATATAAACACCTTAATTTTTGTTTATTTTAGTGTTTTCCCGAAGGGATCACCGAGTCTACAACTTCTTATGTGGACGTTAAGTCCTCTGGACCCAAACTAGGGACCCTGTCTCTCTAGGGGACCTCTTCCTTTACCGTTGGGTGAGATCATAAGAACGGACCCTTCAGGGTACCTGTCTCCTTGGACCACCCGATGTCAGGTACCCCAGTGTTTCTCAGACTGTATTGACTCACTGATTCGTGTGTGTGAGTATTAGTGTTTTCGATTTTTACTGAGAGGTAGAGACAGACGTCGGGTCTAGGAAGTCTTGGACTCGAGATACTGACATATGGGTCAACGACAACATACGGAGATGGACCTATAGGGAGTCTTAGAAATGTAATTTCAGAGGGGGTTTATTTGAGTCGTAGAGGAGGGAGGTGACAAACGGGTTTAAAAGAGAGAGTCATTCACTCTTGTAGTGGTGAATGAACCAAAGTGGTTGTCTCTCATACCTACAGTAAAAACCGAAAATAAAGATGGAGTGACGAGGTGAAGGGTAAGTATAAATTCAAGACGACTAAGGTAGAGGAATTGTAAGAGTCTGGGAAGTCAAGTAAGGTAGACAATGATAATAGAATAAGTCCAATAATAGGTGAAATGGACCTAGTAACAAAATCTTAGGACTGAGAAGAGAAACCGAGATCAGAACGAGGAGAAATTAGGTAAGAGACGTAGGACCGTTCCCGTTAGAAAGACTTTGTAATTTGACAAGTTTAAGTTGTCCATCCTCGGACGTATCTTAGGAAGTACCAGAAGGTCAACGGTAGATTGACACAATACTGGTAAAGGTGAAACCCGGACTCTCAGTCGGACATGGGACCTTTCTTATTTTACGGGGTGGAGCTTGACCCTCTGTGTCTCTCGTGGTAAACCCGATTGACCAGTACAGGTCAATATCGGAAACAAACACTAAGATGATTTGGGACACCTAATGTCATACAGGAACCTGATTGACCTCTTTTAATTTTTTCCCCCGTCCTTACTACTCTCCCTCTCTTTTCTATATACCTCTTTTCAATTTCCTTATAGATAGATAGTGGATAGATAGACAGATAGATAGTAGACAGATAGAAATCCAGTATAGGAATCTACCTCTATCTCTGACTCTTGAACGAAACAGAATTTCGTCTTTTAACTGATATCTATCTCTTTCCCACTCCTACCAATTTTGTTTTGAGAGTCACATGACTCCTCCGGTCACTGGGGAACCTACACTCTAAGAATTATTTGGTGTAGAACTTTTACGACAAACTTTAACGAACTTTTACGACAACTTTTTTGTCTTTTAAACCCAAAAAACCCCCTACTGTATTAACATCGATCTGAAATTAAAAAAATTTAAAAGTAATTCCAATAAAGCTACAAAAGGTATTTTACTATTATTATACTTGTCAAATTCAAAGGAAACAAAATAACTTCATATTAACTAAATGTTACACCACATTTGACGCATATGTGTCAAAGACCGCATGTCGTTTCACTAAGTTAATATGTACATATATTATCGAACGTAAACGATTAGGGTCTGAGGTTTAGGTACAGAAGGGGAGAGGGGAGACAGAACCGTTGTTGTTGAGACAAGAAGTACAGACACTCAGACGAATTTTCTTCCAAAAAAGTTTCACTTTGAAGGTCGAGGAAAAAAAGTAATATAATAAATATAATATCTTTTTAAAACTTATATATGTCTTCACATCTCTTGTTATACAGTTGGGAGTGCCTACGTGGTGACTCAGAGTTACTAATCAGAGACAAACGGACAGAGGAAACTCCGTAGAGGGAGTACGATCGACAATCCGATAATGGAGTCGAGGTCCGGGTGGAAAATTCAGGAGCAATTCTTAGACCCTGAGAAGTTTGGAGTAGAGCCGAAATGGTCAACCGAGGGACAACCGGTGTCACAACTCCAGCCTCCTCCTTCCCTGAACGGAGAAGGACAACCGAAGGACAGTTGTGGTGGCGACAAAGGACTCGTCATCGGGGAAAGGTCTGACTGTCATCATAAATCAACGTCAAAGAGGTTGTAAGTGTGTTGTTCGGAACAACGGGAGAAGTTTCCGCAGTCGGGGTCAACGGTCTCATGAACCTCTACCCCTCACTGAAATCGTGGGGAAGAACTCGAGTCTGTGATCTCTAGGAGAGTCTCCAGACACAAGGTCGACTCATCCCTGGAAAACAGTTCGGAAATCCAACGGTCACGTTGGTGAAGGGAAATAAGGGGTCGGCATCCCGTCATTGATGAAGGAAGTTAACGATGAAATCACTATAGAATCCAAGAGAAAAACGGAAGGTCACTGGACCAATTATGAAGAAAGACAATTTAAGAGACAATTGTTATACACCTTACCTAAGACAGAGGTTTATCCTAGGATTGACTGGATGGGGAAGGAGGAAATAAAATTTTCGTTTAAGTCTGTAATACGGTAAAGTAGAGATTCACATACAGGTTGAACGTATGTAATTTTTTTAATCTATTGGTGGTACCGTAATTGTTCGTTTCAATTGTCATTAAGGATTTACCGTAAATTATTAATCAAACGTACGTTTACAGAAACTAAAAGAGTCAC
Organism: Capra ibex; assembly: GCA_006410555.1. Taxonomy (NCBI): domain Eukaryota; kingdom Metazoa; phylum Chordata; class Mammalia; order Artiodactyla; family Bovidae; genus Capra; species Capra ibex. Next base: position 1,665,402 of record SJYO01049859.1, read on the forward strand.
TGGAGACTCTAGAAGTATTCGTAACAAGTGTCTACCGGAACCTTAGGTCCCTCCCTTGTCCTAGTTCCCCGTACCTTCCAACCCATGACGAGGTCCACCCTTAAGGATTTCTTGTTCTTTTGGGGAAAGTCAAAGTAAACAGAATTCCGATATTGACCCCATGTTTCCTCAGGACCCTCTTCTGTCCGTCATGAAAATAACCCGACACGGTCCAGAATCGACACCGTACGTCTTGGAAAGCAACTCCGTATACCCTAGATCAAGGGACTAGTCCCTAATTTGGCCCACCGGACGTACCCCTGGTACTTCAGAATTGGTGACTCGATGGTCCCTTATGTCAGTGAAATTCCCGTCTGTCCCATCACCTCCGGGACCCCTAGTTTGTCGTCCCAAACTCACACAACCGGTTTCGTAATAGTTAACTTTCGGAAACCGGTGACGAAGGAGTGGTGGTAGGTCATGACTAATGTATTCACTTCCTTCATAGAAATCCAGTGTTGAATTGATTCTTTCTTTTTTTTTTGACGGTTCCCCCTCTAGCCAGTCTCTTCTGTCTCTTGTCCCCGGACGGACCTCAAGTCGACTTACGAAGTCAGTCACGTCAGGTGTCACCCTCAGTCGAGGACCGTCCCTGACGAAAGGACCGACAGGGGACGTAGGACGGTATTTAGAGGTGGCGAAAGGGTCCTCTTCGTGGTGGTACCAGTTCACCACCAAAAGTATTACTTTCAAAGTCACTAAATAAATAGAAGGGTTGTAAGAGGTTTGTGTTCTTTGAATCAACCAGTCAGTAGGCATCGGAACTTCTGGAGGAATGAGACACAAATCTTGTATTTACTTTAATTACTGTGTTATTTCTACGGTTTTGAGACCAGAGACTATTTCCGTCCCCCTTTTCATCACTTTTTGTTGACGTGTAAGAATATAAAGTCAAAGCTCCTCCTCCAGAGCAATCAAAGCTCCCCTGTGTGTCTTTCCTTTATGAAACCGGTAAAAGAATCCTTGTGAGAGAACTCGGGGGTCCGGTGAGAGTATGGTCTGACCCTTTTGAACCAAATGTTTCTTCAAAAACAATTATTAGTTACGATTATTAGTTTGACGTCATACTATAAACGTATAGTGGTACAAGAGTCGTTGAGTTTAATCGACAGTTTGTTGAACCAATTTTGTCGTGACTTATAAAGAGAACTGGAACTTTAGGGTCCGATAGGGTCTTACACAAAAGAACCAATAAAAGGTACTTGAAACGTCCGTGTCATTGACACGTTCGGTTCATCAACACGTTCGGGGTCGAAACCTTCTAGTTCGATGTAACACGAAGTAGAGTTGGTGTCTTAGGTGGTCTTCTCGTCCTCTCTTTTTTGTTTTTAAGATGAAAACGAGACGACGAGAGTCACTATCCTTGACCAATTCAGTTTGAGGGATCATAGACTCAAAGGAGTAGACATTTTACCTTCACTGAACGGAACAAAAGGAAGGTCCCAACAGTGTTCGTACTTTATCCTCTCATGAAATTTTTGACATCTACTGAATACATAGCCCCTCCAGTAGAGGTTTAATAAATCGTTAAGTACCTTCAGAATTCTAACGAAGACGAATCCTGCAACTTTTTAAGAGGTCGGAACGGAACAGTACTAAATCGGGTTCCTCTTTACTCTAGTAATTAAGGAAAAGGAGAGACCCTTCTTTCAACACCTTCTCTCTATAATTGACCCTTCTGAAACATTTACGGCCTAGAGAAAACCTTTAACAGTGATCAATGTCATCGACTTTTTAGAACATAATCAGTCTTTAGTGAATGTGTGAAATGTTCATTCGCGCTAGGGAGTCGAAGTACGCGGTTAGTGACAGACGACTTAAATCATGGCAGAGTCGACAGACACCCTCATGAACCTCCGGGGCGTCTTCGGTCGGACTCAGACAGACGAGAAAAGAGTGATCGGATAGACAAGAAATCGTAGAAGTGTCGGGTTTCGGGACAACTTGTAGTAACCTCGACCAGAGACGTCCGAGCGGGAAGTTTGCAAGGAAGAGGGGTGAAACGAAGAGGTATAAATCGAGAGAAACGTCTTTCTCATCTAAGTACGTTTGACTACACAAAGTGCTGAATTGACTCAGACTAATGAACCTGACTTATGTCTACTACGAGGTCTCGGAGAAGTACACCGTACACCGTAGCCTTTCGGACTCCTACTCCTGAGTCACACACCTGAAAGTTAAACCATGGTAAACAACAATGTAATTTAGGTATGACAAAAAATTAAAAATAGATAAGTAAATAACCGGTATAGAGTGTCGAACATCCTAGAATTAAGAGAATGATCCCCAACCTGGGCCCGGTGTTTTCACTTTCGTGGTTTAGGATTGTTAATTTGGTGGTTCCTTGAAGGAGGTATGAAAAAAAAAAAAGAAAAATTTCTTCTTTCTGAAAAAGGTTTTTCATGTATGAAATCAATTAAAGAACTAAACCGACTCAGTCCAGAATCGACGCCGTGAGTCCTAGACATTAACGCCATGTGCCCGAAGAAGAGATCGACACCGTGACCGAGACACCAACACCCCACACCCGAATCAGCAGGGTTCCGTGCACTCTAGAATGGAGGACTGGTCTCTAACTTGGACCCGGAGGACGTACCCCTCACACGTAGAATCAGGGACCTACTGGTCCCTGTAGGGATGTGGAAGAACGAACTTCAGGGGAAGGTCACAGACACCATGTCTTGAGAGGACCCAAAGGTGGATGGGAAGACATGGAGGCAAGGAGTAGAGAAAAGTCAACAAGAAAGGGACGGGAAAAGAATTTATTAAGACAAGGAGTATAAATACGGGTCCTGGTGAACGAAAAGAGTAGGATATATGAAAATATTTTTCTATGAGAGTCAACACAAGTACAAAAGTCAATGGCAGATAAACGACAACTGAGGGTTTAAATATAAAGGTCGAATATAGAGAGAAAACTCAAAGTTTGGATATATCGGTTGGGGGATGATTTTACTACTCAGGGTTTCCGTTCCGTATAAGTTGTGTGAACCATTACTTACGTAGGTTAAAAGAGGGTTTTACATAAGGAAGAGACACAAAAGTAATAGATACGTTCTTAAGTTAGTCTTGGAACTACAAAGTTTCCTAACACGAAAAATATACCACCGACCGAAGGTTGTCCGTCCTTTGTCTTCGACGGTTCGGTCAATTCCCAATACAGACATCGACCACGTAGTAGTGAAGACGATTTAATATAACGAGTTTGGTCAGTATTCCAAGTGTGTCTAAGTTATCTCACCTCTGTAACCGATGGAGTAATACTCCCTCACAGTTCAAGTATAACGTTTTCTGATACACCTCACCCTGCATAATAACACTGGTAGAAACCTTTTACGTTAAACGTTGATACCGTTTTAGTCTTTAGTTTGAGTCTGAGCTGTTTGACGTTTCGGTTTCGTGAATTAGTACTTCAATGTAACGAAGTGTACAAGTCTTCAATCCAACGAAGTGACTTTTTATTGACTTTATTTCTTTATAATCCTGAGGAGTTAGTAATCAATTAATAAGTAAGTACATCAGTAGGTTATAACAATTGTTGTTTGAGTCCGGAACAAACCAACGTGTGTCATAACATATCTCGTCTGTTCAGTGACCAGGGGACTTCGGATCTCAGATAAGAAGGTTGTAACGTATTCATCAAAGTAAAATTTAGTTACTTAAGCTTAGTCAACAAAAATTCCCCGTCCTTGTTAGGTAAAAACTAGGAATACGTTACAACCTTACTTCGGGATGTCCCGTGTTTCTGGATGTTTCTCAAATTTTACCCTCGAACTGGGTCAGTTTCAAATATCGTAACATGTTACAAATCTGGAAAACCACACCACATATATGTCCCCTCTAACATGTAAAATTTATAAATGTCGACTATTTATAAAAAGTCATATACTGTCATGAACTGTGTATCGTCGAATTTCCTTTTTTTACGAACTTAAGTTGTAAGTTCACTTAATTAATGTGTAGGACAGGGTCCTAGTTAGTCACCACGACCGATGTCCCGGTTGTAAACCGTCCGGTTAACGGTTTTGTTTAGTCAACCTAGTGATACGTTAGGTTAAGGGAGGAAATTCTGTTGACCTTGTTATTGTTACTTTAGTCTAACTGAGATACCTTTAGATTAGTTAACGAGGTGTTAGTCTATATTGCCGAGAGGTTAGTTTAATTAAATTAAAATAAACCAAATCAATTCACTGTATCGGTGTTGTAAGTACCCCACGGACAAGAGAGGAGTATGTGTCGTACTGGATTATAGTCGTAAACTTCCCTAGGATTTCCGAGACTAACATACGAAAAGTGCACCCTTTTTTCACCTCTGTCGGGTGTTTCAGTGATTTAGTTCCACCACACAGAGAGACATCATGAGCCACATAGAAGTCTAAACCTCCCCCCAATAAATGTTTAAATTTACTTATGTCTACGTAGTACCTTATATATAATGAGTTCTATCTAGTCTAATACGACACTATTGTTAAAGGTTAGAACCACTGAATTTCGTTTCTTCGAATAAAAAGTAAGTGCCTTGTGTAGGTACTGTCAGTCGACCCCGGACACAAAGTACAAAAGTAATATCCTAGAGACATCTTGAAACGGACAACAGAATCCTCTCCTTTTCTGTTGATATCGTTTAGCACTAATCCATAATTGTGTCAGTAGATCTCCCGAAAGGGACACCGAGTCACCATTTCTTAGTCAGACGTTACGTCCTCTACGAGTCCTCGACACCCAAGCTAGGGACCCAACCCTTCTAGGGGACCTCTTCCCTTTCTGTTGGGTGAGGTAATAAGAACGGACCTCTTAAGGTACCTGCCCCCTCGGACCGTTCGATGTCAGGTACCCCAGTGTTTCTCAGCCTGTACTCACTCTTGGGGGAGGTTGTGTGTGTGTCGGTAGACCTTACCGGGGACAGTACGGGTGTGTGTGGAGTGACCGGTTTCCTACAATCTCTCGGGGTGAATAGAAGTTTCTCCCCGTCCTATCACGTTAGGATGATACACAGGTCTTCTTGACCTTTACAAAACACTCGTCATAATTATAGATGGTGTCTTACCCCACGTACATGTGAAGTCCTACTTTGTGTTCTAAAACTTCGTTCTAAAAGAACGTTAGGTACACGTGGATGAGTTTACAACTAAGTTATCCCCTTAGGATCTCTTACTATGTATGTACGGATTTCAACAATCACTTGGTCCGTTTGGTTTTCGACTGTCCTGGTCCCAACATTGGTTCTCAAATAGGAGTTCCGTCAGTCCGATCTTCCGTCCTCCCTTTCTGAGTCTAGGCGGAGGGGTCTCCACTCCCCAAACTATACGAATACCCTATTTACTCGGTCCTCCAGAATCCGTTCTTTCGTCTAACCTCCACTCCTTTTCCACTTGGTAACAAGACGTACGGAAGTACCTTACGTACAAGTTTTTACCTCCACGAGTCGCACTGGACTTCCACCTCAAAAATAGGGAAACTGTAGTTTTCCAGTGGGTAGTTGGTGACCACGTTAGGGTCGAAACCTCAACCACCTGTGTTGGTCAAAACTGGACAAACTTGACCCGTCCTCGACTGAAGTCAAAGACTTTTTGTTGAATTCGGGGACGGGTGACGTATGGGGATAATGACATCTCTGGGTATACACCTTCTGAAATAGATATCCCCACCAATTCTATAGACCAATATCTAATGGATCCAATGTACTTCGAACCTCCTATACGTTAATTTCTTTCTTCTTCCTTTTTTTTTGGTTGAACGAGTTAATCGTTTCCGTGCAATTTTAGTCTCCCCAAAATTTGATATTCGTTACACTTTTCTGTCGGAAGTCTTACCCTCTTTTAGTATCGTTTACTTCGTTGACCGTTTCTTAATTAGAGTTTTTATATGTTCGTTAAGAATGTCGAGTTAAGGTCTTCTTATTCGTTGGGTTAGTTTTTTACCCGGTTTTTTGATTTATCTGTAAAGGGGTTTCTTCTGTATGTCTACCGATTGTTTGTGTACTTTTCTACGAGTTGTAGTGAGTAATAGTCTCTTTACGCTTAGTTCTGGTGTAACTCCATGTTAGAGTGTGGCCAGTCTTATCGACGATAGGTTTTCAGATGTTCGTTATTTACGACCTCTCCCACATCTCTTTTTCCTTGGGAGAATGTGACAACCACCCTTACGTTTGATCATATCGGTGATACCTCTTGTCGCACCTCTAAGGAATTTTTTCACCTTTATGTTGACGGTATACTGGGTCGTTAGGGTGACGACCCGTATGTGTGGCTCCTTTGGTCTTGACTTTCTTTGTGCACGTGGGGTTACAAGTAACGTCGTGACAAATATTATCGGTCCTACACCTTCGTTTACAGGTAGTCGTCTGTTTACCTATTCTTTCGACACCATGAATATGTGTTACCTCGTAATGAGTCGGTAATTTTTCTTATGTAAACTTAGTCAAGATTACTCCACCTACTTTGACCTCAGATAATATGTCTCACTTCATTCGGTTTTTATTTTCGTGGTTATGTCATATGATCACGTATATATACCTTAAATCTTTCTACCATTACTATTGGGATATACACTCTGTCGTTTTCTCTGTGTCTACATTTCTTGTCAGACAACCTGAGACACCCTCTTCCACTCCCACCCTACTAAACTCTCTTATCGTAACTTTGCACATATAATAGTATACACTTTGTCTGGTGGTCAGGTCCACGCCACGTACTCTGTCCCACGAGTCCCCACCACGTGACCCTACTGGGTCTCCCTACCCTATCCCTTCCCTCTACCCTCTCCGCAAGTCCTACCCCTTGTGTACATGTGGGTACCGACTAGTACAGTTACATACCGTTTTTGGTGATGTTATAACATTTCATTAATCGGAGGTTAATTTTATTTATTTAAAATTTTTTATTTTTTTCTTTCGATCTTATGTCCCTTTTTTTCTCCCCAAAAATTATTCGGTAAGGGAATAGACGACAAGACATTCCATGTGAGTTCCTGAAGATACTTCAGTGTTCGAAGATAATTGGGATACCCTATGTAAAGTTTCACGAAGTAAAATAGAATTTTACATATCTACGAGTAAGTCAGGGAATGGAAAATTACAGTCACATTTACCTATAGATCCTTTTACCCAAAGAACTGACTCTAAGGAATGTCAGATTACAGGGACTCACGAAGGAGATACACTCTTAGATTTCGGTATCTGAAAGAACCCAAAGTTTTAGTGACGTCTACTACTGACGTCGGTACTTTAATTTTCTACGAACGAGGAACCTTCTTTTCGTTACTGTTTGGATCTGTCGTATAATTTTTGGTCTCTGTAATGAAATGACTTTTCCAGGAAGATTAGTTTAGATATATACTAAAAAGGTCATCAGTACTTACCTACACTCTCAACCTGGTATTTCTTTCGAGTCACAACTTCTTAACTACGAAACTTGACACCACAACCTCTTCTGAGAACTCTCAGGGAACCTGTCGTTCTTCTAGTGTGGTCAATAAGGATTTCTTTTAGTCAGGACTTATAAGTAACCTTCCTGACTATGACTTCGACTTCGAGGTTTTGAAACCGGTGGGCTACACTTCCAGACTGAGTAACCTTTTCTGGGACTACGACCCTTTCTAACTTCCGTCCTCCTCTTCCCCTGTTGTCTCCTACTCTACCAACCTACCGTAGTGGTTGAACTATTAAAAATTAAGTTAATACATGAATCTCATTCATGTTTTCCGTGTTTGTACAAACCCTTACTGTGTTGAGTTCACCTCCCTTGTCTTTGCGTTTTCGTATCGTCTCTCGTGTGTCCGGTGATCAGAGTCCTGTATTCAAACCCGTTCGAGACCCTCAACGACTACCTGTCCCTTCGGACCGTACGACGTCAGGTACCCCAGCGTTTGTCAGTCTGAACTGACTCGGTGACTTAACTTGACTTAACTTTCGGTGTCCGTTTCCCTAGACTCACTTTTCAGGAAGTCCTACAAAATGTTAAGAATATGGTAGAAGTAACAGAGAAGGTGCGTAATAAACCTTCGTTGAAAGTTTACTTTGAAGAACGTAAATTCTTTCGACACCATGTATATGTGTTACCTCATAATGAGTCGACAATTTTTCTTAAGTAAACTTAGTCAAGACTACTCTACCTACTTTGACCTCGGCTAATATGTCTCACTTCATTCGGTCTTTCTTTTTGTGGTTATGTCATATGATTGTGTATATATACCTTAAATCCTTCTACCGTTACTGCTGGGACATACGTTCTGTCCCTTTCTCTGTGTCTACACATATTGCCTGAAAACCTGAGTCTCCCTCTCCCTCTCCCACCCCACTAAACCCTCTTAATGTAAGATTGTACATATGATAGTACATTCTTAGCTTAGCGGTCAGATACAGACTACGTCCTATGTCGTATGAACCTCGACCACGTACCCCTACTGGGTCTCTCTACAATACCCCTCCCTCCACCCTCCCCCCAAGTACAAACCCTTGCGTACATTCTTAATTTCTAAAATTTTAATTTTTTTTTTTTATTGAACGTTTTCGTTTTTTTTATTTTATTTTATTTTTATTTTTTATAAAGGTTTCGAAAATTGAACGGAAAAGTCGTAATTTTATTTTACGACTTTATCACTTTTATTTAAGTGACAAATAAAAATTTTTAACTGTATACTATCCTGAGTAGGAACGTATAGATGTAGTCCTATCAAAAGTATCTTTGTTATCGAAATGAAGAAAAAGGTCAATATAAGATACGTAAATGAATTAAAAATTAAGTTAATACACGAATCTTATTCATGTTTTCCGTGTTTGTCCAAACCCTTGCTATGTTGAGTTCACCTCCCTTGTCTTTACGTACGTTTTCGTATCGTCTCTCGTGTGTCCGGTGACGACGACGACGACGATTCACCGAAGTCAGCACAGGCTGAGACACGCTGGGGTCTCTGCCGTCGGGTGGTCCGAGGGGGTAGGGACCCTAAGAGGTCCGTTCTTGTGACCTCACCCAACGGTAAAGGAAGAGGTTACGTACTTTCACTTTTCACTTTCACTTCAGCGAGTCAGCACAGACTGAGAATCACTGGGGTACCTGACGCCGGGTGGTCCGAGGAGACAGGTACCCTAAAAGGTCCGTTCTCACGACCTCACCCCACGGTAAGAGTCCGTAAGGACTTCTCGTCTATCGTGTAAAAGTTATTGTTTACCTCCGACGAACTACTATTAGACTATTGACGATTTTCTTGAACATAATTTGAAACCCACCTTATCAGGTTGTAGAAATATAGTGTTAATCACTAGGATATCAGGTCTCGGACATTTGATGAATTTAGGTAGTTAAGTGAACACTTAAGTAAATAAGTGACTATGTAAGTATCTGTTATCTCCTATCACCTATTCGTCTGTCTAAGATCGTGGTCTGTTGACGGACCTAAACTTAAAGTCAATACGAAACACTGGACACCGTTCAGAGAAGTGAAGAGAAAAAGAGTCAAAGGGGTCGACATTTCACCCCTCTTCTCCTGGATGGAGTGTCCCAACAAAAGTTCTAATTTACTTTATTACCTAAATTCACGACAAATTTACAATTGAATACTATTTACGTATGTGACCTACTGATAAACGACTCATTTACAACAAATCAGTGATTTCATCACAGACTGAGAAAACGCCGGGGAACCTGACATCAAGAGGTCCGAAGAGACAGGGACCCTAAAGGACCGTTCTTATGACCTCACCCAACGGTAAAGGAAGAGGTCCCCTAGCAGTACTGGGTCCCTAGTTTGTGTTTACAGGACGTAAACGTCTACTCAAGAAATGGTGACTCGGTGATCTCTTCGGGTCACTCATTTATGGCACACAGTTCAAAACCCAATCACTACCTTCTCTCTTTCCACTCACTATCGTGTCAGTAAAGAGAACATTCCAATGATCAAGTTACACTTCTCTGGCTATAGTGTATTCCTTCACGACTTTATTAATCCATGCCAATCAATGTAAAATACTTCTTCATGCCTACTGAAGTATTCCTTCAGCAGACCACCACGTCACCCCTTCTTAGTCGGACGGTTACGTCCCCTGTGTGTAATCTAGGGACCAGGTTCTTCTAAAGTACACGACGACTCGTCGATTCGGGTACGCAGTGCTGATGACTGGGGTGCGCCGGACCTCGGCCTCGAGACGTTGTTCTCTTCGAGGTCGTAGAGTTGCTTCCCGTCGGGGGTGGGTGTTGATCTCTTTCGGACTCGCGTCATTTCTGGATCGCATCCCATCGGTTTTTTAATTAATAAAAAATTTTTTATTTATGTACTTTATTTATGGTTATAGGTAGCTAATAGAGAGTAGTAAAGACACGTAGTCAACACCTTCATACCTTACTCGGAAAGGAGTGGTGTAGAAGTTTATAATCATCTGATACCGTGTATGATTCAAGTTGTTTTATAAAGACCTTATTTATTACTTATTTATTTATATCCTTAATAGGTTTTTTGTTATGAGTAAGTCACGTACTCCTTCATGACTTTGATTTCCGTACATTAAAGATCACAAAGATCAAGTGAATTCTACGGAAGAAATTTGTCTAAAAGATTCTAAATTTAAATCTATTGATCTAAGTCTTAAAATAAAAAATATACTATAGTCGTGATATGAATATGTACATCCTTTTTACGTTCATCTCATAGTGATATGTAAACTTGGTAATAAAAATACACGAAGTTTTACTTAAAGAAATAACCATCTTAAAATTGAAAGACTTGACATCCTCAGAAAATTGATCGTTCCCTGTAATAACTTACCATTTACTTACGATTTTACATTTTACAAAATAACGGGGGTTTTGTTGGTTCGTCTGGGTGGTAAATCGTCTAGAGACTCCGGAAGACATTGAAACTTTTGTTTGAGTACGTTCTTGTCAACCCAGGACATCTTAAGTACCTCCTCTTCCCCTCCCTACGTGGTAAGACCCCTCGAGTCAAAGTTGTCTCTCAAATGAGGGATGACCCCGAAGGGACCATCGAGTCGACCGTTTCTTAGGTGGAGGACACGTCCTCTTGGACCAAACTAAGGACCCAGCCCTTCTATGGGACCTCTTCCCTTTCCGATGGGTGAGGTCATAAGACCGGACCTCTTAAGGTTCCTGACGTATCAGGTACCCCAGCGTTTCTCAGCCTGTGTTCGATGAAAGTGAAAGTGAATGAGGGATATCCCGAAGGGACCACGGAGGCTGTCATTTCTTAGACGGGTATTACACCGTCTGGCCCCAAACTAGATACCCAGTCCTTCTAAGGGACCTCTTCCCTTACCGATGAGTGAGGTCATAGGAACGACGCTTTTAAAGTGCCTGTCTCCTTGAATCCCCCGGTGTCAGGTACCCTGACGTTTCTCAACCTGTATTGATTCGTTTATCGTGAAATGAGGGTTATTTATACTGTGTTTTTAAAATTTACCGAATCTGTCTTTAAAAAAGTTCTACGTAATGTAAGAAGGGTCTAAGGAAATTACCTTACAAGACCTTTACGTCGTACAAGTCAACATCGTACCCACCAATCTCGACTTCTTTAGAGAGGTTGACTTAAACATTTCTTCTCTCACGTGTCGGGATGACAAAGATAAAAGGAGAGAGAGAGGGTAGAAAATATTAGAGAGTCGATACTTTACCGTTGGGTGAGGTCACAAGAACGGACCTCTTAGAAGCCCTACCCCCTCGGACCATCCGACGGCAGATACCCGTGTCTCAGCCTGTACTGACTTCACTGAACCGTCGTCGTCGTCGTCGTCGATACATTTTACCCTACACTGACTGTTCCCGGTTTACATAAAGGACTAGGTAGATGTATTACTGGGGTCATAGACAATTCACACTCACGTAAATCCCTGTAGTGTCCCGTCTTATAAATTATAAACGGTGCAAACCGTAGATCAAAAGATATTCGTAGGTAACTGAATCTACGGACCATCACAAGTCGATGAGTCCATAACATTTGTTAATTGTTGTTATTGTTCTCCTCAGAACAATGTCTGAGGAGAGGATAGAAGGCTTTCAGACTTGATGTAGACGGTAGAGGGAGGAGGTGAGTAAGAGTTATAAAGGGAAGGACGGAGGGGGAGGTGGGGAAGAGTGCTAGCGGAAGTAGGAAGAGGGAGAGTGTGAGAAATAAAGTAAGAAGAGGGAAAAGGGAGAGGGGGAGAGGATGGTGAGAAGTAAGAGGAAAGGCGGTGGAACGGAAGGGAGAAAGAAGTCGGAAGGTAGGAAAACACTTTAAAGTAAGGAGTAAAAGGTAGTCGTTTTTGGATGTATATGTCGAGAAATAGAAGTTAACGGGACGTCAAATTCAATGGTCCAAAGGGACTCCACACAGAAGATTACGGACGGTTGATAAATCCTGAAGTCTAGACCTCTATCCCACTACGTAGCAATTTCTTGACTATTCTTATTAGTTTATGTTCGACGGCCAGTTGTGAACTGTCGACCGTCTTCTCGACAGAGTATCTCCTACGATAGTCCCGACACGTCTTCGGGCTCCTCTAATATGTCAAGGTTTGATCGTGGGACTAGACATCCCGTCAGTCTTTCTGTTATCCTCCCTCTTCGACCTAAATTTGTGCCGTTTCACTTTAGTGTCGGAACCTAGACCCTTCTCAACTACTATCGATTTGATTCTTAATATTTCACCCGAACTTTGAAGGACACCCTCGGGGCGCAACCGGACAGAAGGACGGGGCACCTGTGACACGGTCGTTTGTGTAGAGCGAAAGTGAACAGTCGTAAGACAAAGAACAATCTCTGACCCTAAGGGCCGTCACCCTCTTTGGTCGCGACGAACTATACGTCCTGGACGTGAGGACGCTGTCAGAGACGTGCGAATCCAGGAGTACGGGACCTCTACGACAGGGTCGGCTGGTCCGTCGCCCACACGACGCCCCCGGTGTCCATGGACCCCTGTTCGGGAGTGGAGAGGGGTCCCTGTCGAGGGAGGACGATGGGGTCATGGGACGGGGGAGGGGTATAAGAACAAAAGCCTAACAAAGGAAGGCATACTCACACGGACCCGGTGGTGGAGGGAAGTGTATCGGTTTATCCATCTAAAAGTCCAAGACTCAGGAAACGTCTCCTCCCCTCGACTTCCTGACTGATCCTCCCCTATGGACCCTTCTGGGTCCACAGGGAGACCCACTCTCCTGTGGGTCCTCTTCTCGGAGGGTCCCTCGACCTTTACAGGAGACAGAGTCAGACTCACTACCAACATCTTCTCACACGAACACCTTTGTCCATGGGTCGACACGCACCTCTGACACGTGACGCGACACACAGTCAAGATAGGACTCTCTCTCTCTCTCTTGTAGATCTTAGACCAAAACTGAGGTGAATCCGAACATACTGGAGACCGAGAACGGTTCGGATATTTGTCCCGATTTATATCATGAACAGTGTCTCCCCCAACACACCTACTTTTATTTTTCGTAAGTCGTACACATTTCCCGAACCCTGTCCTAGTCACGAGTATTATCTACCGTTTATGGTAGTAGTAACAACCTCTTTTAATGAGAAGGTTTCACCATTACTTACATTACTTATGTTTATAAAACTAAATTTTAGGGAGAAACGTATAACCTCGTAGACCTGAGGTAGAAAGTCCCGGAATTGAGTTTCTACTCTGGCTAGCACCCCTAAATCCGTGACTTCGTCCGATTGTCTTCCTTCAGTAGGTCGTTCTCCGGGTCCTCCCGAGAAATTTAAGATCGTCGGCCCGTCGGGGTCGGCGGACCGGCCAGACATGTCCTACCGGAGTGGACATATAGTGTGGGTAAGGTCGGTGTACAGATCTCGGACCTCCGTTTAAAGACTACTTAAGTAAAAATTGGTTATTTGAAGTGAGTATACGTCTCACATTTGAGATCTAGCTGCACGAGATTGTGGTTCCGACTCTTTGTGTCAACACTGATTACCGTAATAGAGTCGGGTCGTCACCTTTTGGTCTCGGAAGAACTAAGAAAAAGACGGTAGTAATTTTAGACAAGATGAGACGGGTCCTTTACCTACTCTGGGACCATAAATAACGACTGGAGGCGAAACGGACATTCATGAATCTTTAGGTATCTTGATGTCCTACAGACTCGAGATGTTGTAGAATTTCTCATCGATTTACTTTTGGGGAGCGAAATATCTACTTCACCCTCCTTTTCATTGAGCGTGCTCCAAGTAAGTAGAACTTGTTCATAAATAAGTCGTTGACACACGGTCCTAAACACCATCTGGGACCTAATGTATTGAACCGTACCTTTTAAGGAAGGTCGAGAGAAGACCTCAAGAGGGTTCGGTCCGGTACTGAACTCAGCCGTGACGAACTATCCGTAACTACAGAAACTATCTTGCCATTAGATCTGTCACATGTCGTCGACCTCATGACTCAATATATCAGTTCCCCCTTCGTCCCCGAGGCAGTCGACCGTAACATTTGGTACACCCGAATAGCTGTCCATTCTGTCCTTCCGGCCGCGGGACTCGACCCACCTCCTTGCGCCCGAGGGGACGTCGGAAGAGTATTAGAGAAGACGACGTACGTCGAGAAACCCCGTAGTGGAAAGAAAAGACTGAAAGACTAAAAATCGGATGAGATGGATTAGTAGGACAAGACTTGAGTTGGTGGATGTACACGACCTTTCTCTTTATCTTATACGTCTCCGGACCGGGACCAAGAGTTTCGGGGAGGGGGTACCCTGGGCTGTCGAACACGAAACAACAGCAAGTCAGACAGTTAGTACAGGCTGAGACGCTGGGGTGCCTGACGTCGTACGGTCCGAAGGGGCAGGAGGTAATAGAGGGTCTCAAACGACTTCGAGTACAGGTAACTCAGCCACTTCGATAGATTGATAGAGTAGGAGACGGCGGGGGAAGAGGAAGACAGGAGGTAGAAACGGTCGTATCAAAAAAGGTTCCTCGACCGAGAAGCGTAGTCCACCGGTTTCACAACTTCGAGACGTCGTACACAACACCCCGTCCTTTGGTGTAGAACAGTGGGAGGTCCGTTCATTGGCTTTGAAAACTTTACCTGGTCTGTGTTCCGTGGTTTCTCATAACTCCCGACACCGTTTCACCTCTACGTGAAGACGTATTTCCCTGTCAGTGAGGAGTCAGACTACCCAAAAAGGTGTCTGTAATGTCTCGGTCGTGGCGGTGTCGAAATCTGAAGAAGTTTTATTTGTTCTTTAAAACAAAAAAATTCTAGTACACAGGGTCAAAAAAATTAGTAAGACACCCAGTTTTTTTTTTTTTTTTCTATCTTTGTAAACACTCGAGGACCTGACGAATTTTTTTTTTTGTTTTCTGGACGATGGAGATTCCTTACCAGGTCTCTATAAGAAAGTCTCAGTTTCAGTCGTCTGTGTCTCTTACTCTTACCCGTCTTACTACAAACCCATACTCTCAAACAATGAAGAACCAAGTCCTTTCTGTCTATAACACTCGTCTATAACACTCTCCCTCGATATTAGTGCTCCTTCGACTTAAGGTCGGTGCAATGAGTGGAGACGGAGACCCTTTCAGTAAAGTCATTAGACTCGGAGGAAAAGAGACGACCATTATACCCGAGTACGGTAGAAGAGTTCTTAAACAGTAAGCTAGTTCTCTGAAACACGGCGACTTCATCAGGTTGATGAGTAAGTAAGTAAATTTATAAAAGATTCTTGGATGGTGAATACACACCTCAGACTTTACACTATGCTTAGTTATATAGATGTTTTGTCTTTGTCTGAGTGTCTGTATCTCTTGTCCGAACACCGACGGTTCACTCCCCCACCCCCTCCCTTCCTAATGCTCAAACCCTAATCGTCTACGTTGGATTCCATATATATCCTACCTATTTGTCATTCCAAGACGGTATATCGTGTCCCTTGATATAATTAATAGGACACTATTTGGTATTACCTTTTTCGAAATAGATACATATTGACTCAGTGAAACGACGTATCTTCTTTAATTGTGTTGTAACATTTGGTTGATATAAAGTTTTTTTAATTTTTTTTCTTCTTGGATGGTACGTCCTCAGTGTCACATTTTCGAACGTCGTCTCGTTTGTGGTAGAGACCGGAGTTTCTCGCGTGTACACTCTCCTCTTCCGTTGAAGTCTTCCTCATTGTTACGTCACACCGTCTACGAAACTACCCCACCTCCCACAATACGTTTGTGGAGCTCTACGTCGGAGTAGAAGGAACGGAGAAGGGATGGAAACATCCAAGGGTAGTTCCCAGAGGTCCGACGAGGGGTTTGTACAGTCGGAGAGTACGGTTGGAGAAAAGACAGAAGTCAAGTCAAGTCGGTGAGTCAGTACAGGCTGAGAAGTGCTGGGGTACTTGGCGTCGTACGGTCCGGAGGGACAGGTAGTGGTTGACGGTCTCAGATGGGTTTGGGTACACGTAACTCAACCACTACGGTAGGTTGGTAGAGTAGGAGACAACACAGGGGAAAAGGAGGACGGGAGTTAGAAAGGGTCGTAGTCCCAGAAAAGTTTACTCAGTCGAGAAACGTAGTCCGCCGGTTTTATAACCTCAAAGTCGAAGTTGTAGTCAGGAAGGTTACTTGTGGGTCCTGACTAGAGGAAATCCTACCTGACCAACCTAGAGGAACGTCAGGTTCCCTGAGAGTTTTCAGAAGAGGTTGTGGTGTCAAGTTTTCGTAGTTAAGAAGTCACGAGTCGAAAGAGATATCAGGTTGCGAGTGTAAGTATGTACTGATGACCTTTTTGGTATCGGAACTGATCTCTCTGGAAACAACTGTTTCATTACAGAGACGAATTGAATTTTTTTAAAAAAAAAGAAAAGGAACGATACAGAACCTCGAGAGTCCTAGAATCAAGGGTTTGGTCCTTACCTTGGGTACGGGGGACGTAACCCTCGTACCTCAGAATTGGTGACCTGGTGGTCCCTTCAGGGATAGAATTGTAGAACCAGGAACGACCAATGAGACGGACCTTACTAGAAGGGGTCGATAAACGTCTCGAGGAAGAAATAAAGTAAGTGTGAAAAAGAGGGTCTGTACAGGAGACGAGTCTCCACAGGAGGCTAACAGGACAGATTTTATCGTTGGGGTGCACAAGACGAGACCCAAAAATATCGCGACCGACAGTGGGTTACAAGATTAGAGGGTCGAGGTACCCTCAGACCTGAATTTAAATAAAATAGGTGACTAAAGAGGGGACACGGACCTTGTCTTGAATCTAGGACCAATAATAAGTAGTTTGGAAACAACTCACTCACTTACTCCCTTTATAGGTATGTACCCCCTAGGATTACCTCTAAGTCCCTTTCGAAAGACCGTCTCCACTACAAAGTTGGTCGTTCAAACAGTTTAATTTTTCAAGAAGTCCATTTCTACCTACGTGTCAATAGAACCCGTTTTCTGACTCGTATATCCTTCAGGACCTCTAATCATCCTCAAATAGTGTTATTACTTTCTTCAGACTCACTCTAACCCACTATTTCGTACCTTTCCCCCCGACATTATCTCTCTCGACACCTACCTCTCCGTCCGTCCTCGATCCCCATCTCCTGAGACTTCTGGATTACACCTCAGACCTGAAATAGGGTGGTCGTATCCCTACGTTCACCACGTCGGTGAAACTTTTTATCGAAGTGTCAATGAATACTTCTATTTATATGTAAATGGTATGTTAGGTCTTTGTGGTGTAGGTTCACTTTACTTTTGAATAAAAGTGTGTCTTCTGAGATACACTCAAAAATATTGTCAAAATAAGTATTAATGAGTTTTCTTGACAAGATATAAAACTTACGACACCACCAATATGGTGAGGCACAAACACTTTTAGAGGTATTAGTATATGAGGTACCTCACTAAAAATGACGTACCTTTAAAGAGAAACTAATTTTCTTTACACCCCTTTGTAATCGCCCAAGAACCATCTTCTCCTTGTGACAGTCTAAACACAAAAGTTTCCTAACGACTCCGACCCCCTACTGTTCTTACCTTTACCCTGCGGTCACTCCCCAGCTATCGTCACCCGGTCCATTGTCTACTGACATCGAACCTGTTTGACCCCTACCTTTTTTTCACCTCCCGACTCTATATAAATCTTTCGTCGTAGTCGTTCTGAACCATTAATCTAAACCCCTCACTCCTATCCCCTCACAAGTTCTTACTACGACTCCTTAAACCTGACTCTTGTTGACTCATTTGTCACCACGGTAAGCGATATAGGTGTTCCTACACGTTCTCTTCCCCGTCCGGAACTCCTCGGACCCTTATTGTCCTCTGTTGTCACCCAACCATGTGCAGCCCTCACATTAATTCCAAAAGTAGTCAAACTAACCAAGACAAAATAAAATCGTTCGATCGTGTATAAACTCACGAACGAGGATCCCCGGAGACACGTTGGTATTATTTTTTAGGTGGACAGAACATTCAAGGGTAACTCTGAAGGACAAGACATCGTAGTTTTGTGAAAGGAGAAGGTTAGAGTCACGAAGGTCAACTGACCAATTCGGTGACACAGCTGAGTTAGGAACAGCCGTGTCGGTATAGGGATTCTTTTTACATTCAGTCTGCGACGTGACAAGGGGTATGACTACTGATAAAAGTTCCGTTAAAACTCTCTATCGTTGTTTTATTCTTTTAAAGTCTTTTTTCAGTTATATTTACGGGACCTCTTCTCTCGACAGAGGGAGGGCTTCAGAAATCGTGGACGTGTCCCTGCACTGAACCTGCCAAAACTGACGTGCTCCTTGTCACTAGAACGTGTAGGACGAGACGAAACAGTTGAGGAAGATCAGGGACCGAGTCTATTTCGGTCTCCCACTAGAGGTCGGTTTGGTGGAATAAGACAAAAGTATACCGGGGTCAAGACACACCGGACCGGACCGTCCTCCTGGAGGTTGACTTACTCACACCGAGTACCGGACCTCTCACATCTAAAGAAAGTCTTGTGAGTTGTAAGGGTTGGTTACAAAATTATAACTAGGACTTCTATAAGAACACTTCAATTAACCTTTCAGAATATATATGTTCGTTCCTCTGACTTTACGTCTCCGTAAGTAAGATCTGTTTAGTCGGAGTAAAGATTTAGTCCTATTACCGTTTCATAATCGAGGAAGTAAAGGGACTTTTGTAGAATGTGAACGGAATCCCCGTACAACGTTCCAATACCCGAAAGATTTACAGTCTAAGTTACTTCAACGAAAAATTACCAATGAAGAACCACCCACCCTAATGCCCTACCAAAACTACAAGAAATACTAACACTAAAAACCAAAAAGATAATAGTCGTACATAATGGAAATATTAACCCTTCTTTTACTTTCTTTGAAGGATTCTTTGGTCATACGTGTTATACTTTGGTAAAAATTTCCTTTTACCTGTATACTCTAATGTGTTTGTTGGTTTACAATTTTCGTCGGTAGCACAGACTGTCCCTTTACTCACTAAAAAGAAACAAAGGACCACGAAGGATCACAAAAAGGTTAAAAGAAAGAAAGAAAAAAAAAGGAATGAAAAACATCAAAAGAAACCTACTTATATTTCATGAATACATCAGTCTTTTTTTAATTGGTAAGAAAGTTTTCACGATACTTCGCAAGGAGAGTTAATTCCACCATCTTAAGATTCCCATTCCTTTGACTGAAACAACACTGTGACTCTTATTAATCGACACACTGACCTTCTTTCAGTGTTGGTCACCTCACTGAGTACCGAATTTTCTCCCGAGTCTTATAATCACGGTAGATGAGGACCCTCTCCCCTTGAAGAGACTACCCAGTCACCATCTCTTAGGTGGACGGTTACGTCCTCTACCCCCAAGCTAGGGACCCAGTCCTTCTAGGGGACCTTTTCTTTTACCGTCGGGTGAGGTCATAAGAACGGACCCTTTAGGGTACCTGTCTCCTTGGACCGCCCGATCTCAAGTACCCCAGTGTTTCTCGACCTGTGTCGAATCACTGATTTGTTGTTGTTAGGGGACCCACAGTCCAGGGTTACTCGATTACGTGCACTCTGCAAACCACCCTTCCACGGAGTCGACCTTGGTGACAAGGTCTTTATTAGACACGTCATAACAATTCCCTTGTACAACATTAAACTTCCGTACAATAAAAATAAAACTTCCTTCTCTGATTTAGGGTCAATAATTCGGTTAGAGGACATGTAACCGTGAAAAACACGGTTGAACTACAGGACACTCTCACCTTTTCCCCTTTCAAACAAGGATATAATGAACCGGAGGACGGTGGTAGGTCCGAGTCCGGGTCCCTAGACCGACACCTTCCACCTCTCGGTCCCCGTTACGCCCCCGGACCCCGTGACGGTCGGGACCCTTTCCCGACTAGGGGAACCAACCCTGGTCCTAAGTCCCTTTATACGTCGACGACGGGAAGCCTCAGAGTAACCAGTGACTCGGACTTGGAAGGTGGTTTAGGCTGTTAGTCTGGGAGACTGGTTCCTTCGCATTGAGAACCGACGTGTAACTCTCTTTTAGATACCGTCCCATTCTACCAAGGTAGTCCCTTGATTTCGGTGACAAGGGAAGGTCAATTTTCAGTACATTAGTAGGTATAAGTGAGTATGTCAAAATACTAAGTGGGTCTCACACTATTAAGTGTGTGTCTGAAACATTCTTCCTTTTTTCTTACTGTACCTTTCTTGTCGAATATCTAGTTGGACAGTTTTATCTCTAGTAGATCGATAGTTAGAGGGACATTACACTGTAAATATAAAAAGACAACGAAACTTAAACTTCAAAGTGATCCGTAAATTATCATGTAAGAGTATGAAGAGAAGGAGAGGTCTTCATCTCTACCTTAAATAAATAAGTTCAAGAAGACACCGAGTCGTAATCACGTCCCCCACCTCTGACGAAAATCTTCGAGTGTAAGACGAGTGTGAAAACGATTCTGGAGAAATAAAAATACACTAACCATATAAACATCTTGATTCCCAGGAAGTAACGGAAAAGATATAATGTGGATGGAATGAAAAGGTATACGGATTTTCTTTCTTTTTTTAAAGGGGATGAAAAATTCTTTAAATTCCTCAGTAAGATACCAATCTTTTTAGTCGTTCGTGTCAAAGTCAAATATTTATAATTTTAACTTACAACCTTCAGTAGAACTCCACAATTAAACGAATGAGAATCCCACTAATTGTCTCTTCCGTTACCGTTGGGTGAGGTCATGAGAACGGACCTTTTAGGGTACCTGCCTCCTCGGACCATCCGACGTCAGGTACCCCAGCGTTACTCAGTCTGTACTGACTCGCTGAAGTGAAAATGAAAAGTGAAAGTACGTAACCTCTTCCTTTACCGTTGGGTGAGGTCACAAGAACGGACCTCTTAGGGTCCCTACCACTTCGGACCACCCGACGGCAGAGACCCCAGCGTGTCTCAGTCTGTGCTGACTTCGCTGAATCGTCGTCGTCGTCGTCGTCTCACTAGTTTTATGGAGATTCGTGCAATACCTTCACCGATCGAGAGAACGAAGACGTTGTCCTACACTGCATCCTACCTGGACTAACGGTCCGAAGTTTCGACTCCCGTTATCTACATTCCAGTAGTCGTGCTGAAAGATGCTCCAACCTTGGTCAAAACGTTAGGTGTAGTGGTGAAAGTGGATGTGTATTTTTCAGTTGGTGTCACGACTTTCCAATCATTCTCTCCTAAAGAGACTCGGGTTTTATAAAGAAGGGGAGGGGGATGAGTTTAATTTACATCCTCTGTCACATCTTCTATGGTCCCAAAACCGGTCCTCCTCTCTTCATTAGAACGGGTAAGTGGGGGTTTGATCGACGAACGTAGTGATATCTTTGAGTTTTGACGGTACCTAAATTTTCTTAAACCCCGTCTCAAACTGTTCACAAGAGGTCCCAGTCGTCCAGTGTCCCGGATACTTTCAGGTTTCCCCTTTTTAACTACCTTAACATGGGTTACCAAACCCCCTTCTCCCTCCCGACCACCCTGTTATTTATTGTGACTTAAGTCACCACCCTCTCCCACTTGCAGTAGGACAGTAGACACCCAGTCCCCCGGTGGAGTCCACCTTCGGTCCGATACAAACGGAACTTTCTTGGGGTGAGTTACACCCCCGATCTGTTGAGTCTCCTTCTGACTTCCCAGTCGACAACGTGTCCTCGACTTCTCCAGTACGTGCCGGTCGATCCTCTATTATCAGAGGAAACCCGACAGAGGTCGTTCCTCCAGAGGTTTCTGGATCGCCTTTCCTACTCACTTTTTTTTCGGTTCTAAACGGTACATCTCCCGAGCGTTCGTGTTACGATGTCATGACTAGTCATCCCGAGACGGGGGACGGGAATGGACAGGACGCCTCAATTCACTTCACTTTCAACGAGTCAGCACAGACTGAGAATCGCTGAGGTACCTCGGACGGTCTGAGGAGACAGGTACCTTAAAAGGTCCGGTCTTATGACCTAACCCAACGACAAGGAAAGAGGTTTCCTAGAAGGGTTAGGTCCCTGGCCTGGGTCCAGAGGGTGTAACGTCCACCTAAGAAATGGTAGACTCGGTGGCGCCTTCGGGAGACTCTTCAATTGTCGTCGTCATAGTCGTCCCGTCTCTCATACTGTCCCACTTGTTCTTTACCAGGTATGAGAGGAAGGAAGGAATTACGTCCATAAACTCGGGGTCCTGTCCGGACGTTATTCTGTCCTCCCCGTTAAGCTTTACGTACTCTCTAACTTCACGACCCAATCTGGTCAACCTGACAAATGGCCTTTGGAACAAGTGGGAACTTTGGACTGACTGACCTTTTCCTTCCCCAGTCGGACTCAAGGGTAGTTCTACACTCCTTCTTTTTGGGGTTGTCTCTTCCAATCTTCAGTCACCCACCCTCTTTTCACTTACATAAGGTACTACCAGGTCTAGGAGACATAAGGTCAATAGACACATGTCTAAGGAGTCTCCACAGAAACGTATGACACTAAATACTCGTGAAAAATCTGTGTGTCAGAGATATAAACTGAATATTTTTCTAACGAAAGGAGACAAGTGATGGACGGAACCGTCTGGATATAAGAACTAGTTGACTAGATCAGATCAAGACCTAAACTTCTCGAGGAGATAAGACGAAGGAGACGACTCTAAAAGTACAATTCTCGACACATCTATCAGGTCTTATTTTTTAACTTTGGAGTTTTCCGTTCAAAAGACAACTTTATCTTCTATATCATAAAAATTTCGTACTGACCCTTCAGAAAGAGACTTCTTTTCAAAGTAAAAATTATTTTAGGATCGTAAGTCATACCCAAAGGGATCACCGAGTCTACCATTTCTTAGAACAGACGTTACGTCCTCTGGACACAAGTTAGTGACCCAGTCATTCTTTGGGACCTCTTCCCTTACCGATGGGTGAGGTCATAAGAACGGACCTCTTAGGGTTCCTGTCTCCTCGGACACCCGATGTGAGGTACCCTATCGTTGTCAACCTTGTGTTGACTCACTCAAAGGGTACGCCGCGATCACCATTTCTTGGGCGGAGGTTACGTCCTCTGTATTCTGTGCACCCAAACTAAAGACTTAGCCCTTCTAGGGGACCTCCTCCCGTACCGTTGGGTGAGGTCATAAGAACGGACCTCTTAGGGTACCTGTCTCCTCGGAGTGACCGATGTCAGGTACCCCAGTGTTTTTCAGTCTGTGCTGTCTCGCTGATTGTGAAATTGATCCTCGTGTAACTAATTCTGTGGTTTGAGTCTCCGACTAAAAAAGAGAAGGATCAACACACTGGAACTCGTTTGATGTACTTGAGAGATAAGAAGTAAATAAAAGGAAAATTTTTACCTCCATCATTATCTATGGAGAGAATATCTCAAAATTTCTAATTCACCTAATTATATACAGTTTACGAATCTTGTCCCAGACCATGGTACATTCGTGAAGTCCTGTGAGTAGTGACAACGTCTGAGACAGTCTCGGGCTCAGTATAGAAGACCGGAGCTCTTAAAAGTGTGGGTACGAATCGATACAGAGAAAGAGTTGATAGAGAATTACCTACCATTAAAAGAATAAGTTGGAAATTCCTTGTAAAAACCCAATCAACAGGATACGGTCTCTGACCTATGTGTCTCAGAGTCGTAGTGAACGATGAACTCTGTCCTCACCCCATTTCTCTTTCCTCTTTCTAGACTGGGTTGGTCTCCGACCGAGGGTGGATGATTAGACCACGTACAAGAAGAACCAAAGGTCTCTCTCACGTCATCATTTTCGGAATCGAACGGTCATTGTTCGTTACTCTTAGGTTACGGTCGCAAAAATGATCTTACAGAGACGAAAGTGAACCAACCAACCAAAGAGTAGATACCACACGGAGTCATCATATTAAAGGAGAACTGAGTTGACTTATTGGACTCTTAAATCTTAGGTCTCTACATAGGAACTTACCTCCGATACGTAAAAGATCAGTAACTCACTCAACGAATTGGAAAACTACACAGCCAAAGGTTGAGTCACTTTATTCGTGTCACTATGGCCTGGTACATAGGATAGCTTGACGATTCTCCTTGTGTATCTCTCACCCGTTCAATCTAAATGGTCTGAGACCCTACTCAAGGACTTTACTGGGGTTAAATCCCTCGACGTCTTCGAAACTGAAACTGATTTTACAGGGCCTCCCATAGGGGATTATTTAAGAAGAAGAAGGGAAGTAACTTATAGAGTTATATTTCAGACCCTCTTATATCGAGTTTTATGTTCAACACTAATTAATCGAATTTATTTACAGATACACTGTATAACCAATCATACTATTAATAGGGATCCCCAAACAAACAAAAATATCGATACGTGTGTCAAAGTAAGAACTCTTGGGGTTCCTTGTTTTACAATAACCGTAGGAGAGGTCTTTGTTTCTCGTCGACGTAAATAAACCCTGTAAAGGGTCCGACGAGGAAGGACGTACACACTTCCTACGACAACCAGACAGTTACGTGGTAACTTCCTCTGACTCGAGAGTGGTGGCAGGAAGTGGTCGTGAATGTGCCGGTGACCCATACGGTTCACCCATGACACGATACAGAATATTGGGGTACCGATACCGGACTCTGTTTCCCTAAAGACGGGTGTGACCGGGGGGGAATTGCATGTGACAACACTGATACCTTGGGGTTAGGGTATCTTTCAGGACTTTACAGGATCGAAGTAGTCCGACTAGAGTAGGATTTTTAACGACGGAATATATCCTGAATGGACTACGGAATCTACCATTTCCAAGACGGACGTTTCGACCTCTGGGCCCTTCTAGGGGACCTCTTCCTTTACCGTTGGGTGATGTCATAAGAACGGACCTCTTAATGTACTTGTCTCCTCGGACTACCCGATGTCAGTCACCCCAGTGTTTCTCAATCTGTACTGGGTCGCTGAGTGTAAAAGTATAAGAAAGTGTATCTTCCTAGTCTGACAGTTCCGACCTTCTGATAACTCTCTCAACAAGTCAAGTCAGTGAGTCAGCACTCACTGAGTGAGTGAGAAACGCTGGGGTACTTTGTGTCGTGCGGTCCGAAGGAACAGGTAGTGGTTGAGGACCTCAAGTGAGTTTGAGTACAGGTAGCTCAGCTATTACGGTAGGTCGGTAGAGTAGGAGACAGTAGGGGAAGAGGACTGAGATTAGGGAGGGTTGTAGTCCCAGAAAACGTTACTCAGTTGAGAAACGTACTCCACCGGTTTCATAACCTCAAAGTCGAAGTCGTAGTCAGGAAGGTTACTTGTGGGTCCTGACTAGAGGAAATCCTACCTGACCAACCTAGAGGAACGTCAGGTTCCCTGAGAGTTCTCAGAAGAGGTTGTGGTGTCAAGTTTTCGTAGTAAAGAAGTCGTGAGTCGGAAGAAGTGTCAGGTTAAGAGTATAGGTATGTACTGGTGAGCTTTTTGGTATCGGAACTGATCTACCTGGAAACAACCGTTTCATTACAGAGACGAAAACTTATTCGATAGATCTAACCAGTATTGAAAAGAAGGTTCCTCATTCACAGAAAATTAAAGTACCGACGTTAGTGGTAGACGGCACTAAAACCTCGGGTTCTTTATTTCAGACTGTGACAAAGGTAGAAAAAGGGTAGACGGTACTTCACTACCCTGGTCTACGGTACTAGAATCAAAAGACTTACAACTCGAAATTCGGTTGAAAAAGTGAGAGGAGAAAGTGAAAGTAGTTCTCCGAAAAATCAAGGAGAAATGAAAGACGATATTCCCACCACAGTAGACGTATAGACTCCAATAACTCTAAAGAGGGTCGTTAGAACTAAGGTCGAACACGAAGAAGGTCAGGTCGCAAAGAGTACTACATGAGACGTATCTTCAATTTATTCGTCCCACTGTTATGTGTCGGAACTGCATGAGGAAAAGGATAAACCTTGGTCAGACAACAAGGTACAGGTCAAGATCGACAACGAAGGACTGTACGTATGTCCAAAGAGTTCTCCGTCCAGTCCACCAGACCATAAGGGTAGAGAAAGTCTTAAAAGGTGTCAAATACCACTAGATGTGTCAGTTTCCGAAACCGTATCAGTCATTTTGTCTTTATCTACAAAAAGATCTTGAGAGAACGAAAAAGCTACTAGGTCGCCTACAACCGTTAAACTAGAGACCAAGGAGACGGAAAGGATTTGGTCGAACTTGTAGACCTTCAAGTACCAAACGCATAACGACTTCGGACCGAACCTCTTAAAACTCGTAATGAAATGATCACACAATCTACTCACGTTAACAAGCCATCAAACTCCTAAGAAACCGTAACGGAAAGAAACCTTATCCTTACTTTTGACTGTAAAAGGTCAGGACACCGGTGACGACTCAAAAGGTTTATACGACCGTATAACTCACGTCGTGTAAGTGTCGTAGTAGAAGGTCCTAAACTTTATCGAGTCGACCTTAAGGTAGTTGAGGTGATCGAAACAAGTATTACTACGAAAGATTCCGGGTGAACTGAAGTGTAAGGTCCTACAGACCGAGATCTACTCACTAGTGTGGTAGCACTAATAGAACCGGCACTTCGAGAAAAATATGTCAAGAAGACACATAAGAACGGTGGAAAAGTATTATAGAAGACGAAGACAATCCAGGTATGGTAAAGACAGAAAATAACTCGGGTAGAAACGTACTTTACAAGGGAACCATAGAGATTATAAGAACTTCTCTAGAGATCAGCAAGGGTAAAACAACAAAAGGAGATAAAGAAACATGACTAGCGACTCCTTCCGAAAAAATAGAGAGGAACGATAAGAAACCTTGAGACGTAAGTCTACGAATATAGAAAGGAAAAGAGGAAACGAAAAACGAAGAGAAGAAAAGTGTCCATAAACATTCCGGAGGAGTCTGTCGATAAAACGAAAAAACGTAAAGAAAAAGAACCCCTACCACAACTAGGGACAGAGGACATGTCACAGTGCTCGGAGGCAGGTATCAAGTAGTCCGTGAGACAGATAGTTTAGATCAGAGAATTTAGATAAAAAGTGAAGATGACATATTAGTATTCCCTAAACTAAATCCAGTATGGACTTACCAGATCACCAAAAGGGGTGAAAGAAGTTAAATTCAGCCTTAAACCGTTATTCCTCAAGTAATAGACTCGGTGTCAGTCGAGGACCAGAACAAAAACAACTGACATATCTCGAAGAGGTAGAAACCGACGTTTCTTATATTAGTCCTCATCCCGAGTTAAGACCAATCGGTAATCTTAGACGAACCCTCTAAAACTTTTTTTAACTACGGATTAGTCGGAAATAGGATTATAAGACTAAATTGACTTAACGTTGTCTCAGGACCGTACACACACACGATTCAACGAAGTCAACACTGGGGTACCTGACATTGGGAGGTACGAGGTGACAGACACCCCAAAAGGTCCTTTCTAATGACCTCACCTAATGGCACGGGAGGAGGTCCCTGAGAAGGACTGGGTCCCTAACTTGGGTGTAGAGAATACAGAGGACACAACCGTCTACCTAAGAAATGGGGATCCCAGTGTACCCTTCGGGTCTCAGGACCGTAAACCACGAAATGTTTTCGAGAAGTTCCAACTCTTGGTGACCTGTCTTTAGTCCCGATCTTCATGACGGAGAGTTATAGAGTAGGTCTGTTAGTCTCTCTTGTCGAAATCTCCGTCCGTAGAAACTCAAAACTGTAGTCGGAGTAAGCGAATAATTAACTCCGGAACTTGGTTAATAACTTTAAGAGTTAAAAGAACGAATATTTTACCCTTTTTATTGTGATTACAGTCTAGTAAACCCACTTTAATTCACATTTCTGCATATACAGACAAAAGAAGTAAGTAGTACTCATTGAACTTCTATCCCTAGTAGACCACTAAATCTTATTGTAAATTAACTCGTTGATGATACACAGTCTGTCGTTTATATCGTAAATATAATAGAGTGAGTTCGGAGTGTTGAGACACTCAGTTTCTTGTTAAAGTACGTTACTTCGTATAATTTCTGTGTCTATTCCATTAGTTCTATACAAGTTCTAGAGTGTCCAGTGTCGTCTTGGTTCACGGTTTGAGTCTACAAAGACTGAGGTCTCAAACAATGGAATTAACTACCTGATGTCACAAAGGGATCTGACACGATTGACAACAGAGAGAGAGGGAATCGTACTGTGGACGGTGTACCTTCCATGATATATTTATAAGTTATTTTCGTACTCTTACCTTTCTACACTTACTTACTCACTTCCCTACTACTTACTTACTTCATGGATCAAGTATCATTTGTCAGTCAATGATAACTAAGAAACGAGACAACTAGTCTGATGAGATAGCCTATTTTTCGTAAATAGAAGTTGTCTCCGTTGTACGTCATTTGTTTTAATATTACACGGAATATCCTTTGACGGTATCCTTTTACTCTAGTTAGGGTAAGAAAGTATACCGTAATCCGTCCTATACTAAAGTGAATCTCGTACAACCATCAATTATAGTCTTTTTATTTCTAGTTAAGTACGGTCGAAATTTGAGGAGAATTAGAAACTTTAATGATACACCTGTAACCGACAGTACTATAAAATACATAAAGGATATACAGAAGACTTGCGTCGACACGATTCTGAGACTCCCGAATAAAATCGTGTGTTCTCGTCGAACCCTATCAGTCTTTACGTGCTATACACCCTAGTCGTTCGACCTCAATTCCAAAACCGATCAGTGAATCGTCGACACTTCGAAATTAGGGTTCGTAAAGTTCACTTCATACGGATGGGATCTCCAAACCCTGTAATACGACATTTCAGAGTCTCTACGTCCTATTTACGTTACGGAAGTAAGTAAGTAATTCGTTTATAAATGACTTTCGGTCGGTAACTTAATATTCACTTTACTTGTTCTACCTATTCCAGTGACAAGAGTACCTCTGGCTCTAAGAAGTTTCTCTCTGTACATTATTTATACTATTAAAATTTTGTCTAATTACGATAGAAACCTTTTTTTCTATTGTACTTCAATAAAAATTTTCCGAATCATCTTTCAAATTCTCCCGACCACTACCTTATAATAATCGACAGATGGGTCTTAGGAGAAAGGGGAAAGATTATCAGACAACAAAAGTTAAACTACAGGCAATAATGGTGTATGGTGGGTACCCTACCCATGACTAACTGAATTCGGTTTGTATAAGTTAAGGGGTCACCAAATTCCCTCGATGTATTGGATTTATCAGGTCAACCCTAAGACCGTTCGTTAGAACCATAGTTTCAACGAAAGAGACGAAAAGGAGAGTCTTAGTCTCCTATTTCTATATTTCTGTCCCTAACAACCACGGTAGAACGGGGATTTTACCTTTCTTGAACTCCTACGTCTGTTCTTCTCTCTCGTGTTACCCACTTAGGGTGACCCTCCATTCGATTGAGACTCCAACCGGAATAGAGACTTGGAACAATGTTTTCGTTTATTTAAGGAAATAACGAATTCGTTTAAACTTGGTCGAAAAGACAAATAAGGTGGTCTCTTAAGTATTGCCTATGTCTTAAACTAAGGTCCTCACCCCACGTCGTTGCACGTGAACAGACTCGTCTCCACTACTCCACTTCTCGTTACCGGACAACCCTGAGTCCGAACACGGATGTTTCACGTAGTCCTTTTTACCGTCCTTTTTAAGTCCTGAACCCTAAGATCATTCCAGGATGTTACTTCGTTGTTAGAAGTCTACTTTACAGGGTAGACTGTTGTCTTCTTTCATACCAAAATGAATCTTCCGAGAGAGACCTATACGTATTGTTCTTTTTACGGACCTTAGGCCGTTACAATGTTTCTGGTTTATGAACTGAGGTTCAATTCCAAGTATGTTCATTTCTATCCTCCATTTCAACCCCGTTTTCTGTTCGGATAGGGGAATCCAGTGAGGATTTATGAAGGATACTTTAGTAAGGGTGGACTGTTTCGTTTGTTCACGTCGACACTACCTTGGTTCCTGTCCCTCGTTTAGTAAGGTGAGGTTCAATAATAGTCTTTGACAGGTCATCGTCTTCGGTTCTGCTTTCATCGTAGGTACTGTAATTCCAGATTCCCCTACCATTGTAATAATTATGTTGTCTCCAGACTAGAATCTGTTATCTTGAAAGATCTGAGTTTATGTTGACCTCTGTCGGAGAGACAGATACCAAGGGTCGGACGCCTTCACTGATCAGTTTACAGAACTACTATGGATTCGGATATTTCCTTGTCACAGTGGTTTCTGTAGGGTTCGGGCCTGCTGGTGTCAGAACTGTGACTTTACGACACCGTCAGAGTCCAAGAAGCTCCAGTGTGCGTGTCTTAGTTCCTACGATTTTAATACATAGGGAACCTTTCTTTTTGAAGAAATCTATACAGTTACTTACTTCTCGGAGGTTCTCTTCTTTTGGTCTCCGACGGTCTAATCAACTGATTCGATGAGGAGGTGACTGTGTCGTGATAGTCTAGTACTACGACCTTTCTTCCTTCTTTTAAGAATCATGACGGTAAAGGTTCGGTCGCAGGAGTCTAAGGGGGACTAATCTATTCAATACAAGAGTGGGAGTTCAGAGTATGGGTGGGGTCCCCTTAATACAGAAAATACATTTTAAACGGTCACCTACAGATACAAGTACTCCCACACACAAAAGGGTTAAGAGGAGAAAAATATTAACTCTGAAGAAAGTGACTTCGATAGATATAAGAAACAGATGACAGTATATGAATTACAGAACCACTAACTATTTAATCAGAATTGGTTCACACTTCTCGATGTGACTGACTTTTTTCAAGACATAGTGAGTCTTCAGGACTGAACCTTGATCTACATCATTAACCTATTATGAAATCAACCGATAAAACCCCCTGTCTTACTCACATGAAATACATCCATACTTACTTGTAAGTTTTTATACGTACATACCCTTCTACCCACATACATCCACAACGTATGAGTTTCTACAGCCGACAGATTTTGGTGAATTACAAATAGGATTCTGACTCGTTTATTCAATTATTTAACACCTTTTCCTCTCGGTTTAAAGAGTACCGGTCCTTTTCCTCAATATTAATTCCTTTCCTCTTTTTGATCTCACTTACATCGTAACCTAAGTATAACCTCCAATGGGGTGTACCCTGAGTACCGAAAACTATAAATCTACGTATATCTTTATATGTATTTATATTCTGACATACAAGTGTGTAAATAAAAGATCGAGGTAAAAGTCTCTCGGGATCTGTGTTATGGTCATTGTCATTTATATGGTTAACGAGTCTAAAACCAAAGACTTGTGATAATAGGTTACTCTCAATGATACCAAGGAACCTCTTCATCGACTCAGATCCGTCTCTTTCATATTCTACCCATCCTTTACAGAGTACTACGGTCTATATTCCTTTATCATTTTTGTTTACTACTCTTAGACAGTTTTCCTGTATCCTCAGATGAAATTTTTCGAGAGAAATAGTTTAGACCCTGTTGTATTTGTCGTTTTATTTATTATAATCACTACTTAATATTGGGTATCTTATTTTATTCTTATGTGTTTGACATGACTACATTTCACTTTCACTTTCAGGAAGTCAACACAGACTGAAAAACACTGGGGTACCTGATATGTCAGGAACCTTAAGACGTTCGGTCTTGTGACCTCACCTATCGGAAATTTACTGTCTCTTCTTTTTCATATCATCCTAAGGTTGATTATTTACATCTTCCTAATTCCAGTTTGTAAACAGTTTGTGGTGTCACTCTTAACAAAGTCCGTTCTAAGTAGTTATGTACGATTCTGTCATCGTTTTTCTTACTACTCTTTATCCTATAAATCCATTAGAGTTTCATATAAGGGGTTTCGAAGATTGATTAATGTTTCCCCTTTTGTCATTATACTCATATTTCTACCATCCGTGACGGATTTAAGTCACTAATTTTAAAAGTAGTGATATTACCAGGTTCAGTAGTAGGATACAGAAAACAACACTACGTCAGTCTACTTATATCATAGTGAGACGTCATAAACAAGGTTTTTACATATTGGAATTAAATTTAATACTCGTTTGTAATACGTTTGTGTTTAACTCCCGGTAAGATGTTTTATTGACTGGTTGCGTGAAGTTTTACAGTTCTATTACTTTCTGTTTCCCTTCGATAACCTTATTCTATCGTCATAGATAATCTCTTTTAAAAGACTAAAATGAGAAACACGTCTACAATACAATCTATAATTGAAAACCTCTTAGACCCACTTCTCATGTGTCCTTCAGACGGGATACAAACATTGTACGAACGTTCGCTTTAGTAAAGTTCTACTTTTCAAATTGTAAAAATCTTAATTTTATACTTTTTTTTAGGAGTCGGAAAGTTAACAAAGGTACCAGTGGGGAGGAAATTTTGGAAATGTCTGGGGAATTAATAACATTAAGGTACGAATACAAATAAAGGTATAATATTGTCAAATAATACTGAGTTTCCAGGTATCTGACCGTCGGACATCCGAATTCCCTGGAAATTAGAAAAATACAAACCGACACTGTTTTCAGACGGGTAAGGGTGTTTAAACTAAACAGTACCGAGGGCTGATGAGAAATAATAGAGTTTGTAGTCCGATCGAGATGAGTAAATATTTTGGTCATAAAAAAAATCATTAAATTTGTAAAGATGGTTTTAGAACTTTAGGACATATTGTTATATAGTTTTATACAAAAGTATCTATTGTTGAAAGCCGAGACAAGTCTATTAACGTAAGTGACTAAGTACCAGACTCATTTGACAAGTGAACTGAAAATAATACAGTACTTTTATACGCGAAAAAGTAAAAACTGAGTCTTATCGGTAATCAGTGGCATAAAGATTGTGACGAGAAACTCAAATTAGCGTCAAATCTAGTTAGTGTTTTCTATACTTTTACTCCTATAAGTCACTCTAAGACGTAAACAATAAGTAAAGAGTCTTTGGACTCCCCAAGAACCAAATCCCTAATGTAGTAGAGAAGGTCTCAGAAGGAGGTGGGGTATTAGTGGACCTTTCCAAAATTAAATTTATAACCACGGATCTACGAACAGAACTGCTAACTCTAACTTAAGGATACGTCATCCCGAAGGACCACCGAGTCTCCCATTTCGCAGACGGACGTTACACCCTCTGGACCCAAGCTAGGGACCCAACCCTTCTAGGGGACCTCTTCCTTTACCGTTGGGTGAGATCATAAGAACAGACCTTTTAGGGTACCTGTCTCCTCGGACCATCCGATGTCAGGTACCCCAGTGTTTCTCAGTCTGTGCTGACTCGTTGAAGTGAGTGAGTCCCGGATCTGTAAGTACATATGCACGTACGTACGAATCGGGGAGTCAGCATAGGCTGAGAAACATTGGGGGTACCTGCCATCGGGCAGTCCGAGGAGACAGGTACCCTACGAGGTCCGTTCTTATGATCTCACCCAACGGTAAAAGGAGAGGTCCTCTAGAAGAGGTGGGTGTCTAGCTTGGACGTAGAGCACACAGAGGACGTGACACCCGTCTAAGGTATGGACGACTCGGTGACCCCTTCGGGGTATATATACTTATTATTTTATATATATCATCTTTATACATAAAAATCCAAAGGGTCTACTAAGATTACACGTGGATCTAACCTCTTAGTAACTAGAAGGAACCAATGTCTCGTAGGCAACAGGACCCCGTCCCATATTGTCCTTGAACTGTTTCAAATGGGGAAGGTTATGAGGAATTGTATATCCCACCCAGTGATTCTTCTTTAATATGTAATTTTTAAGGACCCCTCGAACATTTCGTACCACTAAGGACCCAGTGTGGGAGTATTTAAGAAAATAACAAAACCGGTGTGGTACGTCGTACACCCTAGAATCAAGGGTCTGGTCCCTAGTTTGGACACGGGGGACGTCACCTTCGTGACTTTACACCTCAGAACTGTTGACCTGACGGTCCCTTCAGGGTGGTAGTATCTAAGACTAAGACATAAAGATGACGTGTGATACGATTAGTGGTCAATCGATGAAGGATCTTTCTTCTAGACGTCAAGTGGGAACAAGTTCCGAAATAAAGACTTAGTGAGTAGGACTGGGTAAGTAAGGAGGGTGATGAAACGGAGAACTAGAGTGTTTAAAGGTTTAGTAGTGAAGAGCTAGAAGTCGAAAGGGTGACCTGAAAGGAAGACCGTAAAAGAAGAAGAACCGAGGGGTACGTGGTGTCATACTACAGGGAGTCACTTGGACGAAAACAAACAGAACCCTCTGACGGGTGTGTAATGTAGATAAAAAGGGTCTCTAAAGAGGAGAAGTTTAAATGGAAGGGGTAGAAAGTATACGACCTATATAGGGTCGAACTTAGAAGAACCCAATCAACTAAATTTTCGGTAGAATTTTGAAATATCGAATTGTGTTGTTTATACTAAGATGCCCCATTGAGCTACAAAGAAGACGAGACCTAGTCGACCCGACCTCACCCCAAGTGAGTGTAGAAACTCTGGAGTCAACTCTACCGACCCTGTCGAACCCCGGAGAAAGGTACACTAGAGAGGAGGAGGCATCTAATCGGACCCGAAGAAGTTTACCGTCATCTTCCTGAGATATTCTCGTCGCTCTCTCCCTTTCGGGGTGATTCTTCACAAAGAAGTTCAGAGACGAACGTGATTCAAACGACTACAGAGTAACTGGTTTCGTTCAGTGACCTGTTCTGACTTCAGTTCCACCCTTCACTGATGGGTCTCCGTACTTAGGAACCACGGGTAATGATGCTTTCGTCTGTTATCGAAAGGGGGTTTAAGGTTGATAAATACGGGGAAACACCACGACCTCTTCTGAGAATTCTCAGGGAACCTGACGTTCCTTTAGTTTGGTCACTTAGGATTTTTCTTTTTTTAGTTGGGAGTTATACGTAACCTTCTTGACTACCACTTTGACTTCGAGGTTATAAAACCGGAGGACTACACTTCTCGACTGAGTGACCTTTTCTGGGGCTACGACACTTTCTAATTTCCGTTTTCTTCCCCCGTCGTCTTCTATTCTACGAATCTATCACAGTGACTGAGTTTACCTGTACTTAGACTCGTTTGAAGTCCTCTACCACTTCCAGTCCCTTCGGACCGCACGATCTCAGGTACTCTAGCGGTTCTTAGCCTGTGTTGAATCGTTGACTTGTTTGTTTTGTTTTTGTACACGTTTTATATGAAAGAGGGAGACTTCCAGGGGGTTTCAGAGTAAATTGATATCACAATCCGAGTCTCAGATCTTAGAACACTAAAGATCAAGTTTACCCCTACTCCGTCAAGAACCGACACTGAGAAAACCTAGATCTTTGGACATTTACTTTCTCTCTTCAATATACGACACGTGCGTGCGTTGTTTGTCACTTTAGGTCCCTGTCCTGTTAACGTCATTCATGTAGGTAACTTTTTCTCTTAATTTCCCTTTCGTGTGTCACTGTGACTGCGGATTCTTAAGACCCTAGGACGGTCCGTACACAGCGGTCCAACGGGACGAGACTAAAGAGACCTTCATTAAAGGATTAGGTAACAAGAGGTGACGGGGACCGCGGAGACAGGTCGAGAACCGAGACAGAAGACTCCGTCGTAAGGAAAAGGCATTCTTAATCCGACATAACCGGGGGCTTATCGAAAAACTCGGATTAAGGATGAGTTTGTTTTTCAACCCACGGGTTCCCGATATAACGTTAAATACTTTAGAGTCTGGGAAAATGAGGTTCGACCAATATCAAAATAAACAAAAAATAATTCTAAAATAAAGTGGTTTCGTCAAAAGTCGAGTATCGTTTTAATTCCCTGGCCTTGTCTCTAAAGGATATATAGGGGTGAGGGTGTGTACGTATTAGGACCATATCAGGGGGTAATAGTCGTATTAGGGGGTAATAGTCCACCGTATAGAAGATTCTTAGAATTCCCATAACAAGGTACCGTCGGTTAGTACGAGTTTTGTCTCTCTACTGTCAGAAATTTTCTTGACACCTATCAGAGAGTATGTAGTCAAGTCAAGTCAAGTTAAGTCAGCGAGTCAGCACAGACTGAGAAACGCTGGGGTACCTAACGTCGTACGGTCCGGAGGGACAGGTAGTGGTTGAGGGTCTCAAATGAGTTTGAGTACAGGTAACTCGGTCACTACGGTAGGTTAGTAGAGTAGGAGACAGTAGGGGAAGAGGAGAGCGGAAGTTAGAAAGGGTCGTAGTCCCAGAAAAGTTTACTCAGTTGAGAAACGTAGTCCACCGGTTTCATAATCTCAAAGTCGAAGTCGTTGTCAGGAAGGTTACTTATAAATCCTGACTAAAGGAAATCCTAACTGACCAAACTAGAGGAACGTCAGGTTCCCTGAGAGTTCTCAGAAGAGGTTGTGGTGTCAAGTTTTCGCGAGTCGAAAGAAATATCAGGTTGAGAGTGTAGGTATGTACTGATGACCTTTTTGGTATCGGACCTGATCTACCTGAAACAACCGTTTCACTATAGAGACGAAAAATTATACGACAGATCCAACCAGTCTTGAAAAGAAGGTTCCTCATTCACAGAAAAATAAAGTACCGACGTCAGTGGTAGACGTCACTAAAAACCTCGGGGGGTTTTATTTCAGACGGTGACAAAGGTGACAAAGAGGTAAATGAACGGTATTTCACTACCCCGACCGACGGTGCTAGAAACAAAAGCCTAGGTGGAGGTCTACCATGCAAACAGTGTTGGTGACTTGGTCGTGACTGCGTAGAAGTAGTGGGTCCCAGGTATCAATGTATCCCAAGTGAGTACCCCAACATGCAAGACACCAAAACTTGTTTACATAATTCTACCAATCTATCTTAGTGGTCGAGTTACCTACACTTAGACTTACCCTAAGTCCTTCTATCACTTCCTAAGTCTTCGACCACTTCCTAAGGCCTCTTCCACTTCCTTTCCCTTTGGACCACGCGACGTCGGATACCCCAACGTTTCTCAGCCTGTGTTGAATCACTGACTTACTGTTGTTGTATTACTATAGTCATGTGAAGTACTACCGCAGTACGTCTCATAAAAGCCACGAGATTTTCAGGAGACACGAGACGGACAAGTAGGGGTAGTTTACGACCGTCGGTGGTATCAAAACAGAACAGGTCTTACAATGATATCAAAAGCAAAAAACCATGTTGAGAGAAATTTTACAGTATCCACAAGATAATAACAGTAAGTACAGACGATACGAAGTTTGGTGTAGGTACTAAGAGAGATAAAACTTGTACAAACCGATGGTACCTTGTTATGGGAATTCTAAGAATCTTCTATGCGGTGGACTCTATAAGGTGACCTTTGATGGAATATTTCCGGGGTTAAGCTCTTGTTCCGTCGAAGTTTTTTTTACTTCTCCTTCCTTAGTAAAGACGTTCTTGTCCTTCCCATCGTCGTGTCTCGCTCTGGTCCTTAGACGTGCCTCGTCTAGACCCTGTGAGTCAAGAACGACCTACAACACACCTACCCAACTTGAACTAACTTTCGGGTTCTGACCCGTTTGTCGGTATTAAACTGTCGACGGTAGGGTTCCGGATAAGTCAAAAGACTTCATAAAACTTTTACATTGTAATAAAATTTATATGGGAACGTTCAATAAAATACTATAAACAATATAAAGAAAATTTACTAAGAGGTAGTTTAATTATACAATAGTAAATGGTCAGGGGACATCATGGAATACATCCGTTAAAACCAAAAGACGATAGTAGTAGAAATATTTAAAAATGAGAACTTAAGTAACTAAAAGGTTATAAAGGGTTATAAATTTTTTAATCTAGTGACCAATTATCATGACTTTGGATGAACTCCGTTCACTCGATTCAGATCATTAAAGGTCTTCCTAACATCGTTAAATATTGTGACAGTGGTCCGATGGATAAAGGGACTTCGGAATAGTAGTAACTTAAACTAGTAAAAAGAAAAAAATCTTAAATCGTCTGCTTTACCCGAGAAGACCAAAATTAAAGGTAAAGATTGAAGATTCATCTCATTATTAAGAAGGAAAACAATTTAATGGGTCAGTAAAAAGAACACACCGTAGACGCGGTTAACATCTCACATTTTAATTACAATCTAAACCGAAGTTTACTGTTTTTGTTCTTTTAGGTTTCCTGTTTTTTTAAATTGTCACCGAAAAAAGAAAGAGTGTATTTTCTGTAGACCCCTCTCAGGTCCCGACGGTTCGTGAGTCCAACAGTCCCTGGGCCCGAGATATTGGGAGTCGTTGTCGCAGACACAAGGTCAACCGTCCTTCCTCTGTTCCCCCACCCACTCCCCCTATTCGGTGAAGGGAAATTCCTGTAAAAGGTCTTCCACGTGTGGTGAAGACAAATATAGGAGAACCGGTCGTGATTCAAAATAAAGGTCTTTTTTTCCCTCCCACCTATCGTACAACTGATCGTCAGAGACGACATGTGTCGGTTGGAGGTAGAGGGTAGTCTCGACTCTTTCCTCGGCGTCACCGTCCTTTGCCACCACGTCAATTTCCTCTCTTCCCGATACTGAGTCCGGCCGTGTCTCTACCCACACACCCCCTCCCTGTCAGAACGGGTACCCTTAGTCCGACAGAGACTAGGACGTGAGATAGACCACGAAGTGGGAATCGGGAGCGATTATCTGGAAGATGGAGGAGGGGTCTAAGAGTTGTAAAAGTTCCGGGTCGAGTCTAGAGTTGAGGACGTCGGAAGGGAAACGTCGGGTTCGTAAATAGAACCATAGAAGCTTTGATCTATGGTTCTATCCAGAACAATAGTAATGAGATACACATCAACTGGGTTTCTTTAATGTTTAAATACCTTTCGTCCGTATCATTGAATGTAACAAACCACCTACAGTGGAGGGGTATAAGAGAAAAAATCCTTAGAGTTAAATCCTTAGGGAAGAATGAGTATTTATAGGATAAACCACCTTAGGTTCCAAATTTTTTAGGTCACTTACATTGAAAGAGTTCTTGACTTTACGCACCTGCCACCCAAACCGTACTTACAGTTCCAGTTCTCCTGTCATACTTAGATTCACCCTACCGTCCATGGGAGTCTTATCCTTACCTTCAACTATCCGTACGTCCCGACTTTAAACTCGGAAAGGTCGATAGATAACAATCTACCACAGACGGAACAACTAATAATATGTAAAACGGAGAATGGAACTCATATGGGACCCATATCCTTCCCTACATTCCGAAGGGTCCACCACATCACTATTTCTTAGACGAACGGTTACGTCCTCTGAGCCCAAGCTAGGAACTCAACCCTTCTAGGGGACCTCCTCCTTTACCGTTGAGTGAGGTCATAACAACGGACCCTTTAGGGTACCTGTCTCCTCGGACCACCCGATGTCAGGTATCCCAGTGTTTCTCAGTCTGTGCTGACTCACTGTCATGGTAGGGTTCGGTGATTCACATTTTGATACATTCCCTTTCTCTATACTTCCCGTCCTCTCCCTGTCTAACAATTCCCGGGGCTTTCGGTCCGATCCTTCGACTCTCCGTCACCCCTTGGTATCTGTTCGCACCGAAACCTTAGTCCATTTTCTTTGTGGGTTCGAGTGTAAAGGAGAAATAGTCTATAAACGACACACTTAATCCGGTTGTAGAGTAAAGAGTACACATTTTACTCCTATTACTATGACTGTATGGTGAGTTATGTATTCTTACAGAAACAACGGGGTCCTTCAGCAATATATAAAACAAGTCGTATTGTACGTCATTATACCAATTACCGGAACGATTCGTCAGATATTTGATGTTAAACTATTCTAATATTCACTTAATTAAGAAAATATCGATGTTTTAATAAGTTCTCTAGTTGGTGGGTCTAGATTGTCGAGGTGAAGGTCCCTGAAGAGTTGTGAAGAACTCGACAGTCCGACCCTGAACTTCTTCTTCCTTGGGGACCCAAAGACTCAGTTCCTGTGGGGTCCCTTAGGTCCACGAACCCACAACGAAAAGAGACGAACGGTCGTTCCCTCCGGGGACTTGGATTTTTATGGACGGACCCTCTCTAAACCCCTCCCCTTCCCTCCTGCGTCACACCTCCGTTCTACCCTCCTCAAACGTTCTCTTTTACTCTCCTACGGTTCCTTTGTACAAAATGACTCACCGTAGGGGAAAGGATTCAGTGGTGAAGGTCTTCGACCCGAGGCCTCTCGGAAAACTCCCTAGGTCTCCATTTTTTTATCCACCATAAGTCCTCCGTAAAGACCAACCATGGAGACCCTAGACGTCGAATCACAGAACTTTGAGACTCCGGGGTCCTCCGGGGTCCTCTACCCTTTCTTACTTCTAGTATCCTCCATTCTGCTGTCCTCACAGGAGTGGATGAAGTGGTTGGTCTCGTTCAGGAAATCTTTACCAAAGGGAAAGGTAACAATTGACTCATAGACCTGGTAGAGTCAAATGGTTGGACGCGTAGAATGACACGTTGTTAGTCTTTCGTTCTAGACTCCAGGAACTCTTGTTCCTAACTCGGACCTACTAACTCCTACCCCTTTCTCCTCCTTCCTCTTCTTGACTCGTTGACCTTGAACCTTCTACTGAGACCTACGGGACAACTTTACCCCCGAACTCTAGAAACCGAACTTCCTTTACCTGTAACCCTACACACGTGTCATCCCTGTCTACTACGTGTCTCCCACGGAGCTTGTGTGTTCAGGGAACCTGATGTGTCTGTACCCATTAAAGTTCTTTTAAAGGTCTAGGAGTAAAGGGAGACACAATAAAGAGTTTTGACTACGGAGACTCCCGTCTAGGACCTACAGGACGATCAAGAATAAAGGGTGGAGTGGAAACTGGAAACAACAAAAGTCAGCGATTCAACACAGACTGAGAAACGTTGGAGTTACCTGATGTCTAGTGGTCGGAAGGGACAGGAAGTGATATCATATCATGTTGTTGATATAAAGTCAACTTTTTTTCGACACTCGACCAAGAACTTATGTAAAGAGACACACACACACACAGACAGACAGACAGACAGACAGACAGACAGAGAGACGTACGAATCAACGAGTCAGTACAGGTTGAGAAAGGTTGGGTGACCTGACATCGGGTGGTCTAAGGAGACAGGTAAGATAAAAAAAGACCGTTCTTATGACTTTACTCAACGGTAAAGAAAGAGGTCCCTAGAAGGGTAGGGTCCCTAGGTTCAACTCAGTGGACACAGAGGACGACACGTCCTCCTAAGAAATGGGTGACTCACACAGATAACAACAAGTCAGTGATTCACCATAGGTTAAGAAACGTTGGGGTACCTGACGTCGTGTGGTCCAAAGGGACAGAAAGTGATAGAAGGTCTCAAACGAGTCTGAGTACAGATAACTTAGACACTACGGTAGGTTGGTAGAGTAGAAGACAGTCGTGGAAGAGAAGACGGGGGTTAGACAGGGTTGTCATCCCAGAAAAGGTTACTCAGTGGAGAAACTTAGTCCACCGGTTTCATGACCTCGAAGTTGAAAACGTAGTCAGGAAGGTTACTTA
This sequence comes from Capra ibex, assembly GCA_006410555.1. NCBI lineage: Eukaryota > Metazoa > Chordata > Mammalia > Artiodactyla > Bovidae > Capra > Capra ibex. The sequence goes on from SJYO01049859.1 coordinate 1,707,300, forward strand.
TAAAGTCAAGTCAAGTCAAGTCAACGAGTCAGTACAGGTTGAGAAACACGGGGGTACTTAACGTCGTGCGGTCCGGAGGGACAGGTAGTGGTTGAGGGTCTCAAGTGAGTTTGAGTACAGGTAACTCAGTCACTACGGTAGGTCGGTAGAGTAGGAGACAGCAGGGGAAGAGGAGGACGGAGGTTAGGGAGGGTCGTAGTTTCAGAAAAGGTTACTCACTTGAGAAGAGTACTCCACCGGTTTCATGACCTCAAAGTCGAAATCGTAGTCAGGAAGGTTTCTTGACCAACCTAGACCAACCTACGTTGACTTACCTGACCAACCTAGAGGAACGTCAGGTTCCCTGAGGGTTCTCAGAAGGGGTTGTGGTGTCAAGTTTTCGTAGTTAAGAAGTCGTGAGTCGAAAGAAGTGTCAGGTTGAGAGTGTAGGTATGTACTGGTGACCTCTTTGGCATCGGAACTGATCTACCTGGAAACAACCGTTTCATTACAGAGACGAAAACTCATACGATAGATGCAACCAGTATTGAAAGGAAGGTTCCTCATTCATTACTTATAAATCCCAACCAAATGAAATCCTAACTGACCAAACTAGAGGAATGACAGGTTTCCTGAGAGTTCTCAGAAGAGATCGTGGTGTCAAACTTTCGTAGTCAAGAAATCGTGAGTCAGAAGAAATACCAGGTTGAGAGCGTAGGTATGTACTGATGACCTTTTTGGTATCGAAACTGATCTACCTGGAAACAACCGTTTCACTACAGAGACGAAAATTATGCGACAGATCCAAACAGTATTCAAAAGAAGGTTCCTAGTACACAGAAAATTAAAGTATCGACGTCAGCGGAAACTGACACCGGGACCCATGAAAAGTTTTCCTTCAAGATGGACAACGAAGGGTCCACCCTTGTTAAAAAGACGAACGAAGTTGAACGAAGTTGAAAAGGTGTGGAAAAAACTGGGTTACCGAAGAGAAGAAAAACGGTCATTAAAGGTGTTTGATACCAGAATAAGACCGTTACTCGTTTTAAGTAGATATTATATATTTAACTAGAATATTTTTTCTATCAAAGGAAAAATACAAATTAATAATAAAATTTTAAAATAGAATCTTAGTATTAGTAAATAAAGTGAGTTGATATATGGTCATATTTAACATTACTATTTAGTTAGATCTTATAACTAATTGTACATCTCAGAATGGCCCACGTCCCTTAAAATAGAAAAAAGTCATAACTTCATTATTATCGTATTCCTAACTTAGATCTTTTAAATTATACATTTTGAAATTTAATACACGTATAAATAACGGTTCTTACTACTATACCATTAGTTATTTTATAAAGATTCGAATTTTCATATAACATGATTTCGTTCTAAGACGCCCATTGTCTACCTTTAAACTCACGTTCCTTGTATTCACTACCTTTTAAAGACTGACAATTTTTTCTCGAACAAGTACACAAAAAGTTTATCTACTTCCATCTATAAAGTACGTAAATTAACTCACTAAGTTGTTAAAATTTTCAGTCACACGGTCTTCAATATGTAAAGAGTTAATATATTTGAACGGTATTTTTACAATATAACAATTGAATTTTTACACACTCCTATATATTAAAAAGGTTATACAATTCTCAAGGGTCTTGTTTCATAAAGTATCTAGAGACCGGACTCTCCACCCTCTTTTTTCGTCTATCCCTTCCCCCACCGCCTCTCCACGGTCAGGTACGACGGTAAAACGGTCCTCTACCCCAACGTCGGGCACTGTGGAGACTCGACTGAGACGAAACGAGAGTCCTACAGAACAGACGAAAGACTCTCCTATACTTTGACTACCTGGACTCGACCTTGTCAAGTAAGAGGTCTCACGAACGAGTCTACTCTGACCCGCACTGTTACCTGAGACGAACACCTAAGACTGACATTCACACGGGGACGGGGGTCAGTAGGGCATGACGAGTGTTAGGATGTCTTCTTACCCTCGCCCCATACCCTCACCCATACCCTCACCCCCCCGCCCATTATCTGAATGACCCTACGACGGTAGAGCCACTTCGACGGTAAATCGACTTTTCTACACCCACTACCTTACCAACCCTCTTGTACCCAATAAGACAATCGGCAGTCCCGGAACCCGGAACTGAGACTCTTGAACCCGAGGAGGTTCGAACCCGAGGGTCCGCGTCTACCTGGGGAGTCGTAAGGACAGCCACCACTACCGAATGAGGAGAGGACCGGAGTAGATGTGAGACAACCACGACGGACGAGACGTACAAAGTAGGATGAGAGGACATGGAGGGACCTTAGAACGGCGAGCACATCCTACAACCGGTATTTCCGACAAAGTCGTCTTCCTAAGGGACCCAGATTCCTTTTCGGTCAGGGCATCTTCAGACAAAGGGTCACCGAGGCCTTCAAAGAAAGAGACCCCGTGGGGCAACAGGATTCCTGACCGGCACAGACCCTCACACCTGGGACTAGGACCAGACCGTCCTTGTCCCATTAACCCTCCCTACCAGACTCCGGTCGATCCTACGGGACCTCCAAGAAGTCCGTCGGGCTCGGTACCCCAAGGGTGTCGAGACTTTCGGTGTCTCTTTCGTCCTCTCACACTTCGCCGTAGAGGCCCAACTTCAATTTTATGATTGGAAGGGTTAGACGGGAAACGAATTACTTTACGTTTCAACGGAAATACCACTTTCCCAGAGTGACGTGATCCCGAAAATCCAGTCACCCTGGAGTCCCACCCGACACTCCAAGTACGACGACGACGACGATTCAGTGAAGTCAACACAGGTTGAGACACGCTGGGGTATCTGTCGTCGGGTGGTCCGAGGGGACAGGGACCCCAAGAGGTCCGTTCTTGTGACCTCACCTAACGGTAAAGGAAGAGGTTACGTACTTTCACTTTTCCCTTCCCCTTCAGGGAGTCAGCACAAGCTGAGAAACACTACTAGGTACTCCAGTTTTGATAAGGGTATTACTATAAAAAATTTTAGAAGTAAGAGAGTACTCACACATTACCTCCGTTTACAAAAGGAGTTGGGAGAATTCCAGGGACCAACCTAGACTTTTAATTTGACTGTTTCTGGCTAATTCTCCCCCTTTCGTATGTGTTAGGGAACTTAAAAATGTACATGTACCCTTCGGAAGTGTTCTCTGATTTCTGGACTTCACGGTCTCGTCTTTCGAAAATAGGGAAAGTCTGTTTCTTTGTCCTGTAGACACTTCTTAACTGTTCTGACTCTTCAAACCCGATTTATATTCTAATCATTTCTTTACTGATCTTTCTATTCCCAATCAAATTATTCCGAATAAACATCTAAGGGGGCCAGGGTAATGACCTGACTATTCTCAGATAGAGGTCATTTTCTTCTTTGACAAAGGACGGAAATCCGACTACCGTCACCCACCTTCGAAAAAGATACAAATGACGAAGAATTAACGGAAGTCGAGTTCTATTTATAATACAGTTTCTCCGTACAAAATCTTACTGTGAGACCAAAGGAAGTTCACATGGTTCCTTAATAGGTCTCCGAGGTACTGTGTAGTACTGTAGAAACGGACTGCTTTTCATCTTACACACGAAAACACAAGAATACAAAATTTCCAAAGGGTCAAAATTAAAGATAACATCATTTATCATTATCTATATTAGATTGTCAACAATGTTTTCGAAACTGTAAAGATTATTAAAAAATCTCGTGATTTTCCAGGACTCTGATTTTCTTAACGGTAGAATCTAGAACATAAAGTCGTGAATAATACATCTCAACCTCTCTTCTCTTCTCTTCAGCGAGTCAGCACAGACTGAGAAACGTTGGGGTACCTGACATCGGGTGGTCCGAGGAACCAGGTACCCTAAAAGGTCCGTACCTATGACCTCACCCAACGGTAAAGGAAGAGGTCCCCCCAGAAGAGTTGGGTCCCTAGCTTGGGCCCAGAGGGTGTAACATCCGTCCGCGAAATGGCAGGTTCGATCGTCTCTTCGGGTCCAGGGTTTCTCTCCTCTAGTAAACGACTCTTGAGATACAAAGACCAGGAGACCCCTATGTCGTCGTTATCCACTAGGTCATATGTGGTGTTTACTCGAATAATCTCTCGACTCTGTATGTGGGTTCATCAAAATGTTGCTAAATCTTCCGTTTCCGTTCTACTTATATTCTATTAACAAATTAACGAAATTACTGAAATGTCGTCAAGGACACCCTTTCTATAATAAATCCCCCAATCGAAAAACACGAAAATAAAGAAATTCCAAATTACGACCGAAGGGACCACCGAGTCGGTCATTCTTAGACGGACGTCACGTCCTCTGGACCAAAGTTAGGGACCCAGTCCTTCTAGGGGATTTCTTCCCTTACCGATGGATGAGGTCATAAGAACGGACCCCTCAAGGTACATATCTCCTTGGACCACCCGATGTCAGGTACCTCAGCGTTTCTCAGTCTGTGCTGACTCGTTGATTGTGAAAGTTAAAGTGATTTCAAATTGAATAGTTCGATGTGTGAACTTTGGGTTCATGTAGAGAGTTTAAGACGAATATTTATCTAATCCTAAATATATAGAGTTTCTAAACTTTTTAGTGAAAACTTCCAGAATCTAATTTACAACATAGTAAATGTTTAAGCCGATTTGATGAAATTTACACAAGTTGACGTGTATGTTTAACTTATTTAAACCAAAGGAAAAATTCATTAAGTCAACGGACTAAATGGTTTTGTAGGGTTCATGTGTTTATTGGAGAATTTCTTAATTATTCAGTGTCAGAATATTCACACTACTTCGAATTCCAAAGAACCTATAAAGTTATGATATATTTTATCATGTTATTGATGGATTTTATTTTTTACACTTAATCAATGTGACAGTTGTAAAATTTGACTGTAAAGTCGTGACCGAATAAATATTGAGTCTAGTCGGTTTAATGGGGTTTACAATTGTATAGATTTTATGGTTTATTTTATAGTATGGGATTGTGTGTGACAATTATGGCAACAAACAATAAAAATCATAAGAATGTGGTTAAAAGTGAGAAGGATTTAATTTTATCCCTTATTAAACCTGGTAGGACGGCACAAGATCCTTAATAGAAGAAGACCTTAAAACCCCAACAGACAGAGTCGAACGACCTCCAATGTGTCAGTAGTCGTCAAAACCGGGTCTATGACTGGCCTGTGAAGAGACAACAGGAGTACAGGGGTCCGTACCGACAAGGTAAGTTCGGTCTATCATTGATTAAGACGTCGATGGGTTCCTTTTACAATTGAATGTGAATTTGGACAGTAAACTAACCCAAAACAAAACCCCCCCGTCCCTAGAATTTGATGACATCTTTCATCAAAACACAGTTTGTATTTTGTGGGACCTTAACTCTCTTATGACGTGATAAACTAGAGAAGAAGATAAAACCCTTGGAGTGTCAAGAATCCTGACACTTCTGACTACACACAAGAGGACCCCTGTCACTCAGTAAAGGTACTCACTGTATACTTGTCATGATGAAGATGAAATCTTAGGGTAAAACCCTCCTCTAGGACCGGAACTTCCGTAAATCTCGACACGAAAAAAAAAGGAGAATTGAGATAGTACTCGAAGAATTCCCCAATCTAAAACAGTTTATTTGGAGAACTTTGGGAAGGATCGTGGGTCGTGTCCTACGCTAACAATACTCTAATTGTTTACAAACTCCTTAATTTATTCTTTACACTACCTTTCCATCCTAATCCACCTTTTAACTACATCTACAATTTAACTAACTGACCTCTGTCTTATTTCCAATCGAAAACTTTTTCAAATCTTCGTTTCCTATACGTATTTACCCTACCACTCTACCTTCGTTCTCATGACACCAACTACCCTTATTCACTCAAAGTTCTTCACATCCTTATCGTTCGTATAAATACCTCATAAATGATACAAGGTCCGAGATAGAACTTACAAAAGACACATAATTTATTACGTAAACTAGGAGGTTATAGCGAGACTCCATCTATAGTATTAACAACAGTAAAAGGTCTTACTCCTTTGTCTCCGTCTCTCGACTTCAGTAAATGAGACTAGGCCATACACACTAGTAAATGAAATTGTATAAAGTCGCATTGGCAGTCATACAACAAACATACACGTTAAACCCGAAGGGATCACCGAGTCTGTCATTTCTTAGACGGACGTTACGTCCTCTGGACCCAAACTAGGAACCTAGCCCTTCTAGGGGACCTCTTCCCTTACCGATGGGTGAGGTCATAAGAACGGACCTCTTGGAGTCAGGTACCTGTCTCCTCGGACCGTCCGACGTCAGAAACCTCAGTGTTTCTCAACTTCAGACGATTAGTCATTAAGTACAGGGTCTCCACCAGTACAAGGGTTTTGGGGAGAGGGGTCAGAAACGGCCCACCAATCCGACAGGGAGTCTCATCTTTTACCGTTAGACGAGGTCATAATAGTGGACCTATTAAGGTACCTGACTCCTTGGACTACCCGATGTCAACTACCCCAGTGTTTCTCAGACTGTGTTGACTCGTGTATTTTGTATACGACAGGTTCATAATAACAAGGTGGATTGAACTTTTTAACCTCATAGCAACTTAATGTTACAACACAATCAAAGACCACATGTTGATGATATACACACACACATATATATAAGAAAAGATAATACGAAGTACCTAGTTCCATTTAATCTTCACCAGTTTGTCCTCTACTATTCTCACTTGTAACCGTAAAATCCCTATTCACTTGATTGCCTGTCTTCACCCGTTTAAATTGAGTCTACTGGTAATATAGATGATAACAACCGTTCTTAGGGAATCTTTTTTTTACCTCATCGGGAGTGTCAGTTGTTTTCTCAGACTTTACGTCATGAACCCACGTTAGAGTTTTTACTGTCTTACTAAAACCAAGTAAAGATTCCGTTTGATAAGTTATAGTGTCATTAGGTTCAGATACGGGGTTGGTCTTTACGACTTCAACTTACTAAGATACTTCTGGATATTCTAGAAGATCTTGATTGTGGGTTTTTTCTACAGTAAAAGTAGTATCCCCTGACCTTACGTTTTCATCCTTCAGTTCTCTATAGAGTTCATTGTCCGTTCAAACCGGAACCTCATGTTTTACTTCGTCCCTTTTCCGATAGTCTCAAAACGGTTTTCTTGTATGACCAGTATCGTTTGTGGGAGAAGGTTGTTATGTTCTTTGTTGATCTGTATACCTGTAGTGGTCTACCAGTTGTGGCTTTAGTCTAACTAATATCAGAAACGTCGGTTTCTACCTCTTCGAGATATGTCACTCGTTTTCGTTCTGGCCTCAACTGACACCGAGTGTAGTACTTGAGGAATAACGTTTTAAGTCTGGATTTAACTTCTTACATCTCTTTTGGTGATCCGATAAGTCCATACTGGATTTATTTTAGAGGATGTTAATATGTCACATTCAGTGTTTATCTAAGTTCCCTAATTGACACTATCTCACGGACTTCTTGATACCTGTCTCTAAGCATTGGAACATGTCCTCCGTCACTAGTTGTGGTAGGGGTTCTTTTTCTTTATGTTTTTCCATTTTACCAAGAGATTCCTCCTGAATGTTTATCGATACTTTTCTTCTCTACACCTTCCCTTTCCTCTTTTCCTTTCTATATCGGTAGATTTACGTCTCAAGGTTTCTTATCGTTCCTCTCTATTCTTTCGGAAGGATTCATTTGTTACGTTTCTTTATCTCCTTTTGGTATCTTACCCTCCTTGATCTTTAGAGAAGTTCTTTTAATCTCTATGGTTCCCTTGTAAAGTACGTTTCTATCTTTTTATTTGCTGTCTTTGCCATATCTGGATTGTCTTCGTCTTCTTCTCCAACGTTCTTATGCGTCTTGATATGTTTTTTCTAGTATTACTGGCCTTATTGGTACTACCACACTAGTGAGTGGATCTCGGTCTGTAGGACCTCACACTTCAGTTTACCCGGAATCTTTAATAGGAATACTAGTTTCGATCACCTCCACTACCTTAAGGTCGACTCGATGAAGTTTAGAATTTTCTACTACGATAATTTCACGACATGAGTTAAACGGTTGTTTAAACCTTTTGAAGTCGTCACCGGTGTCCTGACCTTTTCCAGTCAAAAGTAAGGTCAGGGTTTCTCCTCGTTACGGTTTCTTATAAGTTTGATGGCGTATTAACTTGAGTAAAGTGTACGATCGTTCCATTACGAGTTTTAGGAGGTTCCATCCGAACTTGTCATACACTTTACACTTGAAGGTCTACAAGTTCGACCCAAATATTTTCCGTCTCCTTGGTCTCCAGTTTAACGGTTGTAGGCAACTTAATATCTTTTTCGTTCTCTTAGGGTCTTTTTGTAGATGAAGACGAAGTAACTGACGCGATTTCGGAAACTGTCACACCTAGTGTTGTTTGACGCCTTTTAAGAATTTCTCTACCCTTTGGTCTGGCGGAATGGAATGAGGATTCTTTAGACATACGTACAGTCCTTCCTCACACCTCATAACCTTTTCCTCATACAGTTCCTACATATAACAGTGGGACGAATAAATTGAAGATACGTCTCATGTAGTACCCTCTACGGTCCGACCTACTTCGTGTTTGACTTTAGTTCTAACGACCCTCTTTATAGTTATGGGAGTCTATACGTCTACTCTGGTGGGAATACCGTCTTTCAATTCACCTTGATTTGTCGGAGAACTACTTTCGTTTTCTCCTCTCACTTTTTCGACCGAATTTTAAGTTGTAAGTCTTTTGATTCTAGTACCGTAGACCGGGGTAGTGTAGTACCGTTTATCTACCCCTTTGTTACCTTTGTCACTCTCTGAAATAAAAGAACACGAGGTCTTAGTGACACCGACCACTGATGTCGGTACTTTAATTTTCTATGAACGAGGAACCTTCTTTTCGACACTGTGTGGATCTGTCGTATAATTTTTCGTCTCTGTAATGAAATGGTTGTTTCTAGACAGAGTAGTTTCGAGCAAAAAGATCATCAGTATATACCTATACTCTCAACCTGGTATTTTTTCCGACTCACGGAAACATATCAACTACGAAAGTTTGACACCACGACCTCTTCTGAGAACTCTCAGAGAACCTAACGTCCCTCTAGTTTGGTCAGTAAGGATTTCATCACTCACTCACTCACGTTAGCGAGTCAGTACAGGTTGAGAATCGCTGGGGTACCTGACATCGGGTGGTCCGAGGAGGTAGCTACCCTAAAAGGTCCGTTCTCTTGACCTCACCCCACGGTAACGGAAGAGGTTAAGGATTTCCTTTAGTTGGGATTTATAAGAAACCTTCATGAAGTCGACTTCGACTTCGAGTTATGAAACCGGTGGACTATACTTATAGACTGAGTAACCTTTTCTGGGACTAAGATCCTTTCTGACTTCCGTCCTCCTCTTCCCCTACCGTCTCCTGCTCTACAAACCTACCGTAGTGGTTGAGTTACCTGTACACAAACTCGTTTGAGTACTTCTTGTCCCTTCGGACCACACGACGTCAGGTACCCCACTGTTTCTCAACCTGTACTGACTCACGGACTTGTTGTTGTTGTCATCCCATGACTCATATCAAGAGACACGATATGTCATCCACGAATAACATATAGATAAAATATACATTGTCACACATAGATGATTAGGGTTTGAGGATTAAGTAAGGAGGGGTAGAAGAAAGGAGAAACTATTGGTATCAAAAATAAGACAGAACTCAGATAAAGACAAAGTATTTATATAATTAAACATATTATAACATCTAAAGTGTACATTCACTATAGCATACCGTAGACAGAAAGAGACAGACTGAATTGAAGTGAATCATACTATTACAGATCAGGTGGGTACAACGGCGTTTACCGTAATAAAGTAGTAAAAAATACCGATTCATTCATAAGGTGACACATATATATGGTGTAGAAATAGATAAGTAGACAGTTACCTGTGAAATCAACGAATGTACAGAACCGACAACATTTATCACAACGTTACTTGCGACCTCATGTACACAGAATCTCCAAACAGACCTATATACGGGTCCTCATTCTAACGACCTAGTATACCGATGAGATAAAAATCACTAGACTCCTTGGGGGTATGATAAAAAGGTATCACCGACGTGATCAAATGTGACAAAGGGTGGTTGTCACATACTCCTAAGAGAAAAGAGGTCGGAAATTTCATTGAGGAAAAACTTCCCAGGATAACCGCACAAACTCCTACCTCGGTTCGGTTTAGTTCGAATATATTAGTCTAGCACCCACTGTCAAGACACGTACGAACGACTATTTGCAACCGTGAATAAAGTCTCAAACTAGAGTCTAACCGGTGGTGCCACTGTCCGCGACAATCACTCCAACGACGCCTGACGAGATTATGACTAGAGATCTCCCACGATAATAGACGGTCTTTGGGACTGTCAACGACTCGATGGGGTTACCGCCCCAGTAGGACGTCGACGGGATACAGTGTTCGGACCAACCCTCGTCGTGTCCACGAGTCGGGTCCGAAGGTCGAGGGTTTAGGTGTCCGGTGTGACGGTGAGACACTCTCCTCTGACTTGTATTCGATCACCTGGGCCCACAAATTCGTTTCTCACATCGATCTCTGTCATCACAAACTCTTTTTTCTAAGGCACCTCAGTCCTTCTCTTCTCTGTCACCACACTTCTGTTACCCACGGAGAGACTCATTCAAATCTCCGTCTCCTTGACTCGTCCAAGGTGGACTCCGCAACATAAAGGAACCACTTGGTTCTCAGTTCCAGAATTCAATTTTCTTTCCCCCACCCCAGGGATCACCCCTCTGTTTCGGAGAAGACACGGAGGCCAATCACAAGAGGATACTTCGTCCCTCCGGGTCTGGGCCCTCACCTCGAAGAGACTTCCCTTCGGATGGTTAGCACCGGGATCCCGGCTCGGTCCCGTGGACAGGGGTGGGGGTCACGGATGACTCTACAGTTTCAGTAGGTCACCCTCCGGGCCCTATGTACGGACAGGATTTCTAGTCGCTAGTCTCCTCGTTTCAGGTCGCATTTCCCGGTTCATCGATCTCTGTGACCGAGGCGTCCTGAGTCGGTCCGACCTTCGTCCCCCGCTCCCCCTCCCAAACTACCGCGTTAAACGACAGGGAAGGAGTTCACGTACCCGCTCAAGTCCTACAAGCACTACTTAAAATTCAAAGGGGCTCCTGTCAGTCAAGACCTCTTTACCTTACTGAGACAGAAAACAAGAAGACGTTTTCGACTACTTATTAAGTTCCGTCGCCATCCCTTCACCCGAGCCTCGTCCCTGTAGGACCACGCAACGATACCTTGACTCGAGAGTGTCCTTCACTGGGCGAACCAGAACATACGAGGACCCGCAGAGACCTGGAGTGGACCGTGCCGAGGGGACCTTGGTACCAGACTCCCGATCCTCGAAGGTTTGGGTCGTCTCTCTTCGTCAACACATCTCCGGTCGGGTGAGGGAGATTCTGGAGGTGAGACATGACTCTATTTCTCGGACGGGTACAGGCACCCGAGGGAAGAGGTGGGTGACCTCTGTTCAAGAAAGGAGTCCAACTTTGACGAAACATTCGTCGGGGAGGGGTACCTGAGTGGAAACTAGATCTGAACGACTAAGAGTAAGTTTCCTTACTCGACAGACAGGGGTTTTAGGAATCTACGGGTGGTAGAGGACGACATTCATTTCAATATGTGTCCGTTTAGTCTGTGGAGCCAGACTCTTTAGTATTATTTTGGTAGACCGGAGGTTTAAGTCGACAGTCACAAAATAACAACATAGAAGGTTGTGATTCTTTTATAGAGACACCGTGTAATTTACGTGTTTTGTAATGCAACGAAGAGAACATTCTCGCCGACACGTTTCCAGACCCGTGGCTTGGGGTCATGGGTTGTCTTCCGGACCGAGGACGAGAGACTTCTGGAGAGAGGTGAGAGGAGTGACACCTCTTTTGACAGATTCCGTCGGTGGGCACTTCAATCTCTTTTCCGACAGACAAGTCATATTAGTATGAAACAAGTCTCACATTTCTAAAGTATATCAAAAGTTATGTGTTAGTACATACCTACACTCTCGGCCTGATATTTCTTTCGACTCTCGACTTCTTAACCACGAAAACTTGACACCACAACCTCTTCTGAGAACTCTCAGGGAACCTGACGTTCCTCTAGTTGGTCAGGTAGGATTTCCTTTAGTCAGGACTTACAAGTGACCTTCCTGACTACGACTTCGACTTTGAGGTTATGAAACCGGTGGACTACACTTCTTGACTGAGTAAACTTTTCTGGGACTACGACCCTTTCTATCTTCCGTCCTCTTCCCCTGCTGTCTCCTACTCTACCAACCTACCGTAGTGACTGAGTTACCTGTACTCAACTCATTCGAGACCCTCAACCACTACCTGTCCCTTCGGACGCACGATGTCAGGTACCCCAGCGTTTCTCAACCTGTGTTGACTCACTGACTTGACTATGTCATAAATATCGTTCAGTGGTATCTTATTATAATTATATAATACCGGTGTCGAAGGGTCCACTATGATCACCACTTTTTTTTTTTTTTTTTTTTTTTCGGACGGACGGCTAGGTCCTGTGCATCGTCTATGTCCAAGTTAAGGATCGAGCCCTTCTAGGGGACTCCCTCCCATATCGTTGGGTGAGGTCATAAGAACTGACCTCTTAGGGTACCTGTTTCCTCGGTCCACCCGATGTCAGGTGCCCCAGCGTCTCAGTCTGTACTGACTTCACTGAATTATGTGGGTGTGAAATATCGGTGTCAGTATTTGATTAAACTTTTATAACCGTCGGTGTAGTTCCAAAACGTACCCTGTTCCCTTCACTACAACTAGAGTCATTTGAGTAGTAAGTAGAAGTCGTCAAAAGGGGAGTTTCTGTCTCATTCCGTTGTCAACGCGTCAACGTTCGACACGAGTCGTGTAATCGAGGGGCCACTGAATCTCAGTAACTGAGGGACCTCAGTCCCGCCGGACTATTACAAACCAATGGGTCCCTTTTGACTCGTAGAATAAGGTAGTTTTATCTACTTGAGTGAAAAAAAAAAAATTCATCACGACAGAAAAGGGTGTTGTACATAGACCCTGGACTCCCATCCCACTTACTATACTCCCTTCAGAATCTCTCTCCCTCTCCTAACCCTTCGCCCTACACAACCCTGCTTCTCAATACTAAATATTTCTGTCTCGTAATTCGTAGTAAATAATTAAGAACTCGCAGGGAACCTGACGTTCCTCTAGTTTGGTCAGTTAGGATTTTCTTTAGTTGAGACTTATAAGTAACCTTCCTGATTACGACTTCGACTTCGAGGTTATGAAACCAGTGCTCTACACTTCTTGGCTGAGTAACCCTTTCTGGAACTAGGACCCTTTCGCACTCCCGTCCTCCTTTTCTCTCACAATCTCCTACTCTACCAACCTACCGTAGTAGCTGAGTCACCTGTACTCAGACTCGTTCAGTCCTCTGTCACTCAATCTTTTCGGACCGTACGACGTCAGGTACCCCAACGTTTCTCAACCTGTACTGACTCGCCGACTTGTTGTTGTTCTAATTCTTCGGTTCTGACTCGGGGGTGTGTTGACGATCCTAAATCCGTACTCTATTTGGTTCTGATGTTATTGTTACTATTCTCTTGTCAAAGACACGGATTTCGACGAGACCAGACTCACGGACACAGGGAAGGTTTAAGTATGCAACATTGAATTGAGAGGTCCACTACCATAATCCTCCGTTCCCCCGACAACCCTCTACTAATTAAGTACTCCAGTCTCGAGAGCACTAACCTTAATCACGGGAACTTTTTTTCTGGAGTCCCACGAGAGAGTAGGGAGGGACATACACCCCTGTGTCTTTCCTTTGTCGGTAGTCATCCCCCGATTGAGAGGGATCTGTGGTTTGGACGGTCACGAGACTAATACCCGAGAGGTCGGAGGTCTTGGTACTCTTTAGTTAAAGACAACAAATATTTGGTCAAATACCGTGAAGAAAAAAAGTACCATGAAAACAATACCGTCGGACTAATCTGGTTCTGTGTTCAAAAATATAAACCCCCCTCTACACATTAGACCACTCCTTCTTGGTGTATATGGGTTAATTGATATTTTTTTTTTTTTGTTTTGTCCTCTCACATTGGTTATAATATTCTTTTTTTATTACTTGACACCTTAACGTGTCCTCCCTCTGTATTTAAGACTTCAACTTCCGTTTACCATCCTATCACAAGGACCTCTTGTGTGTCCAACCGTCGGGGGTCGTGTGACTTGGAGGTACGGTTAACTGTCATTGCACCGGCACTGGGAGTGGGGAGTCGACTGGTGCGCCCCACGACAACCTACATAGACCCACCGACGAGAGTTGGGGGTAAAGTGGGGGAAAGAAAAACCTCTACAACCTTCCGACAGTTACTGGGAAGGTTCCAAAGAATCCTCGATCTTCGGGAGAGTGCATCCAACCTTCCGTCTGTACTCGTCTCCGACACACGACACCACCACAGATGCTCAGTTGAGGTTCGTTAGACTCACAACGTTGGACCGGAGGTCCCAGGCCGAAGTACCCGACTCCGTCAACCTCGGTGTCGTCACCCGTAACGTTATCGTCGTCGTCGTCATCGGACAAGAGACCTGTGATGGTCACTAAAGTTGAGTTTTTGGGTTCAGGTGACCGTCGGAGGACTGAAGAGGACGTCACGAAAGTTTTCCTTTACGGATCTAACGAAAGACACAGGACGAGACTTGGGACTCTTTGTCTCTATGGAACTTGTTGGTTATTTGTTCAACATGTCTATTTCTCACTAGGTCTTTTTCACTGTCGACTGAATTCACACCGGTATAAGTGATGCAGTAGGGAAACAATCGGTGGATGTTTAACCGGAGACAAGGTGGTGAGGTGCAGGAGATCAACTAGAGGTCACTGGGGTAGGAACTTCTCTAAGTGACATCACCGTCGAGACAAGCAAACAGTGGAGAGCACCGATGGGTGAGGTCATAAGAACGGACCTCTTAGGGTATCTGTCTCCTCCGACCGTCCGATGTCAGGTATCCCAACGTTTCTCAACCTGTACTGACTTGTTGATTAAAAAAAAGGGGAAGGAGCTGGGACAAAGGAAAACGTAAACGAGAAAGGTGTTGACAAGGAAGAAAGAGAAAAGGAGACTTAAGAGAAAAGACGACGAGGATAGTAACGTATACGCGAACCAGGAAACACGAAGATAGAACCACGACAGAGGGAACCCTTATATATAAGTAAGAAAACAGTGAAGGACCCCTAGTTCATACACGGTTCACGAGACCGGTTACATTTCTACTCACCGTTCTAAGTCCGAGTTCCTTGAAAGTCAAATCATTCTTTCCTCTCAGTACATATATCTTTCGTATAAGGTCGCATTACTCATAATATCCTTTCGATAGTTTTTCCCGAAACGTTTAATTTCTATTTTTCAGTCCCTCCGAAGTGCTTCTTCTGTTGGACCCTCGACTTGGTCTCTTCCTATACTATCCACTTTTATCTGGAATCTCTTTTCTTTCGCAAAACTACTGTCCTTTTTCGTACTCTTTTTAACTCCTCTTCACTCTTTTGTGTCTGAAGGATCCACCGAATCACCCATTTTTTAGACGGACGTTATATCCTCTATACCCTCTACTCCAAGATAGGGACCCAATCCTTTTGGGGGACCTCCTCCCGTACCGTTGGTGAGGTCATAAGAACGGACCTCTTAGGGTACCTGTCTCCTCGGACCGTCCGACGTCAGGTACCTCAACGTACTAACTTTGGGGACTCGTACGTACGTGCGTGCTCTTTCGCCCTTCGAAACATGAGTACAAGTAACTCGTTACATCATCAATCTAATATTCACGACACTCCACTGGAACAAGTGATCGAACAGTGATAAGGGTCCTAAGTCGTACAACGGACCGTGTGTCATCCGAACGTTATTCATAAACAACTTACATTCAGATCTCGTTACTCGTAAGAGAAGGTTACACGGTCACCTACTCGGGTTTACGAGGGAGGTAAGTCGGACGACGTCGAGACGGCTTTTCTCAGTTGCGTCCTGTTCTTCAGGAACTTGCAGATGCAAAAGGTATGTGGGGTCTGTTTCTCGAAAGAGGACTGAAATGGAATACAAGAAAATTGGTTTGGTGACCTGACTTACATAGTCGTAGTAGGTGATTTGAACTACTAAGTTTTATATGGGTCTTATACTGGCGAAGAGTGGTATCGGGGACGACGACGGGGCAGGTAAGGAGTACAAGGGGGTTGTTCGTGTCGTCGTTCACCCTAGGGAATTCCTTATATTTAGTATCGCACAGTGTGGACACGAGAAGGGTAAAGGGTACAAGATATTCCGGAATGTACTCTTCGTTGTAAATGCTCTTCGTACATGTGTGCCTTTTCTCATTGTGTGAGAAGAGGAAGGTAATTAGGGTACGGTCCCTTAAAGAGAGCGTGTGGACCACTCTGTACGTGAAATTAGGAGAAGGGTGAAAGAAAGTTGAGAACGGATAATGGGACTTCACGTAGGAAAGAAGATGAAATGACCAGAGGAACCACTCGGTTTTCTGTTCGATATAATTCAAATTATTTCGTTTCTTATCAATGTCTCTAAAGTGATGGGACCACAAACCTTACTTTAATCTAACTTAATTCTGAGTAACAACCGTAGAAGACCAAACGGTCCTGAAGTGTAGAAGTCTCAGGAAATACGGAAGGGTATCCACAAAGGTGACGGAGGAAGAGGGGTCTCATTGGGTGATCAGAAACTCAAGGTCGGAGGAAGTTCAATGAGGAAGTTTCCCCGAAGGGACCATCGAGTTAACCATTTCTTACAGGGATGTCACGTCCTCTGGTCAAACTAAGGACCCTACCCTTCTAGACGACTTCTTCCCTATCCGACGGGTGAGGTCATAAGAATCCGAAGGGACTACCGAGTCGACCATTTCTTAGGCGGACGGTACGCCCTCTGAACCAAGTCAGAGACCCAACCCTTCTAGGGGACCTCTTCCCTTTCCGACGGGTGACGTCATAAGACCGGACCTCTTAAGGTACCTGACATATCAGGAACCCCAACGTTTCTCAGTCTGTGTTGACTCACTGAGAGTGAAGTGAATTTCAATGTCTTGGAAAGTTTTTATTAAAGAAGGAACCTTAATAACAGAAATACAAAAGAAATTCATCATCATATCTTTTTTCTCCAAACCAATAAAGAAAAGAAACGTTATTTTTAAAGATCGTTATAATAACCAATTCATCCGTAGATACTACAATGGGAATCGTTAGAGGTGAAGGATGTAACAAAGCTACCGTTTTGGTTGATTGAATACTACCCTCCTTCTTTCCTCGGTTCTTTCAATAACGCATTTTGTTTATCTTCAAAAATTTTTTAAAAAAAGTAATTGACGTGAACAAAAAAGAACTTCTAAAAAAAAGAACCCCGTGAAAACCACTCTTCGTCTCTACTCAGGATCAGAGGTAACAGTTAGTTAAGTGTCAGATTTTCTTCTTCGTTTCGTTGGTGTGTGTGTGTGTGTGTGTGTGTGAGTTGTCCTGTGTTCTTCAGGTATAATCCCTGAAGGAACCACGCGGTCACCAATTCTGAAACGGAAGATTACGTCTCCTACGCCCAAACTAGGGACCAGTCCCTCGATTCTGGGGTGTACGGAGAGTCTTTTTTTTTTGGTTTTGTATTTTGTCTTTGTTATAACATTGTGTAAGTTATTTATGAAATTTTTACCAGGTGTAATTTTTTTTCGAGATTTTTTTCTTTAGAGTAAAATTCCTTAATTTAATTAATTAGGGAATTAGGGATTAATTCTAACTACTGATACACCTACTTTTTAGGAACGTAGAGTCGGGTTGTGTCGTAAGAGTCGTCAACTTCCCTCTGTTTTCGAAGTCTCTCGAATTCAATCTAGTCAAGTCTTCTCCTTCATGTGGGTCCTTTAAGTGACAAAGTAAAGTGTCGTGTGGAGGAACACAACCATGGGACCCGGAGACCTTTAGATATTTTCCTCTCTGTCTGTCTTGAAAGTAAAACTTACAAACACAGGACATATCTCTTAGATCGGTCCGATCCATTCTACTTTTATTTTCGTACCCGGTCTCGGTCCTAACATCTTGAACTTTTATAAAACGACGGGCTCTCACAGACATTCGACTGGTACTACTGTCAACCGACGTCCGGAATCGTCTACGTAAAGGGTTCGTAAAAGTCTAAATTACTCAGGTCTCTCGCAGGACACTCCGTCCAGTCAGTGAATAATCGTCTAATACCTTTCCTTCACCCCCTTAGATTCACAAATTCACTCACTACCTCTGTGGTCCTCACTCACAGAGCCGAGCTCAAGAGTATTTGTGAAAACGGAGGTCCTCTCTGTCCCTTTACCTTACCGAAGTTCACACTCACACTCAAGTCTCTTCTCCCTCCACTAAAAGGTACACTTGTAAATCAGGGAACGGGACACGGAAACATGTATGTGGGTACTTACGACTGGGTCGGATGTTTTAGGTGAACGAACGTCACCGGTAGGTAGTACGGCAGACCGACGGGTCGTGAAAGGGTCATGAGAAAGATCCAAACTTTTACAGGTCTAAATACCAGAGTGAAGGGGTTCTTCCTCGGTCTTGGAGTAAAAGGGTTCAGGGAAACGTCGACTATCTCTGAACCCGGGTAGGAGGAGTCTACGTAACTCCGTTTTGAAGCTAAACCTCCGCTCGAACGTCTCAGTCCTTCAAACGACTCACCTTCTTAAGACTCCTCCCACCTTTCCTCTGTAAACTATACGTCTCCGTCTTCAACTCTACCAGGGTCATCGTCAAGGGGACGTCGCGACTTTGCCGTTACAGACAGGACCTCATCATTAATCTCGAAACCAGATCGACTCATCAGAGGTGTGGATTAATGGATCGGGAGTTACTATAAACAACTTTATGGTTATATCACGTCACTACTGTTAACTGCATCGTGTCACTTAAGACAACAAACGTTGGTTCTTGAGAATGATTATGAGGAACGTGTATGTCCCCTACGTTTTTTTACTTTTTGTCTTTTGTAGTCATTAGTTTTCCAATTATATTGTAAAATTTCGTAAGTACATAAACTCGGATGTGGTCTTTCTATACATAACGATTACACGGCATACACAATCTGAGTCAGCACAGACTAAAAAACACTGGGGTACATGACATCGGGTGGTCCGAGGAGACGGGTACCTCTAAGAGGTCCGTTTTTATAACCTCACCCAACGGTAAGAGAAGAGGTCCCTTAGAAGGACTGGGTCCTGAACTTGGGTCCAGAGGACGTAACGTCTGTCTAAGAAATGGTGGACTCTATGGTCCCTTAAATAAAATTTCTATGTCGTAAAGTCTCTTCGGATCATAACATGAGTCGTTAAATTATGTGGGTCTAATTTTGATCTTGACCCGAAAGACTGAGGATCAAGTTACTAAGAGGTACTTTTGGACGAAGTAATACACTTCTATAACTCAGTAAAAGAACTAACTTAATTTCATCTTATTATTAATTTTTTAATAAGGTGAGTTACGGAATTCCGACAACCGAATCCCTGATATGTCGATCCAGATCTCACTCCGTTTACCCCGTAAAACGGAGTTCACGTTTTAAATCTCCCCACGGTTTTTAAATCACTAGTTCTATCTACAAAATTACGTTATAAAATTTTTACTTTTAATTAAAATTTTCAGTAACTACTTGATTTATAGTTATAAAGTCTTTGTCTTAGTCATACTGGAAAAAGGGGGAAATAGAGTTTGAGATTATATCAATGATTAGGACAGAAACCCTAGTATATGTATGATAGATTTTGATTTAATCCTCGTGTCTAATTTGATGGGTTAACGGAGGAGTGTATAAAGCAAACTGAGAAAAAGGAGGACCGTACACTTAAAAGAGGTTGTCTTATGTGTCGTCGAAGAGAGACTCTCGTAAGGACTCGAACATTTAGACCTAATCTACTCTTACAGATACAGGTCTGGACAGACTCAGAATGTCTTTATAATCGAGACCGACTTAGAGATTTTATTGTCTCATTTCCTCTGGTTTACTTTGTGTTTCTCTGTATTCTAATTTAAAATTGCTCCTAGATCGACAACCGACAAGTGGTGGAGATTTCTCTACGGAACTATTTAGTATTGTCATTAGTACCACTAATTGTACATAAACTGTGGGACAACGTCTCTGAGCCACGATATCTGTAAACTTCGTCGACTACGAAAAACAATGTCAGTAACACTCCGTCCTTGAGTCCCCTCCTTTCACTTCGACCATAGGCATCAGTAGTCCACCGTCTCGGTGGCGTGTTCGGCTCTACTTCAGAGGGACAAGACGAAACAAAAGAAAGTTCTTTCACTTAGATAAAAGGGGGTCTTTAGTTCCGCGAGTTCTTGACACCTCCTAGTTCTGACCTGAAGGGGCCGTCCCGGTGACCTGTAACAATCCGACGACCGAACTCTTTTGGAGTGGAAGAGTGACTACTTACTGTCCACCTCCCTCTCTTTCGTCCTGGAAGTTTGGACCTTACAGACAGTTGCCGGGACGTGGCGAATTAACAGGGACGGTGCACCACCTCAAACAGGTCAGGGTTTCCTACGGTTACGTCCTCTGGATTCTCTGTGTTCAAGTTAGGGACCCAGCCCTTCTAGGGGATATCCTTCCGTACCGTTGGGTGCGATGATAAGAGAGGACCTCTTAGGGTACCTGTTTCCTCCGACCACCCGATGTCAGGTATCCCAGTGATTCTCAACTTGTACTGATTTCACTGAATCGTGTATGTCGCATTGTGTTTCCTATCGAAGTACACAAACCTACGAGTGATGCATTTGGAGCTTCAAGGGCATACTCTTCTTACAGAAGTCTTCCGTAGGATTATGTCTACGCCTTTGACTCCGGGATCGTTCGTTTCGGTAAAGTCATCATTTTGACCTTCGTTCGGGGTCCATCGTGAGGTAAGTGACGTGACAAGCCGGTGAGTCTCAGTCAGGAGGTAAGAAACATAGGTTTTCCAATACGGAGTGGCCTCTCTGGTCTCCAGTTTTTGACCACAAATTACCGGTTTAGATTGAACGTCTACACCAAAAAGAAAGAACCAACCAATTCACAAAAACTTTTTACACTTGATCAACTATAGTAAATTTTTAGTTCTCACAAGTGTATGTTTAGGTCTAAAGACCGAAGGAACCTTTTAAAAGTTCTAGTCCTGTGTGACCTTAGTAAAAAAATGTACGGTTGATTGCAGATCTCGACCACCACACGACACCGGTCGAGTCTGACCGAGGATTCTCGGTTGCTATCCCACGAGTCTTACTATTCCCCAACACTCGCTCGACGTTTTGTCGACTACCGGTTTTTAGTCAGTATCACCCTAAATGTGGAACCTGTAATCGGTTTGATGTTTAGTCCCGAAAATAAAGAGGTAGAGACGGGACGGAAAGAGAGGAAAGGAAGAAGGAGAAAGAAAGAAAGGAAGGAAAGAGGGAGGAAGGGGGGAGGGAAGGAAGGGGACAGGAGGAAGGGAGAAAGGGAGAGAGAGAGAAAACTAGTGAACCCACAAAAAACATGGTGGTCAAATGATGGTGTTGTGGTCGACCTTGATTTCTCTTGAGAGGGACAAGTTTTTTAGTGTCAGGACGACCCAGTAAAAGTGAACAAGTACAATGGGAGATCCGATCCCTTCCTTGACTTTAACCGTAGAGGATGTCATCTGACGTCTGAAGGGTCCACCAAGTCACCATTTCTTAGACGGATGGTTACGTCCTCTGTGTCCAAACTGGAGGCCCAACCTTTCTATGGGATCTCTTCCTTTGTCGTCGGGTGAGGTCATAAGCACAAACCCTTTGCGGCACGTGTCTTCTCGGACCACTTGATGACAAACGTCCCAAAGTTTTCTCAGGTTGTGTCGAATCGCTGATTTCTTGTCATCTGACATCTGTATTTACCACTAGAAGAATTTTGGTCGAACAACTCATTTACCAATCAGTAATTCGTGAGAATTTTATCACAAATAAGTGTATATTGTGTTCACATGTTTTGGATTTTCGAGTCGACTTCCTCAATAGTATTTCACTCATGGTGTATTGTTATAGGTCAAGTTCTTTCTTTTACAACTGTCATATGGGTCTTCGGGGGAGGATTGAGAGGGTTAATTACGGGGGAAGGAGGAACGGTTTCCATTGGTGAGAGGGCTGAAGATTATGGTACTAAAGGAAAACGGACGAAAACTTGAAGCAGACTTATCTTAGATCTCGTATATAAGAAAAGATCGATCGAAGAACTAAACCGTACTATAAACACTCAAGGTAAGTAAAAAGACTTTACCTTAAATTGACAAAAAGGATACTGATAAGGTGTTAAACAAATAAATGAGATGATGACCCACCAAAGGTTTCACTTGACAGAACCAGACCCGAGGGGGTTTTGCTCTGGAGTTCTGACCAAACGGACACCTGTGAAGTAAACCCTTACAAAAGGGACCCTCGTTCATACGTCCGGACCTTGTCACTTCAGCTTTTTCTCCCCTCCGGTTGCATACCTATAAAATAATTGATGAGGGTTTCAATCAACGACAAGTCAAGGAAGTCATAGAGGATTCCCCGGAAGACTTTACGCAAAGTCTTGACAAATGGTCCCTCTTGACTTCACCTTTGTAAATGAATGACGGCTAACCGAGGACAGAGGGTGACTGGTTTTCAATAGGGTGGTCGTGTTTAAGAGGACAAGAGGGTCCAGTAAGTACGTACTCAAAAGGTTTTCTTAGGGTTCAGTCTCTCCGACGTGACGTCCGTCAGTCCACATGTACCACGTCCGGGATCCGTTCCGTGATAACATGCCTAACATGAACGTCTTCGGTTTCGGACGGACTTTAGTCAACATTCTCGTTTACACTCCGACTCCTCTAAAACTACAGTACGTTTTCTCCACGGGATTATTCCTGAAAAAGCCCTATCACCGGTACACGTAAGAACATGTACACAGAACCTCGTGTGCACACGCGTAAAGACAATACATACAAATATCCTCACCTTAACAAAGACTCCTCGTATTACAAAGACTCCGTAAATAAAATAAATGTAAGGTTAGTCGTAACACACACAATCAGTAAGTCAGCACAGATTGAGGAACGTTGGGTACCTGATGTACATCGGGCGGTCCAAGGAGACGGAGACCTTAAGAGATCCGTTCTTATGACCTCACCCAACGGCAAGGGAAGGGGTCCCCTATAAGGATAGGGTTCCAAACTTGGGTCCAGAGGACGTGACGTCCGTCTAAGAAATGGTGACTCGGTTGTCCCTTCGGGTGATCGTAATATACTCTCAATTTGAACCAACTTGTAAAACACAACTGAACTATTCAGTTCAGAGAAAATTTACAGTGATGATACATATACCGAAAGATTACCGATGTCTCACATAGGGGAGTTGACAAACCAAGTGAACGTGGTGTAAAATGTAGACCAGTAAACTCACGACACAGGACCCGACGTCTACACGAGTATAAAAGACCCGATAACCCTACTCTGGTTGTTGACACGTGAACTGGAGTCACAGTTAGGTTTCATTTGTTTCTCTTACCTTGTTCTGTACATTATAGGGGGTTTCTTCAGTGGTTTTAACTAATGTAAAGTAAATAGTTCTTTGGTAAGGTTCAGAAACTGATTAAACTCTGAGGGACAACACTATCTCTTACAGAAGGAGTCGCTCTACAATAGTAAGAACGGTCATTATAGGTCCCTGACCGAAAAGAGACGAGTCTCTGATCCAAAGGACATTGTGTATCAAAAACTATCTCTTTATCCTTCCTTCCGTTCGGGTAAGAAGTTCTAGACAGGGGTTTGAGAAAAGGGAATCAAGGTTAGGTTCTAGTGGGAGGTGGTTTGAGGAGACACTACGTTACTCTGTCGGTTACCAAGACTTTACGGGGGAACCGAAGGTTACCGGTGTAATTTTAAAGAAGGGGCACCAGGAGAACCGGACTCGAAGTCTTCTTGTAGAGGATCCTCTGTATGGTTTAGATCCTTTTAATGTGAATTAATAGAAATCGAAGATTCGTAGGAAGGGTTTCTGTAACTTCACCTCAACCTACTCAACATTTATCTTCAATGATGAGTTCTTCGGAGGTCTTCGAGGAACAACATAAGGAGGAGGACACACTGGACGACACTGTACGGTGAAGAACTGGCGAGACTCGTCTTTAAGAGGTTAGGAAAGAGTTGGGAAACACGACCGGGTGGAGCGGACCGAGTACAGACTACATCCGTCAAAGACCCAAATAAAGACTGGTCCGACGACACGGTCAGATAACTGTGACCTGGGTGTCACACCACAGAATCCCAGGAGTTCCCCCAGGAGCACGTATCTTTCTACGAAGTGGTGAGTTCCATTCCCTGAGAAAGAAATGATACCCGTTTCTCTCCAGTTTGATTGGTATTGAAGATCATGACTATACGTAGGTTCTCAACAGGACTTCCTTGAGTAATGGCAGAGTAGAGGACTCCTTATTTTAGATTCCAATGTCGTAAAAAGAAAACGGTAGAGAAAAGAGACGAAGTCCCGGTTCGACCGACCGAGTACTCATAAAGACGTAAAGTAACTGAGATTTACACGACTAAGCACACCGTCAGAAGTCTCGAAACAGGATGTTGAGGAGATGACAGTGCTGTCGGTTATGGATAAGGAGGAGTGATACACATGGATGGTTCGTGAAAGGTACGTAGAGTAAAATAAAATGTTGAGAAACTTCGTTGATGACCTTAATTAGAAATATCGACCCCTTTGATACGGTAACCTGTGTCCTTAATTGGTTCGACCCTAAGTTTGGGTCTATCGACCGAGGGTCTAGGGTTCGGACATCATCGATGTATCAGGGTTCAAAGAACGGGCCAGTGAGTTTACGTCTAAGAGTTGAGGGTCGATGGACATATGTACATGAAAGACACACCAGGGTCGAGGGTCTTGACAGAACTTTGACTGAGTCTCCTTAAACTGGTTCTGGGTACGGGATCCACAGTACGTAAATTTAGTTCACTTAATTAAAATTATTACGTAAAATAAATTGGGTTATAGATTTTATAATCAAGTCAAGTCTAGTCAAGTCAACGAGTCGGTACAGACTGAGACGCTGGGGTACCTGATGTCGTACGGTCCGAAGGGACAGGTAGTGGTTGAGGGTCTCGAACGAGTTTGAGTCCAGGTAGTTCAGACACTACGGTAGGTTGGTAGAGTAGGAGATAGCAGGGGAAGAGGAGGACGGAAGTTAAAAAGAGTCGTAGTTCCAGAAAAGGTTACTCAGTCAAGAAGCGTAATCCACCGGTTTCATAACCTCAAAGTCGAAGTCGTAGTCAGGAAGGTTACTTTTATAGTAGTCTAGTTGTAATAAATTATAGTCACTCTATTAAATGTAAGAAAAATAAACTTGGTTTTAAATTTTTAGACCATACATCAAACGTGAATGACGTGTAGAATTAAACGTGACCGGTGTGAAGTTCTCAAGTCATCAATGTCGTGTACCAATGACCGAAGGTACAATCTCGTCTAGACTCGGTAACCAGGGGTCCTAGGTCGTAGGAATCTGTAAAGGACGATATAAGAAGGTAAGGTTGTCACCCTTGTATGTTGTGTCACGGACCGTGTGTCATCATTCCGTCACGTACGGACTGAGAAAGGAAGACCGAAAACGAAGATAATTTAGTAGGAGTGTGACTGAATAGTAAAGGGAGAATATAAACAAGAGGAAAACGGTCCATGAACCTTCCCTTAACTCTCGATCTACGTTACAAGGCTCAATCCGTTGTAGGGGTTCCGGTTTTATCGAGTAGACAGGTCTTGATTTTAATCTAGGGGACGAGTTATCTAAGAAGTGGGTCTTCAGAAATTGAGAAAACAGGTCTTACACTGAAACTTAATAGAACTACGTATCTGTTACTGAAAAAAAAAAAAAATTGACTACCTGTTATAATTACAGGTCTTTTGCGTGACTCGTAAAATGACTTTCTTGTAGTGTTCGATAGGTACCCTCGACCAAAGGGTCTTCGTGACATAACGAGAACAGTTCTTACGTAAAAGAACTGTCATGTATACTAACGTCAATTTAGAGTGTGATTTACATCACAAAGAATCAATCCGTCGTATAGTCTTAATATATAGACTCCTCTAAAGAGTTTTCTATAAAAAGACGGGGTTTTCGAACCGTTTTTAATTTTTTGTGTCTTCTACACATATAAAACTAGGACTCTAAAAGGAAGGTCTAGGACAATGGTGACTGGGTTAATTCTTGGGTTAATTCCGAAAAACCCATCTACCAGGGGTTTACTTGTCGAGATTTTGTCTTCGAAGCTTTTAGTTTTAATAGTTTAAAGATTGTTTCTGGCATAATAGACAAGGACCTAAGAGACAGAAGAGTTTTGTTGGAGAGAGATCAACTGTGTATTTTCAAGTCTGAGTTGAGGAAAGTATTCCTCAGTGCACGGGAGAGGTTGTAGACAGAGAAAGGGGGACGCAAAGTCCCCACCGTCGACTCTGAACTTTGTAGTTCATGTATGTCGTTTACTTTCCTACCGCGGGTGTAACTTACCTCCAGAGGGTGTAGAATAGTTAAACGGGTTATTGTAACAGAAAGAGACAGCTCCAATGAGAAAATACGTGTATTTACTCTTAATCTTGTAGAGACGGGACGAGGAAAGTCGTCATGTCGAAACGTGACTACGTACGACGATAGGTAAAGTGATCTTACAAACGGTATTTAAACGAAAATTTTCTGTAAGAGAATGTTAGACAGTTACCGGGAACGTAATTTTTACTCTTTTTATACCTTTGTACGTAATTTTATAAGCCTTTATTTACCGAAGAAATAACGTATTTTCGAGAGTACACAGAGTCTCCATGACTCTTATCTTATTAAATAGTATTTACTCTACTAATAACGACCCTTTTCCAGATAAAATTACGGTCAAAAGAACTTCTAATTTGGTTTGGGATTGTCAGGTGACTCCCCCACAAGCAGTTACATATTCAGTTTATGAATTTTCGAAATTCACTTTTTATATACGACTAGGTCGTCTGAACTCCTGCTACCTTGTGTAAGACAAACAAGAATAGAGAACCCCCAGTCGAGTCACAGGGGGGGGGGTTTTTTTTGACTTCTATTACTGAAGAGACTTTGGTTTTACTTCTAGGAGACACGAAACCCCAAACTTGACGTTACAGTCTTGGAGTCTGAGAGCCGGAGGTCCCAGAGGTTGTCGACCCACCACAGGTCATACTCCCTATGTGAGACGTTTTGTTTATAACAGAACTCTTTTACAATAGGACAACAAGAAACCCCGTGTACAAAGCGTTCTTCTATTTACCTTGAGCTTTCCTTTTGACGTCTAGAACTCAGTTCTTTCTCTCACCTGACAGGAAAGACTATGTCGGCCTTTTATCGTACAAGATCAATTATACGTGTTTTCTACTTTCCGGTTAAAAGTCTCTGAGCCTTATACTGGTTTATATAAAGAGTACCTTTGATATGACTTATAATAATATAGAAACAACTTAGCTCTAGAAATATTTATAATTATTAATAACATAGTACTGACTCGTCAAGTACTAATCTTACAATGAATTTGGTCAAAAGTGTCCTGCACCAAAATTACCAGAAACCGTCCCCTCCCTTTGTTCCAAAACGTGATTGAGTCCTACAAATCATTGAATACGTTTCATTCTCTTTTTACTATCCGTAAGTAAAACGATGGTACCATTTCTTAAACGGACGGTTCATCCTCGGCGTCCAAGTTAGAGACCCAGTCCTTCTAGGGGACCTCTTCCATTACCGTTGGGTGAGGTTATTAGAACGGACCTTTCAGGATACCTGTCTCCTCTGACCACTCGATGTCAGGTACCGCAACGTTTCTCAACCTGTGTTGAATCACTGATTTGTTGTTACTGTTGTTCGAAGGTACCTCCTGACCGAACGACCACTAACCTAGACTGTAAGGGGTATGAACATTTCCGAAAGAATACAGTAGGTCACGACCCTACTACCCACTTTGCTCGGGGGAATTGTCGAGAGGAAACCAAGGGTAAGAATAAACGATGGTCATGGGAAATTGGGTACAGAAAGAACGGTGAAGTAAAGATCAGGGACGGTGGAGAGACGTTTCTCGGTGGTCACGATTTTAACAGAACTAACAGAAGACAACTTCCCCACCTCCCCGTCTAAACCCGTCGATCCCAGGACCCGGTCTTCTCTCCTCGACCGTCCCTCCTTCAAACCGAAGCCCTGTCCGAGGGGTCCTGACTACGGAACCGTCATATAAGTTCGGGAACGTACCGACGTGACCCCAATATTGTTCTCGGTTGTAAATAACTTATAATTCGTAAAGTGCGCACGGTCCTAGACACGTAATCGAGGAAAGTAGGAATATGTTGGGGCCCGACACGACACGACACGAATCAGTACAGGTTGAGGAGCGCTGGGTGTCAGACATCGAGCCACCCGAGGAGACAAGTACCCCTAAGAGGTCCGTTCTTATGACCTCACCCAACGATAAAGGAAGAGGTCCCCTAGTAGGGTTGGGTCCCTAATTTGGGTCCAAAGGGTGTAACGTCCGTCTAAGAAATGACAGACTCGGTGGTCCCTTCGGGTTCTTATGACCTCACCCATTGGATAGGGAAGAAGTCCCCTAGAAGGGTTAGGTCCTTAACTTGGCTCCAGAGGACGTAACATCCGTCTAGTGTTGGGACCCTGTATCCGTAATAATAAACAGAAAATTTCTATTCGCGACTCCGGGTCGTCAAGTCAAGTTAAGTCAAGTCAGGGAGTCAACACAGGTTGAGAAACGCTGGGGTACCTGACGTCGTACGGTCCGGAGGGAGAGGCAGTGGTTGAGGGTCTCAAATAAGTTTGAATAGAGATAGTTCAGCTACTACGGTAGGTTGGTAGAGTAAGAGACAGCAGAGGAAGAGGAGGGAGCAAGTCAGAAAGGGTCGTAGTCCCAGAAAAGTTTACTCAGTCAAGAAGCGTAATCCACTGGTTTGATAACTTCAAAGTGGAAGTCGTAGTCAGGAAGGTTACTTATAAGTCCCGACTAAAGGAAATCCTACCTGACCAACCTAGAGGAACGTCAGGTTCCCTGAGAGTTCTCAGAAGAGGTTGTGGTGTCAAGTTTTCGTAGTTAAGAAGTCGTGAGTCGAAAGAAGTGTCAGGTTGAGAGTGTAGGTATGTACTGGTGACCTTTTTGGCATCGAAACTGATTTGCATGGAAACAACCGTTTCATTACAGAGACGAAAAATTATACGACAGATCCAACCAGTACTGAAAGGAAAGTTCCTCATTCGTAGAAAATTAAAGTACCGACGTCAGTGATAGACGTCACTAAAACCTCGGGGGGTTTTACTTCAGACAGAGACAAAGATGACAAAAGGGTAGATGAACGGTACTTCACTACCCTGGCTACGGTATTAGAATCAAAAGACTTTCAACTCAAAATTCGGTTGAAAAAGTGAGAGGAGAAAGTGAAAGTAGTTCTCCGAGTGAGAAATCCAGGATAAACGAAAGACGGTATTTCCACCACAGTAGACGTATAGACTCCAATAACTATAAAGAGGGCTGTTGGAACTAAGATCGAACATGAAGTAAGTCGGGTCGTAAAGAGGACTATATGAGACGTATATTCAATTTATTCGTCCCACTGTTATGTGTCTGAATTGCATGAGGAAGGGGTTAAATCTTGGTCAACAAGGTACAGGTCAAGATTGACAACGAAGAACTGGACGTATGTCTAAATAGTCCTCCGTCCAGTCCACCAGACCGTAAGAGTAGAAAAATTCTTAAAAGGTGTCAAACAACAGTAGGTGTGTCAGTTATTTCAGTTTATACTGAAACCGCATCAATTATTTCGTCTTCACCTACAAAAAGACCTTGAGAGAAC
Organism: Capra ibex; assembly: GCA_006410555.1. Classification (NCBI taxonomy): domain Eukaryota; kingdom Metazoa; phylum Chordata; class Mammalia; order Artiodactyla; family Bovidae; genus Capra; species Capra ibex. The sequence continues at coordinate 1,737,229 of SJYO01049859.1, forward strand.
GAAAAAGTTACTAGGTCGTCTACAACCGTTAAACTAGAGACTAAGGAGACGGAAAAGATTTTGGTCGAACTTATAGACCTTCAAGTACCAAGTGTATGACGACTTCGGACCGAACCCCTTAAAACTCGTGATGAAACGATCGCACACTCTACTCACGTTAACACTCCATCAAACTCGTAAGAAACCGTAACGGAAAGAAACCCTAATCTTTCGGGTCGTTCGAATCCAGTTAAAGTTCAAGTGTGTAGTTGATTCACAGGTCTGGTACAAGACAGAGTAGAGTCTCTACCTCGAGTTTGGTGAGACGGGAGACGGGGTTATAACCTATATTGAAGGAAGAAACTTTTCACTTCAACGAGTCAACACAGACTGAGAAACACTGGGGTACCTGACATCGGGTGGTCCGAGGAGGTAGGTACCTTAAAAGGTCCGTTATCATGACCTCACCCAACGGTAAAGGAAGAGGTCCCTTAGAAGGACTGGGTTCCTAACTTGGACCCAGAGGGTGTAACATTCGTCTACGAAAATGACAGACTCGGTGGACCCTTCGGGGAAGAAATGAGAAGGAAGAAATGAAAACAGGTAAACAGAAAGAGGAAAAATTTTACTACTGAAGTCTTCCATATAAGTATAGAACAGATTAGAACCATTTGAGAATTTCTCGTTGTTCCGTCAAAGACCTGGTTTTTTTTTTTTTTTTTTACGTTCCCTGGGTTTAGGGATGGACTCAAATCGGTGGTCGAGTCACATAGTGTCACTATGACCCGGTGACCCGGAGTCAAACGGGTAGACATTTTACTACCTCAGCCTGATCTACCATGGATTTCTACTAAACCGGCGACTATAACCCATTGAGGGTTCCCGGATTCTCCCCGAGACCCCGCACTGAGTGGACCTGACAGGGGTGGTCCCTAGACTCCCGTCCCTCCTGTCTTAAATGCTAACGTTTCTGTCCTAAAAGTTCAGTGTTTAGGTTTGTAGGTAATAGGCTTGATGACCCACTGTCTTTCAATATTATCATTGTAATTTGGACGAGGTCTTTACTTTTGTATACCTACTATGCCACAATTTCGGTCCGGATGGGAATATCCCTCCCACTCCGTGTAACTCTTGCAGAAATAAAGATAGGAGAGGGGAGAGGAAGGTGTGGGTCTGGGAGTTGACGAACGAAGGAACGGGAGTCCGAGGTCGTTCGTTTTATTTCGGCTCTCGTCACAAAGACAGGACAAGATTTTTGTGTGGGACCTAGGTGTACAATAAGTGTATGTCAACGTATGACGGAGAACATTTCACCTAGGTTCAAGTCAGACATTTTATTCTCTGATGTAGTTTGGGTCCGTTTATCTCGTTGAAGGAAAGATAAGCCTTGTTTCCACCGTACACAAAAATTTGGGCTGAGACCTTTGGGAAGGGTGAAAACCTCTCTCTTCTGTGTTAGCCCGTTTGAGAGGTGCCACTCTCCGACCGAAAAGGAACGGAAATTACCCCGGTCTCGTCAACCTCCCTTCTTTACGGTTTACTATACACTAAAAAATTGAGAACATTTACAAATGATCAATTCAACAAAACGAAAGTAAGAAGGGGTGAGGGAGTAGAGAGAGGGGCTGAGTTCATGGTTATAGACTATAGGAGGGTCCTTAATCCTATAGAAGTCGCCAAATGAAATCGTCTCTAATTCAGGTTAAATTCTTCTTTAAACCCGTTTCCTTTTTTTGTAGTAGTACTATACTTTCGTCTCTACAACAAACGGAGTTCCAATGTAAGACTCCAAGTCAGAAGCGTCGGAGTCTCCTCGTAGACCATTTTCGAAGAGTCACCTGAGGACACAGCCCACACCCCCGCCGACTGACAATACACGTTTCGACCTTATTTACTGTGGGTCGGAGGAGAGACCTTTCCTAGACGACCTGAAAGCTCTATTCTATTTTGAGATTATGTTTATGACTAAACCAAGGGGCGGGACGGGGGAGAAACGCGAACGGACGAGACGACAAAATAGAGTAAAAACACCCGAACTGAGGTCAAGTCAAACTCTAAGAGATTCACCCATCAACAACTCAGAAACATGTACAACCCAGAACACGTACCTTACCTACATCGAACTGGGGACGAAGAGGTATCACGAGGGATGGGGAATGAAGGGACCTCCGAGTCTCCCATTTCTTAGGCGGACGTTACGACCTCTGGATCCAAGTCAGGGGCCCAACCCTTCTAGGGGACCTCTTCCCTTACCGTTGGATGAGGTCATAAGAACGGACCTCTTAAGGTAGTTATCTCCTTGGACCGTCCGATGTCAGGCACCCCAGTGTTTCACAACCTGTACTGACTCAGGAATGGAGAATCGACGAGACTATGCGGACGGATTGAAACTCCGTTTTATTCCGTAACGAAACGACTGTGTAATGAGTTTCACCTACCCTTACTGGTCAGTAGTGTTTCACTCGATGTAGTCAGAATGTACAGATCAGTGACGGGTAGTACTTTCTCGTCTGTTCCCTACACGGCCCCTTCCTCTCGGACGACGTCCTTCCCCCGCCACCCCGTCCGACCCGTCACCGTCGACGACGTCACCAGGGAGACCCAGTCACCGACAACTGGAGACAGTTCCACGACTTCCCAGGCACCCCGACGAACACCCTTTACGTCTAAGGACGCCGAGTCGAGGTCGTTAAGTAGAGTCTAGTAAGACTATGTCCGTCGGACCTTTGTCTTTGTGGACTTTCCCGTTATCCGACGAACGGTTCCTCCTCCTTTTTCTCATCTCTCCCCATCGTCTTCCGTCATTCTTTCCTTCTAGAAACCTCAGTTTGATCTAGGGTCAGAGTCGTTGCAAGGGTGAATTAACAAGAAAGAAGTACATATATTTCTTTCCTTTATTCTCACCATTATCATATATCCATTATACGTTACTCAGGAATCGTGTCACGAGACACAGATTCGCCCAACGAAGTGATTTGGTAGTGTAATTGCGACTTTCCTTTTGTATCGTAGTAGAGGTAAGATGTGGATTCCTCTGACTCTGTGTCTGACTCTTGTGCTAAATGGATTTTTCCGTGTGAAGATTATTCCCACCGTCGACCCTAAACTTAGGTCCTTCAAACTCAACCCCCTTAGGTCACTCTTTTACACCTCTTTTCTCGATCGAGGACGGACTGTGAGACCCAAGTAAAGGACGGAAGCGTCGTAACGACTCTCTACCAGTCAGACGACTGGACGACCTGGACATAAATAGTCGACGGAAGAGATTTCCCTAACAACTACCCGACCTCCGACCCCACCCCACTCCTCGGACCCAGACTTCTGGGAGACTCGTGACCAAAGGAGTAGAGGTTGTACTCCCGTCGTTAGGGGACTACAGAGTCCCTCGGTGTCAGTTTACTCTAGTACGGACACGTTTCTGAGACATTTGACGTCGCACGATATGTTTTTAGGTTAGGGTAATTTTGTATACTACCGAGGTAACAGTGTGTCTCGTCGTTTTGATAGAAGAAGTCCACAGTGGGAGGAAAGAAGAGCACCAAGGACTAACAGAGAACCCATTTTGATTTTACAAACGGTCACACACAAGTCTAGTACGAAACCAGAAGGACAGGAACACCCCGGTGTAGGAGACCGTCCACCTCTTCCACTCTCTACTCCACTTTCACAACTCCTTCTGAAGTAGAGTTCCTTAGATGTTCTTGACGGTCGTACCTCCCGTAGGGTGTTGTGAGGTCTTGTAGGGTACATAAGGTTTTCCACCTCCTTAAGTGGGGTATCCAGTTCTGAATTTTGGAAGACTTTCTCTGGTGGGGGAACATCGACCGGGAACGACACTACTTGTGTCAGATTGTGATTGTCGACTGTCTTGAAACACTGTAAATTTGTAGAAAACCGTAGAAACTGAGTCTGTTTTAATCACAGGGTCAGAGAGGACAACCTCCAAAACGACGCGACACTAACATAGTTCCACGACAAATTTACTTCTGGAGGAAGACTCCTTTCAGTCGACCCGAGTGCACCTTTGTACCACTCTCGGCGTCAAAGATCTGACCTGGTATTTTCGTTTGGTCTTTTTACTAACGAACTCAATGACAGAAGGAAAAGATCCTCATAGGAGTAATACCAAGAATCTTTTTGGAGGTTCGGTGGTTTCTCTTTATTATTATTAAAACGGGTATTACTCTCAAACGCTTATTTTCGAACACCACTTAGTCGTGGTAAGAGGGTGTATCTTTTAGATATGTGAAAGAGGACCTTCTTTTCCTAGTAAAAGATGGTCCTTTTCATCTATCATCTGGACCCCTTTCACGCGAAATTTTTTTTTTCTTTTTTCTTTTTTTAAACGGAGTGAGAGACCGTTATCCATCTTGAGTGGAGAATTTCTTTAGACATAGAGTAGTCGTCGTTACCTCCGTATCTGTGACTCTTGTCTGAATACCTGTGTCGACCTCCCCCGTCCTTCCTCGCCCCCCTACATACCTCTCTCATTGTCCTTTGTATATAATGGTATACATTTTATCTATCGGTTACCCTAAAACGGCATACTGAGTCCCTTGAGTTTGACTCAGAGCCATGGTTGGGGTCTCCCCGCCCTACTCCTCTTTCCACCCTCCCGATAAGTTCACCCTCCCCTACACCCATTTGGATACTGACTAAGTACAGCTACAAACCATCTTTGGTTGTGTTGTGACATTTCGGTAATAGGAAGTTAATTTTTATTTATTTAAAATTTTTTTAGACATAGAGTAGTATATTCTGGAAGAATCAATCCAGAAAAGACATTCCCTATGGTCTTAAACCCCCCCTACCTGAACTTAAGTAAAAATGTTTTAAGTTGAGGTAAGAAAAGGTAAGATAAGACAAAGGAAATCATGTTCAACTATTTACAGTTCCTTGACAACACCCAGTCTCTTGATACTTCAGGACCCTCTGTCTTTACCCAACATGAAGACGAGACGACCTAGGTCGAACCTTTACCCGTAGGGACCCCATGAGAAGAAACCCATCCGACTCTAGTCTCTTCCGTTTTTACAATATTTCTTGGTCCTAGTTTTTGACCTAACATGTGAAACCACCAATCCGTTTTCCTTAACTTCATTCCCCAGTACCTCTGAATTGAGATTCGTCTGGTAACCCATGGGGATGTACACATCGACATACCGACCCTAGTATCTTAAACTCTCAAACATCACATGAAGTGTGTGAACCGAAGTCAAGTAGTTACTTTGTCGGGACAATGATGGGACTAAAATGTCTACTTTTCTGATTTTGAGTCAGTCCTGAACAAGTCCCAAAACTCCAAAGACGCACCGGTTCCGTCCGGTCCCTTGGGACAGAACCGCGCACAGAAGACGGAGGACCAGACAACTAGAAAGACGCGACAGAGTCGGGGTCACTTGTAGAACGTAAGTGTCTGGTAGGACAGGGTGCTTTTCGTGAAAGTCAATAGAAGGAAATATAAAATGACTTTGGGAGGTGTACCCTATTTCATCGGAACTCCTTGACAGCAAAAATAATAACAAGACAATAAATTCTTATATTCTGTTTCGGAATCAAAGGAGTTGGATTTTCAACCCATACCTGTTCCATTACAGATCATAACAAAATCAGAGTCGAAAGACACTAAGACTTTAGACAATAATGTACTCAAGTGTGAAGTGAAAAAAAAAAAAAAAAAAACAGAAGGTTTTTAGTGTGACTAAAACTCTTCGTCACAAGTACGGTTTAAGTAATCGCAGACTTTTGTCGATATAAAGTCGAGAAACCTCCGGTTTTTACTTGAGACTATAAAAACGTTTACACTTTTAAGAAAGTCAGTACGGTTTAATTGAGTTTTGTAGACTTACCAGACGAAGGTCCATTTTTTTGAAAAGAAAATCCGAACCTGAGAATAAAATCTCTTAAGGCTCAAAGTATCTATAACATCGTTCCCTGACTTTCAACGTCTCTTGGGACTACCTTACTATGAACGACCTACCCGACTCCCGGTCGATAACAAGAATGACTAAAGTCATCTCTTCCCTCTTCATAAACGATTGATAGGTTCCTTAGAGACAGTTAATCGAACCTTAAACTCCCTAAAAGGACTACATACAACACCTCCAGTAAATTAGACCCCACACACACACCCACCTACCCACCCACACCCACACCCACCCACCCACACATACACTCACACCCCCCTACGTCCACTTGTAAAAATTGGGGTGTCACCTTCCATCTGACCGGGTCTTCTGGTCAAACCTACCCTGAGTAAATTTAGTTGACGGACCACTGGAGCACCTCGACGGTAGAGGTGATCGGAGTCGAACCAGGTGTGGTACCCACTACGTCTTTGTTGAATTCAGGATTAGATGTCTCTCCTCGAACTCTTAGTGACAGAGTTTTAGGTCGGATCCAAGGATCAGGGTTGACATCTGGGTACTAGGGAATTTTAGAGGCCGACCGTCGACGTGAGATACAATTAATCACAGGTCCACGATGAATCTGGTCTTCGGTGACAGTATGCCAGAAGACTTCCTTAGTTTTAAACATACGTGTGTGTCTTTTGTCCTTCGTCAATAGTTTTGTTTTAGGGTACGAAATACCTCAACATTTTACCATTTCGACCCGAAGGGACCACTGAGTCGCCATTTCTTAGACGGACGTTATGTCCTCTGGGTCCTAGTTAGGGACACAGCCCTTCTAAGGGACCTCCTTCTTTACCGTTGGGTGAGGGCGTAAGAACGGACCTCTCAGGGTACCTATCTCCTCGAACCGTGCGGTGTCAAGTATCCCAACGTTTCTAAACCCCCTGACTCCCCTGTCTTCCCTGACTCACACGTGTGTGTGTGTGTGTGTATCATTCGTCGTCGACTCACGGTCCAAAACACTTCAGGTGCCCAACGACCTTTCCACCTCTCTTCTGTAACATCCGGGAAGGTGGACGATCTTGGATACTCTGTTCTTCGTAGTTTTTACGTTTGTCATTCCGTCTGTCGTGTTCACTCTCTACCCACGACCAAGGTACCGTCCTTTCGTGTACCTACGTTGTCTTGGGTTCGAACTGGAACTCTCTCCTTCTCTGATCTATCGATTGTACACCAACTTCTCCATGAGTTGGAGATTTTCTATAGCCATAGAATGTCTGACCGTCTTTATACTTAGTCTGGAAGACGACACATCGACGGAAGTACCTAGAGTGTGTGAGTAATCCCCCTTCTTTTCGTTTCACACTACTCGTGTCCTTTACATTTATTGTCTCCTCTGTCGTCTCTTCGGTTCACTGAGATGTCGAGTTTGGTCTCGACACAGTGGGACTCCAGTTTCAAGTCTACACTCACTCTTGTGCCCTCAAGTGTCCCTACCACTCTCTCGCCCACTTCCGATCTCTTCGGTTCAATTTGAACCCCTCAAAGCCTCCTTCCGTGTAAACTTTTTTTTTGTGTTGTCCTTCCTCTGACCTCCCTCTTCAGAGGGAAGGTCCCTCTCCTCGTTCTGAGACCTTGGTCGAACGCGACTAGGGTGTCAAACCGACACCTAATCCAGAGACTCAAAGATGGTAGAATGACTTTTGGTAGAAGGTCGGTGACATCGGGAACGAACCTGGAACCCACCCGTCTCACTACGACACAAGGGGTCTCTCGTCTGGGAACGTCGAAACAACCCCACCCCCCGTCCCACCCCCCCTTACAGTCGGACAGAGTCACACGTATCTCGGTCAGAGCCCCCACCCTTCCTGTGACTCGTCGGGCGTCGGACGTACGGTCGAAGGAAGTGCTCAAGGTCACTGGTTAAATAAAGAGGAAATAGAGACCGAGAATGAACCGTTCTCCCTCGGTTTTAAAATTAATTGTGCTCTCCAATTCGTCAACAAACTGGACGACCGAGACGTCTCCGGCCCGCCTCCTCTCCCTCCTTCCGCTCCGTAGAGACGACCGGAAACAAATATCCTTCGCGGAAGGGGAGCGACTCAACGTCAGGTCGACGTCTTCCGAGTCCCACACTAATAGTCTGACCGACATTTACCCTTGTGTGACTCCGAAACAAACCCGAACACCCCTCAAAACCCATTAAAAAAAAAAAAAAAAGAAAGTTGGAGGACATTTTTATAAACCTCTACGTCACCACACCTGAGACGGAAAGAGTGGAGTACGGGTGTCAAACAGAGGGAACCTAAACATACGTCACTACAAATAAAGGGAGGAACCCCGGGTCGTCAGAGAGTCACCAGGACCGACGGGGTCACCAGGGTGAAGAAACTGACATGTGTCTCGTCCACCACAGATTCCTCAGCGGTGAGACAGACGTCCGGTACAAAGGGGAGGGGATTTTTACTCGACCTCCACCCTTACAATGAAGGACCTTCGAGTGTCTCTAGGGAGATTCGGTCGTCCTTAACAAATAAACTAATAATAAAAAAACTAACGAGGTTCAGCCGTCCCAACTCGTCTCGCACTTGCCTCTCGACGGACTTCGGGTTCCGAGGAGAGGTCTCGGACACCACCCCCCTCCCGAACGGTGACCATTGTCATCCCCGGTCGACCTGGGTGGAGTCTGAGTCCCACCTTGGTCCCCGACAGCTAAAGTTCATAGATAAAAGTCTCTAACTCTTCCATCCATAGAATTCAGAGAATAAATCTAAATCACTTTTGAACCGAGACTGGCCGTGACTAAAACCAGGAACAGTGGTCCGAACTCTCAGGGAACCTATCGTTCCTCTAGTTTGGTCAGTTAGGATTTCCTTTAGTTAGGACTTATAAGTAACCTTCCTGACTACGACTTCGACTTTGAGGTTATGAAACCAGTGCACTACACTTCTCGGCTGAGTAACCTTTTCTGGGACTACGACCCTTTCTAACTTCCGTCCTCCTCTCCCCTACTGTCCTACTCTACCAACCTACCGTAGTGGCTGAGGTACCTGTACTCAAACTCGTTTAGATGTGATAGGTCCTCAACCACAACCTGTCCCTTCGGACCGCAGGACGTGACGTACCCCAGGCGTTTCTCAGTCTGTGTAGATTCACTGACTTGACTTGATTTGGTTCGAGTGTCCTGTGGAACTCCCCTACCGACGGGAGTCCTCTGTGTCCGGAGGGAGGATTCATAGGGTCCTTCGAAGGAGACGGTGGGTCGGGGTGGGTTGGGAGATGAGACTTGGGTCCGGACACCAAGTCGGGTAGAGGAGTGGACCGAGACGTGTGTGTACCCAGGGTCTCTGAGACCGAAGACCCGAAGAAATTTCTGTTCCACGGATGAATCTCGTCTAGTAAAATTTCCATGTAACGGAATCTCTTTGTTACTAAACTCAAAGAAGATGACACCTGGATCGTTCCCGATGGGAGAGACGACCTGCACAAGGACACAGCCATCCGAACGGATTCAAAACACAACGAAGAGTAGATACTAGTTAAGTTGTTTACACATTATTTACTGATAGTGGACGTTCCACGGTCCACAATTACAATAGGGAACCACAGATACAGTGAAACATTAAAAGTTTCATGAAGAGGTCCACACCAGAGTCACCTACAGGGGAGACAACGACTCGTCCATAATTATCGGAGTAAAAGTTTACTCGACCATCTCCGTCCACTACCTACAGACTTCAGGGTCCTGGTCATTCTCCATCTCACCCCTACACTGGGTGTGCAAAACGGACCCTCCTGTCTCGTAGGAGGTGATGTAGTGTCCACGTATCTCCAACTTCGGACTTCTAGACGATTCTCTAACTGACACTACCTGGGAACCTTTGACCTCTCCTTTAACCTCTATCATTTCAACCTTACTTTGTATCTGGTACTCGGTCTCGTCTCCCAGGTCGTTTCGGTTGACGAGGGAGATTCACGGACCTCGACTCTCGTCGTCGAATCTCATCCCCCTTCTCGACCGAACCGATGAGTGACTGACACACTGAACCCGGTGAATGACTGGAGAGACACGGAGGTAAAGGGTATACATTTTACCATTATTATTTTTAAGAGTTAAGTATACCGACACTTGTAAGTTACTTAACTATAAACGTGTCAGTATCTCGTCACGAACCCTGAAGGGTCCACCACGATCACCAATTTTTTTTTTTTTTAAGATGGACGGTTACGTCCTCTACATTCTTTGCGTCCAAGCTAAGGACCCAACCCTTCTAGGAGACGTCCTCCCGTACCGTCGGGTGAGGTCTTAAGAACGGACCTCTTAGGGTCCCTGTCTCCTCGGACCACCCAATGTCAGATATCCCAGTGTTTCTCAACTTGTGTTGCCTTCACCGAATCGTACAGTACCGTCACGTCATGAACCATATAACATTTACGGTCTATTCACGACCGATTTATTTTTTTTCGAAACGAGAGTTCGACCCGAACCGGTGGTCGACCGTGACTCCTATACTCCTCCTAGTGTGTAAGATAGTTCGTGACCGGGTCTCCCGACGATGACTTTTGTATGTACGTTCGTTTAGTCGATTGCAGTAGTATTTACTAGTCCTCTGTGAGAGCTTAACTGTCATAAAAGACTTCACTTTTAACACGTGTACGAAACTCTTAATCTCTTTTATAAACGTCAGTACCGATATGATCTATTAGGTCCTACCAACTATGGATGTGTGGACTCATACACTGACCGGACTGACTCCTTCTCGACGGAACGTCTTGGAATTTTCGAGCACTACCCTATTTAGAATTGTTAGCTGATTAGGGCTGAGGAGTATCTGCGTCGGGAGAGGAGGTGTCTAGTCCTTTGGCTCCAGGTCCCTCCCGTCAGACCTCAGTGTGTCAATTAAATGGACCCAGTGGGTTTCTAAGCTTAACAAGAAAAAAGGACAAGTTTAACTTTTGGATCACAGGACCAGCAACCCTTTAACCGACTCTCACACACAACAAGACCGAAACACGAATAAGACCTGGGTCGAGACTCCCGACATTACCTACTACCCCAAGGGGACCTTCAATCTCGAGACAAACAAGGACCTCCTGACCACTGTATAGGGTCTCACTCTTCTTAAGACCTAGAAGGGTAGGGGTCAGGACGACGAGTATCCATGATGTATGTCACTGGGTCATCTGAGGGTCCTCTAGAATCGTTTGGTCCGTGTTTAAAGTTTCCGTAGGACCCACCGAAATTTCGAATACCCATCCCGAGTCAGAGACCGACACTCTCCCTTCCACCTCTAGGAGGCGACTCCCTGTTCGTCACGCTTGACTCAAGGACTCGTCTTCCCTTTTACTCGAGCTTCTACTCCGAACCTCTTCTTTCTTCCCGACCCCTCTTTATACCAAAAAATCAGTCAGTCAAGTCGGCGAGTCAGTACGGACTGAGAAACGCTGGGGTACCTGCCGTAGTGCGGTCCGAAGGGAGTGGTTGAGGACCTCGAACGAGTCTGAGTACAGGTAGCTCAGTCACTACGGTAGTGAAATATCCAATAACGTTCTATAACTTAGCAAAGGACACGCTATGTGACGGTTTCCAGTAGACTGTATTGTCGACTACTTAAGTTCGGGTCACCTAAAGTAAACGTTAAAAGTTGAAGGACTCCGGAGGTTTGGGGTGCCACTATTTTCAAAGGGGATAGTACCGGACAGTGCTTGTAGTTCTTTGGAGTGTTTGGGTGTTCTTTCTTTTTACTCTTTCGACACGTAGGAGCGTCCATCCTTACCATAGTACGTCCTTCCATGCCTCGTCGTACACACCGATCACGGGATTTACGGCTAACTGTACAGGAGTTTGTTTTTACACTCACATTTATAAATCAGGGACTTTTCTGTCATACGAGACATACAACACAAATGGTATCAAAACTAAATGTTTTACTTCCGAACATTTCCGAGAAGATAGTACCTTCATAGCCAATCGTGGTTCTTTAGTAAACAAAACAATGTCTTTTCACCATCTAGGAAACTGACTAAACGTTTCCGTCAGTTTCCTGACCGATCGTTGATGAACATTCACCTAGATCCGTCACATAAATAGTTACATTATCGTTCTTCTTTCGATCAAAGGGGAACAGTTCGATAAATGTCACTTGAATCCGTTCTAGTCCCTGACTTAGGACGAGGGTCGTCAACAAGTTTAACTCCTCTGGTATAAGTGTAAGGAACCTCTTATCGTTCAAAGTTTCGGTTCGTCAGGTAGAAGTAGGATACGATGAGTTGAGGATGATGTCGGTTACTTTTCTCTCGTCTCTCTACCTGACGAGAAACTCTCCATTGATGACCCTCTTAAATTAAGTCTACACCTACAGACATAGGGTAAAGATGGTTTATCTAAGTCTTTCGGAATACTTTAACCAGATTACTCCGTTCTCCTGAACCGTCACCCGTAGATGGGTTGGACGGATTACTGTCGTAAAGAGTACTGTCAACTGTTCTTTTGGGTTCGTACTGTAGTTGTCCTAATCGTATACTTGAAGTAAACACACAAGTATTGACACTCTATTAGTCTCAAACTTTTCCTTTCTTCTATTAAGGACCAACTTGACTATACTGACTCTTTCTGAAGGAGAATGTCTTAGTAATAAATTTAACAGTGTCATTTTTTATTCTTGTACCCAATAAGTAGTATGAACTTGGGAATCAAGAAGTTTTAAATCGATAATCCTAAAAGATAATCATAGGACATAACTTGGATCTGACCGTTAAGCAAAGAATGTACTATCGTATGTACAAAGTTACGGTAAGAGGGTTTAGTAGGGTGGGAGAGGGAGAGGGAGACTCAGGTTTTCAGGCAAGACATGTAGACACAGAAAAAACGACAGAGCGTATGTCCTAATAGTAAGGGTAGAAAGATTTAAGGTATATATACTCAATCATATGACTTAACCACAAAAAGAAAGACCGAATGAAGTGAAACATATTAGCCGAGGTCAAAGTAGGTGGAGTAATCTTGACTAAGTTTACATAAAAAAATTACCGACTCATTATGAGGTAACACATATACATGGTGTCGAAAGAATAGGTAAGTAGACGACTACCTGTAGATCCAACAAAGGTACAGGACCGATAATATTTGTCACGACGCTACTTGTAACCCCATGTGCACAGAGAAAGTTAAGACCAAAGGAGCCACACATACGGGTCGTCACCACTTGAGTCGAAAACTTTTAATTTAAGTTAATCCTTCTTCTTCAGTAACAAATTTGACAGTGTTTGTCGGATATAGTACTTATTTTATATTATTGTTTATATTTACATTTTGATGATTACATAATCAGACCCATAGTAGGTGTATTAAAATCTAAAGTGTACACAATACTTAAGATGGGAAATCTTTCATGACCAAACCACACAGCACGACTATTTCTGGTCGTGACACCTGAACTGGAGGTACTCTTGTCCATAAAACTAAAAAAGAACGACTGGTCGTCAAGGATCTTGTTACGGATCATGTATAATTTATTATTTTTATAAACGATTTACGGTCCCAGGTCGGGGCCACCTAGGTCCCATTAAGTTTCACCCCTGTCTCAGTCGTAGGATCCTTAATTAACGAATTAATTTCTATATCTCCCTCTAATCTTTCTTTATCACATCATCCTTTTAATCACCTCTTTTTCTCCGACTTATTGAACCAAATGTACCCTATAGTTATTTCGAAGTTCTGTTCTTCGAACGTGGTGGATACATCCGGTGGCCGTGGGTGAACTTATAGCCTCCCACGGGGCGGAACCCGAGGGAGAGTACACCTTGAATTTTCGGTCCCGTTTTAATCGTCCGAACCGTTCGTGGGTGCGAGGTCTACCCTTAAGTCGGTCTTTTTGCTCCTTGTTCTTTCTTGCTGTGCCCCCTTAGTCAGAAAGGTCTTTGACTAGGTTAAAGAAATAAAAGTCCAAACGAATATATGGAAAACAATGTGTATCTCTGTTTACCTTTAAAATTTCAGTGTGTCCCCAGTCGTCAGGACTGGAAATAGTTTTAGTCTACGAAGTATATTTACATATGTTTTTCCAGAATCCCCAAAATGTAGTAGAAGACCGGTACTCCGGACGACTGTAAAATACTAGGAAAGAAAGACTATTACCAGTCAGTTGGTTTTTGAATAAAAGGTCCCCACTAAAAAGAATTTGGTCCGTGGTGGGAGACTTCCATGGTCTATTTCAACGTAAGGATATCCCACTCCCACATCATCCAATGTTAATTCTTTCCTTAAATGAATCGGATTCAAATTGTACTAATTAGAATTTCCAATTATGAATAAAGAAGATATACGATCAATATAAGTAATATTCCCGTCCCTTATACCTCTGACTCGTCGTTTACAACCGGGTTGTTTACTTTTTGGGAAGTGGTTATATTAAGGATTAGTTGGGTGATACGATTATTAAAGATTGAAGGATTTTCTTAGACGGAAATCATTCAGATTTTGTAGAGCACGGAGAGTGCCCACACTCCGACATTTGTTAGTGTACACCGACCTGCTTGGACATGTCCGTCCGATCTATTGGAAGTCTCCTCAAGTATTTAACTGTGTGAGAACAGTACGGGTCCTTAAAAGTAATTGACCTCGACATCCAATTGAGGAAGAGGCTCTCTCCACTATCCCCTCTCGGGGGACATTTCAGTCTCCACATCCACTCTCGTATTTTGTCATCTCATCCGTCTGAGACCAAAACCCCCATCTACGAGTCCTTGTCCGTCAAAGAACTCCGAGCTAGGGCGGAAACACATACGGCTTCGGAGGAAGGAGTACTGGAGACGGTACCCGTCTCAAGGAGTACGACCGAGGGCCGTCTATTTATTTAATTTATGTACTTATTCCCAATTATTTACTTGAAGAGTTTCTAGTTTGACAAGTCAAGTCAAGTCAACGAGTCAGTACAGGTTGAGAAACACTGGGGTACTTAGCGTCGTGTGGTCCGGAGGGAACAGGTAGTGGTTGAGGACCTCAAGTGAGTCTGAGTGTAGGTAGCTCAGGCACTACGATAGGTCGGTAGAGTAGGAATCAGCAGGGGAAGAGGAGGACGGGGGTTAAGGAGGGTCGTAGTCTCAGAAAAGGTTACTCAGTTGAGAAGCGTACTCCACCGGTTTCATGAACTCGAAGTCGAAATCGTAGTAAGGAAGGTTTCTTTAGGGTCCCAACTAGAGGAAGGCTTACCTAACCAACCTAAAGGAACGTCAGGTTCCCTGAGAGTTCTCAGAAGAGGTTGTGGTGTCAAGTTTTCGTAGTTAAGAAGTCGCGAGTCGGAAGAAGTGTCAGGTCGAGAGTGTAGGTATGTACTGGTGTCCTTTTTGGTATCGGAACTGATCTACCTGGAATCTACCGTTTCATTACAGAGACGAAAACTTATATGATAGATCCAACCAGTATTGAAAAGAAGGTTCCTCATTCGCAGAAAATTAAAGTACCGACGTCAGTGGTAGACGTCACTAAAACCTCTGGGGGTTTTATTTCAGACTGTGACAAAGGTGACAAAGGGGTAGATAAAGGGTACTTCACTACCCTGGTCTCCGGTACTAGAATCAAAAGACTTACAACTCGAAATTCGGTTGAAAAAACGAGAGGAGAAAGTGAAAGTAGTTCTACGAGAAATCGAGGAGAAGTGAAAGACGGTATTCCCACCACAGTAGACGTATAGACTCCAATAACTATAAAGAGGGCCGTTAGACCTAAGGTCGAACACAAAGAAGGTCAGGTCGCAAAGAGTACATGAGACGTATCTTCAATTTATTCGTCCCACTGTTATATGTCGGAACTGTATGAGGAAAAGGATAAACCTTGGTCAGACAACAAGGTACAGGTCAAGATTGACAACGAAGGACTGGACGTATGTCTAAAGAGTTCTCTGTCCAGTCCACCAGACCATAAGGGTAGAGAAAGTCTTAAAAGATGTCAAAGAACACTAGGTGTGTCAGTTTCCGAAACCGTATCAGTTATTTCGTCTTCATCTACAAAAAGACCTTGAGAGAACGAAAAAGGTACTAGGTCGCCTACAACCGTTAAACTAGACCAAGGAAACGGAAAAGATTTTGGTCGAACTTGTAGTCCCTCAAGTGCCAAGTGTATAACGACTTCGGACCGAACCTCTTAAAACTCGTAATGAAATGATCGCACAATCTACTCACGTTAACACACCATCAAACTCGTAAGAAACCATAACGGAAAGAAACCCTAACCTTACTTTTGACTGGAAAAGGTCAGGACACCCGTGACGACTCAAAAGGTTTAAACGACCGTATAACTCACGTCGTGAAAGTGTCGTAGTAGAAAGTCCTAAACTTTGTCGAGTTGACCTTAAGGTAGTGGAGGTGATCGAGACAAGTATCACTACGAAAGATTCCGGGTGAACTGAAGTGTAAGGTTCTACAGACCGAGATCTAATCACTAGTGTAGTAGTACTAATAGAACCAGTACTTCTAGAAAAAACATGTCAAGAAGGTACATAAGAACGGTGGAGAAGAATTATAGAAGACGAAGACAATCAAGGTATGGTAAAGACAGGAAATAGCTCGGGTAGAAACGTACTTGACAAGGGAACCATAGAGATTAAAAGAACTTCTCTAGAGATCAGAAAGGGTAAGACAACAAAAGGAGGTAAAGAAACGGCACTAGCGACTTCTTCCGAAAGAATAGAGAAGAACGATAAGAAACCTTGAGACGTAAGTCTACGAATATAGAAAGGAAAAGAGGAAACGAAAAGTGGAGAGAAGAAAAGTGTCGATAAACATTCCGGAGGGGTCTGTCGGTAAAACGAAAAAACGTAAAGAAAAGGTACACCTACCAGAACTAGGGACAGAGGACATGTTACAGTACTTGGAGTAAGGTATTAAGTAGTCCGTGAGATAGATAGTCTAGATCCATTAGTATTAGTAGTATGAAATAGTACTAACGAACGGCTTATAGAGAGTAGTGATCTGACCATTTATTGAAACAGTCAAAACAAGTAGAGACAATATTAGAGTCACGGAACTTTTTACATACAATGTATCATCCATGAGTTTTTAAGTAACTTACTTCCCTGTTACGTTTTTTTGGGTGTTTGAATACCCATTTGGAATGTCTGCGGGTTGAGGAACCCGGTTTACCAATTTCTCTCCCTACTACATATTGGATGATAAAAAAAAAAAGAAACGGTCTCTGTAGGAGATGGTTTGTGTGTGTGTGTGTAAACCAAAATTTTACCGCCGTTCCCTCCACTTACTCCCGGATACACCAACCCGTTTACGACCCCCGTTCTACGTACAAGGCATTAGATTAACCTTAGTTTCTCGGTTACTATTGTTCATGATTACAATTAGAAGTAGTACTCGGATCATGAGACAATAGGGGTGAAATGTCTTCTCCGAGTCTCCACAATTTGTTGAACGGGCACTAATGTGTTGATCTTTACCTCACTCGTCTCGGGGGTCCAGACCGGTCCTGCAACGAGAGATACGGTATAAGGGAGACGTCAGTGTCCCGTCATTTGTCTGGCGTGTTTTAGACGTCACGTGAAACTCTCTTCTTTCTCTGTCTATTAAGTGTAGTCACGTCTGACTTCACACTTATCGTCTTCGATATGTCTCGCTTGCTTCCCCTTTCCTTCCGGGTCAATCTTAGGTCTACCTCACCTTCGTACTACAGTTTCACTTGACCTTTGGTCGTCTCCTTGGGAATCCTTCTTCCACTCTTCTTTTCTTTTCACGTCCTCCTTACAGGAGACGTTGAGTTGGATGGAGTGCTTTATGGAACCCGTGCTCACAAAGAGAAGGATTCAATCTCGACCGACGTCGGCTGATAAACGTATCGTACACTTGACTTAACAAAATAACGAAATACCTACGTTAGTTTATGTACACTAATTTCCGTTGCCACTGTGAACTCAAGACCACCTACTTTGACCCTACGACCCGAAATAGACTCGTTCCATAAAAAATCGTCCCTTTTCTTTAGGCAAAGAGTATGAACACAACACTCCTCCTGTTTTCTTACCTACCTGCTATTCTCAAAAATTTCTCAGTTCTAAAATTTTACTCTACGACTTCCGCAAGACAGGTCTCACTCTTCGTCTTTACCTCTCCGTATGGCCGAGTTTTATACTTTCGTCCTCTACGTCCCTCACTAACAGAGAACTTCCTTTGTTTACACCCCGGATTTCATACGTACATCTTCTTCCTCTCCTTTCTTTAGAACTCGTACGATTTTACTCTTATAAAGGTTCTTCCTAATCCCATCGAAAAAAAAAAAAAAAAGGAGATCGTTTCATTTCGGGACCGTCTTCCTTTACACTCCTTAAACCCCTAAGTTCCACTCTATTCCGGTTTCCAGAAGACACCCTTCTTTTCTTTTCTTATCTTTTAAAGTTCTCTGAAACTTTAATCACAGAAATCTACTTCCCTAACCACTCAAGATCATTGACCCGACATCCTCTTCTGGGTGAAAATGATTCTTTTTACGTTAAGTCTAGACGTTTGTAACTATCAGTTCTTGGTACGACCCGATCTCCCGACTCAATGTCCTCCCTCACCAGTTCCTACTACGATGTTCTGTTCATACTATTTGTGGAAGATAAAGGTAATTCCCAAAATATGGGATCACTCCCTGTCACAATCGTTGTGGAGGGAGGTAATGTACTACGTCCCACCTCATTTCTATTTTACGTCAGTAATTTTATCCTCGAACTTGGAATTCACCTTCTCACTACTCTAAACATTGAAAAGGACACGATATGTCATCCTGGAACAACAAATAGATAAAATATGTATCACCATACATAGACAATTAGGATTTATGGACTAAATAGGGTGGAAGGGGGAAACCACCGAGTCTACCATTTCCCAGATAGATTACGCCCTCTGGGCCCAAGCTAGGGACCCAACCCTTCTAGGGAACCTCTTCCTTTATCGTTAGGTGAGGTCATGATAACGGACCTTTTAGAGTACCTGTCTCCTCGAACCATCCGATGTCAGGTACCCCAGTGTTTCTCAGTCTGTGTTGACTCGCTGAAGTACAAGTGCAAGGGGGACACCATCAGAATTCAAACAAAAGATAGAGATACTCAGACAAAAACAAAACATTTATTCAAGTAGACGATGATGATGATGATGATGATTCAGTGAAGTCAGCACAGGCTGAGACACGCTGGGGTATCTACCGTCGGGTGGTCCGAGGTGACAGGGACCCTAAGAGGTCCGTTCTTGTGACCTCACCCAACGGTAAAGGAAGAGGTTACGTACTTTCACTTTTCAGTTTCACTTCAGTGAGTCAGCAGAGGCTGAGAGTCGCTGGGGTACCTGACGTCGGGTGGTCCGAGGAGACAGGTACCCTAAAAGGTCCGTTCCCATGACCTCACCCCACGGTAACGGAAGAGGTTCAAGTAGACGTAGTGGAAAATTTTAAGGTGTATATTCACTATAGTATACTATATAAACAGAAAGAGACACGAAATAAGTAAAAACGGAACTGACTTGTGGGTGTTACCCGGTCCGTGAATCAGATAATAACCCCTGTGTTTATAACTTGGAGTTCTGGACGTGTAACGAATGTCAGATACTCCGTTTATTTAACTATAACTTGACACATACCGATACTGTCTTCATTACCTCCCTTGAAATCCTTGTGTCTCTTCCCCATAGACGGACGTCACGTCCTCTGAGCACTAGTCAGGGACCCAACCCTTCTGGGGGACCTCTTCCTTTACCGTTGGATGAGGTCATAGGAACGGATCTTTTAGAGTACCTGTCCACCTCGGACCACCAGACGTTAGGTACCCCAACGTTTCTCAGCCCGTGCTGACTCGCTGATTGTGATTGCTTGTAAAGTTTTTTTCGGAAGGACTTCATTTATCTAAACTTGACTCCAATTTCCATTCATCGTGGGTCCACAATTTCCCCTTCTGTCCCGATCCTCTCCCAACCCTCCTACCCTTTCGTACATGTTAGTGTGTCTCCGTACCTTACCATATGCTGTCTTCTCCTTCTCGTTTATAAATCCGGTTTTTACCTTTTGTCAATGACATATAACCCGGTCCGTTACATAATCATTTGACTGTGCACAATGACGTATGCTAGGAACCTTACATGTATCACACCCGATGTCTCTGACACCGGTTTCGAGTTTACTTCTAAAGGTATAGTTCCTCAAACCTTAAAGTCACACTTCATGATATTGAGTAAAATCTTTCTAATAAGACCGTCGTCACACCTCTTACTTATCCTCCCCGTCTTAAATCCTCCGTCTGTTTGTTCAATCCGTTACTCCCCTTACCATTACCGTTTCCCCTTTACTGTTTCGTGCTTACCCTCGCTAATCGTACTCACCACTAACTAGTCGGCACTATGCCCTCTTTCCTCGGATCCTTCTCAGGTCCAAAGACTTGACTACTGACACCAACTATCACCATATTGAGTGTTTCGATCTCTTATTTCACTCGTTCAAACTCCACCACCATACCCCATTCCGTCCGACCTTTACTCTCCATTACCTAAGACGAGGTAAGGATAACTCCTCCTTAACAGACTCTCACTAAAGATCATTTCTCAACCTATATGTTATGATCTGGATTCTACTTTTCGGAACCGTCTTCCAGATCTTGACCCTCAGTAGGAGGATGTAACCAATAACTTCGGTTCTCCTACTTAGTCCGACGAGTCGTAGTACACTTTCCTCTTCTCTCGGTTTCTGTTTTATAACCCGTTGACAGTGTAAAGTCTTTACCTGTCCCCTTCTCCACTGAAACTTCCTCCGGTCCTTCTTCACTACACTCTCCATCCTCCATTTAGTCTTTTGTCGTTACGGATCTTTTCCTTCCCTTAAATTATTCATTCTCACCAGTCGTAACGGACCTAATCCGTTCTTTAGTCTCTGTTCGTTTTCTCTTCTAACTTAGTCCTGGAGGTTGAACACCCTGAAATCTATAGTCGTCGTTTCATTATTTTGAACGTACATAACACTTATGACACGTACCCGCTTTTAGTTTAACTCTTTCTTTTTCTTCCACACTTTAACACTAAATTATTCTTTATATATAAACCAGAAATAGAGGTAAAGAGTGTCTCAAGGATTTTGAGATTTAAAGAATTCATTGTTCTCGTTATTTCCTCAGAACTATCATTATTGTTTAGGGAAAATTGGTGTGGTCTCATTTTCACTGAAAACCTTTTGTAGATATCTACCTATGAACAACGGTCCCCTTGGTTGGTATGTTGACTCCCAACATTGAAAATCAGGGTAGGGGGGTTTGAAGACCCATCTCCTTTCCCCGAACTCTAACTTAGTTAGAGGTTACCTGTTACTATATTTGTCAGTACGGATGTATTACTTCTAAGATATTTTTGGGTTTCCTGTCCCAGATTCCTTGTAAGAGTTTGGTCTTACGAAGGTACACAGAGACACGGTCCGGGGTTTGAGGTGTTTCTATGTTCGAGGAAATGGGACACACAGAGAAACAGATTGATAATTAATCATACGGAATATTACTTGATCATTAGATCACTTATTTCACCAAAGGACTCGAGACACTCGACCAGATCGTATAATTAGTTTGAGTTCCTCCCCGAGACCCTTGGAGACTAAGTAATGGTTAGTCAGGTTTCGTGTCTATTTTTGGATCTAAGCACGAACCGTAGACTTCACCATCCCGTCAGAATACCCTGACTCGGAAATTGAACATCTTAGACTACGATAGAGGTCCGTCTATCAAAGTTTTGACTCGACTTAACATCAGTAGGTCGACCACAGTCTCTTCACAAACCACCATACCCCCTTCTTGGGTGTGTAACCTTGACCACTAGTCTTAGAATCTCCGTTCAAATTCTCAAATCCTTTTGTCAGTGACACCCTGTCCGTTTCCTTTTTATGATATTTCTGTTCTACTATGTGATTTCCTTAACAATATTTTATGGTTTACCATGGTAGTTCTAAAAGTATAAGGGAAGGACTCCCTACATCACCCATCCTTCCTTTACCTCCATTTTAGTCCCGTTCACATTGGAAGAGTGACGTCTTCTTTGCTGTGTGTTCATACTGACCACCCTTAAAACCTTCGATTACGAATTTTTTTTCTTACCAGAAATCGATTACCTTTACTTTTACCCGTTTCTCACGTTATTTTGAACGTCCACAAAGATTACTTATAAAATGCTATACATATTATAGTCGAGTCTTTTTTTAAACCCATATTCATCAAAAATTTTTATTCATTAACGACGATTTTAGTGTTTTTCTCTCTGTTTATTATTGTATGAAGGACTTCTACAATGTCTTGTGGGTAGACACTTTATACGTGTGTATACGTGTGTGTGCCTTGGACTTAGTCTACTGTGAGATCTAGATTAAAGATCAAATGTCCTTTATTCCCCCGTCTCCTCTTAGAATGTGTTATCGTACCTTTATTTCAACCGTTTTAGATCCGTCACCTTTTGATACGTCCTATTCTTTGGACCATCTAAGTCGTTTATATAACCTTTCTCAGTTCTTTTCTCCCTCCCTCGACATATAATGTTTTGAACTCTGTGTAGTTAGTTTACGTTACCCACCTAGAAAAACCGAAGACTAAAGTTGTTTCGTTGATATTTTTGTTAAATTTTTTTGATTAACCCCCCTTTAAACATATGATTAACCTATATAATACTGTAAATTCCTTAATAAAGTTTATAAATACACATTAAAAAATTTTTAGGGACAGTAAATCTCTATATATGTCTTCATGAATACTTACTTTACCATATTTCAGACATTAAACGAAGTTTTATTAGATCATCGGGGTCCTGGAACAGGGTAGGTGACCACTCGACGTATTACATCGGTGACGTATTCGGTCCCGGACCGTCGGTTGACTAGACCCTCGGTCGGGCCGGATGGTCGAACGGATGTTATCACTTAGGACGGTGTCGTCTTCCCGGGTACTTCGGGTACATCCTTTACGATAATTTTGTATACCTAGGCCGCCGGTCTCCCTTCCAAGACGACCTGGGGTTTCCTGAAGATATATTCCAGTGAAGGGATTCTAACCCTTTGCATTGGGTGAATGGATTATGTATCTTTATTTGTCTCTTTAAATCTGTTTTACTGCTTTGACTCCTTATTTAAGTTTCGTTTCCTTTTTAAGTTTTGGGGTCTTCTTCTTGGTTCGTCTTTATTCGTTGGACAGGTTATTTCTCGAACTACATTACTAGTATTTCTACGAGTCACTTGAATCCTCTTTCCACCTACTTAAGTTACTCTTAATCGTCTACCAATCTTTTATATTTTTTTATTGGTTTACTTCGACTTTTCTATTAGTGACTCTATCTTCGTTAGTTATCATCTAATCTTCTATGTCTCCTTACTTAAATACTTGACCTTCAGTTTGATAATCTTTCGACTTGTCTTTTCTCTTTTTTATTAAAATTTGTTACTTCTAGCAAATTCTCTGGAGACCCTGTTGTAGTCGAATTATAAGTGTAAAATTCCCAGGGTCCTTCCCTTCTCTCTTTCCTTGTTTGTTGAATAAACTTCTTTACTATCAACTTTTGAAAGGATCATACTTCTTCCTATGTCCGCAAGTCCAGATCCTTAGTGTCCCTCAGGGTTCGTTCTACTTCAGTTCCGAGTGTGGTTCTGTATAATATTAATTTTACTATTTTTAATTTTCTAGATCTTTTTTTAGAATTTTCTTTCTTCACTATTTACTATCAATACGCGTTCCCTCCAGGGTATTCTGATAGTCAACTGAAAAGTCGTCTTTCCTTTTTCAGATGTTGGTCCTTATGAGACGAACCGTTCCGATAGTAAATTCAACCTAATTTTGAGACATTTCTCAAAATGTCTATTCGTTTTCGATTCTCAAGTCATGGTGATTTTACCCGAATATTCTTGACAATTTTCCTGAAGATATTCACCTTTTCTTTACTGACGTTAATCTTTATACTTTTAATACTTCATTTTGTAGTGTAACGATTTCCGTTTGGATGTTATTACCGTCATCCAGTTGGTGAACATTTCAGTCATCCTTCCAATTTTCTGTTTTCCTCATTTTAGTAGATATGAGTGTTATATATCAGTTTGTTATGTGTTTTGTCTTCTAATTTTATATTACAGTTTTCGTAATCTACACCCTTCCTCTCATTTTATCGTCCTAACAACCTTACGTAAGATTGTTAGGACGATAAGTACCATATCTTATCTTACATAAGATCAGTGTCTTTCATATATATATGTATGTCTTACAATCTATACTTGGAGTACCGTTGGTGTTGGGATTAAGATATTGTCTATGTGTGTGTTTCTCCTCTAAGTTTGTATTGTGATTTTTCTCAGTAGATTAGTGTTCCTTTCTCTTGTTTTATTCTTTCATGTAATCACATAATAGTTGTGTTCGTGTAATAGTTGTTAATGAACTTTACATTTACTTGATTTACGAAGTTAGTTTTCTGTATTTTAACGATTACTTACTGTTTTCTTCTGGGGGTATACACGATGGATGTTCTCTGAGTGAAATCTAGATTTCTGTGTGTGTCTGTCTTTCCCTCCCCTACCTTTTTTCATACAGTACGTACTTTTACTTTTCTTTAGACTCCATCGTCATGAATATAGTCTATTTTATCTTGAATTTTGTTTCTGAATTTTTGTGTTCTACTTCGTCCTGTAATGGATTACTATTTCCCTAATTAGGTCGTTCTATATAAAGTCAATATTTTAGGTCGTCCTTCTATATAGGGTCAATATTTTTTTTATTATATGTCATATCATTTATATCGTTTATTATAACATTATTGAAACATACCACTGTATCATTGATCTGGATAACATCAATAGTAAACATTACAGATTTTTATAGTTTAGTGGTACAACACATGGACTTTGATTGTGTTATAACATTTAGTTAATATGAAGTTAAAATTTTTCTCTTTCTTTTTTTGAGTATTTTAAAATTCCGATAGGTCTTTTATACATTCCAAAATTTGAAATAAGAGGTAAATATGGTAATTAAAATTATCACGTCAAATTTATTTAGGTTAACTTACTTTTTTTATTATTAGGTTACTCCCATCTTCTCTTTACGTACACTTACAATATCTACTTTATCCTAAGTCAGACTCAACTATTAACAACTTTGACCTATAACCCAATCGTTCCTAAGTCATAAGATGAAAGAGACAAAACACATACAAACTTTTCCCGGTCTCGCTTTCCAATTTGTTTAGTTTGTTATTTACACTTGTACGGGTGACTACGGGAAAGTCTTGACACTTTCCTAAGATTATTCGAATTTCACAATTATAAAGTTTAAAAGGTCATAAGAAAAACGACGACTCACAGAGGATCAAAATTTACAAGGATTAATTTCTCGAAGGTAATTAAGAATTTCCAATTTCTGACGACAAACGTAAACAGTGTGTTACTTTATACGTTCTACACACACACACAAATTACATCAACAAGCCCTGTAACAAAACAAAAAAATTAGAAAGGTCATACAGTTGTGGGTCCGAAGACTCATCGTTGTGTCCTCTTCGGTCTCTATATCTAGTTTAACTGGGACAACCCTTTTCACTTAAAGTCGAAAGACGTAAAGTCGTCCCAGAGTTAGTTCTTCTGTCGGTGACTTTTTCCCCCGGACGAGAACTGAGGTACTTAAGTCTTACACTCAAAGAACTCCTGTCCTACGTCAAAGATTCATACGTCTAACCCTAGTGGTTGATCTAAGAGTTTTTTATGACTTTCGTTATACTAAAGTCTTTCCTTTCCACTCTCCTGTCTGGGTGTAATGTTGTTTCTTCTTACCGAGGTTCTACTCTCCGATCCAGAGGTGTTCACTACTTTACTAAACAGCGGTTATTAAGTCTCTGAACGGACAACGAGAGTTAAGATGGAGGACGATAAACTCCGGGGGTCCATACCGACCACCGGTCTTCCTTCGGTCCAACGGACGATTCCCTTCCACTATCAGTACCGTCCTTCGATCCGTACGAAAGATATCACAGAAGGTAAAACCAACTAGTGTAAAAAAGGTAATCTCAAATCCTCAGGACCTCATTTCTCTTCTTAATTTGGAAGTGTGAGTAAAATCTTCCCCCAAGGGACTACCGAGTCTACCATTTCACAGACGGATGTTACGCCCTCTGGACCCAAGTACCGGGTCTCATACGAAGACTCACATGGTAAACGGATTCTTAGGATATCTAGGGACCCCCTTCGTCATTACCTCATTTCCTGTGAACTTCTATTCCTCTTCCCGACCTACGAACATGACTATCAACCTGTATGACTCCATATATCCCTTACCTGTCTCATCGTAGAATTGATCGAGTATCTGTCCTCACTGCCGAATAGGACTCGTCTTCTACCCCTTACACGGTTCCGTAGTTCGACTAACAATTTTATTTAAATTGAATTTTTGAATCCTTAAAGTGTAAGACATCTCTCGGGGTTTACAGGTTCCCTTGAAAAAGGTTCAGGGACACCTTTATCACTAAACACACTCTTGTCAATGGGACATTCGAAGGGACCACCAGGTAATATCTGTGTCACTCTGTATTCCTCTCACTTTGAACGGAAACTCCGCGGAGCTCTCTCAACATTGTGTCTTCTCATTTGAGGGCTGGACAGGTAGAAGGGAGGAGAGCAGGGGAAGGAGACAAGACGTAGAATCACTTTGTCGTCGTCCATGTCATTTCTTTTTCGTTAGGACTCGGGAGGTACTCCCTCCCTCACCTTTTCTTGGGGCGTCTTTATTTTCTTACCTCACTGTGTCTCGATCGATCACCCGACTGAGGTCGCAGCGCAGTTTCACTGTCGTCGACACCGTTGATTTACGTCGGCGGTCCTCCATCTCCCCCTTATTGTCCCTTTACTTTGGGGTGGGTCTGGTGGGACACAGGAATTCCTTCGGTTTGTGAATCCCCTCGGCTCAGGAAAAACAAGAAAATTTCTACAAATCAAAACGACACCTGATTAAATTTTCAGAAATAACTTAAACAATGTCATAACAAAGACAAAATACAAAACCAAAAAAGAGATCCTCCGGACACCCTTAGAATCGAGAGATTGGTCCCTATCTTGGGTGTGGTGGACACACCTTCCCCTCCAGAATTGGTGACCTAGTGGTCCTTCTCAGGGGTCCCCGTGGAACAAGATTCTTAGGGAACACCTTCTCCTCTGTCTTTGACGACTTGTAACGATAACTGACAATGGACAAAAGAAACTTACAGGAAAGTGTCCGACTCACCAGTTCCCCAGAATCCCATGTGCAAGTACTGATCATGAAACTGTGTTCTGATACTACAACTAGGGTACGATATCGTCTTCAATCTTCCAAGCGTCAAGGAAGATCCATGAAACACACATTAGTCCACGCGCAACCACTAAACCTCGTATCGAAGACTCAATCTTGGTGACGTGAAAAGTGACCTTGTCAACCACGAAAAAATTTCAAAGAATAAAAATTTCAAAAACCAGTACGGTACACCGTACATCCTAGAATCAAGGGACCGGTCACTACTTTAGTTCGTGGAGGACGCCACTTTCGTACCTCAGAATTGGTCACCTGGTGGTCCCTTCAGGGGCCCTTGTGAAAAAAGTAAAAAAAAAATTTAAGTTATTTTCCTTTTTTTTTTTTTGTGATCTCATTCCTTCAAAAAATTTTATCGTTTCATTGGTTCTTTGTGGGACTTCGCTATGTTTAAACGTTCTCTCTTAAACTCTTTGATACTGGGATTAATATTCAAATCGAAAAGATTTTTCTATGACAGACGTCTTTATGTCCGTCCTAAAGATAAGGAAGCGAGAGAGGTACACCTTGAACAAGTGGAGGTCGAGACATATAGTGTGACAAGAGTCGACAAAGAAGGAACGGTATACTTGGACGGTCCGAACACGCTTAGGACCTTAAGGATTGAAAGGAGATCGAGGAGGTGTGTAATAGTTGACCTCGAAGGAAGAGACTAGGAAGTTTTACACCCGTAAAAGGGGTAAAGTTCTCGAAAGAGAAATCAAAGATAATTCCTATCTCACTACTGACCTTAGTGTCTCCATAAAACAATTTCTCAAAACAGTTCTGAAGAACTAGGATTCCACACACTTGACTCTACGTAACGATTTCAAAATTAAAAAAAGGGGGGAAAGAGAGAAACCAAATTAATAATTGACCAAATTTTTTAGATAAATATTCCAGAAAAGTAGTATTGAACGACTTTCAAATTTTTGTCCCCAACATAATCCTTTTTTTTATAAAGACCGAAAACTCTGGTAGATAATGTTCTATAGAGGACAGATAGTCTTATATTACAGTTAACGTACCCTCTTGACTCGACATATATGTCGTGTACTTCGATAGTCGGTCGGCCTACTATCGACCCTCCTACCTAAAGCTTTGTAAGGAATAGTAAAAAAAGAACTTCAGTATCTATTCTAGTAAGTCAATGAAATTTTTTATACCCGACTCTAATACCGTCGAAACCTTCCGAAATAAAACCTGAAAATCGGTGGACTGGAACCGAATGAGATAAGTAAGTCTGATCAGAATTCCTATAACACCCACGGAATCCGTTGGAGTCCTGAAATGACGTGTCGAGTCACACCTGACGAACCAGGTAGACTCCATTCAACCATATTTTGTATCTAAGATATCGACGAGGTATCAGTAAGTTTCGAAATCCGGTCTAGAGTCTACTTATACATGGTGTATCAGTACTGGTGTAGAGTATCGGCGGGTAAAGTTACGGGACATATCCAGTGTAGTCGAGAAACCGCATGTCGTAATAAACTAGAGTAACAGACTGGTTTTACATCTGTACTTGACTTCCGATCATACTACGAAAAGGTGGGGACCCCTTCGTTGACGTCTCTCCCTTTCCTTCCTTAGATAGTCTCTCTGAGAAGTTTCAGACCAAAACGAGGGAGAATCCAGGTGCTAGGACTCTTCCAATGAAACTCGTTCTTTGGATGGACGGTACTCTTTATGTACTCGATCACGTCCATTGTGTGGACCAAGTATCATCCGTACGAGTAGATGAAGTTGATAACAACTGTACTAATACTGGTTATTTTGAATGAACCGAAATATATATAAAGGTACGCTTATTCGTAGGACCCTCATACAAAAAGATTCTATTATTAGATAAAAAAAGGGGAAATTTTGAGTTGACAGATGGAAAAAGACAGGACACGAGTAATAATGGTTACTCTGTACACTTTCACAATCAGCGAATCAGTACAGGATGAGAAACACTGGGGTACCTGACATCGGGTGGTCCGAAAAGACGGGTATCCTAAAAAGGTCTGTTCTGATGACCTTACCCAACGGTA
This sequence comes from Capra ibex, assembly GCA_006410555.1. Taxonomy (NCBI): domain Eukaryota; kingdom Metazoa; phylum Chordata; class Mammalia; order Artiodactyla; family Bovidae; genus Capra; species Capra ibex. The sequence goes on from SJYO01049859.1 coordinate 1,766,380, forward strand.
AAGGAAGAGGTCCCTAGGAGGACTGGGTTCCTAGTTTGGGTCCAGAGAGAGTAACGTCCGGTTGAGAAATGGTAGACTTGGTTATCCCTTCCGTAGGTGGTCATTACAAAATAAGAAGGGAACTGATGTTAATGTTTAATTCCGGATGTATTACACAGGAGAGACACAGACAAAGAAGGAAAGTTCTAACGAAAGTTTATCGAGATTCGATCTGGGACCCATAGTCGTCGGTGGGATTCTTTTTCGTTTATGGTCGAATCGATGTCTAAAGGGGTCCTTACGACCCTCTCGTTATTTTATCAAGTCAAGTCAGTGAGTCAATACAGGTTGAGAAATACTGGGGTACCTGACGTCGTACGGTCCGAAGGGACAGGTAGTGGTTGAGGGTCTCGAACGAGTTTGAGTACAGGTAGCTCAACCACTATGGTAGGTTGGTAGAGTAGGAGACAGTTGGGGAAGAGGAGGGCGGAAGTCAGGAAAGGTCGTAGTCCCAGAAAAGGTTCCTCAGTCAAGAAGTGTAACCCACCGGTTTCATAACCTCAGAGTCGAAGTCGTAGTCAAGAAGGTTACCTATAAGTCCTGATTAAAGGAAATCCTAACTGACCAAACTAAAGGAACGTTAGATTCCCAGAGAGTTTTCAGAAGAAGTTGTCAAGTTTTCGTAGTTAAGAAGTCGTGAGTCGAAAAAAATATCAGGTTGAGAGTATAGATATGTACAGATGACCTTTTTGGTATCGAAACTGATCTACCTGGAAATAGTCGTTTCCTTACAGAGACGAAAAGTTATACGATAGATCCAACCAGTATCGAAAAGAAGGTTCCTCGTTCATAGAAAATTAAAGTACCGACGTCAGTGGTAGACGTGACTAAAACCTCGGAGGACGGGGGGGGGGGGTTTATTTCGGACGGTGACAAAGGTGACAAAGGTGACAAAGGGGTAGATAAACGGTACTTCACTACCCTGACCTACGGTATTAGAATCAAAAAACTTACGACTTAAAATTCGGTCTAAAAAGTGAGAGGAGAAAGTGAAAGTAGTTCTCCGAGAAATCAAGAAGAAGTGAAAGACGGTATTCTCACCACAGTAAAGACTCCAATAACTATAAAGAGAACCGTTAGAACTAAGGTCGAACACGAAGTAGGTCCGGTCGTAAAGTGTACTACATGAGACGTATATTCAATTTATTCGTCCCACTGTTATATGTCTGAACTACATGAGGAAAGGACTAAACCTTGGTCAGACAACAAGGTACAGGTCAAGATTGACAACGAAGAACTGGACGTATGGCTAAAGAGTCCTCCGTCCTTTACACCAGACCATAAGGGTAGAGAAATTCTTAAAAGGTGTCAAACGACACTAGATGTGTCAGTTTCAGAAACCGATTTCCGGATTTTAGTACCTTTAGTCATTTAACCGTTACTTCTTATAACCCTCCTAACATCAAGATTTAAGTGGTGAATAATCGATACACTGACACACAGGTAAGTGGAGTCAATTAAGTGACCATTTACTCGAATGTCCTGGACGAAACGAGACGAGTACCCTGGAGAGGATATCCCAAGAATATTCCTATGTCATATTGTCTTAACGGGGTTTATACCATCCGTATCGTGGAACATTGTACACTCTACTAAAGACCACCATGTCTCGGTTTCAAAAATAAGGAAGAACTTAAATTTAGAATCATAAATAAAAATACACATAATCTTTCGTTAATAATATATTGATCGTGTGGTTTAAGTACTAAAGAATCTACATTAACGAGTCCTACTTCAACTTCATTTTTTATTCTTTGTTATCATTTATATACACATACTCACACACACACACACACACACACACATTAATACAAATTAATACTGTCTTTACCTTCCATTACGGGAACATTTTATATGTACAGATGTTTTTTATCTTATTTATCTTGTCAACAGACTTCTGAAGTCCCTGGAATTGTTTACACAGTAACAATGAGAGACCTACAGGGACTCAAAGGAGTGAGTATTTTCAGTTGTTTACCAACGACTACGAAAGGTGCATGGACCGTGATAAGGTGTATGGACCGTGAGAAGACCCAAGACTCCTAAATTGTCATCTATTCTCTCTGTTTTAAAGAGGCAGGATCTCTATGTAAGTGTACCTCTTTGTATAGATTTGGATGTTTTCTCAAACACTTAGACTGGGGTAGCACATGCGTAAACTGTTGACGTTTGTGAGTGAGCTACAGACGAGAACAACGACACTCTACGGTCTCCATCCTTATTTCTTGACTGGACTCTTATAGAGTTTTTCCTGGACCGTCTTGGGTCTCTTTACGACATCACACATGTTTACATTTAGCAAAAACAAAGACAGCCCAAAAGGAGACCCAATTCAAGGACCTTTTTCAAAGGACTTTGAAAACGTGTCACTTTCCTAAATAGAATTACCAGACATAAACCGTGGTGACACGAGAGAGATCTCCATTACTCTTTACACTCGGATTGGTCAGGGTATAATCTTAATACGTAGAATCAGAAGTTTATCAGTTGGGTAGAACTTAATGAGATTGGTATTTTAATGAGAAGACTGAGTTTACGAGAAGACTATCGGTTTATACATTTCAGATTAAACAAAAGGAAGTAAGGGATTAAAATTTTAAGATAGGTTTTCTTAATCGTTTAAGGGGACCTAAGTAAAAGTGAAAAATTTAGGGGTTTCATTATAAAGAGTTGGCCCAACTTAACGTAATACAGACGGAAATAACCGAGAAGGATAGTTGAGTGTTCAACCGATAAACTGTTGTGACTTTCCGAGTCGTTGAGGATGAAACCTTTAATCACGGAGTCACTTGAATGATTTTTTATGGGGTCACCGAACTTTTTTATTTTTATTCAAAAATTGTGTTACATTAAAGGTTTGTCCCTTATCCAATGTACGATCCTCTGACACAACTTTTTTGCTTATCGTTATTTAAGTATTGTTTTATTGACGGGCCACTTCTATTTTTTGTTTATAATACATCCTCCTCTTATATTGCACGACCTCGGTTTTACATGCTCCTTTCTATATAATTGGTTTGGACGTTTACTCTGTCCAGGTATATTAAAATTAAAAGTCTGGTAGATTTTCAATATCGGGAATCATACTGTTATGGGAGGTATTCACTCATTGATTTCCACTACTAAGTAATGAAGACGCGATGTAGTACGAGCGGATATCAAGATGCAAGTCATAACAATGAACCCTACTACCAAAGACACAAAACGATTTCGTAGGTTTAAAAAGTAAAACTTTTACGAAAGTAAAGTAGGTTCGTATAAGTGAAGCGAAGGAACAAGAACCATTTCACGTATCATTCAAACATTTGTCACGAAGTCAAATATCCGAATCAGGTACTTTTTTTTTAAAAAAACTACTGTTTTGGTTATGTTATAACATTTCATTAATCGGAGTTTATTTTTATTTATTTAAATTTAAAATTTTTTCCTTTTTTTTTTCGATTCCGAATGTCATTCGTCTATTTGTATAAACGATGTGGACTGATGGACCGTACTTTACGTTCCGAACATTTAAATTTTGCACTCCATTCTTATATTTCACTAAAAATTTTTGTTTAGAGGGACATGAATCTTGGGTTTCCTTACAACAGAGAAAAGTCAAGTAAGAGTAACCCTCCAGTATATGAATGAGATTAATACAACAAAAAGGAGATTTGTAAACCTTGAGGAGTACACCTTAACAGAAGCCTCGGACGTTTCGTAAAAAGACTCTCAGGACGAGACACGGTTCAGAAGTAGGAAACCCCACCCCACCCCCTACCCTCGGTCACCTTCCCTCACCTAAATTACTAAAGACCTTTCTCGACTTTCAGTAGGTCTCCGGTTAGACCGTTTACCGCACTCACATTGGTAAACCCCAATTTTCGATTTTATTTTCCCGACAGATATTTCACGTCTCGGACCGAGACAGTAAACCTGACTTGACTGAGAAACTTCCGTCAGGAGTTTTGTCGAAGGGGTCGTCGAGATCAGGCACTGGCCGTAAGAAACTTATTTACATATCTCAGAGGATTTCACCGATCGAAAACTTCATTATGAAGTTTGTGAGTGAAGGAACACATTCTGGGTTCACGAAAACAGTGTTTGATGACACCAGTACACATCCTTTCTCGGTAGTAGATGATTCCTGGGTCTTAGTTCTATTTCTGACAATCCATTTGTATGAAAGAGTTCTTGTGTGTCCTTTCTTTTCTTCAACACCACTTCACAACTATCAAGAACAGGTCCTTGGTACCAATCTTAAGTCGGTAACACATATACAGATGGCATTTACGGGATCATGTTCCGTTACGGTTTGTACTCTGGGAGAAGGTAGGAGGTTTATTCAGGAGGGCAAGGGGTGGAGGGGTTTTAAAATCTCTACATCGATTTTTAGTGAGTAGTAGATGAATATTTATGAAATAAATCAATATATATAAATTAGTAACATACGTAAATATTTTAATTTATTAATTATATTAAACTATAGAATAAAATATAAAGTGTCTTAACTGATTCCAGTATAAAAAAGGTATTAGAATAAAGTCAAAATAAGGTTCGGTGTCGTATCATGATACTGTCAACAAAAGAAAGTAGACTGTCAATGTATAAAAGTTGTAGGTGATACATTGGTGAATGACATTATAAAAATTTTCACTATAAATCTTCGGAACAAGTGGTAGTTGTAGGTGAAACCGTTTATACTCCGGTAAGTAGGTTCACTTTCTTATTAATTCATACATAACTTCAAGTGTTAAGGTGAATCTTTGTAGTCTTAGAACGTAACTAATGTTCACAAAGTCCTATTACACAAAAGGGACTTTTCTTACCACAATAATCTTTATTTTATTACTGCTCTTGTGACATATCATTCTTTAAGTTTTATATTTCCCTAAGAGAGAAAAAACGTTCCTCACTAAAACCCCTTTTTGGAACGAACCATAAACTCACAGGAGTCTCAAGTACCAAACGAGAGGTGAGTCAAGTCAAGTCAAGTCAAGTCAAGTCAGCGAGTCAACACAGACTGGGAAACGCTGGGGTACTTAACGTCGTGCGGTCCGCAGGGACAAGTAGTGGTAGAGGGCCTCAAGTGAGTCTGAGTGCAGGTAGCTCAGGCACTACGGTAGGTCGGTAGAGTAGGAGCCAGCAGGGGAAGAGAAGGACGGGGGTTAGAGAGGGTCGTAGTTTCAGAAAAGGTTACTCAGTTGAGAAGTGTACTCCACCGGTTTCATGACCTCAAAGTCGAAATCGTAGTAAGGAAGGTTTCTTTAGGGTCCCAACTAGAGGAAGTCTTACCTGACCAACCTAGAGGAACGTCAGGTTC